>OY741978.1:3774250-5049250 GCA_963555595.1 Tethea ocularis | reverse complement strand
TTCATAATTCAAGAAATCAAATGTCAATTGTTTTGTGACAAGACAATTGCCATTTGATCCAAGACAATGTATCTTCCACCAAAGAGATTTAGTTTTCTAGTTCTAATGAAATTGAAGTTCTTAATCCAAAAGTACTTATAACTTGTTCATTCAAGAAAATGTAGAATCAATGTAAGAGATGATATTCTTAGTTCAATATGATAAAAATGTATAACAAAACAGTACGATCTTGTTTTGAAATTGGTTTTACTTGGATTTTGAAAGTGATACATATCTTAAGATTTTTTTATCTTCACATGATATAAAACATTCTCAGTTTAATTTATTATTATATTATAATAACAAACAAAAGCCTTGCATAGAGAAATAATAGATTCTTTCAAGATTTCAACATTTTTGTGTAAGTTTCTGAAATCTTCTGCAGAAATAAAATATTCTCATTGTAAAATTATTTGTCCTACCAACAAAAAGGGTTTTCTCATTATGAGATAAATTTGACTTGTGGTAAAACGTAACGATTTTTTACTAAACCGTAACTATCTTGGATGTAGTAATGTTACTTTCTTCTGAGAATTAAAGGGTTTTTATTAAATCGTAATTATCTTGGATGTAGTAAAGTTACTTTGTTCTGAAAAATAAAGATCTCCTTTCAATAATTTGTTCCTCATTGTGAGATTTTTGGCATGCTTGTATAGGTAGATATATATTTGCTTAGTCTAAATTTAAGATTATATTAGTGTAAAAACCATAATGTAGGTATTCGTGAAAATAAAAAATAAATCTTTTTTTGTCTTTCGTACACATTTAAAAAATGTTATAAATTTTCACGAATACATAATGGTTTTTACACTCATATAATCTTAAATTTAGACTAAGCAAATATATTTCTACCTATACAAGCATGCCAAAAATCTCACAATGAGGAACAAATTATTGAATGGAGACCTTAATCAAAACAAGCTAACTTTACTACTTACATCCTAGATAATTACTATATAATAAAAACCCTTTTAGTCCCCGTACAAAGTACCCTTACTACATCTAAGAAAGATACAATTTACTTTCTTTTTATTTCACACAATTTTTTCGATCAAAATGAAAAACAGGTTTGAATATAATGCAATCTATATTAATAGCTGGCTGTACACACGTATAACATCATATTATTCAAGAAATAAAGACATATCTCACATAATGTTAATAATTTACACATAATTTAAAAAAAAATAGGAGAAAATGATTTTAAATTCTCATATAACACTTACAACAGTCAATAATATTGATTAATAACAAAATTAAAAATTAAAATAATAGCCTAATAACTATTTAAAACTAAAACGATAATTTAGATACTTTTAACATTATTCTTTAAAAGTTGGCATGCTTATGTCGACTTACCTACAGTAAATATGTCTAACATTATAAAACTGCCAGTACAGTATAATTAATAATAGGTCATTGAATTATCAACACATTAGGTTGAAATATCTTTGTGCAAATTCCCTTGTAAAATTATATTGAACATTTAACTTGTTTGCTTGCAGAAGCCTTCAGCTTTTGTTTTTCTATTTTTGTATGTAGGACCAGGATTCTAAAAATAAGACAAATGTATTAAGAACGTTGATCGATCAGATCGTAGCGATATTATAGAAATGACACCTAGATTAATGTATGACAGACAAAATAAAACATAAGAGGTGGATGAATGCATATATATTGTAATGAAATGATCATATTCTAAAATAAATAAAATACTTTAGGGATGTACTAGGTACGAGTACCTACTGTATGTATCTAAATGTATAATTTCCAAACCGGTCCAGGCGTCTTTGAGTAATCGGGGATCGAACATGAAAACAAAACAATATGAATGATTCCAACGAATCGAGAACCTCGTAATTTTTTGAAGTCGGTTAAAAATAAACTTATTGACTTACTTTCACTGTCCAATTTTTCTAAGCCTTGCACAATGCTGAGCAGATTTTCGTTTACACGTTTTCTTAATAAACTTCTTCGAAGGACACCTTGACCATTGCAGTAAAAGCATTTATGCAATTTATATTGGCCCTAAACTGCCTCTGCGCGCACAAATGGAGTTGCTTGCTATCACTATGTACTATAGGCTTCTGCTTGCAGAACTTCTTGCATCTTGCTTTCAAGATGTGCACCAACGGCCGGCCGGTCACGGAAAGAATGGACATGGTGGCCGCTCGCTGGTTGCGCGGTATTGTCTTGACAAAAACATATTTTGTCTGCCGTAAACCGTAATTCCTTTAATCTAGAAAATGTATCTTACTATAAGATATTTCGTTCAATGATATGAAGCAATAGGAATTGTTAAGTTAAGACAACATTATTTATTCCAATTAACATACCATAAAACTACAATGAAAGAAGACTATCTTAATTTAAGATATTTTTACTTTGGAACTCAATAAAATAATATTTTCTTGCTTAAATAACATAATTCTTCATTTGAAGATAAAATTTTAATAGATTAAATTGTTTAAAAATGTTGAAATAAGATTTGTTTTTGCTTTTAAACTAAAACTTTGTATATTTGCTTTGAAACAAGTTTTCTTTAAATGTCAAGTAAAATATTTTATTGTACAAAGAATAATATTTTCTTGGAGAAAATATATATGACTTGAACAGAAACACATTCTCTTGATATTAAGAAATATTTCAAGACATTTTTAATTCTTAATTGGAGAAATCCTTTTTATCTGTGTAGAACTGAGAGATAAATGTCCCTTAAATCCTGTTCCCTTTGTTCCAACATATATTTCATGTTGAAATCGTCGTGATAAAGTGGTCAAAGCTCTCAGCTTAACCTTTAAGCTAATTTAAACGTTCAGTCCATGTCAATCAGTAGGTACTCGGGGCGTGGTACAGAGCAATTATTGGCACATTAACTGCGATTTCTCACACTTAACTTTGCAGTTAAATGCATTATTTCCCGTCTGAGACGTGTGAACAAAATATTTATTTAAAGTAATATACCGATACTTAGAGTAATTACCCAGCATCGAATCAGTATTGCTGGCTTATCAATCAACTATTGCTGGGTTAGTTGGCGCGGGCCGCAAATTGTGGGCTCGATTTCCATCCAGGACAAATATTTGTGTGTATAAACATGTCTGTTTGACCTAAGTCTGGGTGTGATTTATATATAAAAGAATGTATTTTCAAAAAGAAAACGGTATATGTAGTATGTATGTATACCTACATCAGGTTATCTGGTTTCCATAGTACAAGCTCTGCTTAGTTTGGGATCTGATAAACGTGTGTGAAGAATGTCCCAGGATAATTATATTTCTATACAGTAGTTAACTGTGTGAAGTAGCTTTATTTTTTGCTTCAAATTCAAAACTCAGTTACATTAAGCTATATCTGTGTTGAAATAAATGTCTTCAAAACAGCTCAAGCGACGACGAAAAAGCTTAAAAAATTAAAAAGTATTCAATAAAATGCACGGCATGATTTTTCACATACGATTGAAAAATGATTTTGGGTTTAATTTATGTTTATCAAACATTTTCATCAATGACGGTCTCATATTCGTTGGTAAAATTTCCCTTTGAATTATTTGGACGTGCATTTTTCTTTTCCAAATCAAAGGTCAATCTGTTTGACCTCATACTCCAAAATTTAAAAAATAAAAGCCTTCTAGGTAATTTGGAAATATGCCTTTGAGTTTTGTCGGTGTTCCCGGCTTTGTATCCCGTATTCCACATCCTCAGAACCGCATCTGTCGACTAGGCCTCGACACCCCAACTGTAAAATAAAATTGATCGTAAAACAACCCCAGACATAACATCACCCCAAACCATATCATGGCAAGTCTATGGTTTGCCCATCAATGCTTTATTAGTTTGGGGGCATCATGTCGAAATGATATACCTACTTACCTTTGTAAATGTACTTTTTTAAGAGCTGCAATTTTCTGGTTATAGCTGATGCAAACTCCTACAGTCAATCTCAAAGTTTATTTTATATAACAATAGCTGTTCCCCGTGGTTTATCCGAGGTATAAAAAGCCTATTCATGAAGAAAAAAATCAGAATCAGATTACTAATTCCGGAGATTACAATCTTTTTTTTTTTTTACTATTTATAGATCTGTGTTTGACCACAATCTCACCGTGGTCAGTGATGATGTGGCCGATGGTGGTCAGCACACAAAGACTAGAAGGGAACTGGCTCTCATGTGCAGCTGTCGGAACACACCGGAAGGTGCTTGGCGCCAGATTTTCAACATGAGAGTGGTAGCCAGCCAGGTGGGTACTACAAAGTATCCTACCACCGTGCTATGGTTTCCTCACGATGTTTTCCTTCACTGGAAGCTCAAACTCATTGTAGAAACTAACAAAAGAAAATCTACATCTTAATATTACTTAGGCCCGTAAGATCAATCGTAGTTTAAACCACGACAGAGAGTTTAATCTCCCGTCTCTGATTATTTCATAAGATCAACGGCAGTTGATCGATGAATGATAGTTTAAACTATCGATTAATTTAAACTATTCTTTTTGAGGGTTTAAACTCCCGATAAAGGATTAAACTATCATAATTTGACATTTCCCTTAAGATGTATGACCCTGACACTGGCAAAATTGTGTAAAAAACGTATCTAATGCCATATAATCAAGAAATGAAGTGAACTGTTACACCAATGTCAATGTAAAATTTCACCATAAAAAAAAATATTAGAAAGTACTGCCGTATCTATGGGATTAATCGAAGTTTAACCAATCTGTCCATATTTGTCACTTGATATTAGAACAATAGTTTAAACCATGGATTACATTTTATCTTAGATTTCATAAACGATAGTTTAAACGTCAATCGATCTTACGGCCCTTAGTATTTTGTTAGTAACGATTTCCCTCCCTAAACTATGCTAGCTAACTATCGCCTTCATCATAAATCCATATCCAATGGCGAAAGAAGGAGCCAGATTCCGCGATTGAATATTATAGGATAATTTTTGAATCCGGATAAACAACAATGCGTCTATGAAAATTGAAAAGTGTACGTCAACTAATTAGCTACTTATTATTTATTTTTTAGAACCAGTATCAATCAATGCAACAATTATATAAAAGTCCTATATTACCTAGACTTAGAGGTCAGATTACCAAAAATATTTGCATCTCTTTGCAAAACTATTGTAACATTATTTTCTGAATCTTTAATGTTCGTTAGTTTTTTTACTGAAAACCTAATAAATGTACCGGTAATAATGACGTTACAATATCAAATAAATAAGCAAATTTAAATAATTTGTGAAATACAACGCAAAAATACTTTGAGTAAGGTATACTTTGGGTCTACTCTCATAGACCAGAAAAAAATTATAACTCAATGTCAGGAGCCCCAATAATCCGAGTTATAATTTGTGTAGGAACCCTACAATTTAAAGACGCTTTGAAGAAATGCAGCAAAAAAATGCTTGCCCACTCACCGTATCCAATTGAACTAGTGAAAAATGAACCCATATTATCCTTACTAAATTATTGTAGGACCACCCTGTACCATGGTTCTTTATGTGAAACGATAAACGAGTGAGATTGTGTGTTCCTGCTGAAGCAATTTATCTTTTTATGCAAAGGAATAATATAGAGATACATTTGAGAATCCAAATTAAAAAAAATTACTTCACTATGATGATATCGTAAAATTATCAAAGATTATCAAAAAATATTCAGATAGTACCTATCCATGCGGATAATTGATAACTATACATATGTATGCACGGTGGTAATATTATGTACGGGTAGGTGGTTGTACGTGTTAGTTTTTTCTGATAAAATAAAATTTGTTGATATCCTATGAACGTTTCCCTAACTCCAAGAATAATGTAACAAAATGGAACAGGCATAAAGGATATGTCTTTCCATCTTTTATTCCATACTAAACAATTAAGAGGATGATGCATTAAAAACTAAAAAAATAGTTTACTTAGAAATAAGTAACTGGCCGACAGTAAAAGATTAATTATTTCTTTCATCTTTCTAAAAACACTTTTATAATACTAGAGATTCTACTAAATATTTTCGCAAGAACCCTTAAAGTTACATAGTAAGGGAGTCGCGGGGGCCAGACATCGTAACTTTACGATTCCAAGTTTACTGCATCGGCCCTGCACCGGTGGGGAAAAAATAAATTGGAAACTGACGCCCTCTTGATAGTGTGAGACGCTTTTTACGATCCTACGCGCACAGTTGTATAATGATAGCGTGCACTTGTGTGTGCGCTTGTACCTGGCTGTCTGTAGGGTTGTCACACATAATATGCATTTTATTTAAGATCTAAAGCATAAAACTAAAGTTACGTGAAGTAAAATATGGTTTTAATAATTGTTTTCTATGATAGATACTAGGAGAGGAAAAACGTAACAGAAGAAATTTAACTTTTCTATCATAAAAATCGAGGATAACCTGAAATAGAAAAGATTTAATGTTGATTGGCTTGTGACCAAAATCTCGTGATAAGTGATGATGTGTCCGAAAGTGTATAATATGTATCAATATATTTTGTTATTTATGAATAAAAAGGATATTACTTTTTTTAGTTGACAACCCTGCACGTTAATGACAACTAGTGATGTGTGCAGGACTGTATATTTAATGATAGTGGGAGCAATATTATTATAGTTGATGACAGTTGCGTCAAAAATGACGGTGAAATTAGCCAAGAGTCTACTGTGTGGCAATGTGTTGTTAAAAGCTAATTAATATCAGACCAATTATACGTGTAGGTATCATCTTAACCTGGATACCTCGTCTAGCATGAAATATCACCATTTATCTAAAGCTTTTGTTTTTTTTAAATAATTTTTGTCACTACAAGTTGGTATTTTTCGCACTCTCTCCTTATAACATTTGTATAGATAGATAATATAGTTGTTAAATCTATATTATTACTAGTTTTGGACTTAAACTACTAGCTGTTCCCCGTGGTTTCATACACGTATTCGAGATTAAAACTACCCTATGTCCTTCTCTATATACCATAGGCTATCGTATATCGATGCTTGCCAAATTTCATCGTGATCGGTTCAGCGGCTTAGGTGTGAAAAGGAAAGGAAATTCGCATTTGCCGCTTGCCGATAAACTGCAGAGCAGTTTGGCAGATATATTGTAATTGTTTAGTGCGCATTATTTTGGAAACAAAAAAATTTAAATAATAATATTAGTATGGATAATGGTAGAGGAATAATTTGTTTTTTATTCATTACTTTATTACAAAATATATTCGCAAAAAGTGAGCATGGTTTTCTTTTAAAAATAACACATTAAATTTCATTTTATAAAATCTTTTGTTCTCAAGCTCATATTCTACAGAATATGCATATTCTGAGCAAGATAATAATCATGTGTGAAATCATAAAATCAATTTATTATACACTTTCAGTATTGCAAACAATTTCCGTCCTTACACAAACTTTATGAGTGGAATGATTTAAACTTTAACAAACTACGCGTTAAAGTACATAATTGATTGATTTTAAAACAAGACGATAGACAAAAGAAGTATGATATTTTGTATTTCTTCATGTTTTGCGGCAGTAATTATTGGTTATTTTAATAACTTGAGTATGAAGTTACACTCAACGTAAATATTTGCCTAGTATATTTCGCACAGGATGGTGCGTAAAAATCCTGAGATATTTACCCATATTTTGTTAAACATCACTCTATTAGTCTGGCACAGGTAGAATAGAATATTATTATTCTTACATACAAAAGAAAAAAAATAACATAATTGTACTATTTGATATAACTTAAGTAAACCTAAAACAAAAAAGTCCTGTTAAAGAGGAAACCGACTCAGCAATTGTGACGGGCTACGGCACAACACTGATTTTCAGCGGTACCCATGCACAGTGTGTTATGAATAAATCTCATAAATACCTACTTTTAAGGAGATAGAGATGATAGTGATAGCTCAGTGGTAGTGACGTTGGATGTCGTGGCATAAGTAATTTCGAATGCTCGTTCATTGAAAACATTACACCTGGTTGGCTACCACTCTCAAGTTGAAAATCTGTCGCCAAGCACTTACCAGTTTATTCCGAGAGCTGCACTTGGGATCCAGCAGCCTTCTTGGCTCTGTGTGCTTACCACCTTTGGCCACAACACAGGCCTGTAGGTATACCTATATTTAAAAAAGTAGGTAGCATATTTTGAATTCATCGAAATAAGTTTCAAGTTATTGTATTCTACATTTTATGAGTATTTAAATAGTGTTTAAATTGATAAACTTGACGGATGTTGAGACGGCTCACCACCTGCTTGTCAGCTTTCAACAAAACCAAATATTTGAATAAAAAATCAAATACTGACCAATGAATGTTGTGAGGATTGATGACACCCTAGTACTGTCGACGGCAAAAGTGTTATCGGCAGTTTCTGATATTTGGCTCTTAAAAATATCTCGCCATGTATAACGTATAAGATATAAAGAAAAAAAACTATGCCAAATTATAAAATTTTACTAGGTTTCCGACCATAAGTTTTACTTATGATCCAGAGGAATATTACGGTTTTCTAATATATGTTTTTATAAAATATACTCTGATTAGGTATAGGTACCTATCAAGTATCATCAAAATCCATAATTATGACGAAATTAACAACCGTAAAGTGAAGCCAAAATGACAAAAACTTTTACATTTAAATCAGTAAAATTTATAAAATATTTATTGAAAGTTCTTTTGTCAACGATTGTACAAGGGTATCAACATAACCAATTGATGATATTTGACATTTTATATAACCACAGCTTTCTTCCCATATATTTTTACTATTAATACTCATGATTTCCTTTCTCTTAGACCAGAAGTTTTACTTATAATACGATTTATTATTTAGATATTTGGAAATCTTTCACATTTCAACCACTTCCTACACAATGGTTCTTCAATTTTACAGCCAAATTAAAACATGTAGTTTTATACCACCATAAAACTAATGGCGACTTATTAAAGCACTCCGAGGTAGATTTTATAGCTCCATCAGAAGCATCCTGCATGAAACATCTTTATTATAAAACGTTATTTAATCTTGTCTAATATTGATAAGAAAGAACAAGTTTAAATTAGTAGCTTTATGGCGTAGTAAATAAACAGTTTCTCAAGATGTTGTAGGTTAATTATTGAAAATTACCGTAAGAGAATTAACTTAAAGCATCTTTTGTAAAGTTTTTTTAAATTAAAAAATGCCAATCTTGTAAAAAATATTAAAAAGAAATAAACTTAAAAATTTGTTTCTTAAAAGAGATCCTTATCTATAGACTGTCAAGCCACTTTGTAAGCAATATAAACTTTGATGAATGGTCTGATTAAATATGTTTGAACGATTAAAAAAACCGTAAGTATATTTGAACAAATAAAACTATTTAATCAAGAAACACAATCGGACGGAACCGAATGGTCTCTAAACAAATATGAAATCCGATCTGGAACATAAAGAACCATCCATCAAAATTCTGACAGATGGGAAAAAGTTTTACCCTTTGAACGATTTTTGTTTGTGAATGTACTCGATGAAATTTTTGTATGTATATGAATACATTTTATTTCATATTATCCTTAGATGTAAAAATAGTTATGTTTTTTATGAAATATGATTACAGTGCTAAAAATATTATACATGGTGTCTCAGGGACACGGGACACAGAGCGACGACTTATAAGAAAATTTGCATTATGAAGACATTTTTGTATTTTTAAAAGTATACAAAGCTGCTTTCAAAATTTAAAAAATAATGATTGTTTCAATGAAACCCCCTAAAATTTATGTGAATCAAACCGCCTAAATGTGGAAAGAAGCATCCTGTAGTTTTATGATGCCAATTAAAAGGGTTGCATGTTTCACGTAATATTTTTATTGATAAACTGCTTTGTATATTTTACCGACAAGATTCATCGACAGCCCTTTAAAAACGTCTAAAATCATCATGCAACGTTTATTGGGTCAGATAAAAGGAGGTTTATAATTTTCGCATAAGTTCAGTAATAAATATCAATTTGCATGTGAGCATAACAGCAAAATTGCAGGTTTAGTCGTCGACACTTAAGTGATTTAGTGGTTTTTGAGAACGTCTAACATTTCGGCGCCACTCCTTTGTTCAATATTGCAGTTTGTAGGTATACCATGGATGCTATCATTATAGACAATTGCCCAGATTTGAAGGGTACAACAGAATTGTTTATGAATATAGTATTTCAATACCAGCTGTAGGTAATACTAACAAAGACTGGATAAATGCGGGTTGGGAAAGATTTTTGATAGTTACGAAGTAAAATGTTCCAATAAAGTCCAGAATATCATGCTTAAATAGCATTAGGTATATCAACCGGGTCTACTCAACCGAAAAAAGAGGTGTGTTATAAGTTTGTAGTGTGTATCTGTTTGTCTGTGTGTGGCCTCGTAACTCCTGAATGGAAGAACCGCTTTTGATTTAGTTTTTTTTGTTTGAAAGGTGTCTTAATCGAAAGTGTTTCACGAAAATCGGTTGAGCCGTTCGGTGCTTGAATCATCTTTGTCCTACTAGTATTCCTACTAATATTATAAATGCGAACTTTTTTGAGGATATGTACTATCGACAAAGTTGAAGCATGATCACCTTAAGGGTGTATTTTGTGTGCAGTAACCAACCGCTACCTGTGTCTCACACAATATAACCAGACAATGCGCTTGTCATAAAATAGTAGATTGTCATTGTCAGTAAATAGTCTAGACAAAAGATTTTACAAGAGACCGTTTTATTGTAAACAATGGACACGGCGAACTATGATTACTGGCTGCAAGCGAAAAGGTCTCAAAACTGATCATGCTTCAACTTTGTTGATGGTACCTATGTATGGATGTTTGTTACTCTATCACGAAAAATCTACGAAACGGTTTCGAATAAAACATTGCACATAGATAGATCATACCCTGAAATAACTTATAGGCTACTTTATCCCGGGAAAACGTAAGATCCCTCGGAAACGTGGGTGAAACCGCGGGACGGAAGCTAGTTTTCCTATAACGAAAATTATGTAGGTTGAGATACCAAAATCAAAGGTACCTATTCTTCTTGATAATAAAGTTATAATAAAACCAATAAATAACACAACACGTGCAATATAACTGTTTCGAGTTTCAAGCCTACGCTTTGCTCAATAAAATGTAAGTTATTACCGTTAGTACAACGTTATTGTTGTAATAATTATTAATAATTACCATGTGATGATAATAGTGCGTTGTAAGCTCACGTTAAGTGCCGTTAAATAACGTTAATGTGATTGTTTATTCATAAATCACTTGTTTTCAGGGTTCTGTTCCGTAACTGGTAACCATAGTTACCATGGTTAAAATGGGTCATAATATTTTATTTTTATTTACTAATTGGATTTATAAAAGGTGCTAACTTTCCGCCTTGCGATCCCCTATTACCCTTATAGGTTGAATTTTCAAAAATCCTTAATTAGCGGATGCCTACGTCATAAAAGGTGTAGTGCAGTGCGTAGTGCACATACAGCATGTGTAGATCAATCAGTTAGTCCGTCAGTCACGTTTCTTTCTTTAATTTAGTTCGTAAAGATTGCTTATAAATTTATTAAAGCTGAAGACAAAAAAAAAATACAGATATGACAGAAAAAATCAAAGAGATAGAGAATTAAGAAGTTTTGAAAAAGAAAGGAAGAAGTAATCAGCAATAGTGAGGAAGAAAATGCGAAAGATAAAGAAAGATATAGTAAGTTTTATGATAATGAAGAAATTGAAAGCATTTGTCAATGGAATGAGATGTTCTAAGTAAGTTGTTCAACTGTTGCCAGGTGCTATTTCTCTCAGTAGCGACGATGAGCAAGTATCCAATATTGTCTGGTTTTATGTTGCAGTTAAAGTTTTCATTGACATTTTACTTTTTTCCATAAAGCGTTTATTGGTATGGCTTTCACTTTATTGGTACTTTGATGCTGGATTTTGTAATGTTACTTTGATATGACGAAGCAAGAAAATGTTAAAGATAAAGGCGACGATTAAACTTACTCAGTCAGGAACGTCAAATGTGGTGACGAAATTTGTAAAATCCAATTCTAATTTTTGCCAATTCTATCATGAACAAGTTTTTGATGATGGAGAAAATATCGTGAGGTAAACATAGCGATGGTAGAATACTTTGTAGTACCCAATTAGCTGTGTTGGCAGAAAGGTTCTTGAGTGGCGACCTCGAACCGGAAGACGCAGCGTGGGCAGGCCCCCCACAAGGTGGACCGACGATCTTGTGATAGTCGCGAAACAGGGAAACCGCTGGATGCAGGTAGCGAAAGACCGGCCGTCGTGGAGATCCTTATCCAGTACTCGTAGCCTTTGGCCTGATAATGATTATGATGATGATATAATTGGCTGGCCGTCAAATTGAAAATCTGTTGCCAAGCATCTACGACCTACTGTTTTCTGACAGCTGCACTTGATTGCCAGTATAGACAGCTCTTCAAGGTTTTAATACTTACCACCATCGCCCACGTCATCACTTTCTTTGGTGAGGTTGATTGTTTTTATAAATACGTATATTCAATCAGTTAACTAACGCATAAATACTTAATCCCTCACGAGCAATTTAGTGAGCAAAGACGAGAAAACATTTAAGCAGTCAGCTAAAAAAATAATAAAGTCTGCAAAAAATAACGTCACCAAAACTAAGTCAACCGATAAATTTGAACAGCAAGCTAAATATTTACGAAGGTCTTTGCCAGTTTTCATTCTTTAATATTATTAAAATGTTTATGTACATTTTTTTCTGCTTCGTAAGCCTCTACTACATTGGCGAATAAGCTTATTCTAAAACAAATCGTATTTGAAAATACAAATTCATTGTGCGGTCGAGTGCGAGTCGAATTAAAAAAATATGTAAATATTGAAAAGCCAGATAAGAGTCAAAGTTTGTTTGGATAGAATGTTATATAATTTTGGAGCCTGAATTCAAAAATTCTTTCACGAATAGGAAGCTACATTATCCCCGACTGCTAAAGACTACTTTTCATCCCAGGAACGTGGGTAGAACCGCGGGAAACAGTCCTTATCTCCGTTGGTATTTGAGGTTTTTCATACTGGAGAAATTTTTGTTTCATGAATTACGTACTTCAATGAGTACCTAAATATTTCAGACTGACATATGTTTTCGATAGAATCTAGAAGGCGAAGTTTAACCTTGGAAAGTTTAAATAAAACAGGATTTTCAGGTGATCCAACATAATATGTGTAAAAGCAGGATCATGCATAATCGATGTGAGGGGTGACTCCGATGACTCATGGCTCAGTGACGAATACAAGCCACCTGTTTGGAAATTTGAATGTAATTTTCCACGTGTGTAGCGAATTCTGTGAACTAATCTTTTCAATTTGATTCATCACTTAATTAATCCTATAAATGCGAAAGTTTGTGAGTATATGGATGGATAAATGAATATTTGTTACCATTTCACGCAAAAACTACTGAACATTATACAGAACGGATTTGGAACACAGATAGTTTATAACCTAGATTAACACATAGGATACTTTTTATCTGGGGAAAACATAAGGTCCCTCGGGAGCGCGGATAAAATCGCGGGCGGAATCTAGTATTTAAATAATTGTTTCCATTTTTAAATAGCTAAGATTCTGAAGGTCTACTCTGAACGATACACGATAGTTTGATTATCGTTTTAAAAATGGAAACCAATAAAATTACAAAAAAACTGACGTGATGTGATATTCGTGCAATTGTATTGGTTAAAAAAATCTTTATAGCTCAAAGAGTTGTAAGTTGATTGTCGGTCTTTTCATTGAACAAACCTAAAATATTGTTTATACCTATGTTTTTTTTTAAATAACAAGATATTTAATACCCAAACGTGTATATCCACTAAACCAAACCTATTTAAGCTGAAATAATCTTTATGCTTTCATAAATAAGATTTAAATAAGGCGGTATTATGATGTCGTTTCGTCACCGGACGCAAGTCAACAATTGCCTTCCGGTAGTGATAACGGTATTTAGGCTAATTACATGTAGTCTATAATGACAGTCAACTTCATTTTTTATTACGCACCAAAAATGAAAAATGAAATGGTGCTTATAATCGAACTTGACTTGGTACTTGCTACTATAATATTCTCTGTCAACACGTTTCTTGTTTGGCACAAACATAGTTTTACATCTGAATCTTTCCTCATAACAGTGTATATGTCAATAGTGCAAATGCGCAGGCACTGCAAATTTAAACAAGCATTTGATTTTTGTAATAACGAATACATCACTGGAATATTCCAATTTTATTTCCGTTTTATATGAAGTTTAATCTTCCATGTTTAACCGCAAATAATACATGATTTGATTGAATGTGTAATTCATAAATCTTTGTAAAGGGTACCTACAAATCTTTTTTTATTGTTTTGAGAATATTTCCTGGTGTTGGTCTTAAACCTTCGGTTGGAGCGCGAAATTCAAATTTTATTGTATATAGTAACATTTTCATGAAATAGTCGTATATGTTAGTAATATTCCTTGGAGGAATATGTTGATGATTTCTTTTGTTATTAATCAGTAAATAAACTCCCATTCTTCTCGCAAATAACATGTTGATAACTTACGACCTATAACCGAGCTGTAATTTGCAAAAAACGTGATAAAATTTGAATTTCGCGCTCCAATCGAACGTTTCACCTTAAAACGCAAAATGCACCTAATTTTCTAAGAGACCTTTTACACTTTAGGCATTCAAAATAAAAATTATTGGCTCTAAAACCGGTTCCAAAATACCAAAATATTTCCCTAACAATTTTATGCAATGTGCATACAAAGCAGCTACAAGATACTCTACCGCATACATGCATTCTAGGAAAATATTCCTGTGATCTTTTTACCACATTCATTGCGATTTGTTCGGGTGTTTCGTATCAAAGGTATGTTTCCTCGACGCGTTCTCGGAAACTTTGTGTGGTACTATTGTAATGCGAATGGAAGTTGGATTTCATGGACGATAAAAAATATACTCTTTGTGTGTAAATGAAGCATATAGGTATGATATTTGTTCTTATTTTTTTTTAAATACTTCTGTTCCGCCGTTTAAATCATCAAATAAACTAGCAATATTTCATTTTAATTTATGTTCTTTTCTTTTAAATGCAATGCAGCTAAACAAAAATCTTACCAAAAAATGTTCCTTATCAGCGTACCTTTTTGAAGCACGAATATTTAGTAGACAGCTGGCCATGAGTGTGTCTAATGCCTAATACGGCCTCAGACAGAGCGTCTATTATGACGAGGCGATGCGTGAAATTGCCCTTACCTGCCGGCTGCGATTGTTACGCCAGTGTATAAGCTTCCTTATTATGTGCAAACGGTATTATGTTAGCAGATTTAAAAGGTATTTCGTGGGCTATTTGTGACGATATTTTTTAGACCATTTTGTGAATAGTAATTAAGCAGCATGAAATTAGTTTCGAGTATAATATTTCTTGTTGAATATTAATTTCCAAAGAACGAAGGCGTTTTTGCATGTAGTTTGGGACCCAGAAATATAGATAGCGTTTATTAAAGAAACTTATAATAGTTGTAGAATATAAAACAAATATATAAAAAAAAAATAAGTAGGTAATACAATAGAAAGTAAATTGAAATAGCTGAGAGTAGGTAAAAACATTTAAAAGATACAAACACATAATTTCTAATTTAAAATCTAAATTATTAGCAAAGATATAAAATATGATAAAACATTATAGGTATTAAATGCGTTAACTTTAAAGAAACGTATCTATTAACAAGTTTACGTCAAAATAAAACCAGTCAGTCAGCGACCAGTGTGTCTGGAGTTATTTGGGCGGGTGTTGGTCACTATCGACACGCTGCGATTGACAGCGCTCGAACAAAACTAGTATTGAGAGATTGTTTATGTCTACAGGTTAACACTGCTCAGATAAATACAGTTTAGTAAGTAAATCTTCAATAGATTTTGTTTACTTTGTATTTTATGCTATAGTGATATCTATACCTATCTATACTAATAATAAAGCTGAAGAGTTTGTTTGAACACCCTAATCTCCTGAGTTGCTGGCACTAATAGGAAGCTACATTATCCCCGAAGGTTATAGACTAATTTTTATCCCGGCAACGTGAGTCAAGCCGCGGGAAACAGTTAGTAGAAAATAAAGAGGTAGAGGTACACTTACCGTGGTCACTGATGATGTGACCGAAGGTTTGCTTACCGCACACAAAGCCTAGAAACTGGCTCTTACTGGCTCCGGAAGGGGGCTTAGTGACAGATTTTCAACTTGAGGCTGGTAGCCAGCCAGGTAGTACTACAAAGTACCACCGTGCTATGATCACTATAATTTCCTTTACCGAGGGTTTTCCAGGGTATGTTCTATCTGTGTGCCAAGTTTTATCAAAATTAATTCAGTAGTTTTAGCGTGAAACAAACATCTACAAACAATTCGCTATCGTATCGTCATTCGACATGTCTTTTTAAAAGCATCGGGACATCACAGCGTATATAGATAAGCTGTACCTTCACACACGCTTGTCAATATTGACCCGAGAGATTTTTGAGTAATTGCCTTGCCTTTAAATAGTCGCGTCTGACGGCTTGTGTGTGCATGGCTTTACATTATTATATGGCTTAACGGACTGTTTGAGAACACGTTATAGTATAAACCTTATTTAGACATTGTGTTCTCAAAATGTTGGCCTTTTACGATTCCTGAACTATTGACGATTGAATGTTAAACAACTTTGCTTTTGTGTATTATATGTTTAGCAATTTGTGTAATATTTTCAGCTAAATTCAATGTTACAATGATCCACAAAAACGCTTTGCCAGCGTCTTCTCAGTATAAGTGTCTAAACCACGTGTTAAAAACTGCACGCTAACTGCGCAGTCATAGTCGTTTAGCAGTTTCGATGCAGTTATTCAACTGCAAATTTGCAGCTGACGTGCAGTCCTAATGCAGACCGAGAGAGACTGAGTATATTCAAAACAAGTGGTGTTAGACTATATCGTTCATTAGTGCCTTATTTCGAGCTTTATGCGCAATCTCGACAATGATGTAGCTGCATTTGACATATCTGTATTGAAAATCCCGGTAGATTGGTTCGGTGTGAATACCACCTTTGTTTCAATTGTGAGATTAATATTATGAAATCAAACGCAGATTGCGTAGAGTCAGCAGCCATAAAACCATACATAAATCCTGATTTTTTAAATCTAAAAATATTATTTAAAATAATGAGTTAATTGAAGAATAAACATAATTTGATTTAGAAAATAATTCAGCCAGCATTATAATATAAAAGTATTATAAAAAAAGTCAGCGAAAATGCAAGCCTCATTTACAAACTGCACGTTATTAAATATCACCGGAAGAGGCCATACTAAGGAAATGGATCGGTTGGTAGCAAGTTGGTAACGCTATTAGTCAGTGCTACCAACTTAATAGCTCGTGAACACGCCATAGTTAAGTTACTGTGTAAAAAAATTCACTCACTGATTGATCATTTGATAACTAGTGTCTGCCTCGCGGTTTCACCCGCGTCTCCGCTTTTGCGTTTGATCTTCGGATTTCCCGAGATATAAAGTATCCTAGTATGATCTATCTAAGTGCCAAGTTTCATCCAAATCCGTCATCGATACGTGATTGAGTCATAAACATACAAATTTTCACTGTGGGATCATAACTATCCAAATCATTAAAAAAAACTTTGCATTCCACTGCCCCTTGAAAATATAAATAAAGAGGAATATTTCCACATGGCCCACCGAGCACCATTGACCCGGCATGAAATCTCATGAAAAACAAGATTATTACGACATAACCCCCATCCGGCAACAAGGATGACGTAAACAAGAATCCCTCCCATTTAAAACATGTTGAATGCTACCCCGTTGCTTCAGAGTTGCACGTGCAACACTCAAGGTCCCACAACCCTTTACACATCCTCTCATGTTTGCAATTAAAACGAAAAACCGAGCGAAACAAAGCTATACGAATGCAACGAGCGGAAAAGAGACCTCATGCCTCATTTACCCGAGCACTTTTATTTCCACTTGCACTCAAGGGAGGTCGTCGGCCAATCAACGTACTGTGCCGAGCCCGCTTCGCATTGGCCGGTTTGAATGGAGAATGTTTTTTCAAAAAATGGAACAAAAGCCGAGGGTAGGTAATAGCGAGTTTTGTTTTCTTCGAGTGCTTTTGCATTTGAGTGGAACAGTTCGTCAGTACGGACGTCTCGACATTTAATTACCTTATATTCAGGTTGGTATTGTTTCTTCAAGGGTCCTTACCGTAAGCCGGCTTTTCATTTCATTTGTGAGACGATAATGTTTAACATTGTTATTTTATTATGCTGTACAACGTTCCCGGTACTCGTTATGAGGAGTAATTACAAAACAAGCAAATTAGCTATGTTTAACATCGTCCTGTCTCCTCTGTTTGCCAGGAACTGCATCACTTAAGTGTTTGCCTTCAAATGGAACTGGGATACATATCTGCATGTTAATTCTTATCTTTTTTTACAATGTTCTCTTGGGGCAGACAACTCTGGGGCTAACTGCTGTTGAATTTAAATTAGTTTGACATTTCATGACTACTTTTAAAGTTTTGTACTAGAATGGTAAAAAGAACAGGAAAACTTATTTGTGGAGAAAAATAACTGTGTGCTTATAAATAATTATATGTGATATTTATTTGAAAATTAGAACAGTTTTCCATAAATTTATGCGATATAATTATTTAAAGCCACAACATGGGACTGAACTAAAACCAATTGTAAATTGGAATGTGTTTGAAATAAAAAATAGAAACTTAGAAATTATAACTTTCATAATTTAACTTTTCAACACGTCTTCTTTAATGATAATTGCAACTACAAAAATAATATTTTTACTGGTACCTATTAAGTGTCTAACTCTTTGCCATTTTACATATACGCTGCTAGCACTGACTCCCATCAGCATCAATCAGAATGATTTGTAACCACTTATATGTTTCCTTCGCAGCTTGATATTTAATTTTCCGTATAATTGAACAGGATTGTGCATCCAGCATAATAGTTATAGTTAGTAAAGGCACACCACTCTTCACCTATGCTGTCATCATATGCACACGCAATACTATTTTGAGTACTGTTATGCTATTACATTGCGGGCAACAGCCTGACTGTCGATACATACGCTGAAAGGTGTGAGTGCCCCTTCTCTACGTAGTTATATTTAGTATTCCCTTGTTTTGATCGACGGTGGCTCATTACACGGAAAATTAAATTACATAGGTGCTTGTCGACAAATTTTCTAACTTGGTAGCTAACCAGGCGGGTACTACAAAGTACCTTACCACCGTGCTATTATTTCCTCACGATGTTTTCCTTCACCTGAAGCTTAAGCTCATTGTCTCATCTTCTTCTTGGCATTCGAAGTCACTACCACAAGTACCACATCGCTATCATCTTTGGTGCATTAATTTTATCACAAAATATACGTACCATTAACGTACAGATTTTTTTTTCAGGAACTTGGCAACAACCAGGCCTACGAGCCAAGGCGGCAATACATCACTTGAGACCTTCACGGTGTTACATAAAGAAAACTGTCATAGATTAGAATATTTAGTGGAGCGGCAGAAACAACTGTGCTTACTCTCCGATAAAATGATTGAGGTAAGTTGGGTAACCCAATTGCACTGTCCACACAATGACCACACCGGTTATCTCTCCTGAGATCCCTGTAATTACCCTAAATTACTATTGACAGGTTTCGATTCTGTTGTTTTCACACTAACCTAATTATAAATAAAACAAATTAGACTAATTTAAATACCTTACATCCTCTTCTTATGTTTTTTGTTAAAATATCATTAGAATAAATTAGTTTCGCACCTGTCAAACGTAATTTAGAGTAGTTCAGGGTTCTTGAGATACTATCAGGTCAGCTGCATTTGATTATTTTAAGATGGCATCTTTACAAAACAACAATAATAATTCAAGCAAAAAAAATAAAAAAAGAGAATTTACAGATTTATTAAATGTTTCGTAAGATAACGAATTAGCCTATATATGTGTATGCAAAATTACAGGTTTCTACTGAGTAAATAAATTGCGCTTGTTTGAAAAGCGTTTGAATGAGTTTGACTACATTTGCATTTCATTTTGATCACTAACTTTTGTCTGTTACTTTGATCATACATTTGTTTTTTCCATATCACAATTTGAACAAGGGGCATGCGTTTTTGGGACTCTGTCATCTCACAAAAAGTTATCAAATCTGTTAGACAGTAAGAGAAATCATATTGTTGATTAGGTACTTTTACACTTGAATATATGACTCTGTTCAACTTAAAACTTGTGTTATTAGATGTTTAGAAATTCAGAATGATAACCTCAATATAAAAAAAAAATATGTCAAAATTTAAATCTTCTTTTTATCACAATCAACAATCATAGATAAATAAATAAATTAACAATATTATCAGTATTGATTTTGTTGAGAAAATTCAACGGCAAGTTGTATTTAACTGTGAAATTAGTTACGGTACTTGTAATCAGGAAACACTCAGACAGACAGATGATCAAACTATATATAAACTACTTAATCATTCCACGGCACTTCATCAATGATCGATTCCCATTAGAAGCCTTTCTTAATTGCTTAATTAAGCTTCAAGTTTCAAGCTTACGTAGAAGTAACGAGTCTCTAATTAAATTCAATATGCGCTCTTATATCTACATTGCAATCTCAATTAACTTTGCAATCGTTAAGATTTCGTTTTATGGTGATATTAAACTGAATTGCCTCAGTAATTATATCGTTTTATGTAGTTGTATAAAATTGTCATTAACAACGTAACGATTTTGTTGATGTTCTTTTTTTACGATTGTTTTATATGACGTCGGTTGTTTTATTGTTTCTTTCATGTGGTCCTTCTATTGTACAAGTCTCAGTCCATAGTCAGCTTTATTAAGTGCACTTCCTTTTTTATTAAAGATGGTAAAGCCTAGGAGAATATTGTATTTTATGCTGCAAATGCCATAATTTTAGTACGTATTCTCCATTCATAAGCTCGCAAATACCAATTTGTTATATGCATTGTATTGCCTTTTACCGCTTATGTTAGTAAATATATTTTTAGCTTTCCCTACGATTTCTAAACTATAAGCAAGTAGTAAAAATAAGATCTTTTTCAATAATGAGTATGTATGTCTTCATTATACATTTTTGATGGGAAGTTTCTGCATGGACCACCCAGCATTACCTTAACATGATAACCAATTTTGTCATGTTATCTTTTATTCCTTTTATTTCCAATTCAAAATCTTCCAATGTATCGCGTACATGACTAAGCACCAATTTGGAGAGTAATTTTAAATTTTTACTGCCTTCAATGTGGTATTATCTGCGCGATATGAATTTTTATAGCTATTTGATATTATTAACTCTTAACATTTTTTTGCATTGTGATCAAAACGTTCAGTTTAGTTTTTCTATAACAAAATCTATATATGCAACAATATCAAAATAGCATTTTTCTACAACATTAGGTACAAAATATTTGTATGCAAATCAGATACCTATTGAATTTAGCTTCGATGAATGACTTCAAACAGAGTGAATTAATATAGGATTTGACGAGGAAGGTACATAAAATTATGTATAAACCTTAGTTTAATTGATTATAATTTTATTTAAATAGGCAAACCAACAGTATACATAAAACACATTTTCTAAATAAACTATTACAACAAAAATTACAATATACATACATTCACAGGTGACAGGTATGCACAACATTTACAAAGAATTACAAATTAAATTAGAGACAGAAAAACATAACATATTTTATCTAATTAAACAATTAAATTTTAAGTATTAATAAGATAAAACACAAGGTTTATTCAAAGAATCACAAGTGAGTACCTATATAACGCTTAAACTTGGTAAAACTATCGCCAAAAATATCACGCTCTACTTAAAAGAGACTTTAGTATTTGTGGCATGGACACAAAGGAGCTTATGTCGTTAATGTCTGGTATGTACCTATATATTTAAACAAAAATGTTCAATGTTCCCAATATCCAGTAAATCATTTAATATATTAAGGAATTTAAATCAGCATCATCACGATGAGACTTCAATCTCATAATTACTGATTTTGTTACAGCACAATAGGGGTGATGACTAAAAAAAAAAATTTGTCCGTCAGTTAGATTACCAAAAAATATTGGACACATGTTTTTTCTTTAGTTCTGAAAACAAAAAGTTACGAAGATACAGTGGGTATAAATATCGCGTGACGTCACGTTTTAGTATACTTTTTACAGAGAAGTGACGTCAAAAACCCCCACTCCTGAACTTTGATGCGACCTATCTTTGTAAGTTTTTATTGATTTGATAAAATAAAAAAATACGTATCCAATATTTTTTGATAACCTATCTGACGGACTAAATAGAATTAATTATTTGTTACCCAGTCATCATCCCTATTGTTTCTGATTTCAGGTTTTGCAGACAGGAGCAATGCAGGCTGTTGAAGAATGTCAGTATCAGTTCCGCCACAGTAGGTGGAACTGCAGCACAGTGGAAAATTCCACTGATATCTTCGGAGGGGTTCTAAAATACAGTAAGTACTTTTGGTCTAATGTAATCCATCTACTGTAAATACTTCATATGGGGTTTCTAATTTCAATCATCGTACTACTTATCTTAGAATAACTGTATTTCAGCAATGATAAGGTTAATGATAGCGAGTCAAATTTTTCGGGCTTTGATACCGGTTTTGTTTTCCTGTACCGATGTTTCAGTGGCGAATCACTGAAGTTCTATAATTTAAAGATGAATACTGCTCAGTGAATAAAGCTTACACGTTTATTGTCGTTACTAATCGCATTTAACTGAATCAACAGACTTTTATTTTTATTTTACAATTTTTACCATCGCATCGCCATATGCCTTTTAAAATATTTTTTTTTTATTGTTTACTTGGAATATTGCAAATACTAACTCAATCATAAATGACTTTGGGGCATTTATTTACATATCGTCCAGCACATAAGTTCAAAAGGACTTGAATGTTGCATACCATATGTTCTTTGAAGCCGTAAACGGTGTTATTTTCAAAGGCTTTTCAATCATCGACTGTGTTTAGAAATGATGAGATCAAAATTCGACAAGAGCAGTTTTTGTTAAAATCAATAGAGGTGACAAGAATGTATTATTTGTAATTTTTTTTGTTGACTTCAATATTGATCATCATAAATTTTTTATACTTTTTATAAACGCTGTAAGAACAATTTGATATTTTTTTCATGAGATCAGTCTTTGGCCTTGACTGATATATTAAATTTCAGCCACTTTTATGCTCTCCGCTTTGTGATGCATTAACATCTTCATATCTATATGTTCCATAACTGATTTATTTATATCAAAATTAAATGTCAACATTTTTATAAGTACGGATTTGAAAATGATCTATAGATTAGTAGTTTACTTCCACGCGTGTGTGGGTGGTCGTATCCGTTATGGTTATTATTATCATTCATGCAATATTATCTATAATACGGATTGATTGATTGATATTAACCAATCGTTCTTAGCAGCTATTTACATTATCAGTTCAAATTGTGCTTTCAAGTCTGTTTATTCATACTCTAAAATTAAACTATTTGTGAATAGAATATTGCGATTTACATATAATTTTACGAGGTTCAGAACCAATGAAATCAAAATGAGAATACTTTGAGAGTATCTGAGTAGGTATATGAATTCAGACAAAAAAAAAAACGTTACAATTGGTCGACTATTGACGGAGAAATCGGTGAACATACACAAAAAATAGATTCAGCCGATCATAAAACTTCTTCTTTTTTTGAAGTCGTTTAAACAGTGTTACTATCTTATCAATTTACCAAAAAGTGTACCAGACGAAATCAAACAAAAAAATCAAAATTTGTAAATTAAATCAAAATTTAATAATTTATAGTGATCCAAACACTTCAGATTCATTCATATTTAAAAAAAATATGCACAGGTCAATTGTAGGTATAATATCTCGGGACATTTCTTCACACACGGTTATCTGATCCCAAACTAAGCAGAGCTTGTACTATGGAAACCAGATAACTGATATACTACATATACTACTTTTTTTTTGTAAATACATACTTATATAGATAATTACACCCTGACTATAGGTTCAACATAGCTGCATTGCCATAGCATGTCCACGAAAATACTGTATTCATGGAATAACTACATTTCTCGGATCATGTTTATTTTGAAATGTCTATTACCAAGATCACGTGTAGGCCCGATGACTGAGCCCCTCAGTTTGTTTATTGTAAAGTACTAACACAGCTGCCACTTTATATAGAGCTCCCGTATCGCTGAATGCACTTGAATCTGAATGAAAAAGTTATGGTGTTTTAAAGATTGCAGCTCTTTATATCTGGTAACGTAAAGTATTGAAAGTCATTGAACTTATCGAAGATTTTGAAAACTGTGTACTGTTATTTAAAATTGTAATTTATGGTGAACGGAAATTAGTCAGAATATACCTAATAATCAGGTAAAGTGGAGAAAAAGTAACTTGTATACGTTAGTCAATTGACTATAGTAATGAGGCCACTGAGCGAATGCCTTTTGAGGTATTATTAGGTCCTATGTTGGTAAATAATGAGATAAATGGCTTTTCTGATTTTGATGGGCCTTTCACAATGAGGTATTTTATTGAATTAGCACTTTCCTTGATTAGCTCATTAAGTACTGCTGGTTACCTCATTACAGTAGTCAATTGACTGACGTAGCCCACGTAATTTGGGTTCCTAGGTATATTCTATCAACTGTTACATTGCAGTTAAATTGAACTTTTGATATAAGATTTATTTGGTAAAAATTGTCAAAGCGCATTTAGAATTTTGAGCTAATCCCAATGAGACATAGAAGAAGCAAATGTTGTTAATTAAACCAGTAGGAAACCAGAACTTAAAGGTTAAATAGTGGCTTTTATTTATACGACAGGAACTTGATCCTTCTAAGCAATCTCTATTACAGGCCAAGTCATGGTGTCAGACTTGTAAAGGTCACGTGAGATAAATTTTAATGCAATCTCTACTAATAAATTAACATTACTTTGTTTATGTGCCTGCACTTTGAAAACTTGTATTACTGCAATGGCAAAACCATATAAATAGTAATGAGATAATACATAATGACGGTAATGACTAACAGCATCATTGTTCTTGTAATCATCGTAATACTATTCTTTTTCATCAGCAATTTTAAGTGAATCTTGAAAAACCTCTTTTTCGTTGAGGATTAAAAAGAAAAACAGAATAACATCTCAACGCACAGCTCAAATCACATATCAAAGTACCGCCTAAACCACGTTGGTTCTAGAGATACAATTTGGAGGGTGTATTTCTTGCTTACGAAGCAGAAAGTAAGTAGCAAACAACAGGAAAGAAAGGAAGAAGTTACAGCGGCAAGAGACAAGTTCTTAAATATAGATGATGAACATTCCTTTCTTGTGAAATGTAGGGATCCAGTAAGGGTTTTTTAAAAATCCACTCTTAGGGTAAGGGGATAAAATACGGATCATTATATGAGCCGAAATATGTCCTATAAGGATCTCCACGTTGGCTGGGCTTGAGCTACCTGCATCCAGCAGAAAAAAAGGGGATCGTAGGGCGGAAAGCTATTTAATTATAAGACAGCTTGTAAAAAATTTGGTCTGCACAAATCTTTCAGTTACTCAATATCATACACAATTATTTCCAGAATCCCGTGAGTCGGCATTCGTGCACGCATTATCAGCTGCTGCGCTTGCACATGCAGTTGCTCGCGCTTGCAGTCGCGGGGAGTTGAACGAGTGCTCTTGCGACTCTAGAGTTAGGAAACGTACTCCACGGCACTGGCAGTGGGGTGGATGCTCAGAAGTAAGACATTTGTTTTATAAGTGTATAAAAGTAATCAGTATTATTTGCACGTCACTGTTGCAAACAGAATTTGAGATTCACCATAGTAGGTACATGTTCCATGTAATGAGATGTATCCGAGAAAAACTACTATATTTTGATTGTTGATAAAAAGAACTAGAAGGTTTATTAGACGTTAATTTTTGGTCTGAATTTGAGAATATTAACATAGCCTCAAGTAATTTAAATATTAATATTTATGTTTCAGGACATAAGATATGGGGAGATGTACAGCCGAGACTTCGTGGATTCTAAGGAAGACAAGGACTCTGATGAAGGAATAGTCAATCTGCACAACAACGAGGCTGGTCGAAGGGTAAAAAAAATATTTCTATATTCTCTTAGTTCGCTGAAAAATTATGGTTATCATCTTAAGCTACCTTAGTTTAAACAGATTTTTTGACTTATAACTTACAATTATAATTATTTGATACATAATATAAAATAATATTATTATGTGCTGACTTGAAGTCGTGTCATCAGTCGAAAACCTTCTTATGCCGCTGCTTTCTGCTATAGCAGAAAGCTATATTCTATATATATTCTATATAGCTATATTTATGTCTGTATAGATGGACGTCTAGATACTTTAATTACTACTTTAATTACCTTCGTTATATCAACTTCTTCATTTTCTAGCTCGTAGAATCCGAACCTATGCAACGATCTACGGTCTAAAGACAGATTTAAATCACTGGCTCATACAGCTGAGTTTAAAAATCTTTCGTGTAGATTAATTCCTGGCTTTTGGACAAAGGTGGAAATAATGGTGGCTCTTTAAGGAGTCATTGTAGCTTGTGCTTGTAGAATGTGTAGTGACTAATTTTTACTTATCTGATTCTAGGCAGTCAGAGCTCGCATGCAGCGCGTGTGCAAATGCCATGGCATGTCCGGATCCTGTTCTGTTCGGGTATGTTGGCGTCGGCTACCTCAACTGCGGATGGTCGGTGATGCGCTGTCTACGAGATATGAAGGAGCTTCGCATGTGAAGGTGATGGTTTCACTCTTGAATTTTAAGAGATCTAATTGACGATTTAAATTCATGACCGTGTTTTGTCATCAAGGTATCATATTATCGTTGTTATCAAAATCAAGAGGATTTTGAGATATCTGTCAAAGCCTATTAATCTTAATTACGTGCATAGCTACTTTTGTCATAAAACAATTTCAAAACGAAATAATTCTTCATATTTTTTTTTGTATGAATCCTGTCTAGATTCTTTAATAAAATACTCTTTTGAATATTGAATTGCATAAAATCTTGCATCATAATAACTGGCATTTAAATTTCAGATCGTTGATAGAAAACGGGGCAAGAATATAAGGAAACTGAGACCACTACATGCAGATATGAAGAAACCCAACAAAACTGATTTGGTGTACTTAGAAGATTCTCCAGATTATTGTGAACCTAACGAAGAGTGAGTGATTCTATCTAACTATTGAGATTTAAGAGAGGTAAAGCAAAGCGTTGTTTTACTCAAAGATCTGCCGTATTCTTTCCCGATTGAGTAACTGGGGAAGAATACCACAGCCAAATAACGTTCCTGCGCGTAAATAAGATCGCCGCACCAGAGCCCATCGGGGCGTCTTTCATAGCCTACGGTAACTGTTTACCACCAGGCGTGCCGTAAAAAAGAATTAGAATATAATTTCCATCCATTACCATTAGTAGGTCTACCTACTAACTTAATTCATCAAAAACAAAGATTTTTGATGATTATTGTACTAAATTTTAATAAATAAAAAATATGGCGTCACAAATAGTCACAATGGTTTTTAGGATATCAAAAGAGCTTTTACAGATTGTTAAATGAAGTGACAATGGCCAAATAACGCTAAATTACATATTCCTTCTACAGGCTAGGAATCCTTGGTACACGTGGTAGAACGTGCAACAGAACATCAGCAGGTCTAGACGGTTGTCGACTCCTCTGCTGTGGCCGAGGCTACCAGACCAGGGTCCGAGATCACGAAGAGAAATGCAAGTGCCGCTTCGTTTGGTGCTGTAAAGTCCACTGCGAGATATGTCGATATAAGCGTGACCATCATGTTTGCAATTAAGTCAGATTTTTATGAATTTTTCAACTGGCAATCTGTGACTTATTTATTGACAGTCAAGTTTGAAAACGAAATGAATTGGCACTAATAGTTTTTGGATGTCTCCTTTTTGATACTAGTTTTATCCAAACGTCAATTTGTATAGTGTTTAAAGGACTTACATAATTGTTTTGCTTATTGAAACTTAGATGTCTTTATTTTTGATTTCTTTAATATCAATAAATTGCTCTTTCATCAAATTCTAATTGGTTTTACACATTGGAGTTTCATTATCTCAGAAGTATTATGATTCTACGAAATGTATGCTTTACTTTGTAATTTTTTAGTACCTCTTACTCTTTAAATTATTGTATTCATCATTCACAATGGACTGACATTTTTATTAATTAGATTTTTAGCAAACCTTTTTGTGTTTTCTGATGATTAAGCTTTAAAATTATTTACAGTATTACTAACTTATTTTTATTTTATGTTTTCCATGTACAATAATGTATATAGTGCTTTTGTTGATATTTATAGGTATTACAAAGTTAATGACTAAGACAATGTCGCTTCTTAATTTATATTTGTAAATATTACTTTGTGTACTTAAATAGGGTTAAAGAATAATTTAATTTTCTACCTCATGAGGAAAATGATTTCGTTCAAGCCATGCATCGATATTATTATTTTTTAATTAAGATGCTAAATGTTAGACTATTAAGTACAGTTGTAAATATTTCATCGAAGCTAGTTTTAGTAACTTATTGTACTAGATTTGTGATAGCTTTATTCCTCTTAGTATTAATAGTTATGTAGTTTTTCATTACCTATGAAAATATTTTCTACATAAACTCTGAATGTTATCTTTTGTAAATACTCTATAGTATTAAAAATGTATCATAATTAGTATTGTATTGTTTGTCTTTTATCGCGCATTTTTATCTCCAAAATAATCTTTAAATACATCCTAAAATGAATAATATTGATATCTTTAATTCATGTTAATCTAAAGTATTTATTTACTTTCGTTATAATTTTCGGTATCAAATGACTCATTTTTCTAGTATCCATCACTATTGTTTTCCTCCAAAATATGTGTGTGAATAAAAAATCTAATTATATAAATTTGAAGTATTTATTGAAGTGGAATTTATGAAACGAGAAAAAAGTTATCAATAGAAAAGGATGATAAAAAATGAAACAACAGTCAGTTTTAACGAGATCTTTATAGATAAGAATAGGTACGATCATACATCGTTTCTCAATACTTTATATTTAGAGATATCATTGATAAAGTAAACTTTCCTATAAATATGTGTCAAACTACGTTGATACTTAATATTTCGAATTTTTGAAATTAACGTTTAATGCTTAGTATATAAGTCGCATTCTCCTTTGACTCTGACGTATCACCAAATGCTAAGTAAGATTAATCGGTAATGTTTAGAATATTAATAAAGAGTCAAAGCAAAGACTTTTCTAAATAGTAATGACAATTGACTGGTTTAGTTTTTGACTTATCTTTTCTCCACTGTAGCCTAGTTGATTGTCTTTTCTATTATAAATTTAGTATTTATCAATTTTGGATATGGTATAGTTACTATTTGATGTAAATGGTATAAAAGTAAATGTATTAGAAAAAAAAAGAATGTTTCTTTTACCTAACTCTACCTAAATCTAGGACAATCTGTACAACCTACTTGGTTGTACGAATTTAAAGCATAGGCGCCGCGGGTGGACCTGTGGGCTGTGGACCTTGTAAATATATATTATTGTATTGTCGTACAATACAATAATATATATAATAATAAAATGTAGCCAGAAGCATCAGATTTATGTTCGATTTGCTGCAACACCAATTCCAGGGAATGCGGGAATTACTGATTTCCACGACATATCCACCCTGTAACATTTCGATTGCTTCGAGAGCGAAGGTAAAATAAATTGTACCTATTACAAACGATACCGAGCGCTATTCTAACATAACACTTACCCACATTTGTTAGTCATGTTTTGCGCGAGACAAACTATTTTTTTTTTGAAAAGACTAAAGTTGGTAGCCTCTGATGACTGCAACAACCTTACCGGACAAATCGGCGAGCGCAGAGGGCTCTCAGCCGGGTAATATTTAGGTGACAACGCCTGAGGGAACCCCCGAATGGGGTACGAGGAATGTAACACCTTAGACAAACCTATACAGGTTTTTAAGGTGCTTCAATGTTGTAGAATATTGTCATGTTTATTAAATAAATAAATAAAAAAAAACACACACACAAGGGTGAAATACGAATAGGGTTGTTTAGGTCCAACTGGTTTGATTTATATAAACGTACTCTTTGAATGAAAGAAAGACGATTTAGTTAAAACACGTCATCTGTACCGAACTCTCAGATAAAGATGAGAGGGCTTGTTCCTCATAAAGTATTTTAGTTCCTCAACTTCATCACAGAGGGCATAAGGGCGCTTTTGCATCGGTACGAGAGTGCCATCTATAAACTGATACATGAAACAAAACGTTTGGATGCTTCAAAGTATCCCTTAGTAATTCGATTGAATATCACAGATGACACTGTGAGCTCACAAGTACATTATTACTCTGTGCAATTAGTAAAGAATTACGAATAAAACGAAATAAACGTGGTTATTTTTCAATTTCGAGAATGTTACAAACATAATTTTTATTTTTATTAATTCTTGTTTATTTTGTGTACCTACGTTGTGTGGAAGTATAGAAATAAAATGATTACCCAATTTTTAATTTTTAATTAAATCAATAATTATTATTGGCATTAGAATGTTTTTCAACTACATGGTGTAGTGGTAACAAATATTTTTGGAGAAGATATTATCTCTGAGTCATCATACCTACCAAGTTACCTCACAATAACATGACTTATCAGCCTCTCTCCTAGCCTTACCTCTAGACATATCACTTCTTCCTCGTTCTCATCCAGCCTCTCCCTGCCTTCTGGTCTTCAACAGTTTCTTCCCAGCGAAATCTCCACTCGATTATCTTTCTGCTTCAATGTTCGTCCGTGCGTCCCATATAGCTTGTCCACTCCCACTTTAGCTTATTATTTCGAGTTGCTACTTGCTACGATGGTCGCTTTGTACGTCAGCGGTTTTTATCATTTTTGACTTTGTCTCTATAGGAAATTCCAAGCGTGGAGAAGCGCCAATATGGAGTTGTATTTCAGACGTGAAAATGTGGCTAAATGCTACCCTGCATAAAGTAATAATAAAATTAAACGCCTATTTCGAGTAGGTAGACTTACCTAGAGCAAAGAACCTAGAGTGTTCTTCAGAAAACCGTTTGATGTATTTCCACATCACAAAGCGAAGTGAAGCTAATTTTAACTATTCACAAGGGGACGTGTAAATTGGGTTCCCAAAACGTTACTTCAATAATTTTCCTCAGTTTATTTCGCGCAACAGGAATTTAGGGTTTTAACACCGGGATAGTGGGCCGAAGGGTTTGCACCTGGGACGTCGTTATGGCGGGCAAAAGTCCCTGGCCCACTAGGGATTTTGTGAATTCCGGGATTTCGCGGTTTGATACGAAAACTAGGGTTGGCTTAGGCGTGAACAATTTTTCCCGCGATATACTTTAGTTACTAGAGTGTAGCATTGTTCCGGCGGCATAAAAAATGATTCGACGAACACCTTTTTGGTTAAATGAATTTTCGTTCTTGAATTATTATTTTCAAAGAACTATATTTCAAGGTTGTAAGTACATCGTTTTATTTTCCTGTAATTAACACCATACATATTTCCATAATTTGTAACTATTTCAAAAACCTAAAATTAGGCAAGGGCACAAAATAAAAAAATCTAGGAGGCAACATAAATGATTAACGAAAGACAGTTTTTATCATGACTTAAACCGCGCGGTGGTATGGAAATAAATGAAAAATTTTGAAAAATTTGCAACGTCTTTCTCAATTATCGACATTCTGGACACAAAAAATCAGCATTAGGTGCTCTAGTTCTTGAGAATTGAGATACAGAGGTGACCATAGCAAAAGGAGCCAATCTTGGCCTAAAAGTTATTTTCAACTAGAGACAGAAAACATCATAAATATCGGAAATGTTCGACTTAAATTATTCAAACGAAATTCAAATTACCTGATTTCGTATAAGCTTGGGTTTGGTAAATCCTGAATTGTTTGTAAACGCAACAATGGAATCCAATCACTGCCTGTTTTCTAATCTCCTGGGTGTACTTGGGATTTACTTTAAGTTAGCTTTGCTGGAAGTTAAAAAAGAAAAGCTTTTATCATCACCTTTGGCCACATTTCACCTTACTACTATGTGATTGTGACTAGAGTCTCATTACGCCGTCTATATATCACAGAAATTGTGATAACCACAAATTATTATATAAATTTAGAAAATCAAGACTTGTACACACGGTCACAGATCAAGCTACACATTTTTGTTGCAAAATAGCGCCTATTACAACCGTATAAGGTGCCGCAGTGTGTACCAAATATTAGATCAATTGAACACCGGAAACTGGGTTAAAATTGACTTGCCAGTTTCGACCTAAACATACTAACATGTGAAGTTGAATCAAAGCTTGTAATTAGATAAGGAGCCAGCTTTTCGCTACGTACTTTCATCTGCAATCCCCTATTTTACCCTCTAGAAAGCGGATTTTCGAAAATCCGATTTTTAGTTGATGCAAACACTTCACAAGGAATACACCCTCCAAATTTCATGTTTGTAGCACCACATTTTAGGTTCTGCGATGATGAATCAGTCAGTCAGTCAGTCAGACAGAACAAATGTTAGAAGATATAATTAAAAACAGATAATTTTAGGAATAACTATTAAATAGGTATCTAAGTTATTCAGATTCATAGTTAAAATGTAACACGCAAATACAAGTGAAATAACCAGTCCAATTCTCCTTTTGTTATATTTCACCGAGTGTATTTTACAAACCAGCAAATTTTATTTTTCCCACACGCAAAAAAGTTAAAGATTTTTTCTAACATAAATCCTCAAAAACAAATTCAACAATTTCAAATACACGCGCGCTATTCTAAATAACGTGTAACAAAAATTCTCGAGTGTATACAAACGGCTCTGCAGAAGCAAAGGGTGGGCGGACAAAAAGGCCGTGTACATGGTGTTTTTGTCTCGTCCGTCATCCGCATGACAAGGGTACTAGGATAAGTCCGGTTGTGTGCACCACCCTTTAATTATTCTTGGTTTTTGCACGAGTGATTTTAAATATGGGACGAATGAACTGTGAAACTCTTTCATATTTGAATACCTGCAATAGGAATATGTACGTACATGAATATGGGCCTACAAAGTATAGCATAGCAATTCACTTCAAGTTTGCCGTTACCACCCTACGTTGTTCCCTACACCGCATCTCAAGTTAGTCCTGTGTAGATGATAGATACGATTGTTAGGATGCTTTTAAAAAAAAAATATAGCTTCCTAATTAGTGAAATGATTTTTCGAATCCGACTGGAAGATCCTGAGATTAGCGCGTTCAAATAAACAGATACACTCTTCAGCGTTATTATTAGTATATTGATTTTGTATACCAGAGGACAAATACAGTATTTTACTATGGTATAGGCCTGTGTTTGATTACAATCTCACCGTGGTCAGTGATGATGTGGCAAATGAATGAATTTCTAGAATACTTTAAGCTTAGATTGAGAACGAGAGGTACCTATAGAAATTTTATGAAGTCTGGAAGAGTCAAACTACGGGCAAAAAGCTATTTATTATTCCAGTTATTCGTCACTAGGTGGCATATTTAATGAGAATTTATGAATCAAAATAAAGTTACCAGAGTTGTGTTAACTGCTAACTACCTGCTAGCAACTATAAACTGGGTTCTCGGTTATTTGAAGTACATTAGCGCTGTATAGACCTCAATTTGTGAGTTCATGAACAGTTTAAAACTACTATCAGGCCGGAGGGCTCGCGTTCATGTTAGAAACAGTGTTTAATGTTTATGGACAGTCAAAGCAGTGGAGATGTTTTTTTAGTTTTTTCTAAAACATTTTGTGAATCTTTTTCAACTGGCAGGTTTTAGCTGCGGGCCACTCAGTAACTGTATTCCAATGTGGCTAGAAAATGAAAATCGCTGTAACCATACGAATTGAAAACGTGACTGACAGACTGACAGAAAGTCACAAGACAGTGAAGTCATTTTAGAATGAGTAGACGATTTATTATGAAGAAGCTTTGTCAATAATTTCGAAACCTGATCTCTGTTATATGGTTTCAGGAAGAACTGAGGAACACCTTATCAAAACAATTTTATTTCAAGCTAAAAATAGTAAAACCATCTAAATGTGAAAAACGCATTTTTTTTACTTTCCAATAATTTACTCCATTCCATTCTATAATAAGCTGTATAGTATTTAATCTACTTTTATTTAACCAACTATTTAGTTAATATCAACTTCATTGCATTTAGGTACGAGAAATCAGTGTAGTTAGTTACATATCGTTCACAGTTATTTTACCTTTGAAATTTACAATTATTTTGCCCATTTGATTAGCATCACCTTTAATTAATTTGGTCGATTTCTGAAGTCACGTTTTTTTTTGCATTGTACTGCTGAAATTCATTTCTAATCATTCCTAAAATGATTAGCAAGAAGATTGTGAACGGTCTGTACACATAATAGTAGTTTATGATACTGTTGCATAATAGGGGTTATTAACTACGAGTGTGAGTTTAAGTACCGAGCCGTAGGCGAGGTTCTTAATAGTATCACACGAGTTTTTAATACCTAATTATGTGCAGTATCATACAGTACTTTACACAGTACTTTAGTGACACAATTTCAGATCCAAGTTTATTTCACCTTAGTATCACTGCTATTTTTCTGTGATTTTTGGCCAAAATCAAATATATATGCAGAAAAATCAAAAAAAACATTAATCATCATGGCGCCCAAATCCGTGTGAGGAAAACTTCTAAGTTGAGATCTCTACCGCATACGCGACCACAGATAAAGTAAATTTGCATCTTAAATTTAATAGATAATGATTGATTCCTAATTGTTTAGTCGTGATATCTGGCCACTTATAATGTTTTTTTAATTATTAATTTGTTTGACAAGTTGACTGACAGTAATTGAAGTATTAAAACCCAAAAATCATTATAAGTGGCCAGACATGTCCAAATACTTGTACTTTAATAGAAAAAAAGTTATTTTATAGCATTATCTTGGGAAGAAAACTGTACTATAATATAATTTTTTTATTTCATTACATACACGGGTGTGCAAAAAGTGGGTCATTAAAGTACTATTTTTGATTTAATAATTAGAACATTACGATATGAGAGTAGTAGTCCTCTGTACTTGACATAATTTTATTTATAAGATTCCAATAACTACAAGGAGCGCGATCACAATAACTCAGCCTGGCGGAGGATAAATGGAGAAGTACTAGTTCAAAGTATTAATGGTTTTAAATGACACTATGGTTTTCAACCAATATTTTTAATCAACATCGATTAGTGGTGAAGGAGGCGTTAGGTCATTAAGAAAGCCTTGTAACGTTGTTTGGGCAACGTTACCAAGCCTAGAGATCCCTAGTTATAGTATGGCATGTTTCCACCATGCTGATTGGTCTACTAAACAGTCGTTTGTTCAGGACGCGATTCGTCACTAAAAGACCTAAAACCTAAAAGTTATCAATAAATAAAAAAACTTGATTAAATAAGTCAAAATTCACCATTAACTTCACAACTATCTTCGGAGTAGGGAAAGCTAATGTTAATAAGTTAATGCATATTCCATCTGTCTATAGCGAATTAGAAAAGTTCTGGCTCACCGAATATTAATGAACAGAAAACTAATTATTGTAGTTACTATATTATTATGTAGTAATTCTGAATCTAATACTGTATCTAGTAATTTGTTGAAGTCGTTTTCTATAGTTGCGTAACATGTCACTGATACTTATTATTAACTAGCTTTTACGTGTGGTCCCACTTGCATAGTTATTTTAGCCAAAAAATAATTGAATTCAGGAATTTCACTTCCAAGCCTTAAATAGGGGATCCCGGTTGAAACCGCAGGGGAAAGCTAGTTATTGTATATATTTCCTAAAGTGTCCATCTTCTTCCGTCCTTCCTAAAGAGATCTTATGTAAACACCATGCTCTGATACGATCGAACCTTTTGTGTATTGAAGAGTCCTTGTACTAACGTGTTTGCGTAGGCTTGCATCTAATCTAGTTTTGATTTGAGCAGAAATCAGAATTTCTACGTCACGCAATACGTGAATTAATATTAACTGTCTCGAAATATAGTGCGTTACTTTTAACTAGTTCCTGTTCTGCGTAACCACTCTTTCCAAGTAAAATACTTTTTTTTTTTTTTTTTGTAAAATGGGCTTACGTTTGGCCGTCGTCTGACCCCAAGGAGGAATTATGACGAGGCCGAGGATGTAGCACGCTTGCCCAGAAAAAGCCTATTTACTCTGGCCTTGAAGAGATGGAGGTTGTAAGTATCAGGAAACACAGACCCTGGGAGTAAGTTCCACTCCATTGCAGTTCGTATAAGGAAAGAAGAAGCAAATCGTTGAGTCCTTATACGGGGGATGTCGACTACAAATGGATGGAACCTCTCCCGGCGTCTTGTGGTTCGATGGAGAAAAGGGATGGCGGGATGATGTTGTATAGTTCCCATGCACACTCTCCAAAATATATCCTATAGAAGACCGACAGGCACGAAACCTTACGCCGATTTTTTTTTTTTTTTATGTCAGAAAGTTGACAAGCAGGCAGCCGGTCCACCTGATGGTAAGTGGTTACCGTCGCCTATCGCCATTTGCAATACCAGAGGTATTGCCAATATGTTGCCGACCTGTTACAATGCCGAGAAGACAATTACTGGCTCTCAAGTGTAATTGCCGGAACACACCGGTAGGTGCTTGGCGACAGATTTTCAACTTGAGGGTGGTAGCCAGCCAGATGGGTACTACAAAGTACCCTACCACCGTGCTATGGTTTCCTCACGATGTTTTCCTTCACCGAAAGCTCAAGCTCGTTGTAGGATTCGAACCCACGACCTTCGTCGCGGCATCCGACGTCACTACCACTGAGCTATCATCGCCTCAAATGTTCGCCGATGTTCGAGGCTCGTTAATTTCGCCTCAGTTAACGAAACATCAGCGACTAGTCTCCAGACTTGATGTAAAACAGAAACCAACTTTATTCCCATCAATCAAATCGACCGGAGACTGCAATATCACACAACGTGTTCAATTATATTAAATAACATACATCCATTTCGGTTACATTCGCTTCTCAGCTGGTTATTAGAGGCGAAAAACATATTTGCGTATATATACTAATTATTTAACGATTGTGTTTGATATTGGAATAATATTGAATGAGGTCGCTGGTTTATTGCTCTCGTGTGGTCTAACGTGAGATAGGTATAGGTAAGTATTGATGTCAAATATCGTGGCAAAGATTTTTTACTATGTATAGACCTGTGTTTGACCACAATCTCACCGTGGCCAGTGATTATGTGGCCGATGATGGTAAGCACACAAAGCCTAGAAAGGAACTGCCTCTCAAGTGCAGCTGTCGGAACACATCGAAAGGTGCTTGGCGACAGCCAGGCGGGTACTACAAAGTACCCTACCACCGTGCTATGGTTTCCTCACGATGTTTTCCTTCACCGAAAGCTCAAGCTCATTGTAGGATTCGAACCCGCGACCTTCGTCTCGGCATTCGACGTCACTACCACTGAGTTATCATCGCCTTGAAATTCTGAACCTTGAAAATTATAATAGGTATTGGGGTACTTTATAGTACCATTGAATGCAAATTATTACCATTAGGTTTTTATAAGCTTATTTCATCTGCTTTACCAGAGTCGTAAGTCTGTCAATCAACAATGATCAGAGAGGCTTTTTAGTGTAGTCCGTACTGGTAGTAGAATCAATTGTAACTTTCAACGTTCATCAGGGCCTAAACTTAATAAACGAGTTCTGAGTTTAAATTTGAGGTTGGGTTTTTAAACCAATTAATGAATCATATTTTTTGCTTGCTGAGATAATATATTGGCTTTGATACTTAAACGATGGTGAGTTAGCAAATCGCTCAGCAACATCCCGACATAGAACATTCGTTGCTAAACCATTGTCTTACCAATAGCGTGCGTTGATTTATTCATGGCAAGCAAGTTCGCTGGTAATGCCGTTTGAGTTATTTTTCTGGAATCGTACCGTTTCGCCGTCCGCGAGCGGTATCCAACCATTTCTCATTTTGGTCCGAAGTGAACAAATTACAAGCAGTTACCGCCGCACTAACGTTCTAAGTTCATCTCCTACTACGAAATACCTAACGTGTTCTTAGCATGATATCCATGCTTCTTCTTATTCTTAGAATATACGAAAGTTTAAATGTTATAGTATTATAGTATACCTTTGTAAGAAAAGCTGGGAAAATATTTTTTTGAAATTTTACGGATATTTTTTTGCGTTACGTAAAGTGCGAGCGAAGCGTTCCGTTTTAGCTTGGCCAAAAATGCTTTCGTATGTCTGTCCAGCGGATCTCCGGATGTTCTTCTACGATCGTATTTTGAGCAGGTTCTATAATTTTTTTGTCCATTCAGTTTTTAGATTTTCTTCAAATGAAATTGATATATAAGTAAAATTTTCTAAAATGTCACGAAACTTTTTTGTCCGAATATTTTTTCATCCGATAAACTTCAAGGGGTCGGCGTGTGAGGGTATGGAAAATACACAATATAAAATCCTCGCGAGGCCAGCTCACAGACCCGCTAATTTATTTCCTTTAATTTTCTATCTTCTGATGTAAATTCGCGGAAGAACGAGCTGATGTCTACAACACAGGACTTCCTAGTGTAGACTCAGCTACAACCTCTTATATTGTGCTCAACCTGATATTTATCTGTATAACTCAACTACAATTTTCCAGCTTGTAATAGGTTAAGTTTTTAAATGAAATAAAGATATTACTTACTTACTTAAATAATTATATTTCATTAAAAAAAGCGTTACCATAAAATGGAAGTCGTGAAACAAAATTTGGTATATCAAATAGTAGGGGCATTCCACTGAATAATGCGAAATAAAGCACACAGGCTTCCGTCATTACCTCTCCCAACGAGATTGTTTAGGCAATGAGTGTTCTATTGTTTGTACGTTCTGTGAGAGACGATCACATGCCTACTCTTTGCTATTGTTTGTGAGCTTGGATCGTTGTCTTCATTTAGTTGTTTGTATTGAGAACTTGTCGTAGGCATGAATGTAGAAATTATTTGGTACTTCTGTTATATTGTTTCTGTATCTGTATAGCTGGATTGCATGGATACTTATTAGTATTCTGATAGTTTAGGTAGATTTATCTAATACCTTTAAACGAGCAATTCTTGTATTAATTGCAATATAATTAGAATCTCGGAAACGGCTCCAACGATTTTCATGAAATTTAGTATGCAGATGGTTTCGGGGGAGATAAATCGATCTAGCTAGGTTTCATTTTCAGAAAACATCGTTTAAAAAGAAACGAGCAAAGCTTGGTCAACCAGGTACTAATAATAAAATGAGTTGTCTCCCATATTTTGTTACACTGTTTTATTTATATCTATACTAATAATAAAGCTGAGGAGTTTGTTTGTTTGAACGCGCTAATCTCCGGAGTTACTGGTCCGATTCGAAAAATTATTAAACCATTTAAACTGCATCTTGATTTAGCAGTTAGATTGCCTATTTTTCTGACTCGAATAACAAATATTGTGATTTCTTGCAGAAAACTATTTTTTATTTAGATAAAATGCCTTTAGAACTTAGGGAAAACATAGCTTCCTATTAATGAAACAATCTTTAGAATTGAATCTGATTCTAAATCCATACACCAGCTTCGTTAGTGAAATTTGAGATGCGGCCGGTATCCTTGATAAAATAAATGTAATAAATTTTGATAATTTCAAAAGATTTTAGTCTTTATTTTGGAACTTGTAAGGTCGTTTGATCGCAAGTTTGTAAGATTTTAATCATATCAGTTACGGTCCTGACGCTTACGGGTAGACAATTTATTGAAGATAATAATAAAAGTTAAAAAGAGTTTAAAGAAAAGCTTTTGCCGCTTGCAGAGGCTCTGCCACTTATCGAGGCTCGCGCCTAATGAACGGAAACTGCAAGCTGGGTTTGATTTTTGAGTTTTACAAAATTGACTAACAAGATTCAAACTTAACATACTAATAGGTTATGGACTAGAGAGTACATGAAAACGGGGCGGAACTAATTAACTCAAAAAAATATAATATATTGCTGCGATACAAAACAACAGACATATAGTATGACACAACTTAGATGTAGCATCGGCAAAATTCGTAAACTAGATCGTTCTCGAAAAGAGTGCGCCTGCAACATTACTCATGTGATAAAAAATGATCCGCGAAAATGATATTGTTGAACGTTGAATGGCGCGATAGTGAATGATTTTTATTAGTTTTGTGAATCGGAAGTGAAGTGTACGAAAACGATTTGCCGATGCTACATTTAAGTTGTGTCATACTATACCTTCGTATTTTTATTATTAGTTGTTATAAGGGTTTTAATGAGTGATACGGCATGAAAAATGGAAACTGATTCTTTTTATACTGAACATAATAATATAGTATGTATATGTAGCTACCTACAGGCACTTGTGTTCTATGAGTGAGTCAAGCGTAAAATTGAGTTCCGTTGCGATGGAATGCGGTTGACATGCTACAGTTGCCAACTTATCAATGCAACCCTAAACACCCTTAGATATTCAGAAATAACGCATACAATCCTTTGGCATTACAAGGAAATATATTGGCAATGCGCAAGGGTTGATGCCTGCAACCACGTTAACATGACCCATGGCATGTGTGTCGATATTCCCAACTGATATAGCTATAGGGGAATGCAAGAGATCTGATTATAGTGGTGCATTGGTGTAGAAAACGTTTTATAGCACACGTGTTTGACACTTGGGTAGATGAATGACGGCCGGATATTACTCAGGTTATCTTGTATAACCGCCACATTTTACAAGAAATGCGCTTTTCAAGCATTTCCTTAAGACTTTTGGACGTTGTTCAACTTCTGTGAGTTCGCATAGGTACATTTTAAAAACTTAGCATTACTTACAGGTTTAAATGGTTTTTACATAGAGAGCAGCCTCGGCTCCGCACGGCATAGGATCGCTTGCTCGTCGAGTTTTATCCGCACGGCGTGATATTTTTAGACATCTTTAAAAATCATAGTAAATTTTCAGCCAATTTAAACAAAAACAATTTACCCAACACGCGGCAAGAGAGGTCCGTGATCTGTCCGTCTGTAACCATCATCAAAGACTTTCTTCACTAACTCTAAGTAATAAAACGCTAAGATATGAAAACGCCTGACAAAAGATTAAGAGCAAAGAGGTGTTTTAATAAGACTTCACAGGGGTTTTTATTTAGTACTTACATAGTCTTTCATAGGAAATATATAAAAATAAGATTTAGACACAATTAATTTTACAATACAATTCTTTGTTTACTTTAATTAAAATTTGCAATTATAACATGTATATAGGATTGTGCTCAACTTATAAGAAAGACTTTTAGGCCGTAAAAGTAATTGCTTTAAGTGAAACGCCGGTGGCGTGATGAGGAAAATGCTTATGAAGGCTCGTATTGATTAACTTGATAAGTGCTGCCACATTCATAATGTGTAACTAAAATGACGGAAACATGGCAACTCATTGCAAGATAATAACTTTACGGCAATCTCGTACATTCGCTGGTTGAATTTACAAAATGTCTGTGTACGCATTATTTATTTTTGAGTCCCGGTACACTTTAGATCACTATTAAATATTCATAACATAAATTAATTCTTAATTTTATGATTTTATAAAGTTTTTGGAAAAAAAATAGTTTTCCTACAAATAGACTTTTTTATCAATTGAAAATATAAATCATCTTATGAGTAAACAAAAATAAAAAAGGTTTCTCTTTAATTGATTAATTTGATGCTATCAAAATAAATGTCAAATCAAATAGGTAAATTTATTTCAAAGTACCATTGAGACAAGAGCTCAGCTTTTTTTTTAGTTTTTACTTTTACTACAATTGCGTAAAATGAAGATATTCATTTAATATTTCAATTATTAAGATTGACTCCATTAAGAAAAGTGCTCTGTTATATTTGGCTTAAGATTCCAAAATAAATTCTTTGACCAATCGTTCACATTGAAAATAAGAAATACATCAACATTTCAAAATTAGTCTTTTACCTATATTGTTGAAAAAGCCAAAAAACATTTCTAAAATAAAATCTTTTCAAATGGCTCTCCAGATTGAAATACCGAAGCGTGTATTTTTCATGTCCGCCATTGTACAAAAGCGGTAGTCGTACGGCAATGAACTCACTGACAAATATTCGCTGGGAAACTTGCGAAATACCGTAAATTTTCCGGAAATACCCGTGATAGAGTACCGGTTGGGCGCCATGCCGTACCGATACACAGAAAACGACGGAGAGAAAAATCGTCTGTCGTTTTAAAGTCACCACAGTGTTTAAATAGGACATATGACATACGATTATAGACCTTGGTACCTCGTTATCATGTTAAACACGATTTTTATGAATATTTATGAGCTACTATTTATTTTGGGTTAATATGTACTTATTCAAAGCTTAGGAAAATAAATATACCGTATAATAGAGCTCTTTGATGAAACAATATATCTTTTACTGTTATTTGTACTTGTACGTTGTATATTACTAACTCTGTGCTATTTACGTAGGATTAGTTACGAGTGCTCGTAGCATTTGGATGCTACAAGATCTTCTACGAAAAGTGCTACGAAATACATTACGCACTTAATTGACTATGTCAACAGGTTGACTAGCAGATAGACGATTCAATTTGCAATAGCAGGAGGATTGCCAATTAACTGCCGACCTTGAATAACTCTTTTTACGCCGAAGAATCCCATATGTTATTGTTGACGTATCTTTTCTAAGAATAAGTTTCATACGCATTTCAAGTGCTTATTTTAAATTGACAATGGAATTAGTGGCAACAAGATGTTCACGAAGGCACTTCTATTTATTTTTATTAGATAAAGTTGACAACTTGGCAGGTTTTAAATCTTATGGTGAGTGGTTATTATCGGAAATAGATAAGTACTAGTTATGTTGTCTAACTTTATAAAGGAAGGCAATTGGTTTTCAAGTGTAACTGAGGGAACATACTTAATAAGCCCATAGCGACAAATTTCCGACTTGAGGAGGATTCAAGCTAGCATTATGAAGAACCAAGAAATTTAACGTCAAGAAACTCATTCTCATTGATTCTATATTCTATATTATAATAATCTTTTGAAAAAACATAGGTACTTAATTTACAGGTTCAAGTTACTACAGAAATAAGTCAATAATCCTAAAGTAGCTTCATTTAAAACTCAAATTGATCATTTAAGAGATTAAATGCATTTCGTGGTTCAAAGTCTTGATACATTGAAGTATTAGTCCGAGTTAACACTCGCTTAGTACATTAGTGATGGCGGACCCAAGGTTAGAGGTGATTAATCGTCGTTAATGAACTGAGACGGACCTCGGGTAGTGAGGAGCTAGGAAGTGTTGTGGAGTGAATTTCCATTTTAGTTCCAAAATATTCCATGACTAATCTACCAAAAAACTAACTTTTCTTTGTTGTTTTTGCCAAAACAAATAAGAGATATATTTATTTGATGAATACAATCAGGTTGAAGGAAAACAATAATAATGGGAGATAATACAAAATATAAGGCAATAAATTTTCTAGTATCTTAATTTCCATCCACTACTATCGCCAAGGCATTCGATTTCATCTAGTCTAGTGGTAAATTTGAATGCTGTCACCAAGGTTGTGGATTCTAATTCTACAAGGAAGTGAGGAAACCTTGATGGGTAGGCACCCATTAGGCTACCCATGGGGCTGGTTACCCTCGAGTTATAAATCTATCGCCAACTACCTACCAGTGTACTCCAACAGTTGGACTTGAGAGTAAGTCATCTTCTAGAATTTATATGCTTACCACCATTAGCCACATCATTACTGACCTCGGTGAGATTTTAATAAAACACAAGCCAATTGTGAATGAAAACTAACACAAAGCTTGAATGCTTTTTTTATGTGAGAAATACATCTATAAGCTTTCTCTACAAATTCGTAGTTGCTCAAATCCTAGTCAGGTTTACGGATCGACTAGTCAAGATCGGTAACGTAGTTACAGCGGTAACGACTTGAAGCATTCATATTTGATTGCTTCATACCGAAATTAAATCATGTGTTCAGTTGCGGAAGGTTCTTAGTTATGTGGTCTAGTTTTAAACTACAGTGACGGCCCAAACCAATAAATTTACGTCCTAGGAAGATCCTTGGTGCGCGAGTCTCAGACTCGCAATTGGCCGACTTTTTATTAATTAGGTACTAGCAATTTCACCCTCGTTCCTGAGATGAAAAATAGCCTGCATGCAGCACTCGGGGATAATAGTAGAAAGCTATTGTAAAAAAAAATCTGAGCCAGATCAGTATTCCCGAAGATTACCTACCTCCTATAGACAAAGCAAACAATGACCTCGTTAAAATATTAGTATAAATAGAGTAGCTGGTTATTTTTTACTGATAAGGTTTTTTAAATATACTTTCAATAAAACTCGCATTGTGATTTTTCCGTTCGATAAGTGATAAACAAATATGTCACTGAATGTGACATCTCGATTCACGATGTTAAAATCAACAAAAAAAAATTAAATTTGGTTCACGTTTTATTGTCAGCTGTATGGATTTTACATTGGTTCAATGACTTCTGGTTTGTTCATTAGCTGGAATTTGTGGCTCACTACGGCCCATAGTAATGGATATGTCATATTGTTAGTAGTACTATCTAAAATAGACCTTTCCCTCCTCTCCGATGAGCTCTGGTGCCCTTAAATACTTACGACCAGGAGCTTGCGGTATTTTGTAAGATACTTTACCTTACAGACTTCTCACATAGAGAAGCTCTTCGAAAGAAAAAACGATATGCTATACCTCCCTTGAATAGAAAGTTATACAGTATAGGTTAAAGCTGGAACTGAAAATTAACAGTATTACTAGGGTTACTCTGGTATTAACTATAATAAATATTTCACTACTGAAAACAAGTAAATCAATGTTTCTTTATTTATTTAAATAATAACATCTTAATGTTTCAATAACAGATAAATACCTTTTGTTTCTAAAACCAATTAAATATCACGGTGTAGGCTTTCGATTGGATTATCTGCCATCGGCCACTCGATCCCAAACTAAACAAAGCTTGTCCAGAGGAAACTAGACACATATTTGGTATTTGTATTTGATAATACATAATTACTCGCTATTCCCTGCGGTCCCATCCGCATTACCGGGATAATAAGAGTCCTAGGCTACCTACCTCTGCCAAAATGTATATGTCGGAAAAAAGAGAACATTACTTCTTTGGGGGTTTAAACTAATAATCATAATTTATGTGCAGCTTTCCGCCCCGCAGTTTTACCCTATGTCATAATAGCTGTATATATGCCAAATTTCAGCTCGATCCGTCCAATGATTTGAGCTGTGTGTTTGTGAGTTAGTCAGTCAGTCAGTTACTTCTTTTATTTAAATAGATAATAACAAATTGGAAATATTCGGATTTATTCTTTTACTTGTGGTATGTATGGATAAAACTAGCTGTAAGGATTCTAAGAGAAAACGCGTGAGTGATGCCTCTTTCAAAACAGTAACGAAAAGCTTTACTTATAATTCTGGTGTTACTACCGTCTACAAACAGGCTGAAGTAACCGCTTATTACAGCGGTAGGTACTTAAATGCTCCATGCTTCTTTTTCAATTTCATGATAATTATAAAAAAGATAGGAAGTAATATGTTCCATTTCACCTTTTGCATCTCTTACATAGCAAAGTATAAAAGTTCAGTAATGAAGCTATGTAACTATACTGTTTGTCTTTCGTTCTTAATAAGGTTTTAAACGAGTTTCTCGTTTAACTCTAAGTGGTTCAGTCTCCAATGTTTCAACGTATTTCTCTATACTCTTTGTTAAACAAATTTGAGAGACTAGAAAGTTAGTCTGTTTACGGAAATCGAATTCGATTATTCTATAATTCACTACATTGTGTGTTTTAACAAAATCTTTGAGAATTTATGCGAAGAGATAAACATTAGCTGTCACTTCACGAAGTCTAAAATGGTTTTTTTTTAATATCTCCTATATAGATACTTATTTTCAATGAAAAATGATATGTACGTACTTATGACATTCTTAATACTTTTCTTTAAACATACTTAATTAACATTGAAAGCCAGAGTTTCTCTTAATTTTATTAATATTTATATTTAATTTGAAATTTAAAATATATCACATGATTTCAAATTCTAGACCACATAAATTGACGGATTCACTTTTAATGGCTAGAAATATTTTTTTTGGAAATGATTTTTTTTAATTTTACAAGTTGCGCTAGCTTGATTTCACTTTCACGGGGCCTTAAATAGAATTTTGTACATTAGTTAATGTAATCCTAGTTCTCCTTACGGGAGACTTATTAGTCTAAATGGACGTGTGTAATCGTTATGTGCATTTTAATAAAAACTTGTTAAATATTTTTACATATTCTGCTTAGTAAGCTTCCTTTATCCAGCCAGAAGATTTAAAGCATAAAGTTTTAGGGAAAACATACCTATATCACCTGCAAACACTTATACCGAACACATTTCTAGAGTTGCACAGTCTAGCTTGCTTTTTTAAAGTCTTACACGCGACTGTGTCTTACATCTCTGGAAGTCAGGTCGACAGCACTGCCGAGATTTCCTTCCCTCCATTAAAATCTGAGCCCACAAATAATTGGTACTATAATTATTGTTACCTACCCAAAATTCAACTTAATTCAGCCGTTACATCAAAATATAATTCGGAAATAATCAGGTTTCACAGAGATAGAGGAAACCTTAGAGTGTAGTCGAACAACACCCGCCTGGGGCGTTAATCCAGCGTCTAACAAGCGACCAAACTACGAAGAACGTAGAGAGATATCACTTTGCTGAGCACTAAGAAAACAGTGTGTGATATAGGTATGTCTTAAATAAACTCAGTTTGTGGAAGTTTCTTTGTTTATATTATAAATTGAGATCGATATTGTGAGAAGATATATACTAAGAGATATTTTTACGCTCAAGAGCTGTTTTACTAGAGAAGTACTTCCACTTTACTGAATACCGCAGCCAAATAACTTAGGCTGAGATCTTTAGAGCGTACTTAGATTTAGCTCAGACTTTACCGTATAAGTTGGTATTTAAAATGCAATCTCCGAATCTCTCTGAGTGTGTACTAAGCAAAGCCTACATTTACTTTATTACGTAGGCTTATACCCTAAGTAAAGTCTGAGCAAAGTCTAAGCACGCTCTATAGATTTCAGCACTGTATGTAAAGTGTGCCCTGGATGTTGCAGCGCCTGTAGTTTACGATAATCGTATAACATCAGGCAGGTCGTACGCTAATTGGCAGAATTCGTTGGACAAAATTAAAATTTTATTTGCTATAAAATTTTTGCTGTCCCCCGTGGCATCACCCGCGTTTACGGTAAATTTTTCTAAAATAAAAAATAGCCTAAACTACTTCTTAAAACATAAGCTATCTGTTAGTGGAAGTATCGTCAAAATCGTTTCGGAAATAAGCCGAAACAAACAGACAATGAATAAAAAGAGGTTTCCCACGACCCTCACAAGATCGTCGATCCACCTTGTGGGGGGGCTGCCCACGCTGCGTCTACCGGTTCGTGGTCCACTTGAGAACCTTTCTGCCTTGCGTCGGTCAGTCTAGTAAAATACTAATTTCATTAAAACAAATGAAATTGTAACCAAAACCTATTTGTAAATCACATTCATGCCAATTCTAATTTTGGCACTCGAAATTGCGGTTAGGCCGTCGAATTTAACTATGCATTATTGTATTTGCAGTTTATTAACTTTTATTATTTGCTATTCTGCTCCGATTACGTTTACTGTAAATTAATACGTTAATTGTGTTTGGGATGTTGTTTCAAAAGATAAGGAAGGGGAAGATACCGAAAAATAGATGGATAGATTGTGTGTACCTATCTAATACAAGTACTACATGACTATACCAGGCTTGTAGTACTTTGAGAAAGTGTTGGCCTAGGCAGAAATTTTGCATAGAATTTGTAATACTAACAAAAAACATAATGTCATATACTAAACAACTGCGTCTAATACCTAATATTTTCTTTATTTCTTTCACAATAAAACCAAAGTTGAATCTTCATTTACCTCTAAAAAGAACATCAAAACTTTTGTATTTTATAACAACAACCACAATTTCCTTTCCGTCCATCATCAAAATCGTTATTTACACCCAACTTATATACCTACCTATATTAAACAAAATATTCACCTTTCATTAGACTCGGTTCGTCAAAGAGAGGAAATTATGTTTGTCTTTTGTACAATCATTATTATGAGACCACAGTGTAAATAAATCTCACAGTGAAGATGTAACTTTCTGCTTTTCTTGAAAACTTTCTAATACAAAATCTTATAATCTGTGTATGATCTCATCATTCATTTAAATCTTGGAATCAATGCGTTTGCCGTTTCGAAGAATTTTGTGAATGGAAACGAAATAATTTGGTAAAAAAGTTTCCTGTTTGTGAGAGTGACTTGGAAATATAAAAAGCGCCTTTGGAATTAAATTCTATTTGTAATTTATCCTCCTTGCCTCGTCTTTATTTAGAGTTGGTTTTGTATCTAATGTTACATTTAATTAAAATGTTGAGCAAGCACAGTTAATAAAGTAATTTCAAATTTATGATGATTAATATGATTTTATTGACGGTTAAAGTCATCAAGACAAAATGATTGTATTTTTTAATGTGCAGATTTCTTTGTAATACATTACTGAGAAAAGATTAGCTCTATTCCTGATTTGGGTGTAATTTTTAATCCCATAGCAATATATCTCGAAACCACTCATAGCTTGAACGAATTCGGCACTTGTGTTTGGAAGCATAAATACTTGCAAAGGATTTTTTTTTATTCTTATGCAACATGCACTTCTTTAGGTTATAGGGAACAGTGGCAAATGGCAAAAAGTAAGAATTGCGAGATCAACAGGTTCAAAAAGTTACTTATTTACAAAACTGCAAGCTTTAGAATCGAAATCGATTTCGATTCAGACGAATTCAATCAAACGATTTCCAATAGTAATTGTAAAGGGTAGGTACCTATTCCTTAACATCCTTACAAACGTGACTTAAAGAATGAAAATAGGGAAAAAAGTGGAAAATTAACCTTGAAGATAGCAAATGATGCTTCAAATACTCAAGAAATTGCTATTACTAAGTGCTGAGTTGTATTGTAGAAGTGGATTTAGTTTTATTTTTGTCTAGAAGAAAGTTGGATTCATTTACAATTGCAGACGGGTAGCGCAATTCTAATAGCGAACGAGCGAAACTGTACCAGCTATTTCTATGATAACATAGACGTATTCATATAAAAAATCTAGACAAGGTTTCAGCTTACCCGAAAGTGATATTGTATGCTTATTTGTTACTTTAGATGACCTAAGCATAAAAAAACACAGCTTGCACAAGTGACACTGAACTCTATTGCCATTTATTGACGTCTCGATGTAAAATGACAACCGATTGGCTAATGAGGAATAACAACAAAAAAATCTAATTAGTCCGTCAGTTAGATTATCAAAAAATATTGGATACGTATTTTTTTATTTTATCAAATCAATAAGAAATTACAAAGATAAGTCCCATCAAAGTGCAGGATTGGGGCTTGTGACGTCATTGTACAACTACTTTTTAGTACACTTTTTGCAGACCGGAAAATTTTAACGCACTGGATCTTCGTTGGTTTTTGTTTTCGGATCAAAATAAAATACGTATCCAATATTTTTTGATAATCTAACTGACGGACTAATTAGATTTTTTTGTTGTTATTCCTCATTATGTACATTAGCCTTGTATTTATAAGGCTATCTATTCTTGGGTGGCTTCATTTTCATATCTCAGATTTTTTTGTTCGTCCATGGATAAATAAATCTATTTTCTCACATTTACCTGCGTTTCTAGGATAAAAATTAGCCTATAAAACTCGGGAATAATCGAGCTTCCTGTTAGTGAAAGAATTTTCAGAAACGAACTAGTAACTCTGGAAATTACCTATAATATCTGAACTTACAAACGTTACCGCATTATAATATCTTAAATCTATACTAATCTATACCTACTAATTATAAAGCTGAAGAGTTTGTTTGTTTGTTTGAACACGCTAATCTCAGGAGTTACTGGTCCGATTCGAATTGTTTGAATAATAGGAAGCTACATTATCCCCGAAGGTTATAGCCTACTTTTTATCCTGGGAACGCGAGTAGAACTGCGGGAAACAGCTAGTGTATAATATAGAACGAAAGATATTTGTATATATTTGGCAATAAGGTTGTAAATTGCTTAGTTAGCAGATCTTGTCTACGGTAAAATTATGCATAGGTACACACAGATGCAGTTTAAATAAATTCAGACTAAGTGAAACTTATATCCTTTTAGTGCAAATACCGTATACCCTATTGAATCGTAACAGTATTTTACGGATTCAGCGAGGAATTCAGTATTTATTGTGGCTCTGGAATCGTAATATGGTAATAAATACAGCTATTTTACGTATGATTCACAAATTATATAATATCCTGGGACACATGATTTTGTATGCATTTATGGAAATGAAAAAAAACAAATTGCATGGTTCAAATAAATACTTATAATTAGTTTTATCAATACACTTTATTCCAAAAGCCGGACGTATACCTCTTACGTGATAGTGTATTGCTTGTATTATTACAGTCTGACTCAAACTTATCAAATCTAAGAAATACCTATTGACGTTAAAAGAAAATAAACCTTATTGCGTCATAATAGTAGATATTATTACCAGGATTCGACTAACCACTTCGGCATTGGACATCACTAAGACTGAGCTATTTTGCGTTAAAACTGTTATGACAATGGACAATAAGTACGGGGCTCAAGACCCCACTTATAAGAAGCTAAGCGAGCAGCATGTTTCATCTACTACTTGAAAGAATGTTCTGCCTGTCACTGTAGTAGTTTTAGACTATGTCAAGGACTCCTAGGTTGTTATAAAGGTATTTTCTTTGTGGCTGACTTGGCATTGTTATTTAAAAAAAGGGGGCAAGTTCTTGCGTTTTGACATAAACAGCTATTAACCTGGTGGATGGATATCCTGTCAAATTATTTTTGACAAGCAGGTTGACGAACATAGGGCACCTGATGATGATGATGTTTTGATTTTTTTAAATATTTTACTTTGTAGAACAATGAAGCACAAAGAAAGAGAGGAGAGATCTCTCGAAAATTTAATTACAATATTATTATCTTTTTTTTTCAAGGTATTCGTTACAATTTTTCCTCGTTGACTTTAGTCCAAACAATTTCCCAGTATTATTTGAGAAACAGCACCATTCATAAAATGTCAACGAGAGACGTGGTAATGTGCTGAAAAAGGGGTTTCCCTTTAATGATAAACGAGGAGGACAACAAATTTGCTTCGAAGAAGATATTAGAGACAAAAGGTTCATGCAAACAAAAGAAATATGACGGACGCTTGCAGAACAAGACGCTTTTGTTTACGTATAATTAGGTGAAATGCGTGAGGGTTCATGATTTTTGTGTGACAAAAATAGCATTATTGTTTTATTATTTTAAACCCTGCTATTAAAAGAATTATTGTAGATAGACACTATCACTGTAGACCTACGTATCTAAGATTTAATCTTAGTTTGAACGCAGAACCAATATGTCGGTAAGTGATTGAATATTTGTCGATCGACTGTGGACTTACGATCTAATAACTCAGTGACAAATAAAGCATTTCTTGAATCTGTAAGCAGCTGAGAAAATAAAATATGTACCTAGGGCTTAATTTAATAAAATCTCTAGGTGCTATAAAGATTAAGTATTAGAAAGTCAGAAGACCTTCGACATTAATTTGAATATAATTAAGCCATCACAAAATAATAATGGTTAACCTTATTTATAAATTCCAGAATCTAGTACACAAGTTACAAAACTATGATTAAAGCGTCATCAACTCAGCTTGTTCCTAATATTAAATCATAGAATTCAATGAAATATAAAGCAATATCTAGAAGTGGTAGTGTCTAGAAGTATTCAGGCGATAATAGCTCAGTGGTAGTGACATCGAATGCCGTGATCGAATCGTGAATCCAATGAAAGTCACAGTTTTGAATCCTACATCTACAATAAATATGAGCTTTCGCTAAAGAAAACATGGTGAGGAAACCATAGCACGGTGGTGTTTTGATACACGGTGGAACACAGAGATTGGTTTTGAGTCAGAGAGGTAAGTACTTAGGCCACTTTTTATCCCATTTATTTATAACAATAATGCTATTTAAAGTTGAGAATAGCTCAGTAGATTTGTTTATCCTGCTAAACTAGAAATTAACCATATGGTTAGCTTGATGGTAATGGTGTAAAAAAAATATATGTAAATATTCTGCCATGACAATTGTTATTAGCTTCAGTAGACAGACAGATGGGTATACCTTTCGTCTCAAGTTACTTCTATGTCTCTATTAGATGTCTATGGCTGCTCCTTTTAATAATGTTGTGCCGAAGGAATTTTCAGTAGAATCCGATTAGTGGCGAACGTTGGAAGTGAAACAGCAGACAGCTTTTAGCGCTGTATAATTAGGCAAGATGCTTACTAATTTAGCTTGTCAGTTCCAAGTACTATAAATCTGATAGAAAAGACGCGCATTTTTGAAACACAATCAAGTGTTTTATTTTGGTTAATTTAATTTTGTTGGGTGTAGTGATTTTATTTGGGTACAATCAGCTGGTACAGTAGTAAAGTTTACCTTATAAAGGTTAAAAACACTGAAATATTTCCATAAATATCCATGCATAGCTGTCTCGTCTATACCAGAGATTTATGCTAAACTTTAGTCTCATAAATTCGTAATGGTTATTCTCAGGCTTTTTAAGTTTTGTAGGATTATTGATTATCAATAATATTATGTGATTACTACAAGTAATTTAAAACCTTTGGACAAAGGATAAGCATTGCCATACAGCGTGGCAATGCCGCCAGCGTTCTGGGCACACTACCAGCTGGCAGTGATTTAGATCAGCTGTATCTATTGTAAATAATTAGTTTCCCCTTAAATAAAGGTTAAAAACCTTAATGAACTTCAAAGAAATAGCTATCCAATAATAAAGATTAAAAACTTTGATAAAAATATAGTTTTTAAAATAAAATTATTAAATTATTGAGCGAACATAAAATTATTATTATTGTAATGTAAGTATAGTTTTAAAAGTTAATTATCCTTGCTTAAGTCACTTGGAAACTTCCCTCTTAGGCTAATCAAAAATTCACCCTAATTCTAGTACTGAGTAGCTTATAATTTGGTAAAGTTGTAACAATTTTGGACAAATTAAGTGACTTCACGCAAACTTAATGGATTTATAATTATAATCTTTATTTGTCTTCTAACTTTAAGTCTGCAGATTTTCGAGAATTAAGGAGTTGTTGCCTGTGGCCTTAGCTGCTTCAAAAGGTCATTGATCTATAAAAATAACGAATTTACCACTATATACACAATAACTAACTACAATGTAACGTATAAATTTTCGATTGTTTATAATAATTATATTATGCATGTCAAATCGCCTAATTAACGAGATAGATTATAAACCAACAGTATTTACCATCATTCGGTGAATGAAATATTATTTAGCTTTAGAAAAAATATAAAAATAACATAATTTCGAAATATAAAACCTAAATGCTAAATCCTTATTTCAATCAATCAGAGTTTTAGATTCAATCACGTACGTTACTCAAATCTTAGGTATTCCGAAGTTGTTTCGTATTCAAAAGCTTTACAAATTATCGCTTGCCTCCGTCGGCTCTGTTTACTACCACGGTAGTGTTCCCGTTGATAAATTACTGCTCTACATCATTTCTCCCATTTTCCGGGGAAATTCCAAATTTTCTTCGTCGCCTCCACCGCCCTAGATATTGCAGTTCGGTGACTTATTTGCAAAGGACACTAGGACATTTGCTGACAAGATAAAATATGTAGACATTTTTGTAAATGGCAAGTATTATACCAATTTATACTGTTATTCTGTCAAGAATAAGGAAAAAATACTGTTGTTGTACTTTTGACATTCTAGAAATAAAGAGAATGTATCTGTTTTGCTTACTAATGGATTGTAATGGAGTCAACGAACATATTTCCTATGTACCTATTAAATAAAGATTAATACATATTGTTGTAACCATATTTCTTTTAAAAGAAAAGTAAACTAAATTTTAGTAATTACCAGAAATTATAGTGAGTTCCATTTTGAGATGGTTTTGTTAGTGTAACAAATTATGCTTCTGACGCAGGCATAAATAAAATACACTGGACTTTAAAACTCAGACATACCTCACTTTAAATGTAGGTACTAAAATAAAAATGCAATTTCTCCTAAACTAAAGAAGTCAGAAATAATTGCCAAACTTAAGTGGCGGGGCACATCGCTCGTAGAACCGACGGCCGCTGGGGCAGAAAGGTTTTCGAGTGGCGACCACGAACCGGAAGACGCAGCGTGGGCAGGCCCCCCACAAAGTGGACCGACGATCTTGTTAGGGTCGCGGGAAACCGCTGGATGCGGGTAGCGCAAGTCCGGCCATCGTGGAGATCCTTCGGGAGGCCTGTGTCTAGCAGTGAACGTCTTTCGGCTGATAGAATGATGATGATAGAATTTAGAATATTGAAATAAAAAACATTTTGTAGCAACGTTTATACTTTAAAAAAAGATAACCAAAAATAATCCATTTTTTAACATACTGGCAGAAAACACAAACAAGATTTATAAATATGTTTTATTTACATTTTAATAACTGGTAGGTATTGCCTCCTCGGGCTGTGATTATAGATTCTAGACGGTTTGGAATACTGAAGACGAAGTTTCGGAGGTGATGGTTACCGATTTAAAAAAAACTTTCACAAATAGGAAGCTACATTATCCCCAAAGGTTATAAACTACATTTTATCCCAGGAACGCGAGTGAAGCCTGGGGGAACAGCTAGTTAATTATAACAATTATTACCTCGTAGCCATTCACGAACAAAATCACGTAGCATTGTGTGTGGCAAAATTTCGTAGTAGTTTTCGTAGCAAAGCTCTAAAGTTAAAGTTATTCAGTTTAGGGAGTAGTGGTTAAAGTCTTAGCTGAAGATATTACTGGTTTAGAAATATCACGGAAATGCGACGCAGGGCAAAAGCTTGTAAGTATATTTTTAAATAAATTATTATTTGCCATCTTATCTGGTTTTCATAGCAGGTTCAAGATTTACTTAGTTTAGGATCAGATAGCCATATTATGATGAAATTTACAGAATATTATTGTTTTTGTACTATTTTATAATATGGTTTCAATTTTCAAGAAATTAACTCGCCTTTAGCTATTCTGAAATAAACAGTTCCTTAGTATTGTATTAAAATACATTTAATGCTACCTACGTGTCTACAATTTTATATTTCTACGAATCCTTGCATCAATCATTAATTGCTTTTGTTTTCTTAATTAATTTCTTATCACAACATTATTCCAATAAGTGTAGGCGAATAAATAAATATTCACAAAAAATTCAAATTGCAGACTATCAACCTTAAATAAGATAAAACACGGTCTATAATTGTAAAACACAAAGTTACCGTGTTGGATTCGATATGTACCTATTATAAATCCTTTTAGTCTAGGTAAAAGAAAACATTGTTGAGAAACTGGCATGCCTTAATAGTTTAGTTCGAAGATATGCTTTTATCTTCCTTATTATAAGGTAAGTTTTGCAGTGTCGAGCTGTGGACCACCAATATATATAAAAAAACTTTTTATGAATTGCCAAACTCAACGAAAACAATTCTAGCTAGCATTTAGGTCACAGTATTGAACTGTTTACAGAACAATTAATATATTTTAGCAAACACTTTAATCAATTTTGTAGGATTTTAAGACCAGGAAACTCATAACAAGTCTTCGACGCATTTTCGAGGTACCTATCATGAAAAGATTATTTTTTTAGAAATATATAGCTATGTATTTTTTTAAAGTTTATTTGTATAATATTAATGTTCCTGAATAAATTATCATTCCAGAATTGACTCTTATGATAGTTATCAATGAAATGCAGCTCGGGCAGTGGTATATAATTTGATATTTTATCGTTCAGAAACTTGTTATATTTTCATGTCATTTATTCTCCCCTAGATCGGACGATTCAAACAAACTACCGTTTCAGCGAAAACTTTCTTACTTTCAACTGTAACCTAGTTCCTAATCAATATATAGGTCGGAGGAGAAAATAGTCTTTCGACAAGAGCTATTGTAGTAATAGTTACGGACTATCTGATAATGAAACTATTACGTGTAGGTTTTCTTGTTCAATAATGTATCTAATTGAAAAATAATACACTAGTGGCTCTGGGCTTAAAGGAGCTGAGCAGAATTGTCACCATATTTTTTGTGACATATCCGAACACTTGGTTGAAGGATCTCGTCAGCAGAATGCTGACAGTGAATTAATGATGCCAATACTGATTCTTTAATCAGCTTTCTGAAAATTTTGCGTACTGACAGCGACTTTTTAATTTATAATTTTTTACATGTATTTTATATTATTACTATATTATAGTGTTTAAAAAAAACAATATGAGATAGTGTGTCATCAAGTTTAATATTTCATAAAACCTATTCCTATATCCTATTTAAAATTAGAATTTTAAAACTATTAGAATTTGTAAAATAAAATACTCAAATTCTAATAGTTTATACTAATAGTTAGTCGAAAGATGTGGCTGTAAAAAGTATACTCGTAGTAGGTATATTATTATTTTTTGTACCTTTGTTTTAGTATACAAAGAATAGATACTTTTTACTGCCATATCTTTTCAGCACTACTGAAACCCTAAACTGAAACGCACTGGTAATCGATGACACATTTTCAACTTGAATGCATTAGAAATCTACTACTTATTATACCGTTATTTTTAAATTAATTCCGTTTTTATTGAAGTGGATTGTAGAGGGCTTACTAAAGCTTGCAGCAGCTGCGACAACTGTCAACGACAAATTCCTCCGGGTGAAGGCGAGAGAGTATTCAGTGGTGTTACACACAGGTCGGATGGATTGCCAATATTTTAATTAGATTTCTACTAGCTTCCAACCCGCGTTTTAACCCACGTTCCCGAGGATCTTATGTTTTCCCGGGATAAAAAAAAAGTTTCATCCAAATCCGTTCAGTAGTTTTTACGTGAACGATTAACAAACATTCATCCATATATCCATACTCACAAACAAGTATACAACTTAGTAGGATGTGCGTAAATATAAAAAAAAATCTCGCTAATATACGTTTATTTTACATATACATTTGCACTTATGATTTATTTATCTGTGGGTAATTAATTTGCTGCCCATCCATGCCTTCCGTATGTATAGACCCCCAGCGGTCTCTCGAGCGATATCCCGCATTACCACCAGACGCCATCCGCACAAATAGTTTGCACTTATCTACCGTGAGCTCAATGATAACAATCATTGCAGAATCCTACAGAAAAAATAAGTGAATTATCTTAAGATTGTTAGTAATTGGACTTTAATTTACTAAGTTTTATTATTTTTGGGCTAAACAAATTGATACGTTTGCTTACTGACATCCTTTGGATATGTAATGATTTGATAAGGAGCTAAAAGGTACTGGAACATAAAGGAACAACATAGCCTGGTCGTATCTAGACTTACTTAAGTTAGGTTTACATGACATGCTCGTGGACATTGCAGTCGGGGCGGGGGCCCTGTGCATTCAGAAACGATCTCAAGGAGGACGATGGGTCGTTGTGATCACGATCCATCATGCGATAGCACAGCGAGTGTGCTGGGGAAGTATCACTCTTCCCCGAGAAGGGCTATCTTGTGCCGCACGTAGAGGGAGGGTGAGTACTCGTTCTGCACGAGAACCCGCCCCCTCTACAGCGCAGGTAGCGACCACCTTGGGGTTTTAGCCGGTACGAGTCCGGCATAACCTGGCCGCTCCCCCCGGGGCGGTAGGGTATCCTATGAGAATTTCCCCACGATAAAAAAAAAGGTTTAGTCATATAATTTGATGTTGTAGAGCAGATGGTATGAAAATAAATGTATATAAAGACGTTGATGATAACAATATAAAAGGGTGCTATGACAAATTATTTTCAGTCGCAATTGAGGAAGTGTCATTTGTATAGTCCTATTTACGTCCCATTTCAATCTTCGAATTGAACGGAACAGGATAATATGTGACGTAACATGGGAATGACGCCGGGATGTCTGCAGGCGGGGTCAACAATCTAATAAACGTGTAAAGTGAGTTGTTTGTCGACACGACAAGACATAATGAGATACGAATTCGAATAAGTGTCTGTTGCATGTTACTATTTAGGTATTTGTAAAATAATAAATTATAATTTAAAATCTGAGATCCGAATTAGATTTAGAATAAATAGACATACCTACACAATTATTGGGTTGTAAGCTTCGATGATGTCAGTTTGTGTCTTCGGTTATCAGATTAGCGAGGATTAATATTATGTTATAAAATAAAACAGCTTTCATGTATCAGTCCAGTGACAGAAGTAGTTTATTATTGCCAGATACAAAAATACAGTAGTAATATCGTGACATCCCTCCTTTTAAGTCTTATTAGTAATTTATAACAACTTAAAATTAAACTTACAAAAGTTATTTTTAATTAGGTATATTAATGAAATGAACCAAAACAAAACATTTTTTCGTGTAATGGAATGCGGCTACGACCCAAACAAGAACGAACGAAACGTATGAAGTTACGTCATCATGACATTGACATATTCAACAAGTGACAATATAATTAGTTAAACATAAATCAACTATCTTACAGGCTAACTTAATTACTAACAATTTATTCATTACCTACCTTTTTTGCAAAGAAAACGAATGTTTCATTACATAGCATTGAATTTACAAATCAAAACGACGCGGCCTAATTATAGGACGACCAAAACTGGAGTACTTGGTAGGTGTTCGACTTGGTGTATGTGGTTCATGACGAGTTGGAGTATGTTGTTGTGGTTGAGTGCTTGGTGACAAGAATGTATCGTCTGATGAGTGATGTGTGCTATGCTGTGGAGACTGATGTGAGGGAATTGTATGAGATGAGGAATGAATGTCTGGAGTTATGTTTTGATTGTTTGTGGACTGTGTGATATCTTGTTGAGGTGAATATAATGTAGGGCTTGGTTTGACTATTATGTGTTGTCTATTACGTCTGAATAAACCTTCGGGACTTCTAATAAGGTAAGATCTGGGCTGCTCACAAGTGCTTTCTATGACACCTGGAGTCCAAGAAGATTTTGGTTGTTTCTGAAACATGACCTGAGTACCCGTGTTAAGTGGTTTCAAATTCTTTGTATTTTTATTATAATAAAGTTTCATTTTGTCTATGTATTTGTTATTTATTTCCCTAAGCCTTTTGTAATTACATAATTTAGGTTTCAATTCTTGTTCTACAACTGGTAATTTACTTCTTAATTTCCTAGACATGCATAACTGAGCTGGTGAACACAAGTTGTTCTTAGGAGTATTACGATACTGAAGTAATGCTAAGTAAAAATCTGTATTATCAATTTGACATTTCTTTAACATATTTTTAATAGTTTGTATTGTCCTCTCTACAAGACCATTTGAACGAGCTAAATAAGGACTTGATGTAATGTGCTCAATGTTCCATTCCTTAGTAAATATTTTAAAATCTTTAGAATTCATGGGTGGGCCATTATCTGATATTAATGTGTGTGGAATACCATGACGAGCAAAAATAGACTTTAAATGACTTATTACCTGAATGCTGTTAGACCTATTACCTAATGTAGCAACTTCCACATACTTAGAGAAATAATCAACTATAATAAGATATGTCATATTATCAAAATAAAATAAATCTAATGCAACTTTGTACCATGGTAAGTACTTGTAATCATGTGGTATAATATTCTCTTTAGGATTACTTTTACGGTATGTAAGACAAATTTCACAACTGCCTACATAGTTATCTATATCTGTATTAATGTTAGGCCAATATATTGAGTTTCTAGCTAACATTTTACAACTGTTCATACCCTGATGACCTTCATGTAAGATTTTCATGAAATTATTTCTGAGTGATAAAGGGATAATAATTCTATTTGACATAAATAATAAGTTTTTTGAATAATGAATATTATCTTTAACTGGAAAGTATGGTTTGATACTATCTGGGACTTGTTTTTTATTGTTAGGCCAACCTTTCTTACAATATAAGAGTAATGTTTGTAAAGTATTATCATTTGAGGTAGACTGTTCAATTTCTTTCAGTTTTTGTGAACTAAGGGACAAATTAGTAGTTAAAAGATTGACATGTAATTTGATATCATTATCTAAATCCTGTAAATCATTATCAGGCAATGCTGCTCTAGAGAGAGTGTCTGCAACAAAGAGATATTTGCCTGGTTTGTAAACTATATCCAAATCATAAGGTTGTAAACGTAGTATCATTCTTTGTAACCTTGGGGGAACACTAAATAATGGTTTTTTGGCTATACTGACTATCGGCTTGTGATCAGTTTCTACTGTGATTCTGTTACCATAGATATACTGATGAAATTTATGGACACCAAACAATATGGCTAACATTTCTTTTTCGATTTGAGAGTAATTTTGTTGTGACTTAGTTAATGAGGCTGATGCATAAGCTATTGGATTTTTATCATGAGATATGACTGCTCCCATGGCAAACTGAGATGCATCGACTGATAAAGTTAAGTGTTTGTTAGGATCAAAGTAAGTAAGAATTGGTGCATTACTAATGAGATGCTTCAACTTATTAAACTCTACTTCTTGAGCATTTGACCATGACCAAACATTATCTTTGACTAACAGTTTTCTGAGATTGACAGTTTCTTTGGACAAATCTTTAATAAAACTACCTAGAAAGTTAACCATTCCTAGGAATCTTTGAAGATCAGCAACACAGACTGGATGTGGCATTTTACAAATAGACTCAACTTTAGATGGATCGACTGTGACTCCATTCCGACTGAAAATAAAACCTAAATATTTGACTTGCTCTTGACATATTTTAGATTTTTCCATATTAAATTTAAGACCAATTTCCTTAGCACGTTGTAGTACTGACTGTAAGACTTGATTATGTTCTAACAAAGTAGATCCATAAATTAAAAAATCATCCATCATTATTTTAAGACCTTTAATATCTCCGAACCTATTAATCATTTCTTTGTGAAATATTTCGGGTGCTGCGTTAATACCAAAAGGTAGGCGTAAAAATCTGTACCTTCCATATGGTGTAATAAAAGTGCAGAGCCTTGATGATTCATCATCTAGACTTAGCATATGAAATCCTGACTTAGCATCTAGAGTTGAAAAATATTTTGCATTATGTAGCTCTGACTTTATCTCATCTATATGAGGAAACGGATAATGAGATCTGAGTATGGCAGCATTTAACTTACGAGGGTCTAGGCATAACCTAAGATCACCATTTTTTTTAGAGACAATGACTAAAGAACTTACCCACTCAGTAGGTTCCTCTATTCTTTGAATAACACCTGACTTCTCTAAGTTTTTTAATTCCTTCTTGACTTTTTCCTGTAACTTAAAAGGTATTTTTCTACATGCATCAATAGATGGCTTTGACTCAGACTTAACCTGTAAATGGCATTTAAAATTATTAATACACCCTAGCCCTTCAAATACATCTTTGTATTTATCTATTAGGCTTTGACTATTTTCTGTGAATTGACTATGACTTTGACTACTGACAATAGACTGAACTATATCTTGATTAGACTGGTAGACTTGATTTTGACTTGATGTATTATACTGACTTGATTCTTCACTTTTAAATGAGTGATCATTGACTGACTGACTGACATTATTGGACTGACTATCTGACCTAGACTGAGACTGACTATCTGACGAAAAGCTTACACTGTGTATCCTCTTGACTAATTTCAATTGTTCTGATGTATGACGACCTAATATGTTAAGACATGGTGCTTTGACAATGTGAAATGTAATATTGTAATTCTTGTTATTAATTTGACAGTTAAGTGTACATTGACCTAAAGTAGGAATAATTTGACCAGTGAATGTTGACAGTGTATTATTAGACTCAGTAATTTGAGACTGTGGCAGGTTGAGCTTAGAAAATGTATCCATAGTTAAAATATTTGTGTCCGCTCCAGAATCTATTAGACAATTAACTAGCAAATTATTGATATTTATAGTTATATTCCAAGGACTACATGAATTAATATTATTACACTGAATTACAAAAACCTGTGATCGACAAAATCTTGCAAAGTGATTTTTCTTTTGACATTTATAACATACAGTACCGAAAGCAGGACATTTGCTTCGATGGACTTGACCACACCTTCTACAGCATTGTTCTGATGGAGAGACTTGTGATGTTGATGGAGACTGTGGTGATGGTGACGACTTGCGCAATGGAGAGAATGACTTCTTTGACTTGTAATGACTTGATCGTGACGGACTCCTCGAATTCCTAGATTTGTTAGACATGACTGGTGCTATGACATCTTTATTATTATTATTAGAAAGGATCTTTGCCTGTGACTTTGTGAACTCATATGACTTTGCCAGTTTTACTGCATCATCCAGTGTTTTCGGAATTTCTTGTAGTATCTTTTCTTTAACAGTAACCAAATCATCATTCAGATTCCAACTAAATATATCTTTAACAATGTCTTCACGTAATGTACCAAATTCGCAAGATAGCGAGATGTTTTTGAGATCGGTGACGTAGTTGTCCAATGACTCGTTACTTTTTTGTTTCCTATTGAATAAGCGGTGACGTTCCATAGTGATGTTCACTTTGGGACTAAAATAATCTTCGAAGTGCTTCAGCAGTTCTTTATGAGTGACGCCATCAATGGTTAAATTAAAAGAATTGAAAATTTCTAGTACCTCATGTCCAAGTGAATGAAGTAGTATTGCAACCAGTCTTGAATCGGATTCCTTTTCTAAATTATGCGCACGAAGGTATATTTTATATTTAATTTCCCAATTTTTCCATTCTAAAGACAGGTTAGTCGCACCGACATTAAATGGTTCCATGTGTCCCAATCGCGTACCGTGAGAAGCTCGAATTTCCTCAGGTTTCGACATCTTGGCTTATTTTGGCGTTGTTTCGTTACAACCACACCTGATATTGTGTCTTCGGTTATCAGATTAGCGAGGATTAATATTATGTTATAAAATAAAACAGCTTTCATGTATCAGTCCAGTGACAGAAGTAGTTTATTATTGCCAGATACAAAAATACAGTAGTAATATCGTGACAGTAAGTATATCAATCCTTAATATCTAATTAACTTTCATAACTAACCAGACTTTTCAAAATATCCTTTTTCTAATTTGTAACCTAAATGACTAGTCTGGTCTTGTTAAAACGACCTCGTTAATTTTTTACGGTAATTTACCTTGTATTTTAGCCTAAACGGGCTATGTCTAATTAAGGATTTAATTAATTCACTTTTTTCACCCTATTTTTACTAACGGTGGAGTTTATGCTCAAATGGATATAAAAACAACTTTCAGCTCCTTGCTCTTAGGTCTTGTTTAATGATCTAGATTGGAGAGAAAACGGGTGTAATATTTCATATTAAAAGATTAAATATTCACGGAAATATATTGTCATAGGTTTTCTCTGTTCGAGTTTTCCAAGTTTTAGAATACATATCATAAAGTATTTTTATTAGGTCGTGTGAAAGTCATGTCGCGAAACTGAGAATCATAATATCTTCGTTAATATCTATCTTCGGTGGTGATTCAAGGTGGGGCTACCTAAATAAAAATACTTTATGATATGTATTCTAAAACTTGGAAAACTCGAACAGAGAAAACCTATGACAATATATTTCCGTGAATATTTAATCTTTTAATTTTATTAATTTTTTTGCTAAATAAAATACAGTAATAGGTCGTATGTTTGTCAATATGTGATTCGCGATAGGAATGGTAGTATATTTACTCAATAACATAAATTAATAAATTATCGTTTCATTAGTTTCGAGGACTATCAATAATTTTAATGAAATTTAATCAATATATTTGATTAAATTTAATTATCACTCTTTCATTCTATATTTCATTTCAGGCTTTAACCGAACATTGAATTACATAATTACAATGCGATCGCATATGATTATAGAGCCCGAATCATAGATTTATATGCTTTAAATCGCATATGTTATAGTAAACTATTTGGTTGACTAAACTCGGTAGACGTTGTCCTATCCTGCGAATAAAAAAACTGGGACCTACCTCCCTACCCATACCTACCTCTACCAATCCCTACCTACCCCTCTATCTATGTCTACCTTCCCTACCTACACCTACTTACCCCTACCATTGTGACGTCATTATTTCCACCGACTATACTTTATTTAAAAACACCAATAAAGTAATAAAATGTTACTTACCTACAGACTAACTTTCTTAATACCGTGACAGCTGATAATGATACAATTTGGTATTTCTAAGTTTTCAGATACGACTTGCCACTGTCGTGACTAAATCCAAGTTGCAAACTAAAGTAAAAGCGGACACGCTTGGGCGGACGGCTTGCGGTATCTTGCTCATTCTACATCTGTGACTCGACCCAATAGGTATGAAATAATCAAATAAAGTTTTGCGGGAATCTGTTAAGCGACCCATAAATGTAAATTTTCGACTATTTACACCATAAATTATTCGTAGGTACGGAAGTTAAAATGTTTCCCGTAGATTAGTTATGGTCGAAGTATGTAACATAGGATAAATTAATTACCAGTTAGGTAATTGTTAAAGTTTTACTCAAAAGTTTTATTTGCATTATAAAGTATTTAGTACGTTAATTTGTTATTTGAATAACTGTTGTGAAAGTTGGATAAAAGAGATTTGTTTTATAGTTCACAAGGTTGGATAAAAGAGATTTGTTTTATAGTCATAGCCTTCGAAATATCATTATTATCGTTCTACCATCCTGCTAATCCTACAAAATATTTTGTTTGGATGTGAAGATGTTTATTACTCTCTCACGCAAAAACTACGGGACGTATTTTAATAAAATTTGGCACATAGATAGATCATCACCTTGGAATAACATTATATATATTTTTTATACCGCGAACGTGGGTGAACAGCTAGTCCATAAATAAAACCTTGTAAATAAATTTTGAGCTATATTAGTTGTTGCAGTATAATATTATAGCGCTTCTTTATTTCAGTGACAAAAGAATCTCGAAACAGTTGAAAGTACAAATTCAATAAATTGGTAGATTCCTTCCCTCTGGAACTGAGCAGCGGTAATGAGCGTGTTTCTCATTCGATCCGCGCACGACACGCTCTTCTGTATGTGTGGCCAATAGAGTAGAGGTAAAAAACTAAAAAGATTTAGTTTTAGCTGAATATCTTGTTTTTGTGAACCAATCAATTGAATTTGTTGAAGGTCATTGTTTGTGATCATGGTTCATCTGATCATCATTACGTCTTACGGTAAATTGGTTGCGCCTTCAGAGGCCTACCTCTGAAAAGTACACCTTGGACCTATCCAAGGTGTACTTTTCAAATGAGGAATTCTGTGAAAAATTAAAATGAGTTTATTATCAATATTTTCTTAATCTACATCACGAAACGAATCTGGTCAGAGTTGCCGGGAGACGCAAGATGCAAGCAGCCTAAGCCGATGTGGAAATTAATGAGGGAGGCCTATAACCAGCATTGAAATCCTTGGGCTGATAAGGACGAAAACTTCCCAAGCTATATTAAAACGCTTTCCGCACTCACTTCCAAAATTGCCAATTCCCTAGCCCAACTATTAGGGATGCAAGCGAAAAAAAAGAACAGCAATATACAAGCAGCGCTACGCACGTGACTTGGGGCGGCGATCGGGTCTAATGACATTGTAATGTTGGCTGCAAAGAGTACACAAACCAAACACATTACACCACGCCCGGCCCGCACCGCGTGCGACGCATTCGAGTCAAATTAATGGATGGATTTACAATTTGATTTCGTTCTCTTTGATCTGGGGGGTAATAAGGGAATCTGTGCTTTTTTAGGGTTCCGAACCTCAAAAAACACGTATTTTATCAATAATTTTTTTTGCAGTCAAAGATCTTCAATTACAAAGATTTACTTAAGATTTATATAAGATTAAGTATATATACCGCACAGACTTTTTTTCTATAGTACCTATTGGAAAATTCGACACGGCGTTCGACGTCCCTATCACCATTATGGCTGATTGGTTGATTCCGACCGGTTATTACATAGGTACCTAGGTAAAATATAGACGTAAAATTTAATATTAAAATGCATTACTCAGCCCAGGGCTAGCTAACCCCGGGCTAATAAACACCACCGCCCAAATGTAGGTAACTGGAAACTATTAACTACACTATGTGGCAAAATTACCGGCATACACGCGGTTTTGGTCACATTTTAACTGCTCCTAGAGGAACATAAATTTCAATTTTAAAATCTCCATGCCGCGGCACAGTGTCGCAAGCTTTGTTGGATATATGAAAAAGATTTTATTTATGCATATTACTTTTCTTTGTCTTCTAGTGTAAACTAAGTTATGTCTGTCAAATCGATTTGTTTTATTAAACACTAGGTTTCGGGACTACGGTCCCGTCGTGTTTTTTTATTACTCGACTTGTTACTTGTAAACTTCGTTCTTATTGTCATCAAAATCAAAAATGTAAAGCACTGTATATTTTAAGCGAAAACTCAAATTTTGTGCATATTTCTAGATGGCATCATATTTCAAAAGCTGCGGCTGCTGATAGAATGCGTATCTGCTAATTACGAAAATGGCTGATCCAATTTTCATGGTACTTTCAAAGTCTACTTCTAAACGTGGAAGTGCCGTTGAATTTCGATCAGCTTATAATTCCGATACGACAAACTTAAATTTTGAAATCCAGCATCTGTGATATCCAGCGTGTATACAACCGCAAATAATTAATCTTATTCGACGGGGTACCTACTGAAAAATATTACAGAATATTTCGACCTGACCCTACATTCAATTTAGCAAGCGCCGAGTCATTTAAACGGAGTGGCGGGTCATCCGGCCAAGGGTACAACTAACCCTTGTTTAGTATGCGATGTACATTTTAACTTCGGCATTTAGTAAATTTTGCTTAATAAATAAAGCGGGAAATTATTATTTGCAGAGCATTGGCACTGGACAAATTGTTTCACAAGATTTTCTATTAACAGTATTTTTTGGGGAAGTCAAGCGAGTACTAAAAACAGGCTGAGAACTATAAAGCGTGCTTAGACTTTGCTTAGACTTTACTTATGGTATAAACCTACATAATAAAGTAAATGTTTGTGTGTTTTAATTTGTAGCCAAGTTTTTGTTAAGTAGTCGATTATGTGCACTTAGGCTTTGCTTAGCACACACTCAGAGAGATTCAAAGATTGCATTTTAAATACCGACTTTGTACGGTAAATTTTGAGCAAAGTCTAAGCACGCTCTATAGATCTCAGCTTTAATATCACTGTCGAGATCATGGGATCGTGGCGATTTGTTCACCGCTTTGCTTGCATATTGTAATCAAAACTTATCGACGCGTCTGGAGACCAACGGCTGGGGAACTTTTTAACCAACGCATTAGCTTTCAAATTCAAAGAGGAAACGCTACAGTCTCATGGGAACCTTGCCAATCGTCAGCAGTGGCCACAAATATTTTTGCAAAACCTTTATAATGTTACTACGTTGTATGACCCGCGTTCCCGAGGTATCTTATGATTTCCCAGGCTAAAAAGTAGCCTATATGTTATTATAGGGTATGATCTATCTATGTGCCAAGTTTTATCCAAATCCGTGCAGTAGTTTTTACGAAAATGCTGAATTTTGCAAGCGTGATAGCGCTCCTTTAGTTATTTTATTATGACATTGAAAAAACCATTCATTTATGAACACTTTTCGTAACAAATTTCAAAAGATAAACATCATAGTTTAACAAAACTATAACCGTTTATAAATGCTATCATATACTCGGAAATTTTCAAGAATTTGTGGCTAAATTCTTCAGTTCCATTCTGTAGCATAAATATTTCATTCTGGGACCAAATAGTGGTTTCACATGCAGCTGCTGAAAGAATGTGTTCCTGATACCGGTAAATAATAGCTTTATCACAGAAACAGCTCATCTGATTAAGACAGGACTTTCACAGGAAAGTTCAATATTTAATTAAGTATAGTTTACTGATATTCCTATTATTAGAAATGCATTATCTCGACTACAATATAAGTGTCTGATTAATTTCAAAATCACAATTCACAAACTGTAGCACATGTTATAATTTTGCTCAACGGTACAGAAATTTGAAGTTCCTTAATCCATGAAGATTCTGTCTTGACACGTGATAGTTTCCATTTACCTTAGTGGCACGTAACTTCAATATTGAGTAAGTTAGGGCGTCTCAGGTCTATTGGTTTTAGTATTAATTTTGATCGTGATTTAGATAGATGAACATTATATTAACATTTTACATCTTGTAATATATACAATTCTCATGTCACAGTGTTTGTTACTACTCCTCCGATTACCGATTTTTATGTTTTTTTTGTGTAGGTATACTCGGTAGGTCTGAGAATAGGTTGTAAACTATTTTTTTGTACCCCTATGCTAGAAATCTATACTAATAATAAAGCTGAAGAGTTTGAACGCGCTAATCTCTAGAGTTACTGATCCGATTCGAAAAATTATTTCACTAATAGGAAGTTACATTATCCCCAAAGGTTATAGGTTACTTTCTATCCCGGGAACGCGAGTGAAGCCGCGGGGAACAGCTAGTATTTTTTACAGGGACTAGCGAACTTCCCCGGATTGGCACAGTCTTGGAGGCGAGTAACAAACATATTCATATCTTCACATCCATACACACATTCACATTTATAATATTAGTAGGATAGGAAAAGCTTTTTGGTTAAAAATTCTAATAACAAAAGGTACTTCCAAAAAAAGATCGCCATAATTTATGTATTTATCACATAATATGTCTACAAGCATGTAAAAACTGACATATTGGTGACGAGGGACGGTCAGCCGGTCAATGGACCTTCTATAGCGTTAATGTACAGTCAGCAACATAAGTAGCTGAACATATCCTGGTATAAATCTCTGGTATACTCATTGAAATATGATGGTATGTGTACTATAACCTAGGGCATAGAGTGTATGTGTCACCGTATGTTTGCGAACACCGCTAGTTTACAATCCATCTCGCGAGATTGTAAACCGTCGATACCATATTGCTCACAATACAACGTATAAATTTTCGATAGTTCATAATATATTCATATCAAACCGTTAAATTGTAAACGAACCCATACTGTACCGATTTTATCACTAATAAAATTGTGTACGGTCCCTGATTGGTCGGTGTCTGAGTCGGCAACACATTGGCAATACATCTGGTATTGCAAATGGTGATAGGCGACAGTAACTACTTACCATCAGGTGAACAGCCTGCCTGCTTGTCAACCTTCTGACATAAAAAAAAATACAAAAACATCGGCTTGTTTACCATCCGCCATCATTGGCGGCGCGGAGCACGTCACGTTCAACCAATAAGCGCGCAAGGTATGTTCCGTCGCACTCATGTATGATGCCAGTTCATAATTTAATAATTTGACATGGTTGGACCTTGAACTATCGAAAATGAACACGCCACATTGCAAGCAACATACAGTTCACAATGCATCGACAGTCTACAAACTCGCGAGATAGATCACAAAACAACGGCGCTCACAATCACACGGTCACATATGCACTTCATAAACTAATAGGTATTGTCTATGAAAATCTATGAACTATCAATGTCTACATCATTCATGGATAGTTACAGCGTATCTGTTCATGTATTTATGTTGCAGACCGTACATCCTGGAGGTTTAATGAGTATAATTAGCCCGAGGATATACTCGCTTGTCGTAGAGTTGTTTTTATGTCTGTATATTATGTAACTTTGTTGCAGAAAGTTTCAAATATACCGATTCATTAAAGGGTGATTTTGCCCCCAAAATCACCCTAATACCCCTATTAGAGTGTAGCGACCCCTGCCCGCTACATTAATTCACACATCGATAGATAGATGGCGCCTCAATTATGTACATACAACCTACATCGCGCTTGTGAAGTTTGTTTTGATATTGACATACATACCATTGGTTTCAATCAATTTCAATCTTTAAATCGTTACAAATTTTACAATGTAAAAAATGTTTCCACGAGCTATGCAAGCAAGCACTATTTGAATAGAGAGTTGCCAAAACATAAAAAAGTTATATTTACCAAACGGCGATCAGAAAAGCTTTATTTTTAACCGATTTCAATAAAATGAGTTAAGCATTAAAATATCTACGTTTAGACATAATTCTAACTTATTAGATTATTCGAGCAAAAAATATATCTAAGCTTACCATTTTTGCCAAAGGGCAGTTAAATATAGAAATATCGGTAATTTTGTTATTCACCAACCTGATTCCAGGGAGAAAAATAAGGATACTTAAATACTTTATTATATTTACCTTGAATACCTACATTTAACGCATCGGTTTTGGAAAGGTTAACAATTTAGTATAATAGACGCCTACATGTGTCTAAAAGGGTGATGTTATTCGAAGAAAATGTTATTATTCATAGCCCATAGAATTCAAGTTCAATAAATGAGAACGAATCACAATACCCACACAAGATCCCATCCTGGACAAGCGAGTGCGGCAAGCTCTACACGAAGTGAGAGAAAGAAAGAAAGAAAATGTTTTTATTTTTTGTGCGCCACACAACGATATAGCATAAAAGTAAAATCTTAACAAACAAAATACCTAATAAAACAAGAAAATTTTAAATCATAAAAACAAGACTACGCTGTATGGCTCTGAGCCATTGCCTTATTTTTTCATTGATATAGACTACAGTTCATCCTAACTTGAAACTATTCAATACACTGTGGATAATCTTATCTGTCTGTGATAATAAGATAGTAACAAAGAGAATAATAACAGTAAGTGGGGAATGATCTCTTTCTACCCACCATAGTTGGCTCTATCGTCAACGGGATCATCGCTTTGTTTGAGCGCCATCGTTCGTCATACGCTTCTTATAACTAGTAGTATTATATTTGATAACAGTACTTTTTCTGCGGTATTCCAAAAATTGTTTATAATAATTATTCGCTTTTTACCTGGCCTTTTTATCAACGTTCTTAGAATAAAACGTAATTAACCTATTTCCTTTTTTTTGTCTTAGATTTCCCCGTAAAAATTTAGTCAACCCTTTGCTGATTACGGAACGTGAATAAAATTTAAACAACAAATTTTCACATGTATATTAGTGGGGTTGTTGTGTGTGAATTTGATTAAAATTCCAAATAACAATGCAACGAGTAATACGCTCTAGTTATTCAATGTACAACTTCTAATTAATGTCAAATATTCTAACCGACAGCATATAAAATATGCAGTGAGTTAATTAGCTAAAAGGATAATGCTTGATTGTTTTCAAACAACAAATGTTTTCCTAGATATACAAATGGTGGTGCAGTCAAAATTATTCCTAAAGTGTATTAGTTTGGAATTGGATTAGGAGTAATATTTTGTTGGATCAAAATTAATTGTAATTATAATTTGGGTTAGAATGTTCATTGTCCAAAAACTGCAATATATGGGTCACATTATTATTTTTCTGTATAACACAGAATATGAAATAATTTTACAATTTACTTATGGTTACTTACTGATTTACACGGTGTGGGACCGTTTATCCATGTGACATGATTTATTCCGATAACTTCAACAATCATCGTCATATTTCAGCCAATTTACATAAAATCTTCTACAAAAAGCTATATAGTCCATTGGTAAAAACCGTATGAAAATCAGTTCTTCTTGAGTTTATCGCGGTCAGCCAGACAGACACAATAGGGGGTATTTTTTATATAATTAGTAATGTATGTAATATATTCATCAGACCTACATTTAAAACATAAAAGTTTTAAATCGAAATATTTTATTATTACCTATATAACATTTCAAAGCTCCTCATCACACCAAAACTTTGAACTTAATGTAATTAGGTCTAACTGTAATTTGTTTGAAAATAGTTCAGGGTAATCCTAATTGGTATGTAGGTTGCCCATTCAGTCAGTGTGTCACGTATCAAAGTTATAAAACTTGCTTCAGAGATTTCTAGTCTTAGCGAAGTTTCTAGAAAATTATTAACGAAGTACCTAGTCTTAGTTGTTTAAGGATTACTTGGCTCCGGGATTATGTTGGAAGCACCAAATTAATTAATATTAAGTTGGTCAGAACATACCAGTGCCCACTAAGTGTGAGCAACTCTCAAGCGACCGCACTGTGAGGTGCTGGATGTTAATGAATACAAGAGGTGCAAGGCCGTTTACTGTAGAAATTTATGAAAAAAGTGTCTTAATTTTTCACGATAAACTTCCTAACTAGTAGTAGGATGATTTTTACTTAAATATAACATAAGGCTTGGCGACAGATTTTTAACTTGAGGGTAATTTAGCTAGCCAGGATACTACAAAGTACCCTACCACCGTGCTGTGGTTTTCTCACGATATTTTGCTTCACCGAAAGCTCAAGTTCATTTTAGGATTAAAACACGTGACACGAAGGTCGCGTGTTTTAATCCTAAAATTCTTCTTCGTCTTCATAGCAATTAAATGTAAACAATAATGAGGAATAATAACAAAAAAATCTAATTAGTACGTCAGTTAGATTATCAAAAAATAGTATTTTTTATTTTGATCCGAAAACAAAAAATAACGAAGATGCGTTGACAGTGCGTTAAAATTTTCCGGTCTGCAAAAAGTGTACTAAAAAGTAGTTGTACGATTAAGTCACAAGCCTCCATTCCTGCACTTTGATGGGACTTATCTTTGTAATTTCTTATTTATTTGATAAAATAAAAAATACGTATCCAATATTTTTTGATAATCTAACTGACGGACTAATTAGATTTTTTTGTTATTATTCCTCATTATGGAACACTGACGGCTTTCAAATAGGGCCTTATATAATAATATCCTTCTAAATTCTAAAGAAAAATCAAAATTGTTATAAAGCCGGTATGTTTTAAAAAAATTTAGTGGGAATAGTGTAGGAGTTTATTTGATAAGAGATTAGGAATGAGTAGGTACCTACATAAGAGGATGTTCGAATGTAGCACAGTAAATGATAAGTTGAGAGAAAGAAACCAATGTGACTATAAAAGTATTTAATACGAAAACTATTTGACTCAGGCGTGACCTTGCGGAAATCCATTATAAGATTAGATGGAAGACAAATATTTAGTAACTAATTCCGCTGGATATACCTTCTCTGTCAAGTCCAAAACAAGGGAACTTAACAGGAAATCGACACGTGTTTCGCTTCTTCACGAAGCATCATCAGGACGTAGTATTTAATACGAAAGTTGATGGATATGCGTGAAGACTGAAAAAATTATGGATGATTGTAAGAAAGATGATATAAGTAAGGAAGCAGTGAATGCCGATATGGAGATTAGAAGGGCTGAATGGAAGAAGAGTACATAATGCGCCGACCACAAATGATTGGGAACAGATCAGGGAGATGATAATGATTTATAGGAGTTACTTCATTCAGTAAAGGCCCTAAGATAGTGTAGTGTATTGTATGTAGGTAGTATATGAATGATGTGAGGGTAGGTTAAGCCGATGTGTGTTAGGCAGTCTGATTAAATCTGTTCCACTGTAAGCTGCGTTTATTTGCCAATCCTGTAACTTCATTTAAGGAATCCTTCAGATAGCACTAATCTATATCTTCTACTTAGGTACACTAATAATAAAGCTATTTTTTAACGTTGTTTACTGTTTCTTCTTGTGTATGTATTTATATGGTGTACAAAAAAGTACATTTTCATTTAATTAAACATTTTCAAAGCTGAAGAGTTTGTTTGAACGCTCTAATCTCCGGAGTCACTAGTCTGATTTGATAAATTCTTTCACTAATAGGAAACTACATTATCTCCGAAGGTTATATGCTATTTTTTTTATCCCGGAAACGCGAGTGCAATAGGGGAATATTGCACTCGCTGATGCTGCTGATATTGATAAAGCTAGTGAAACGACCACACTACATTTGATCAAAATCAATACCGAACAGTACCCAGAATTCCTTATATGCGGATCATAAATAACACCCATCCCACCCCTTAACAAACAGAAACTATATCGAGCACTAAAACATAGAAGTATCCACATTCGTCTTGTAGAACATTCCGTAACCCAAAACTATTGAATAATTCCCGTGATTGCCCATAGATGGTGTAGTGACCATTATATAACACCAACCATTTGGGAGCTTAAATAATTTAGCACTGTGACTGAGAAGTGTATGGAATACTTAATTCATTCTATTTGTTGTCTGGATATATTTAAGTGTCATCAGTCAGCCACGGTTATCAGTCATCAGGCTTAGTGACGCCTGAAACTAGGATATACTATGCTCTAGGTATATTAGACTTTTGCTTTTATAAAAAAAATAAGTAACCTAGAATGCAGTTCAATCAATATCTTTATGAGAATTTAAATCTAAATGTTGCTTGTTCAATATTAATTCCTTTTTGTTTTGTGTTTTTGGAAAAATAAATAATTCTAATGATTCATCCATCCATCTTCATAAAATGTATGTATAGATTTGTCTTCTATATCTGTAGTTTCATAAGCTATCATCATCAGCCTTTTTCAGTACATTGCTGGACAGTTTCTCCTATTAGAGTGTGCCACTCGTTCCTGTTCCTTGCCATCCGCATCCAGCCACCCTTTTAAGGAACGGACTGGCATATGAACCAGTTAAATCCCCCATCATGTTAATATTGTCTGTGTACAAATTCTACAAACAATTTCCACAAAGGTAGTAAGCGCACAAAGAAGGTACCTGACCTTCATATGTACCTAGCTATACGTACACTAATAACTTATTTACCTAGAAAGAGAAAATTGCAAATCTTGTTCATTGTGAAGGTACAATGCTAAGAATTTGAAGATTGTTGGGAGGTCAAATTTATTATTAACTGTTTAAATCATAAAGTCCTTTGTCGTATACAAGCAGTAAGTAATGAGAGCTTAGTAATTTCAAAGACAACGCCCTTCAATCTCAACTTGAAACTCCTATATTAAGCGGGGAGGTAATAATACGAAGTAAGACTGTGGATATGCTACTTTAGTTACAGCGATTTTGCAACTGCTGATAAGTATACCTATTTAAAAATATTATATGGATATTAATTTAGTAGTAGTAGTATTATAATTTTAATTAAGTATTTGAATTATTTTGTTTTTGTTTGTTATTGTAAATACATTTTATAGAATGTTGAATAAATATTTTAAAAAAAAGTATAATTATTATGTAGGTACATATAGTATTTGAAAGAATATAAAATGTTTATATTAATTTTATTAGCTCTACCCCTATGTTCTATCCGTTTTCGAAGGATCTCAGTTTGCACGATTGTCTGTTTGTAACCTCTTATTCAGCACAATAAATTATTATTTAAATTATTGAATTATCTTATATTTTCCTATAAATTATTCCGAGGTCTATTCGATCTATGTTAATTCTGAGTGGTAACTTTCGCATATATATAATATTGGTACTATAGGAATAATATGAAGTATCTACCTAGGACAAGATTTGGGGACAATGAAAATCAGGCATTGACAAAATGGCGACGCTAGCGCCGTCAGAAACTTATCGTTGATATGTTCAATCGTATGAGAATCCGTTCAGTAGTTTTGAAAGAGTAACGAACTTCCATACATACATCCTCACAAACTTTCACATTTTATAATATTAGCAGGATGACAACGAATTAAATTGCGTTAGAGTTGAAAATGGTATTATTTAATTGTCCCTAGTTAGAAGCGGTCGCAACAGCGCCATATTTATTTAATTAAAACTGAAGTAGTTTTCAACGATATCAGTTTGGTTCTTGGCACTTGTGGTGGGCTGATTGCTATACAATTTAAATTTGAATTAGCTTTCCGCCCTCCCTTAGCGATCCCCTATTTTAACCACTTAGGGGTTGTATTTTAAAAAAATATTTCGTACATGCCTACGTTATAAGCTATCTGTATGCCAAATTTCAGCCCGATCCGTTCAGTGGTGCTATGCGTTGACAAATCAGGCAGTCAGTCACATTTTCCTTTTTTTTTATAGATTCTTGTAATCAAAAAATAGTACTATAGAAGGTACATGGATTGGGTATTGTAAAATACTATTGGAGAGAAGTTGACAAATTCATGGTTAAAAAAATAAATAAATTGCCAAGCGCGAGTCAGACTCGCGTACGTAATGTTCCGTACAATTATAGTGAAACCATAGCTTTGCCATAACTAAACTTTATTTGTATTTGTGAAATGTTTTTTTTTAATTTTGTAGGTTTATTTAGGTAATATATATCAATTTCATATTCCTATTTTAGTTTTTGCAATGGATCACTTAACAAAAAAGGTATCTAGAAACTGTTTTAGACAGTTCTATATTTTTGAAGATAAGCGGGATTGAACAAAACTCCAAACAGCGAAACATCAAAATTTTATAATGCCTATTAGTAAGATGATATATACTGCACACAATATACTAAATCCAGCTAATTTCGTTCACGATTTGTAACACACAGACTGCAATACGGAACCTTAAAAATGCAATTTGGCGCTTGGACTCACTTTAATATAAAATATAGCTGTATCCATTTGTGCCAAGCGCCATTTATTTATTATAATGGTCGAAGAATTTTATTAAATACCAAAATTAATTTCTGTTAAAATTTTATTATTTATCTTACAGAGGAATGTGCTCTTGAATTTTAATTTAGTTTAAAAATATATTTAAAAAACAATGTGAGTCTATAAATATTACAAATCAAATTGCTTTTAGATGTTTTTAATATTGTTATTAAAACTTTTAAAAAGCTCAGACTCCTTTTTTAAGACTGTCTTGTCACACAGGATTCTTACGTCATATGTATGGCGATATTTATGACATTATAGTGCCTTAAAACCGTTCTGGTATTGAAATATATAGTTGCATCCGCTTATAACCATGGTCTTGGTAAGAAGTACACGAGTGCAAGATTACAACGAGGCCCGTTCAGCGCAAACAAAAGTAAGATTGAGAGAAATGGTATAGACGCCTCGTCTTATATGAAACTGTGCGTTACGTCTTACTTAGAGAATAAGTTTTACTTAGATCTTACATAATAATTAGAAATACAGGGTGGGCCAATAATTTTTGCACTTTTAAAACATGAATAGAAATAAAACTACAACTGTTATTTTGTTGATTATATATTTAACGTTTTGAAAATTTAATGAAATTTATTTTTTAAAAATGACATCGTCGAGATGTGCACCGTCTCGTCGTTGGCACTCTAGCAATCGACTACGCAAACTTTGGAAAACTCGCTGACACATGCTGCGGGGGATCGCGGCTATCTCGTCGTGGATGTTTTGTTTTAATTGGGATATATTCGTCGGTTTATTAAGGTAGACTCGACTTTTCAGGTATCCCCATAAGAAAAAATCGCATGGTGTAAGATCCGGGCTTCTCGGAGGCCATGGAATATCACCTCTGCGAGAAATCAATTTATTCGGAAACATTTCTTTGACTACCGGTAAAGTCACATTTGACGTGTGGCATGTTGCTCCATCTTGTTGCATCCAGGTCCTGCTGTTGTATCCTTGAAATTCATGCAACTGCGGCGTCAAAAACTCTCGCAACATCTTGACATATTCCGCTGAATTCACAGTTACATTATCTCCTTGATTATTTTCAAAGAAATACGGACCAATTATGCCCTTTGCTGATATGGCAGCCCATACTGTCGTTTTAGGTGAATGAAGTGGCTTTTGGTGTTTAAGGCGAGGGTTTTCCCTGCTCCAATATCGACAATTGTGCTTATTCACGTGCCCGTTGATGTGAAAGTGGGCCTCGTCCGTAAAGAATACATTTTCCAGGCTAGAGAATTGCTCCAGCATTGTGTCAGCCAATAACTTACGTTGAATGCATAAACTAAAATTGCATGTAGCGACGCATAGTTTCCCGCCACCCGCGCACCCCTCCTTCCAACGGTATTCGAGAAATTTAGTGTTGCTATTTGCAAAAATTATTGGCCCACCCTGTATAATAACTTTAACACGATGGTAAGGTAATTTGTAGTACCCGCCTAGCTGATCTTCAAGTTGAAAGTCTGTGTGATTACCATATTCGGGTACACCATCACTTACCACGGTGAGATTGTGGTCAAACACATGTCTATACATAGTAACAACAAAAAATATGCTGAATTATGTTCTTTTATAATGTTGTATGGTAAACAATAAAGAATAATAAACGTACTTAAACGTCTGATTAATGTTGAAATATTTGTATAGGTATCAATTTTATTTGCAATTTTATAACGCCGTAATGACGGGAGGATACCTTATGAGCTGTGGATTGCCATGCATATTCTATGTTTCTATCTTTAACAGATAGATAAACTATGTCAGCAATAAATCCCGTGAAATTTTCTAAAAGTTTACTTTGTTCTCACATGATGAGATCCGCAGGCGAACCAAAGTAACCGACATAGCCCAAAGAATTTCCAAACTTAAGTGGTAATGTGCGGGGCACATCGCTAGTAGAACCGACGGCCGCTGGGGCAGAAAGGTTCTCAAGTGGCGACCACGAATCGAAAGAGGCAGCATGGGCAGGCCCACCACAAGGTGGACCGACGATCTTGTTAGGGTCGCGGAAAACCGCTGGATGCGGGTAGCGCAAGACCGGCCATCGTGGAGATCCTTGGGGGAGGCCTTTGTCCAGCAGTGGACGTCTTCCGGCTGATATGATGAATCTCACATACCATGATTGATATGATTTCAATATCTCAAGTAACTGTATCATTTATCCATATTTATAATTTTTTGTAACGTTTTGTTAAGGGAATGTGAAAAAGCCCAACAACCAACTTTGTAAGTCCAATTAATTTTCAGTCGAAAGTTGCTTGAAATGTTTCTTGAAATTTACACATTCGGTCTATCTCTGCTTGAGTCTAGTATTTACTCATTAAAATATTATTAGAGTTCACTCTACGGGTTTACTTTATAGTTTTATCGTCAGGGTACGCAATTACTGTCAGTTGAAATATTTTGTAATTAATTCACAGCAAATATAACCTCCCACACTGGTTAGAGTCAGAATATAAAGGATCACAAACTTTCGAATTTATATTATTAGAAAGAAGTAAAATTGAAGAAGTGAAATTTTGTGAGGATTTATATATGGTAAAAACTTGCGTAGGTAATCTATGTCTATCTATATATGTGTGTTATACCCTACCAAAATCATTCTACATGATTCATTTACAACGGATAAGCCGTTTTGTTGAAAATTTCCCATATAGCTTAAAATCTTAAAAGCTTTTTTTTCCAAATTCAGGAATGTTTACTTTAATTTTAATCAAACAATTGAAACACGATGAACTATATATATATATTATAGGTCTAATAGACAAAAGGATTCGTCAAAAAAACTGACAAAACACAGCGTATTTTCGCGATTTGACCCGTGTTCAGCTAGTCCATTAGGTTATGCAATCGACTGTACCTCGAAAATATATATCTGAGGGCACGGCAATAAAGTCAATCTATTTATTTAAAACATGAAAGAATTTTAATATTAATATGGTCACAATAAAATGTTGTTAGGTTAGCTCATTACGTAATAATTTAAGACAGAAGGACCCTTAAGTAGGGACTGAATAAATTAACCGACTTGGTATTGCATGAATCTCACAACTTTTTACTGTAGAAGAACTGAGTTACGAGACTTGGATTTTTTATAAGTTATGTTATAAATAAATAAATAAATAAATAAATGTTTTGATGGCATTATTTATACGATAAGTATAAGTGCATACAGAGGTTTATTTGAATACAATAATTTTGATTAGTTTTCCAAACTCGGCTAGACATACTACCTACCGTGTAGACAGGGGAGCACGGAGTCTTATTAGTATGTTGCCAAATCCTAACTTAGAATTAATTGTAAGTAATTTGTGTGACAACAACTGTCTAACGTGGTCTAACTTCGCAGACTCAAGAGTCGTTTATGACCTACATGTCTAATGACTGTTTATATATATTTTCGAGGTACAGTCAATTGCATAACCTAATGAACTAGCTGAACAAATAAGTCATAGTTTATTTATTTTGTGTTTTGTATGTTTTTGTTTATGTCTGTTTTTTTCACTGGTTGTCCTTGTTCGAGTGTCTTGCTAGATATTATTTATTTAGGTTATTTGATTGTTATAGTGCTGTATTTTTTGAAAGGACTAAAGTTGGTAGCCTCTATGGCTGCAGCAATCTTACCAGACAAAAAATATTCGTGAAATCATGAATAATGGGTTCCAACTGAAAATCAGTAATTGAAGCCTCTTGACTTCAGTATATGCTGGCTTAGTCAGTACCTATATTAATGACGTCACCACAAGCTAAAAAAAGCCTGTTGATTTAGTTTTTAATGTGCCAAGAATAAAAAATATTTCCTTCCTTTTTTTTCTTTTTTTTTTAATCTGGTAATCGTAGCACTTTTCAAGAGTGTATCAAACAAAACTGTACTTCGCTGTATTTAATTTGTGAGTCTAATTTAAATACACGACGGCGAAGACTTTTGAGAGCTGTAGACATTTTGCGCTACGCTTTGAGCGTGTGACAGGTTCAACTCAATCAATGGGTTGAAGAGTTACAACACACATTGCCTACTGACCCAGATACAATGTCTAGAGGGGAAGCCATTACGGTTGTCTATTTATTCTGTGAAGCTAATTTCAATTTTATTTATTCTTCTAAGGCAGCAAGCAAGCATACGGCCCACCTGATGGTAAGTGGTTACCGTCGCCTATCGCCATTTGCAATACCAGAGGTATTGCTAATGTGTTGCCGTCCTGTTACAATATCGAGCAGGCAACTGGCTCTCAAGTGCAGTCGCCGGAACACACCGGTAGGTGCTTGGCGACAAATTTTCAACAATAAAAAGTGAAAAATGAGTCATCAATCAATCTATACAAGATAAATTTAAATATTAGGGCAAATACGCATATAGTTTAGGTAATATAATTATGATAATTTATCAATAACGCTGAGAAATATCAGGAGCCTCAGGATTACCATTACGAAGTTATAACAATTCGAAGTTTAACATTTATGCGAAAGATAAATCTTTGGTAAAAGCCTTTACTCGCACTTTGAAACGTAGTGATGGGGCGAAATAGCGAGTTAGACTTACGATGAAGCGTACAAATTGTTGATATTCTACTAAAGATACGCCGATATAGTCAGGCAGGCGGGTACTACGAAGTACTGTCACAGTACGATGTTTCCTATCACAAAAAGCTCAAGATCATTGTATGGAAAATTTTCAGTGTGGTTTTCCAATCTAAAATATATTTTTCATTATCTGTATAAGGTATACCTACCTAATTTAATAAAATTTCAGCCAGTAATATACCCTCCCAAAATCATATACAAATACTTGTTCTGACCGACTAATCTATCAATGCATAGAAACATGAAAATACACATAAAATCCTGATACTAACGTTTATAATGTAAATATCCAGCCGACTGTATAAGTCCCATATGCATTGCACATACACGATTATATAATTTATATAGAATCCGTGACGTTTACATGAAAGGATATCCGAAACGCTGACGGATATCTCAGCGGATATCAACTAAGTGACGAGCTAAATTTACTCTCCATTAGTTTTGAAGGGAGTAACCGCCTTACAAAATAGTCCTATGGGAATCTGTGGGATGTGGATTCAAATTTATATAATATATTGACCAGTATTGCCAACTCCCAAAAATTATTACCCCTAAGGTCAAGTCAAAAACCCCAAAATCATTTTTTTGGGGGCTTTCTAACTAATACAGTTGGAAAGCCAATAACAATACCAATTAGTCTAATTTATTGATCATAAACTTTTGGTTAAATGTTATGCAAGATCTACCATCTTGCTGGTATACAAAAAATCCCTAAAAATATAAAGCCTCAAATAAAATCCTATTCGACAAAACCCCCTAAATTTGGGAAAAAACCCCTAAGTTGGGATCCCTAATATAGACGGATGAAGTTCGTGTACCAGTTTCTGTCCACAAATCCACCTGCGCTCTAGACGGATCTAATATTCAGGGTTATTAAGAATCACTCGGTAGAGATCTCAATTCGTATGACAAACCAATTGGGTCGGTAGTTTCCTAAATCGAATAGCTTATTCTTTCCTACTTTCATTCGAAATTATGGAGTCGCGTTTATATCTATCAATGGAAAACAGGCTACCCCCCTCAAATTGCAAAACAAATGATCATGTTACTTGGATCGTTATTTTTCAGACTGTTACTATGATGATAATAAACATGAAATAGATAGGAGTATAATTGATATCGAGCCGAGAATGTTTAGGCTGACCCTTCGTCCTCTTTTCCGACTTTTTTAAGGCCAGGTCAATACCTAAGGAATTTGTAAGATGGTTTTAGTTACACCGACGTCATGAACTCCAAAAAAATCTTTCAAAAATGGAATAGAAACATTTACTTCTTCCCATCACTAAAAGAAAGTGAAATATGTTGAGAGCATTGCCTGCAAGATAAACTTATAGATTCTGGTATTAACAGAGACAATTTAGATCATAGGATTGGATATTTGAAGTAATAAACGCCAGAGCTTAATATCAATTATAGAATCAGGCAGTATTTGAGTTAAGTAAAACTAGCCTATAAGTGCGACTGTCTACGCCTGCGATGGTAGAAATTAGCAATTTGTTTTTAAGTTGGTAGCCTCTGATGGCAGCACCGACCTTACCGGAAAAATCGGCGAGTGCAGAGGGCTCTCAGCCGGGTAAAATTTAGGTAACCACGCCTGAGGGCACCCCCGAATGGGGTACGAACCTCGGCTCAGGGCGTTACCGGGAAATGAACAAGTGCAGGCTTATATTGCAGTGGTGATGTCCAAATAGTGAACCATCAGCTCTCTCTACGTCGCACAATTCACTTTGTCGTTTTTGCTCTCCTGTAAAGGTATGTGAGGGATTGAATTATTCGGTAAATAAATATTGTTATTTGTTTACTCAGGTAGACTTTGGTAGGGACTAGTTATAGCGAGCGCTTTAGTCGCAAATCCTCGAAGGAACCTTCGCTATGATGGACGCTAAAACAACACTTCATGTGAAAACTAGAAATTCATACCAATTTCATAGAAATACGCTCCGAGGGGTATCTGAATCACACATGTATTGTGTCTCAATAAGAATTGCCGTTGTTCTTAGTTTCGCTAGTAAATAAAAACCACGTTTTAAGGTATTACTGACATCACCTAGAATTGCATTACTGTTTAGTTTGTTTAATTGTTTGTACTATATTTTAATTATTCAATTTTGGTAATGTTGTGTCCTTGTGTGTACTCAGAAATTAATGATATTTTCTTTTTTCAAAGCATGATGTCATTAGTCCATTTCTGAATGTGGATAACCTAGTGGAAAGAGAGGAAGAGGAAGACCCAGACTGAACTATATAGACCAAGTGAAGGCAAAAGTGGACGTCGTGTCGTATAGGGAGGTTCAGGAAGCAGCGGTCAACAGGGAGAAGTGGAGGAAGCTACACCGACAAGAGCCAGGCTCTTAAATATAGAAGAAGTAACCGTGGTACAAGGTAAGGTGGTAACCGAGTACAAAGTGGTAACATCAGTAAATTTGACCTTCCGGGGCCTAAATTGAATAAATGGCTTTGACTTTGATCACTAACTTTTAAATATACCGTCTCACACTCATAATAATTTATTTTTGAATCACTTTCTCCTGTCGCAAGCGGTGAGGCTATTAGTCGATATCCCTATCTATAAACAATACTATGTAGAGTACTGTTACAATATTACATTACAGGAAACAATGGTGATGCGATGATAAATTCACAAGGGTACGTGTTCCTTTTTTACGTAGTAATAGTTAGTATTCTTTGGTTTTAGTAACCAATTTAAAAACACTGTTACATAAATGTGATTAAATCCTTATCCAAACATGGTACGTTATAACCACTGCGTATTTCAATTGAAAGGATCACGACATAAATCCTCCGTTATTTTACTTACATCATGTGCAGTTGAATTGTTTTCAGAAAGCTCTCATATTATACCTACCTACATAATAATATATATCTATCATGTTGGTAAATTCAAATCAGTACATTATTCCTATTAAATGCAAAAGATTGTGAGTTTGGATGTACGAATGAATAGATCATACTCTGGAATAAAATATAGGCTACTCTTTATCCCGCAAAAACATAAAATACCTCGGGAACCACATTGTGATTCATACAGAAAATGTTTTATAGCTATTAAATATTTGTAAAGGTATTAACTTTGTACTACAGTTGTTCCTCCCGGTTACACTAAAGTTCCTGGAATAAAAAGTAGCAGAGTAATGATTTTCTCCAGAGCCAAATTTCATCATTATCGGTTCAGAAATTTTGGCGTGAAAATGTAACAGACGGACAGAGTTACTATCGCATTTGTAATATTAGTATGAAACAGGTACTTAATGGATTAATAAACTTGTTAGATAAATTTCAGAAGCATTTTTCTAACTTCAACTTTTCATGTAATATATGTAGTATGAAATAGGATACCTTCCTCAAAAATACAGCCATTATTAATATGATATGAACATGAAAAAATCATATTAGGACGTAGCAATACAAATATTTCATAAATAAAAAAAAAACATTTCGGATGTCGAGTTAAAACATAAATAAAAGTTTTCGCACCTATTTCAGTAAATGTCCTTTTATTTTGAAGCAAAGAAAACCTTTTAAATGTCCATTTCGGATGGCTCAACATACGCTTTTTGCGTCGACAGTGATTGATGTGCCTCTTTTGTTTCTAAATTCGCGGTAATGATAAGTAATATTATGATGAATGCCGTACGCTCCTACCCAGACGGAATGAAAAAAATTAGCATTTTTGGAGAGGGTAAAATATACAGTCTTTTCGTACGTATTTTGTAAGCTTACGTGCTCGTAACACTCTGGTTGAAATACGAATTTAATTATAAAGATGTTGGGTGTTGAATTAATTTTAAATTAATAAAGCCTTTCTGGATGATTTGGTGAAAGTTCTCGCATCCAACCTACCTGGGTTGGTTGGATGCAAAAATGAACACAATATAAGTATTTATAGAATTGTTTATTTACATTTGGCGGACACTTTACAAGCGATATGGTTCTCTGTGTTCAAAACTAGTTATTTGTCCAGTGGTTAAACTCCCGATTTCTCCATTCACCCCTTATGAAAGGGAAATCAATGAATATTTATTTCCTCTAGATTTAATTTTTTAGGTCTACTGGTTAATTCCAGATTGTACAGTTATTGGCCTTTTGAGCTTTTTCATCGAGTGAGGTATGGAAGGATATTACCTAAAGATAATCATCGCACACGTGCTAATTTATATTGAAATAAAATTGTTTTGATTATTTCTATCTATAAGCGTTAGTTAAATATAATTTGAGGAATTTCCAGTGATTCTATAATGTTATTTTGTGGTAGTTTAAAATAATTAATGACGTCAGTAACAAAGTAACTGAAAAATCAAAGAGCTATCAAAAATAGAAAAGAAAAAGATAAAGGAGAATCCGCCTTGTATCTGAAGAATCAACCTTTTTGCAACGATTCTTGGAATGAGGAAGACTTAATTTAATCCATTCAACCTCACGGAGATATAGGCTGCGCGTTGTGCGCCAAAAAAACCCAATTAATTGTAAAGCCAAAATTCATTGCCTTCGATCATGTAAAGAGCAAAGTAAAATTATCTAGTTGCAGCTTTATAATTCGCAAGTTAGGCCATAAAAAGAGTTCTAGCTTTCTGCAGGCACACCTGAAGCATATTAGCTTCACAATTTTATCGGTTATTTTTAACTAGTACCTATAGCCAAGCAGCCTACCTACTTCAAAATAGCATATTACAGAGCTTTTCAATTGTCACATTACTATCCAATCACATGTACAGTTTGCTTTTTATTTTAAAAATATACGTATATTTGATACATCATTGATCTTGGTAACATAACCATGTTTGACCACAATCTTACCAACTAGTTAGTAGGTATAGCTACTAGGTTTAGTAGCTTACTAACTATTGCTATATTAATAAGAATAAACGAAAATTGCACGCTACCTTCTTTTTTCTTTCACCGAACTTTTTTCTGCTGTAATCTAAATGTTGGAAAAATATTTTTAAACGTGTTTCCCTTTGTTACCATTCACCAGAACAAAAACAAATATATCAGTGGCTCTTTAATGAATACAAATGAACTCCGCTTTTGAAGGGAGAGTTATTAATGATACTTATTACTTATTGTCTCTTAAAATTAATAAACGTTACGAAATTAGGTCAGTCATATCATTTTGGTTTTGCTAAGGGCTATTTGTTAGTTTTTTACTTGAAAAAGTCATATATGTAAGATTAAACTACAAATACCTTCTTGGAGTGGGATGCATCCTCTGGTTTTGAATACAGTATGTTAGTGGCTCTAGCGTTCTATAATTAAAAGTGCTCGTCCCACAGGCCTCAATGACACGTAAGCCATAGGATCAGATAGGATAGGATCAGATTCACTCGTTTTGTCCATGTGAACAAAAATCTTCCGTAGCGAGACTTTGACGGGCGTCGTAATAATATTTGAGAATAATTTCTATTGAATATTGAATATTTACTAGCTGTCCCCCGCGGTTTCACCCGCGTTCCCGAGGTATCTCATGTTTTCTCGGGAGCTTCATATAGGCTCCTATTCCAGGGTATGATCTATCTATGTGCCAAGTTTCATTCAAATCCGTTCATTTAGTATGATACATACATACTCACAAACTATCGCATTTATAATATTAGTAGGATTGTGGTTTCAGTCAACTCATTGTTTCTTCGCATGCATTCGAGTTTAAATGACACTGTTTATTACGTTTTAGGTACTGTTGCATAGTTTTAATTTATTTTGCAAATAAAAAGGACAAGTATCCGTATCAAAAAGGACTATTTATTTTTGCGAATAGTCGGTCTAGGGACTACTACCCGTAACTATTAAATTCTTTAACGAGCAAAGACAGATATTTTTCTTTTGCCTTTTTTTACTTATTCTGACTATAAGTCGTTTTAACAAAAATAAATAGGTATCTACTTAACTATTTTTTTTAATTGATAATAGTTTTTTTTTAAGTACGGCAACTATTATCCAGCTTTTATCTTAATAGCCTACTTGTTGTATTCTTAGAATTTACGTGTTATACTTCATACTTTTATAGTGTGATTTTATGTGATCACATCTTTCTAAAAAATATTAGCTGAAAATCATCTTAATATTTCTTGTTCTTGACTTACTGCTGGTTTTAATAAAGCCTATTTTCCTATCGATTCTTAAGATCCTTACTTGACCTCACTGTTATACATAACAGAAGTAAAAATATTCAAGGTAAATATATTTTTAAACATAAAAAAGCGGCAAACAACAAACACAACAACAGGGTTGTCATAAATAACAAAATAATAAATATCCTGGAATTTGGGGAATTCTTTGAGCGATAAAGCTAAGCGTTCGTTCGGAAACATTTTTTAGTGAAGAATTTCGAAGATCGAGCTCTGCTCCTGAATACTTACTCTTCAATAAAAATTCCTTCAAACTGTAGTACTATAAGCATAAATTCGTCTTTTATTTGATTATTTACTTATAAGCATTTTATTTACTGAACTAAATACTCAACGTGAATATTTGTCACTTCCTGTTGTAGCTAATTTTAGGCTGTCCTAATTGTAATTGATACAATGACATGTCATGACCTTTCCACTAATAGGTAGGTATTGCAAATACAGAAGTTTAGTTGTTTGTCATTAAATCACGCCATAATAGCTAAACGTATTATGATAGTTTTATACAAGACTATTTGTAAACTACTAACAGGGGGTTGAAATACGGATCAATATGAAAGACTTTTACTATGAGACCAAAACATAAATCTTGTTTGGTGAAAATATATGAAAAAATTCAAATCTTTCTCGTGATTTCATAGTTGTTCCCATTGTTAAAAACTGATTTTTTTCAAATAAACTAATAGGCAGACGTTAGTTAGGAATTACAATGTTCTATAGTACCCTTCATACCTAGCAAACAAGTACAAGATTCTGATAGCGAAACTGAACTCCATCTAATAGCTCTCTGTGGTCTTCATATATGATCATAAATGTGACGGTCAATTTATTTACTTACAACCAAAAACTATAAGTGCTAGTAAACTCATTTCTTTAACCGATAGCCTTTTTCTATCGAGCTTGTGGACAGACGGCAGTAGAAATCCTTCTGATAACCCTTAGATTACACTAAAATAACATACTAGTTGCCAGCCACCGTAATGCCGGTACAAAAGACAATATTCTTCTCGTATTCTACGAGTGGAATTTGATTTTTATTCAAAAAGGAAAAAACATAGTAACAAAACAAATATACCAAAAGGTAAGGAAACAAAAATGGATGATCCTCCAAGGACCCATCTATATGTTACACAAGAAAGTTAGATAGATAAGCATCGTCTTTCAATAGCAAACAATAAACTCCTTAAAAAATAAATATGCAAATTTTATGGTATGCAAATATTATACAACATTTTTAATGATTTAAAAATATGGTAGCAGAACAGCTGCAATATATTTATCTACATCCATTGATAAATTCTATCTTATTATATTTTTTACTAGCTTCCACCTCCCGGTTTTACCTGCGTTCCCTGGGTAAAAAGTATATTCCAGAGTATGATCTACCTATGTACAAATCCGTTCAGTAGTTTTTACGTGAAAGAGTAACAAACATCCATAGATAAATCCTCATAAACTTTCGAGTTTATATTCTTACTAGCTTCCGCCCTGGGGTTTTACCCGCGTTCCCGAGGTATCTTAGGTTTTCCCGGGATATAAAGTAGCCTATATGTTATTCCAGGGTATGATCTATCTATGTGCCAAGGTTCATCTAAATTTGTTCTATAGTTTTTACATGAAAGAGTAACAAGCATTCATCTATACATCCTCACAAACTTTCGCATTTATATAGGTAATAATTAGTACTTAGGATTTTATTTATTTATTTATTTTTGCAGAGTAGTTATATTATTTGAGGGGACATAATTATACTTTTGTATGTTCCAATCTGTTAGTGACCGCCATTATTTTGACTTTATGTCCGAGGTACATCTCCAAAGCAACAAAGATTTAAATAAATATTCTTCCTTGATTTTCTTCCTTGGCAACCCTAACACGGGCTGCCAAGTGTAGCCTAAGTGTTGTCCTCAATTACCTTGTTTTGTTTTGTCTGTTTATTCATTAAATATTTAGAGAGGCTAGTACAATAGTGTGCCAGTTATCAATTGTTTTTCTTGGTCAAATAAATTCGGCCCAGAATCGAGGCAGTAGTATCATGAACTCAAAATATTATTTTGTTACATTTTTTACTAACGATGTTTATTTGTTTACATTACAACACCAATTTTTTTATGAAAATAATTTGATACTGAGTTCCTGTTAATTTGAATCAGTTTACTATCAAATGAACTTTTAGTATGTGCCTTAAAATATACCTATGCTTATCATATTATAACAAGTATTATAGATATAATAAGTAAGTGATAGATCAACGATTATTATTAATTCAAATGGATCATACATTAGCCTAAAAATTTTTAATACCTTTGCTACACTCAATTTAATATTAATTTTGAAATGAATTTAAAATACTCGTTAAGATTCAAAACAAAATATTTCTAGATAGTGTAATGTAGTAAATTATCTACACATTACACATAAAAAATAAAGACTAGACGGACAAAGAAACCCGACACCGAATATCTAGCCTTACTTACACTTAAGTAAGTAAACGAACGTAACCCCAACTTGTAAGGCAAAGCTAATAGAGCCTAGAGTAAATGCAAACTACACACCCACTGTAGTGTGGTGTTTTAACCTGACACCTACCAGAAAATGATATTTATTTTATTCGTTTTAACCGACTTAAGAAACAGGCATATTACAGGCAGTTATAATAAAAAGACTAATCCAACGACATAATAATCATTCATTAATATCGGTTCAGCCTTTTACTAGTTACGAGTGAACATAGGGACGGAACATACATACATACAGGTCGAACACATAACCCTCCTTTTTAGGTTTCCTTACCACGAAAGGAAAAACCAGAACCCTTATAGGATCACTCGTATGTCTGTTTGTCCGTCCGTCTGTCACTGGCAATTTCCCCCAGAGCTACTGGACGTAAATTAATAAGTTTTAACTACTTTTGGGAAGTAAATTTAAAAATAAATAAAAGTTTTGCAGACTATATTTTGTCATATATCAAATGAAAGTCGAAAATTGACCATTCCCCTCCCCCCCTTATCTCCGAAAACCTATAAGAAGTCTATGGTATTAAAGGTATCACAGAATATTACCCGAACCTTAATGCGCGAGTCAGATTCCGGTTTTTTATTTTCGTCGCAGTCGGGTAAAGAAAAGAAGTTCTCTATTAAAGTGGCTGCTGAAAGAATGCACTTTTGATACTGAAACTGACGAAAGTTCATCTCAGGAAGGGATTTACTCATTTCGATGTTTATTTTACAAAAATCCCGTCAAACAAACTAAGGAGTTAAAGTACATTACATTTGAGCCTGAAATAAAGCAATTGACGGCCAAGTAATATTGGAAGTACGAAGGCGAATACTTCCAAAGTAATTTTAACTAAGTAAACGAGGCCATTATTATTTATTGTTATTTCGCCAGAGTCTTGAACTATCTCAAATTTCGAGGAAATAATATACAAACTTAGGTATAACAACTTAACATTATGATGATCCACAAAACTATACCAGTTTAATTTTTATTCGCACCAATTCGATCGCGGTCTTTTTTTTGAGCGAATTTGGCCTTTAGCTCAGATTGAAACTGACGATGCTTTTAAAACTGTGCGTACACAACGCACTACACAAAACCGATTACGCTATCGTCCTCGACGGCGCGGACCGTCGCGACGTCCCACTCACACTAGATTTCGCGGTCTTTTTTGAGCATCCACCTTAAAGCCATCAATAAAAACCAAGAATAAAATATATTCGTAACCAACCAAATAATAAATAACAATGATTAAACGCACCGTGTTCACAAAAAAAAGTTGGAGTATGGCAAATACTCAGCGAAAATCTCTTCGACAAAATAATAAGGGGAGGCCGGGGATTTATCACTTTAACAATTTGCCCTCTCGAATAAGTACTAGTGAATCACGACGCAATGTCACGTACGCTTGTCGAACGTGAGGTCTTGAATACTTGGGCATAATCCTATGTATGTTAAGTGAGATAATTTAATTGAGATTTCGTTCGAGTTTACTTGTTGTATTTGTTGTGTTTCGAGTTTGTTATCATAGATTTCGGTAGGTATGCCTTGGTAATTTGATTTACTACAGTGCTTGTAAACTTAGAAATAATAATAATTTGAACTTGCACGTACTTGTGAAACTGAGTTTATATGGGCCTTGGGTTTTAATTACAATACTATCATTTTCAAAGTGATAAAAAAGCTATTATCAACTTGCACGTAGATCTTAGACATACGGCAGAGTTTTGGTCTAAATTCGAAAAAAAAATGGTGACAAATCAACTAATATTGAAATTCAACTAAAAACGCAAATAAAAACAATGACCAAATTCTAAAAAGGTTTGGCAAGTTTTGTCGTGAGTGTTTTAGTGTGATTATTTTTTCGTCGAACTCAGAAGACTAATATTTTATTTTAGTTTTGATTTGACTCCATTAACTGAAAAAAACTGTTTAAAAAACATGAATTTTAAAAAACGAATAACATTATTAGGTAGGTACCATCTTGTTTCCCTGCAACTAAAACGAAATTTAAAAAACACAAAAGAAAAAAGCAACGGCAGTAGGGGCTCTACGATTTATCTTGCGTCTACGCAAATACCGGAGCGGGTTGGATTAAGAGTTCCTACAGGATGTTGTTATCTGTCGGACCTTGGAATACCTCTGACTCCTGGCTCTTTGGTTGTATAACATGTACCAAATTGGTATTTGATACAACTTCGTATAAACTTCGTGTTTAATTGAACTTTGAATCAGTTAGTATTATGACTTTCAGTTAATCAAATTTGTAGAACGGGTTTGAAACTAGTTGGATGAGTACATGTGTTATGCCTTATAATAACCAAGCTTAGTTTGTTGACGTTACTTCTCCAATAATCCCCACGTATAGTGATTGCGTCTAAGTGAGTATATAAATACGTTTTACTCGTCATCGTGACCTTAAAAAAGTCTATTGTCTCATCATCACTGACCACGGTAAGATTGTGACAAGTGCGAGTCTGGCTTGCGCACCGAGGGTTCCGTACAAAGTTAACTTTGTAATTGAGGTAACTCCCATATATTGATATACGTCACGGAAAATCCTGCAATTTTTCCTTTACCTGTGCTATAAAACCAAATTTCAAGATTTTCTGTTCACGGGAAGTACCCTGTATCTTTTGATTGCTTTGACTTTTTCACAGCTCCAAGGGACAGTTAGTATACCTTCACACGTTCCTGAGAAATAGAGTCTTGACAGACAGACGGACAACAAAGTGATCCTATAAGGGTTCCGTTTTTTCCTTTTGAGGTACGGAACCCTAAAAGGGTATCCAGATTATACGTATCCACGCTGCCGCCTCAGTTTTTGTGCAATTTAATTCTGCTCGAGTTATGTGTAACGTAAAATTTTATAGCATGTTATTTAACAGTGTACGGACACAGTTATCGTTATTATGTCGAGGCCCTGTCGTTAAAAGTTATTGCGATTGATTAGTTGACCCTTTTGCATCCCAAAAGATACTTTCAGCGTATGGGGACGTCTTTTGAATGTATAACTTGGATTGGTTTTTATCTTGGACACGATTCTGTTTAAGATATTTGTATGGAAAAAGTCGTCTCGAATTTGTGTTTTTGAAAGAAAATAAACGTGTAGTTTCTAGTACAGATTTTATTGAAGTAAATTCAAATTAAATGTTATAGAACATTGTACTTTCTTATTTACATTAGAGATACAAATAGGTTCTACAACAGTTTTAGGTTGCTTGCTCTATGGTGCCGATTCTGATGTTTACAATGCTAAAGTAATATTAATCAGACATCTGTCTTTCTTACAAACATTCTTGAAACAAGTGAAGTTAAATAAAAGCTTGTAAAAAGATAACATTTTCAAGATAGAACATTTCAATGTCAAACTACTGCCATCGTCATTTACGGACATACATAGGTACAAGTTAGAATTTTTCACCCCACAAAGAACTCTAAATATGGAGATATAAAATTTTACTCAAATGAAATATTTATTTTTAAAAAGAAAACTCTTCTGCATTCAAAGAATTATGAAAACTCGCTTATCACACTCGAGAATTGATCCAACTAAAATCTAAAAAAATACTTTAATTACTTCTTTATAATATTATAGTGTAGAATAATAAATGTCATTAAATATTAATATAGGTACAATTTAACAATTATAGAATGACTGTAGACCATTTATATCTCCTCTCTCCTATACCTCTCTAGAGATGTTGCTGTGCCCGACAGGGTCCACAATGTATGTATTACATAATTACCACCTAAGGTGTACACATTGTGGAACGCAATTAAATAAATAAATAAATAAATATGTTATACGATTGAGATTCTTAAGAAAATATAAAAAATGAGATTTAAAATTAGACGTCTAACAAAACACAACTTGTCAACCTAAAATGTAATGTGTATAGTATGACACAACTTAGATGAAGCATCGGCAAACTTCGTAAAATCGATCGTTCTCGAAAAGAGTGCGCCTACAACATTACTCATGTGTTAAAAAATGATCGGCGAAAATGATCTTGTTGAACGTTGAATGGCGCGATACTGAATTATTTTTATTTGTTGTGTAAATCGGAAGTGAAGTGTACGAAAACGATTCGCCGATGCTACATCTAAGTTGTGTCATACTATACCTGTAATTGTTAAACTAAAGTACCTACGAACTTGAAAATGTAATTATAAAGTCAAAGAAATATCTTTCTCATATCGGAAGCAAATCTAATAATCCGATGTTGGGAACGAATAATTCCCTTATCTGGCTAAAGTGTTACCGTCTCGGGAGTCCGGAGCCGACTTAAAATTGTTACTGGTGAATTTCAGCTCCGTTTGAACTTAGAGCTACGAAATAACCACTTGGTCTTAAAACCACTGATCTATTCAACAGAAATGTTTAAATTATTCATACATACTTTATTCAAACACAAAGATAATCAAAAAATTAAGTGTAGCCTAAAGTAGGTATTGTATTTCTGAAGTTGAACTACGTACCTATATGAATTTAGTAAGCTAAGTTTTTCATTTTAGTTTTGACTGTCACGAAAAGTAATCGAAAAAGTAAAAGGTAAATTCCACAATGTACCTACTCGTATTTTAATAGATTTCAGAGATAAAACAATATATAATCATTATAGTTGTTATTATTATAGTTATTTATTGACAATCTCAAAAATAAATCTTTATAGGGTAGTAGCACTTAGGACTAAACTCAAGAACCAAACAACACATCACACACCACACATGTAAAATAGCAAAGAAATGATTGATACAAATAGCCAATTACTTCTAGGAAATTACATGATGATTTCACTTGAATATAAAATCAATAAGACCTACAGTTTTAAAAACAATAACTACGTGCTGGTCGTACCAAATGGTAAAAATAGAGCCAAGTTTCTTACCTCCAAGTTTCAAAGCACTAACCTTGAAATTACGGGCGTGCGAACATTTTCATTCTGGCCCGTAAGTTACACAAATTTACGTGATGTTTTAATCTAAAAAGCTGAGTGTGTTCACGTGGAAAATCCCAAATTACAGGACCAGCGAGAAGGTACGGGTAGAAGAGATGAACTTAATGGTAACACGGTTAATCTGCGCAAATGGCACGCACTAATTATTATTTTAACTTTGACGTTGTACCTACCTACTAGGAGGATTGCTATATTATCTGGGGAGCGATTATGATACGTTTTTATTATTATTATGCCACTTGAATATATTAAAAAAAAACGGTTCTGTAATATGGAGATTTAAAAAGCAGGTAAATCTTCATCAAAAAATATGCAAAATACAATTTACATAACTATAAAAAATACTCGAGCGTCGCTGCTGCCGATCATTGGCAAGGTTCCCAGCAGGCTAGCAGCGTTTCTTCTATGGATGGCTCTCCTACAAGATAAGGTAGAACTTATATAAACTTAAAGTTAATGCCGAAAAACTTTTATATTATAATTTATTGAATACTTGCTTAAAATATGATGTAAAATTTTTGAATACTCAATAGGTCAGTGGTCAAAGCAATGCCAAAATATTTGCGTAAGTACACAGGAAAAATCTCTATTGAAATCTTGAATATTGCTTGTATTTAGATATTATCTGAAAAAGACTTCAAGAAAAAGGACGAGGTTATCATTTCGGTTGTATGTTATTTCTGTTTGTTCACACTTAACTTTTTTGTTTATGAACCGATTTTAATATTTTTTTTGCGTTGGTTACAGTATTTTTCCAAGGTGTTCCCATTTTAATTGTATTGTCTTTAAAGGAGGTTTTACTATCCAATAAACTTTACTTTACTTACACCGCTATGCCCCAAGGCGAACAACGTAATATGAATTATATATTTTTCTAGCTGCTAGAACAACAAAGTAAATCAAATCATAAATTGAGCTTTGAGCTTTGTTTCGTCTGAATATATTGTGAGCTGGAGTTAAATTAAATCTTTTGTCGTTAGATTCGTTTTCATATTGGACAAGGGTCTAGTAGTAGGTATCTGTTCATCCATCATATTCAAACCACATACAAACTTAACTGAATTTAGAATAGAGTTGAAATACACATTAAACTTAAGGTTTTACTAGTGTTAATAAAACATAGTTGTGACAGTCGCAAAAGGAACCCTATTTATTTACAATATGAATTTCTATCTTAATATGGTCATGAATTTCTATCTTAATATGTCAGTGAGATTTCCAAAAATATTAGACGGAATTTTCTTTAATTCCGAAAAAAAATTACGAAGATACATTGCGTTAAAATTTCGAGTGACGTCACGTCTTAGTACACTTTTCACAGGTAGTGACGTCACAAGCCTCCACTACTGAAATTTGATGCGCCTTATTTTGGTAATTATTTTTGATTTGTTAAAAAAAAATACGTCTTCAATATTTTTTGATAACCTAACCCGCGGACTAAACAGAATTAACTATGTTGTCCAGTCATCATCCCTATTCATTGTAAGTAGACAAATAGATAACGCTTTAAAATTTGAAAAGACTAGAAACATCATTGATTTTAAAAGATTTATTACATGACACATCTCATGCATACATTTTTTTTTGTTTCTACTGCCATATCGTATTCTAGGGCTACCATTTTTGTTTATATGAAACAAATACCAAGCCTTCTTCCTAAATCCATCATAGACAATAATTATTCATTAATTTTAAATCCATTCGAATATTTTGAGGTTAACAAGAATCCTACCAATCCTACCTCTTGAAAAAATACGAAAAACATAACACACGTTTGCGATCGCGTAGCCAAGTAAAAAAGTGTTTATTTGAAGACTCTTTTAATTGGTTTAGGAATTCAATGTATGAGAGGACAGTGTTGCCAGAAAAACAATAGATTCTGTTTGGTCCTTCAGGGTACGGAACCTGTATGTGCTCGGGAGAAGGCATAACAAAACCGGAACGTGTAAAGGGCTTTTCTATATATTGCTTATTGTATTAACCGACTCTGCTTCCGGCGAATTATTTCACCTAACTTTTCGGAGAATTTCTAATGTAGGTAAGTATTTAGTTTAATTAACTATAAGGTATTACAGAACATTTCAGTGTAAGTAATTAGAGGTACTTTTAATATTAAAATGCTATGCCCTTGCACTCAAATGTGGAAAAAAAGCCGTTTAAGTCTTTTCTATTTCAGATTTAATTTGGAACAAAACACCGAAACTAACGCCCACTGAAGACTTTATAATTTTGTTTTAGCTTTGAAGGAATCCTAAAAAACCTAAAGCACTCACGGGATAATGTGCTTACATTATGCTAATGTTGGTGGGTGACAATCAGTACCCTACCTTCTGCAAGTAGGTCAAAAGATTTATAGTGGAAAAAAGCCGTAAAAGTTTGTTGATTTGGAATTGTCTTTTTAACGACTTTTATTTTGGTTAAATTCAAAGCTACTAAAGGTGCTACAGAAAGCAGATTTGCGAAATTTCTTACGAATATATTTTATCATTATGACATGCTGATCGAGTAATTTAGTATAGGTTAGGTACGCAAACGCTGAAACAAATTAATTTGAATGTTTTCTTTTTTGATGTTTGTATGGATCTATTTAAAACATGAGTAAAAAAATACACCAAATGGAATTAATATAATCTATACCTAACTATTAAAAAGTTAACATTAAACTAAAATATATCTGCAATGTCACAACTTTGTGTTGTTTACAATTATTTTATAATTTTGACCTGTATAAGGTAAACTTTGCCCTTTCAGCACACCTACAATGAATACCTAACCAAATTATCTTGTATAGAAATAATTGCGCTGTACTTATTGTTTATCAAGAGTGGTCTATTAATATTTTTAGATTTATAAAATTCACAGAAAAAGGGGTTACACAGAAAACCATTCAAATTAATTGGGCATAAATTTGGGTAAGGAAAAGTGATTGGTTTGATTCCAAGTATTGTTTTTTAGTTTATTAAAGGTAAACACAATAAAATGTTACGTTAAAAATAAATGTATTCAAATAAAATATTAATAAAAATATCTAACAGTTAGTTGGTATCAAAATCGAGAATGTACCACCCGTTCGCTTTCAAACTCGGGTATATTTGCAAAATGTTTTTAATTTATTAAAATTAACAATAAAATTATACGTAAATGACTAAAATTGAAAACTTACTACAAAATTTTCAAACAGCTGATCGGATTTTCTTGAAACATAGTAAAGACCAAAATCAATCCATCCGTTCAGGAGGCACAGGGAGGCAAGGCTACAGGCAGACACACACAGACAGACAAGTCAAACTTATAACACCCTATGCATTTTTGCGTCGGGGGTTAAAAATAAGGGTATAAAATATATACAGAGACATGACACCTAAGCCGGCCAAATATTCTCATGCAACATTCAGTGAATATGAAGAACGTATTTTACAGAAAGATCATGCCCTTTGTGAAAAACAAAGATAGATGACTTCCTACTTCCTTCCCTTTGACCTACATGCGGCTCATAAATTAAACATATTGATATATTTACAGGAAAAAAATGGCTTCATTTTGAATTGTTATGTGGCAAAACTATGAAATTATTTGTGCGAAATACATTTGGGAGATGAAATCAACACAGACAAAGAGGAAAAGGTAAAAATAGTTGATGATATTTTAGTAGTAGATATTAAATTGAATATAATTTTCCAGAAATATGTGACGTCAAGAAACTTATACGAGTACCTATTAGCATTTAGTGATGAAATTTTTAGGAAATTTATATAACCCCAGTTCAAACTAGAAAATCGGAAAAATAACAACTTTTTTACAAAAATACAAAGCAAATATGTAAAGATTTTAAGAGTTTAACAGAATGGATAGCATCCATTGGACCAAACTACAATATGCTCGCATATTATCATCAAAACTAATCGAGGCCAGGGCCTCGGACCGGTGAGCATTGAGCTTTCTCCAATAACGCGTTAGCTTGGCCATATAAAGAGGAAACGCTGCCAGCCTACTGGGAATTTTATTAATGATCAACAGCAGCGACAGCACCAAAGAAAACTAGTTTTATAAATGTTTAATGTATAAAAATACTTACAGATTGTTATATTATTTTTTTGACATCATCATATCAGCCGAAAGACGTCCTCTGCTGGACAAAGGCCTCCACCAAGGATCTCCACGATGACCGATGTTCATGTGCCTTAACCACTGCCACTTTAGGTGGGCAATTCTTCGAGCTTTTTGACATTATGTTTTCTAATTCAGACATGGCGCTCGTCTCTCACTTCCAAAAATAAAATATACAGGAAAGCGATCCAATTTTCGTGTATTGCTATAAAATAATTCAGTACTTAGGTACCTATACGTCGGGAGCAAATAAAATTGACGATTACAAATCCAGTTATGTATGTTATTGCAACAATCAGTAGCCGGTAAGCTACTGATTGTTGCAAACACTTGTACAAAAATAAAATGTTCCTTTTTAATTAATTTTCGGTGCTGCTATAAAGGGTTGCTCTAAATTTCTGTATATTACCATTGACTAAACGTTTTTGTTGATAAAAGTTGAAATAACAATTTTAATTGACGAATCCAATTTGCTCGTTTTCTCCTTTTATACTTTCTGTCAAAATACGACTAAACAAAAATCTACACAACTACAAAAATTATATGTAGATAATAAATAGAGCTCTAAAAAATGAAAACTAGACCTATTTTGTGACTTTGTTGTGCTATGGAAAAAACACAATGGCCAATTACTAAACATTGTAAAATGCATGCGCGATCTAAAAGCTTTCTGAACTTGCGTAGCTTAACAATTACCATGGAAATTTCCGAAAGCAAATGAAAACTTGTTAAAGATACTTCACACTCAAGCGATTTATATTCATACTCGTATATTTTATTAATAAAAGAAAATGCGTTTCTGGGAGTTGGTTAAAATAAAAATTGACCCGGATTGAACGGAGTTCATATAATAGGCACAACGCTAATTATTAAGCTTTGTAGCGTCGGTTTTTCATTGTGTCAAACTAGATGGCGCTGGTAAATTTTTATGTGTTTTCTACATCGCGATGATAAGTCTCCGGCGTTTATGACATCATCGTTGAAAAGTAAATCAAAGTTTTTGTTATCTTAGAATCAATTCGGGACATATATGTATATGAATTTTTGTAAAGTCATTACACATTTTTCGGTCTAGCCCCTCAGCCCGCAAACAATAACGTGCCATAAAGAACTCTGTTCTAATAATATTAAAAAGGACCTACTTATCTGTCTGAAATTCAAATGCTAAACAATTTATTTAATTACCTACTTTAATATTCACATCAGGATGTGCAGGTTTAGCTGGAATCATTAAATTACAAATTATATAAGGAACTATTAGGGCTGATTTTACAATGACCAGATAAGCGGTTTATGGCTGTTAATTTGAATTTAGAACAATTTTGAATTGTTTTATCAAAGGAATAGCTTACAAGTGATCGGAATTTACATGGATACCTACCTGACTTCGATGGCTTCGTGAGCTGATACACCGAATCTCACAAAGGCTGGGCATTTCACACAGTGAATATGTAAACTCTCTTACGTGTATTTCAACTCCGTTCAACAAAGAACAGATGGAGTGATTCAAGTTCATGTTCGAGAGTATTTATCTACTCCGAAAAGTTCGTGAGTAATATTACAATATATTATTATTTTGCGTTCATAATTTTTTATTTGACTTTAATTATATCTACTTCAGCGAGTTAAAAAGGATATATAATACATGATATATGAAATATATTATAATATGTAACAGAGTCCGGTTGAAGGCATTCGTAGAAGAGTAAAAGTTAGGAGTCTTTTAGAGTCAGGTAATAGGCAGGCCATATCACCGAAAATGAAGAAAGGTTCTCGCATAGCGGCTAGCTAATCACCGCACTACAGCGCGCATGGCGACAGATTTTCAACTTGAGTGTGATAGCCAGCCAGGTGGGTACTACAAAGTACCCTACCACCGCGATATGGTTTCTTTACGACGTTTTCCTTCACCGAAAGCTCAAAGCTCATTAGTAGGACTCGAACCCGCAATCTTTGTCTCTATGAAATGTCAATTTTTTTTCCAAACTTGTCAGTATAAAGTTATTCGTGGTGCAACGTTTGTGTATCAGACAGACAAGATTCTAAGCTAAAGTAAGCCTTTGAATAGCGAATTCCTGGAGGAAATGCGGTATCGGTTTAGAAAGTTTAGCGTCAGTTTTGCACTGAATATTCTTTGCCTTATAAAGTGTATATAATTTTGCCATAATTGGATGTGAGAAATCCTACCTCTTTTTCGTGAAACGTTATTATGTCCAAAAGCGGTAAGAAATCAAAGACAAGAAAAGAATTGGGTTCAAGTCAGGAAGAGAACAGGCATTAGGTGATAGTAAGCCTACAGCCCACCCTACCAGCGCTACCACAATTCCCTCATGATATTTTTGTCATCAAAAATTCATGATTCATCCTAGTAAATGAAGAAATAACATGTCACGAGATGTTTTCAATATGATCAGATGTTTTATTGGATTTTGTGATTCTGTGATAATTCCTCACGAAATTGCAAACACCCAGTCATTTACATGCAACATAAGGGCATATAATCAATAGAGAAAGCTTTTAGGTAGGTATTTATTAAATCATATAGAGATACTTCAACAACGACAGATCAAAGACATGTAGCCCAACGTTAAACGGCACTCAAGGTCCTCGTAAAATGACGTTTTATGAGTTAACACACTTCGTCACAGGAGTATTACTTGCTTGCAGTAAATGTTGGAGGTCGTTAAAGTTCATAAAATTTTATATACCTACTTGTTGATAAAGACTGCCGCATGAAAAACGAATAAAAAACGAATTACACTAAAGAGTGACAGTTTTAAAAATGTCATAATTATTATGCATAATAAAAGAATAATCCCAACTCGATATTTTACAAAAGATTTCTTCGAAATTAATTTCATTACTCTACTTAAATAAATCGGACAAATGCGAGTTAAACTCGCGTGGAGAGGGTTCCGTACATGTTTAACTAAGTTCCATAAATATTTTTAAACCTGACCCAAATTTGTTGATGGTAACTATAAAAAGTTTTATTTTTTTTTGGAAATCGTCTTTTCTAAAAATGAAACCTAGCTACATCGATTTATCGCCATCGAAAAATATTTTTTCAAAATGTTTGGCCCAGTAGTTTCAGAAATAAGGGGGAGGGGGAATGGTCAATTTTCGCCAATTTTTGGCCTATTTTCTTAAATAACTTCAAAAAAAATTATATTAAAATTCTAAAAAAAAAATATTTGACATCCTGATAAAAAGCCCTTTCATTTGATATATTACACAATATTGTCTGCAAAACTTTTTTTTTTAATTTTCTAATTTACCCCCCAAAATTAGCCCCCATGTTTGAAATTCATTTATTTACGTAACACGTCCATGTTTGGGTTATCGACTTACATATATGTACCAACTTTCAACTCTATCCAGTCCAATATTTTCGGACAGACAGACAGACAGACAGACAGACAGACGCACGAGTGATCCTATAAGGGTTCCGTTTTTTTTTTTTTCGGAACCCTAAAAATAAAGATAATTATGATTTCCTCAGTAAAAATATCAATTTATCAAATTACATATTAATATGTAATTAATAATAAGGCCTGCGTGGGCAGGCCCCCCACAATGTGGACCGACGATCTTGTGAGGGTCGCGGGAAACTGCTGGATGCGGGTAGCGCAAGACCGGCCACCGTGGAAATCCTTGGGGGAGGCTTTTGTCCAGCAGTGGACGTCTTTCGGCTGACATGATGATGATGAAATAAATATTAACCTAATACCTCAAACAAGATTAAACTACTTACTCAAAATTAAAAGATCAAATTTAGTACCACGAAGGGAAGAAAATCAAGTAGGTTCCAAAAAATATCACATTTGGTAATATTCCCAAGAATTTCTCAAATGATTTTAGCTATAGCTTAAAGATGTACTTACGAAAAGCACTTTAGAAGTAATAACCAAAGCTTAGCGCTATGATAACGTGGGCGTAGCTCATAAATTTTTTATCCCGTTACAAACATGTTTCAAGTAAAAGGCAAAGCCAGGGGAAAGGAAACAAAAGTATATTTTTCTTTACAAATTATGTGGTGGAGCGAGCTCGAGACGGCAAACCTTGTCACAGGGTGTTAGGCACACAATACTTACAAGGTGTCTTTCGAATAAACTTTGAAAGATGCAAGTACAAATAAGACACATGTTTAATTCTAATTCCATTTTTCGTCTGTTTTAATGCCACATTTGTTTTATTTATATGGAGAAAAGTATTATGTTTCTGGTTAAATTAACCAGTTTATTGATATGATGGTGATCATTACCATGAGCTTCTTATGACAATTATATATAAACTAGATTCCGCCCCGCGGTTTCACCCGCGTTCCCGAGGTATCTTATGTTTTCCCGGGATAAAAAGTATCCTACTAAGTTATAAACTATCTGTGTTCCAAATTTCATCCAAATTCGTTCAGTAGTTTTTGCGTGAAAGAGTAACAAACATCCAGCCATCCATACTCACAAACTTTCGCATTTATAAAATTAGGAGGATATAATATCATCCAATCTTATGCAGGTACTTTATGGTTTGAACTAAAATATTATGTTTTGAAAACAGTAAATTTTGCGATGGTTACCGTTTTTTTTGTTTATCGCATCTCTCATACAGTGTAATACTATTCTTAGCCTAGGTATTCTCGGTTCACTTTACCACTAGTTTGTATTCAAATTGCAAAGTGAATAAATTAAAAGTTACCACCTAGCGACTAATTTCTTTGTTCTACTTGGTGTTGGAATTAGTAAACATCTTCTTAATGGTTTGTCTTCAAATAATGTATCGTTTTGTTTTGAAGGCGTCTTGACTTGGCCTAATTTAGAAATATAGCAATGACGGTTGATGGAAAAATAATAAAATAAATAAAAAAAAACTGGTAAATCTACAAGCTTTTTTCTATGGGATTTCTGTATGAATATGAAATATTGACAGATAACGTCTGTCGAGTCAATTAATTGCAAATATAAATTTTGCTCAGATCGGTGCCCTGTGCAAACGCACCAAGAAAGCTGCATCGATATTGCCACATCGATTAAAAGTAAATTGTTTGCAGTACATAAAAAGTTTTCTCGTATAAAAGAGTTGATCCTAGTAATTTGAACAGCTCTACTATTCAACAGACTTTAATACAATGTATTCAAGCTCGACGCTTGCAAAACTAATAAATTTCAATATTGTGCGCTAAGTTTGCCTATATTGATTAATGCTTTAGTTTTAAGTACTTTATTGTGTTTTATATTTCAATATAATTTGATTTGTACTATTTGTATAACAGTAAAAGGGTTGTTGAATTTGTTACATGTATTTTTACGTAGTTCCTGTGTTTCAGGGATTTGAAACCTAGTTTCAGTCACTATGTACATTGAATTACGACTCAAAAGCCCTTGACCTTAACGTAATAAATTAAAATTATTATTTTTAATTTATGAAAAAGTTACATTTTTATACAAATAAGTATCTGTCAACTACATGGCAGTTAATTCTCATGTTTTAACAAATTTCTTCCATATGTATGTATGTTTGTATGTCTGTATGTTTGTATGTCTGTCTGTTTGTCTATATGTCTGTCCATCTGTCTATCTATATCTGTAAATTTGTTTGTATATCTGTTTGTTTGTCTCTCTGTAATAAGTAGAAAGTGGTGTACGCACGATGTGGTTAGTTTCACTAAAACGTAGGTACGAAATATTCGTTAAAAATTCCAACTGAACCATCCACCTTAAAATGAGTTTAATATTCAACAAAAGAATCTATAAAAGCTTTCTAAGATTCACATAGTCAATGTTTGTGAATATGAGTAGGTACATCAACAGGATTAAGATTATTAAAAGACGTGCTAAGGAATAATTTGGATATTGAAAACAAAATGATATTGCCAATTATTTGCAAAAAGGGATTACACGTATCATGTTGGAAATTCATGTTTTTAAGAATTTTCCAGGAAAAATCATACTCAAATTGTTCGGAAAGGTAGGCCGCGTTAGAAAATTTCCATTTTATTAATTTCAGAAGTGAGAGAAGGAAAGAGGGGTGACTTTTTCGCAAAAACAATATAACAGTGTGAGTGTGAGAGGGAATGAAATTGAGTATTAGGTTGTAATTTTTTGTTAATTGATGCGTCTTTATTATCCGATAGACCCAGGAGGGTTATGTTTTTCGAGCGTGTAGGTAGGTACAGTATGACACAACAGTAGCATCGGCAAATCGTTTTCGTACACTTCACTTCTGATTTACACAACTAATAAAAATCATTCAGTAACGCGCCATTCAACGTTCAACAAGATCATTTTCGCCGATCATTTTTTAACACATGAGTAATGTTGAAGGCGCACTCTTTTCGGGAACGATCGATTTTACGAATTTTGCCGATGCTTCATCTAAGTTGTGTCATACTGTAAGTATGTTTCATTGTGATCTTCTGTACCAATTCTAATGCATGATACATCGTTATATTTCTCATCATTGCGCGAGTGTTATTAGGTATATTACAATTATCGAATATCATAATTGCAATTTCCAAAAATGAATATTAATAAGCCTCCGATGATCGTCCGTCTGTCTGTTTATTTCAGTAGGGTGCACCGTACCGTGTGTCTCATGAACCGTATTAAGTAGTTAGTTGAAATATGGTTCTTTATATTATCGTACTATGATGGTGAGCATGCGCGAGTCCGACTTGCATTTGACCAATTGATATCTATACTAATAATAAAGTTCAAGAGTTTGTTTGTTTGAAGGCAGTAATCTCCGGAGTTATTGATCCGATTAAAAAAAATCTTTAACTAATAGGAAGCCACATTATCCCCGAAGGTTATATAGGTTACTTTTTATCTCGAGAATGCGAGTGAAACCGCAGGGAACAGCTAGTTTATTTTATATATAGATAACTACACCCAGACTCAGGACAGACATGTTCATGACCACAAATGTTTTTCCTGGATGAGAATCGAACTCACAACCTGCTTATGGATAAGAGGTGTCTTAACCAACCGCGCCAATACGTTAAAAAACCACTAGTTTAATGTTAACCAGTTTAAGTAAAAAAGAAAATATTATCAGCGAAAAGGGATCTAAAATTAACTTTTTCTAAGTAAAGGAATATAAAGCTCGCAATAGAACCCTTGAGACAGTTGAGACATTGTGTAAATAAAATTTTAATTTTTATCAAGAAATCTTGTAACTTTGGATTTTTTGTTTAATTTTTGAGTTTATTATTGCTTTTTTTAATGTTAAATATGCATAATTCAATTTATTTTGTTTATTATGATTGGCGTTTATAAATTTGGTCTCGTTATGAGTTACATCTTTCTCGCTTTCCTTCAATCTGTGGAGTGATTACGTAAAAAGGGACGGAAGTGTGTAACAGGAAGCAGCAAAAGCACGCGCTATTTGATTTATTGAAACGAACGGACGGATGGACGGACGAAAGGACGAACGGACGGACGGACGAACGGACGCACAACGGAGTCTTAGTAAATAAGGTTCCATTGGCACTCTTTGGGTACGGAACCCTAGAAATGCAAAAGTTTATGTATATGTATGTTTTTGTTACCATTCAGTTAAGTACCGTAAAAGCTGTACAGATCATATCCTGACATAAAGCTTATTAGAATACCTACGTTTTATCCCAAGAAGAATTAAAACTCCTCAAAAACGTGGGTAAAACCATGAAACTGTATCAAGTTTCCTACAAATGAGTTTAAAAAAAATATCTTAATACCCGTCGCAAGTAATAAACATACCTACTTATCTATTGAAAAGGAAAGAATGTTATATTCACAAACCATTACGAAACAAAGAGATTGACACAAAAAGCCTATTATTTCCACTCTCACGGTATCATGTCTTGATAAACGATGTCGGACAAAAAACACCTATTAAGCTCTCATCGCTACGTAACATTACAAAATGGCTGTTTATTTACGTAATGCTTTGTGATTCCTAGAAAATGGTCTGACGCGAACAAAACCATAGAGATCGTAAACGTCTGATGAAAAAAGAAGGTGGCTTTGCACTGGCCACCAAGAGAATGCGATTTTGCTATCGATATTGACCTAAACTCGTGTTGTGTGGTGACAGCGAAGAATATCACCATCCCATCTCATCCCGTGGGGGACCGAGAAGTCGTCCGAGAGAAGGTATACCAGAGTACTGGCAGCAGCGTATCTCTGAGAACTATAACACCATACTGTGATCGCCAACTCGTGGTGATTATGGCATATCCCCCCAAATGATTCAAGATCCTTGGGGGAGGCCTTTGTCCAGCAGTGGACGTCTTTCGGCTGACACGATGATTGACCTAAACTCGAAAATAGCTAAAAAAACTTTTATTAAATAGACTTCCAAACTATCAAATTTATTATTTATATAACTTAAGAGTTCTTACAAAGTTATTTTATGCTGTTTAGTATCTTTGAAGGTTACATTTTTTGTTGAATGATTTTTCTTTTTAAATTGTTTGTGTTTTATATTTTATCACTGACCTAGTGCATATTAGCTTTGTACCTTCCAATCATCACTTCCTACTTACAAACATAGGCTAAACACATAACCATCCTTTTTGGCTACGCCGCAGTCGGGTGAAAAGAAACCATAAATAATTTATGAAAAATGAAATATACTTTAAGGCTCATAAAAAGCAGGTACGTGTACATGGTGCCCTTTGAATATTTGGAAGGAAAATATTGAATTTTCAGATAAACAATCCGTGGAAGGTAGCAGCATGGGGCCTCTAAGGGCTCCAGTTGGACGAAGTTTAATTAGCTAAGTTTAAGGCAAGCTCAAATGTTGTCGGTTTGCCGTTTAGGCAAAGATCGTTTAGGTAAGGATTTAGAACAGAAAACTAATTATGACGTACGTAGTGGTAATATTTAATTTTATCATAGGTAATGTCTTTATGATAAATAAATATCAGGCAAAAATAGCTCATGTCATCGCTGAGAGGTAGGTTACTTTGTGGTACCCGTGTGTCTGGTATTTTTTTATACTACTAAGATAGCATACAAGCTTACAGCCCACCTGATGGTAAACGATTACCGTAGCCTATAGACCCTTGCAACAAATTTTTTTCGCTTCGTAATAAACTAGAATAAATATCTAGGATACTATTGAAAATAACAAATTAATAATCACTAATTGATAAGTCTAGACAGCTGAAGACATAATTTAGTAGATAGTCCACTTAGCTAATGTACCAAATATGATCAATGAAAGCGCCCCAAAAATATAAAAGGTCAATGCCTGAATATTTGGTCATTGACTTTTGCGCATTGACCTAAAATAAGCCTATAAAATATTTGTATTTGACTAGAGTAATTCGTGATATACAGAGAATTTCACGTTAAATAAAAGAATAATTGTAAATACCTATTAAGTACTTCCGCATTTGTAAGAATATAGAAGGCGTTTGTATATGTTACGCTTCATGTCTAGTACATAAAACTGAAGAAAAAGAAGCTTGTTTTTTTATACTTAAGTTACTTCTACTGTATCTACACCTAGAAAAGCCCAATCACTCACAACCTTGTTCATTTCATCTTAGTCTGTAACATGATTGTACCTAGTTTTGTATACCAAATAAACAAAAAATATATCCGTATTACATACTCGTATAATTTGGTGTACAGTCTGTTTACTTACTTATCTCCTGCATAAAAATATCAGTGTCTGAGTACTTACACACTATCACCTGTATTTCAATGTTTCGATAGAGAAATTATTATGGAAAGCATTATAAAACTCATTACGACCTAGCATAATTAGAAAACATTTTCGCAAATTCGGAGTTTTAGCATGAAAAATGAAACAACTGACTAACAATAATTCCAGAGGTATATTTATCACTAGATGTTCCCGCGACTTCACTCGCGTTCCCAGGATAAAAAGTAGCCTATAACCTTAACATTGGGATAATGTAGCTTCCTATTAGTGAAATAATTTTTCAAATCGGACCAGTAACTCCGGAGATTAGCGCGTTCAAACAAACTCTTCAGCTTTAGTATAGATGAATGATTTTTACATAACTAGGCCACAAAATGTGATAGATGAGTAACGATTAAGATACTCGTATAACAAATGTAGACTATAATATTGGTTTTACCTTAGAACATTATCATTTTGACGTAAACGAGTAATATGAGAAAGTGATCAATCACGAATAATTTATGTTCCATTACAATTCGAGAGATAAGACAAACACAGCTAACTCATTCAAACATTACCTACAGGAGAACAATATTTTTTATTAGAAATTCACGGAATTTTCCGTATCTTGCATTTACACATGTTTCGTTTGTGTAGACATTTATACCAGGAACTCATATATTTTGTTCATCGAATCCGACCAAAAGTAAGATTTCGGGAATTATATAAAGGATAGCACCGCAGCGGTTCCACACATTTATTGGTAAACAAATATGGTAAACAAGTATAATTCGCAGTTTGTATACCATAATATTATTATAATTTGTAAGAGATTATTTTCTAAGCTTTTTATTTATTTTGAACCGACTTCAAAAGGAGGATAAATTCGTCGGAATCTTTTATTTTATTTATTTATGTATGTTCCCCGATTACTCGAAGACGCCTGGACCGATTTTAAAATTTTTTTTTTGTTTGTATGTATACTTCACAGATGGTCACCAAGTTAGGATCTGATGACGGGATCCTGGAGAAATCAGGGGAACTCTTCAGATTGTATAGGCATTTACAATGTTTTTCGTATACTTTCTAAAGCTATTCAGATATTTGCGTCGGGTAGTCATCATCTTATGTTACTGAGCTGATGATAATAGTAAATATCCTGGGACATTCTTCACACACATGATAATGGAAGGTACAACGCTAATATCCTTATCCTAGTTCAGTGACACATCTTGAGAGTCATTTACACATAAAAAACAAAAAACTTTTAACAACAAATAGAACCTTCAAAGGCTCTAAAAATCAAAAAACTTTGGAGCTATACCTAATGATGACCTCAACGAAAAAGAATCATTAAAATCGGTTCATAAACAAAAACGTAATGGTTGAACCATAAAAAAATACAACCAAATTGAGAACTTCCTCCTTTTTTTCTTAAGTCGACTAAAACTTTGTAATCCGAATAAAGTTTTTAAGAACAGAAGAATTTTAAAAGTTGCCCAGAAAAACTAAGGTTGTTTTTCCTATGGGATTTATGTATGAACTTGAAATTTGAACACGACAAGCAGACAACGTATATCGGGGTCAGCTAGTACATACAAGTATTCTAAATAGAAAACAAAAAGTGCGAGGATGAAAATTTGTGATGAAAACTTTTTCAGTTTATCTTTATGCCTTATAAAAGGAAACCCGGTACTGTTGTAACCAGACCGTCTGTTCCGCGTTCTTATGTAACAAAAAATAAAAAAGGTATTTATCGCCGTAATCGTCGAAGCTTAATTAAGACTATCTATACTAATATTATAAAGAGGAAAGATTTGTTTGTTTGTTTGTTTGTTTGTTTGTAATGAATAGGCTCCGAAACTACTGGACCGATTTCAAAAATTCTTTCACCTTTGGAAAGCTACATTATCCCCGAGTAACATAGGCTATATTATATTTTAAAAAAAATTAGGGATCCTTACTAAAACTCCAATAATGTAACATAAGGTGTAAAAAAATGACCTGAAAAATTCCTTACGTCGCGTGCGCTGCGAAAACTATTGATGATAGAGCAAAATCATTTACTACGACTTTGCAGAACTCATCATTATCTACAAAAAGTGTCGCGACAGCATATGTCTAAATATTATAGTTATGTCACAGTAAGCAGTTTTTTATTCTAAAATATTAATTTATATATGCCGCCTCTTGAAAAGGCTCTTCATTTGTACCTTGGTATTAATCCACATCAAAATAAATTACTTTATATTCAAGACGGCTTTAATACCTTTTTATAACTTTTTGAATTATTCAATTCGGACATTTCATTCGGAAGATATCACGAGTTTAAAAATGCAAGTATTAGAAAAAAGTCGCGTGGTTGTCGCTCACCGCGCTCAGCTAGCCAGCATGCGTGTAGGCTCCAGCGTCACTGGGGTACAGGGGGGGAGTCAATGTAATCTATATATATAAAAGAAAGTCTTACTCCAGTTATAACTCAAGAACGGCTGAACCGATTTAGCTGAAAATTGGCAGGGAGGTAGTTTAGAGCCAGGAGAAGGACATAGGATAGGTAGGGGTAGGTAGGGTAGGTAGGTAGGGTAGGTAGGTAAGATAGGTAGGGGTAGGTAGAGGTAGGTAGATAGGTAGGGGTAGGTAGGGTAGGTAGGTAGGGTAGGTAGGTAGGTAGGGTAGGTAGGTAGGGTAGGTAGGTAGGGTAGGTAGGTAGGGTAGGTAGGTAGGGTAGGTAGGTAGGGTAGGTAGGTAGGGTAGGTAGGTAGGGTAGGTAGGTAGGTAGGGTAGGTAGGTAGGTAGGGTAGGTTGGTAGGTAGGGTAGGTAGGTAGGGTAGGTAGGTAGGGTAGGTAGGTAGGGTAGGTAGGTAAGGTAGGTAGGGGTAGGTAGTGGCAGGTAGAGGTAGATAGGAGTAGGTAGGGATAGGTTTGTAGGTCCCAGTTTTATTTTTGTTCTCAGGGCAGGACAACGTCTGCCGGGTCAGCTAGTGTTTAATAAAACAACAGGTTGAAAAGGTCTTACACGATGAGTTTACATACTCACCTCTTATTACTCGTAGAAGGGCAAGGAAATAGCTAATTACTTTGATGTTATTATTAAACTTGCACATTATAAAAGGTTGTGAGATGTCTTATCCTTTGACAACCATTTAGTTATCAATTGGACTCTCTTGTTTGATTACATGACACGATATAAACGAATCTTCTTAATACGTCACACTGGGAACTGAAGTAAAATCCAAACTAAAATCGGGAAATAAACAGTCAATCATCAATTATCAGCATTTGGCCAGCTAAGAAATGGTTTTTCGAAAAATCAAGGGGTGTTTAAACACAGTTTGTATGAAACTATTTTGTGGAAATTAATAGGAACTATTTATTGGTCATTCTCTAAAAATCATAATGGCCCTATATGGAATAGGGAAATAATGTTTGTATGGGAAAAAATATTGTCCTGGGCGATCGTCTTAAAATTTGATGATTTGATGATACCTATTAAGAAAGGATATCCCGAAATCTAAAGATAAACTACGTTTTAATCTGGATAACGTAGGCAAATAATAGGCCACTTATAAAACGTGGGTAGAACCATGTGGAACAGCTAGTTATCTAAAAGTTAGCTTTACAAAACTCAACATAGAAGTAAAACAAATCGTCGATTGCATTTCAAACGACAAAGAAAATTTTATGCGGTCGCTCGTATCCATGGCATAATAAAATCACTCCACAAATCACAATCGCGTAGTACCTACATTTAGACGGCCATTTGCAATTTGATTCTTTTTCCATCCAAACAGTTTCCAACAAAGCAGCGGATAATGTATTCACCGAGCCATGATCAGGCGAAATCCAACCGACAACAGAAATGACAAATGGGCATAGAAATCATACAATAAGGAAATGGACTGATATTTTTGCTTCACTTTTTTCTGTTGTCCTTTTGTTAAATCTGACGTGGTATTGCTTTTACATGTAAACTAGTTTCCGCTCTGTGGGCTTACTCGTGTACTCGAGGGATCTAATGTTTTCCCAGGGTAAAAGGTACCCTGTTTGTTATTTTAGGTAATATTCTACCTGCATTGAGTGATACCTTAGGTTGGAGCGCGAAATTCAAATTTTATCAGGTTTTTTGCAAATTGCAGCTCAGTTATAGGTCGTAAGTTTGTCAACGTGTGATTTGCGACAAGAATAAAGGTAGTAGGTATATTTACGGTTTTATTCTGTGAATCATGCAGTTACCATCAAGTAGACCGTCTGCCTACTTATCAATAAAAAAAAACTTGTGTCTTGCAGGTTCCCAAATAAATTGTTCATGGTTAAGTACGTAAGCCCAATTCTGCGAGGTCGAACACAAATCAACGATCGTTAGTTAACTAGGCCACTTCATGTAGATACGCATAATATTATGTCATACTGAATTGTGTTATACTCCAATCTAACTGTGATGATATTTGACAGATCTGGGAAATATTAAGTTAATTTGACGGTTTTTTTTTGGATCAGGTATTAGCATTGGCCCCGATTCTGTTGGTTACAAACTAAACAAAAGTCTCACTATATCTCTTTCTAACAAACAATATATGAAACGGATGAAAGATATTTTAGTCCTGTCAGATTAGTCCGATTACTTATTTCAACGTGAATTTAAGCCCCATCTATATTGGTCACGACCATTTACCCATACATTACGATGACATGGACTAATCTGACAGCACCAAATGTGGCTTTTATTTTCAATAAGGCTTATATGAAAGAGAGGCGAACAAAAGAATCAGCACCGTTGTGTGAAAAAAAAAATTAAATTTTGTGTTACGGAAGGTGGTAAGCAAATAAAGCCTAGAAAGGAGCTGGCTCTCGAGTGCAGATATTGGAACACACTGATAGGTGCTTGGCGACAGATTTTTAACTTGAGAATGATAGCAAACCCTGTTTCTACAAAGTTACCCACCGTGTTATGGTTTCAAAGCAAGATAACTCAAAAGAACTGCAATAATTTTTACCTGTATTTTTAAATCACACACATAATATACGAGGGCTGGCAAATACTCAAAATGGCTGACACACATTGAAAGTGAAGTGATGTTAACTCGTACCAGCATAATACTTACTGTGATTCGCAAAAACCTCGTAATTTTTCCTCGGGGCTGTGTCAAAGGACAGCGCTCAATCACCTGGCAGTCGCGGTTGGGCCACTTTGATGGCGATTGAGATTTTTAACCCCTGACCTACTATATACCCTGACGACATGAAATATATATAATAAAATAGGTATTCTACGATTTTGAGCTGGTAACGTTGAATCGGCTCTAAAACTTTTGGTTTGCTATTGGTATTGGGTGTAAAATACTAGTAGGTATAGCGCGTAATCATAAATTAAAAATACCAATAAAAATCGAAAAAAACTAATGCGTAATTTCATGTTTACGTAAGCTTTTCAGTTACAAAAGCAATTAATGATTATTTTTTTTGCATCTGGATTAATTTTGATCCGGATTAAAATGAGATTATCCAACTTAATTATTTAGGACAGCAATAATTTTCCTACTTAATTATGAAATCAGTGGTAAGCCGAATCCTTTTTGGAGTCGGTTAAAAATAAATAAATATTGGATGATCTCTGGTTTTATTGCCACACAGCTGATTCGACTGCATCTGCCGGTGACAAATGAACGCGGTTTTTTAAGCACACTAACATTTCCGCGTTGCTTTTACCTTAAACATCTGTTAGGCCTTATGTCGGAACATTAAGGCTCATTTTTCCATCTCTTCGGAGAAAAAAATGAGTATTATGAGATAGACCGAAGCATAATGTAGGGTGTTTAAGTTATGTAACATTGAGTAAGAGAGTTTTATTACGTTTTTTCTTTTATTCATTTTCGCGGAAATAATATGGTTTTTATTTTTGCATAAGTTTCTCGTTAACGTTTATTTAAAGCCGTAATTGATATTGTTTTTTAATTATTATCAAACCACCCAAAATTATCCTACTAATAATTATAAATGCGAAAGTTTATGAGTATGGATGTATGGATGTTTGTTACTCTTTCACGCAAAAACTACTGAACGGATTTGGATGAAATTTAGAACACAGATAGTTTATAACCTAGATTAACACATAGGATCCTTTTTATCCCGGGAAAACATAATATCCCTCGGGAACGCGGGTGAAACCGCGGAGCGGAATCTATACTAATCTATACTAATATTATAAAGAGGAAAGATTTGTTTGTTTGTTTGTTTGTTTGTTTGTTTGTTTGTAATGAATAGGCTCCGAAACTACTGTACCGATTTCAAAAATTCTTTCACCTTTGGAAAGCTACATTATCCCCGAGTAACATAGGCTATATTATATTTAAAAAAAAATGTCCCAAACAAGGCACAGAATTAATTCAGTGAATACGGAATGAGCCTAATTCTTTTCAACCGAAGAAATCAGTCGATGGGCAATACGGATAATCCTGTGACTAAGAGATTCTGCCATTTGCAATTTGTCTGTCCTACTTCTGCGACAAGAATGTGATATATATTACAAATGACGAATGAAAGCCATTGATTGATTCAAATAGAATTAATAACTCGGTAGTTGCCGAGATACGTTTTTTTGGAAAAAATATTTTATCACAGAAAGCTTGTAAATTGGATATAAAATAAAAAAATGGTTTTAAAAATAAGTTAAGTTACTGAACGAGATTAAGCAAGAGAAAGACAACTATTTAACGCAATTGAAACCGCGGGGACAACTAGTCTCTTTCTTCCTAGTCGGACACTCTTGCCAGAGTGGTCGTGGTTATGATAGGTCTTGAGTGGCGGCTTTTGCAATCCGTCTCCATTCGGCCCTGTTGCAAGCATTGCGGGAACACTCGGTCATGGTGGAGTGTGTGGTAGACACTATAAGATCCGACCATCTAGTCGGAGACCGACCACGTGGTCTTTTGCCATTCATTCTGCCTTGAACTACCAAACGTTCCATTGAGTCCTCTTTGCGGGTAACATGACCAAAGAACTTCAGGATTCGTATCTGTACAGTTGATGGCAGTCTTTCCCTTATCCTGAGCTCATCCAAAATCGACACATTGGTGCGGTGCGCTGTCCACGGGATCCTCAGTAGCCGCCTCTAGCACCACATCTCCAGTGCATCTATTTTCCTCCGCTCCTTCAGTCTCAATGTCCACGTCTCAGCTCCGTAACGAAAGATCGGAAAAACGAGGCTTCTCATAAGCCGAACCTTAGTGGCTCTGGTTATTCTTCGGTCTTTCCAGATCTTAGTGAGCTTTTCAACAGCTGAACGGGTAACTGCACAGCGTCTTCGAATCTCATCTTCACAGCCTCCGGTATTAGCGATGTTAGAGCCCAAGTAAATATAGCTCTGGACCACTTCACAGCTCGCTATACATTTAACGTCCGGTTGGTTATTATGTATCCGGTCGACTATCATCATTTTGGTCTTTTCACGGTTAATAGCGAGCCCCAACCTTAAGCTGTTCGATTCCAGTCTCTGTAGGATATTTTCCATATCTTCTTTAGATGATGTAAGAAGAGTGGTGTCGTCAGCATATCTTAAGTTGCTTATTTTCCGACCTCCAATTGAAACCCCTTTATCCCAGTCATCCAGTACTATCCGCATAATAAATTCAGTGTATATATTGAAGAGCAATGGAGAGAGTATACACCCCTGCCTTACACCAGCCTGTGTTTTGAATTCTTCTGAGACTATACCGTCCACCTTGACTGCTGCAGTGCCATCTTCGTATAGCCTTCTGATGAGAAACGTTAAATGATTTGGAACTCCCATATTTGTGAGCACATTCCACATCTCCTTCCATTGGACAGTGTCAAAAGCTTTTTTGAAGTCTACGAAGCATATGAAGAGGGGGTTGTTAAATTCTCTAGCCTTTTCTACAATTTGGCGTAGAATGAGAATTTGTTCTCTCGCTCCCCTTCCCTTAACAAAGCCTGCCTGCTCAGGTGCGATCTCACGAGACAGAATTGACTGAAGCCTGTTGTTGATGACATGTAGGAGTATTTTACTAGCATGTGATATGAGGGAAATCAGTCTGTAGTTATTGCACTTTTTCGTGGAGCCTTTTTTGTACAATGGTATGAAAAGAGAGCTAGACCAGTCCTTGGGCCATTCTCCAGTCTCCCAAATTCTACAGCAGATTTTATGTAGTATATCTACTCCAATTTCCCCCATCGCTTTTATGATTTCTATTGGAATTTCATCTACACCGACAGCTTTATTACATTTAAGGTGTTTTATTGCTGATCTTATTTCATCTTTTAATATGGCAGGTTCTAAATTAGATGGTGGAGATATTGCTGGTGTTAGATGAGAGGCGACAAACAGAGAGTGGCAGTAGTTCTTCCATGTTTCCACAATGTCTTTGATCTCCGTAACTGTTGTTCCAGCGGGGTTCTCTATAGCCCAAGTCTTCGGTTTAAATTGGCGAGTGATAGATCGTATTTTCATGTGAAGATCTTTTGTTTCGAACTTTTGAGAATGACGTTCTACTTCTTCACAGATGTTATTAAGGGCCGTGTTTTTGTCTCTCCTACAAGCTGCCTTCGCTGCTGTATTTCGTAGCTAAGAGAGTTGAGCTCCTGTACAGTAGCACCGCATGCTTTCTGGTTTCTTCGATTTTCAACCATATGCCACATGTCCGCAGACATCCAGTGCTGACGCTTTACCGGGGTCGCTTTGGGCTGTGATTTCTGTACGACAGCCTTAATGTAAGCTTTGGCATCCTGCCATAGTGCGTCTGGATTTTTTAGATCATGATGCCAGCTGTCTTTAGTCTCACCTAAGGTTTTGGTAAAGTTCTCTCTGTCCAGTATTTCCATTCGCTTGTTGGTCTTTTTGGTTAAACAGTTCCTTAACTTAAGCCTCATACTACATACTACTACTCATTATGTAGTCAATCTGATTACGATGTTCGCCATTAGGGGACGTCCAAGTGTACAGTCTTCTGGGGTGTTGCTTGAAAACAGTATTCATTATGGTCAGGTTGTTGTCAGCTGCGCAACTGTACAAGGCGTTCACCTCTGTCATTCCTATCGCCAAGACCATAATGGCCCAAGATGTTTCTCAAACCTGAATCCAAGATTGTAGATCCCACTTTAGCATTAAAATCGCCGAGAATAATTAAGAGCTCTCGATTTGGAATTGCAGCTATGCTGGCTTCAAGTTGGCGGTAAAAAATCTCTACTATTTCGTCTGTTGCGGTACTTGTGGGAGCATACACTTGAATGATGTTATGTGGGGGCTGAGTTTGATAGAGATTAATCTATCACTTATGGGGTTATATCCTAGGACTGCCCCGTTCCATTGTTTTGGTACTGCAATAGCTACACCGGCGTAGCTGGAGCTTACGTTTCCTGAGAAATAGATGATATGTTTCTCTGTGCTTCGGTGTCCCTTCCCCTTCCAATGAGTCTCACTGAGGCCTGTAATATGCGTTTTGCATCGATCCAGCTGATGTTCCAGGATATGAAGCTTGCCCTCGTCTCGGAGACCTCTTACATTCCATGTTCCGATTCGAGTGTTTCTGCGTAGTTGAATCTTCTTTCTTCCAGAAACATAGTTTCCATGGGCTGCCTGGTCGCCTACTATCCCATGGCCGGTAGTCCATTTCACACCCTGATTCCCGGACAACCGAGGGCGCCGTTCGCTACTCGGATCACCAGGCAAACTATCATTCGTGTTAAACCTTTTCATAACTCTCGTGGGATTATAGTGCAGTGGTTTCCCGTTGCCTTCTGCACTAGACATTTCAGACGTTATTTAGACGCCAGGCTGCTATTGCCTCTTCCAGTAGGTTGCCCGACTGGGCGTGTGGTTATACCGCCATGACTCGGTCGTCAGAGCCTCGTTCATTTTCTAGCAGGGAGCACCACGGAGGCCCGGAGGTCTCCGTCGCCAGCTATTCATACGAACCACTGACGCGTGCAGGTGAGGTTGACACTTGGGCCGGATAAGGTGTAAATTCCGCTCTCCCCTTACTCCCCTAGTCTCTTACTAAATTATAAATGCGAAAGATTGTGAGTAGTATGTTTGTTAGTTCTTCACGCTCAAATTTGATAAAATTTGGAGGTAGCTGACATTTTGGAATAACACATAGGCTACTTTTTATCCCCCGGAATGCGGGTGAAATCGCGTCAAAGATGTTGGTACTTCCAAAATTCGAAGTTATCTTTAGAATTCCAAATTCGACGAGTAAAGCGATGCAGTAAGCCAACGATACGTCTACTGCACGGAAGTCATCACAGCTGAGCTCACATAGTAGTGGCAGGATTAACAGCGGTCGAGATCCGCTGACATTTGCAATTTGTCCGGACAATCAATAGACAGGGAGGCGTCGAATTTCGTGGCATGCTCGATACTATTTATGGCACTCGAGTAGAATATTCGAAGATAAATCACTGTAGCGAAATAATTTGTTTTTTGTCTCTTGTGTAGTCAAAATCAAAAAATCTGTCAAGTTTTTGTTGGACACGCACACAAAGGGTTTTATACCATCGTACATTATTTTATTGTCATTATTTGTTGTTATAGCGACAATAGACATACATATTGTAAAAAATAAATTAGCTCGCTGATAGCTGGACGGACAGCGGCGGCTTGGCACCCTTTGGATCGAAACCAGATCGGATCAGTGGTAAAACCGATGGTAAAACCATCTTTACCATTGAACCAACTCTAAATTTGACACCTAAGATAACCTATTCCTATTCTATGAGAAGGAATAAGAATTGGAATAGGTTTTCATATGGCCAAAGAGTTTTATTGCTTCGCCCTACACAACTAAGTACCAGTCTTCTTTAATTTTGCGTAAGGCTGTTTGGGACTCCAATAATGGCTTGTAATAATTGCTTTTAGCGTTAAATGCGAAGTACCCACTTAACATAACCATATATTTGTTTGTTTTAGTATGTTTTCTAGCTTGCTGCTAGTTTTCCGTAAACGGGTTGATTATTATAAGAATCAAAGTATTATTTTTACAAGATTTTATTTAACTTGTTTTAGTAAATGTTTAGGTCGAACTTTGTAAGTAAATTTTGACTCAATTCTTGATATGAAATTCATTATAATACTTAAATAAGTCCGATGACAATACAATAATATGTTATCATTATGCTATTGGCACCTCACAATTTTTTATTAGTTTAACTTGTATCGCAGAGTCGGAATTATTTTCATCATTACACATCATTGTATCTGTGTGTGTAATTTAAATTATTTTTTTTCTTTTTCTCTTAGGATTTTTTTATAAACTTTAATCAATGTATAATCTCTGCTCAATGTATAATTTTTAGAACATTCTTTTAAATAAGTATATTTTTTTTATTTCATATAATAATTAGGAAAGCAGGCGGTACCAGCTGGTAAATTATCAATTTGAAACACAGAATATTTGTAGAGTATATAACAATCGCTTGTATTCCTCATACATTTTCACTCGCACGCTGTTAGCATTCCATAAATTCGGCCTCACTTTCGTTGTGCAAACATTGAATGGAATCATCCTACGTCTATGTTTGTTGACATATTTAATTGTTTTCAAGGCTACAATGACTACTTTTTATGTAATTGTCCTCTATCATTAAAACCAAGAAACTGGTAAAAATTGGTATTTTGTTAAATAAATATACTTGGACTAATTTTAGTTTAGTTTGTAATAAACAGAAGCAACATAACTTATTTGGTTAATATTAAGAAGACACATATTTGGTTTAAAATTTCGCATCGTAATTTCACAGAATGCCGATATGTAATCGTGGAACAATAGTAGTTTTGTTATTGTTTGATAAATATTCTGGCACTAAATTAATATTTATTGTGTACAAATATGATGGTTTATAATGTGGGAATTAATGTATTGTGTTTATATTACAGAAAATATTAATGAGCTGTCATATGCAAAATTACTTTCGATAACATTGTGTTGATACATAAAATATTGTGACAGAAAATAAAGAGAATAAAAAAATATTGAATAGGTAATAAAAAATAAAATATGAGGCCTTTATATAAAACTATAAATCTTCTTAGTGGATCTTTATATGAAAATTTTCTCTAATTTGCTAGTGACATTATAAAGTAGTGAAATTTCTTTGGTTGGATGTAGGTAAGTGGTAGGTTATCTTCAAAGCCACTGAACCGATTCTGAAAATTCTTTCACTAAGAGGAAGCTACGTTATCCTTGATTGATATAGGCTATTTAATCTCAAAAACGAATTTGAAACCATGGCAAACATCTCAAAGAATATAAAATAAAAAAAAATCTTACATTCAATTAAAGTTATCTACGAAAAAACGACCGTATGTTTCTAGTACATATATGTAAATAAAACCCACATTGGAAACCGAACGAGGGACAGTAATGAATGTCCTACAAAAAGGCGGGTGTCCTATAAAAGGGACAGTTAAATTAATGAGCCAAATGGCCAGTCATTAAGTTCAGTTAACAGGATTCACAGTGTCACAGCTAAGAGTGTTTGTGACAGAATAAATTTTCTTTGCCGTTGAACTGGGCTTCGCTTCAATGACACACAGATTAGTAGAATAGCTTACATTTTAGCCCCCGACGAAAAATAGGAGTGTTATAGTTTATGTGTAGGTATATGTCTGTGGCATCATATAGCTCCTAAACGGATGGACCGATATCCATTTGGTTTTTTTTTCCTTGAAAGGTGTTCTTTCTTAGCTATGTTCCAAGAAAACCCGCTCAGCCGTTTGAAAATTATTAACAATTTTCTAGTGAGTTTTGGAGATTTCTTAATTTTTTGTTATTTAATAAGAACTAGGTTTATTTAAAAAACCATACGATAGGACATATTTTCTTAATAATACGCATACATAATCTAAGATACCAACTAACGTATAAATCGTATCCAAAGATATTTTAAGACATTTGATATTAGGTCTAAATTCATATAATTATACTAATAGCATAAAACTAGTATAAATTTGTCTATTCGTTGGACAACCATTTCCAAGAAGTATATCACAAATCTTATCTTATCAAAGCCGTCTTAGTACCAACGCTTTTCAAGAGCGCTGCGTCTAAGGATTATCGTTCCTTATTCTTCCCACGAGCCTTGAAGTAAACGTTGGCCAAATAAGCCAATGTTATGTCTTAGCTTGCTATTCTTTTTATCATGTCTGCATAGAGTATGTCGTGGCTTGAAAAATATAGCGAGTTTAAAACAAAATGTTAATTAAAAACACAAGCTCGTTTTCAATCTCATTTATAATGCTTTGAGAATTTGAGGCTGTATTTCTTCTTGGAGGGTTCTCTATACAATAAAAATATATGAAAACCTCGTAGGATAATGTTGTTAATACTCTTTACAAAGCTATGCATATTAGCAGAAGGTTTAATCAAAGTTAAAGTCACTATAGAAAGCTTTTGAATTACCATTTAAAACATTTGATTAACTCCGAACGCTATTATAGGCTTCTTTTAATCATAGAATCGCAGGTAAAATCGTGGGAAATAGATGATCAATATTTTGTATAGGTGAATTTTATAAACATAATAAAATTATTTATTTTGTTTTGTTCTGTGTCTAAATTGTAATATCAAAGTATGTAAATAAGTTAAAAGTTATTAAATATTTTTTTTAAGGTCAAGCTTTTTTCATATCAGCTCAATGACGACACCATAATTATACTAAAAACTTGTAAAATAATAATATAAATATTTACATGTAGTAGTATTTACATCAGTAACCATATAAATCAAATTGAGTGTCTCTAGTTTTTAATGAGTTTTTAATACGGAATCCTCAAAGTGCAAATTTAACACGCTTATCCGTTTTTTTTTCGATACAGATGGAGTTTGGTCTTACATTTCAATTTGATTTTCTTTCGGAAGGATGGTTCGTGATTGTTTTTACATACTCTTCTTCGTGTATTGATTTTATGTCCAATGCAGATTCGTTTAGCAAGTCCTTTTGCTGGATGGGAGCCTTATAGCTCCAGGATTTAGTGAGATAATCCTTTTATATTTTTTTGTTTTTAGGGTTCTGAACCTCAAAAAAAACCGGAACCCTTATAGGATCACTTGTGAGTTTGTCTGCCTGTCTGTTCGTCTGTCACGGCCAATTTGCTCCGCAACTACTGGACCGATTGAGTTGAAATTTGGTACAAATACATAATATGTAAGTTGGTGACCCAAACACGGGCGTGTTACGTTAATAAATGAATTTTAAACATGGGGGCCGCTATTGGAATTAAAAAAAAGTTTTGCAAACTAGGTATATTGTTTTTTTATTGGATAAGTTGATTTGTGTATCAACAGCAAAAGTTCCGCTCCGTAGGTACTTTTTTCCGCAATATCTTTCTTTACCCCCTTACAGCCGTACTCAGAGACTCAAATAGAATTTAATAACTGACTGAAGTATATCCATCTTTGTTTACTACAAAGCTATAGAAAGGGACAGATGTAGAGATAATCATCAATCATAAAGCTTAATTAACGACTCTGAGTGCGGCCTCTAGTAGTTTTAGATTATAAGTACTATGTGTTGTATTTTTTTTTGCTGAAAATAAATATTTTCATTTCATTTTCAGATTTTCAAAAAAACCTTCTTTTTCCACCGGTGATTTAGGAAATTTCAATGTCCTTAATCGATTCAGTAATCAGTTAAGGACATTTACTTTTGCATTTAATCTTCACAAGAAATACAACCTCCAAATTTCAGCTTTAAGTCCATCTGACTGACCGACATTTTATCGCACAGCCTAAATTAGGTTTACCATTTACTTTTAATGTTATTTTATACAGATACCGCTATAAAATTGAAAACGTTAAAAAGTTATATCCACTTATATTTTTTTAGTACATACCTACCTATTTCAAACAATAATTTTCTGAAATGTTCCACCTTTTTTTTCCTCTATGGAATATAACTTTTTGTAAATTCGGTAAAATAAGTACCAACCCCGCTATAACAGTTACATGGGGGTAAAAAATATTTGAAGTGGTCCCTTTGATTATACTAAGCATGGAACTTCCTTTAATATGGAAATAAAGTTTTATGGTAAAAATACCTAGTCTTCTTTGACTGTTTAAAAATGTTTATTGGCACATAGCCAAAATAATGGCTTCTGTATAGTAATGATATTATTATTTAACTAGTTGGTCCGGCAGCCGTTGTCCTGCCCTGAGAATAAATATTTCTGGGACTTTGGGATTTCAGAAATGCTTTTGATACCGCGGGGAACTTCTAGCGTCTCAGTTCTTCTCCAGTAAGTTCGTTGGTTCTGACAGGATTTTGCGTATTTGAGTAGCATCACTTATAGACCAGCTCAATTACATCACTACTTCAACAATTCAACGACATTAATCTCAAGTGAGTACAAAGTTTGTAGGTGGTACAATGTTCTTAATTATTCAGGGAACAATTCTGAAACGCCATGTTTCGGGGTTTCAAACTTTGCCCCTCGACCTCATTGTTTGTCTTTTATATTTATTTTGCAGTTAGTTTTGTTTGGTCGTTAATGAATTTAGAGGTTGATATCTTTGATTTTAGCTCTTTGTATTTTATGAATAGCGACCCGCCCCAGCTTCGCACGGGTGTACAAATCATTGAATTTCTCGGCTTTTCTGTACTATAGTAGGTACTATTATACATATCAACATTCCTCTTGAATTGCTCTATCTATTAAAAAAACCGCATCAAAATCCCTTGCGTAGTTTTATAGATCTAAGCATACATAGGGACAGACAGACGGGAAGCGACTTTATTTTATACTGTATAGTGATGATAATAAAAGTAATAATAATAATTTCTTAATTGCAGTTTTACAATTATAAAAAACTAGCTGTCCCCCGCGGTTGCACCCGCGTTTCCAAATAAAAAGTAGCCTATGCAACCTGATCTAGATAAGGCAACATAATAATTGTCCATGGGAAAAACAATTTTCTCTTAAATATATTCCAACATGCTTAAAAGTTTGTCCCTGTGCTTTATTTATATTGACTTCAGACGATAAGTAGGTAATTTCACAGGAAATTGTACCTATTCGTTTAAATCTATATGGTAAATCTGTGGATATCATCGGAATGCGAGGTATCAGTACTGTTTGCCCAACTGCTGGCTGTCAAAACCAATCGCTACTATGACAGAAATCTAGAAATTTTACTTGAAGTCTGGTACCATTACATAAATTTGGTGGTGCATGTTAAATAGATATTAGATCTATTTAACATGCATTGTCCTAATTAACTGTCTGACGGATCAACGCATAGCCTAAACCGCTGATCGTAGAGACCTGAAATTTAGAGGGTTGTTCTTCGTATGAAGTAGGCATCCTATAAGAAAGGATCTTCCGAAATCCTTAGGGGTTGAAAAACTGGGACAAAGTTTGTATGGAACAACGTGATTCCTTGGTCCAATCTACTTCAAATTTTGCATAAACATTCTTTAAGATAGTTGATGGAAGACGTGTTTTGTATTTTATTGAAACTCATCGCCTATCGGGGTTAAAAAAGGGTAGAAAGTTATTTTGGTGGTGATTTGCATCGAAGTTGATATCAATACTGCTTTTGAACTCACATAAAAGCTTGGGGCAATGCAATGCATATGATGAACAATTGGGATGAATTTGCTGTTATGTCTCATGACCGTCTTGGCAACAATCATGGGACAAAAGAAAAGTATAAATTAGATGTTACAACACTCTACATTTCTGCGAGTTAGTTGCAGCCGGTCAAATATACCCATTTGTATTTGAAGTAAATCGAAATGGAAACCAGTATGCCAAATTTGGTACAGAAAACCAACCCATCAAAAGGTTACGTTTTTCCCAAGATCTTTCTTATGGTCACTTTGATGCCTATGCTGATGCCGATGGTGATAATAACACTGATCAGCGTCCAATAGCCAATCTAAATATATAAAACTTTTAACAAAAATTAGAACCGATATCATGGTACCGCAGATTTATTTCGCTTACTTCAAAACTATCATATTAGAGTTCCCAAATAGTTATTTTCTGCTTTTTAGTGCCTTTGAAGGCGGTTCTATTTTTGTTAAAAGTTTTTTATTTTTCAATTTTGAATTTCTTATGTGTAATCAATGACTCTCAAGGTCACTGACCTAGGATAAGCATATTAGCGTTGTAGTTTCCATCATCGTTCCTATAACATTTAAAGAATTATCCCCTAACTCCTAACCATTAAGGAGTTGTACCGTCCATCATCAGCTCAGCAACATAAGATGATGACTACCAGACGCAAATATCTGAATAGCTTTAGAAAGTATGATGAAAAACATTGTAAGTGCCTATACAATTTAAAGAGTTCCCTCGATTTGTCTAGGATCCTATCATCAGATCCCTTTCAAACAAAAAATACTTTTCCAAATCGGTCCAGGCGTTCGAGTATTCGGAGAACATACAAAAAAAATGATTCCGAAGAATTGATAACCTCCGCTTGAAATTGGTTAATTGACTGACTGACTGACTGACTGATCGCGGGTGATATCGCGGGTGGAAAGCTATTTAGCATTCTATATTAAAGCTGAAAAGTTTATGAAAAACATTGTAAGTGCCTATAAAATTTGAAGAGTTCCCTCGATTTGTCCAGGATCCTATCATCAGATCCTGACTTGGTGACCATGGGACTACTTGTGAAGTATATCCTTTCAAACAAAAAATAATTTTCCTAATCGGTCCAGGCGTTCGAGTATTCGGGGAACATACAAAAAAAAAGATTTCAACGAATTGATAACCTCCGCTTGAAGTTGGTTAATTGACTGACTGATCGCGGGTGGCATCGCGGGTGGAAAGCTATTTAGCATTAAATAATAAAGCTGAAAAGTTTGTTTGTTTGTTTGAACGCGCGAATCTCCGGAGTTACTGGTCCGATTCGAAATCTACGCTGTCGGCTGGTAGTTTAGCCATGATTTTGTCGTTGATGGCGTCAACGCTTATATTTCTGGCAGCTAATTAAATTAAATTGCCCTCTCACACATCCATTAATGTTTTTTTTTGTTCGATATTGGCTATATCCGGATATACTCTACAGATCAGGTCTTCAATGTTGGTCACGATTTTACCAAGGTCTTTGTCAATAGCTATTTTTTTATCTGATTCAGGTACTTTCCCATCCCCGATTAAATGGAGCTTTATTGGGAAATCTGTGCTTCCTCTACCCAAGTGACTCCTCATTTTGGTATACAGTTTCAATAATTCAACAGACTTTCATAATGAGGAAGATTTTAAGAAAGATTTAATAATATCTGCTCTAGTTTCCCTAACAGGCAACGTTTATCTGAAATCACCAGAAAACATCAAAGTTATTCCACCCATGGCTATTTGTGCATTTTATATTTCTGAGAGTTCTATCTAAAGCCTCTAGATGAGCTCTATGAGTCATGTGCACTCATCCCATATTATTAGGTTTGCATCTTGTAAAACCTTGCCCAATGGTCCATTTTTACGTATAGAGCGTACGCTGTCTTTTTCAAGAAATACCGTAGGGTCTGTTTAGAAGTGAAATGAGCCGTCCTTCTACTTATCAATAGTGTAGCAGCAATAAATATCTGATGATGCAACAGCAATGGCTAATTTCGTTGGCTTCAAAACTATCAGATTAGAGTTCTTACATAGTTATTTTATACTTATTAGTGCCTTTGTGGTTTTTTTTGTTAAAAGTATTTTATTTTTCATTTTTTAGTTTCTTATGTGTAATCAATGACTCTCAAGGTCACTGACCTAGGATAAGCATATTAGCGTTCTACTTTCCATCATCGTTCCTATAATATTTTAAGATTTATCCCCTAACTCCTACCCGTTAAGGAGTTGTACCTTCCATCATCAGCTCAGCAACATGTGACGACTACCAGACGCAAATATCTGAATAGTTTTAGAAAATATATGAAAAACATTGTTAGTGCCTATAAAATTTGAAGAGTTCCCTCGATTTCTTCAAGATCTCGTCATCAGACCCTGACTTGGTGACCATGTGACCTGTATGTATAGTTTCCAAATCGGGTCAGGCATCTTCGAGTAATCGAGGAACATACATAAAAAAAGATTCCGACGAATTGATAACCTCGTCTTGATGACAGTTAAAAATAACAAAAAACTGTTACCTAGGCAACCGCTGTCATCCATTGACAACCGCGTCGCATCGCTCACCCATGCTATACATGCTCCCGCTTAACGTTCTTTTTATCATTGCTCAGCTCCTGAGGGTCGTAGCGTGATGTTCTATAGCCTATAACCTTCCTTAATAAATGGGCTTTCAATTGCAAAAAGGTTTTTCCATATCCCACTGGCAGATCCAGAGATTAGCGCGTTCAAACAAACAAACAAACAAACAAACTCTTCAGCTTTATTATTAGTATAGATATAAAGGAGAGGGATAAAAGGTAGTCTAGCCTCTATGTGTTAATCATTACACAGAATTATGAAAAAAGTTTTGTGACGGTTGCAAACATTTTTGTTGCAAGTAACCAAAATTGTGTGACTAGGTACTAAACTGAGTTTTGCAAATTTAATTAAAGTTAGTTATTATCATATAAATTTTTGTTTATTTCGAGTAGCTAAATTAGTTTAGGTAATATTTTTTTTCAGTGGTGCTAGTTTTCTCAAAAATATGGCAGCATCACGGAATTATATTGTTTATCTATGGAACCCTTATAAAATAAAATCTACAAACTTTAACGGACGGTGGAGTTTCGAGATTTTAATACCGGGAAAAGCTAGATGTAAACACACCGCAGATAGACGGTATTTCTTATAAAGATTTTTTATAAGGAAAAAGTTTAAAGGAAACTTTTTTCTCTAAGGCTACACTATCATTTCTGCTTACCTGGACTTTAAAGCAAGTCCTGAGTAAATTCAGATAATGGAAGTTTTAGCAAGACATAACATTACTTAGGTATCAAGTTACTGGTAAAATGTTTTCTACTAAGAACGACGCATACGTGCATTGCATATCCTTTTATATCAATACTAGCTGTCCCTCACGGTTTCAACCGCATTCCCGGGATATTTTTTTGCGCTCCTAACACCGGTAGGACTTTGGCGACTGATTTTCAACTTGACGATTGTAGCCCTTTCAATGTGTTAACAATTAACGCTCTTGTAACTTAACATATATAATTAACAGCGCTGACGGCCGCTGGGGCCGAAAGGTTCTCGAGTGGCAACCAAGAATCGCAAGTGGCAGAAAACCGCTGGATAGGGGGTAGCGCAAGACTGGCCACCGTGGAGATCCTTGGGGGATCCTTGGCCTTCGTCCAGGCAGTGGATGACTTTCAAATGAAATGATGATAATGATTTCCTTTCATCGAAAGCTCAAGCTCAATGTACGTGTCGAACCCGGGACCTTCATCACGACATTCGACCTCACTACCACTGAGGACTACTAGAATCGGTATTCATCAGTCTTAGTAATAAGCTACAAATCACAACTTATGTTGACCTTGACCTTTCATACAAAACAAACAAGAGAAATATTCCCTCGATAACAAAGAAGAACGGATTGCACCACAAATACCGATGTGTCACAGGGATTGACTCATCCGTCTCTTTTACGAGCCCGAGTGACATTACGGCGGTCAGTTCGGGTTTTCTCTTCAATAATTCCACAAGACATTACTCTGTAGTCCCCAAAGTAAATTAAATAATGCCGAGGTTAAGATGCTGTTGATTCTTTAATGAGGAAATTTAGATTCTCAACTTTGAAGTTTTTCACAAACGAATGAAAATGCATTTTGATTTGGTCTTGAGGTTGTTTGAATAAAGGCTAGACAAGAATATTATTGATTTTATTTCTTCCGATTTGGAACCTAAGTGTACGAAAACGCTAGATTGTATACTTACCTGGAAACACTAGTGTAAGTGACAGCATAATTAGATTTTGATACTCTTTTCTTTGGGTGACAGATTCTATTATGTATGTTACATTCTACTTTTTTTTCTATGATTGTTGTTACAGATTTTTCAATCTAGCCTCTCAGCCCGCAAACATAACGTGCCATGAAGAAAAACTCATTTTAGAATCATCATTTCACGTATAGCATCGCCACTCAGAACTCATATGTACAAACAGGGCGTTGAATTACATAATCCCAAACGCATGTCTTATCGAGAATATACGGGCTCTACAAAAACTTACGGATCTTATAAGCTTAGGTATATTTTATTATGTTATTAATATAATAACCCTTTATGCTTAGATTAAAGCAATAAAGGAAAAAACTTTACATTTTTATATCGAATTCCAAATTGTTAATATTATTTGTTGGAGCCTCAGGGTTTGTTATAGAAAATCTGCAACTTAGTAGGTACTGATGATTGACTTACTTGACTTATCAACCTTTATCTCTCCACTGCTGAGGATAAGCCTCTCCTAAGGCGAATCTTATCGTTCCTTCGTCTTCCTCATCCATGCATGCCCTGCTATTCTTCTGAGATCACCTACCCAGTGAGCTAGAGGGCGTCCTTCACGTTTCCCTGTCCGATGTCTCAGCACCTTTCTGCTCCAGCGACTATCTGTGAGACGACAGACATGGCATGCTCACTACCACTTCAGCTTGCTAATTTGAGTTGCTATGTCAGTCACCTTTGTACGTCGGCTAGTTATCTATACTACTTATAATAAAGCTGAAGAGTTTGTTTGTTTGAACGGCTAATATCTGAATCTACTAAGCGGATTTGAAAAAATATTTCACTAAAAGAAAGCTAGGTATATTATTCCGGGAATGCGAGCGAAACCGCGGTGGACAGCTATTCAAGTATCAACAATTTAACGCTTATTACAAAAATTCAAGATTAAAAATCAACTTTAAACATGACTACCTACTCACTTACAATCTGTCACTATGACATAATATCTCACCCTTGCTAAATTGGCCCTATCGAATAAATATAGGCCATAATATATAGACCCTTCAGTAAAGTATCACCGCGGAAAGGAAAATAAAAACATAAATTATCCTCGCATGACTGCAAGAATAGCTTTATCAAACACAATTTTCTTATCACGTTACAAATACAAAAACAACCCAAAAAATTAATTTCTAACAACTATTCAGCCAAGAGTAATGTGAGACCGTATTACTTAAGCCCGTGTTCATTTGTTTTTCAGGCTCAAACTATCGATAGTAAACTCTGCACGTTGAGCTTTAGCTTCAAAATTGCGTGTCAAAATACAAGTCTCGAACACAAGTTAGGTATTATATGGGGTAATATCTCGTTATATTTATGAGAGGGACGCTATGGGTAGTCCCTGGTTTCACATTCAGGTTTTCCCTTCAAAATTACGTAGAATTTCTCACCTGGTGGCTTACAAGGTGCATACATACAGAACGTTTTAGACCCTAGAACCAGTATGATGATTCCAATAATTAGTGCGGTTGATTATACAAAAGGATCTCCTTCTCTGTCAAGTTCAAGTGTTTTACTTCTTCACGAAGCATCAACACGATTCACACTTGTCGATTTCCTGTTAAGTTTCCTTGCGTGGGACTTGACAGAGAAGGAGATCCAGCGGAATTAGTTACTAAATATTTGTCTTTTTTTAATCTTATAGTTGATTTCCGCAAGGTCACATCTGAATCAATTAGTTATTTTATTACCGCTTGGTGTATTTGGTAAGTACCACAGATTTTATTCCTATTCAGAATAGACTTATATGTACATGAACATGGTCTGGATGTTGGGGAGAAGTGGCTTGGAGGAGCCAGGTTTTAAAATACCATGCATTATTTATGTAGTTTCGGAACTATTTTTTTACTGTAACGAGTATTACAAGTTAACTGACTAAATAGGACGTATAGTTTCAGTACATTGCTACTGACTACCTTTCGTCAACAGCTGACGTTTTAGCTTTCTGAATTTATCACAAGTGTGGGTGGACCATTGTCTCTAAGAATACTAGGTAATTACTAAGTAAAGAAGACGCACTCACACCCTTCCACGAATGTATCTCCCCTCACCACTGCTACCAGTACCGTGATAGCATAACAGTACTCTTGATAGTATTGCCTCGCCCGCGTGTCTACACCGTAGATAATTATATTCTCTTGTATGAAGTGCATAGACTGTGCATATCCTGAATAATTCAGGAAACTTATAACAAGTAACTTTAAAAGTAAAATTCAAAAACGTTGGTAGCTTGTTGCTGTCACATTTGCTCAGAGTAGACAGGTGCTCACATAATTCAGTGTGTGAGCCCTTGTGGTACAAGTTATAAGTTAAACATTATAATGACAAAATGTGTCTTGTTTGTCTTGACAACAGACTGATATGGGTTTGATTCGAAAAATATTTTAAATCTGATGGAACCAGGAATATAATATTTATATCAGTAAATATATCTTCTAAGAGATAGACAGAGAGTTGTCAGTCACAAGTCTCTCTTCAGATTAAATAAAAAAAAAGTTACCCACAAGTCAAATAATTACTTTTAAATACCATAATTATATGAGCATTTCAGTATCCACCCACAGCATCCCGCATTGCGCATCCCGTCCGTACATCCCAAATAATCCCAATGGGGTAATTTATTGTAATTTTGAAGTATGCACTCTTTTATGCCTAGTACATACGTATCGAAAATATTTTTTCTTATACTTGTAGTTATTGTCTACGCCAACATAAAGGTGCGGGGAACGGCCCCGCGCTGGTGGTCGCGCCGCGCTCCGTTCGCCGGGCAAGACGGCAGCGACAGACCAGACGCACAGAGACACCGTACGAGGCGCACGCGCCTACTCATTAGATATCTACTTAATTGTTATAAAAATGTATAAGTTCATTACAAGCATATAGTCAATTAGGTGTTCGTTATTTAAATTGCTTATCACCCCTAAAAGGCGCAGGCGCCCACAATTTTTTTGGCGACCGTGACAGGACACGCTAAGCTGATCACATTCGTCGGGCGAACCGACAGGCTACAGGCAAGATGGCGGAATACACGGAACGAACACATCGCGTTGCGTGACCAACACCACGTGCCTACTCAACTGCGTAATCCAGGGAAGTGCCGTTCTTATTCCTTTCTTACCAATCCTTAATCTTTAATCTGTGTCTTTGTGTGTACTCAACTTAATTTAAAAAGTTTAAATACTTAATTTTCGTAATACATAATTGCAACTTGCGTTCCTTTGAGCTTATTGGCTGGAATCCTAAAATATCCTTTCAATCAGCTTATAATTTAATAAAACCCACTCTCGGGCGCTACAGTCTTATACTTAACTATTATTTACAGCTTCGCGTTTTGCGTCGGCTTATCATAAACTTCATAAAATTATCCTTCATACGCCTTTTAAAATTGACCATAAAAGACTTTTCGTGATTTACAAGTATCATATCGTTATATCGTTGTTATAAAAGCTTCATATTCTTATTTTCCGCAATACCTATTTGCCTATTTACTTACTTAAAATTTCCTTAAAAGTATTTCTGTATTACAGTAAAGTCAAATCTTATACCGACAGAGTTTTTTAAGACGTAGTACTGGAAAACAATTCCAGGTTTAACACGTCATTTTGGAACATCGTGCAAGTGTAACCACGCGGCCCGCGGCCGTGCATATCACGTCGCGTGCACGTGTTTTGACCTTGCTGTGACACCGAGCGGGTCGGCGCCAGGCTCGCCCTGCGCCGCGCGCGCCTCACCCGAGCAGCGCCGATTATCACTGCATTCCACAAACATCGTGTTGGGTTCGATGCACATTTACTATACTTAATTTATTGTTTTGCCCTAATTAGTTAATCTCAATCTGTTTGTTTATTTTCGTATTAAAATTGTCAAGTTAAATTTGTAGCAATGTCGGAAGATACAAAAGAGTTTAAAGATCTTATTAAACAACGCGGTTGCATTAAAGGCCGTTTGACAAAATTTAAGAATTACCTTTCAGTGATACAGAATATTAGTCTTGAAAAAATCACTGATTTGCAGATAAAAGAATTGAGTCTGCGGGTTGAGAAAGCTGAGGTATTGTTTTCTGATTTTGATAAATGTCAATCTAATATAGAATTATTATGTCCAGTTCTCGATGATCAACTCAATGAAAGAGAGTTAGTTGAATCTCAGTTTTATTCAAATTTATCGTATGCTCAATCTCTAATTGATTCGCATCCCTTTACTACAAAAACTAGGCGTGAAAGTTTAAACTCTGGTTTGTCTCAATCACATTCTTTAAATTCTAATGTTAAATTACCTATAATCAAACTACCTTGTTTCGACGGTAACCTCTATAAGTGGCTGGAGTTCAGGGACACATTTGAATCATTAATACATACCAACGAATCCATCCCTGATATTAACAAATTCCATTATTTAAGATCCTCCTTAGAAAATAGTTCAGCTTTAGTAATTAAATCAATTGAGTTCACTTCTGACAATTATCAAGTAGCTTGGGAATTATTATGTGAGCGATTTAATAACAAAAAAATCTTAATAAATAATCACTTAACTGCTTTATTCAAATTAGCCCCCATTACAAAGGAATCTCATAGATCTTTACGTTATCTAATTGATACAGTGGCAAAGAACTTAAGAGCGCTTGCCACCCTGGGACAGCCCACAGACAAGTGGGACACGCTCATAATTTATATGGTTTCGACCAAGTTAGATGCTGTAACAAGGGGAAAATGGGAAGAACATAGAAACACTTTGTCAGACCTACCTTTATTAACTGAATTTATTGAGTTCCTTCGAAATAGGGCTGACGTTGTTGAAACCATGCAGGTGAATAGAAATGACAAAAGTGAACAAAAACATGAATTCAATAATAAATATCATCAAAAAAACACTGGTGATAATAAATTAACCAAATCTTTTGCCACTTCTACGTCACCAAAACCTAGGGGGTCATTGATATGTGCGTTTTGTGGTCAGTGTCATAAAATATCTGATTGCAATTCTTTCAAAAGCCTTTCTATAGAAAAAAGATTGAGTGAAGTCTTAAGATTACAGATTTGCTCAAACTGTCTAAGAAAAGGTCATGATAAAGCTTCTTGTCGTTTAGATTCGTTTACATGTAGAATCTGTAAAGAAAAACATAATACATTATTACATGAAGATAATAGTAATATAACCACGAATATAACCAATGATGACTCTAATGTCAAATCCTCACCTGTGTCGATGTCCGTTCGCTCCTCGGGGCAGGTCCTCCTCGGTACCGCTTTAGTAAAGGTTACCAATCCGGAAAATAAATATACTTACCATACTCGCGCCTTACTTGATGCAGGTAGTCAGTCGTCCTTCATGTCTGAAAACCTGAAACATAAACTTGGTTTATTTAATAATAATTCCGACTCCTTAATGATATCGGGCATTAATAATATACGAACATTAGTTACTGATAGATGTGACGTAACCATATCTTCTTTGACAAATTCATTTTATAAAAACCTTAACTGTCTAATAGTACCTCAGGTCACAAGTCCTTTGCCTAACTTTTCCGTTGATGTTTGCCACTTAAACATACCCCAGGATCTTCAGCTTGCTGATCCTCATTTTTATCAACCCTCGGATATTGATATGCTGCTGGGGGCTGATATATTTTATGATATTCTTTGTACTGATAAAATAACATTAGGTCCTAATTTACCTACCTTACAAAGAACTAAGTTAGGCTGGATAGTGGCAGGTCCCGTTAATGTCATAAAAAATGCATCGTATACTCATCCCCGCAAAATTCATTGTAATTTTACAAAAGAAATTCATGATAATTTGGAAAAATTTTGGAAACTTGAAGAAATTCCATGTTCAACAAAAATATTATCTGCGGACGATGAATTTTGTGAGGAGCATTTCACCAAACATACTAACCGTTTGCCTGATGGTAGATTCTCGGTGTTCATACCCTTTAGACAACCTCCTGAAACATCACTCGGTGAGTCATATAAAATGGCTGCAAAAAGATTTTTGAACATAGAAAAAAAATTAAATAAAAATTTAATTATGAAACAACAATATTGTGAGTTTATTAGAGAATATGAGCATTTGGGTCACTTGTCAAAAATTAAAAGACTTAAATTTGGATATTACATGCCTCATCATGCAGTCTTACGAGAGAGTAGTGAGACAACTAAGCTGAGAGTGGTCTTCGACGCCTCCGCTAAGACGACTTCTCAAAAATCCCTTAACGATATACAATATATTGGTCCAGTTGTTCAGGACGATTTATTTAATATCCTGATTCGATTTCGACAACATAAATATGTCATAACGGCCGATATCCAAAAAATGTATCGTCAAATTTTAATTGATCAATCTCAACGTAACCTACAATTAATTGTATGGCGAGATGATAAACACAAACCGCTTGATGTTTTACAGTTAAATACTGTCACTTACGGAACAGCGTCGGCTCCCTATCTTAGTACTAGATGTCTCTTACAATTAGCCTTGGAATGCCCAGATAAACTAGTGTCAACAGTAATTAAAAATGATTTTTATATTGATGACTGGTTAAGTGGAGGGGAGAGTGAGTCAGAATTACATCATATACTTAATAATGTAAAAAAGGTTCTCGACTCTGCATGTTTTCCGCTACATAAATTTCGTTCAAACTGTCCTCAGATATTTACAGAAGCCACAACCACTCAATCGCTTGACCTGAGCAAGCAGTCTAGTGTTTTAGGCATACTCTGGGCACCTGACACGGACACACTAGCCTTCTCTATTAATATAGATAAGAACCTAGATCGAGTCACAAAAAGAACAATTTTATCTAATACATGCAAGATTTTTGATCCGCTCGGCCTTCTTAATGCATGCACAATATCATTGAAAATATTATTACAAAAATTATGGCAACTCAAATTGAATTGGGATGACCAAGTCCCAAGTAATATACAAAAACAATGGCAAAAAATCGTATCTAATTTAAATATTTTACTTTCAGTATCTATACCGAGGCATGCACGGTGCTCAGCTCCCGCTACCTGCGAGCTGCATTGCTTTGTAGACGCCTCGCAGAAGGCGTACGCTGCGTGCGTGTACTTTCGTACCTTCGAACATGATGATCACGTAACCATTAAACTACTATGCAGTAAGACTCGCGTCGCACCCCTTAAAGTCATTACCATTCCGCGGCTCGAACTTTGTGCAGCATTATTAGGAGCTCGATTAGTGTCTAAAGTTAGTGAAGCTCTTCGATGTCATGTTCATAAAAAGGTATTTTGGTCTGACTCCACAATCGCTTTGGGTTGGATTAAGGCACAACCTAAAGACTTAAAACCCTTTGTTTGCAACAGAATTAGCGAAATTCATGACTTAACTGCAAAAAATTCATGGAAGCATGTACCGACTGATTTGAACCCTGCTGACATGGCCTCTAGAGGAGTTGAACCGAGTCATCTCCTTAACTCTTCTCTATGGTGGGAAGGCCCAAATTTTTTAACTAAACATGAGTCGCAATGGCCTAAAACACCCACGACAATAATAGATTTACCTGAAATGAAAGTTTTACAGGCGTTAACAAATGCCAATAATAATAAACCTGTCTCATTTATAGCATTTGAAAAATATTCGAGTTCATTACGCTTACAAAGAATAGTTTCATACGTCTATAGGTTCATAAATAATTGTCACATTAAAAATAATAAATTAACAGGTCCATTAAATGAAAATGAACTCAATAAATCCCTTATTTACTTAATAAAAGGTTCTCAGTCAGAATCCTTTCATAAAGAACTTAATCTGTTTAAAAAACAAAAATCACTTACCTCATGTAATTTGTTACAGTTATCTCCTTTCATCGATGAGAGTGGTGTGATGAGAGTAGGTGGCCGGCTCAATAACACAGATTTCAAGTTCGACAAGAAGCATCCTATATTACTCGAAGGAAAACATCATTTCACGAAACTCTTGATGCGAGCCGAGCACCTGCGCTTACTGCATGCCGGCCCTCAACTACTCCTAGCTGCCTTTAGAGAACAGTTTTGGCCTCTCGGGGGGAGAACGTTAGCACGTAAAGTAGTCCGTCAATGTGTTATATGCACGAGACTGAGAGGCAAAACTATGGAGCCGTTGATGGGTCACCTGCCTTCAAATAGGGTTACCCAAAATTTTCCCTTTCAAATAACTGGTACTGATTTCGCGGGCCCCTTCTTAATTTCAAACAAAAAGGGCCGCGGTAATAGATTTTCAAAATGTTACCTTTGCCTATTTATTTGTTTTTGTACAAAGGCTATTCATTTAGAGATTGTAAGCGATCTTAGTAGTAACGCTTTTATTTCTTGCCTCCGCAGATTCATTTCAAGGAGAGGAAAACCTAATCAAATATATTGCGATAATGCTACTAATTTTGTGGGGGCAAACAATGAATTGGGTAGGGTATTGAAATCGAGCATAAATTCAATATATAATTTCACGGCAGCAGAGGGTATTAAATTTAACTTCAATCCCCCTTATTCTCCAACGTTCGGAGGTTTGTGGGAGGCCGGCGTAAAAAGCGCCAAATTTCATCTTAAACGCATAATAGGTAACACTAGTTTATCGTACGAGGAGTTGAGTACGCTTTGTACACAGATTGAAGCCATCCTCAACTCCCGTCCGCTAACTCCTTTATCCACTGATCCTCACGATCTGTCTCCCTTAACCCCAGGGCACTTCCTCATCGGGCGACCACTGATGTCATTGCCATCGCCACCGGTTGCAACGGGAACGAAGATGAAGTCCAGATACAAGATGATAGAAGCTATAAGAGAAAACTTTTGGAACAGATGGCATAATGAGTACCTCTGCGAGCTACAAAACAAAACAAAATGGAAAAAACATGACACAGAATTGAAGGAAGGCTCTATGGTCGTCTTCAAAGAACACAACCTGCCACCCATGAAGTGGAGGCTGGGACGGGTTCATCGCCTGTACCCCGGCAAGGACGGAGTATGCCGGGTAGCGGATTTCGTCACCAACAGAGGATACGAGAGACGGGCCCTAAATAAGGTGTGCCCATTATTTTCTGAAGATTCATTGAAAGAAGCCTCTGACTCAATAGTTCCTGTGGATTCTTCAGCTCCTTTCAACGAGGCCCCAGGATGTCTACGCCAACATAAAGGTGCGGGGAACGGCCCCGCGCTGGTGGTCGCGCCGCGCTCCGTTCGCCGGGCAAGACGGCAGCGACAGACCAGACGCACAGAGACACCGTACGAGGCGCACGCGCCTACTCATTAGATATCTACTTAATTGTTATAAAAATGTATAAGTTCATTACAAGCATATAGTCAATTAGGTGTTCGTTATTTAAATTGCTTATCACCCCTAAAAGGCGCAGGCGCCCACAGTTATATTTTCATGAAAATATTTAGATTTTTTGTAGCAAATATTTTTGTATCTCTAGTTAGATAATTCGAGGTAATTTATTTATTTATTTAGTAATAAAATGCACAATGTTACACATACAGTAAACTAATTAATGGAGTACAAGGACCCTGTTAGGGTATGGCAAAAAGGAGTAGAGAGAGCTTATATTAGGTATTTACATTCGAGATTTTGATATCGCATCAGTTAATAACCTATACCACCACATTGAGGCGTCACCACGTCCCCCAGAGAACATCTTATTTAAGCTCAAGCAAGCGTGATACATCCAGCATTTCCTTGGTATTTTACATTCAGTATCGAATTGGGAAATATCACATGCTCATTACTGTACCTTCTGATTCTCAGAGGTTTTTATTGATGCTTTTTTGATCAATAAGCAATTTATACAGGCTTAGTGATATTACCATATCCAGATATAAATTTGCTATACATAATCTATATATAGAAAAGACTTTTTTATACATACCTAATTAAGGTTTCCAAAAAAAAAACACCCATATCTATGTACTAATAATAAAGCTGAAACGTTTTGTTCTGTTTGTTTGAATGCGCTAATCATCATAATAATCTCTGGATCTACCTAATAATATAAAAAAATCTTTCATTAATAGGATGCTACATTATCCCCGAAGGCTATAGGCTACTTTGTATCTCGGGTAAAAACCGCGGGGGACAGCTAGGTTATAAATACGAAGTATAGGGACGCTAAACTTCAGCTATACCTACGTTCTATATCACGTTCGTTTTTAAGTAACTTTACGGACCCTAAAAATTAAATTGCTAATATAGACTAAACGTACAAAATTATAATATTTGTCAAAATAAACATCACTGTTATTAAATCTATAATATACTTCGCCATATATTAATATCGAAAAGAAATGTAAGAACTGAATCAAAGAATGACAGGTAGTTCAAGGAAAATTCTCAAAAAAATAGGAGATTCCTGAAAAAAAATTGCCAGTAAACAAACGTATAAAGCTTAATGACTGAGATGTTATTGGAATGTTTGTAACAAACTACATACATCTATTTTTGATTATATGACATCCCACTTTTGCCTCACGATTTTACCCTCTTTCAGTGTTAGGCTGAGATCTATAGAGCGTTCTTAGACTTTACGGTACAAAGCCGGTATTTAAAATGCAATCTTCGAATCTCTCTGAGTGTGTGCTAAGCAAAGCCTAAGTGCACCTAATCGACGAATTACCAAAAACTTGGCTACAAAATAAAACACACAAATATTTACTTCATTATGTAGGTTTATACCTACCCTAAGTAAAGTCTGAGCAAAGTCTATGCACGCTCTATAGATCTCAGCCTTAGTGCTGCGAAAAAATAAAATTACAGAATTGATAATTATATATCCGTTAACTGGACGAAATTTTATTTGGATCAGATTTTCTCACTGTGACTGGCTGATCTCTTATTTGTATTAACAGCGTTATTTTATGAAGGTATTAACCTTATTTACAAACATTTTTTTTTGTATCCGATTTTCTCACTGTGAACGGCTGATCTCTTATTATCGTATTAACAGTGTTATTCTTTAAAGGTATTAACCTTATTTACAAGGAAAATAATAAAATTATAGCTTATACGCTTTTGATTTTTACATTAAAATAAATTAGCAAGGGCTAATTTTGGGTTTATTTTACCTTATACATAAGGTAAGTACAATAAAGGTACCTATACATTAGAATTTTACTAACTAACAGACCAATACATGCAGAAGTGTTGAATTGTATTAAATTAGGAATGTTTTTCATTCCATTAAAATATCAATAAATAGAAAATACACAAAACAGATTCGGATTCATTTTGAATTCAAAGGTATTGCGTTTGTCTATGGCCGGTCTAATACTGCGTTCGTTTTACTCACTACAACTGATGGATTTTACGTAATTGATTCACATGAGTTCATCACTTATCCACTCTGCCATTTAATGGGTGAAAGTAGGAAAGGGCAAAAGGAATATCGACGTTTGGCGTAAAAGCCTTAGTCCTACCACTATCAATCAACACCCTTACGAGATATATATTACAAGGATGTGTGGAGTGCCTTTGCAGATGAAATGAGGATTATATTTTAAGATTAGCTCAGCAAATCTACTGTATAAATACACAGTAGAAAAGTTTAAAATAAAAACGCTTAAGTCAACTCCATATTTTTTTCTGTCCTTTGTAACTAATCTTTTTATGTCAAAAGTTGGACATGCAGGCAGGCGGTCCAGCTGATGGTAAGTGGATATCGTTATCTATCGCGATTAGTAATACCTTCAACACAAGCTCAAGCTCACTTTAGGAATTGAACCCACGATCTTCGTCCCGGCTTTCGATGTCACTATCACTAAGCCCATCTTATCTAAAATTTTGTCTCTTGATCAGAACCAAGAATGGAAAGGTTCTGATCCAAGAATCTGAAGCCAGCAGTTAAGAATACTATTTTGTGTACCTTTAGACATTCAAACGTTTATTTCAATGCGTCTCAGCTGAATCTAAAAGTTGTCAGTGACTATACAACTTGCCATATCTTGACATAACTTAACCCTTCCAGACTTTGCTTTATTGAGTATTCATGTCAGGTTTGTCTCGTAAAAATCGACATTACTACACTTAGCGTACACTTAAAATTCTAGGGGTGAACACGTTTTTCCAATGGCAATTACCTGGACGTATGTAGGCCAGGCATCATATAAGGAGCCTTTGAAAGTTTCGAGGGTAATTGCAAATTTATGGTATTGCATGCTTAAATTGAAGTACAAAGGGATTGCTGGCTTTTTGTGTGGTTTTTATAATGCTTGTGTGGATAACGCTTATAATGATAGCTATTTTTTATAACCAATCATTAGTGTTGTTTATGAAGCAGATTATGTTATCTATTTTTGAACATAGTAACGTAAGTAGTTGAAATACATGTGATATATTATTATTTTTAATTAAACCAATTCTTACTAGAGATGTAACCATTGCCTTATAAAACAAAACAAAAATAATCCTAAACAAACATAAAAACAATATAATTCCAATAAGTTTCGCATTCAAATTCACATATACGTTAGTCTAACTGGTTATAGTCAGTTACCTACTAAATTTAAATTATTTCAATTTCTGAATGTGACTCATTAGGGGTTTCACCAGAGGTTTTTCTCTTTTTGAGAAACTTTTCTAATTGTTTATAACATCGTAATAGTACTACTCAGCCTCCCAAAAAAAGTAATGTAGACTAACCACAGTATTCCACTATTCCATATTTTAGGTAAATAATTTAGTTCTTTATGCTCAATATTTTTAACAGACTTCAAAAAAAGTTCTATGTGTGACTGTAAGTATTTTATTTTCTTTTTTTATGTATGTTCACCTTTTTCATTCGCCTTCCAAAAGTTGATAGTATACCTTCACTAGTTTGAGAGGCACAGCAAGAAGAAGAAGATTTGCTTACAGGCCTTTGTGTTTATAAGCTAGTGTAGCTGTTGTCCGTTTCCTCAGCGTTCTCGGGCTAAAAAGTTACCTATATCCTTCTCTACATCATATCTAAGGTTAAGACGCGAAAAAGTATCAGAAAGACAGAGTTACTTTCACATTTATAATAATTAAGTATGGATAACTATACATACCATGTTTTTAAAAGCTTTTATTTAACATGCACTGTCTGTATGTTTGTTCGGGTGGAATCTTGCTACTCTATTTTCAAGCAGGTTTCCGTAAGTACCTATAAGTATTTAATTAAACTGAAATAAAAAAATACATAACTTGGCAGATTAAGTTACTTAATTAAATAGGTACTAGTTTATTTTCACAAGTAAATCGTGCGACAAGCTTTTATGGTCATATAAATTATGTATAATGAGGTTATAAGTTGATAGTAAAATTTTAAAGGAAAAAAATATTATCTTCTTTTTAGAGCATTTAAATAAAAGATTTTTTTTTTACTATGTATAGGCATGTGTTTGACCACAATCTCACGTGGTCAGTGAAGATGTGGCCGATGATGGTAAGCACACAAAGCCTAGAAGGGAACTGGCTCTCAAGTGCAGCTGTCGGAACATACCGAAAGGTGCTTGGCGACAGATTTTCAACCTGAGGGTGGTAGCCAGCCAGACGGGTACTACAAAGTACCCTACCACCGTGCTATGGTTTCCTCACGATGTTTTCCTTCACCGAAAGCTTCAAGCTCATTGTAGGATTCGAACCCGGGACCTTCGTCTCGGCATCCGACGTCACTACCACTGAGCTATCATCGCCTTAATATAGCGAGTTATCATCGCTTTTTTTAAAAAAGGTGTTTTCCCTGTAATTTATTTATAAAACAACATTACAGAATGTACGAGTATGTTGTCTTATTTTTAATGTAGGTACAAAAGATTGTCACTGCGCCCCCATTCTTGTTATTCTTTATTCAAGATTTTTAATTAAAATAGTTTGTGAAGGCCCCCACAAGCTTCGGAAAGGTGCTTAAATAAGATTCAAAACTTGTACGGGGATAAACAAAGTAAAGATTAATTACTTGAGAGATTGCTTTTGTTCCTGTCCAACTTTAATGGTGTAAAGTCATTTTATATTAAACATAATGGATAACTGATCGGTGTTGCAAACTTTAGGAACATTTTATTATGGTAGATACTTAAATTGTTGATGTGGATTTTATTAATATTATTATGAGCTTTTTTGTCCATTGTTTGTCCAAATGGAAATTATTATAAAAAATACAACTCCAATTTATTCAAACAGACAATTTATAAATAAATACAAACAGTTATTATAATCATAGATAAAAAGCTACATTAGCCTACTTTACTTTTAGTTAGTAATGCGAGTGAAACAACGAGATCTAGCTGGTCATACCTAATAATAAAAAAAAAACTTGCGAGGTAAAATATGTTTAAGATCAAAAACCCTATAAGAAAATATCAGTGAAATGAATCGTGAGTGAAATCTCAATGAACAAGAAAATATTACCAAACTTTATAGTAATTGAGCACAAAAGTTTTTTAATTGACACACGATGCGTAAAATAAAATTTTAAAATGGGTATTTATTCCAAAAACTTTATGAATTCAAATTGGATTTTCAATTTTTTTAATCATTACCAATTTTATTTGTCTGGCCGTTGTTTTAAATAATTAAATATCAGAATGAAGCCATATAGTAGGGTGGAATGGGTAATATTTCAGAGAAACGACGAGGTTCGCCGTCAGTTTCGAAGATAAGTTAATTCATATTGTGTTTTTTTCACTCTATTCAAAATATTTTTGTAATTGTATTATTGTTCAAGTACAAAATTACATGTGATATTCTAGCTAACTAACCATGAAATAGGGTTCGTTGTAAACCACATTTTCTAAGAACTCCTGGGCTCAAACCTAACGACTGAAAACACTTACACACACACACTTTTGTTTATTATTCACACTACTTTTGTTACCCGACCTGCTGGGCGATTGTCTATCTATCTCGTAATCGGATTCCGATAACGATGGCTCTCGTGATCATCTTTTATTTTTGGCAGTGTCTATCTTTTTTGATTCCGATGACTAATTTCAAATGATAAATTATTATGAGAAGTAGTTACAATCGCAGTTTAGTTATTGTTCACCTAAGATAGACAATATCAAAATTATGAGATGATTACGAGAGCCATCGTAATCGAAATCAAGTTACACAATCGCCCTGCTGGTCGGGATTACAAGTCTGCAGTCAACCCTGTAAAACTTGTAAACAACATATAGTATCACAGATAGTATCTGTGATATGCACTAAAACCATCACAAAAAATTACGTAAGACAAAATACCTAGTACATTAACGTCATAATAGAAACCCAGTGCTAACCCAATTCACGAACGTCAATCCATCCCTGGGCAAGAAAACACCGAGGAAAATGTACTCGTTTGACCGCAGGGCAATTTTTCGCACTATTTCACCTGTCTACCGCAACACTCGCCCGTTTTTACCCGATCACCATGGACTATAGCTGGCTAGATGTACTCTACTAATAATAATATAAATGTGAAAGTTTGTATGGATGTGAAGGTATTTTGTAATCTTCAACTATCTACCTATTTACGATCGAGCAAAAAACGAAAAGTCACGTTTTTTTTGTATGTATCTTTAATTTTTAACTACCTATTGTTAGCAACTCGAAGTTATCCGATTATTGGTTTGGTGTACTCTATGGTTACGTCCGTCTATGAACCAATGACGAGTGGTTTTTATAAGTGCGGACGAGCCACGGGTCGGGCACTTTTGCTCGAGCGATCGAGTGCGCTTCGTCTCTTGTACACATTTTTGTATTCCACCGCCATTTTGTATTTTATAGAATTTTATCTTGATTAAATTTGAGTGTTTGAGTTAACGTTAAAACTATTACGGTTCATGGGATAAAACCCGCTGACAGTCGGAAAAATTAACTATGACCATTGTTCCATTGGTACCTATTGGTACAAAAAATGAAGAAATGCATTCTCTCAGCTACCACATTACATTATCAATTGATTTCATCTGCGTTTTTTATCTTTTTCAAAATGGAGTCCAGTTTCCCTCTCTCAATCAAATACTTATTTATTCAATTTATTAGCCCTAATAAAGCACTTACGAAGATTCACTTTACAAATTATTCCTTTTATAATCTAATCTCTAATCTTATTATACATTTATCTTTTATTCTGTCATTCGCATTTCAGATGCTTTACCCTGATCTACACAACACATTCCTACTTATTTTTTTTATTATTATAATTTGCATCTTATTACGGCAAATTTTTAAAGTGAAAATATATTGCATAACCTGAAAATAGTGAGGTGTAGCGTGAATAGATATTTTCTCATATTCATATCCACCTCTTGAATTGATTCTATAAATGAAAATTCTATGAAACGTGTTATGAAAATTCTCACGGCCTCTCATCTAGTTATAATGTTAAGATACGTTTTAATAAGATGAGTTATAACACTCATAATAGGTGGTAATACACAATGATAGCTTAGTGGTAATGTCATCGAATGTCAGGTCACGGGTTCGAATGAGAATCAAATTAGTAAGCTTGTTTTTTTTTTATGAAGGAAAACATTGTGTTCATCGTTTCCTTTGTCAGCACACACAGTCACACTACCGGTGTGTTTCGGCAACTGGATTCAAAAGTCATATCCTTGACCTGACATGTACCTAGTACCCGCTTGGCTGGATACCACCCTCGAGTTGAAAATCTACCACTGAACTGAAACTATCTATGTATCAAGAAGGTGCTTCTTTGTTCTGAGAGCTGCACTTGAGAGCCAGATACCTTCTAGGCTTTGTGTGTTAACCACCTTCAGCCACATCATCAATGACCACGTTGAGATTGTGGTCAAATACAGTAAAAAATATCCCTTTATGGCTTTGTTTGCACCACCATCGGCCACATAATTACTGACCACTGTGATTATATGATTAAACGATAAAAAGTAAAAAAAAATGAGCAAGGCTTACAGGTCTCGCATATGAAGTCTAACATCTCATCCTGGCAAATTAACATTATATCCTATAAATAATTCCTCTTTCTAATCACATATGCGCACACACTGTACCAACTTTTCGGAAAATGGGTTTTAAACATCTGATGGCAAACTCTACAACCACGCGCGCTCATTGGTTAAATCAAATAGCACGCGCTTCCCCGGCTTCCTGTTACACAGTTCCGTCCAAAACTTCCACAGATTGCAGGAAAGCGAGAGTGAAGGTAGTGAGCAAGGTGAAACCGAGGGCCGGAAGCTAGTATTGAATAGATTGGTAATTAGAAAGTCTATCGTAATCTCTTAGGTACGTAGTTAATCTTAGGCTGATCTTATCGTAACTAGATATCAAGCCCTTAATGTTGCAAACGTTTTTCCAATTTTTATTACTTCTAGGCTTGACTTTCACACTAAGGCCACATAACGAGGCCAATAATGTATTATGTTAGTCCAGTGAAAGCTATTTGGTCTTTAAATGGCCTCCCAGGTTGTTATTAATTTGAGATAGTTTCTATGACGCTTCTAGCTAATATAACATCACCAGATTCCTATAAGAACTAGCAAAGTGTATTTAGAATGTAGGGCATATATTTGTAGGTTAATAAAGTATTAATTATTTCAGTTGATACAGCTATCAAAAATCAATGTCACAGTACTTTTCTAGGCCTGTACTTTTCTGAAAACAAAAGGAGACATGCAAAATCACAATCTCCAGTTTGTCTGGATTCTGGATTTTATTTATATTTATGTCTATATGGTTACATAATTATTATCTAAACGAAAAAATATCCATTCTACCCTGGAAGAATAGAACCCTAAAATGTCGGTCTCTAGTCGAGCTTTATACCGCTAGAACACCAAGACATTTAAATATATATCAGCATAACAACGCTCGCACCTAAGCCTTCTTTCAGTCTACTAACAATATAGACACATAGTACCTACATCTAAACAATAACACTGGAGACACTTTACGCAGTCCTGAGCCCAAGGCTTGAGCGACACGTTTTTCCAACGTCTGTAGAAATAAATAATTCCTTCTACGTTTCACGAATAAAAGTGTTTTTGAACGATAAAATATTATCTTGTACGCAATTGTGGCTTGCCGCAAGACACAGTTCATATAAGAGCTAAATGTATTCAAGCAATTATGTGATCCCCAGCCCAGGTAAGATGATAACACCTAACTAAATACAGTTAAAGAACTGAGAAAAAATTCACAAGAGGAGAGAAAGACGGCCAGTCAAGGCCCAAAATATCATGCTCAATCGATACTATCACTGAATTTAAATCCCCATAAGAGTATGTGTGGGTATAACTTACAACCTCTTTTGATTACAATTACACGTTATTATGATTTAAAAAATCTCTTAATGTCGTGTCATGTTGGTATTACATTTATTTTTGTATTAATTTCTTGAGCTAATGACAACCGAAAAAATATAGGTTTAATAATTGTAAATTTGCGTTACAAATTCCGATTTCATCATCATCATGTCAGCCGAAAGACGTCTACTGCTGGACGTAATTCCAATATGTTTGAAGGTAAACTCTATGTTGTGTTACTGGTATGCCCATTGGCTTACTAGTTCCAGTTTGTAGGTACATAATATTGTGCCGAAGTGGTAAACCACAAAGAGAGGCTGCGTGGATTTTACTAAATTATTTTATATATCTATAAGACTTCAGAGTTTGTGGAATTTTTTATGGCTCATGAATTTAGTGGTAACATGCTTAATGCTTGACAGAGTGGTTGATAAGATTACTTGCTGGCTGTAAAGTTACACTTACCTACCTAATGTTAGAATGAATTGTTAGTTTTTAATCACGGCTTTGCTTCTTTGTCATGTCTCCATTAACTGCCTCCATGTAAAAAATCATGTCGTTCTCGTGGTCTAAAACGGCCGCTAGAGCAAAATTTCTAGGTGCAAATTATATCTTGAATTCATTAGTTAAATTCAGAAATACTATTGAAATTAATTGATTAAAATGAATTAATTATTCACTAAAAATATTGGAACTACATAGAATGACATATAATTGCTGTAGAAGCGTAAAAGAAGGACAATTAAAAAATACAATCCTTATTATAATATTAGTAAGTGATGTAGGGATATTCGTTTAATGACCAATGCCCAATTAAGTGGTATGAAGCTGTTAAATTAAAATAATTAACATTATATCCCTACAATTTTGTTTATCAGAGATAATCCAAACCCAAGTTATGAGGGTTAAAAACAACGATGTAGCGCTTCGAGAAAAGGTAGGTAGTGCCAAGGTAGTCCATTGCACTTCGCTTGGCTCGTCTTTGCGCGGGTACGACCGTGCCCTCAGATTAGAATAATTTTTGAATTGACCGTTTATCAGTTATGAAAGTTTATTTCACCTTAAGTTTTTGGAACAGGTATGTTTAATATCCCAGTTGTAAATGATGTAGTCAAAGGTGGTAAGCTCACAAAGTCTAGAAAGGAATCTATCTAAAGTGTAACTGCTGGGATATGATACATCTGCTTGATAATAGATTTTCAGTCTAGGATAGCCAGCCATTACATAGTGCCGCGCTACCGTGCAATTAATTATGTTTAATGATAATTTTATCAGCATTAATTTGGACTGTGAAATTTGGCATTAAATTAAAATCCATTTAAATGCAAATATATTCAATTGAAGTAGTAAATGATTACGGTAGGTATTGTAATCGAACATTTGTTCACATCTCACGTCGCTAATTAGCCGTTCTATTGATTTTTGACAAATTGCACAGCTGGAGCTCGATTTTAATGTGAATGCCTGGCTTTTTCTATTATTGTCGATTACGTACCTATTTAACTCTTATAAAATGGATACAATACAAACTGTTCTATCAATAAATATGTCTCGAATATTTACCCTATCTATTTTTGTTTGCAACTTAATCTCACAAAGGTGACAAAAATGGAATTCAAACCCACGAGTTCCAAGCACAAAGAGCGAGTAGTGTGACCTACAACGGTGAAATCTCTCTGACAAGCTTTACAAGATTTATAATCAGTGACCCCTCATTTTTGACGTTCACCTTAGAACCAGTCTTGTGGTAAATATTGATGTTCATCATAATAATATCAATAGATATACATATATCACTGAGTAAATATTTACACGATCTATTTTGTCCTTCTCAAAGCTACCAGTTTGGTGATAAAGGAGATAAATAACTTACGACGTTACAAATATAGTTTCATATGCAAGGTGACTGATTGCCACTCAACTAAAGATTTTAATTTTTTTTTTACCCAAAGTCAATCTAAATTCTATGAATAATTTATCGTGGCCATCAAAGTATGGGTAAAGCTACATCCATTAATGTTCGGTTAACCATCTCATTAGTGCACGTTAGATTCCGAATTATGCGTGTGACAACGATGATTCCTTGCTAGATGAGGCTGAATTCAAACTGAAAGCTAATTTATTTAACTGAAGCCCATTACAAATATTTAAAACTGACTGTGCTTTCGGTATCCATACTCGATATTATAAATGCGAAAATAACTCAGTTTGTTTCTATGTTTCACGCATTATCCACTAAACCAATCGCGATGAAATTTGGCACGCAGATAGTCTATGATATGGAAAAGGAAAAAGGCTGATTTTTAATCCCGAAAACGCGGGGGACAACTAGTTTTGTTATAAAGTCGTATTGTAAAGACTTATGTAGGTATATTGCTCCTTGAAAGAGTCCGTAACTTTGCTAAGCCGAGTTACAAGTACAGTAAGTTTTTGCTTATCAAGTGTTCAAAGTGCGAGTGTTTCACTAGATACTATGAGATCTGCTGTTCTTAGGAAAGTTTTGTATTTATTCGATAATTTTTTTTGTACTTATAAACTGTGACTGTCATAATAATGTATGGACTTTCTTAGGTTATAATTTGCTCAAGTAGCTCTTTTTTCTAATAAAATATTGATTGACGTCGGCTCCTCTGGTTTAAAGGAGGATACCGTAAGATATAAGCCATAAAAACAATTTATAAAGTGTATTATATAATATTTGTGTTGGGTTGCTTTAGTCTGATTTAGATTTTTACACGTGTTTTTACAAAATAATGTAAGATGTTAATGTAAATTAGAAAAAGAAAAGGTTCAAGGATGGAACCTTGTGGGACGCCCGACGTTACTGCAGATCCAGAGGAACATCAACCTTTGGAATTCTATCTTTATAGAATGATTTAAAAAAACTGACTGCAATATTTTTAGAATACTTATGTTGGCATCGCAGTCGTCTAAGCTTGAAGTTTGTCGTCAATAGCCCTTTTCAAATATAAACTTATTAAAGATTTCACGTAAATATTTTAGCAAACAAAGAATGATTCTGTTAAAATCAGCTATCAAAATGACACCATTTCCTACTAAAGTTAAGTAAACAACAAGCTGTGCCTGTCATAAAGATTCTGAAAACTTTAGCCGCATCACGGTGAGGTTGTATAAAACCGACCCATTTAGGTATAGTAAAAAGAAAAGAAATTTTGATAACAAGATCTTTCTTAAAACATCTTTGTTAAGAAATTCAATGTTAAACGACACGTTTTTTATCTACTGCGTAAGGAATACAGCATTCTACTAATATTATAAATGTGAAAATGAGTGATTTTTTACTGTGTGTGTAATGCCTGTGTTTGACCATATCTCCCCGGTCAGTGATGATGTGGCCAATGGTGGTAAGCAAACATAGCCTAGAAGGGAACTGAATCTCAAATGCAGCTGTCAGAACATACCGGAAGGTGCTTGGCGACAGATTTTAAACTTCAGGGTGGTAGATAGCAAGGCGGGTACTAAAAAGGACCCTGCCACAGTGCTATGATTTCCAGTGCAAGTTTTAATTATGGCTAATAAGTAGAAACAACTTCTTTAACCTTCAACACGTCATATTTTGAAATTTTGAGTATTTGACAAGATTAGTTGCAATAATATAAGGGCCACTTCCAGAAGATTACATGTCAGTTTCCTCAATGGTTATGGAATGCTATTATGTCAGTCATAGCTTCAGTCACGCTGGATTATAACCTATTTATCTCATGATTAATTGACATTTCAGCAGTCTGTGCTAGGACATCTGTGATTACTTGGTTGGTCACTTGATGACTTGAGGACAAATCATTTATGTATCTATTACAATATTACACAATGCAAGTGCAGACAAAATGCGGTTGGATCCCTGAGTTGGAACGCTAGAATACAAGTAGGTAATGCCGCAGGGCGCAGCTACCTTTATAAAATGTCGATGACCTACAGTTTCTCATTACAAGTTTAATATTCACTTTGCCAACCAAAATGAGCAGTAAAAACACAATGCAACAGTAAAGTATAACATGAAACTTTCCCCGTAGACCAAGATGTCTGAAATATTTTAATTTAAAGGTAGAACAGAAGTAACGTTAAATAACGTAGTGTTATACTAATAAAATGTTTATTTTCTCTTTGTTATGAACGATTTAGCTGGAAAATGTTGCTTGAAGATAATATTGGTGTATATTTTTAATGTAAATCTCTATCTATATTTTAATTTTTTTTTATTTCTTGGGTCACAACAGACACCTCTATCTATACTAAAATTAAAGCCGAAGAGTGTGTTTGTTTGAACGCGCTAATCTCTGAACCATTCGGATTGGTAAAATTCTTTCATTAACAGGAAGCTACATTATCCCCGAAGGTTATAGACTACTTTTTATCCCAGGAACGCGAGTAGAACTGTGGGAAATAGCTAGTTATAAATAAAAATAAATCCCTATACTTCCTTATACTTTAATTTAAAAACAAATACTCCTTGGAAGTTCCACATAATTCAATCAACGTGTTTCAAGTTGCTTAACTTTGTTGAGACTTAATAAAATGTAGATGAAGCAAAGTTTTTTGCGGAAAATTGACAGCGGTGTCTTAAGTTTACGTCTTTCTGCCATGTAATGTTGTTTTAGTGTAAAATTCCGTGGTGTCGCACTTTTTGATATCACAAAAGTTTGTCGATAACTTTTGTAATTCTTTTCGGCTATTAAAGCACATCCTATTGTTTTTACTATGGCTTTCAAATACGAAATGGCTATTTGATTTATTCCTGCTACCATATTCGCATGCAGTAGGCACTATTTTTGGTGTTTGCCTAAATATATTACTTCTATATTTGGGAGTCAATATTTTTTTTTATTTAAAAGCAGTATAGATAGATCATACTTTATTTTACCTACAAAATAAATAAACTGACATTATAAATTAGAAACTAACATTAGGAACAATAAATTTGGCGGTATTATCTGAGAAGCGATCTCTTCCATACAATCTTTGGGTAGAAAAGGAATTTAGGCACTGAAAAAAGCGGTAGGTATTAGGTTACCATACTACAGAAATCGAATTTCGAAAAACCTTCCTTAGTGGAGCCTAAGTTGTAATAAGGAACCCGAGTGCTTTAAAGTTTCTAAAGCTTTAATAAGTCAGTCAGTAAGATTATCTTATATCATAAAGATTAGTTCTGCTGAATGATGAGCTAGTACGTCTCAATACTCATTCATATACCTTCGTGATAAAAATTAAAAAGTAGCGGACAAAAAATTGTTTATAATAAGTAAAGTGGCTTTTTCTTCGCTAATTTTACTTGGAACTATATAAATATTTAATGGTTATCATTCTCTACAAAAAAATCGACTTTGTCCATACAAAATAAATGTGTCAAATATTTTTGTAAAATATAACGCCCATTGGAATATTCCGTTGCGGTGGCCACTAATTGAATAAAACTTGTCTCGACAAGTCCAAGGGAGACATTAACGATGATTGCGTAAAAAGCCACCCAAACTGACACGGCAATTAGGTTGGACCGTGGAATTAAAAATATTAAAGCTTTAAGCTTCATATTTAAAGGATGTATACAGAGATGTAAATAACCCTTACAAACGTACTCAGAGACGTCAAATAGAGTTTAATGACTGATTAAAGTATAATTATCTATCTTTGTTTATTGCAAAGCTATAGAAAGCGACAGGTCTACCTAGAGATAATCAATTGACGACTCTGATTGTGGACGTTAGTTAGTTAATTAGATAGAAATAGGTAGGTACCTATAAATTTAAGAGATTGTGATTCATCAAAACTTGAAAAAGAAACCGACAGCTTCATAAAAATACCTACGTAACATTATTTTTAACGGCTAGTTTGAATAAATAATCGACGGCAACAAAATATGGTTTCAAAATAGTAGTTTATGATACTGTTGCATAATAGGGGTTATTAACTACGAGTGTGAGTTTAAGTACCGAGCCGTAGGCGAGGTTCTTAATAGTATCACACGAGTTTTTAATACCTAATTATGTGCAGTATCATACAGTACTTTATCTAAACTCATATAAATAATGTCATTAAAAAAAATTGAATTTCTACCAACTTTGCAAAAAAAAAAAAATTGCTAATGATATGTGTAGGCAAAAACAATAAAATATAATCATATACTTAATCAAATCCGTGTTGCCAACTCCCAAAAATTCTTACCTCTAAAGTTCAAATTGAATTGATACTGATTGATTATACTATTGATAGGTCCAAAGTGTACTTTAATAGAAAAAAAGTTATTTTATAGCATTATCTTGGGAACACAACTGTACTATAATGAATCATTATACACGGGTGTGCCTAAAGTGGCTCATTAAAGTACTGATTTTGATTTCATAATAAGAACATTACGATATGAGAGTAGATAAAAGTATTTTTCTGCATTCCTCCCTCTGTAAAATGTATTATTTCCTGAGTGGTTACTACTGCTCTATGAGTATACATTTTTTGCATTGTCTTAAAGCCACAAAGCTACAATTTTCGAAACAAGGGCCCGACATTTGTATACCTTGAGATGCCCCAGGTATCCATGTCTTAATTAAGGAGAAGATATTAAAAATTCTTTGTTGGAAATAAATTATTTGGAATGCTTAAGATGAGGGTTATGATTAATTACAAATTTGGTAAATTTTTAAGCACAATTCAGAGAATGAACCTTTTGAGTAACTACCATTATAATAATTAAAATGAAAAATATCTTTGGACTGATTAATGTTCGTTTTGAAGTATTTTTGCAGTGTTTTCTTTAATAGGGTAGTTGACAGTGTCAAAAATAAATGACCAAACACTAACCAATGCATAAAACATCTAAAAACACGTGGAAACATCAAATATGTTGTACATTTAATACATTTTATGATTTTTAATTACCGGTAGAACCACAAAGAGTAGATCATTTGATGCTGTGAAACTATGACGTCACAGTGTAATATTTCATACAAATTTTTATATAAACTATCGTTTTGACATTTATTAAAAAGTAGCTGATTTGATAAGTCAGCCAACTACCCTATTCATTATAATAACCGTACCTACGTAGTATTTTTTTTTTATTTAATATATTTATTTTAGTTATACTTACTCTAGCTCCTGGAATTGATAATGATGTAAGTAGACTATAAGCAGTATTCAGTCTAATAATATAGGTAAAGATTAATTACAATAACTTGGCGCGACCCTCCAAAGCTCAAAACATATGAAATGGTATTTCTGAAAGTATTTACAGACTCACAACTCACAACGTCTACTGATACGGCCGTCAAAGAAAAATAAATACAATTTGTTGCTCGACTAGCGGCGTCATTAATCGCTCATTATTATTAGTATGACGCTGCACTGACGTACTCTATGAAAATTACACGTCCGTTGTCTTGCGCGGTCGGCTAGTTATGATAAATCTGCTAATTTGTGAGATACTGTGTACACGAATACATACAAACTCTTTGGTAAGGATGTGACTACACACATTGAAACAGTTTGACATTTTTTAAAGGTCGTTTGGCTCTGACGACGATCATTAGGTAATTCAAATTTCAAGAGGATAGCTATAGATCTTTGGTTTGATACTTAACTGATGTGTAAATACGAATGACGTATAATTTAAAAGCATAAAGTGAATCCCTTTTGTAAAATGTTATACCCGTTTCAGAATAAATTTCACTCGCCTCGCAGCCTCTCTGAGAACTTTGTAATTTCTGGAATAAAAAAAAATACTTTGAATAAAACGCCCGAAGGCAAAAAAGCTTTCATATTTGGTAAATGTTACTAAACAAATGGTAGAAGTTCGAATTTTCATTCCAACAAATCGGTGGTAAAACTGTTTTCGAAGCTAGAAAAAATATGTCACGTTATGAAATTTTATTTGAAAAAACTGTTACTTATTTGCGCAGAAAATTATAATCAAACAATTGTGCCTCTATTATTTGAGTTGATATGAATATTTCTAAATAAAAAATATATAAATTATAGTGCACAGTCAATTTGAGTAAATAACCTTGATCATCCGGAATATGATTGAAACGCTTACAGTAACTTAACTTTTAATCGCACATTAAAGTTACCAAATCGTGGATGTAATACTTGATCTTACTTATTATTTGTAACATTGTGAAATCACTATACCTTTGACTATATTTCTATCTATAAGTTTGTTAAAAATATATAATAATGATAATTAAATGAGGCAATTTTTTGCCCTGTTGACTCAAATTTGATGTTGTAATGAAAAGATACGAAGCCTTAAGAGGTTAATTTAAGCGTAATATTAAACTAAGAGAGAGATAGAGATAAGTCAACAAGACTTAATAAATTAAACATAATCGTGAGTTCATTTTCAATCTGAATTCACAAATATGAAACCTTGCTGGAAATTTGAACTCAGAAATTAAGATGTACCTATTCACGTTACACCTTGCCGAATACCTTTTGATACACTTTGATTTTGGAACGCTAAAAATGACAGTATCTTGTTGAAATGTGTTACGTCACGATTATATGCAAACATATTTTTGAAAAAATGTTTTATAATATTAAACAGATGTTTTCATATAATCTCGACCTCATTTTAACACGGGACACTAAAAAAGCGGCGAGATTTTTAATTCCGTAGGAATTTTAGGGAGTGCAGGGGCCGAGTGCCTGCTAAATTTTTTATATTGACAGAACGTCTTTTATATCTCTTCAATTTGGAGAAGTAATTTTGCCTTTTGAAAACGGCCTCCCTTTGTACCTGCCCTATTGTGATATTGGTCTTCAGATTTATTTCCCTCAATATTGAATAAGTGTGGATTTTTGAGTGGAAGACATTTAGGTAGACGTTTTATTTTATTTGGGGACGAAGTTTGCTAATTGAAAATCGTTTGTCGTTAGCTATAATAATGCTCGAATTGTTTTTTAAATTACATTTGGATTTTTTTATGTTTGTTCTACACGCCTAGTACAACAAAATGCAAAATAAAATAAAAACGTCCAAGTGCGTCGGGCCACTCGCAGTGTAAGTTTCGGTAGTTTTACTACCTCTTTTCTACTATTAACAACTTCAATCAAATAAGTAATGTTCAATTAAATTTGTATGAAATTTTCTTGTTTATACTTTTAATACTTATTTCGTTTTTTGTAAATAATTTTCCGTATCAAAAAACCCTCACACGATAGTGGTTCAAAAATAAAATAATTTTAAGCCCATTGTAAAATTGCAAGCGAAACATGTAATAATTTAAATCTATGCGAAACAACATGCAACGTCAAAATAATTGTATTTCGTCAGACCTTATGCAACATGCATGAGAGACGGATGCAATAACCGGAATTGCCAAACCATATTCACCATAGAAATCATAATGTACACTAGAACTGCAATTAAATATATAATTAAAATATCAAATTAAGTTTATGTAGTTGGTAATTATTATTATTATTTTTAATGAGATGTTGCTCATTAAAAAGCAAACATAATTAGCAACACATATCTACCTAGAATCAATAGTATTTCATATCAAGTTATAAACCAGTAATAGGCAGGCGAGCACATTTTTCCATCTACATATCTTATGCGCTATATAGCGCTTTTTTGACAATACAAGTATACCAGTTTTAAAAATATTGTTTTGATTTCTATGGTGCCTATTTATTTTAATTCATAATACCCTTTGCTACTGAATAAATTACGCAATTTGGTGTGTTTTGCGCAACTACTTTGATAATTGCATTGTGGTTTGCTTTATAATTTTTGTGTAGTTCAGATACGTTTTCCTACATTTGAACCATTATTTATGCTGATCTAAATATGACCTTTATTTTATTAGGTATAGTGATTTTGCATTGTAATAGAGTATTACTTATTGCATATTATGTTATTTTAGTCAATGACAATGTGGCTAAGTGGTGGTTCTAGGCTTTTTGTATCACCAGTCTTAAGTGCATCAGTCGGAATAACCGGTAGGTTGAGCTTGAGCTTTCGGTGAAGGAAAACATCGTGAGGAAACCATAGCACGGTGGTAGGGTACTTTGTAGTACCCGCCTGGCTGGCTACCACCCTCAAGTTGAAAATTCGTCGCCAAGTACCTACGGTATGTTCCGGCAATTGGACTTGAGAGCCAAATTGCCTTCTCGGCATTGTAACAGGTCAGCAACACATTGGCAATATCTCTGGTATTGCCAATGGCGATAGGCGACGGTAAACTAACCATCAGGTGGGCCGTATGCTTGCTTGCTACCTTAGTAGTATAAAAAAAAGGTTGCGACAGATTGTCAATTGGCTGTAGCCAGTGGTAGTTAGGATACATTGTAATACCCGCATGGGGATTGTCCTCACGATGTTTTTCTTGACGGAAACTTCAAGCAAACCACTTCATACAAGTAAATTATATTACTTACGCTGTGATAATACTATGAGTACTATACCAACACGCGGCGAGGAGTGAGGCTTACCGACAGTGAGACCATTGATGACGGGGCAATTAATACTATCTAGACTCTAGATATCGTAGAACCGACAGCCGCTAGGGCAGAAAGATTCTCGATTGGCGATCACGAACCAGAAGACGCAGCGTGGGTAGGCCCCCCACAAGGTGGACCGACGATCTTGTGAGGGTCGCGGGAAACCGCTGGATGCGGGTAGTGCAAGACCGGCCATCGTTGAGATCCTTGGGGGAGGCCTTTGTCCAGCAGTGAAAATCTTTCGGCTGACATGATTGTGATGATGAGAGTCTAGGTTAGTCCTAATTGCTCCGGCTTCTAGATTCTAGAGTAACCTACCTTCCTACTGTGCGTTGCGGGCGACGAAGCGTACGGTGGTCGATGATACATTCGCGGTGTGAGTGCGCCTTTTTTACATTTTAATAGTAGTTCAAATTGGCAAGAATCAAACCAGCGCAATGGTTATTGTCTAATCTAAATAGGTAAATAGAGGTAGGTATCTTACGAAAACGTGACTGACTGATCTATCAACGCACAGCTCAAGCCACTGGACGGATCGGGTTCAAATTTGACATACGACGTAGGTAACCGTCCAAAAACGCCCTAGGGTGTAAAATAAGGTATCGCAGGGTGGAAAAGTTGAAGAAACTACTCATTCAAATATGTTAGCTAATAAACAACGAGAATTATATTATTAGTAAATAACTATGTCTGAAACGACAAATTTCTAGGAACCATACAATAAACACGCTGATATTACAATGGAGTTTTTAACTAACTAACTAACTTTTAAGGCGATGATAGCTCAGTGGTAGTGACGTCGGATGCCGAGACGAAGGTCCCGGGTTTGAATCCTACAATGAGCTTGAGCTTTCGGTGAAGGAAAACATCGTGAGGAAACCATAGCACGGTGGTAGGGCACTTTGTTGTACCCGCCTGGCTGGCTACCACCCTCAAGTTGAAAATCTGTCGCCAAGCACCTTTCGGTATGTTCCGACAGCTGCACTTGGGAGCCAGTTCCTTTCTAGGCTTTGTGTGCCTACCATCATCGGCCACATCATCACTGACCACGGTGAGATTGTGGTCAAACACAGGCCTATATATAGTAAAAAAAAAAAAAAAAACTGTGGCAAGTAGGTATGTAAATGATTAAAGTCAATACAGCAGTTCGAACACTCCTTGCTTATAACTTCGTTACATTACACTACACTAGCTTCTACTAGTTCACTAAGTATGTATTTTCCGAATAAATAATAGTGCTGCGTCTTCAATCAAAGGAGATGGTTAAAAAAAAACCAGAGTCGACGAAAACATATAAATGCATTGGGTATTATTGTGTACATAACAAAAAATTTTTATTTACTTACCCGAAGAACTATGGGATTTAGATTTTTTTTTTCATTTATGAATCATACCTAAAAATCTTTAAATTAATATTTAAAACAAATAATCCTGAACCTTTGATAATCATAACTCGCATTTTGCATGATGATTCCTCATCTTCACTTAATTACTTCACTATAAACAAAATCTACCACTGGCACATTGTACGCTATCCGTCGTATTTGCTCTATTATTCATAAGAAAAATCAAACCTGTTTATGCAATCATATACCTAAGTAAAGATAGCTGAAACTCATCAGTAAAAAAGCCCCTTTAAATCTAGATATTTCTCAAGAGAAGTCATATTTTACCCTCGTACCTACATATATACTCACGTAAGAAAAGTGTTCCTAAGGCGTCATAAATAAGTTTACGACTAGAGTTTTATTATCTCATCACTTCTGGATATAACCCACACTCATATTTATGTAACAGCCTATTTAACCTTTCATTTTATATTCATAAAAATTTTCGTCCGATTTTTTATTGACGATTTTTTTGTTTTTGCTAGATAACGGAATAAGGAAGTAAATCAATAAATACTTTATTCAAATATAGACCTTCACATTTAGATAATATCAGTCCCTGGTTTGCTGAGGAAAGCCGACAATAAACTGAACAATAGGGTAATGTCCTGACATAACAAACCAGCTACCTACTTTTTTAAATGTCAAAACGATAGTTTGTATGGAGTTTTGTATGATATACTGCAGTATGGCGTCAGAGTTCCACAAAGTGGGTACTTAAGGTGGAGGCTTCGGTTGGAGCGTTACTGACATATACGACTATTTCATGAAAATGTTACTAATATACCTTGGAGGAATGTGTTGATGATTTCTTTTGTGATTAATCAGTAAATATACTACTATTCTTGTCGCAAATAACATGTTGATAACTTACGTGATAAAATTTGAATTTAACGCTCCAACTGAAGGGTTACCCTTAAGAGGAGGCTATCTGTGTATGTCTCCGTCCCTTACTAAACTGGCGGTGACAAGCGAGACAGAAGAAACGTAATTTTGGTAAAAAATATGGTTTTATGTTATTTAAAAAGAAACTAAGCCTTTTTTGAAAAAAGTAAAAAAACTATTCCCTTTCTAATGGATTTCAGAATGCATGTTAATATTAGTTAAGTTATTTGGATGACCCAAATAAGAGAAGAATGCAATCTTAGTTTTAAGAAGGGGCATATATTTTTTTTGACGTTACTAATGAAAAATTCCAATTTTTAAAACAACTATTCCCCTTCACATATTCTCTAGTTTCACATATATTTTTTCCAAATCTCTTTGAATAAAGAATACAGAGAAAAACGCATTTTAGAATCATCATTTCACGTATAGCATCGCCTTAATGTAATAAAAAAGGAAAGAGGTATACCCATGCAAAATAAAAATGTTTCTGTGTTACTATCTTTATTTGTCAAAGTTTTTCTTAACATTAAATAGTTACAATATGTTTTTACCTGTTTCTACGTTTCAGAATGAATCTTGTAAAATAACCTTTCATTATTTTCTGTTATAAATAACTTGTAATTTTAACTATTTAAATTATCATAATCAAATTAAAAATCGTATTATAAAGATCTCTTACAAATTATTATGTACAATATTTACTATTTACATTTTAATATACAGTTAAAATTAATATGAAATTCTATATGTAAATAATTATATTAATAAACATTTGACTAGAAAAACAACTACAATGTAACAACAAAATAAGTGCTATTATAATATTGTGTTATTGTTATCAGAATTTGCATCGTTATTTACAATTATAATTTGATAAATTATATTTTTAGGTTATACATATTAATAATTTCATGTAATCTAAAACTTACGAACCGAATTATTTAGCGCTTCAAAATATTTTATATCATTCGATTTTAAATAAAATATTAATACTTTGATATAAAAATAGTAAATGAACGCAAAATTAATCCAATCAGAACGAAAGTCTGTGGAAGTCCACTAAGTTAATAAATTTATTTCTTTAATAAAACCGTGCAATTATGTGGAATGAAATCGGAATGGCGATGTAATGCCTTAGACAAAAATTAAATACCAAAGAGATATTCAAAATGAAAATAGAAGTGAGGAGGAGAAGGAGTTGTAAGTGAAAAGTGACAAACAATAGGGAATATGCATGTTTTTTTTTGCTTTAATAAAAGCTCATTCATTTAAGAAGCCGTAGGAAAGAAATATTTCGGATAACTATAAAAATAATCAAGATATAAGCCATCAAATATTTATTCCTATCTCTTTCTAGCAAAACAAAATTTAGCATGGAGTTTATATGGCCGTCATAGTATATGACGTCACATACTATGTTCGTCCGATCGCTGTCTAATGAGTAGTTTAAAATGCTTATAAAACTGTGTTTCTTGGCCGATTTTAATTTTGATATCACTTTTTGATACCTTTTTTACGGTATTTTCATATTTAGTTAAGAAATGCGATAAAAAATTCATGCATGTTCCCTATTGTATGCTGGTTTAACCATAAATTCAACATACTTGATAACAAGGCCGAAGAAAAGATACCATATTTTTAAATCACTTGTAAAATTATATAGGTATCGTCGAACAAAAATATTTAGTTTTGAATACAAAGTTGACAATAATAATTTCTTGACTCTATTAATAATAATGTACTTAAACGCTGATCGCTTATAAATTAAAATCGCCAGTCGCTCATTTCGATACCTATCTAGAATTTAATTAAGTTTATTTACATTTTGTTTTGCCGAAATAAGAAGGCCTTTTTAACATAGGTACAGTTTCAAAATATTTTTACTATTCTTCGAGCAATTCTGAAAGTTTTGACGTCTATAAATTGTAAGCTAAATTTATTTTTCCTTGTAAATTACTAAATTACATTCAATACAATGATAAATATTTTTTAGTTAATTAAACTGATTTATCATGTTTTTTAAGTAACACGGCTTATGAGAATAATCTGATAAATTGTAATTTAAGTAAATAATTAACAATTATTCAAAAAAAGAAACTATACCTACATCTAATTTGATTTCTCGGCAAGACATCAATTAAATTAATAATTTGTAGTAAAAACTACGATATTTGTTACCACGGATCTATTAATTATCTACACTTAAACATACATTCCTATACATTTTCCAAAAGAAAATACGTGGCAATAGCTCTGATTGAAAAATTGTAAGGAGGTCAACACAATAGAAATTAAAGTACCTAAAGTCCATTTTTAATTTTGAAATCCCTTACTATAAATTACAATAAATAAAATCAACGATTATAAACAAGTGTTTTTTTTTAAAAAACAAAATACTAGGAATGTAATTATTATGATAAAGTACAAAAATTCAAATACCTATAGTAAAAAAGTTATATAAAGAAAAACTTATTCATTCAGTTGTCAAAAATTTACAGATTAAAAGTTGTTATTAATTTTATTGCTTGTTACAGAATTAAAACCACGTACAAATATAAAATTCCACAATAAGATCTCATAAATGGAATCAACATTCTCAAATGTTGGTTAACGCTAACTTATTGTAACTTTCATCTAAAGCTGTCTACAGTGCTCGTGTAAAGAGTTGCAAGTGTGCAGTACAATGAAATTAGAAGGTTAACCGACAGCGCACAGGGCGATGCTGTGTTTGCGTTTCCATGCTGCATTGCTGCTGGATGTTCTCCTGTGGAAGAAATTATATATCATAACATTTTTGTTGGATTCATTATAATTACGAGTAGGTCTAAATCTGATTATAGGTCAGTTGGAAGTCAGACGTGTAGGTTCAAGCCTACATTAGTCGAAGAATATTCTTGCGCAGAAGAAGTATTATTCTACTTATAGTTCTAAATGACTTCTAAAAGAAACACAGACGCCAAAATCAAGTCAACTGAGGATTTGCGCTTGTTGTCCTTATTATTATAAATAGGATTCAATATGTTATCTCCATATATCAACCACGCACGGCTGGAAATTTCCACATCAACTTATTCGGTGTAAAAATGAGGATGGTGGGATCAGAAATAATAATTCTTGGAAACACTCTTTAATCCTAAAATCTTGTATTCTTGATTTTGTAAATGCTGCATTTTTATTGAATATCTAAGGTAGAAATCCAACAGAAAATACTGGGGGTTGCAAAGACGAAGTTAAATTTAAACGATATTTAATTTAGACCATGGGTCCTTGGGGGTCCGAGACTCGCCGATTTTCCCGAACATTATCTTCAAAATTATTTGAGGGCACAGGCGACCGGCGGTCGGGGAGCTTTTTCCGCCAACGCGTTAGCTTGGCCATACAAATAGGGAACCCTGCCAGCCTTCTGGGAACCTTGCCTATATTATAGAAATAATTTATTTACTGTTATTAACATACCATTAATAACGTGAACATTAACGGAAGCAGCCTCAGCCATCGTAGGCACGCAGCTGTAATTCCCACTGTCCCCCGGCATTAACTTTTCAATAGTAAGTCGTGACGTGAGCTGCTCGGTCCATTCCGTCTTCAGACGGACTCGCGGCTCCTCTATTATCTCGTTCTCTTCTAACTCCTTATATTCTATTATGTCTGATCCTGTAAAAAAGAGCTTATTCAGAGACAATATGATCACCATGTCCTATTAGCTCAGACCCGCGTTTCGAAGGGATCTTGTATATAACTAAAACTAGATTCCGCCCTGGGGTTTCACCCGCGTTCCCGTGGTATTTTATGTTTGCCCGGGACAAAAAGTAGCCTATATGTTATTCCAGAGTATGATTTATCTATGTGCCAAGTTTCATCCAAATCCGTTCAGTAGTTTTTGAAAGAGTAACAAACATCCATCCATCCATACTCACAAACTTTCGCATTTATAATATTTGTAGGAAGTAGGATCGAATAACGAATTCGACAATCGAATTCTGTGCACAATGTGAGTATATTCCAGGATAGGATTACCCTGTATTTCAGACATAAATTTACCGTATCACCTGATCAACGTGTCACTATATTTAGTCTAGAGATTTCCACTGCCCAACATAAAGGTCCCCAGTTAGATTATTAAAATACGACTTGAGTTAGTTTGCATCCAGCGGTTCTCAGCGACTCTCAGTAACATTTCCGTTTTTGGAATCATAACATTCTGGCACATCTTCACTCAGGGAAAATTCATTCTAAACTAAGCAGTGCTCTGTATTATTTTTTCTAATAACCTCGTTTGTTCACAGGCCTAAAACGACAAGACATTTTAATTACCTTTTTTTAACAAACAAAGTTTAATTAAAAGAGAATGACAGAGAAAAGGTACTTGTACCAGCTGTGCCAGCATCAAAATATAATTCAATTACGCTTTATGCAATCAAAAACTCATTAATGAATCTAGGCTATCGATACTATAAGAAAATTAACTAATAATGACCCTGACTTAACACAGTAGACCGATATTAATTAATTAAATCAGAATGAGTAAGCGATGTAATAAATTGAACTGTAGTAGAGCAAGTTTATTAAAATAAATTGTAACGGTTTCAGAGTTCTTATTAAATTAAAATACTGTTAAATATGCGTGAAAATGAAAATACTCGCTCTGATTCACTTAAATATCTCTTAATGCAATTAAGTACTCATATATTAGTTCAGTTCAAAAGTTATTTGTTGAGTTTGAATCTAATTAAGTGAAGTATTAATTTGTGAATATAAATAAATCGGTTACTCGTCCTGACAAACAAAGCGGCTGCGTTAATGTAACTTTAATACGAATGTCGATATGACATGGGATAGTACGTCTGAATTACGTGGTCTATGGTCATCTGCTTTGCTAAACAGGTCTTAGAGGCATGAAATTCCTTGTGAAGTGTAATCATCCAATAAGAAAGGGTTTTTTGAAAACCCACTCCCGAGTGTAGCAACACACCTGCGCTGCCGTACCTTGCGCGGAAAGTTCCACTAAACACGCTCGCAGTGTTTTTTGAGTAACCTATGGCACATCATCCATGCGATGAACGCGCTAAACGCTGCGTAATTTCGACTCTTCGGCGCGTTTGATGTGTCATGCCAACGGAATACTACCACCGAATACGTCGCCGGTGTGTCGGCGCCGTAGGTAGGTAACAAGGGATCGCATGTAGAACCATGGGGCGAAATGCTAGTGACATACAAACGTTATCGTTCTACCGTGTGATATTCCTACAATCGTCTATGTGACAGCCGTGGGCGTGGGCGATATCATGTACTAACTACTAAGTACAATTTAAAGCAATGCTATAATCGCTCTGACGCGTGTTGCTCCATCTTGTGTCACTTGCCTCACAACGAGAACGATACATTTTATTTTCAAATTAGGTACTACACATTAAATTAAATTACATTTAAAACATTAAATTAGGTACATAATCTTTACATAGTGCCTATAAAATGAAGTCGCTTCCGCTGTCTGCTCACTTAGATCTTTTAAATTACTCAATGGATTTTAATTTAGTTTCAACAATAGATAATAGTGATTCAAGAGTAAGGTTTATATGTATAATACATGCATATAAAGCCGTGCGAAGCCGGGGTCGCTAGTATTATATAAATTAACCTTATCATTTCACTTGAAGTTTTCATAGCTCATTAATTTATTGCAATAAACACGATAAGAAGCGTTAATTTTAAATAAAATGTCAGTTCTTCGAATTGTAAATGTAGTCAAAAGTTATGAAGCACGCGATATGATGTTTAACTGAGTTTTTGAATCACAATTATGGTTCGCTTTGTAAAGGCTCTTTTCACTGGGTGGTTCGAATCGCGCCCCGCCCCGTTATTTACATAAACTTACTTTACGTCGCGCTTAATAATTTAAATTTTACTAATGTAAGACTAGTAGTAGTACTATAGAAGAAAGAAGAAAGAAAGAAAAACATTTACTTTGACTTATAGCTGAATTTTATCTTTTAATAATTATTAAGTTAAATCTAACCGTAAACTCTTCTAGGCCTTATTTGCTTATGTGCCTTATTTGCACTTTCGACCACTTCGTTACCTAAACTAAAACCTATTCACAGATCATATAGGCCTCTGTTTGACCACAATTTCACCGTGATCAGTGGATGATGTGGCCGATGGAGGTAAGCACACAAAGTCTAGACTCCTATGAAATACAGGACCATAATAATATATACGTCATAGTTTTAGGTAGTAATAGCATTCCGCTCCTCGGTTGCGATCTACTTATAGATTTTATCATGCCTGCTGAGATTTCGAAAAATCCGACCTACATCATAAAAATCTCCCTCCGTGCAAAATTTTAGCATTCTAGACTCAGGAGTTTAGGCATTGATTATTGAATCAGTGAGTAAATTGGGACTTTTCTTTTTATATATCAGGATTACATTTTACGTTTTTTTAGAAACATTTAAGGTAGGTTTCCGAGGCTCGCGGGCGACGGCTGACGCGCGCGGCCGACAAACCTGTCAAAATGTATGGCGAACGCGCGCGAGCCACGAGCCACGAGCCTTGGACTTGTACTTTTAGGCCACAGTATGCTTCATTTTCCCACAAAGTGGACCGATGATCTTGTGAGGTCGCGGGAAACCGCTGGATGCGGGTAGCGCTAGACCGGCCATCGTGGAGGCCTTTGTCCAGCAGTGGACGTCTGGACGAATGATGATATTGATGATGAGGAAGGATTAGTATGGATTCAACTTACCCTTATACCAAAATATAGTGCCTAAGTCATGTGGACCTTGGCTCAGGATGCACGTCAAAGACAGCAGGCTGCCAGTCTTAACGTACAAGTCGACGGGGCCCAGGATGTGCGCTTTTGCTTCTGTTCACAAAAAACACTTCATAAATATTTGCTGTTGAAGAAACAACTGTATTGAAATAAAAATTAAGTTTAAATTAAAAATTTCGTCCGGTAACATCGGTTATTGAGGAGGTATTGATACTTGAATTTATAATATTGATATCTAAGGTCTAAGATTTTAGTCATTGAATAGGAATCTACTTATTTACAATTTATTTAAGTAATTTGTATAAATATGTCATAGAATTTATTACCTATTACACAATAAATTAATTTAACCTCACAGTAAATTTACCTATATCGATTATTACTTGTTATTAGAGATTGCCGTAATGCTGCTAAGATTATCAGAATTGAATTAAAGTGTCCGCCATTTTGAACGTTTACTTTGATTGCTAGCAATATCGATGTCATTCCTTACTACCTTCTTTACTAAGAATGAGTAGGTACAAAGCACAATCTAAAATTCAAATAATATTTTTTAATATCATAGAATTTCACTCGACTTTTTAATAACACATATATTACTATGTAAAATAATAAAGATAACATTCCAAGTAACGGCGTAACCTGCAAAACTCATTATATCGAGATACGAGAAGAAAAAAATCCAATTTTTCGCGAAGAAAAAAGATTGTTAGAAGATATTAAAGAGTCAAGTCAAGAGCCTATCAAATTGCTGAACGGGCATGATACAGCACGTATACAGGCTAAATAGCACGTTTGAATGTTCGGGGAAAAAAATTAAAAGAAGATTAAATCTGAGAAAGGTTTCACTAAAGCTTATTTCGTATTTATTGTCTTTGTAGGACATCAAGATACACATATGAGTTTTAATAATGCCGTTTGTGAGAAAGACCTCTCAAACTATTCTAGGCTTATCGTCAAGGCACACAATGTTGAATTTTCAATATAACAGAGTTTCGTAAGTAAAAATAATCTGTAGGTACTATAAATAGAAAATTCAACAAAAAATACAAAATCTAAAATACAGACGACGATATCCGAGAAATTATGATTCAAGATTAAGTCACTCGGCATTCTTTCTAGCAAAAGATTTGTAAAAAATATACGTTAAACTAGAGATTATCTAGTTTTTTTTTTAATAAGGATTTTTCATTTGTTTTGTAACATCAGAAGTGAATATTCCTCTTTTTAAAACTAATAAAGCATTTTTCTCTTATTTGGGCCATCCAAATAACTTGAAAATATTAACATATTCTGAAATATATTAGAAAGAGAATAGTTTTTTTTTTAAAAAGGCTTAGTATTTTTTAAATAACCTAAAACCGTATTTTTAGGTTTAAAAAAAAAAAAAAACGGAACCCTTATAGGATCACTCGTGCGTCTGTCTGTCTGTCTGTCCGAAAATATTGGACTGGATTGAGTTGAAAGTGAATACACATATGTAAGTCGGTGACCCAAACATGGACGTGTTACGTAAATAAATGAATTTCAAACATGGGGGCTAATTTTGGGGGATAATTTAGATAATTATAAAAAAAGTTTTGCAGACAATATTGTGTAACATATCAAAGGAAAGAACTTGTTTTGAGGATCTCAAATATATTTTTTGTAGAATTTTAATATAAATAGTTTTGAAGTTATTTCAGAAAATAGGCAAAAATTGGCAATAATTGACCGTTCCCCCCCTTATTTCCGAAACTACTGGGCCAAACATTTTGAAAAAAAATCAGATAATAGTTCTTTACCTAAAGATTACAGGAAAACCTATAAGAAGTCTATTATTATATAATTGCAGGTTTAAAGGTATTAAACCTGCAATTCATGGATATACCTATATATATAATCTGAATCTCGGAAATGCCTCCAACGATTTTCATGAAATTTGGTATGCAGGGGGTTTCGGTGGCGATAAATCGATGTAGCTAGGTTTCATTATCCAAAAAAATAAACTTTTTATAGTTCCACCATCAACAAATTTGGGTCAGATTTAAAAAATATTTATGGAACTTAGTTAAACATATACGGAACCCTCTCCACGCGAGTTTAACTCGCATTTGTCCGATTTATTTTCTAAAACTGCGGCTCTCCTGTCTCGCTTGTTCTCAGTTTAGTAAGGGACGGAGACATGATAAAAATAACTCTTTTCGATCCAGCAAAAGTATCTTTAGAGAACCATTACTACAATAAAGTTCATACTGTTCAAAAGTGCTAACATTCATGTTTTGTCGCGTCATTAGACTCGCTCGAGAAGGCCTGAGGCGAGACACCCAAGCATTTACTACTCAGGAAGCCTGGAAAATTGCTATGTCAAGTGACAGAAGTTCTAGACTCTGTTCCTCAAAAAATACCTAGTACTGTCTCCTAATAACGCTGCGTCACTAAACACAAGACAAGTTTATAATGAGGTCATGTTCAAAGCTAGGTATAATCTCAACATATTTAATAAAGAAATATATATAAAATGGTATTGTTTCATGTAAACATAACAATTTGTAAGTCTTGTATGTAAAAAATATAAATCTTTTACAAGACTCCTAATTAAATTACTGCTTGAATATGTTTCTCCGTTTCTTTATTCAAATAATATTTAGGTATTTTGCTAAAATCGTTGAGTTATCTCGCATGCCTAAAATGTCAAGTAAATACTAACAGTCTTCAATTTTTTTTTTTATATAAATACATACTTAGGTATATAGATAATTATACCCAGACTCAGGACAAACAGACATGTTCATGCACACAAATGTTTGTTCTGGATGGGAATCGAACCCACGACCAGCGGCGCTACAGCTAGTGTCTTAACCAACTGCGCCAACTGGCTTGTCAGTGCTTGGCAGTTAAGTTAACTTTGACTATAACTTTAACTAAAATGTACGAGCCATCGACCCTTAGTTATGAAACTACGAGTAGGTACTTATAAACTGTAAATACCTACAATTAAATTTTGAGTATTTAAAATAATATTTAAATTCATAGACAAAGGACAATGGACATACACTTGGGAGTAGTATTATAATGATAGCTCTTACAATATAATGTATATATAGCACTTTTCCAAAACACCGGGTTTAGATACAGTCGTTAACAAAAAATCCTTTAAAATATTTTTTTTCTTGCAGAAATGACACTCCTACTTGTTCGTGTTATTATTGCTATTTGAATTTTAACTTGCAAGTATAAGGACCATTCGGGGACTCCTTGAAAAAAAAAAGAATACTTCTGAAATTGGGCCGTAATGCGTGTTTACTACCTAATTAGTAAAAAAAAAACTCGTTTGATTATATTTTTATTAATGTTGCATCCTAAATTATGACCTATGACAAAAATATAACCTCTCGTGTATTGGTGATGAAGACCAATTTGTCGCCTTGTCCTTTATTAATACCGCAATGATACTCGTTATAACTATGTAGGTATTTAAATATTTTGATTTATATGTCAACTGTATTGTAGTTTCAAAGTTTGCGGCGTTGAACTTAACGCTGCTAATGAAGGCTCCTTAAGATTTTACTAAGTTCACGGTGTATTGAAATTATTTGTGGATTCTGGTGTCAAAGGGCTACGAGCCTTGTTTGAAGTGGAAGTTTTAATGAGATGAAATGTTGTCGCATATATAATTTGTAACTGGAGGTTTCTTGACGAATTAAATGCCTCAATTTTGAACAAATGTTCTAAATTGAGATGTTTTTTTATATGTGAATTCTATTTAAAGATTTGTTGAAACTGTAAAAGGGTTAACAGTTTTGAAGATTAGCAGTTGGGTTTAGGTGTAATGGTGATAAGCAGTCTGGAAAAGTGCGAATTAGGCTCGCACACGTAGGATTACATATACTAATAATAATAACAAACTTAGCTGAAACTTTTTGATTTAGATTCACATTGAACTAAAAGATTTAAAATGAACCAAACAGCAAAAGCAGCCTAAACTGAAAGAAAAGAAGAACTGAAACTGATTAGTAAATGTGGTCCCAATGGCACCTTTTAGGCTTTTAATCCTAAAAACTAGAAATATTCAAGACTTGCAAAGTTGTAGGAATCTAAAATCAAATCATACGAGGTGAGCTTGTCTCAGTAGAATCTTCGACAGTGAATCGATGGTCAAACGTAATCCGATTTTACATAAAAAAAAAGATTCTAAATACCTACTCGTGCTCAGGTACTCAGCTTTAGGTTTTTTTTTTGTGGGATAAGATGTTATAGTACATTGTGAGATTAGTCTTGCGGTCATGAATTTGGAATATCTCGTTTAAGAGGAGGCTCTCCGCGAATGTGTTCCGTGTCGTCCGTAAAAAAAAACTAGGCCTTATTTAAAAAAAAGTAATAAAACCATTCCCTTTCTAATGGATTTCATTATGTATGTTATTTGGATGGTCCAAATAATAGAAAAAAAGCATTCTTAGTTTTAAAAAGGGGCATATTCACGATTTTTTTCTGACGTTACTAATGAAAAATCCCAATTTAAATAAAACTATTCTCCGTCACATATTCGCTCTAGTTAAACATTTATTTTTTACAAATCTCTTGCAACAAACAATGCCGAGAAAAACTTAATCTAGAATCATCATTTCTCGGATATCGTCGCCGTAAGCGTTGAAAATATTACATGTTTTGCACACACGGACACAAAATATGACCAAAAATTATACTACAGACTCACCAACAACATTCAGTTGGAAAGCTAGCGACATCTTCGGTTCCGTGTTCACCTGACACTCGTAGATACCTGCGTCCCTTTCCTGAGGGAACTTGATTTGAAGAGTCCAATTCTCCGATTTATCTGGCCTTATCACCTGTAGAATAAAATTGATAGTATAATCACAGTATGTTTGTTCAAATCTAAGATAATTTATCCAAGCAAATACATAAGTCGAGACTTTACATAAAATGGATTCTCGTGCAAAGAAATTTTGATGTACGCTCTCCGAAACTGTTGTTCAAACAAAAAAAAACGAACCCTCTTATTCATAAACGCTGTTTAACTAAATCAGTGTTATAGTGTCCTCCGTTTCACTCTTTCGATCACCATACGTCACGTGTCAGATAAAGACTTCTGAATTTTAACTAAACAACGTTTCGTAACTTTTTTATGAATAAGACCGTAACTTTTCAGCTTTATTACCTACTAGCTGTTTCCCGCGGTTTCACTCCCGTTTCCGTGATAAAAAGTAGCCTATAACCTTTAGGGATAACGTATCTTCCTATTAGTGAAATAATTTTTAAATTCGGAACAGTAAGGTAAATGGCCCATTACTCGTCAGTTTTAGAACTTTGCTGTGTTTACAGCTCTGCTACGTCATAGGTAGTTAACTTAGAAAAATATTTTTTTTATTGATGGGTAGATAATTTATTCCTCCTTATAATAGATATAATATTATAATGATAAAATAATAATAAGTTAATAAAATATTTGTTTTAAAAAAAAGAAGCCATTTGTACCAGTATCCGACAGGTTTGTTGTAGATATCGTCAAAACGTCCTAGAACTCGTCAATTTTTAACACTAATTTGAACTCTATTTGCGTTACACTTAAGTTCATATTATATTTCATAATATTTGAAATTTATTTATTATTTACTAATTTAATTATGGTTTTTGTTTCTCTTTTTTTTAAACGACTTCAAAAAGGAGGAGGTTCTTAATTCGTGTGCTCCGATTACTCGAAGACGCTTGGACCGATTTGGAAAAATCTATTTTTGTTTGAAAGGGTATACTTTACAGGTGGTCCCATGGTCATCAGGTCAGGATCTGATGGTGGAATCCTGGAGATATCGAGGAAACTTCAAATTTTATAGGCACTTACAATGTTTCTCATATACTTTTTAAAGCTATTCAGATATTTGCGTCTGGTAGTCATCATTTACGTTGCTGAGCTGATGATGGAAGGTACAACTCCTTAACGGTTAGGAGTTAGGGGATAAGTCTTAAATATTAGAGGACTTTTTAGACCGTTAGTTATATCATTTGATGTAATGAAGGAAGGTACAACGATATCTTATACTACTAGGTCAGTGATAAAATATAAAAAAACTAAAAATTGAAAAATAAAAAACTTTTAACAAAAAATAGAACCGACTTCAAAACACTAAAAAGTGTAATTCATGTTCCATGGAAAATATCATGGTACCGCAGACTTCAAAACAGTGTCAGGTCGATTAGAGTTCCTACATGGTTATTTTATGCATATTAGTGATTTGAAGTCGGTTCTATTTTTTGTTTAAAGTTTTTTATTTGTAAATTTGTCAGTTTAATAGGTTATTTAGATAGTTTTAATTTATTATAAGAACCTGTATATTGCTGTGTGGTGACGGCGACGAATATCACCACCCCATCTGATCCCGTAGGGGGCGTACAAGTCGTCCGAGGGAAAGTATACTAGAATACAGGCAGCAGCGTATCTCTGATAACTATAACACCACACTGCGATCGCCAACCGAGCAGGTTACACTGCGATATCATAGAATCGAAATCTTAAGTCCGAAGAGAGACGGACACGATAATCCTGAAATCAGGAAACCTGCTCTAATTCGGTCAAAACCAGGAGCGATCACAGACTGATTAGAGGCCCATTGAACCTCAATGTCAAACTCCAGAGATCCCGACTGATGCAGTCCCGATCCCTTTCGAGGAAGTGGACTCATATAACGAGACAAGGTGGAAGCCATACGGCTAGGACTGAGTTATTTAAGGCCTGCCATACAAAGTGAACCAAAAAGAGGATGAGGATGACGATATCAGAATCGTCACGTCAAAATCTGAGCTGCTGGGAGAGATGCAAAAGTTCGACATCGCAATCAATAGTCAGTCGATAGCCATGCTTCAAATCTCAGAGCAAAGCTAACCTGATACTACACTGAAGATATCCCGGATGTCAGCCTGTACGAGATTAGAATGGCTCTCAAATAGTTCAAGAACAACAAGGCGCCTAGTGATGTTGCAGTTACAGCTGAGTTTCTGAAGGCGGTGGTACGCCGATACTTAAGGCCTTTCAGAAGCTATTTAATTCCATCATACTGAAAGGCCAGACGCCGCAGGCATGGCACAAAGGTGTGGTGGTGCTCTTTTTCAAAAATGGAGATAAACCCCTATTGATTACATAATAATAATAATAATAAATGGTGAATACTTGCACAGGCATAGCCAAGTGGCCAGGATAATCCACCAGCAACTTGGCCTGAGATACCACCTTGTGACGTCTGAGGTGCCGTACTACAGGTATGTACCAGAATCGGTTCTCGAAGATGGCTATATTACACTATACTGGGATCGATCTATCATCACTGACAAGACTATTTGTCGCCAACAAGGCTGACATTGTGTTGATAGATCACCATGAGCGCCGTGTAATGATTGTCGATGTTGCTGTTCCCCATGACGAGAACCTTGTGATGTGAAGGCAGAGAAAGATAAAGAAAATAAATATCTTGATCTGGCACACGAGGCTGTCGACATGTGGAACATTGACACCATTGTACCGATAGTCGTTTCCGCCCATGGCCTAATGGCCAAAAGCCTCGATAAACATCTTAAGAGGCTCGCGTTAGGCAGTTGGGTCAAGGGCCAGATCCAGAAGGCAGTGCTCCTGTAAACGGCACGTATTGTGAGGAGGTTCCTCTCTATGGAGCCTTGACCATCGGCAACTTGGACCCTGTTCCCGATGCCGGTGCGGTACTGTTTTTTATATTTTTAAATGTATTTTTTTTATAATTATATTTAAAAATGAAAATATTAAGGTATACAATGAATAAATGAAATAATAATAATATCCTGGGACATTGTTCATACCCATCAAACTGCTGAACTATGTTTAGTTGTTATCGAGAGTCATCACAAATCGTCTCACTGCAAGTTTGATGACTTCCAAACTCCCGAACAAGTTGGTTTCCGAAAAGGCTTTAGCATAATATACCACATACACACGCTGCGGCAAGCTATACAGAAGACAGCGAACTGAGGAGTATAACCAGCCATTACGCTTAGTATTTGTGGACTATGAGAAAGCTTTTGATTCGATAGAAACCTGGGCTTTGCTGAGGTCGCTTCAAAGGTGCCAAATCGTACTAAACTGCTTGTATGACAATGCCACCATGATGGTCCGACTCCAGAACCAGAACTCGAAACTTATTTAACTGCAGCGAGGCGTGAGACAGGGAGATCTGATATCTCCGAAACTGTTCACTGTTGCATTGGAAGATGTCTTCAAGCTTCTGGACTGGAACGGATTTGGCATCAATGGCGATTCGATTTGCCGATGATATAGTAGTCTGGCTGATACCTTGAAAGACCTCGGTACAATGTTTGATGACCCCAGCAGAGTATCTCAACAAGTAGGTCTAAAAATGAATATGGATAAGACGAAAATGATGTCGAACGTCCACGTGATCATGTTGCACCCACTCAAGTAAAGGTTGGAGACTCTGCACTCGAAGTTGTAGACGACTATATTAACCTAGGACAGATCATCCAACTAGGTAGGTCAAATTCGAGAACGAGGTCAGTCATCGAATTCATCTTGGCTGGGCATCGTTCGAGAAGCTCCGTAATATCTTTTTGTCCCAAATACCGACTTCGACCAGTGAGTGTTGCCAGTGATGACTTACGGAGCTGAGACGTAGTCGGTTACGATGGCCCTCATAAGAAGGCTCAAGGTCACCCAAAAAGCAATGGAGAGGGCTATGCTCAGAGTTTCCCTACGAGATTGATTCAGAAATTATGAGATACGAACCAAAGTAACTGACATACCCGAAGAATTACCAAACTGAAGTAGCAGTGGGCGGGGCATATTGCTCGTAGAACAGACGCTAGCCACTGGAGCAGAAAGGTTATCGAGTGGCGACCACGAACTGGAAGACACAGCTTGGGCAGGCCCCCCACCGCTGGATGCGGGCAGCACAATACCGGCCATCGTGGAGATCCTTGGAGGAGGCCTTTGTGCAGCTGTGGACGTCTTTCAGCTGATATGATGATTACCTTACTTATAACTTTGGTTTCAATTATTTCGAAAATTTCTTGACGAATTTAAGGTCGTTCTTTAGTACGTAGAATACACTCAAGATACTAGAACTCGTCAATTTTGTAAGTGACACGTTGTTAACGTTGAATTTCTTAACAAAAAATAATTATAATTTTTTTTTATTTTTAGAGATATATATAGGAATATTTTTAGATAGAAATTCAATTAAAATTCCGTTTGGATTTTATAGTAATACACAATGTCGACATTAAGTGAATGTTTTCAACTGTGTCCCAGTTTTCGTCAAAATAGTATTAAATTTGACGAGTTCTAGGACCAATAGGGTTTACCAGGTACCAGTAAATGTCATCAGCGATTAAAACAACGTAATAATAAAAATAACACAATATTATATGTTAAATGGTTGGATAATTTACTTGACTATTTCACAAAATAACAACACTTATCAATAGTCTGACCAATCCAGCAAGACATGAGATTTCATGTGGCATGCCGGAGTTCACATTCAGTAGCTGAACTCACAAAAAAATACAAAATTTCGAAGTGCTTACCTTTGATAGCTCCGTGTTCCGATACCATTACAGTTTTAAGTTAATTTTGCCATTCTAATTATGGAATATATTACCTAGAATATATTGCCATTAAATTCTTTTAGGAAGATATTGGTAGAATTAAATAGTTGGCCTTTTTTTACAACCTGACGAGTATTGGGACACTGTCGACATTACCAGCGTTTACCTTAACTCTGGAGATTAGCGCGTTCACACAATAAAAATTCTTTAGCTTTATTATTAGATAGATTAGATAGATAGATAAATGTGAATTTTAGGATGTGAAGATTTTTATTACACTTTCACGCAAAAACTAATGAACGAATTTTAATGAAACTTGGCAAATAGGAAAAAAAATATAGAGCTACTTATAATTCCGGGAACACTGGTATGGAGAGCTAGTAAATATAGTATTTATAGGCACTTGGGAAAACCTATTCAAGACGTTTAGTAGGTAATTATCAAAATGCAGTTACCTGAAACCTTTGATCAGATGTGTATGTTAGGATCCCAGCAGTTAAGATGTGTAGATCTCGTTTCCGTATCCATGATACCTGAAACAATAAAAGTTTTCATTTACCACTATAGTATGCCGATTGACCGCCTCATTCTAAATGGATGTTAAAAAATTGTATATGTATAAGCAGCCATTCGATTTGTAGGTTATCTTTAGTTCGTCATCAAATCGGGACTCCAAACGAGAGGCCTTAAATAACCTCTAAACTACTCCAAAGTACATTGAACATAATATATAGGAATATTTGAAGTTGAAAATTTGTCGCCAAGCACCTACCGGCAATTGCACTTGAGAGCCAGTTTGCCTTCTCGGCATTGTAACAGGTCAGCAACACATTGGCAATATCTCTGGAATTGCAAATGGCGATAGGCGACGGTAACCACTTACCGTCAGGTGGGCCGTATGCTTGCTTGCTACCTTAGTAGTATAAAAAAATAATAATATATATATATATATAATCTACGAAGCATATTATCTCGTTTGTCTATCTGTTCCGTATTAGTCTTCATACAAGAAACATCAAACAATTCGTTCTTAGTCGAAATCAAATCATCAAATATTTCGTAAAAAACTAGAAATTATAAAAGATAGATTTACTAATAAAATATTTTCTACTTTATCTTGTTCAAAAACGTAAAGAAGAAACATCTTTTCTTATTTTAACCTACGACGGAACAGAGACGGTATATGCGTTTGAGGTGAGAGGATGTTTGTTTGTTTGTGCAAATCCATGTTGCCATTTTTCTCTCAAAGTACCTATCTACTAGTCCGATTTTGATGCAATTTTCCGTTATGGGTTCAGGTTTGATTGGTGCATGTTCTTAAAATAGGTGTTACGGTGACAACTCACCAGGGGGCGTTGCAGCAAACATTTTTTGTGTAAATCTAAATGTTGCAATTTTTCTCCAAAACTACTAGTCCGATTTTAGTATGTTTTATAGCACCGCGTTATTCACGAATTTTGTTAATACAGCTAATGATCAATACTTGGATGGAGGTTAGGTCGAACAATGCTGTAGACAAACTAGGCCAGTTTTCTATTTCAATACTTCACCGGGAATAAGTACTGTGCTATTGTTTATTTATACAATAAATTCTTAGATCAAATTCTATGATAGTAATCTATACTATATAGATTACTATCATATATAGATATATACTATATAGGTACTATATAGATTACCATCATAGAAGATAATAAAGCTGAAGAGTTTGTTTGTTTGGTCGCGCTAATCTTATTTGATACTAGCTGTTCGCCTTCACTTGCGTTCCCGGGATAAAAAAACTTCAGAGATAATGTAGCTTCCTATTAGTGAAAGAATTTTTCGATTCTGATAAGTAAATCCGGAGATTAGCGTATTCAAACAAACAACAAAACTCTATAGCTTTATATTATTATTTGTATAGATTATAGATTCACTATATAGAAAGCTACATTATCCCCGACGGTTAAAGGCTACTTTTTTATCCCGGGAATATGGGTGAAACCACGGGGAATAGCTAGTTTAATATACGAATGTTGTATATGAAGGTTTAAATATCAGAGCTATCACATATATTGACATAATATATGACTTCGCTCTATGTGATAGGAAAATAAACTTGACAAGTGTAGCCACAGAACGAATCGCTAAGTTCAAAGATGCCTTTGTTTCCGCAAATAAAGTGATGTTATATGATAAATATACCATCTTATACTTCATATACACATATTAGCGTTAGCATGATGAGATCAAAAGTTATTATCCTGAACAAATGAATACGGCTCAATGAATTCAAGAACAACTCGTGTAATTATTTGAAACGAAAACTCGTCTCTGGTACGGAAAAAAATAGGATATTTTTAAATCATTTTCTCATTCCTACTTACATTTAAACATAATTTGTATGTATTTTTTGTAATTTCAATTTAGGACCCTTATTTTTATACTCCACTCGTTAGGTTAGAGATACTTTACATTACAGAAAACCACGGGTTAGAAAGGTAGTTTGAAATGGGATATACGAAAAAAATTAAAACGTTTTTTAATGTAAACAATTTTGAACCAAAAAATATAAAACCTTCAATAACAATAAAATAGGACCTTTGGAGCTATACAAAACCCAACGCTAAAATAAATTATTAAAATCGGTTCGTAAACAAAAAGGTGTGCGTAAACAAACATAAAAAAAAACATGCAGCCGAGAGAGAGCCGTTGAGAACCTCCTCCTTTTTTAAATGGGTAAAAAATTCTGAACCCATGTCATATAATTAGCATAGTATTCATTCATATTTATTTCACATATGAAATAACTACGTAACATTAAGAGGAGACTCTCCGCGAATGTCTCCGTCCCTTTTCCGACAGGAGAGACGCAATTTTAGTAAAAAATATGGTTTTATGATATTTAAAAAAAAACTAGTAAGCCTTTTTTTAAAGTAAGAAAACTATTCCCTTTCTAATGGATTTCAGAATGTATGATAAGTTATTTGGATGGCCCTAATGCATTCTTCAAAAGGGGCATATTTTTGATATTTTTCGAAAATCCCAATTTTTATAAAAATTATTCCCTGTCTCATATTCTCTAGTTTAACACATATTTTTAACAAATCTCTTGCAATAAAGAATGCCGAGAAAAACTTAATCTATAATAGAATCATAATTTCTCGGATATCGTCGCTTTAAAAACGAACAAAATTAAATGCATACTTACAGCTTTATCGCCCAACTGTTCAACTCTGCAATGCAGGAACGCGGTCTGTCCGACCACGGTGGTTACATTCCGTGGCACGTTGTATTCGAAGTAAGGAAATGAGCCGACACTGTCTTCGCCATAGTGAGCCGTACCTGCAAAAGTTTGATGTAATTATATTTTGTGCTTGATTTTCCTTTTAACTGGGTTATGGTTGGGTGAGTCTTTTTTTTCGGTCACGAACAAATACAAGATAATAAAATAAGTTTTGGTTTCTTAAATATTTCATTTATAGTCGCAATCCCATCGTGAGTGAAAGAGTTGATATTATATGCCTTGCACTACTGTACTGAGTACCCATTGCGAAACGGATGTTTACTAGTTAAAAAAAACTGTACCAAAATATGAGTTAAAGTTATGAGTGTTTGTTGGTTTTCCTTCATTTACACAGCAATAAAACAACGGATTTACTTGATTTTTAGCATAAAAATACATTAAGAATCGTGAAATAACATAGGCTACTTGTTATCCAGGGAACGCGGATAAAACCTCGAGCGGAAGCGTGATAAAGATCTCATAACTTGAAAAAAAATATCCATTCAATATGAAACATGCGCTTTAAAGCACTTACAATCAACATCTATTTTCTGTCTAATGCCGAGCTCATTACAGGGTCCTTCCTTTCACATTTCCCTTTGTCACGCGTTCAAATAGAATGTTAAATGACACAATTAGCCTAAACAAAGGTATGTTCATTAAGATATTATTCGAGGCTACGACACCTGAGCTCTAATGTGTAGGTGTTCAGGTGAATACCTTTAATTTTGGGGGTAATTTGTACCCTATGGCCAAATTATCGTGGTTGTAAAAAGTAATGGATGTGGTAAGGGTTGAATATTTGATTTTGAGCGTGGGAGGATGATGAAGATAATTGTAAAGCTAGTCACAAACAGGTTTAAAAATATCCTAGGTTACCAATTATTACGCCTCAGATCGTAGGTTTAAATTAAAAATTATTTATTCAAATAAACCTTCACAGGAATTAAATGTATTATGAATAGCCAGACATAACTTCGATTAACACCCAGAACATTTAGACCTACATCACTGTTTATTCTAAATCTGGATATTCATTGTAAGTATATACCTACTTATATAATTTTAATTGCTCGTTTACCTAAAGTAGGTAATCAGATTGATTACTACATTATGTAGGTATATTAAATTATCGGTTGATAATCTAAATAAGCTTTAAGTAAATGAAAAAATATCAGACCACACTCCCTAGTATAAAAAATAATTAAATCAATTACATTTATCAACCACTGTGACCGCACACCGGAACAAATAACACATGAGCTAAAGGTTAAAAGCACAACCATTACAGCTTAATTAAGCTGGTCGAATGTTGCCATATCCAATAACAATTTTTAAAACCGCTTTTTAACTAAAACCTCAACCGTACCGCGACGCCATTTCACCAAATTGCGAGACTTAAATCGCGCGGTTCACATCTCATTTACTCTGTTTTTATGAGGCATTTTGATGTTTTTAAAAGACAGCGGGTACCGACACTGATATCCTGCCCTATCTAAGCTTAATTTTACCTTTTGTTTGTGCAAAAATTGCCAGGTAAATTACTGACATTAGTTGTTATTGTGGGGAGAGTAGCAAGACAAAGCCATTTGGAATACAGTTTAATTAAAGTAATATAGTTTTGGACCCTAATTATATAGAGGTTGTAAAAAATAATGTTGGCACTGACTGGACGAAAGCTGTCATAATAATAATTATGAAACAGAGATATTTTTTTAATACTCTGCTATTGTTAATATAGGGTTGCTATTTTTTTCCTTAATTTTTTATTAATTAGAACATTTGACCACCTATAACGCCGAAGGTCATGGGTTCGATTCCCTTCCAAGACAAATATTTTGTAAGTATATATTTATAAAAAAACGTAGTTTAAGTGCGTACGTCACATAACTGGTTTCAATAGTACAAACTCTGCTTAATTCGGGATCAGATAACCGTGTATTCTACACACGGTTATCCTGATCCCAGGATATTTATCCTACTAATATTATAAACGTGAAAGTTTGTATGTATGTATGTTTGTTGCTCTTTCACGCTAAAACTACTGAACGGATTTAGATGACACTTGGCACATAGATAGATCATATATTAGAATAACATATAGGCTACTTTTTATCCCGGGAACGCGGGTGAAACCGCGGGGGACAGCTAGTTTAATATAAAACAATAATTACAGCTCACATCCAGTCAGGTCGCAGTGATACAAGCTCTAAATAGACTTGAAACAACCACGTGACCCGAATAATAAGTCTTTTTAATCTACCACTAATTAACCACATTAATAACAAATTCCAGTAATATCATTATAATTTAAAGAGAATAGATAGGTATAGGTATACTATTTGTAATCCATGTTACGTTTTGATACGACTTCAGGTATTACGTAGCTAATGACATTAAAGCCTTTGTAATGCTTTGATTTTCCGATATGAGACATATCTTTTTTCACAATCTCATAGTAGTTAGTGATGCAGAGTATTTTTTGCAAATAGTTTGTAACAAAATGTTCCTATATTAAAAAAATCCCGGAGTAAAATTTTATTGATCTGAAATATCATCTTTGGTTTTTATTCGTAGTTTTTTTTTATCTCAGTGATTACTCCGACTTCGAAAAGTTTACCAATTGATGGTAAGTGGTTACCGTAGTCTACCGGCGCTTGCAACACCAGAGGTATCATTCGCGCATAGCCGACCCTGCAAGATTCTCATATTACCTAGCAATACCTACCTATGGTACTGCAAATAGGGATAGATAGATACCACATAAAAAAAACATCTTATGGAATACCCATACTTTACACGGAACACACAATCGTAATTTCATGTCTCTAAAACCAATGGTTTGGGTGCTTTGCTTTGATAATGTCAGACTATTATCAGTCTGACTATCCGCTGTATTTTTCCTACTATACCAACCTACCCAACCAAAAGCACTTTGTAAGTATATTTCTAACCTTTAAAAGGGTTCTTTTATCACATTTTTACCAACGTTATAATGTGAACCTCTAGCCTCTCTGAAACGCATTTTGCTAGACATTAGCTCTCATTTTAAAGCCCTAAGAAGCTTAGACTAAAGCTATTAGGTCAAGTGGTCTGTCTGTAAGGCTTCCGGAGTTAAGCCTGTTACATTAATAACGAGTAGAGATTCTTGGCTTTACACTAGCAAAGTGCAAGAATTATGCTACCTTATGGTGTTAACTTTAACGTGTTTAGGATTACAAATCTAGGCCGTGTATTCTACAAGCTGTTTTTTGAGTCTGGGTAAAAATGTAAAAAAAATTAAAGATAGTTTAAGTACTATAATTGCTTGATATTATAAATTTTATGGCGTGTTTGTACGTCCTTCTTTTACGCAGCAATGAAGCAACGGATCGAATATTTTTGGTAGGTATATGTTATGGGCCGGAGAGTAGTATAAGCTACTTTCTATACCGAGAACGCGGATAACCTTTCTGTGTGTTCCGACAACTGCACTTGAGAGCCAGTTTCCTTCTAGTATTTGTGTGCTTACCATCATCGGCCACATCATCACTGACCACGGGACCATGAGATTGTCATCAAACACAGGCATATAGGTATATAGTAAAAAAAAAAAATTGAAAATAGTAGCCTCTACGTATAAAATTATGATCTTAAGTGATAAAGACAAGTATACTATGCAAAAACGTTCTTATAATTATCTATCTATTATCTAGTACTATAAAAAAAAAAACATATTATACACAAGCAAACTCAAGTACCACTTCTAAAACCATCTCCATTCTACCAAGAATATATACCTATATAAAGTCAATACCTACAGGACAATCGGGAAACAGCCATAATACCCTCACACACATAAAAAGGATTTCTTCATTTAAGATATTTTAACTTCCACGAAGTTAGTTTGCATTGAACCAAGATAATGGCGATTTCATATATAGGGAAACTAATATTTTCTTGTAGAAAGAAAAAAAAACTTTTGGATTAATATTCATAATTCAAGAAATCAAATGTCAATTGTTTTGTGACAAGACAATTGACATTTGATCCAAGACAATGTATCTTCCACCAAAGAGATTTAGTTTTCTAGTTCTAATTAAATTGAAGTTCTTAATCCAAAAGTAGTTATAACTTGTTCATTCAAGAAAATGTAGAATCAATGTAAGAGATGATATTCTTAGTTCAATATGATAAAAATGTATAACAAAACAGAACGATCTTGTTTTGAAATTGGTTTTACTTGGATTTTGAAAGTGATACATATCTTAAGATTTTTTTATCTTCACATGATATAAAACATTCTCAGTTTAATTTATTATTATATTATAATAACAAACAAAAGCCTTGCATAGAGAAATAATAGATTCTTTCAAGATTTCAACATTTTTGTGTAAGTTTCTGAAATCTTCTGCAGAAATAAAATATTCTCATTGTAAAATGATTTGTCCTACCAACAAAAAGGGTTTTCTCATTATGAGATAAATTTTAATTGTGGCAAAACGTAACGATTTTTTACTAAACCGTAACTATCTTCGATGTAGTAATGTTACTTTCTTCTGAGAATTAAAGGGTTTTTATTAAATCGTAATTATCTTAGATGTAGTAAAGTTACTTTGTTCTGAAAAATAAAGATCTTTCAATAATTTATTCCTCTTTGTGAGATTTTTGGCATGCTTGTATAGGTAGATATATATTTGCTTAGTCTAAATTTAAGATTATATTAGTGTAAAAACCATAATGTAGGTATTCGTGAAAATAAAAAATAAATCTTTTTTTTTTCTTTCGTACACATCTAAAAAATGATATAAATTTTCACGAATACATTATGGTTTTTACACTCATATAATCTTAAATTTAGACTAAGCAAATATATTTCTACCTATACAAGCATGCCAAAAATCTCACAATGAGAAACAAATTATTGAATGGAGACCTTAATCAAAACAAGCTAACTTTACTACTTACATCCTAGATAATTACTATATAATAAAAACCCTTTTAGTCCCCGTACAAAGTACCCTTACTACATCTAAGAAAGATACAATTTACTTTCTTTTTATTTCACACAATTTTTTCGATCAAAATGAAAAACAGGTTTGAATATAATGCAATCTATATTCATAGCTGGCTGTACACACGTATAACATCATATTATTTAAGTAATAAAGACATATCTCACATAATGTTAATAATTTACACATAATTTTAAAAAAAATAGGAGAAACTGATTTTTTTCTCATATCTCAATTCTCATATAACACTTACAACAGTCAATAATATTGATTAATAACAAAATTAAAAATTAAAATAATAGCCTAATAACTATTTAAAACTAAAACGATAATTTAGATACTTTTAACATTATTCTTTAAAAGTTGGCATGCTTATGTCGACTTACCTACAGTAAATATGTCTAACATTATAAAACTGTCAGTACAGTATAATTAATAATAGGTCATTGAATTATCAACACATTAGGTTGAAATATCTTTGTGCAAATTCCCTTGTAAAATTATATTGAACATTTAACTTGTTTGCTTGCAGAAGCCTTCAGCTTTTGTTCTTCTATTTTTGTATGTAGGACCAGGATTCTAAAAATAAGACAAATGTATTAGAACGTTGATTGATCAGATCGTAGCGATATTATAGAAATGACACCTAGATTAATGTATGACAGACAAAATAAAACATAAGAGGTGGATGAATGCATAATAATATGTATTGTAATGAAATGATCATATTCTAAAATAAATAAAATACTTTAGGGATGTACTAGGTACGAGTACCTACTGTATGTATCTAAATGTATAATTTCCAAACCGGTCCAGGCGTCTTTGAGTAATCGGGGATCGAACATGAAAACAAAACAATATGAATGATTCCAACGAATTGAGAACCTCGTAATTTTTTGAAGTCGGTTAAAAATAAACTTATTGACTTACTTTCACTGTCCAATTTTTCTAAGCCTTGCACAATGCTGAGCAGATTTTCGTTTACACGTTTTCTTAATAAACTTCTTCGAGGGACACCTTGACCATTGCAGTAAAAGCATTTATGCAATTTATATTGGCCCTAAACTGCCTCTGCGCGCACAAATGGAGTTGCTTATTATCACTTTCTACTATAGGCTTCTGCTTGCAGAACTTCTTTTTGCATCTTGCTTTCAAGATGTGCACCAACGGCTGGCCGGTCACGGAAAGAATGGACATGGTGGCCGCTCGCTGGTTGCGCGGTATTGTCTTGACAAAAACATATTTTGTCTGCCGTAAACCGTAATTCCTTTAATCTAGAAAATGTATCTTACTATAAGTTATTTCGTTCAATGATATGAAGCAATAGGAATTGTTATGTTAAGACAACATTATTTATTCCAATTAACATACCATAAAACTACAATGAAAGAAGACTATCTTAATTTAAGATATTTTTTCTTTGGAACTCAATAAAATAATATTTTCTTGCTTAAATAACATAATTCTTCATTTGAAGATAAAATTTTAATAGATTAAATTGTTTAAAAATGTTGAAATAAGATTTTTTATTGTTTTTAAACTAAAACTTTGTATATTTGCTTTGAAACAAGTTTTCTTTAAATGTCAAGTAAAATATTTTATTGTACAAAGAATAATATTTTCTTGGAGAAAATATATATGACTTGAACAGAAACACATTCTCTTGATATTAAGAAATATTTCAAGACATTTTTAATTCTTAATTGGAGAAATCCTTTTTATCTGTGCAGGCTACAACTGTCTAACAAACCAACAGCCTTTATTTCCAAATATCCCAAGTAAATTGTTAAGATAAAAGAAACCTCCAATGTATAGAAATTTCATGAGAGCACGTGCAAACACAAGGTCACGCACATCCTTCTTAAAACTTTCAAGAACACCTATCACACAAAGTGGTAACGATTTTACCCGGTCAAGCTAAAGGGCCGGGAGCAAGCTTTGAATGCAGAATAGCTTTTTTACTCTAGCTAGAGGTATGTATCTCAAAGTTTCGTGGGTACAAATAGGTTAAGGTTACATTGCGAGCGGTGAATTGCTATGAAATATTTATTGACATTTGGAACACAATGTAAGGGATAGATTTTATTTTTTAAATATTTGTAAATTGATATACAAGGTGGACTGACGATTTTGTGAGGGGGAGGCCTTTGTTCAGCAGTGGACGTCTTTCGGCTGACATGATATATTGATTAATATCGTATACATTGAAACGATAGAGAAAGGCATAGTGCTACTTAAGGCATTGATAGCTCAGTGGTAGAGACTTTGAATACCATGACAAAGGTTACTAGTTCGAATCTCACAATGAGCTGCATCGTGAGAGAACTCTAGTTGAAAATTTGTCGCCAAATATTATCTTCTTACAACTTGGTACTATCATGAAAATGAGCATTTTCCAAAGGGCTTAGTACGCTTACTTACTGTTTATAAAAACCGGAGGATAGAAGATAGTTTCTAACAATAAAACTATTCCCGCTAATACTTAAGCGCGCCTTTACCCATAAAGGCTATGCTATATATATACATAGACGCGTAATGCACGGATACCGCGGAATGAGCAAACTTTTATAATAAAGACAGAAAAGTGGCAAATAGCCTATATGATGGTAAGTGGCTTCCATCCCCGAAGACAGCTGAAAACTTACTAAATGTTGCATGTTTCGCACCTACTCTTGCGTTGAGTGCTTATTATCATGCAGATGTTAACTGTGTACCTAACGCTAGAACTTGAGAATGATATTCATATTTAAGTAATATGAGAAGGTACACATACATAAAAGAGTCACTGCTCCCTTGACAAGCAAAGGATTAATTAAATAATTAGTAATGTATCAACGATAGAATATACTGCCATAGGGTTGTGACCTGGGGGGTTCATTTCGCGACATTTGTAGCTTAATTATTTGTTTTATGTCTGAAATAAATTAAAAAATGGTAAAACCGACACCGACTAAACTTTAGTCGATTCACAGCAAAAAAAAGTAACACGTTTTCTATTCAGATATTAAACAAATGTTAATAAAATTAAAATGTGGTAAAATTAACCACCACGATATAAAGATGCCATAGGTGGTTATACTACCACTGAGATATCATTTTAAAATATGAATAATAGTGGGCCAGAAGGTAGTGCTTCTGGAAGAGGTACGCATAGTGAAGAAGTTCATCTTTCTGGACCCTTGACAACCAGCAACTAGGACCTTTTTCCTGGTACCTTAAATTTATTAACTATATTTCAAAATGTAACGAATATAATAATAATGGAAAGTAATATTCTTCACATACGACCATACTTCACGTATGGGACCAAAATAATTCATGATGACTTTACATTTAATTGCATTTTATTTTTCTGGATCACAGCTGAAAATGAGTGAAACTGAAACTTTGCCTAGCTACTCAAAGCTAATTTTTGATAACAGACCCACAGCAGTTCTGTTGGCAATTTAATTAACATGAAACGGACTTCGCTGGCCTGCAATATCTTCTAATTAATAATGAAAATGCTATAAACCTGCTATTTTGTGAACCGGAAGCATAACATAAATATTTGTGCATTTTTTATTCAGTTGGAAAGTAAGTATTCATAATTTATAACCTTCATAAAAAAAAACATTCTTCGTCTCTCAAATCAGATATACCTATTTCCTGCTTTGCAAAACACTATTAATATTAATTTATATTTCAGGATCAATTTGTTAAAAGTAGTAAATAGTATTAATTTGACTGCAGTCTAGGGTTAATTTTGCCACATTTGCAGCTTCTATGTTTCAATTCTGAAATGAATTAAATAAAACCGGACAAGTGCGAGTCCGACTCGCGCACGAAGTCTTCCGTAATTTCCTATGTTACTCTAAATAACAAATCCTTCTTATCGGTATTCCTGTAATCTATATGGTAAAGAACTATTTTCTGTATTTTTCTATTTTTTTGGCCTAGTAGTTTCAGAAAAAAGTGGGGGGGGGGGGGAATGGTTATGGTTGGTTATGGTTTCAGATCTGTACAACGAGTCCTTTCATTTGATATGTCACACAACATATTTAGCAAAACAAAATCTAATTTATCCCCCAAACGTGGCCCCTAGTTTGAAATTCATTTATTTACGTTACACGTCTTTGGATGGACGTATTTGGATCACCGACTTATATATATGTACCACCAATTTCAGATTTCAACTCAATCTAGTCCAGTATTTTCAGACGGACAGACAGATAGACACACGAGTGATCCTTTAAGGGGTCCGTTTTTTTTTAGTTCCGGAATCCTAAAGTAAGGTAAAGCGGTATGTGTTTGTTCTTACTTAATCGTAACTTTACTTTAATTACTGTTTTGTATTCAATATTTAACTTAAACTTTTCAAAGTATATATTAAGTTATCTGAAAAAAGACCTTTTAAAATGCCAAAGGAATTAAAACAAGTTTATGAATTAATTTGTAGACCTTGAAAACTTTTAAAACAAAGACGAATTAGTTAAATTTATCATAAATCAAGTTAAGGCAGCGTTTTGAGTAAATCCAGTAATTACTTGGATTTTCGTCGACTTTATAATGCGTCCTTCCATTTTCGCAATTATTGTTCTAACAAAGACTTAGAGAAAAATTACAAAAATAGACAGTTTACTAGACTTTGAAAAATTTATATCAAGATTCAATCTTAAAACTATTTTATTGTATTTTTTTAATTAGGAAAATGGCGTTTGTCAAAAGTATTCCCTCCAAACCTATAACAATTTATTTTATAACTTACGAGGATCGTCGTGATTTATTTTAAGAAGATTGCATTAAAGAAGCAATTTGCAATTTATTTTTACTTCCAATTTTGTCTTTTTAAATATCAAAGCCATTCGTTCTTTTTAGGAGGAGGGACTAGTAAGTCATGTTGCACACATTCAATCACATTTTGCTGACTTTGCTTGTAATACTGCGAACCAGCCGGCATTGGGTCTCGCTTATTGAGTAAGCGTTATCTGTTGATTTTTAATTTCGCCGAAGAGTCATAGTTTCACAACTATACATATGTTTTTTATTACACTTTTTAACATAGTAGCGGTACTAGCATAAGAAATATTCATTGAATACGCGGGTATTCAATGAATATTTCTTATGCTATAATCCTGACTGATGATGCCATGATTAGTGGCTACAAATATTTTGTTACAAGTTCCACTAGATTATTCTCTGTTAGTATTAGGGTATTAGTAACTTGAATCGAACGAGTCCGAAACTAGGAAACTTAACGGGAAATCGACACGTGTTTCGCTTCTACACGAAGCATCTTCAGGACATAGTAGACTCGCTGACACATTTTTTTTTTTACACACGGTTATATATTTATTATTTACTAGTTAATCCAGGATGTCATAGCTAGAATAGAGGACACTCGGTGGACCAGTTGTGCCGAAGGAACCAAATGAAAAAGAAAACGAGGAAGACCTGTTAGAAGATAAATCGATGATATTAACAATATAGCAGAAGAGAAATGACAAATAAAGGATAGAGATAGAAAATAATGGAATAAAATTGATAAGCCCTACAAAGAGGTTCTCATTCCAATAAATAAAAATTAATACATTGATAATAATAATGCAATAATAATCATAATAATTAAATACTTTCCTATAATATAGTAATAAAATACAGTATAGGTACTACTACTAAAATACGATAATATACCTACTGTACTAATGCAGAAATTTGAGAATCCGGTGTAAGTTATAAAGTACGTTCGTTTTTTCAATTAATCTACAGCACAAGCCACATCTAGTTAACTCTATCCACGTGCCATTCTCTAATGAAACACATTAATAACATCTGTGCACACTAAAATGTCTTTTGTTTCTTATACGATTTCGGAAATTGTATCCCCCTTTTGTGTTACATTCGGTTAATAGCTTCGTTATGCTTAGCGAAATATTGTACGGGTTATGTATGAAATGGCCGGCCATTTTGTTATGAAATTGGTTGCTTCATATTGTTATAAATAACATTTAGATTTATGATATTACTAGCTTCCATTCCGCGGTTTCACCCGCGTTCTCGAGGGCTATTTTTTTTTTTTTTTTTTTAAAGGACTAAAGTTGGTAGCCTCTGATGGCTGCTCCAACCTTACCGGACAATCGGCGAGCGCAGAGAGCTCTCAGTCGGGTAACATTTAGGTAACCACGCCTGAGGGCACCCCCGAGTGGGGTACAAACCTCGGCTCAGGACGTTACCGGAGGAAGGGGAGGACTTTCTCGAGGGCTACCTGCATACCAAATTTCATCAAAGTTGGTCCAAGCGTGAAGAAGTAACAAACAAACTACATCACAAATTGTCGCATTTTTAATATTACAGTAGTAGGAAATATAATATTTATATATATACTAGTCGGACTATCTGTCCCCCGCGGTTTCACCCGCGTTCTTGGAATAAAAAGTAGCCTATCTCATTTACCTATTTATAAAATAGTTATCCTATGAAGTCAAAAATCAACTACGTTGTAACTCTGGTCCAAAAGGCATTAAATTATACTTTATTTTATTACAAGAAATTATTTAAAGATAGTCGGGTCAAATCGAGGCTTGAAGCCCCGATTCTTTCAGATAGATGATGTACCTATTTTATAGTGACTGGATTTATTTAATACCTAGTTTTGTACTAGACTGCTTAAAAATGTCTCACTTAAATAAGGCGGAATAGGTTAAAGGAAGATTTGATAATAAATTTTGAGTTTTGAAATCTACAAGTTTTCTTGTAAAGTTATTTTTTGAGTACCAATCATACGAGTATACTCATTGAGTAAAAGTTCAGTTAAAAGTGATACTCCGCCTATTAAACACAAGGATAGGCAATGAGCAAGAAAATTCTTGCAAGCTTAATCCACACTAATGACATACTTACAAGCTCCCGCTAGGGGTTCTGGGTCCATAGTCCGTCATTAGGCCCTAATATAGATTAGTATAACCTTCAATTTCCTTAGGGATATACTGACATACTCGTTGCTTAAATCAAGCCTGGCAAATTTCAAAGTTTAGGTACGAAAATATACCTACAGGTTTACTAGCTTTCAACGGCAAAATAATTCAATACGCTTACAATGACATTGCTCGCTTACGTAGGTACTAAGAAAGGATTTTCTGAAATTCAGCTCTGTAAAAAGGGGTATTTTGATGAATTTCGGGAAAGGAGTAGATAAAATAGATTAGTATAGATTTATTTCTATTTTAGGAATTGTACACATTTACAAGAAATTTAATTCAATGGTGGATTACATACTTTTACGTTAATTATTTATTCGTAGGTTAACCTAATACAACGATAAGAATAATTTTTATTTTTAATTAAAAATAGATATTTCCTAGTTATTAAATATCAAAACCTTATATATTTTAGAAATAAAATACGCATTTTTAATAATAATATAATTCCAGAATAAAAACAATATTATGTAGGTACAGGCAGGATATGTGGCTGATTGAAAACTTGATTTTACTGAAATTAAAAAATAAAATGCTAGAGCTATTTTCAAAAACGTTTCAATTCCAACAGCTTTTAAGTGTATAAAAAATACTGTGAGTTTTTTTATTTCCTGTGTCAACCATTTATTTCCACGTTATGGTCTTCAAGACAGCCGACTTTTAGGATTCCCCTACAATTTATTGGGCACATAAATTTTCTTTCTTGGTGTTAAGTTAGCTATATTAAACCCTCGGTAACCTCACAGATTTAAGGGCATTCCTCTCTTTCTAATTTCAAGACTTTAAATATATCTTTGTTAGCTTTGAATCTGGATAGAGACAAAATTATTATCTTTCTTTGATAAGATAAAAAAGATAAAAGCCCACAAAAAACTTTTTATGACAGATTCAAATTACGAATTATATTATTAATTAAATATGATTTATACTCGCCATAATTTTGCACTATTCATAAAATTAAATAGTAGATACCTATTTAAAATAAAAGATTTTCATATTTATGAATAAATAAAATAAAACTGAAAACAAAATCAAATCACGTTCCAATTGGAGAAATTGCATTCAAATGTTGACAGTAAAATATTCGAAACAACGTAAGTTGATGTGAGCTAAATCTATTTGAACAAAATAATCACATTAGTTGTTCAAACATTTGTTGTATTTGGACAAATATTGTGGCCAGTATTTATTGTGGGCTGAAAGATTTGTTTTGTAGTTGTTTCGTATATTGCTCTGCGTTATTTTTGATTGTTTTACTGTTAAAACACTTATGTGACTAACAAGAATAAATAAACAGTATTTATTGCAATCAAAATAATAGCTAAGTGAGTATTTATATATCGCAACAAACTCAAAAAATATTTCGTCGAATATTGGTAGTCTTAGAAACAAATTTTCATACATAAAAACCTAACTCATTTAACGAAACTTTCAGTTTAATACAAACATTTCGCATGTACCTAACAAGTACGCACTCCAAAAGCAATTATCGTAAATTAATTCCTTACTAATTATATCGTAAGTTACGTTTAGTGTGCTAATGCAATGTGGACATTAAACGGCAGATCTCGTAAACATGACTATTACGAACATTAAGCCGAGTTTACGTCGTAGACTTGCTTGTCTTAAAATATTAACACAGTACTGAGTGTACTTTATGTTTCTTGATAATATTGATATCAGGTAGCATGCTACTAATAGTTACTACTTCGCTGTCATATGTATAACCTGTGGTATAACATTGCTATGCTGTGTCGCAAAGCACGCTAGATGTGACATTGCAATGCTATGTTATAGTAGAGCATGCTATTTAGCGTACTGAAACGCTACATCGTAGAGTATTCCAGTGCTACGTGTTGTAAAACACACTACCTACATTTGATGTTCCAATGCTACGTCGTAGAGCACTCTACTATAATGCGACATTGCAGTGCGACGGTGCAAAGCATGCTGTAATGTAGTGTTCGATCGAAGGGCGATTTCTGCCCAAAGCCACCTCAATTTTCAGACTTTCTTCAAAGCCCAACTAGTTCGAGATTGGTGTGACCATCACGCGTCCATCGCGACCATTTTGGCTGAAGCCGAAGGTTTTTTTAAAGGCCCGTATTTAACCACAATCTTACTGTGATCAGTGTTGATTTGAGCGATGGTGGTAAGCACACAAAAAGCGAAGGCGGTTTTTTTGAGCGAAAGTAGCCGAAAACGACGCTTCGGTCGAATATTAGCTATTTTGCTTCTATTTGAATAAAAAAAAAATCAGTAAATTAAAATAAACACCTTCGCTTGGTAGGTAAAGTTTAAAATAAAAATAATGTTGTATGACACCTACAAAAATATTTTATTACTCTCATGAAGTTTGATTCAACTGGTGAAATGAACTCCTGTCGTTAGACCAATAGAACCCAAGTTTACAGACACAACTTTGAACAGCCGGAGTGGCTTAAGATAATTTTGTGATGTATTCGAATATTATAGACAACCCTGGAACTGTAAATTGCTATAATAATTCTAGACTGGCTTAGTTACATGCTAACCTCAGTTATGGTAACAGTACTACCTTTGGAGTCTCACAATAACTAAACCATTTCATAAGTCTCTTCAACTTCAATATAGTTTCAACGTGGCAAGATTAAGTTCAGTACTTGACACTCAATAATCTAGGTATTAGAGTGATTAAACCAAAAATTATTGAATTAGTGGGTTGGTGAATCAATAAGCCTCAAAATTATTGTCATGTTTTCATTTTGTCAAATATCCGAGATCTGAAGGTAAATAGTTACTCACGCCTTTACGGTTATTTGTAATACCTATTAATAAAATAAATATTTCAGGAATTCTAGTAAATCATTCCCTACCTTATTTAGGGGATGGAAGTTTGTATGGGTTTTACAAATGACAACACGAGCGAGGCCACTCCGGATTGAAGATCTTTTATTGTAAAAATCTATGAGCAAGTCCTTTATATAGGAACATTATGCATAAAATATAATATTTAAGGCGATGATAGCTCAGTGGTAGTGACGTCGGATGCCGCGATGAAGGTCGTGGGTTCGAATCCTACAATGAGCTTGAACTTTCGGTGAAGGAAACCATAGCACGGTGGTAGGGTACTTTGTAGTACCCGCCTGGCTGACCCTCAAGTTGAAAATCTGCCGCCAAGCACCTTCCGATGTGTCCCGACAGCTGCACTTAAGAGACAGTTCCCTTCTTGGCTTTGTGTGCTTACCACCATCGGCCACATCATCAAAAAAATAAAAAGTTAAACAAATACCTTGGCTTTCATTGAATACTCCCAGCACCATTATAACGATGACAGTGAGGCCGATCTTAAGCCTGTAAGTGAGGCAAGACATGGCCTGCATGTCGACTGCCCACATTTCTGACATGTTTCAACCGCGCCGCATCCATTCGTTATATAATTTTAGATGACGTGGAGCTGTCTGCGAGGCTGATTTTGGATGCATGATCTGTTGAAGAAAATAAAGATTTTTTATTGAGATTTAGTATTTATTTTACATGATTTAGCTTTTAGAATGGATTGCCAAGGGTATTATATCGGCTCTCAGCATTAAAATGATTTGTTTGTTTCATATTATACTTAACTAGCTGTTCCCAGCGGTCTCACTCGCGTTCCCGGGATAGGGGAGCCTATAAACTGGGGACTATAACTTGGGGATAATGCAGCTTCCTATTAGTGAAAGAATTTTTCAAATCTGACCAGTAGATTAGCGCGTTCAAACAAACAAACAAAACTCTTCAGCTTTATTATTAGTATAGATATATTAGTGTAAAAGTATTAATTTCTCGGTTTGTATGCTGAATTTCATTATATTGGATATTTTGTTTTTTTTTCTTCTGCAATAAATATTCATATTGGATTTGTGTCAAGATTCGATACAAATTCTTCAAATTACAGGACTGTAACTTACTTCGATTACGACATTATTGACATATAGACTGATTGACTGACAAACAGACAAAATCCTTTCTAACTAATGAGATTTACTTTAGTGGCAATTTTAAAGGTTATATAAGACACTATTCCTGGCCACCTCTTTCAAGGTGCCATCTGCGGTAGGTCTTGCCACCAGAGCATACACTCCAGTACCCTTAAGGGAGTGGGCTGTGATTTCTTACCCCTATTTATCCGGAATGGTACTGGAGCTATAGTCGCTATCCACACGCAATCTAACGAATTCTGTTGGATTAAATCCCCGTCGTGGGCATCGATGAAGCCAACTACCATTTCTTCAGATGTAAGCCTGCTCACATACCTACTGCCATAAATCTGTCTACTAGCAGAGTGACAGCTATAGGACTCCGCTTAACACTATTGTAAGGAGCTACTCATTCATCATCCACGGTTCCACCACATGTTCCACACTACGGTCTTCGAGTTCGTGCCGGCATAGATGGTCTATGCCCCTCCCCCGCGCCCCACGCGTCTGTTGGTCGCTGCGCTCCGATTGTGCAACATTGTTTTGTTTTATGTGTCAATGTTCTGTGGATAACATACGATGTAATAAGTTTTCTAGCCTCTATTACTATGGATATGGAACCCTAAAAATACTTGTCAAAGTACATGACCAAACTGACGGTGCACTTCAAATATTTTCCCCATCGTGTACCCAAACTTCTTAATTAGCGAGTTTACCGCTTATAAAGTTACTGAACTTCCCTACCATTAAACCATCTTATAAAATCACCCAAGAAATGCCGACGTGCAACTTTTAATGTCTTCTAAGAGAAATTCTCTTTGTACTTAGTGTTGCGGGTGGACGCGCAAATAAAATAATAAATGTCGTATTATAAGCAGACGCTTGGGATTTTTCAGTACGAGACTTTTTTTGTTGGAATATTATTTATCTAGATTTTTGCCGTTTCTTTTCACGCAAAAGCATAACGACTCTTTTTATTTTTAATATTTATGCAATTACTATATCTAACAGTGAAATGTGTTATATTCAGAAAGAAAAATAAAAATTACAACAATTAAAAGGAAAAATACAATCCATTTGTTTTACGAACTTAAACATACGATAGGTAAACAATCAAGTTCAGTCAGACATTGTTTTACTTGAAAGAGTCAAAGTAGCGCAATGAACTTAAACCACCCTTTGTACCTATTTTGCGCCGAGATTTCAATTTGCAATATTTTTCAAAGCATATTATGAAACCTAAAGCATAAATGTACTTTTTACTTGTTCGACTGAAAAATCTAATACAAATATCAAAGTGAGAATAAAAATACGTACCTACTTTTGTAAATTTGTAAATCAGCTCTATATTTCGTATATAAATCTAACCGAGTAGCTATTCGAGTACTAAAATCGTCATCTTGCCCCATTAATACGTTTGAGTACAAGTTAGGGTTCTTAGATTTACGCTAAGCTTCTAAAGCTCAATTTTATCAATGTTTAATAACTTTACATAATACCTATACTTAAGATAATTAAGTCAATTTGACTTAATACTTACTTTACAAATTCTGTCACATAGTCATATTTACCCCGAGGATTAGTGCTATACGTTGGTAAAATTTAAATTAAATTGTTATAACTTAATTAAACTAATACACAAGCTCCTAAAATTATGTAGGATACACTATCCGCAGTAATTGGCCTAGTGTATCCAATCAAAATTACGCTATATATATTTTGAAATAAATATGATTTTCTCTCTTTGCTTGTCTCTTTCCGAAAATTATTCCAAAGCTCATAGCCATGGTATTATAGTCAAACTATAACAATAGTGATTTTTTCTATCGATCAAGTTGAACCTTGTATTGAATTATATTTAGTTCAAATCTTGTAAGTCAATTTTAACTCTTTTTCCGATGTTCAATTGATCTGAAAGGTACAAAATATGTAAGCCATGATGACAAAACGATAATATGGTATCATTAAGCTGGTCTAATGATGGAGATGAATAAAAAGCTTGTCCTTATTTTTTTCTTTCTTTCCAGTTGAATATCAGTTCCAAAAATTATTTTCGTGGACGCGCGTCCTTAAACACAAAATAATTCTCAGAACTCCCAGCCAACAGGTTAAATTTCCACTTCCACTGATATTTTTAGGAAATTTTATTTGTTTTCAAACAAAAGCATCGTTCTTTTACCTAAAAAGGAAAACGACCGTTTTAAGTAATAAAAACTGTGATGATATACAGTTATATAGTTTAAACGTCAATTCCAGTTATAGTATGTGACAGAATTTACGAGTTGTCTCAAATAGTCGTTCAAACTTAAACTGTTATAAAAGTGACTGTCGTTATACTGTTAAAGTGTGGAACATGACTTGACTGCAACTTGACTAGAATATTATGAGTTTCAGCTGGATGTGAGATATGACGTATTATGTGAATTTTAGCTGTTATGTGTAGAATCAGTTTTTTTTTGCTGAGACTGCAATAAAGTAGATAATGAATTATTTTTTACTTAGGTACCTTTATCAGTTTTTGATGTTTGTTTTCAAATGTTTATATAGCTTATGAACCATAATATTATTGTAGATAAGCTCCAAATCAGCACTCATGAAGAATATATTATTTATTCAAAATGCTACTACTTCTTAGCCTAATTTGTATACAAATAATAAAATATTAATCGCAAATATATTTTGATTACTTATCTTACCAATATTAAAATTAGATGGAATATTATCGATTCGTCGAAGACATTATGCGTGAATCACGACATTTGACATCGCCAGTCAATCTTTTCTCGCATATTTTAACCTATGGGTTTAATCTATTTTAAAGGACAAAGCGAGAAATCTTACTCCACGACTTATTGTGCAGAGGAAAAAAGGCATGCCATATGCCCACGATTAATCATATTTTTTTAGCGTAAAGTAAAAGATTTACGAAGAAACTATGTTTGTGTCTTTTTATTATTATTTTTTTACCATTAATAGGCCTGTGTTTGACCACAATCTCACCGTTGTCAGTGATGATGTAGCTGATGGTGGTAAGCACACAAAGCCTAAAAGGAAGATTAAAATACGCTTGAAATCTTCAAACTTTTCAACTTTAAAAAGGAAAACGAATAAATAAACTCATTTTATGTAAAGATATTGAATAATTTTCAAAGACAAACTTTTACGATAAAAATTTAACCAAATTGCAATAAACCGAAATTCAGTGTTGGAAAAAGATGCCATATTTTCTATGTTACCCGTTTAGAGACTGGAATATATAGCAAGCTTTATTGGAAAAGACTTGAACTAAGCCTTTCTAACGGAATCCTTGGAATTTATTCATGATGTATCCCTACAAAGCTTGGAGGAAAAATATTTTTTCCCAAATGATAGACGTGGGATAAAAGTTGGCCATTGAAGTGATGGCACTGATGGCAGCCAATACTTGTACAGTTCATTTCTTACTTTATCCAATGAGTTTTGTTTTCTACGTAAATTGTTTATAAAGAGTCAAAGAGATATAAAGTAAGAAACTTGGTTTAGTAACAATCAGAAATAGTTCGTGATTGATCCTATTATATTTTTGACAGGCCAGTTGGCGCAGTTGGTTAAGACGCCACCTATCGCGCCGCTGGTCGTGGGTTCGATTCCCATCCAGGACAAACATTTGTGTGCATGAACATGTCTGTTTGTCCTGTGTCTGGGTGTAATTATCTATTTAAGTATGTATTTACAAAAAAAAAGTAGTATATGTAGTATATCAGTTATCTGGTTGTCCATAGTACAAGCTCTGCTTAGTTTGGGATCGGATAACCGTGTGTGAAGAATGTCCGAGGATATTTATATTTTACTGGCTGCCGCCCCGTGGTTATATTAATATTTCCCTTTTTATATTAATATTTTTTTATAATTTTAATATAAAAAGTAGCCTGTATGTTATTCCAGGGTATTATTTAGTTATATGCCAAGTTTTATCCAAATCAGTTGAGTAGTTTTTACGTGAAAGAGTAACAAAGATCCATCCATCCATTCTCACAAACTTTCATCATATCAGCCGATAGACGTCCACTGCTGGACAAAGGCCTCCCCCAAGGATCTCCACGATGGCCGGTCTTGCGCTACCCGCATCCAGCGGTTTCCCGCGACCCTAACAAGATCGTCGGTCCACCTTGTGGGGGGCCTGCCCACGCTGCGTCTTCCGGTTCGTGGTCGCCACTCGAGAACCTTTCTGCCCCAGCGGCCGTCGGTTCTACGAGCGATGTGCCCCGCCCACTGCCACTTAAGTTTGGCAATTCTTCGGGCTATGTCGGTAACTTTCGCAATCATAATATTAGTCGGATTAAAGTCGATGTTCACCGACTAGAAAATTTTAATCAGGCGTGTATGATGACTTTTTCCTACGAAAATTCATTAAATTGAACGTTGGTTAAAATGTACTAAATTATAAGCTATAACTATATCGTATGTAATTAATACAATGCAACGAGTAGGTAATGAGGTCATTAGTCGATGGGCGGGGTAATACTATTATGTCCACTGTTATGCCTTTACGTTGAGGAACGTAAGTACTTAGCATAGGTAAAGTTTTATTTTATGCTTTAACTTAATCTATAGGTACATCTAACAGATTGTTCATCCCCAATATGGTATTCAAAATTGCCCAATTATGTTTTTGGGTCGACGGCGACCTGTAAAGTACCTAATAGTAATTTAATAACAGTGCCTACTTCAATATAAAAGCCTGAACACATACCTGAATCCTGAAGTTCTACAAATAAAGTTTCTAAATACGAATAATAGGGTAGTTGACTGACATATTAAAGCAGCTACTTTTTAATAAATGTCAAAACGATAGTTTATAAGGAATTTTGTATGAAATCTAAACTATGACGTCATAGTTTCACACCATCAAATCATCTACTCTTAGTGGTTCCACTGGTAATTAAAAATCATAAAAAGCATTAAATGTACAACATATTTGATATTTCCACGTGTTTTTAGATGTTTTAAGCATTGGTTAGTGTTTGGTCATTTATTTTTGACAGTGTCAACTACCCTATTATTGATTAATGTAGTTATTTCAAGAGTAAAATATGTCGATATTATATTTTATGCATTACTAGCTGACCCGGCAGACGTTGTCCTGCCCTGAGAACAAAAATAAAACTGGGACCTACAAACCTATCCCTACCTACTCCTATCTACCTCTACCTGCCACTACCTACCCCTACCTTCCTTACCTATCTACCCTACCTACCTACCCTACCTACCTACCCTACCTACCTACCCTACCTACCTACCCTACCTACCCTACCTACCTACCCTACCTACCCTACCTACCCTACCTACCCTACCTACCCTACCTACCCTACCTACCCTACCTACCCTACCCTACCTACCCTACCTACCTACCCTACCAACCTACCCTACCTACCCCTACCTATCTACCTACCTCTACCTGCCACTACCTACCCCTACCTACCTAACCTACCTACCCCTACCTATCCTATGTCCTTCTCCTGGCTCTATACTACCTCCCTGCCAATTTTCAGCTAAATCGGTTCAGCCGTTCTTGAGTTATAAGTGGAGTAACTAACACGACGTTCTTTTATATATATAGATTTTTTAAAATTAATTTGAATTTAGAATTGTGTAAAGTACAATAAACTCAAAAGTTGTCACTTTACGCTCAACTAAAATAAACAATATAAATTCAAGGTAGCAAATATAAAGAAAACCTAATAAATAACTGGACTTTAATTTCACAACTTGTCACCTAAGTCATTTACGTCACATTATTATTCATGTATGTAGATTAGTAAAATTTCTCTGACATTTAATATTCATGAAGGTAATTAAAAGTAATTGTATTGTTACGCTCACGATGCCCATCTGATGCGGGAAAGAGTTTCTCAAACTTGTAGACTGTCTATTTGGCACCAACCTTCCTTCAATCCTTCATTTTATCAGTATCCAAAGAGACTTCAATTGCTCTTATCCTATACGGCCTAGTCCATATTTTTTTTATTTATGAATTAAGGGACTCCAACAACAAATCTACTTATCAAAATTATATTAAATTACATACAATAAATCTAGTGAATTTGTCACTTACAGGAATGCACAACACTTTTATATAAACATGTAGATCAAAATCAATTATGGAATTAATATAAACAGATTACAAATAGAATAATTACAATAGATCATCATCATCATGTCAGCCGAAAGACGTCCACTGCTGGACAAAGGCCTCCCCCGAGGATCTCCACGATCTTGCGCTACCTCACAAGATCGTCGGTCCACCTTGTGGGGGACCTGCCCTGCGTCTTCAGGTTCGTGGTCGCCACTCAAGAACCTTTCTGCCCCAGCGGCCGGCTAAGTATGTCATACAGATTATAAGTAGTAAATAAATATCACAAACACGACTAGCCGTTGAATTTGAATTAAGTCTGTACTCCACTTGAACGCTTCTACAGACCCACATACATTTTGCTTTGTGCCTAAATTTAGGCTCGAGTGTTCTTATTCTAAACTCAAGTGACAAATCTATTGTGAGAACTTTCTTGCTGCTATTAGAGCTTAAGTACTTGACTTCAAATTGCCATTGAATGAAATAATATTGTACGAGTTCTGTGGAGTTATTACGTAACTTTATTGCAATTTTTTTTTTATTGTAACTGGTTAAATAACCTAACCTTTATAATTACGTTTGGTAATTGCATATGTAAATAAAGCTTCATTGCAAATGGAAACATTTTCGATATTGTAAATGGTTGCTTTATTTTGAAACTAGCTTCCGCATAGCGGTTTCACCCGCGTTCCCGGTGGTTTTTATGTGTATCCAGGATAAAAAGTAGCCTATATGTTATTCCAAGGTGTGATCTATCTATGTGCCAAGATTCGTCACAAATCCATTGAGTAGTTTTTACGTGCTCACACACATTCGAATTTATTCTGTAGTATGTAGTAGTCTGTAGTATTTCTAATAAAATGCAAATGTAAAACGTTCTAGATACAAAATTTAAATACACGTAGGAATATTTTTCTTTTGATAGCGTTAATTCAAATTATCGACCTAAATAAATCAATAAAATTCATACTAAACATAAAAGTAAACGGTATTTGAAGTAGATCTTTATAGAATGCGTGTGAATATTTCAAATAACATTGTATGATTTAGAGCCTCCAGTGTATTCTGTCCTATTTATAGCCGATTTGGTCAAATTTAGGCGATACATATTATCCAAAACTAGGACAATGGGTAGATATCTTCGGTATTTTAGATGCTTGTTATTATTCATGAAACATGAACCTATTTTGCATTCTATACTTGATAGAGGTATTGACCTAGATTCTGGAAGGTACAGGTAAAATAAAAAGGATATGCTTTATATAGACTAGCTTCTGTCCGACGGTATTAGGTACGCGTATTCCCTAAGGATCTAACATTTTTTGGGAAAACATAGTTTGTTTCAGATATTTTTCAGATCAATGTACCTAATTAGACATGATGCATTAAAGGCATCTTCGAAAATAGCCAAATCCAATATCTAAAAAAGGTACTACTACATGTTATTTTATTATTCACTTTATTATCACTCGAGTAGTAGGTACATCTAATTTTTTTTTTGTTAAATTAAAGTTATTGTAACGATAATAATGAAGCTAAACTAATGTAGTTGCCTTTGAATGCTGTCGCCGAGTTCCTAGTGTTTATTACATTCTACTTGTATAAAATCAGTGGCCCTTTTCTATTACCACAGACGTTCAATTACTGGATTTATCTCATACAAGGGTAATTGATTCTTAAAACAACACTCTTTTGATTATTTTTTCTTTTAAAGTATTTACTAAACTTTAAAGACTAACTACACCAATAACTTTTGTAGTATAATTTCATACAACGTGATATAATTATGATAACCGTATGATAATCAAGTGACTTCTCATCATATAGTAGGGTACAGGACTGTATTCTCGTCATACTCAATCTATCATATACTGACACTAGCGACAACTGGCGACAGAAAAATTAAGCATCCGAATCGTTTTTTAAACGTGCCGAGCACACCCATCCATCATTCGATCCTTTGTAATTTTTCACTGTCTCTTTACAAGATGAGCCCACCATATCCAAAGATTTACATCAGGTTATGTGGATATTGATGTGAGCTTTTGGATAAGTAAGTTTTGCTTTATTTGACAGGAACATCAATCATTATAGATGGCGTAGGTAGACTGCAGTACAGTAAAGGTGTTGATATTAATAATTATAGAAAATTACAGCCTTTAATTAATTAAGACTTTTACACTAAATATATATTACGATATAATTATCCAGTCAGGCGTCGGCGTCTGACAGCGGAGGTCACTTATAGCTGGCTAGCTAGCTAGTTAACTTTGTTTTTCCACATGAAATTTTTAAAATAAGTTCCCAGAAACAAAAGCGTTTAAATGCCGTCACACGGTTGTCCACTATAAAGGGAAATCTATTAAGCTGTAAATGGTGGCAACGCCTGTAACGTATTAAGTATATCGAAAGGGTTTCCCACAAAATTACTTCTTGTTCAATCTTTGATCCGTTCCATTCACTCGTACATTAAGCCTATTCATTCGTAAATGTTGCCAATTGAATGAAAATAACGTATTTGTATGTTTTTACAACGCTTGGTAGTCAGTGATGTAAATATAATAGTATTATATCGTCTGCGAAATAATCTTTTTAATCATCTCCTTAAAATCTGTAGCTGAAATCAAATAAAAATACCATCTTGCAACTTTAATTAATTCTCAAAACGTGCCAAATTCAAACAAGTGTCCTTTTTTTGGGATTAACTTAGAAAGAAATAATTAGTTAATACATAGACTATTAATAAAAATGTCAGCGTAAGTAACTAAGTCAATAATTACTTTATTTTCAGTATCTATTTGTTACATCCAAAAAGTTTCTCACGCCAAGTTTATTATTCCCATTTTAACAGTATTGCAGCAACACATTTATCAATTTTGTTATCATATGTAGACGTTTTATTTGTATATAGAGTAGGGGAAAATTCACCAGCAAATAAGTGTTCCCTTATCGACTCACATTCGTAGGATGATTCAGTAAAATATTTAGGTATGCTTTTTGAAACATTGCCAAAGTAATATGATACTGTAATATACGGTAACATAAAATTTTGTTTTAAGGGTTATTTTTACGATGAAATTGTTTGTGCTAATACTTTTAGTTCCATGAAATTTTATAACAAAGTGTCAAATGTTTAAAAATAAATTCTTCTTCTTTCATCATCATCATATCAGTCGAAAGAGTCCACTGCTAGACAAAAGCCTCCCCCAAGGATCTCCACGATGGCCGATCTTTGAGTCCTAGATCATGTAGTGCCCAAGGTATCAGTTTTCGTTACGATGAAACTTACTTTTATATTGTGCTATTGTTCATTTCTGAAATAAGATTATGCGTTCGTGAAATCACACATCGTAAGAATCCACTCTTATACAAAGTGAAAGTTATTCGTTTTGGAATTTAAAAAAATCACAACACGCGTTAAAAAATAACATTATTCTTTATTGGTTCAGCTAAGTAATGTTACTTTTAATAATCAAAAGACAAAGAGAATTGTTTAAATTATTTTACATACAGTAGCGTTGCATATTTTCAGAGTTCAACCACATTTATTCTTGGCATAAATTTTAAGCAAAAAAAGCGCTTAATATTTTTACGACCAGGTCATAGTTGCTCGATGGGCATCTAGATACATTTCAGAACATTGACTTTATTGATATGGAATCTAGTTATTCTTATATTTGCTTTATATGGGATGGGATGGAGCCAAATGTTAGTCGAGGGTTAGTGACTGGCTCGTAGAATTAATAATGTAGATTTCTGTAGTAAAAGAATATCTGAAGAAGAGCCAGTTTATGACTGTTGAAAGATTTTTTTAGTAACCAATTCGATTATCGTACCGATTTGTTTTATAAAAATTATGATATACGTACTAGTCATTCAACGGGATCGTGTACCCATGATGATATGATCGGGGACCCCAACTGTCCAGCTCTAAATATTATATAATTTTTTGTATTCCTATATTTTGTTTCTTCAAGTACCTACTTATATTTAGTAATTTGTATGATATTTTAAGTAATTCGATTAATTCCTATTCATTTGATTTGTTACCTATGACAGTGTTGGTTTAAAATCTCATTATACTAAACTCATTTATCTATTGGTACCAACTGACGTTACCCTATACAAATTACGTATCAGAAGGAAAAACTGCGCACGCATCATTAATAACTAATCTTTCCATTTCCATGGTAACGGACAACATAAATTATGTTTAGGTTACCACGTTAACGACCACAGAGTTCTACCGGTAAATAAAAGGATTTTTTTATACCAGTTTTTATAAAATTATAATAACTTGCCGTGGTAGTATGTTCAGGTCGAATCTTCCAAGCCAATTTTGACTCACTTTCCAGTGTTCAATTGATCTACAATTTGGTAATGTAAATCCAATGATAATACAATAATATTGTGTCATAAAGCTGGTCTGATAATGGAGCTGAATATAAAAATTAAGTATTAATTAAGAAAAAAATTGAGTCATGACTGGCCATCACCCTCAAGTTAAAAATATCGGGTCCTAGTTGATTACTAACCTTTGGGAGCTTTGAGTGTTTATTATCTTGCCATTAGTGTGATTGTGGTCACATAAATGTATACAACGTAATTCAATGTCTTTGAAAATTGTCTTTAGTACATACAAGCACAAAGTATTAACTCTATTAGTACCTACATACGAGCACAGCCAAATAACCAACTTGATCTAGACTTGTCCGGTTTTTTGAATTAAATTGCGACTTATCCTTACTAATCCTTACTAATATTATAAATGTGAAACATAAAAATCGTGCATATTTTTTTTTTTGGAAATCTGCCCCCAACCCCTTAAAAGAGGGGGTGAAATTTTATATGGGACTTTTCGCAGTTTTCAAGGTAGGAAGCTAAAAATCGGTACACAGATTCTTTGTTACCAACGAAAAATAACTGGCTTAGTTTTTTGGAAATCATCCCCTAAAATAGGGGACGGAAATTTGTACTCTCCGCAAAATTAGTACAGAAAAAAAAAGTTACGTGGAAAATAGTTAGGTAAATAGGAAGTTGTAGGTGGGTAGGGGTAAGTAGGGGTAGGTAGAAGTAGGTAGGGGTAAGTAGAGGTAAGTAGGTATAGGTAGTTAGGTCCCAGTTTTTTATTTGTTCAGGGCAGGACAACTTCTGCCGGGTCAGCTAGTTTAGTAATAAAACCTCTAACCTTAGTAAATTGAGCAACACTCAAATATCAAGAATAATCATTCTTGGTGTATTCTAAACAGAATTGCCACGCGATGTAAAAGCTTCTCTTGGAAACCTAGCAATGTCACGTTTTCGTATCGCACGCAAATCGCTCGGTACATTGTGTGTTGTCAAAAGCATTCACGAGTAATATTTCAGATGTTCACCTTCATCAAATATCCGTATCTGCCAATGTGACGTTCCATTAAGGATCATGTGTCGTGGTGTTATTTTTAGTTTTTTTTTCAGTTTCGACAGGATGTGATGAAGAGAAAATTGAGACTGAAAATGACTTTGTGCCCATTTCTACTGTAATGCTTTTGTATTGTTTTGGGCATGTTCGTTTCTATATACGGTCGATTTTGATTTGATTTGACAACGCTTGATAAGGTCACTATGAGTTGCGTTTGACCAATTTTGAGAGTATTTACTGGTTTACGGGTGTTAATACTACCTAATTATAAGATTTACTCTTTTTTCCCTCTCACAGTAGCTTCTCTGAGGATTTTTGGGCACTTTTCGCAACTCTCTCAATTAGATTTGGCCGAGAGAAACCAAGAGAATGAGAATTGTGGGAACAACTGGAAGAGTCCTGTGTCATAAAGACATGCTGAAAATGAAGTAAAGTAACTACCGGTAAAACTAGTATAGTTTTAATTGCTACATAGTATAATTTAGTGTAAAACAACTATAAGTTACTCAGATTGTTTTTATTTTTACTAACGTTGAATGAACACTAATAACAATATCTACCTACTATTGCCTTTATTATTTCAATTAGTTTAAATTATCCTATTTATTTTTATTAACAAATTTAGCCTTTTTTGAATTTCAGTAGCTGTACTTTAAAGGTGGCCCAAAAGATCTCTATAATTAATTCGCAATCCATAAAAATGTTATAGGTATGTTCGGTGTCTATTCATTCCTGCGCTCGCTTTTTTATCCAACACCCTAATTATCTGTTCTTGACAAGACAATTTGTCTGCAAGATGATTTTGTTAATCATTAATTTAACGCTCAACATTTAGCAAAGGTAAGCTTTAATCACTGTTTCTAGGTAAAGCGTTAATTAGAAACCTTGTTTGTTGCAAAAGTTTATCCGATAATTTGAATTAGCAACTTGATAACGTCACAAAAAAATTGTGTTTGACCACAATTTATTATTATATGTGGTCGAAGGTGGTAGAAAACCCATTACTTAAATTCAAAGCTTTAAAACAGAAATATTAAAATTCGTTTCGTTTAAACTGCTAGTAGGTAGGCAGTCATAGTTTTCATACAAAACAATAGAAATATAAGTAAAAAGAGTAGGACTAAAGTGACAGTCTACTTTTGATGTTGGCTGTACTTTTATGAGATTTTGACGTGAAATAACACAAAAATCTTTTATTTTTATCGTAATTCAAAAGTAATTTATATACCTACTATGTATTAATAACATTTTAAGATTTTATGAAATAGGTAACGTAGGTTTATTATACATATACCTACTCAAAATAAATGTAAAAATGTAGTTCAGTTTTTTCAACTATTTAATTGAAATAAATTTCAATTTTTTGTTAGAATTGTTATGTAAACGTAATTTAAAAAACAAACTTACTATCAATCGTCACTGACAATGTTACAACTGATAGTTTCAGCACACTCCATACAACCAGAATTATTTTTTGTCTCATACGCGGTAAATTGGTACTATATTATTTTTCCTTTTTTGTTTTAATCTGAAACCAACATAAAGATTTCCATGTCAACAATAAACAAGCAAACAATATGCCCTATGGAGCAATGTCGGTGAATTCTCTAGTGCCCACTCATATACTCAGTCAATATTAATTAACGATGACTTGATTACGAGATCGTCTAGGGAGTTATTGTTATAAATACCTATTGACTTACACTGAGGTATACTACTACGCATAGAGAAGCTATCTTAAGCAAAGGTCATGCTCCATTGTGTTAATATTAGTTATTAGTCGTCTAACCAGACAGTTTAAATACGTACGCTAGAACGATTTCAAGGTGTAGTTTTTTCGCGACCTAAAAGTCGTAAGCGCATCGAGATTTCCATGGCGCTTTCTCGTTTCGTGTTTAAGCAAGTAAGTGAAGTGCGGCCGGATGGCTGCAACCGTTCAACGGAATAAAGTGGTTATGTGTGGCGTCTCCTCTATACGTAGTAAGTCAGTTTTGACGTACGTTCGTGCTTTCATTTCTACAAACTACCTATAATTAGATCAAAATATGAGGAAACCCGAAGCATGTTTTTTTTAATACCATTCAGTAGCATTAGAATTTTTGCGCTCGACTGAGAATGAACTCTTATAAAATAGGTACCGCAGCTAAATAAAATATTCGCTCATACAATACGAAACCCTCGGCGCACGAGTTCGACTCGCACTTAACCGGTTTTTTAATGTAAAACTAGTTGTTCATCACCCAAGTCAAAAACCGAACGTCACATTTTTATATTTATCACGATAAAAAAAATATCAAAAAATCCGACATTTCCCGTGGATGTTTTAGTTGAACATTATTTTTGGCCATTTATTGAGGAAGTAGCACGCTTGCTCAGAAAATGCTTATTCACTCTGGCGTTGAAGAATCTAGGTTATAGGTGACAGGAAACAGACTGCCGGAGGTGAGTTTCACTCCTTTGCTGTTTGCATATGGAACGATGGAGCAAAGCATTTGGTCCCCTGTATTTTGTTTTTTTTTTCAATATTTTGACTACTTTGTTTGCAGTTTTTATAACTAACTTGGAAATAAAAAAAAATATAAAGAAGAAAAAAGTTTTGGATTTTTATTTGTTCTAAATAGCGTACAGAAATCACGGTTTAATTTTCATTTCGATGTCATTCACCCGGTATTTCAATTATATTTTCGTGTGATTAAAAATAAATTAAGTTAGTTTTTCCACACGAATGATTTGTAAGTCACCAGAATTCCGTAAAAATAGCCCAAAAATTCATAACTGCTAACGAAAAATGAATAAAGGTATCACGTTGTAGGTATGTCAAGGGATCTTGACAAATAAATTGGATCTACTTACAAGAGACTTCCACTTAGAGGTAGAAAAAAAGATAAGTTTGTAATAAGACCAGCAAGCAAATTTTGCTATTTCATAATGTAACTAAATACCAAAATGAGACGTAGGTACACACGGCCACAGATCAAGCTACACTGGGGCACCTTATACGGTTGTAATAGGCGCTATTTTGCAACAAAAATGTGTAGCTTGATCTGTGGCCGTGTGTACAATGATAAAACACGTATTAAATCACACTAATGCTGTAACAACTTACAACTAACATTTATAACAAAAGAATCTTGTTTGTTTTCATAAGAAAAACTTTTATAACCGGGACAAAAAATAGCTTCCTTTGTTCGGATTACGCGTGAAAATAAAAATTCTTAGTCTAAGTTTATTACTCTGGCAAACACTCAAGGCTTTATTATTATCTTATTTGCCTGTTATACAAAAAAAAATAGGTACGTCAAATGTTTGGAGGTTATTTATAAAAGTCACTTTTCTTTTTGATTTTTAGACGTTATTTTTGTTTTGGGCCAAATATCTTTTAATATCTAATCAGCTAACATAATGCTGGTTATACAAATAAAATGTTGTCTATTTTAATCAAATAACTATAATCTATCAAGGCATCAGCAATGTTACAAACCCCCATAAAAGTTAAGCTTGCGAGTAGTATTCGTGCACCAAGGAAGGTAATTTTTTAACTACTGAAACTGGTAGCAAACAAGCATAAGATCTGATGATAAGCGATTACCGTAGTCTATAGACGCTTGCATTACCAAGGGCATTTGCATACGCGCAATGTTGACCCTGCAAAACCCTTCAGACCATTCTTGAAGAACCCTATGCTGGTAGTCCCTTGGAAAAAAACATAATGGGACCTTAATTATATCACTACCTACTCATCTCCATTTGATTAAATGATATTTTAAGCAAAAATAAAATTTCTCAATAATCTGTCGACATTCAGGTTTTACTCCAGAGACATAAAGGTCAAGGGATCTGTGGACATGACCCTAAGGGATATTGGACAACAATGGTATTATATTAGTAGGTATCTATATCTTGAAAAGGTGGAGGATAAACGTAAAAAATACATAAAAAAGTAATATCTCTAAAGACAAAAAATTACTTCGCTCTATCAGCAAGATTTGTACTGAAACTAAAACTGTTTGCCCAAATAAAAAATAAAAAGTAAACAGGGACAATGATGCAAAAAAACTAGGAAAATTAATCCATTTGTAATCAAACGTATTTATAAAATAAATGTTTGCGACCGCTTAATCGAAAATCACGAAAATCAATTCAAAAATAAACGCTTCAACTTTAGCAGAGCGCAAAATTTCCGCTCTGTAAGCAAACCTAACAAACAATGGGTCAGCATAAATTGGCAACGGTACTTGTCAAAACAAACTGTTTATTCTCGCCCTGAATTTACTTGTTTGCGACCAAATGTCATTTGTTTGGATGTGTTTGTTTTCTTGTCACTTGTTGTTTATCTCCGTAACGGCGGTAGTAGGTTGTAATGACCGCCATTTCTGATATATTGGCACTTTACGCTCAAGGGTGATAATAAAATGAAATTATAATATCATCCTCGGATTTTTTAAGATGCTAAAGCCTAAAGCTATACTTATAAAATAGGGTAGTTGACTGACTTATCAAATCAGCAACTTTTTAATAAATGTCAAAACGATAGTTTATATGGAATTTTGTATGAAACATTCCACTATGACGTCATAGTGGAATTTTGTATGAAACATTCCACTATGACGTCATAGTTTAACAGCATCAAATCATCTACTCTTAGTGGTTGCACTGGTAATTAAAAATCATAAAAAGCATTAAATGTACAACATATTTGTTGTTTCCACGTGTTTTTAGATGTTTGTTTCATTGCCGTAGCCAACCGTAGCTAACAAAACGATTCATTATTTTGTTTTAATTCAAATCGATGTTCAAAGCTCGGCTAGTGAAGCAATATCGAAACGTCGTATGACACGACGTTAGGCACGCGCGTATTGGTTACAATTTGGAGCTGTCAGTCAGTTTTTGAATTTCGCCTGTGAACATCAACCGTGACGCGTGCGCCCTTTCTCGCTTCTATACTCTTCAATTGGAACAAGCAGACTCAAAGATCGGAAGGTGGAACTCATCGAGTGCTGATAGCAGTCCAAGGTACGTGTGTGCATTGTATCGTATTGTTATCACCTAGATCGAGATTTGAACATCATAACGTATATCGTCAGGCTTCACGTCTGTCCCAGTGTGGTAGAAAGCCGCTAACCCTTTTGGTTAGCGCGTATACTACACCCTTTTTGGTGCCGAAACCCGGGAGTTTCCACTTTTATACTTATCGTAAATCGCAAGCGTCAATTTACTTGTGGTATTTCTGGTTAAATCGTAGCTTAGAATATTTTCAATCAACCTATGGTTTTTAAACTAAAAACTATAGTATCGCATTCTAAGTTATTCTATCCAATCGGAATTTGTTATCCAAATCACAATCAGATACAAATATCATCTATCGAATTATCTTTAGAGTTCACAAACTATCACCATCGAACAGAAATTAGCTTTTATTAAATATTCCCATCAAATCTTGTCCATATTTATCGGAAATTATTGTAAAACCAAATTGTGCAATCATTTCCTATTTATCGGTGCATACTTTGGCTCACAATAGTTAAATCGTCATCACTTACCTGTACGCATCGTTTCTATCATAATACAATTACATTTTTTGTTTCTACATTATTGTTGAATCATACGTTAAAACATAAAATTATTTATCAAAATTATCACTTAAAGTGGAGGTAAGTCGAAAAACTTTCGAACGGTCAACGATTATGTTAGTGGTTGCCGGCCGGTTGATGTGACGTAGCAGTCTTGATCACCGAGTAGGTACTATATCGCTGTGTGCGTTCTTGTTATTCGTAAGGATCATCGTATAACGTAGTGTTATTTTTCATTTAACTGTGCATTCACGGTAATCGTTTATACTTCGTTTTCTTTTGAACGAACCCCTTTCAATTTTATTTTTAGCGTATAAATTATTTAACGTGCTTACTTGAATCATGTCGCTTCCGATTAAGCATTCTACTCGTAAATTAAGTACTTTAAAGAAATCCAAGTCCAAATCTATAGATATCGAATACACCACGCAAGATTTGCCGTCATTACGTAGGAAGCGGACCATCGCTTATAAACGGTTGTCTAAGGCTTTAGAGATCGGTACGTTAGCGTTGAGTGATCAGTGTCAACGAGATTTATTTTCATCTTACCATCAAGAAATAAAGCAGATAGCCGCGAATTTTGAGGATGCACATTTCACAATTCAGGAAATTTTGAATGATCCTGAACAGGAGGATAACGAAGTTCAGGAACGTTTTGATGAAATGTATTATCAGGTTTTATCGATTCATCGTAACTTATTTAGAACGGAACCGTGCCGGTCTAACGTGAGTTCTTTCTCAAATATTCGGTTACCAAAAATAGTGCTTCCGACTTTTAGTGGTGACATTAAAAAATGGCCTGAATATTTTGATACCTTCAACGCTCTAATCCACAATCCTACTTTTTTGACTGACACGGAAAAGTTTCAATATCTTATATCGTCTCTTAGCGGCGATGCGTTATCGGTGGTGAAGACGTTCCCGATGACTCATGAATATTATCACGACGCGTATCAGGCACTCATTATGCGCTATAAGAACAAACGAGACTTAGCCTTTACGTGTTGGCGAGACATTTTGAATATCGAGTTTAAACATAATAGTGCTCATGAGTTCCGGAAGTCACTCGATTTATTTGAGGAAAATTTAAGTATTCTAAAAACAATTAATCTACCTATTGGCCACTGGGATTTTATTTTAGTGTACCATATTTTATCAAAATTAGACACCAAATTGCGTCGTAGTTTTGAGGAAAAATATTCGCATGTTGAATTACCTTCATACGAACAACTTAAAGACTTTTTAAAATCTAAATGTGAGGCCTTATTACGCGATAACCACTTTTCTGAAACCATGAAAACAACTAAACCTCCGCAACGGATTCCTTATGCACCCCCGCAACCCAAGCGTACTACCAGTACTACTACTACAGCGTCGTCACATGTACTTGTTGCCGCTAATGATCAGAAAACCAATGCGAGTCGTTCGAATGCGGTTCCGTATACTAGCAAGTGTTCATTTTGTGATGATTTACACTCGATTACGTCGTGTTCTGATTTTCTTAAAAAATCTATCGATGAACGCATGAATATTGCTAATGAAAAAAACTGGTGTTTTAATTGCTTGAAGCCATCTCATCAACTGAAAAATTGTAATTCAATTTTTACCTGTCGTACATGCAAACGAAAACATCACACTTTACTCCATCGCGATAAACCTATCGAATCAAATAAAACTGAATCGACGTTGGTGTCAAGGTCACCCACTCATACTACCGTTTTGCTGGCGACTGCAATAGTGCAAGTTAGGGATGCTTCCGGTGCAATGCAATCGTTCCGTGCGTTATTTGATACGGGAAGCCAGAGTAACTTTATTACAGAATCAGCAATGAAACGTTTAAAATTAAAGTCTACCCAAGCGATTGTTAACGTTAGCGGACTTGGAGAAGCAGTCACTTCAATTTTGGGAGACGTTACTTGTTCTATAGGCGTGAACAATAAAGCAGTTTTTAAACTCAATTTGCACGTTATTGCGAAAATATGTGGCGATCAACCAATTGCAAAATTAAATACTTCAGGGTGGTCACATGTTAAATCATTACCGTTAGCTGATCCCGGTTTTGATATTCCGGGACCCATCGATTTATTGTTCGCGGCTGACGTTTTTGCGGAATCACTTCTTCATCAACATGTCAAGGGAAATTCTAACCAACCCACCGCTTTTAATTCAATCTTCGGTTGGCTTCTCTTAGGGAAAACGCGATTAGCTTCTAGTGCTTTACTCCATACATCATCAGACCTTGATAATGAATTGAATTCTATGGTTCAACAATTCTGGGAATTAGATTCTATTCCAAAATCTTCCCTATTAACACCAGATGAATCGCTTTGCGAACAATTGTTTTCGGACCATCATGCCCGCGATGCTTCTGGACGGTATATATTGCACTTACCATTCAAAGACAATTCAGATCCCACTTTTGATGGATCTCGCGACGTGGCATTGAGACGCTTTTATGCCATCGAACGAAGACTATCACGTGATTCCAATTTACATAGTCAATACGCGGACTTCATGTCAAACTACATTGAAACCGGTCACATGTCGATAGTTCCAACAGATGAAGTAGGCATGGGAAAATATTATATACCTCATCATTGCGTTTTACGTCCCGATTCAGCAACCACTCGTCTCCGTGTCGTATTTGATGCGTCTGCCAAAGATCGTCATTCCCGTTCTTTAAATGATACTCAACTTATCGGACCAAAATTACAACCTAATATTTTGAAAATCTTATTGCGATTTAGGGAACATGATATCGTGTTTATGGCCGACGCTAAGCAGATATACCGACAGATTTTAATATCACGTGAGCATCGTGACTATCAACGTATTTTTTGGAGAGCATCACCAAACGATTGTCTACAAGAATACCGTTTGAATACAGTTACGTATGGTGTAGCTTCATCGCCATTTCTTGCTTGCCGTACACTACAACAGCTCGCTGAGGATGATGGAGATTCATATCCCATGGCAAAGAAGATAGTCTTATCGGATGTATATATCGATGACGTAGTGTCTGGCTGTGAATCATTCGAAAAAGCACAACAAACGAAAGATCAACTTATCGCCCTTTTTAATTTAGGCGGTTTTCAGCTCAGGAAATGGGCAAGTAACGATCCCAAGCTCTTAACCGACCTTCCCAGTCAAGACTGTTTAACGAGTTCAGTTTCTCTTGACGATACTGAACAGTCAACCTTAAAGGTTCTTGGTTTGAAATGGGATCCTTCATCTGACACTTTTCTTTTTGAAATCAAGCCTTTAGAACGGCCATGCACAAAGCGTTCAATCCTAAGCGAACTAGCTAGAGTCTTTGATCCGTTAGGATTTTTATCTCCCATCACAGTTCAAGTTAAATCTCTCATCCAAAAACTTTGGATCCTCGGTGTTGGATGGGATCAAATTCCACCTAGTGAGATCATAAATGCGTGGACCACTTACAAGAATCAATTATCACAATTAAGTCAACTCCGAATCCCTCGTAAACTGTGTCCTACAAAGTTAAAATCGTGCGAGCTACATGGTTTTTGTGATAGCTCTGAAATAGCTTATGGCGCTGTGTTTTACTTACGCATTATCGACGAGAATGGTACAGTTCACGTATCTTTGATTTCTTCAAGAGCTCGTGTAGCTCCTTTAAAACGTACCTCATTGCCTCGTCTTGAACTTTGTGCGGCAGTTCTTCTTTCAGACCTGTATAAATTCATACGTAACACTCGCCTTTCTCGTGTTCCTATCGATACGGTATATTTATGGTCAGATTCCACAGTTGTCCTCGCGTGGTTACGCTCGCATTCATCTCGTTGGGCCACCTTCGTTGCTAACAGAGTTAGTCAAATTCAAGATATAACATCTACCGAATGTTGGCACCATGTATCTTCAGGGGATAATCCTGCAGATATTTGCTCGCGTGGACAATTTCCCAGTGAAATTCTTCACAATTCCCTATGGTGGGCGGGACCAAGTTGGTTATCAAAAGATCAAAAATTTTGGCCTATAAATTTAGACAACATATCTCACGACGACGAAGTAACTATACAAGCTGAAGCACGTAAATCTGTAGCATTAGTATCTGAACACGTAAATGAAGTACTGCATAATGAACCAACAATTTTTGAGAATTTACTTAATCGTTTCTCGTCACTTCAAAAAATTGTTAATATAATCACTTATATCTACCGATTCATTAATAATTCTCGAAATAAAAATCAGGCAAATCGTAATAAATTTCTGAATAATGTCGAACGTCATAAGGCTCTAATGCGAATCGTTAAAAGTGTGCAGAGTAATGTATTTCAAGATGAAATTTTGAATATAAAAAATCATAAACTGCTAGCAAAGCCTTTTCGAAAACTGAATCCATTTCTCGACGATCAAGGTGTGCTCAGAGTGGGTGGTAGGATTTCACGATCTGGATTGCAATACGAACAAAAACATCCTGCCTTCTTACCCTCTGACCATCCACTAACTTTCTTAATAATCGACTCTGTACATCGTAATCATTTGCACCCGGGCATAAATACCACTCATTATTTACTTCTCCAACAGTTTTGGATAGTTGCCGCCAAACGTACCGTTCGCCGTCGGCTTTCTAAATGCATTCAATGCTTTCGCACAAATCCAAAACCGTTGCAGCCTTTTATGAGCGATCTTCCGTCTTATCGTATCAATAAAATAAAACCGTTCTCTGTGGTTGGCGTTGATCTGGGTGGACCGTTCCGAATCAAACTAGGTTCACATCGTGGTGCTAAGATCGACAAAGCTTATTTGTGCTTGTTTGTCTGTTTAGCCACCAAGGCGGTCCATCTAGAAGTTGTATCGTCTTTATCTACGGAAAGCTTCATCGCATCGCTAAGACGTTTCGTTGGACGCCGAGGACGTTGTAATGAGATACATGCGGATTGTGGAACCAATTTTGTTGGTGCTAGAAATAAATTTTTATCCTTAATGCAACAAGCCTCTAATGCGGAAAAAATAGAATTTAAATTCAATCCACCAGGAGCACCACATTTTGGCGGTGTTTGGGAAATACAAATAAAATCGGCAAAATCCCACTTGTATCGGGTAGTAGGTGATCAGGTCCTAACCTTCGAAGAGTTAACTACACTCTTCATCCAAATCGAAGCCATACTAAATTCTAGGCCTCTCTGCCCTATCAGTTCTGATCCCAACGACCTCTCATGTCTAACACCAGGTCATTTCCTGACCTTAGAGCCCTTGACAGCGGTTCCCGACGAAGATCTTTCCAATATTAACATAAAACGGCTTTCTCGGTGGCAGATGATTCAAGCATTCCAACAAAACTTTTGGTCTAGATGGAAATCGGAATACTTAAATTCATTGACACAACGTGCTAAATGGACTAAAGATTCTAAACCGTTATCTATAGGTTCGATGGTGATAATTAAGGACGACAATCGTGCTCCATTGCAATGGACCCAAGCGCGCGTTGTAGAATTGCATTACGGTGGAGATGGAATAGCTCGGAGTGCATTAGTAAAAACCTCACATAATCATCTTCTTCATCGCCCTTTGGTAAAACTATGTCCTATGCCAATAGAAGACTAGTTTTAATTATTTCTTTTTTTTTTTTTCTTCGCTACCTTAATTAATAAATAAATCATAGTTAAGTAGATATTCGTTAACGTAATCGTATTTCAATAAGTTTTCATTTCTTCATTTATCTATTTTTTTTTTTTTTTTAACCAGAAAACACCATAGGTATTTTGGTGGGCGGGATGTTTCATTGCCGTAGCCAACCGTAGCTAACAAAACGATTCATTATTTTGTTTTAATTCAAATCGATGTTCAAAGCTCGGCTAGTGAAGCAATATCGAAACGTCGTATGACACGACGTTAGGCACGCGCGTATTGGTTACAATTTGGAGCTGTCAGTCAGTTTTTGAATTTCGCCTGTGAACATCAACCGTGACGCGTGCGCCCTTTCTCGCTTCTATACTCTTCAATTGGAACAAGCAGACTCAAAGATCGGAAGGTGGAACTCATCGAGTGCTGATAGCAGTCCAAGGTACGTGTGTGCATTGTATCGTATTGTTATCACCTAGATCGAGATTTGAACATCATAACGTATATCGTCAGGCTTCACGTCTGTCCCAGTGTGGTAGAAAGCCGCTAACCCTTTTGGTTAGCGCGTATACTACAATGTTTTATGCATTGGTTAGTGTTTGGTCATTTATTTTTGACACTGTCAACTACCCTATTTTTACGTCGATTCTGTATAAAGTTTCGCTTTTTACATCATACTTTTTATGTAATGTATTTTTCATTAAACTAGATAAATTTGGTGTTTTATCATCTTTGATTATAAATGTTCTGGTGATCCTTCTAATATTATAAATGTGAAAGTTTGTGAGTATGGATGTATGGATGGATGGATGTTTGTTACTCTTTCACACAAAAACTACTGAACGGATTTGGATGAAATTTGGAACACAGATAGTTTATAACCTAGATTAACACATGAGATACTTTTTATCCCAGGAAAACATAAGATCCCTCGGGAAAGCGGGTGAAACCGCGGGGCAGAATCTAGTACTTTATAAATAAGCTCTGAGGTTTATTTAAGGGTTCGCTTTTTAAATAAAAATATTTCTGATTTTCTTAGTTTATTAAGCTTAAAACTGGCTTCACTTCCAAAGCACAAAACAATTTCTTAATCCAAATATTTGGGATACTGCTTACTACAAATATTTTGTAGTTTACCGTAAACTGAACTCAGCTACAAAGCAGTTGCTCCAATAATTGGATGTTTCTCAATTCACTTAAACTCTTGAGCAGGTTTGCCTTCATCGTTTACTTGTGTACCCGTAATTTGTTTACGTTGACTTCATTATCTGTTACCTTGTTGCCTTCAAACCATTCTAGTTTCTACTGAAATTCATTCTAGAGTACTTTAACATTTCTACTGACTTATCTTGTTATTTAATGATTAACTTTTAGCATTATTCCACTTACTTTTCTAATGGTGTCATGTTCCGTTTTAATTTAATATTCTGTTGTTGTTAGCTAGCTTAGAAGATTAATTATTATAACTACAATAAAATGATGAATTGTATGCCCGTGTGGCTGGATGTAGAGGAATATTTTATAAGTTTATTTTTGTAACATCTTTATGTAACCTACAGTCCACAAATAAAGAATATCTTATCTTATCTTAAAAGCCATCAACCTTGTTTACGAAACTTACAGATATTTTAAGTAGTACCCTGATATCTATAGTCCAAAAAAATGCCTTGGAAACAGATTTTCTTACTTTATATATGGTTATATTGCTGGCCATTTTCCTAGATATCCTTAAAAAAATATTGAAAAAAATATTTAATCAAATTTTATCCGGTAGCAATACAAAAATATTATGTTTGCTTACTCAACAGATTTGATTGAAACATGCCACGTGAACATCATACTTTAGTTAACATATTGAACGAATACATTTTATTACGGGCAAATAATAAAACCCTCAAATTAAAGGCGATGATAGCTCAGTGGTAGTGACGACGAATGCCGAGACGAAGGTCGCGGGTTCGAATCCTACAATGAGCTTGAGCTTTCGGTGAAGGAAAACATCGTGAGGAAACCATAGCACGGTGGTAGGGTACTTTGTAGTATCCGCTTGGCTGACTACCACCCTCAAGTTGAGAATCTGTCGCCAAGCACCTTTCGGTGTGTTCCGACAGCTGCACTTGAGAGCCAGTTCCTTTCTAGGCTTTGTGTGCTTACCATCATCGGTCACATCATCACTGACTACGGTGAGATTGTGGTCAAACACAGGTCTATACATAGTAAAAAATAAAAAAAAGATCGAAGGTTGGAAGCTAGTTGAGTCATAACGGTCTGCAAAAATATTTGTGACACAATAAACTCTATTGTTTGTGAGATTCAAAAGAATCGAAAACAACACTTATTTCATTGAAAGTTCTTAAGAAATGAACAATTACAACTACTTCAAACTGTAATAGTGTGCCACATTCATTCTTTTGGTTAATCGTTTGTAATGTTTCTCTTTTGAATTGTTTGTTTTCTTACTGATTTTTTTCTCTCCCTTTCTTAACTATAAATCAAAAAGGTCTGAGTGCTGGACTGTGTTCAACCCTTTTGTGACATTGTTATTATCTTTGCTTATTATTTTTATTTATGGAGTAAAGTGTTGTGTAATAATTTTCAATTTGAAATACAATAGTTGTGTTCTTGACATGATATGAAACATCCCAACAAACTTCGTCCCTCATGACTTATACGGCATCACGATCCACGTCTCAGGCAATGATCCCTGTTTACAAACCCCCTTATCTAAACCCCATGTTTAACATTAATCTCGTACAAGTTATATTGTTCACTCATATCTCAATGCTCGCATTCCTCAACCTATCTCTGGAATTATACAACTTTGTATAATCACGGGTAGCGTTTGTCATTATTGTTTTGGAACTATTTCAACGACGATTTATAATATTTCTTGTTGTGTTATAGATGTTGGGTCTATTTTTGGGTGGAACAATTCAAATGTTCATACGTATTGGTATTATTATTAAAGTGGGAAGCTGTAAAATATACTAGAGTTCTTCTGAGCAAAAGCAAACAGTGCACTAGAGTCTGACAATTCATAAGTACCTGTGAAAGTGTATTTGAATAAAAATATTTCATTTTGTATAATATATTTTAAAAATATCTTTCTTGGTTTGACAAATCATTATAATTATCTGTACCTTCTTTTGCTATAATAAAAATAAATGAAGCCATTAGGACTTGCGGCTTTTGTAAGCCCTTTTCATATATATATATATATAAGTGCCTGTGCTTTTATAAGGGCTTGAGCAGAATTATACAAAATTAAATTTAGTTGAGGCCCCGGTTACAAGGGCCAACCTAAACAAACTTACTAATGGGATGTGGTCCAATATGTGCAAGTTATTAAAAATAAATCTTAAACTTCATTATATAACTACAGACTAAATAATGATCTTGAGCAAGGTACTTATTGTTAAATATTTTATATTATACACTGAAATTTTTTGTAAGATAAAATAGTTTGTAGGTACAAATTCAAAATCGCTAGCACTTATCGCTTTCTCCTTTATCCTTGCACCATTCAACCTGTGTCCGTAACCCAACTTTATTAAATTACCCTGTCTTGGAAGTGTATAAATTGTCGAATTTATCGGTGAAGCTCCCCGTGTGTACATTACCAGATCTGAGTGGTCATCGTTTGATGTACATTCGTGTGGGATATTTGAACTTTGGCTGATTGTTTGCTCTCGCATGTCACAGGGAATTGTTATTTTTAACTCGCCAGCTTGTAATTTGAGGATGAATAATACTCCTGTATTTGTTGTTGTGTTTTACATTTGGGAACGAGTGAAGTTTATTTTAATTCCCTTTTCAGAAGTGTTTCTTGGCTTGAAATATTTATTCTCACGAATTTACGTAGGTTGACATAATAAAATAGATTTCTTTTAATTTATTTCACACACTCAATACACTATAATTTAATTAAAAGTAGGTGTAGGTAACATGAAATCCATATGAAGATCGATTCTAGGAATTAAAATCAAAAAAGCACGCGGCTATAGTAGATATATTTTATTTATAAAAATATTTAGGTATATATAATAGGTAATATGGAGATTTGATATTTTTTAATAACTAGGTATATTTTTGTTATTCCCTCATATTCCCTTATAATATAAATTTGCTCTAAATATTATGCCCCAATAAGGAGATAACGTTATAAAATAAAATAAAACTTACTCATACACGCTCTCCATGAAATGTCTATTCCCAGTAATCTAATAATCTCTGCGTTTACCGAAAAATAATTACGTTAACATTTTATTCTATTTTTCGTATATTTGGATAAATTTTATGCTTAAATTTTTTTTTGTGAGAAATACCTACCTACTTGAGATTCACTCATGATAAAGATTATATCTGAGTAGACTTCAAAGAACCGCTTCGGTCGTCTATTATGTATTATTGGAAAAAAACACACATAAGTCATTATAATTATGTATGTATAGTACAGTAAAACGTTATAAAAACAAAATAAAAAAGAAAAAGAAATATAATAATAGCCTTTTCTACTTTATTTTTAGTGCGCCTAAGATTAAAATCGTAAACGCTTTTTTTTTGCTAAAATATATTCAAAAGCATGTCGTAAATGGCCATTGGTGCTTACTGAAACCAAGGCGATAGCTTTTAGATGGCAGTAAATATAAAAGGGAAACATGAGTCAGAGCAGGTTGCCAAGTGGGCCACGGTTGTAGCCAAGTTTTGGGAACAGCTGATATTAAGCTCAGATTTTTTTTTCTCTAAAGGTACTTCCATATTCGACGTTGTCTGGAGTTCGTAAACATTGGCGCGTTGATAATAATATCAACATTGATGATACTAAAAACCATGATCAATAGTTGAAAGTGTAACAAAACAAACGGAAATCAATAATAAATGGAAAAAACAATGCATAATAGATAATATTTTACAATATTAAATGACTCGATGATGCCAAAACAATAAAAAATACATGAAAACTATTGAACAATATATGAATAGCCTTAAACTAGTCGGCCAAGAGCTTATATAATAATAATTTAACAACAGTTTATATTTATTTGTCCTAAATATTTCAAACCAAGCAGTGCTTGTGATGATGGAAACCAAAACTATATTATACGAAATAACCGATACACGTAAAAAAACTTTTAATAACAAAGTCCATTTCTAAGATTAGATTGAAGACAAATATTTAGTAACTAATTCCGCTGGATATATCCTTCTCTGTCAAGTCCAAAACAAGGGAACTTAAAAGGAAATCGACACGTGTTTCGCTTCTTCACGAAGCATCATCAGGACGTAGTAGACCCACTGTCGACTACTCGACGAACGCGAACAAACACACGAACACAGAACCCGTATGAAGTCCATTTCTCATACAATGTTATTTATGATCTGTTTGGTTAAAAATCAGTAAGGAGTATCAATTTTACTAAAAACACTCTATACCTATATTGAATAACCTTGTTTAGCTTAGTATATATACCCAATCAAAATAAACATTGATCAATTTAGTTTTCAACGTCGGTACCTAGTATGGCAGCACCTTAACTTTTCCTATAATCCTATCAAGTTGAGACGAGACAAGAAAAAATACGGAATTATTGGAGTGTTATACTCTTGAACACACAAAATGAGAGATATTTTCTGGATTTATTTAATTATAGTCTGTATTATTTGATTAACCTATAGAAATCGGCAAAATGCGAAAAAGCAGCAGCTTTTTCTGTATTAAAGAACTTGTTTCTATAAAAATGTATTTTAATCATTGCCGAATTTACATACTTTTGCTTTAAAGGGTTTATCTAATGGATACTTAAGTCGTTATTTAACAGTTTGATTATATGGCATAGGATAATTTCAAATATGTTAGAAGCTCCTAAATTTTACGTACTAGCGTTTCTTTTCAGTACGGTCATATGACTTTTAAGCTGCCCGGATGTAATAAGTAGGGATATCTACTTACAAAATTATTATTTCTCGAATATACTTTCAGTGTAATGTCGATAGATCTTAGGTTTAATTTATCGGTCATCAGTTTTTAAAAAAATCTGGTAAAGACTTAGTGTCATAGTTAAAAAAAACCTTAAAGTCACGTGGAAAAAGAAAAACTTCTACCATAATAATGGCTAACAAAAGCTAATATTCTCAAAGTTACTTCTTCCGCGAAGGTTCCGGTAGGACCCTAAAAAGCAGTTAATATCGTCGCGTCATGAGTCATATCTCCCCGAAACTGTCGTAACTTTCTTTTGACTATAACTTCTGTATGGGACACGGTCGATAGGTACCTTTTGTTGCTCTTCGAATTTTATTTTATCAAAGGTAGCTTTTGTATTTTGCGGTTTATCGAAATTATCTTTGCACTATTTTTACTTATTTTAAATTTAATTAATTCAAAATCAAATCAAAAACTCATTTATTCAGTTTAGGCCCTAATAAGGCACTTATGAACGTCAACAGTTACAGTTTTACAATAGACTCTACTACCGGTTCGGAATAAACTTGAACTGAGAAGACTCCGGCAAGAAACACTTTTAGTAGTGAACCGTCTTGGACTGATTATGATAATAACTGAGACTGGTTAATTTTAATCATAATATATTAACCGGTTGGTTTGCATATAAGCGTCTATTAATTTTATATTAAAACAAGCTGACCCGGCAGACGTTGTCCTGCCCTGAGAACAAAAATAAAACTGGGACCTACCTACCTACCCCTACCTACCTTACCTACCTACCCTACCTAACTACCTACCCCTGCCTAACTACCTACCCCTAACCTAACTACCTACCCCTACCTACCTTACCTACCTACCCTACCTACCCTACCTACCCTACCTACCCCTACCTATCTACCTACCCCTACCTATCTACCTACCCCTACCTAACTACCTACCCCTACCTAACCCTACCTACCCCTACCTACCTTACCTACCTACCCTACCTACCCCTACCTACTTATCCTATGTCCTTCTCCTGGCTCTAAACTACCTCCCTGCCAATTTCAGCTAATTCGGTTCAGCCGTTCTTGAGTTATAAGTGGAGTAACTAACACGACATTCTTTTATATATAAAGATCTGCAATTTAAAGTATAATTATTAAGAACAAGCTTTTGGCGCTTACAGTTGCTCTGCCACCTTAAGCTGAGTTTGATTTGGAGTTTTCCTTTCCCTAAGTTACAGACCAATACTAGCGACAACACAACGCCCATTGTATTACAGAATACCTACAGGGCCACCACCTCCATCATCAGACTAGCTCTACCAAATTTCAGATCAACTGAACACCGCTGGATGCGGGTAGCGCAAGACCGGCCATCGTAGAGATCCTTGGACCAGCAGTGGACGTCTTTTGGCTGACATGATGATGATTATGATGAATCCTAATTCTAGAAATAGCATCGCAAGCTTTTCTAAAATTAGTTTCATTCTCGTCCTAGTACTAAGGGGTAAAACTAATTTATTATCCTTTTACGGCAACCATTGATGTGGGTTGATATGGGTTGTTTTGGACCCGTTTTGTATTAATTGCCGTAATTTATATTATGTACTAACATTGGAGAGCGTAATGGCTGTACCCACACTGCCGACATTTTGTTTATGATGGTCCAACGATGATTTGTGATGGTACCTACCTACTATTACCTCAAATTCGTTATCATACTATTGAGAGAAGGTTTGTTTTTTTTTTATTATAAAATAACAGTTTTTTTTTATTTACACATGAGTTGTGGTGTAAAGCAAATTTTTAGGGCTTCGTACCTCAAAAGGAAAAAAACGGAACCCTTATACCTACTTGGACTATCTGTCTGTCCATATGTCAAGAACTCATGGAGATATCAACTTGAAAATACTAAGATCTACGCTCCTTTACAGCTGTTTAATAAAAAAAAATCAACACAATAAAAAAATACTGCCAAAAAATGTATGCCGTATATTTTAATCTTTTACGATTGAATCAAAATCCGATACTTCCCCTTGACCTAGGCATTACCGATATAATAAAGCAAAAATGGCTTCCAAAATTTGTAGAAAAATGAAAGAGCATTTACAAACAGAAATACGGACTTACTTCCCTAATAAATTTCAACGACCATGAAAAAAGTATATAAAACAGGAGCCCCGTGGGTTAGAATGTGATTAAAGGAACTTTTAATCTACCTCCGATTTTCGTACTGAACTTGATTAAATAGAGAAAAAAATACATTAAGGTTTTTATTACCTTTCTAATCGTTAAAAACTGGGCGGATATTATTAGATGGGGTCTTTTTGAACGTATGGTGGTTTTGTCATACAAAAATTAGATTAAAAATAAAGAGTTTAAGGAACGATTCTTACAATGGGGAACCATGTAGTTTGGCGAGCTATGGAACTTGCCTAGTGATAGCTATTACCCTAGCCAATTAGAGCCGATTAGCGCGTTCAAACAAACTCTTCGGCTTTATTATTAGTAGGTAAGTGTATATGTACATGAATTATCTCCCAAAATTTGAGACTTTCTGGTATAATACGTACAAAAGTTTAATTGAAATTTATGAGCATATTAAAACTATGTTTGGAGTTTTGGACGTATTATTAATTTTCAAATTTTACCATTATCATCAAACATTTTCAAGAAAGTTCTTATGGGGGATGTGCCAAAAAGCCCGCAAAATTTAAATTTTATTAGGATTTTTTTTCAAATTGCAGCTCAGTAATAGGTCATTTATTTGTCAAAATATGATTCGCGACACCGAAATATAGCGATAGATCTATCTATGTATTAATTTTGCATTCAAAATAATAAAGAACTGTACATTGGTTCCTGCGCGTTATTCATCGAAAAGGAACCAATGTATGGATTTAAATAGTTTAAAATATACAGTAATCAATTGACATATTTATGAGGCGCAAATTATATTTTGACAAATGCACGACCTATTACTGAACTGCAATTTGAAAAAAACCTAATAAAATTTGAATTTCGCGGGCTTTTCGGCCGATTCACCTTAACGCTTTTATAAAATTCTTAACGCACCCATTCTAGCAAGATGAATAACGCGACTTTAATTAACTTTAGACACGTTTTTTGGTGGAATAGATAGTTGAGATTACCTTAGAACTTAACATTTAAGTAACCCATTATACGGAATCCTATTAACCTTATTACTTTAATATCCATTAAATCACCGCTTATGAGACAAGACGCTGGCAGAATACTTTAAGTGCCTATTTTGGAGAAAATTTTGAGAACCAATTTATATAAATTATTGACGATGAATTATCATACAACTTAGCGAGGCAGCACACTATTTGTATGGTTGTGGTACTAGGGAACTACTCCCAGTGCATTGCTATTTCATCTCAATCTTAAAATAATTTAGAGTCGAATATCGCGTGTGCGTTTAGACATTCTTTTGACACGGAATATTTTTTTTCTAATATCGTTTATTATCAGAACATTGGCAGTGTAAACACAAATTAGTATCTTATATAGTGAGACCTTAATAATTATAGATATAACTCGAGTTGTCTAATATTAAATATGGAAACTATTCCTTAATACTCGAGTGTTTTAATACCTAATTATGTACAGTGTCTTAAAATACATGTAATAAAGCATGTAATAAAAAAATTGGTCACATGTCATGTATTAGTCGTATTGTTTTCTTGATTATTCCGGTCGTAATTTCGATAGCCGCTTCCAGAATGGAATTAAAAATACTCTTGAAAATACAAAGCTTCTTAAAAAATCTCATCCAAGTAATTTAACCCCTAAACTGATTAGATGTAAATCTGCATCTAAAATTGAAATGATTCCTCCTATTCGGTCAAAAATAAATAGAAAAAAATAGCATCACTTTGTTAAGACATCAGTAGATACCGTAGTACATACCGTTTGGGTACAGAACCCTAAAAAAGAAGATAAATCCTCAACCTTCTCCTTTCATTTGATTAAAAACCCAGGCACAGTAGAACAAAAATAAAGTGAGAAATACCCAAAAATAAATAAGTAGAACAAAAGCCTTATTTATGCCAATTTACGCGACAGTACCTTATTAGGTACCGAGAACAAAACAAGTTTCGATATAAGTACTATAAGGACATTTTCACATGTAGATTGTTTTGGTTCATCGATTGCCTTTTGGGGACGCCTATTGTTCGTAGAGCTATGTTGCGGTCATTGAAATTCAAATATCTGTAAGCACAACATACGGTAGATTACTAAGTCCGGGTCTATGGTTTTGGAATATTTGAATATTGTGGTAGTTTGCGAGGTTATAGCATACCGGAGGTAGATACCTTCACTTTAGACTGTTATTGGGATTATATTCTCAAACTCATGCCAGCAACAATGGTTTGTGAAGCAGGTTTTTAATTTACAACAGCATTGTAAATAGGTAATAGGTACATATTCCAATGCATCAATGCTTTCAACGTGGCTTAATGGTTTAATCAGTTGTGAGACTACCACTTAAAGAAGCAACACTTCTACGAGTAGGGAAACCCAAAGCTTAAGATTATCTATGCAATAATTTCTCAGTATTTAATATTTCTGAAGAAATACAAAAAGATAACAGCGGCTTAAATCTCACAGACTCACGTTTTAAAGCTTACTCTGACAGAAATGATCTTATTTTCTTAATGTTAAATTATGGAAAATACCTGTTTATACAATTTACAAGATAATAATATTATATAGATATTATCTATGAATTACAGAATTTAAGCGCGAGTCTTTAATCGTCTCGTCTCCTACATATTAAAAAACGTCACTCAAACAGAGTTTGAGCTCTAATCATTTAAAATTAGTTTTAAATTAAAATATATGATAAGCAATAGTCTATTATCAGGAAACTTTTTAAATTGTGAGCGGTTAAAACTATTTCAGAACATGGATATGCGGAAAGAGGAATGCTGAGAAAGAGATGGATGGAATGTGTGAAAGATGACATGAGTACAAAAGGAGTGACTGACAATATGATGGATATAAATGCATTGTACCTACTACATGTAAGTGCAATGAGATTAGAGCAGGCAGATAATGACTTGAAATAAGATCCGATGAGAATCGATTCATAAGTAATTTCATCAGACACGACGATAATTTGATGAATACCTACACCCTTATTTTTGAACGAATTTTTCAGGAAACCTTATCTCAAGATATGATCTTAATTTTTACGTAGATTGTTGTGATACTTTTTGGATGCTTTTGGGACAAACAAGATTCATAAGTATGGTAAGTGGTAACTCAAACAGTAGTACTATATTTAATTAAGAACATATCTCCTCCTTAAATTCAATCATATATAAAAGCTTGCAAAAATAAGTGAGAATTATGTCATAGGTAATGCAAAGATTATATTGACAACAAAATGCACACAAAGTAATATTAATTAAATCGTCACGCAATTTACTTAGTACAAAGTGATTTGGATAAAACCATAATATATCATTAAAAAAGCTGATGAATGATGGCAACAATGAAGGAAATAGGTCGCAACTCGCATCTTGACGAAAAACAAGGGCAAAGGGAGAAAATTGGGCTATCTATATATATTTTGGGGTAACGAGGCGAAGAGTAAACAAGATTTGTGTTTGCTCTACTGGATGAAACGAATCTTTGGTCAGTGGATATTGTTTTATGTTAGGAATAATAACATTTGATTGAAAACTTTTGTGTATATCTATCGGAAATAGTCGAATAATAAATATATTTTACGCTAGATATATATAGACAAAAATATAGATAACGCAAGTACCTATCACGTTCTGTATGAAAACCAAGCCAAGCGTAACATTTTTTGACTGCCTACTATATGACGCCAAAACCAAATCGTTTCAAAGTAGCGATGGGCGATTGTTATTATTAACAATCGAATTCGATTATTCTATTTATTCGAATCACATTGAGCAGATTTCTGTATATACAGATTGAGTGCGACAGTGACTAAGCATTTCTCAAATGGAGGCACGCGAAGTAGGTGCTCTCGCGTTATCTATATCTATGATTTTAAGTCCTTTAATCCAAAAGGCTCGATGCCTCACTTGAAGACTAGAAAATTACTATATATAGGCCTGTGTTTGACTACAATCTAACCATAGTCAGTGATGATGTGGCCCTGGTAGATGGTGGTAAGCTCACAAAGCCTAGAAGGGAAATGGCTCTCAATGCAGCTGTCGAAACACATCAGAATGTACTTGGTGACAGATTCTCAACTTAAGGGTGGTAGCCAGTCAGGCGGGTGGTTTATAGTACCCTAGCACCGTGATATGGTTTCATTACGATGATTTCCTTCACCGAAAGCTCAAGCTCATTGTAGGATTCGAAGGCTACTAACTATAGTTTTGTCCGGTAAGGTTGATGCAGTCCTCAGAGCTTACCAACTTTAGTCCTTTAAAAAAAAGTAGGGTTCGAAGGTGCGACTTTCATCTCGGTATTCGACGTCACTACCACTGAGCAGAGCCAAAATCACTACAAAAGTATGGGAGAAACGAAAAAAGAACTCGAGTTCATGCAATTAATTATTATTGGTACAGTTTACAAATCTTATATCTGTTTTAAAAATAGGATAATTTTGTTAACGTTCAAAGCAATTTATATTTTTATAGCCGATAGGGTAATCTTTATTTGCTCTCTTAATAAAAATATCTTCGGTATCGCCAAAATTTATTGGCTCATAAACCTGTTAGTCGGCATATAAGCAATTTAATCAGTTGGGCTTTGATGGCTCCACGATTCAACATAAAACAGGATTAAGGAGACGTCTGCTATAGATTTTCTTTTTTATTTACTTAAATTTATTCTTGAAGGACATTCAATCAATTTCTAACCTACATCCACGATATACGTGCAAGGAATCAGTAGTGTATTATGATGATAGGCATTTACACCAGCGCATCCATCAATTGCTGGCGTTCTAGGCAATGGTCACAAGCGGCGATCAACGCGGTAGCGTTCACTTGCTGTATTCTATACTAGCTTCACGTGAAAGAGGAACAAACGTCCATACACCCATACATCCTCACACACTTTTGCATTTATAATTTAGTAGGATCTGTATCTGAACGCTAGTAAATATATCTCGTGATATCAACGGATATTTAATGCATAGGTGCAGTATAGAATGCAAAAGGATTGTCACCGTATCGCCTCGCCGTCAACCAGGCGTCAACCTAAGGTAAGCACGTAACAAAAGCGTATCGGCCGCTCCGGGAGTCGATTCGGCTACTCGGATCGGCGAGCCGTAAGCTCGGTGACGCCTAGCCGTAAGCCTATTGTGTGCTTGTCCCGAGGTGAAGCGATTACGTGACGTTTCCGATTAGTGTGCGTTGCAGTAGGCAGTTTCATACATAGAATACTAAACGGCTCGAGTTGATACGGTCACGATCCCTTTCCGAGTTGATATATGTAGTACGACTATTACTAGTTTACAGCGCCTTATTATTACCATGCGAGTAAATGCAAGGGGTGTGTGTCTACGGTGCATAGATAATGGAGTTATTGACCGTAATATCGAGTTTTAATACCTTTGTAATAATTAACAGTAAAAGATTAGTTACATTGGATACTATGGCAGAAAAGTCACCTAGGTGTTCAGTAATACATTAATATATATTTTTTTATCTTAAATTTTGGCGGGATAAAAATTATCCAATATATTAGGTTATGATCGCATGCCAATATTCAGAAGGATTATTTGTGCCGCTGAGGCGCCAAAAGTTAACAAACAAACAAATTATGAGTAGCATAACTTATAAAAATGTATTGATTTGTTTTAACCTATGTGTAGTTCTGAGGTATGGGATATTTTTGGGTATACCTACAAAATTTCAGATAAAACTGTTTTTAGATAAAACATTAGCTAGAGAGAGGATTTGTGAATTAAATATGCCCGAACATTAAAGTGAAAGAACAAATTTCAAAGTTTGTGTGTATGTTTGTTACTTAATCACGTCGTAATTAATCAATGGGATTGGATTACATTGTTATAAAACATATTATTATTATAATGATAATCCCTCGGGAGCATGGGTAAAACCACGGTCCACTAAAAGCTTAGCGCGGACTAATGGTCTTAGCAAGTCCAAAATAAGCTTTATGGATAATTCAATTGAAGCCTCAAACATTATTCCATGAGCTCACGAAAGTATGAAAAAAGAAAAATAACATCCCACACTAAGCGAACACATCATCGAACCCTTCTAAATCCTCCAATATCTGGGATAAAGCTTACCTACCTATAATAACAGTTATATCTGTATATACATTACGTATGTCATCTAGAAACTGATATTGTGATCCCTGTCGCCATTGTTATGAAGTACTAGCATTTTCTTGCGGCTTCGCCCACGTTTTCATAAATTTCATTTCATGTCTTTTTTTTAGTTCTCTGTTCAAACTGTGGAATGAGCTCCCCGCCGTGGTTTTCTTAAGGGAGTACAGCATGGGTTTTTTACATGGTCCGTAACGCGCAAGTGATGTAGTATCACCCTGGTGTAGCAAGCTCTCATTGTTATAGAGTACGTCAGTGCAGCGACATACTGATAATAATGAGCGACTAATAACGCCGCTAGTCGAGCAACAAATCCTTGCATTTGTTTTCGTTTGATGGCCGCACCGTATCAGTACGCACACATGCGTTGTTAGTCTGTAAATACTTTCTTTTAAGAGGCGCTCCATGTTATCATAGTTAATTCTACCTAATTTGCAAAGTTACATAAAAAAAACACATTGCCTTTCTAGGCTTTGTGTGTTTACTACATTCAAAATCAGGATAAAATCCAAACAAAAATGATTATCTCAATAAAACTGAAGAAAACCATTATAAAATAAACTCTTTTTTTTTATAAGTATAATAAATTAATTTACCTGAGTAACTTCCTAGTGAACCGCAAATCGTTGAACTGTTTGCAACAAAATAAAAGTAAAACAAATAAACCATGAAAATGAAGGTAGAGTCTGTTTTTTATCACGCGCTTTTACGACACCGGCGCCGCTCAAATGAGATTACAGTTCTGTTCTAGTATAGTCCTATTTAACATAACATTTTCATGAAAATAGGGTTAATTTTATTAAAATTTCAGTTTTGTGACACTCCAGCCAAATTGAAAATTTAAAATTCTAAATCTCATGTTAATTCCAAACACTTGATTCTACATTTTTATCATAAATTAAGCGTATTCTTGGCTTTCATTTTATGTAGGATATCTTTTTTTTGTAAACATAACTTTATCTACAAACTATATAATTTTATTTGTAAATGATAAACAACGTTCGCCATAACAGTACCCAAATTATAGTCAGTTAAAAAGAGGAAATGCTGCCAGCTTTCTGAAAACCTTACCATTGATCGGCAGCATCGGCCACCTGAGTTTTGTTATTTGTTTATGTAGTAATTATTAAAAAATATATATAAAACATATTTTTTATATGTAGATTATATTTTGTAGTTATATTTGTTGTGAATAATGTATTTACTATATTTTTTCACATTATTAATATTTACATTTTATATAAAGTGCACTAAGCTAAAGTAGCCGCATTCAGTAGCCATACTGAAAGAATGCATTTCTGACACCTGTAGATTAATGGGCTAATCACGAAAACAGCAAAGTGTAGCGCCACTAGCGGTAAGTTCGGTGCGGAAAGTTCGCTCGCAGTGTTTTTTAAGTAACCTATAGCACAACAGCGTAACGTGCTATGACCGATAGTTCTGTTGAAGAACTTTTCCGCAGGAGTGGCGCTTCAATAAAATATCAAAACACATTACACAGCGGCCGCACTATATGAAACTTTTCTGACATTTTGCACAGAACCCAAGTAAAAATATCTTGAGCGCTTTAAAACATTTTAAATTTTCATATGATCCATAAATTGAATGGCCAATTAAATTTTACGTGTTGAATCTTTTAGTTTGATTAAACCAAATAAAAATGTCAAGTGCTATTTAATGATTCACGTTCATATTGCGGTATTAAATTTATACGAAGCCGAATATAAATGTATTCACATTATGTAGGTACCTAATCATATCTAGTTGTGAATTCTGATTATTAAATTTAGTATGGAGGGTTTTTCCACAAGATTTTGTTATTACCGGTACTGAGGTTATTTAGTAAATAAAGTTAGATAAAATTTGTAATTTTTTATTCTGTCTCCACTAATATAAATGAGAAATGATTTCATTTTTTGTAATAATATGTTTGTTTGTAATGGATAAATTCAAAAACGACTCAACTGTTTTTAAAACCTATTTCACGTGTAGATAAGCTACATTATCAGCGAGCAATAGGCTGTAATTTATTTTGAAAAAAAAATTGATATCTCTACAAAAATTACAATAGAGTAACCCAAAGCACTAAATTAAAAGAACAAAATTATATTCAGACCATAGACAAAGCTTTAATTTACTGATAGTATATAGAATTTCATCCTTGTATTTCCACTTCCAATTTTACTAATTCCAATTTTAAAACTTCAATTTACTTACTTTAAAATTGAACGTGAATACTCAACAAACCATTAACAATTCTCTCTCAATTCTTTTAGAATTTATTGTTGCATGGCATGCCTAGAAAGTGAAGTCGGAGACCATTTCATTTAAATAAATTCATTTTTCAAACACATTGTGAGGGTAATAACTCATGAACGTGATGCGTATAGAGCCATAATGCAATTACCTACCTTAGTATTTCAAAAAAATACTTTTTTAACAAAGAGTTTTAATTTTTCACGTTTAAAATAGAGATTTATAAATGTTTGGCAAATAACATTAAATCAAAAAATAATATATTCGTTTATAACAATGTAAATTTCTATGTGGGAAACTTTAAATCTAAACTAAACTAACATTAACTATGTGCATAAAAAAATAAAAAACGTCTTGCTACCTACAAACTAAACTAAAATAAAAATGTTTAAGTCAGTAAAATGACTTTCGTACGAACTGTACATTTTTTTTAAATATTTAAAAAATTATAATAAAACTTCATAATCGCGTAGCATACCTTAATCCCTCGCTCCCCTCTAAATCCCACCTGCGAGCGTTTGAGTACCTACTTCGTCATATGGACGAAACATCAAGCTTGTATTCGAGTAGTTAGTTACCAGAACGCCTACTCCAAAAAACGAAAGTCCGATCATCGTTTTAAAAAATAACGTGACGAGATAAAAGCACAAAGATAAATATACTTACACTGACTATCAATTAGATTACTTGAGAACAAAATCCACAACTACGTTTCTGAGTTGCGAGTAAAGGCTTTTACCAGAAATTTGTTTTTTACGGTTGGGTAATCACCCAATGGGTAACTTAGGCCGAATTCTGCGGGTAGTGTACTTACATCATATTCTTTCTTTACACAATATAAAACAAAGTCGCTTTCCGCGTCTGTCTGTCTGTCAATTTAGGCGATTTTGATGCGGTTTTCACCAACAGTTAGATCATTTATAACGGATGGTTTGTTTTTTGGTAGGTATATACCTAAATAGTACCCGTGCAAAACCGGAGTGAGTTGCTAGTTATCAATAATCCTGCAAGTCCTACAGCATTTTAAGAGTCTGATAATTACCATTACAATTAGAACCATACATCTATGTGTATAGATATCAAAATAAAACTTACCTAACAAAATCACTTAGTCGAATAACATAATATTCCCTTCGGAAAACTAATGGTAATTTAGGCTTCATCCCTTCTTCTGTAATCTAACCTTATACATTATTTTCTTTTCAGTTTACCCTAGGATTTTTGGAAAAACTAGAACATTCAGACTTATAAAGACAGGAAGATACAAGACATGGGAATCTTGACTTGACATGGGTTGACAAGGCCTAACGGTAGGTATTTCAATCCAATTTCGATTGTGAGATTACCGAACGATGTATTGAGCCTGTATTTCTAATATTCAAATCGATCCGTTAGTATTTCGATTTATGTATATACTAGCTTCTACGGGATAGAAAGGGTAGGTTTTCGCTGCCGTTGATGTGTGATTGAGTCCCTAACATCCAAGCAAATAACATTTAAATTTATCATTTATTATATTAAGGAGAAAAAGATCGAGAGGTGAAAGACTTTATAAACTAAACAAATGGCTTCGACTTCAGTCTTCAAAAAGTAAAAAACAGACACAGATTTAGAGATTTCTTTAAAATAAATAAATAGTACCTATTTTTTTGGCAAATCGTGTTTTCTAAAAATGAAACATAGCTAGATCGATTTATCGCCCCTTAAACCCCAGTAATTACTAAATTTCATGGAAATCGTTCGAGCTGCATCTATTATGACATACTTAGTCGTAGGCATCTCTAAGAAAGGATCTTTTAAAAAATCATCCCCTAAGGGGGTAATAGGGGATCGCAGTTGAAACCGCGGGGTGGAAAGCTAGTTTCATATATTAGCTTGATAGACTCACCCAACGGGCATCAGATATAGGAATTAAACTGACATACAATAAAATTCCTAAATACCACACGACGGCAACCTCTAAGCTAACTGGCCTGAAAGTTAAAAAACAACAGGATAATGAACCTAATGTTAACAGTAAGTATAACAACGTATTTTCGTAACTCATATAATAAAGTTCTTTTACTCCAACAAACAAACTCAAAAGAAGCACAAGTAATTTAATTCTGACGTTAATTAATTTTGAAAATGTATTTGTAATACAAACATTCATTATTATAAGACAAAAAAAAGTTTAATGACAAAAAATAACAATTTCCCAATTTTAATGAGATGAAATGATAGCCGAGGGAACAAAGCTCGTTTGGAGAAATATCAGATAACGAAAAATTTATTAAGCGATAAAATTAAATAAGGAACGATAGTGAAAGGTAACTCTTTCTGGGGTAAAAGTTAAGGTAAGCATACTCCAATTAATTAGTCCTTAAAATAGTTCGACACACTTCCTAAACTAGATTAAAGTTTATGAATTGCTTCTGAGTCTATTCGGCTTCATTCGCTTAAAGAACGTGAGTAAAGACAAGAAAGTACTTAAACTTTACTTAACCCACTGAGGTATATTACTACGTATAGAAAAGCTATCCTAAGCAAAGGTCATGTTCCTTTTTTTTAATATTCACTGCCGCACCTGAAACAATAAAGGTACAAGTCCGTGGGTCGCGGGCGAAGACTGTCGCGTGCAGCTGACACGCGCGGCCGATGCGGCCATAGTCAACCTATGAAAATGTATGGCGTCGGCCGCGCGCTTAAGTCGCGAGGCACGGTTGTGGCTACATACATTCCCATATGTTGACTATGGCCGCGCGCGTCAGTCTTCGGCCGCGACCCACGGACTTGCACCTTAATTAGTCGTGATTTTCACGGCGCTTATGCGTTTCGTGTTTAAGCAAATAAGTGAAGTGCGGCCGGATGGCTGCAGTTGAACGGAACATAGTGGTTATTTATGGCGTCTTCTCTATAAGTAGTAATATACCTCAGTAACTTAACCTCGATCAATGAGCGGCATTGACCTTAGACACGAGAGGACAGAAATAGCGTGTAGATATGTTACATGCGTAGGTATCCAACTACCCGAAGCTGGACATGTTAATCATTATCAACCAGTTCATTAAATTATTAAACCATATTTGACAAGCCAGTTGGCGCAGTTGGTTAAGACGCCACCTATCGAGCCGCTGGTCGTGGATTCGATTCCAATCCAGGACAAACATTTGTGTGCATGAACATGTCTATTTGTCCTGAGTCTGGGTGTCATTATCTATATACGTATGTAATTACAAAAAAAAGTAGTAGGTATATGTAGTACCTATATCAGTTATCTGGTTTCCATAGTACAAGCTCTGTTTAGTTTGGGATCAGATAACCGTTTGTGAAGAAATTTCCCAAGATTTTATATGATTTCCCATAGTTTAAACTTGCAAATATCTTAAAATGTGTTACTTAAAAACAAGGAACTAATGTCTCAAACGAGAGAGATACTATGATATTTTCTATGGAACACGAGGTACACTTTCGCCGACTTCAAAACAGTGTCAAAGAGTTTCTACATAATTATTTTATACTTGTTTGTGGTTTTGAAGGCGGTTCTTCAGAAGTATACTTACTCTTTTGAATACAAAAATATTTTGTTAAATCAGTAGATTATTGGCAGATATATCGGTAAAAAAATACATAGTCGAACATAGAACCTCATCCTTTTTTGAAGTCGGTTAAAAATTATGGCTTGCAAGAATACTCAAATGAGTTTATGCCCTCTCTGTAAGTAATTTTGTGTCTTCCTTTTTAATAATAAATATAAACATAAGTGGCGGTTCTAAGTACATAGTAGAAACTTCTAATATATGATTCAGAAGGTTAATGGATACTATTAAAATTTCAGATAAACCCTAATCATCTATCGAGTTGTATATTTACTAATAATGTGTTACTGCTAAAATCTCCAAAAACTTCTGAGTGTTTTCTCATTAATTTTATCTTCCTACCATTAATGTAAATGTGAGTGTTTGGATTTATAACTGTATGGATATTTGAAACACAATCACTCATAAACGGTTGAACAGGTTTGTATGAAACTTAACACATATGATGATGTTCCATGCTTCAATTGAAAGTAAATAATAATTTTATTTTAAATTAAACGAAAATAAACTTTTGAACTAGAAAATGAAACTAGTTAGAATTCTATAGAAAGTTCACTTATGACCTTTGTAGCAATACTGCTAGAAGGTTTATTACTGACGCAACACTTTGCCAAATTGAGGACTGTGTTACTGGGTAACCTTAACCCTTAGGTACTGAAATCTTGTATTTTAGTTAACATCTACACCATAGTGTGCTTTATATGGAACTAGATTCCGCCTCAAGGTTTTACCCGCGTTCGCGAGGATCTTATGTTTTCTCGGGATAAAAAGTATTCTATGTGTTAATTTAGGTTATAAACAATCTGTGTTCCAAACTACTACTACTCCTGCTGCATATGCATGTCAGTTTATTGACGACATTCATTCTATACTGACGTCGGTAGTAGAGACGCTGAATACACGAACTCTGCAAATAATCCTCGTTCCAAAAGCCCGATCGACTTGTATCTGAAATCAAGTACACTAACTAGTGTCTCCCAATGGAGTAGATTAATCTCCGTCTATATCAACGCTAAGCCTGCGCGTTCATTGGTTAAAACAAATATATGTTTAACGTTAAATATATTACAGTAATACCTATCTGTTAACCTGTGTGTATTTTTTTACTACTCGGCTTCGTCACTACTCAACAGATTTAAATGAAACCTTGAATATAGATAGATCATAATTTCGAATAAAGATTTTTATCCCAGGAAAACATTTTATCTCTCAGAGACATGGGTAAAACCACGGGGCAGAGTCTAGTAATTGTTAAAAATATTTGATTATGTTCTATGAAATATGGTAAAAAAACAGGATTTAACATTTTATCAAAAAAAAATATGTTTCAATGATTGAGAGAACTTTTTTGAACTTCAATAAACATTCAAAGTGTCAGTACTCAGGTAAGCCTTCCTTTATGAAATATAACAACATTTTATCGAGAAATCCTGATCATATGTGTTGGAAAGTACTCATGAAGACAAAAAAAAAACAAACCTAATCTCGACTATCTTAGAAATTTCCATCAGGGAGTCCCAGTGGCAATCATCCGGATCTTCAGACCCTCGTCATCATGTGTAATGGAAAGTACTCATGGCAACAAAACTAACTAGATAAATTCAACTATCCTACTGTTTGCTAATAGTCTTCACTAAATTTCAAAACTCGATGGTATCATAATTGTCACTAAACTTACATAAATATGATAAATTTCAATTCAATTGGATACCAGCAAAAATAATTTGCAAATACTGAATGGTACAACTTAAATACGAACATTCAATTTAATATAAAGCTTACATACATATAAAAACCATAACAATTTTACAAACTGTAAAAGCAATTGTAATATCAGTTTTCCTTCATTTACAAACGGCAAGGCTTTAACTATTCATCAACCAGAAATACCGCTACTCTGAGGTTGTAATCGATAAACGGCATTCTTAGAACAATTGACTGCAGAACAACTTGCTAAGCTTACATCATATTGGCGTACATGGGTTTATGGCTCGTAGTCACGCTCTACGTATGTTCTACGATATGTCGTAGCAGGTCTACGAACCTCCTAGACCCGAAGTATTGATCTATTTAATGACTTATCTATATCTATGTATACTGAAGAATTTGTTTGTTTGTTTGAACGCGCTAATCTCCGGATTTACTGGTCCGATTTGAAAAATTCTTTCACTAATAGGAAGCTACATTATCCCCAAAGGTTATAGGCTACTTTTTAGTCCGGGAACGCGGGAGAAACCGCACGTAACAGCTAGTCTTCAATATGTATAGAAAATCATTAATTTTTATCTTACCATCTATTGCACAATGCTTTGGTTTTAAGGATAGTAAAATGGGTATCACTTAATTGAGTTAGATATTATATTCTAAGCTTACATAATTATAGCCTGTTACTATAAACTCACTATCGGTAAACTTATATCTCCATGTCTGTCTTTGTATAGGTATATCTAGTCTACATCAAATATGCTATCAGAATCATAATAGTAACTATGATTTTATAAAAATCTCCAGGAAATTTAAAATCCATCATTACTTTTTATATCATTTTCTTCAAAATGTCCAATCAATTCCCCTGAATTGATAATGGAACCTTATTATCCATAATCCGGTTTTTAGCTTTCTACAATTCTCTCATACAATGCAAAATTTATTGATACTTAGTTCTGATCCCACCATTATCCTCTAAACGACGTCCCTCAAGGGCTGTGGTGTAGGACGATAATTGCAGGATATTATCCCCATATCTCAAGAGAGCGACTTATAATATCATTATCAGTAAATTAAAAAAAACTATATACATATTTTGCTACACTTTTTTATAGTTTTTGATATAAAATCAATATTTTGTATAGTTTTTTAGATACAAATTGTAATTTTGGAAAAATCTAATATAAAGAGGTGATATGACTTGCGTTATGCGCAAGCAATTATGACGTATAATTTCAATAGAAAATAATATAATAGCCTCGACGATTTTTATCACATATAACATAAAAAATTACTTATTTTACAAACTTAATACATTTTACAAAAAAATGTATTAAGTTAATAATACGTTCCAGTATACTAAATCTAGGGCCCTGTTAACCCTTACATAACTATGACTAACTCAAAAAAGACTTGTTATCTCGTTTAAATTAACTAAGTACCTACTTTGTAGTTTGATGTATTTTAAATAATGATGCTCTGACTGAGTGAATAAAATCCATCGTTTTGTATTTTTGAGTTACAATTTTATTGTAATATAAAAAAATACTCTAGTTTGAATATCTTAATATTTTTTTGTAAGCGTATCCTTGAATTGTAATCATTATTATTCATTTAATTTGTAAGACTTAAACACGAGTGATGTTAATAAAGATTGTAATATTTTATCCTGCATTTTAATACAAAATAAATAATAACATTAAAACAAAAATAAAAATAGTTTTTTAAAAACTGTTCTAATTTTTATTTACTTAAATTATTATCAAAACTAACATAAAAATCTTACCTGATAATTATCCCAAAATGGTTGTTTATTGATGCACTATCCGAAATCAGATCCACCTTTTTGGGAAAAATCCACAATTTGTTAACGTTTTAAACGGATATTCACTTAAACACTACACTTCAAAAGCTTTTAAATTAAATAAAAAGTTAGACACAATCCAAGTTTTGCACACTTTTATCCAAACTTTAAATTTCTAAAAAATTATGTGTCAGCATAACAGTTATCACTTCAGGTTATATCGTTTAAATTTATGATACGCGAGTTCACATCTCGTTACTCTTCGTAAAATGTCACAAAATAGCGTAATATCGACAAACGCCAGCCACGTCTATTTGGCGCGACACCTTGCGGGAAACTGGTAACTCAGCATCGCCAGGGTTGAAATTTCTATGTGTGAGTGACAGATTCACGGACGCCGTGTTCATATTAGTTTTTGCTTTCGTGTGCGTTACTCCAGACGTGTGTGCCTGTGATTTTGGACGGACTTGTGATATAGTTACACGAAGTATATTTGTGAGTGTGGGTTGCGAATCACCTAAGGGTATGAGTGTGTGCGTGCCCCGTACAACCGGGGAAAAACGAAATGAATTAGCGCATGCGCGTTTATGGGTGAAAAATAAAATTGTATTTCACGTTGGTTTTAAAATGTTGGTACGCATATTAACAAAATGTATTCGACAGATATGATAAGAAAGCATTATTAAAATGTGAAAGTGAAAAGGATCCATGCGAATGTGAAAGACTTAAATTCAATGGTATGTGAAGCCCATATGATTATTAGATTGTAGGAGGTCATTAATTAATGCTCCAAGTAGTATTCTTTTATTTCTGTTATGTTTGTGTATTTTGTGTCTATGTTTGAACAAATTGTTACATTTTAAATTTTAAAGAGCACGAAGTAAGGAAACGTGAGACGCCGACATTTCTACTTAATTAAATTACACGATTTTACACGACCTCACTTGCCAAATATTTGCATTAAGCGTGCTTACTAAAGTTGTTTGGTGTGATAGAGTATATTATAATTTTTAGAGTTCCTCAAACGGTCGAACCCTCATCTCGTCTGACGGATAAGAACGGAATAATTGAAATACATTTAGGCCATCGGACCGTTCGGCCGTCAATCTCTGTTTATGTGTTCCCCTTTTCTATTTCCCGGACTTGGTTTGAGTAATTACTATTATTTCCCAATGGTGTTTGTCTTCGAGAGCTATAATGGTAACATTGTCGTGAAATTTATTTATTTCATAAGTAAGGCATTGTCTATTGATTTGATTAAATTTTGTGGCGTAGGTAGTCACTTGTTTTAGGTTATAGTTAGGTTACGGTTATTGTTAAATTTAACCGCCGAAAGGAAGCAAACTGGAATGCTGGTGTCACTTTAACTAAAATTTTAACCGTAACCATAACCGACCGAGGGAGGTCGGTCATCGTCAAAGTGACTCTACGGTCAAAGCATGTAATAGTTATCTTTGACTATAACTCTAACTAGTTTAGTTCTATCTAAGCTATCTTATTTTTAGGAATTTTGCCACATTTGCAGCATCATAAAGGTTTCTTAACTGAAGTGAATTCGTAATATGAACATTTCATTGAACTGTCATTTATCTTTAATTTCATATAATTTGACAGATTTGAATAGAATTACGTAATAGGTATAGCCCATTTTTAGGCGAAGCAGATGTGTTTCTGCGAATCAATCAATATGTTTCGTAAAGTGGCGACATTAGGAGGCTGTTCTAGTTTCAAAAACAAATTAAATCAAATGTAAAATTCTAAAAAAGTCTAATGAACTTAAAAAGGTAATTTTGAAACACTCGGTTAGGTACTAAAATTACCTTCATAAATTATTTTAAAAGAGAATTTACGCAAAAAATAATATCGATAAGAAAGCCTAAAAACCTCATTTAAGTTTGAATGGTTATATAATACAGCTTGATCCGAAGCGTTGCCAAACCTCAAGTGGTATTCAAAGACAAAAACCGCTTGAAAGTTTCGAGTATAACCCTTGGTGCAAGTCAAAAACTTACTACTATTCAACTATATACTACTTGTATACCCAAGTAGATATAAAAGTCCGCATATATTACTACAATTATAACTAAATAAATTAGGTATCTTATCCAATGGGATATAAAATGATGTTCGGAATATTTTATTTAAGGTTTTTTAAATTGAAAACTGCTTTGATTAGAATTACATGCGGGGGATACAGTCCCGCTACTTCTTATTACTTACAGCATATTTAAAGTGAGGCAATCTGAACACTTGAGCTAACAAGAGGTCCACTCCAATCCTCGATAGCTTTTGTTCAACATGAGTTGGTACCTCCATTTAATATTTGATAAAAAATCCGTTTAATAATTCTGATTATTTGCTTTTCAAGGTAAATTACGGGTGGCCATTTAGGTATTAAAATCATGAGTGAAATGGACAGCTTTCTAGTTAAAAGTAACTGAGATTAACTGTTACAAAGCAGATATTCAACTCTCTTGTACCAGGGGGGTTATTTTCGCTACATTTGCAACTTTATAATATGTTTCATAATCTGAAATAATTTAATAAAAAAATGGTGAAACTGCAACCAAACGGTAAGTAACTGCCTAGTATTATTCTTTTAAAAAACCGAACACATGCGAGTTTGACTCATGCACCGAGGGATCTGTACAAACTTAACTTTGTAATTGAAGAAATATACGTCACGGTCGGTTAATCCTCAAACTGCAAATGTAAATTTGTTACCTTTTCACGCCTAAACCACTGAACCGATCAAGAAAAAATATTGCGCTGAGTTAGCCTATAATATGGAGAAGGACATCTACTTATGCCAGTAACACGAGTTCCACGGGGAACGGAAGAGCTAGTCTTCAATAAATATTTGTTATAATATGCTCGACTAACAAAAACAATTAAGTAGGAGTATATAGGTATAATACAGATATAATATTATATCAACGAAAATCTTTCCTACGTAGTGTGCCGGCCGTTGGCTTTGAGAGGTACTTATAAAGCGTCAACAGGAAGGGTACTTTATGGTACTATCAGTTTTTATATTATCACCTAAATTACTCTTATCAATATGGTTCCTGCCTTTTATGACTTTAAAATTATCTTCTGAAGGACCTAGCGAAATATAGCTTTATCTTTACAAGCCTAGTATAAAATGAAATAAATAAATATCCTGGGACATTTTTTCACACACGGATAACGGACGTGAAGAATGTGACAGGATTAGTTATTTATTTTTATTTTATTTATAAATGTGAAGGAGTGTTCGTTGGTTCTTTTTACACGCAGCAATGAAGCAACAGATTGTCGTGATTATTTCATAGATATAAGTTAGGGGTTAGTAATAAAGTTACATAAAATACTATTAAAAAAGTATGAAATAATTGAAAAATTAATTATAATAATATCAGTTACCACGCAATGTCAACGTCGTGAAAATAATTATTAATCGGTCCCACATCCGACTTGAAATAGCTACAAATTACAACCATGGGTACATTACGTTATAAAATATTCAGATATAATAGCTTGGGATGAAATGGGCCGCGTATGGAAATCATGTGGTATCATTATGAGGGCTTTTAGGGTATTTTTACGTTAAAATAATCTTCATACACGCGAGGCCGCTTCTACGGAGTTTAGGAATTTAAAAATAGCCGGCTAAGTGCTCGCCATGAGGTTCCATTACATTTGACCAAAACTACATAATGAGTCAGCGTTTACAGTATTTGTTTTTTATATGAAAAAAAATACCTACCAGTCAGCTAGTTCCAACTCAAAATATCTTGAGTAGTGTACATTTTAAGATTGATACTTTGACAGTCCTTAGTTTCATTAGACAATTTTTTTTTGATAAATGCCCGGATATAAAAAAGTGGCTAGATAATTTTATTTCTATTTCAATATTAAATTTCGCCAACATTCTTGTTGTTTAGATTTGAAAACAAAATTACTCTTACGAAAAAACTATTTGTAATTCTTACAACACATACATTAAGATTTAAACAATTTAGGCTAGAAAGACAGCCACAGAACATAATTAGACAGTATTCAAGACTTAAAGCTGACCCGATGGTAGTTCAAACACATGATGGGAGACGAATTACTGAGTCAGCCGTTAAAGGGACCGTCTATTTAATTTTACTAGTTGAACTTATTATTTTGACGAAAATGTAAATTTTTATTTGTTCTTTTGGTTTGTTACTCGATAAGTTACTATTTTATTTTTACATTACACTTTTTCATTATATTATATACTAGCTGTTCCTCGTGGTTTCAGGGTTGATCCAATGGAAAAAGTTGTTCATAATAAGGACTACAATAATCTTTCAAAATTCGACTAGTTATTAAAAAGTATACCTGTACATAATGTTAGTTCATTTGTTTCAATAATTAAATTTGTGAAGACCTTTAAACGAGCAAATTCTTGAAGGTATATATTTTTTGTATAATCTGAATCTCGGAAACGATCCAACGATTTTCATGAAATTTAGTATGCAGATGGCTTCGGGGGAAATAAATTGATCTAGCTAGGTTTAATTTTTTAGAAAACATAGTTTAAAAATAAAATGAGCTAAGCTCGGTCAACCAGGTACTATTAATAATGTAGCAAATATAAAAACAAAAATATACATGTTTAATAATGCTTTTACCACTGCTTTTACTGATCTATTGCCATCCCCCGACTACTGAGCCCGTGAAAAGCTTTAGTTCCATATTTGTGTCTATAACACAGGGAAACCGGACACGAACTGACAATACCTGGCAACGAATCACGTAAAAGCACTATTCGTAAATAATCATCACATTTCTATTCAGTGCGCGGCCCAACCCATGGGACTTTATATGGAGTTATGAAAAAAAAAAATTGGATATGCTATTACTAACAAAATTATTTTAATTCAATTAGGTATTAGCAATAATAATACTATAAACTCGACAATACCTGCAGGGCTATTTTAAAACGGATTCGACATCGGAATCGGAAACGAAAAATTTCCATGGTCGATTCCGTTTCCGACAAGCTGTCAAAAGGCTATTAAAAATGGCAGTCGAATGAAAAATCGAAAAGATTCGACAGCGGAATTTTGTCTCGAAAGTTTTCGAATCCGGTTCCGATGTCGAATCCGAGTATTTTAAAATAGCCCTGCTTATCGAGAATTCTCGTGCATCGAGAAATAAAAAAGGTAGAAAACGTCGAAAACCCAGGTCTCGAAGTGTTGTGATCGGAACGCAAATACAGATAATTATATTTTTACTAATTATATTTGTTTTTTAATTTTTCTGATTTATTTGCGTAGTACGTTCATCGGTCGTCTACAGCTACCGTATCCAACTCCATTTGTTCTCGAACGACGATTCCATATCAATATCAACGCACAAACCTGGCGTGATAACTGACAGTTATAGACATAATTATAACAATACCCAGGTTTACAACCACACTTAATAAGCTAGCGTGGACTTTGTCCCGGGTTGAAGACGTGATAAAGGATATTTTGTGTTTTTGTTGGCAGATCGAAAATTTATGGTTATACCTCACGCGATGTGATTGTTTGAATGTGATCTTTGTGTAAAAGAAAATTTCACTTGAATTCGGTAACATTTTTAAAATGTTTGATCTTAAAAAAGCTGAAAAATCCGACTGCGATACTAAAAACTGTTCGGTATTGTTTTTTTATCATTATTCTAAATTACATATAATTATTCTTTCTGTAAACACTCTTCATTTTGACTTTTTTTTAAACATGATTTTTAGGCCAAAAGTCCGCCTTTTTGTATTTCATAATTTTTATACCTATCCAGTGACAACTCGCAATAATGACAAATCTAACGACATATCTATCAAAATCGATTCAGCCAATTATTAGTTACGAGGGAACATAGAGGCATACATACATACTTACTTTCATACATACAGGTAAAACCCATAACCCTCCTTTTTAGTATCGCCACAGTCGGGTAAAAAAGGTATTTAGAAAATATAATGCTCTCCAAATATACAGCCATCTAATTAAACTTCCAAATACACAACCAATTTTATTTGTGTCTATGACTGAATACATATCATACTTTTACACACGTCAAAAGCTTTAGAACGAGAGACATCAAACGAGTCGACCCTGGTCACAACTAATTAATTGCTTCGTATGTTGGTCACCTTCATGCTCGGATAAGTCTGATCACGTGCTGGTGACATTTTGATATTTTACATCGTTCATTTTAGGTTTAAGAATTTATTAGATTTTTTAACTTAGATGAAGCATTGGAATAGAGTGCGCCTACAACATTACCTGTTTATTAGTAGGTACTTTAGGCCAAAATGATCTCGTTGAACGTTGAATGCCGCGATAAGGAATGATTTTTATTAGTTGTGTAAATCGGAAGTGAAGTGTACCTAGTGTGTGTGATACGATTTGCCGATGATACATCTAAGTTGTGTCATACTGTACCTAAGTTTATTTTTAGAATATTTTTGAAGAATTTAAGTAACAAAACTGCTTTTTTAGTGACAAAATTGCTTTGTGCTTTTGTAATGTAATAGGTGCAAAGTAACACTTCTCAATGTAATTTATAAACCTGAATAATATTTCTCGAATACCACTATACATTACTTACATTTTGTACATTACTCTACAAAATTGAGATTTTCATGTCACAATGTTACCAGTGTTTTTAGGTCAATGCTTGCCTGCCAAATCAATTCTACTCAGAGCTTTTCTCCTGTGATAAGATAAAAAAGATCTAAACTGACAAAGCGTTCTCGTCACAGGAACTAATTTAATTATTAGAAATTCATTACTTACGTTAGAAATAATTTTCACACATACTTTATACTTTTTTAGTACCTATAGTATAATTAATAATAAAATTATTTATAATTTTCCAAATGTTTAGCTTTGTACGTAGGTAGTTTGGTTTAAGAGTTCATATATATTGTGTTTACACTAAATGCATTTTTAGAAAAAAATCTAAAACATCTCTACATAACTAACATAAAAAAATATTTTTATGATATTTGTTTTTGTACCCTAGAGACTACACATAATATGTGTAAACAGAACAGTAGGGTTAATTTGTCATATTTGAGCTTCATACCATAGCATTTTGGATAATATCTGTTTCGGCTAAAATTGCCGATATTACCAAACTCCATACAAATCTGTCAAATTAGATGAAACAAAAGATGATCGATGAAATGCCATTCGAAACAAATATGAAGTTTCAAATGTGACAAAATTAACCCTACTGGTTTTTGATATAGGAGTCTCGTACAGATGTGCGGACAAACGTGTAGACAGCTTCCACAAAAATGGATATATATTGGAATCTTCTGAGAGATAATATAGCGTAATCAAGTCATACTAAAATCATAATTTAATATAAATAAATTAATCTCTGTTACTGTTTGTATTTGACAGTACAGCCCTTAATTATATTGCCCTTTAGGGTTCTATTAGGTTAAATTTGAGAGGGTGAATGATAAATATTAACATTAATCAAGTAGTATTTAAGGCGATGCTTTCCGCGAATGACTCCATCCCTTACTAAACTGACGGGTACAAGCGAAACAGGCGACATGCACTTTTAATAAAAAAAAACGGTTTTATGTAAAAAAAAAACAAAGCCTTTCTTTTTTCAAACATAAGAAAACTCTTTCCTTTCTATTAGATCTAAGAATTTAGGTATAATAACCAAATAGGAGAAAAAACATTCTTAGTTTTACTTACGAGTATTTTCTGAGGTTACAAATTTTTTATTTTTTATTAAACATTCCTTGTCATATATTCTCTAGTTTAACTTATTTTTTTTTTACAAATCTCTTGCAATAAATAATGCAGAGAAAAATTTAATTTAGAATCATCATTTCTCGTATATCGCCGCCTTAAGTAAAGTTAGTTCAGTAATTGAGAAATCATACGACGCCAAAAAATCGTTCGGTCGTTATTAGAAATCCTACAATGAGGTTAAGGACACCATAAAATGATGTTTGCCTCAAAGAATCCAACAGTCTAAATACTTGTCATACTTGTGAATTTCCAGTCTAGTTGACGTATCTACAGTAATTATCATAATTTCCTCATTTCAATAATCAAACGTAAAATGTAAAAAAAAGCTTATTTTTCAAAGAAGTCATCTTTTAAAAGCTTTGTGCAAAAAGTTAATCATTATTTCATTAATAATAATGAATTAAACCATTACGCGTGTTATTTTGTAAATAACCTTTCCTTATTAGGATACAAACCATCAAAGCTTTAAACTTTGGGAAATTCCAACGAAGAACTCATAACTTATGGATGAATGTGAAATAACCTTTTATATAATATCCTTAATAAGCTGAATTTATGCACATCCATATAGATATCTGTTCAATAGAGTTTCATAAAGTTGGAGCTGTAGTTCCAACGTAAAATTTAATGCAGCATTAATTATTTTCATCAAAATCATGATACTTTATTTTACCATTTTTGTATAAGATCTTAAAAGGATCCTTTGCGGACACAAAAACATGACTCTAATTTATATCATTTTATTTACTCAGAAGACAGTTAAAAAAATACTCTTTTCGAAACATTGTTTGATTCATTAGTCATTTCCTAACATTTTCAATTGGGTGTTGTAAGCATTCACAGGCTAAGGTAAAGCTTATTATCAGGGGGCTAATATCCTGCCTTTATTAAATAAAAAAAATCACTATCAAATATTGCGTGTAAAGGGAAATATCGTGAGAAAAATTGCGTGCCAGAGAAGTCGATTTCAAAGTCACGTAAAGTCTGCTAACCCGCACTTGATCAGAGTGAATGACTATGGCCGCAAATCCCCATGTTCCTACTAGTAATTCGTGGACTAACAATGGAAATAGAGCAATGCATTGATTTCCATGTGAAATTGAAGCGATAAGTCCTAATCGCTAACACTGCAACCCTACTCAATCTGTAACCGCTCCGCTAGCCACCCTCGTAAGGCGTCGAAGCGAAACCAAGCCATAAAGTAAAATTGACGGCGCACATTACACTCAGACATAAAACGCCGATTTAGGGAATGCACCTGCTTTTTAAAACAAAGCATGTCATAAAAAATCTGCTTAGGATTATTATTCTAGCTGTGATATTTTACGTAATTTCATTTGTTGTTCAGTTATTAACATTAAATGTTAGTTTATCTATTTCAGCGAAGGAAAACTTTTCAAGGAAATATGTACTAGATAGTAATTGAAACTTTAGTGACCAAAAATATCAGAGGTGCTATTGCAGGGTTCCACAAATAATGGCATTGAAGTTCACTGAATTTGACACCCATTTTTATAGAATTCTAATAAATTCGTCGCACACGTGAATATCAACTAATGAGTCAATTAAACCACTAATTTACTCATTCGTTGTATTGTTCTAAATTTCTTCGAGACGTCCTTGATTGAGTAGTCACTGGTTGGGTTCCTCACGCTCATTCTTCCTCATTCAATGATTCTATTGAGGTAATCTTGACCAACAGGTATTGTTCATAAAAAAATGCATGCCGTTCAGAAAAAATGAAAATAAAATAATTTCACAAAACACGCAAGCTCGATTGGAAAATAATTCGAGCCACTGATATTTTAATATGACGAAAATCGAATCCCATTTTGACTGGACAAGCGAGCAGCGTTCAAAACTAAAGCCATTATGTCTGTTAATTGAAAAACCTACCTTACTCAATGGTAACACGGGCTATTTTAGCCACTAGTACTGATTAATGTTTAAAAGGTACAGTAAAATAATTTTAGAAGGTTTAATGGGTCTGTGCTATCTTATATCGTATAGGCCGCCTGGGAACTAGTTACACCCTAAATAAGTTAGAAATAATAATGGCCATTTTATATTTAGGAGACCTAAGAAAATAAAGGTACTGTTTGTTTGAAAACTTTAAATTTTCTATATTCTGATTGTAGATAGAATATTAAATTAATTCTGGGTTCATAATCCTGTATGACTTTAGTTTGAAAATCTAGTTTCGGGTTAGGGAATAAAGTTGTTTGAACATTTTCAATTATGAATGAAGGTTTGCTAATGATTAGTAGGTAGGATTTAGAGGTCACTTGTAAAATGCTGACCTAGAAAGCAATTCTTAGTTGGCAGACCAGAGGAATAGGACTACAAAGTCCCACCGTGGTAAGGTTCTTCTATATTGAAATTATAAATAATAAACAAACAAAATATATTTCAAATTGAAGTTTTCCATTTTAAATATATTTGATTTTTCGATTTAACCTTGACAATTGCAATGTTTGTAACAAAAATCTTTACTAGAATTTAGGCAAATATCAAGTTCAACCTTTCTAAAGAGTGAAAAGAGCGGTCTTCTTGAGTTTGTCTGAGCAAAAGTGTCCGTTAACACGTTTATCAACGAGCTATAAATTATACGACTGTTTTAATGGAGTAGGCACCTTCAAGGATTGGACATTTTATATTTTGTTTTTGGAATGTTATACATTATACTTACATTGAAGTAGATTTACTGATGACTGATGCAACTAGAATAACTAGTAACTCCAATATCATGAGCAATTTTTGTAAGAGCGGAATACATATAATAATGTTAATTTAATTTATCATCGAACACAATATATTAGCTGTATTTTTAACTTTATAACTTTTTAAAATAAATCTCACCGAATAAAATGGTCTTGAAATAAGAACAATCTTGTGATTACTGACAAAACTAAAAGAACCACAATAGCACTAATTGAAAATAAAAAGCTGTGTTAAATCTAGAGTTCATTACACCCATTTTGTTAAAGTTATTCAATTGGACACCCACTCTAATTGTAATTGACGCTATTGTTCACAGATTGCCAATGTCTGCCTACTAAGTGCGAGGTTCCGGGGACCCAGACAGTAATGTTGTTTATTTTTCGTCTGGTGACAAGGTCCTGCTATGTTAGTATTTTTATTAAGAGTTCCTAAGAACGGATTTATTTTGCGGCGTTATAAATTAACGAGAAACCAAGTGCGGGTATTTTATTACTGATGAGGAATATGATTATTCTCAAGATCATTCATAAATTTATCCTGACCTGCAACAGGGAATCAATTGACCTGTCACAATCTTTCACTTATAAAAACGCTTTGTCTAATCCCTATTTCTTGATTCTTCGTTTCGATTAATGAAAGGACCGGAATTCCGTCCAAACTGTAATCCGTTTAACACCTCAACTTGGGCGAATTTATCGCAAAGTTCAGACCCCTGCCTCGGAACAAATTCCCAACTGATTATGCCTATTTATTAAACGCGATAAGCACGCTAGGTCTTGCCTTGAGCTCTTACGCTAATGAAAGTGATATCGTGTTTTATTATTGTTTTATTTACTTGTTAACTGACTTCAAAAAGGAGGAGGTTATCAATTCGTCGGAATCTTTTATTATTATTTTTTATGTATGTTCCCCGATTACTCGAAGACGCTTGGACCGATCTGAAAAAATATTTTTATTTGTTTGAAAAGGTATACAGGTGGTACCATGGTCACCAAGTCAGGATCTTATGATGGGATCCTGGAGAAATCGAGGGAACTCTTCAAATTTTATAACTATTCAGATATTTGCTTCTGGTGGTCATCACCTCATGTTGCTAAACTGATGATAGAAGGTACAACTCCATAACGGTTAGGAGTTAGGGGATAATTCTTTAAATTTATTAGGACCATTTTGACCGTTAGTTGTATTCTTTGATGTGATGATGGAAGGTACTACGCTAATATGCATATACCTAGTATAAACTAGGTCAGTGATAAAACATAAGAAAATTGAAATAACAAAAAATATAACCACAAAAAACATAAAATAACTAATTAGAAATTCTAATCAAATGAGGAAATCGCCTCAATTATAAGGTCATACTGGCACCCTTGGGTATGAAACCTTAAAAATGGCCTTTAATTTAGAAAGAAGCAAAATGGTATAAAACTTTCTGAATTTTCTGACTGTCTAAAATACCGCTACTAAGTACAGGGATCCAAATTGCTCGTCACACACTTTCTGACGGGTTGATAATTAATTTGCCCCATTCAAAGTTCATTACAGAGCATTACTTTCAAAGTTTTAATAAGATAATGTAATGACGAACATTATTCAGTTCACAGTCACAGTTTTATCCTAAATTCTTATTTTTAACCCTCCTGTTACAAAGATACATATTTTTATTAAAGTTCAATGGATAATATGGTCTAAATTTAAAATCACAACTATTGTTGGTTCTAAGTGTTGTTTCGGTGTCTGTTTATCTAACTTTGTGTAATTAGGGTTTCGTACCTCAAAAGAAAAAAATGGAACCCGGAAAATAATGCGTTTACAAATTTACTTATGAAGTTGGAGATCCATAATTATTTGAGATTGTTTTTCAATCCAAATTATTTGTACGGAAGAAAAAAGTTGTAGCGTATTTATGCTGATTTCCATAGTACAAGTTCAAATTAGTATGGCATCAGATGGCCGTGTGTTACAAATGTCCCAGAATTTTATTAATATTGGCTTCTGTTACCCAAATCGTAGGGTTCATTTTGATATTGAAAAACACAAAATGTTGTAGTACCTTCACGCAAAATAAATATAATGTTACCATTCGCTGTAAATGCAAACAGCTATCTAGCTTTGTGGTTTACACTGGAAACTTGTATTAGCAAATGAAAATGCGAAGTAATTCGTATATGTTCACCTGAAATCTCTTTCATGACCCCTACTAGAATTTCAAATAATCTTGGCTGTCTTACCTAGTCGGTTGTTTTTGGGTCTGTTATATTATTCATTGAAATACAAAGTATATTTTTTTGAAGCTCGGAATTAAGAGTCAACTAGACTTATCATAATGTGTATTTTTTTCATCCATAGTAGCAACCGTCCTTTTGAGATTTCTGTAATTTCTGCCGTTATAAGTTTTAGTACTCCCAAAGTTTAGTAATTTCAAAGTTTTTACGTTAAATCATACCTATTCACAAATCAGTCAGTTCATACAAGTTAGGTCAAGTATTAGTAAATTGGTGGTAGTTATTTTTCTAACAACTTTTGGTGGAAAATTTCAGATGACTTAGAAAAAATCGCATTTAATTCATTTTACTTCACTAGTGTGGCTATTATTACCACTGATAAGATTAAATAAAGTTTTAAAAACACGATTTCATAAAAATAAAACGAAAACGCAGCGTGCGTCGCTTCACAAGATCCCGTTCAAAGATTCACGTGTATTCTTATGTAGGTATCGATAAATAAATACAGATAAGGAAAAATCAATAACAACACCTTTTACAAATAAACAAGATCCCCTATTTCATTGCTGTGTCTGTTTGTGCATGATATCTTCTGTAGCTACCTACTGTATAGGTTTTTATTATTGAGTCACTAGCCGAGGCCTGTTTTGATAAAATTTCTTGGGACATTCCTCACTCATTTCCATTTTGATCCCAAACTAAGCAAAGTTTGTACCTACCATGAAAACCAGATAGCTGATATATATACTGATTAATGATGATCTACACCCAGACTCCGAACAAACACTATCTATACAATACCATTATACTTAAATTAACTATAATGTACCTAAAAACTATTTTAGGTTTTTTATTATAAGGTATTTTATTTTTTCGGTATTTTATTATATTAGTGATATTAGATATATTCACTAATACAGTATTAGTGAATATCCGAAAAAATATCTATACTAATATTATAATTATAAAGAGGAATGATTTGATTGTTTGTTTGTTTGCATTGAATAGGCTCCGAAACTACTGAACCGATTTGAAAAATTCTTTCACTAATAGGCTACTTTTTATCCCGGGAACGCAAGTGAAACCGCGCGGAACAGCTAGTATGCAAATAAATAGAATTGAATGTAAAAACAAAGATAAAAATAGATCCATTTATAATAATAAAAAGAACAATAAAAGTGCATAATGCCAAACTTTTAGGAAGAATGTAATTTGCATGATCATTAATATTAATAATGCTGGACTAGATTTTCCTTACTTCCTGCGGCCAAACGATCTTACAGACTTGGCTTATTTACATTTTAATTGACACCAAAAATGAATTTCTGGCTGACATTTAAGTGATTTTATTATTATAATTTAAGTGAATATTGCAATATATTTTCAGTTTGGTAAAAACAGTAATAACATAAAAAAAAAATAGAAAATTATATTCTGAACTGAGCACAAAAAAAAAATGTCATACAGCCAATTACAATACTCACAAACACTGAATGACTTTAGTATAAAGTTGAATACTTTATATATTTTCAAATGTTATACGAGTATTATGTAACAGTTTCATTCAAAGTAAATCCAAATATTTGACCGACATCTGACAAACATTTGAAGTTCTAAGTCAAACAGTAAATTTACGTAAGACATTCACTATGTACCTTTAACAAGGCCTCAACTATTTCGCACAATTAAGAACCAACCACGCTCTTTAACATCGAATTAGGTACATCTACAAAACCAATCATCAATAACCTCCAGGCGAGTAATCAACGGGAAACGGTAGTAGCGGCCATGTTTGTTTGGCGGTAACCACTCCCCCCAAACTTCCGGTCGCCATCTTCGCTTGTGGCAACCAAAGGAACTTTGCTTACTATGAGCACATTGTTTTCAGAAGTTCCTAACAAGTGGCACTTAGCCAAGTTTCAGGTTCGGTTTTTGCTTGTAGAGATAATTTTTGCAGGCGACCTCGTTGTATAGGTTATCTTGTAAAATGAAAGTAGGTACTTGAAGTTTAATTTGAGGATTTTGTTGTGGAAAATCTTTTCCTTCTCTATTAACTGCTTTTTTGCTATTGAAATACTAAAGTAGAATTAATAGTGTTGCATACATAGTTCAAAGAACAGCTCGCCTTACGAAATATCTCAGTGTTATTCTTCTACGTGAGTCGTACGAGTGAGTACGTGTTGTCAGAGCTCATAGGGGAAGGATTGCGTGAGTGATACCCAAGGTATGGTCCATATGGTATACAAAAGATGGCTTGTATATTTTGTTTGTACTCAGTATATCAGTCAGTCTGGTTTGCCCACTATTATTTACTTACTCGTATGTATATTTAAAACATATTTTTTTACCCAACCAAAGTTAAAAAATGGAACCACAGATTCAGGTAAAATAATATCTTGAAGATCATAATTATTTTGGCCATAATTCTTAACTTTCATCGTGCGGTCGTCGGCTGACAGTTTCCAAAGCCTTCTATGAAATTATTTATATGACAGATTTATTGGATATTATTTAATATTTGAAAATATATGAAAATCCTAATTTAGTGGATTTGTGGTATGTCCTATCGTTTGAATTCTTTTTTTTCAATTTAAAATAAACTAACTTTTGTAAGTGAAACGACGTTGAAATGTCACGTTGATCGGCTAAATTGAAATGTTTTTACAGGTAAGCACACAAACTTTGAACTTTTAAAGAATGATTCAGAACGAACATACCTAATTGGGTTTTATTTATTGAAGTTTATCGTTATCGTTAATTTAATTGACAATTTTAACTTTTAATCTTGGAAATTTGCGTGATTGAAGATATCACATGAATAGTATAATTTTAAAAAATGTTTTTTTGTGGCATGTTATCCATCTTCTATACTAATAATAAAGCTGAGGAGTTTGTTTGTTTCCCCTCAGCTTCACTCGCGTTCCCGGGATAGAAATTAGTCTATAACCTTCGGGGATAATGTAGCTTCCTAGCAGTGAAAGAATTTTTCGGATCAGACCAGTAACTCCAAAGATTAGAAAAAAATATAATTATATAGATATTTGATTTAGTTTCTTTAACGTCTAGTCCAATCTAAACTGCCATCTCTCCCTAATACCTAAACATGCTAAATTAACTAAACTTATTAATAAACACATTCCTGTTACATTAAAACCCATTGCTGAATCCCAAAAACATAACAAAAGAACAAGTGAAAATAACAAAACGTAATGCGGGTCAAATGGGGCGAAGTTTTAATAGCTTTATTTGATACGAGTTCGATTATTGCTCAGTTCGAAAGCGAAAACTGGTCATTATCCGAAAAGTATGAACGGCGGGCCCACTTTTGTATACAGACAGAAAGACTAACAACCAGAAAATAATGCTGGATATATTGCTTTATCATAACAGAAATTCTACTGGTAAATCGACCAAAAAGAATTATATAAAATAGGCTGAGTTTGGATACACTGAGTCAATAACACAAACTGCTAACCATGTATTTCCAGCCTTTATTTTTTTATGACGTAATAAACGATTATTATTGAGCAGTTGGCACTACTACTGGATGTTTTCTTTTGCCATCTCGAATTTTTTAGGGTTTATTGTACTCATCATTACGAACAACTTACTATGGGACCAACCCAGAAATCAAGATTGATAGGTACATCTAATTGAAACAATTCTGAAACTGATTACATCTGTTTTATTACTGCACAAATTAGGAATATGCATGTGTAGAAACGTCGCTGCATATGCTTAAATGTCATAGAATAAGAAATAACATTTTGATTTTGGTTCGCAAATTTTGAGAAACGAAACATGAGCTTATTTTAAAGAAAATGTATTGTTTATTTTTATAATGTATTAGTAATAAAATATCAAGCTATCGTTTACGAAAGATGTTTACTTTGAAACTGATTTTATGGTAAAAGGCGCGCGGCCCGCGTGTACGAGTAGGTATAACAATTAACCTACCTATCAACTGTGCGCTCGCACTCTCTCGCTCGCTGGCTCAAAAATTTCCCTGTATAGGTAGGTAATACATGTAGGTAGGTACCTATATGTATTCGGAGGGTATATGTATCTTTTGTACGGCACCTGCTTATGTCATCGACTGCCTGTCTTGATTTCGAATATTTAATTTCAACTTTTCCTATTTAGCATGTTTGCTGGCTGAAAAGTGAAGGCTGTGTGTCAAAATACAGAAGGGATTAATGAAAAGCGTCTGGGGTGTCAAACTCCATTCTATTTAACACCTCAACTAATTGATTCGATTTATCGCACAACTTTTGAGGCATTGACTTCCTTGATTGGGATTGTTTTATATTTTATAGGATTAATTTGTGTCGAGACTTTTTTGAGTTTTCTATGACAAGTTATTTGTTTGACTTTTAGCTATGGAAAACATCTTATTGTTAAAGTATAGCACTAAGGTAGACATAGAACTAATTTGACTAAAATAGAAGTATTGCCCGCCTGGCTAGCTACCACAAAGAAACTGAACATTAGTCAAAGTTGATAAATTGATCCAGAATAATAAATTGTTAAAACTATAAAGTTGTCTTCTAACTCAACAGTTCAATAAAGTGTCTAGAGACTGAGTGATAAGATCTTAAAAGTAATTTACTAAAGTCATTTAATAAAGAGCTAAAAAAACTTTTAACTCATTTCTCGACCTTTAAGACGAATCAATAACCGTAACATCTCTTGCAATAACGAAAATGCTTTGAGTATTAACAATCTTTAGAAAATATATTATTTAGAAAACACTCTTTTAATTTGATGATGGTTATTTGAATAGTGTACACTATGTACGTTGTAGCTTGGTGGGGCTGACAGTAGCCAGAAAGATATGAATGTTAACAACATTGCAATAAGATTCATCTGAATGTACATAATTATCATACTGAATCATAGATTATATAGATGAACATTATTGCAAAGTCATAAGTGTAGCACCACACTTGTGGAAGGTAACATATGGCACCTCAGCTCTTGTGCTTTTATACTATAATAGATAATACATTATTGTCACACCAAATAGATTTAAAATTTATAAAAATAACTTAACCTAAACAAAGAAAGAAACCGAACTCTCGGGGACCGCTGAAAATCAGTGTTGTGACGTAGCCCGTCACAATGTATGCTTGGCAGTACTTTTTATTTTATTAAATAACTAGCTGTCCCCCGCGGTTGCACCCGCGTTTCCAAATAAAAAGTAGCCTATGCAACCTGATCTAGATAAGGCAACATAATAATTGTCCATGGGAAAAACAATTTTCTCTTAAATATATTCCAACATGCTTAAAAGTTTGTCCCTGTGCTTTATTTATATTGACTTCAGACGATAAGTAGGTAATTTCACAGGAAATTGTACCTATTCGTTTAAATCTATATGGTAAATCTGTGGATATCATCGGAATGCGAGGTATCAGTACTGTTTGCCCAACTGCTGGCTGTCAAAACCAATCGCTACTATGACAGAAATCTAGAAATTTTACTTGAAGTCTGGTACCATTACATAAATTTGGTGGTGCATGTTAAATAGATATTAGATCTATTTAACATGCATTGTCCTAAATGACTGTCTGACGGATCAACGCATAGCCTAAACCGCTGATCGTAGAGACCTGAAATTTAGAGGGTTGTTCTTCGTATGAAGTAGGCATCCTATAAGAAAGGATCTTCCGAAATCCTTAGGGGTTGAAAAACTGGGACAAAGTTTGTATGGAACAACGTGATTCCTTGGTCCAATCTACTTCAAATTTTGCATAAACATTCTTTAAGATAGTTGATGGAAGACGTGTTTTGTATTTTATTGAAACTCATCGCCTATCGGGGTTAAAAAAGGGTAGAAAGTTATTTTGGTGGTGATTTGCATCGAAGTTGATATCAATACTGCTTTTGAACTCACATAAAAGCTTGGGGCAATGCAATGCATATGATGAACAATTGGGATGAATTTGCTGTTATGTCTCATGACCGTCTTGGCAACAATCATGGGACAAAAGAAAAGTATAAATTAGATGTTACAACACTCTACATTTCTGCGAGTTAGTTGCAGCCGGTCAAATATACCCATTTGTATTTGAAGTAAATCGAAATGGAAACCAGTATGCCAAATTTGGTACAGAAAACCAACCCATCAAAAGGTTACGTTTTTCCCAAGATCTTTCTTATGGTCACTTTGATGCCTATGCTGATGCCGATGGTGATAATAACACTGATCAGCGTCCAATAGCCAATCTAAATATATAAAACTTTTAACAAAAATTAGAACCGATATCATGGTACCGCAGATTTATTTCGCTTACTTCAAAACTATCATATTAGAGTTCCCAAATAGTTATTTTCTGCTTTTTAGTGCCTTTGAAGGCGGTTCTATTTTTGTTAAAAGTTTTTTATTTTTCAATTTTGAATTTCTTATGTGTAATCAATGACTCTCAAGGTCACTGACCTAGGATAAGCATATTAGCGTTGTAGTTTCCATCATCGTTCCTATAACATTTAAAGAATTATCCCCTAACTCCTAACCATTAAGGAGTTGTACCGTCCATCATCAGCTCAGCAACATAAGATGATGACTACCAGACGCAAATATCTGAATAGCTTTAGAAAGTATGATGAAAAACATTGTAAGTGCCTATACAATTTAAAGAGTTCCCTCGATTTGTCTAGGATCCTATCATCAGATCCCTTTCAAACAAAAAATACTTTTCCAAATCGGTCCAGGCGTTCGAGTATTCGGAGAACATACAAAAAAAATGATTCCGAAGAATTGATAACCTCCGCTTGAAATTGGTTAATTGACTGACTGACTGACTGACTGATCGCGGGTGATATCGCGGGTGGAAAGCTATTTAGCATTCTATATTAAAGCTGAAAAGTTTATGAAAAACATTGTAAGTGCCTATAAAATTTGAAGAGTTCCCTCGATTTGTCCAGGATCCTATCATCAGATCCTGACTTGGTGACCATGGGACTACTTGTGAAGTATATCCTTTCAAACAAAAAATAATTTTCCTAATCGGTCCAGGCGTTCGAGTATTCGGGGAACATACAAAAAAAAAGATTTCAACGAATTGATAACCTCCGCTTGAAGTTGGTTAATTGACTGACTGATCGCGGGTGGCATCGCGGGTGGAAAGCTATTTAGCATTAAATAATAAAGCTGAAAAGTTTGTTTGTTTGTTTGAACGCGCGAATCTCCGGAGTTACTGGTCCGATTCGAAATCTACGCTGTCGGCTGGTAGTTTAGCCATGATTTTGTCGTTGATGGCGTCAACGCTTATATTTCTGGCAGCTAATTAAATTAAATTGCCCTCTCACACATCCATTAATGTTTTTTTTTGTTCGATATTGGCTATATCCGGATATACTCTACAGATCAGGTCTTCAATGTTGGTCACGATTTTACCAAGGTCTTTGTCAATAGCTATTTTTTTATCTGATTCAGGTACTTTCCCATCCCCGATTAAATGGAGCTTTATTGGGAAATCTGTGCTTCCTCTACCCAAGTGACTCCTCATTTTGGTATACAGTTTCAATAATTCAACAGACTTTCATAATGAGGAAGATTTTAAGAAAGATTTAATAATATCTGCTCTAGTTTCCCTAACAGGCAACGTTTATCTGAAATCACCAGAAAACATCAAAGTTATTCCACCCATGGCTATTTGTGCATTTTATATTTCTGAGAGTTCTATCTAAAGCCTCTAGATGAGCTCTATGAGTCATGTGCACTCATCCCATATTATTAGGTTTGCATCTTGTAAAACCTTGCCCAATGGTCCATTTTTACGTATAGAGCGTACGCTGTCTTTTTCAAGAAATACCGTAGGGTCTGTTTAGAAGTGAAATGAGCCGTCCTTCTACTTATCAATAGTGTAGCAGCAATAAATATCTGATGATGCAACAGCAATGGCTAATTTCGTTGGCTTCAAAACTATCAGATTAGAGTTCTTACATAGTTATTTTATACTTATTAGTGCCTTTGTGGTTTTTTTTGTTAAAAGTATTTTATTTTTCATTTTTTAGTTTCTTATGTGTAATCAATGACTCTCAAGGTCACTGACCTAGGATAAGCATATTAGCGTTCTACTTTCCATCATCGTTCCTATAATATTTTAAGATTTATCCCCTAACTCCTACCCGTTAAGGAGTTGTACCTTCCATCATCAGCTCAGCAACATGTGACGACTACCAGACGCAAATATCTGAATAGTTTTAGAAAATATATGAAAAACATTGTTAGTGCCTATAAAATTTGAAGAGTTCCCTCGATTTCTTCAAGATCTCGTCATCAGACCCTGACTTGGTGACCATGTGACCTGTATGTATAGTTTCCAAATCGGGTCAGGCATCTTCGAGTAATCGAGGAACATACATAAAAAAAGATTCCGACGAATTGATAACCTCGTCTTGATGACAGTTAAAAATAACAAAAAACTGTTACCTAGGCAACCGCTGTCATCCATTGACAACCGCGTCGCATCGCTCACCCATGGTATACATGCTCCCGCTTAACGTTCTTTTTATCATTGCTCAGCTCCTGAGGGTCGTAGCGTGATGTTCTATAGCCTATAACCTTCCTTAATAAATGGGCTTTCAATTGCAAAAAGGTTTTTCCATATCCCACTGGCAGATCCAGAGATTAGCGCGTTCAAACAAACAAACAAACAAACAAACAAACTCTTCAGCTTTATTATTAGTATAGATAATAATTTTGTTTTTTTGTTTATTATTATCACCATTTTTATTTTGTATGTACATATTTTGGACTGTCAAATAAATAATATTCTGTTCTATTCTAACTCTGACTCAGTTGCGGAACTTTCCGCGTCGAAACTTCCGCAGGTGTGTCGCTACACTAAGGCTCATTTTCATATATCTGGCTACTTTCAATCATACCAAGCAACAACGTAAATAGTGTAGGTAAAGTATTTATGTATAGTTTAGTCAGTATATTTACGCATGATAATTTAATTGATGTATATTTATTTTCTTTCTTCACCATTATGGTCATTAATTATCCAAGTTTTTATCATTATATAAACAACGTTTTTCTAACTGAATATCAACATGTGAAATCATTCATCTCTCAGTAACTTCACGACTCACGAAGCAGGGATATTCTTACACAAAAGAAGTAAGAAGGTAAATAATAAATCAAGAATGAATGTGATACAAACACAATGCTTTTGATAAAAAAAACGTGGACAAACGTATGTAAGCATAGTGATTTATGTAACGATTTCATTTGAAACCTAATGTTAGTTTGAGGTAGGGAGCGATGACCGCTCGGTACCCTAATTTTGTAAACTCTTTGTCTTACCACGTAAGATGGTTGACAACAAGTCTTGTAAAAACTAGGTTTTAAGGTGATGTCACCTCATACAGTCTATTAAAAAAGGTTTTTAAAGCATCGTTATTTTTTTTAGATACTTAGATTGGAGAAACCCGGGCAAGACGCATAATTATGTTAAGGGAAAGTATAAATACCTAAAACAATAACCTGAAAATTAATAGAACTCTGTACACTGTTAATTTGTACTTGGAAAATAACGATTAAAAGTAAAAACCTTAAACAATTAAAAATAATAGCCAATAAAACTAAAAATAAGTGCGGTTAATTTTACAATATCGCCCCGGCTGTTTTTTTATATGAGGTTAGAGAGTGACGGATAGATTTAAAACCTAGACTTAGTAAAAGGGTTTCTGTCAAGCAATTTGTTTCAATGGTTCACTATTTTTATATAATAATATCCTGTACTAAAAGATTTTTATTATTTATTTTTTAATATCTATTATCGTTTAATAACTCCTACATCTCAAGGTTGTCTGGAAGAGATCGCTTCTTAGCGATAAGATTGCCTCTTGTAGAATCGTTAATACTCAGCTTACTTACCTTTTTAAATTTTGTAAATTTATTTTTGATGTTTAAGTGTTAATTTATCTATAATAATTTCTAACACTACCCTAGATATGGAAATTAAATAATATGACAACCGCTCAAATTTCGTGTGCGTCCGATTTTGCTCATTCTCGATTTTGATGGCGTATTAATTTTTTCTGCTGTTTGAGTCATCTCATTGTATGCGAGACGAAGCATTGAACGGCTTTTTCATTACATTCTGTTTCCAATTTTCTTTGATTAGAATCACATAAGAGACGTCTTTTGTGTTTTCTCTCATAATGTCGTGCATATTGCAGTATTCTGGTTACTTTTTGTTAATAGGTATGATATGCAAACAATATGTAGATTTTTAAAATTGGCCTTTTCTCTGATAGTTATTTAAGGTGTGTCTAAATAAAATTTCTTGCTTTCTTATAAGGTTCTTTTAAAATTAAGTCCAGCACTCAGATCAAACAGTAACATTAAATCAGTAGAAGCCAGATTCAACACGTAAGGTTTGCCTTATTTTATTATGATCTTATTTAACACGAATTATGACTTCTAAAAAGAAAAATGCTGCACTCAGGGGTCAATGGTAACGCTTACACAACAAATCGTTAAATAACAGCGTCAGCCACGTCCCACGCTCCTACTCAAATGGGTAGCGAGGCATGAAGGCTCTGAGGAGATTAAACTAAAGCCCTGTATCCATTACCTATGGGTAGTACGAGTTCAGATGTGACGATACCCGTGAAATGTTTCATCTCGCGTGAGTAACTGTTAAACTAGGGTATTGACAAGCAAAAAATGAAAAAAGTATATAGGAATGTAGTATGGCAAAATTGTTATTGAATGAAAAATATGCTGAAACAAGCGTATCTTCTATAGCTCCAGTCAAACTGTCAGTTTTTACTGAGGCCAATTCAAAAATTCTTTTTTAGCGGATACCTACGTCATAATAAATATCTGTATACCAAATTCCAGCCCGATCCGTCCAGTGATTTTGTACTGTACGATGATTGATCAGTCAGTCAGTTACGGTTTTCTTTTATATATAAAATACCAATAAAAAAGTAGGTGCTCATCCTATCTTGACACTTTCTGAAATATGCCAAATTTTAGTATTCTGAAAAATGAGCAACTGTACCTCATCGAGTAACAAGATGCCAATAACGCCATTCGATAGCTTAGATAATAAAAATATAATTCAGAAGTATGATATTCTCTCAGCGGTCGCATTTCAGAAACCCTAACAAATTATAGAATCATCAAAATGGAATACAAAACTTGCAGCCCAAAAATTCAGCCGATCTTAAAACACAAATCAGACCACTCTGGAATGATTAGTTGGAATCGACATTCGTTCGTATCCGGCAACCGACGACCGACGCCGACCCGGACACTTGCCGGATACATCACGTCACCTCCGGTCCAGCGATCACTATCAAATTTCAAATTTAGAAACGGAACCGCAATCTCACTCGAAATGCGCTCTGCAACGATACAGGCGTTTGCATGTTACAGTCCAACCAGATATTTTAAAATTATTTTTTTAATAGCTTTAGGCATTTCGCATTTTTTTTGTGTAATTCTTGTAAATATTATTGTTTTGCTATTATATACTATATTTTGTATAAATTCCTTTTTTATTTTTTTAACCTTTGAGCAGAAAATAATTATTGAAAACTAATATAATTTCATTCAGTGCTTTTTAATATAAAAAAATACTTACTTACTTATCCTTTGAATGTCATGGTGCTATGACCGGTGGCTTAGGATTTGCGTTAATCTCTTAATCGAGCAGTCAGGTTTTGTTCTTTAATTTAGAGATCAATTGATATTATTATTGATTTAATTTGAGACTATAGTCCCAAAGTAAACTAAAGTAAAATATTTGTTTTATAACCGACTTCTAAAAGAAAGAGGTTTATAATTTTGTCTGTATATATTTATGTGACGAACATGACGCTTCACCCATTCGTCGCCAAATTTTACAGTAAGGTTTTGTAAGAACTTTGTTCAATAAATGTTGAATAAGCTAAGCTTTCTTAAAAAAAATAGCCGACTGAAAAAAGGAGGAGGTAATCAATTGGGTTGTATGTTCTCTTTTATGTTTGTTCACGCATAACATTTTTGTTAATGAACCGATTTTAATAATTTTACATTGGGTTCAGTACTGCTCCAAGGTGGTCCAATTTTAATTATATTGTTTTTGAAGGAGGTTTTAGTCTTTTTATTAAAAGTTTAATTATATCAATAAAGGCTGAAAGAAAGCTGAGTGAAAAGCTAAATAATTAATTAAATCTAAGTATATCAACATATTATTACAAGCGTAAGTCGACTAAGATCAACATAGTGTAAAGATATTTGATCTAAAACTAGATAAAAGGGACTAAATGGATTTCAGAATCGAATAGAAATTCCAAAAAAAAGTTTCAGAGGTCAATAACAATTGAATACCTAGGCACTAGTTAAATATTAATAAATATTAGAGTAACATGACATTTCACTATCAGGAAAGTACAATTTTTAACATCGTAAAAATCCCCCAATTTACATCCGATTCACACCACCACGCCATTATTAAAGCCGATGCTAATAAACCAAATTTCGTTTCTAAATCAAATATCGAAAGGCTTTATGCCTCGAAATTGGGTGGCAGTAAAAGAGTGGTAAATGGATCACGCTTGCCTTGGAGCGATCTAAAACTTTATTAAAAATCGAATGCATACTCGTAATGGTGGATTCCATACGATCACAGGGTTCCGTTTGACGGGAATATTCCACGATATTTGATTTGAAATACGTAGGTAATGCAAATCAGTTTTCTTACAAAGAATTTAAATTGAGATTTTTGTTTTATTCCTCATTTTGACTAATATTAATATACATGTTCATGAAATTCAATTTGGTATATTAATTTTTTTTATATTTATTTACATAGTTTAGTTTAGTTAGTAAGATTTTTTATTAGAACGTGATTTTAGGATTATTATTTTTAGGTATTTTTATACCTTGGTTTACGTTGCTGGAGTTTTCATAAGGATTTATATTTTTTTGATAGTAAATTTAATTTTTATTAACCACACTATTATTATTTACATTAGTTTTAGAGTTTAACGTATGAAGCTTAGGTACACTAGGCATGCCTGTATCGTGTCCATACAAATATATATTTTAACTTGAACTATTATGTTAGAAAACATAAAGTATTTATACGGCATATTGTTGAAACTATATTAACATATAAACATTTTATCCCGAACACTAGTCTTAATCATACCAGCCAATAGATTTCCACAAAGAACGGTTGTAATCTTATATAGCATAATCAGTTTTTGAATGTTGTCACATAAACGGAACCACAAGAATATTCAACAAAATTTGAACATTTCGCATACTTTCAAAGTCGGTTATCGGTTTGTACCATTATTGTTACGAAAAAGGCAATAATGGGTTATGGCAGCATTGTTTGTTTTTGTTGTTGAAACGAGGAGAAATTCCAATATTTTTTATATTATCACGACGTTTATTAAGGTTTTGTTTAAGCTGTTTAAAATTAAAATGAGATTCTAACATATTTTATCAGTTTTAAATATCTCAGCAATTCTTTTTGATGAAGTTATAGTCGTCAAAATCTAATAGGCCTGTATTGACAGCATATCTATATCTATATATACTAATAATAAAGCTGAAGAGTTTGTTAGTTTGAACACGCTAATCTCCGGAGTTACTGGTCCGATTTGAAAAATTCTTTCACTAATGAAGTGCTGCCGGATGACTGCACTTGTACGGAACATAGTGGTTATGTGTGGCGTTTTCTGTATACGTAGAAATATACCTCAGTGACTTCCGCAGATAATTACACTGCTTCAACGTAACGCTAACGATGGATAGATGATTGGATTAAATTAACATACCTATGTCAGCATAGCGAATACGGCTAACAAGATTGCCTCTGAAATTTCTAATTACATTTTGTAATTGTCATCAATACAAACGAACCCCACACAATCTTCAACATGCAGGCATCAAATAGTTTATTTTCTTTGACTTAATAATGCTGACTTCACATGGATTACATGAAATGGAAGAGAAAACTAAACTAAATTTAATTTAAAGTATTTTTTAAGTGGGTCATATTGCGAAAATACTCTGTGTTCAGACTGTTTTTTAATGAATCTATTCGTCTATTTATCCTACGATAAATATATGTTAATATATTTAGTTTAGTACAACATAATGAAAAAGTATTGTATGGTTTTTTTTTATAAATGTAGACTTATGAGTCACATTTGTACTTAATAGAATTAACAATTATTTTAGATAAATGATTCACCCATGGAGACTACGCACAGATACCAAAATAGTTTACTAGATCCCCTACTTTATTTTCAAAACCCTTTCTTAGCAAATGTCTGCGTTATAATAGCTACCAAATTTTAGCCCGATCCGTCCTTAGGTTTGAGCTGTGCATAGATCAGTCAGTCAGTCACGTTTTCTTTTTATATATTTCGATGAAGCTACCACTATTCATAAAATGGTGACTGTGAACGTTGAAGTGGTCTACAAATCAATACACATGAAGCTTCCTTCATATACCTGCCCACCCTTCGGTGGGCAGGTATACTGGTTAGCATATAAAATACCCGTCACCCTAATTTACCTTTTTACTTGTCACGTGCAACCTCTATTAGACGTTCAATCATCAGGACAGTTTGGCACAGATTATGATTCTTACAGACTGATGATATATCTGAACTTTACACTTAAGGGGGAACGTTCGGTTGGAGCGCGAAATTCAAATTTTAACACGTTTTTTGCAAATTGCAGCTCAGTTATAGGTCGTAAGTTATCAACATGTTATTTGCGACAAGAATGTTAGTATATTTACTGATTAATAACAAAAGAAATCATCAACATATATTAAGGTATATTAGTAACATTTTCATGAAATAGTCGTATATGTCAGTAATATACCTTGGAGGAATATGTTGATGATTTCTTTTTGGCTTATCCGATGTAAATTTAATCTTAGGTTCCGATTTAAAAAAGGAAATATTTTTTTTCAATATGTATTAGTTAAAAGGATTTGGATAACACTTGGCACATAGATAGATCATACCCTGGAACCACATATAGGCTACTTTTTATCCAGGGAAAACATAAGATCTCTCAGGAACGTGGGTGAAACCGCGGAGCGGTTTTTTTATACGGCTAACCTACTGAAAAATTTACTCGAATAAATACAGGGATTTCTTCGTATTAAAATTAAACTTGCTTTCAAACGACAACCAGAATAAAATTCTTAATTATTTATTTGAGAGAAAGTAGGTATGAAGTAAAACAATCACAAAAGGGAATATGCATGAATTCCAGATATTTTTATATTCAAGTCTTAATTAAATGAATGAGGTCAAAACAACCATGAATTTGCTAAAAAATAATCAAATATAATAATAATTAAGGGAAATAAGGAATAAGTGTTTTTGATTTGTATGGAGTAATCATGTGACGTAAAAGTATATACCGCCATAGTAATTTGTATTAGGTAAGATCGTCCGTAATATTTTCACGTCACACGACTTGAAATCGCTGTATCAGGAAGTTATATTACGCTAATATAAGACAATTTCTCCAAAATATTATATTGATTCCCTATTCCTGAGAAAGATATCACATCTATAGTTACATGCTCTATGCTTTCCGATCTCTATTCTCTGAAAGGTCGCGTCAGCATCCATCGGAACTTGATTACTTCCTGTGTTGAACGCCCTTTAATTCAGGATCGGTTTGGATCGGATCGAATCGGAGCGGTTCAGATGGAATGCAGTGAGGTCATAATTAACGTGCGATTGAATGTCATTGAAAACTAGCCGAGCGAAGATTGTGAGATATTTGAATCATTTGTGAACTTACTGTTTGTGAATCGTTAGTTTGAAACAGTCATGTTTTATTACAATGATCAAAGACCAAGAAAAATAAGGTAATAAAAAAATACGTTATGGTTGTCGTTCCCTAAAGTTTTGTTATGATTTCCGGTAAAAAATATCTTTTGAATATTTTTTTCTGTAAAATTAAAAGAAAGAAAACAAATTATTTTTATAATACCAGTAAAAACTCAATTACATGTAACAATTTCATTGCAAGGAATAATTTTGCAATCAGCTTACCAAAAATTTAAAAAAGCCATAAAAATCTCTAACGGGCTCATTTTTTCCAACCATCAACGACAGAGTGGCCCTTTTCACTTGTCCCACTGACGGCCATTCCGAGATCCTCGGAGAGATTTCGAAGGAAACGACTACCACAATTACTATGGCCTTTGTTATCTCAAGGGGTTTTAAGAATACTCTTTAGAATTTTTGCACGGACATGTTCATTCAAATTCCTTGGATATAAAATCCTAGGATTATATGACCTAATTAGCCACAACCATTCTTTTGATTTGTTTTCAAGAATGCTTATAAAAACTAATGTTCGTAAGGTCACTTTTGCGCTAATTCTCTTACTGATAGTTATTTCCCGGGCAGTTTATTTCTATTAAAATATATGCAAAAGTTAAAAAGCATAAACAGAATTGTAGAAAGTAAACAATAATACGCGATTTGAGATTCAACGCTTTGGTTGTTTTATGTAATTACAACGAATGAACATAAACTATTTATTAAAGCTTATATTTTGTGAATTATGAGGATGAAAGTACTCAAAATTTAAGGATAATGCCCATTATTTTTTTTGACAAAAATGTTAATAATATCAAAAAGGTAAGAGATCTTCACATTTTTGTTAAGACTTATTCAACCCGATTACGATAAAATAAAGTGAATTGATTTAAATATGTTTTTACTGTGGCAATATAGTGCTAAAACGAAAAATTTACATATTTACCTACCAAGAAAACTACTAGAACTCTTTTCACAATAATTATATCTGTAATGAATAACGCCGTCAAATTAAAATCGCAATCTCAAAGCGGAGTCGAAAAATTTCTATATCCATAAATTGTAGATTGTTTCTCTTCAGCTGTTAGTGTGTTTCTTTCATTTCACATTTATTTGGAGTTTCTTTGCTCGCTTTAATTTAAAAAGTTGGATTGATGTCCGCAGGGCGATGAAGATCATTCCTGTACTTTTTTTATGGGAAAATTTTTATGAAGTACAAATTGCGATGTTTTCACAAAATTTTGACCTAGACATCGAAAGTGGGTTTGTCGAAATTTTTCATTGAGTTCTTTGAAAATCCGAGGTATTAAAAATATGGATATTCTGTTCCGAAAGTTTATTTTAATTACTTTGACTTCATAATTTATTTTGTTAGTCAAGTAAGATCACGTACACACGGCCACAGATCAAGCTACACATTTTTGTTGCAAAATAGCGCCTATTACAACCGCATAAGGTACCGCAGTGTGTAGCTTGATCTGTGGCCGTGTGTACCTATTGTTATTAACTTGTTTATACAGTCTTTTTGATTATAATATACTAGCTGTCCTACTCGATTTCACTCGCGGTCCTGGTATAAAAATCATCATTATATCAGCCGAAAGACTGATCCATAGCTGAACAAAGGCCTTCACCAAAGATCTCCACGATGGCTGGTCTTGCCCGCACCCAGCTGTTTCCCGCGACACTCACAAGATCGTTGGTCCACCTTGTGGCTGCGTTTTCCGGTTCGTGGTCAGTCGAGAACATTTGCCCCAGCGGTCGTCAGTTCTACGAGTGATCTGTCCCGCCCACTGCAACTTCAATTTGGCAATTTTTCGGGCTGTTGGTTACTTTGGTTCACCTTTGAATCTTATGATTTCTAATTCAATCTCGTAGCGATCAAAATAATTCTACGTTACTCTCCGACCTTATTTCTATGCAAAAAAATGCTTCGATTCGTTACTCCGTTGCTAAGTGAAAAGAGGACTAACCAACAATCATGCAATATTTATAATCACTTAATACAACATTATCAATAGTTTTATTTAGAAAAAGTTAACCAACATGTTTGTTAATATTTTAATCTGACAGTAAAAAATACCTATTTCTATAAAGATGAAGATATTAAAGATGAAAAGAAAAACTTTAGCAAGACATTAACGTATTCAGAAACTACTCAGTGCTTCTCACAAAAGTTAGTATTCGTTGTAAGAATATAAAATTCAATAAATAAAAGAAAAGTCCCACTATTTATATCCAACTACATAAGAAAATAATGTTGTTTTTCGAAAATATGCTTCAACTTTTGCTCGTGGACTTTTCATGCGGGTTTCAATGCTACTGGAAACTTAATATAAATACAGTCTGACTGGTGAGTCACCAACGATATTCGAGGACGTGATATTTGACAATCATATAAGAAAAAAAATAACATTAAAAATAAATATTAAATGACTACTTAGTAAACTTAATCGAAAGTTAAGTAATTTATTACACATCGCATGGTTACCGCGCGGACGCATACTATGGAACACAAGATCTTGCCACGCGCTAACGGGGTAACAGACCAAAAGCATGAGCGTCGGGAATGTAGCCACGCTCCATTTATTTATAGGAAAATTTTACCAAAAATTAAGTACGAGGATCGAGTACCGAGTACTCTCCTTAAATATCGTTGGTGTCTCACCAGTCACCCTGTATATATCGCCTTTGTACGCCCCGTTTTCATTATAGTTTATCAGAATAATAAGAGAACATTGTCAGAGCCTATACCACTGAAAGAAAGAAAGAAATCAAATATGTCTACTTGAAAAATAACTATGTTTCTTGACAAATTTGTCACCATTTGTCGGCATTTTCAGCAGGCGCTAGTGGGATTACTTTTTCAAACGACTTGGTGAAAGGAATAAGCACTGAGTACGATAATATCATTTGGGGTCGGCGCAACACTGTGTACAGTTACTCTTCTTCCATTCAGCCTTTCTATCCGTCTATCAGCATTCACTGCTTCCTTAGTCATATCATCCTTCACACAATCCATCCATTTCTTTTTCGGTCTTTCCCTTCGCGTATATCCATCAATTTTCATATTCATGACTCTTTTAGTCACATGGATTGCATCCCTTAATATCAATTCATATAGTAATATAATAGGATTACATTAGAAGGTCAAACCAATCATAATAATATTTAACCGTATTACGCCTTGTGCAGAAATCTTTAATCTTCAGACAATTAAGACTATGACGTGAACATTCAACTCATAACTGAGTGTAACTCGCTACGAGAGATATTACATACAGTAACTTCAATCCAAGAGCATTGTGTTAATTCTTCGTCTTAATGTAAATTCTAATGCAATTCAACATAGATGGTAAAGGTCTTAAAAATATTTGAAGTATTTAAATTTGTTCCAAAATCTAATTATAATTCTATTGGTAAAATAAAGGTTCTTAGAATATACTTACCAATTCACTGAAGTTGCCACCGATTTGTTAGTTGACCTATGATTGAGAAAAACGGGAAGAACAAAACTATCAGCAAAATTATATTATTTTGGATGAAATCATTATTGGTGATAGCCCACATTAATCAAGTATACAATAACGTATACAAATATAAATTTGAATCTAAAAAATATAATAAGACAAATAAATAAATAATTATAACACCGAAATATGCGCCCCACAAGGTGGACTGACGATCTTGTGAGGGTCGCGGGAAAACGCTGTATGTGGGTAGCGCAAGAGCGGTCATCATGGAGATTCTTGAGGGAGACCTTTGTCGAGTAGTGGACGTCTTTCGGCTGATATGATGACACTGATAGAATTACAAGAATTCTGATGTTCTTAATTAGACCTCTCCTAGACAAAGAGACTTACTACTCTATCACGTTAGTGACTCAATTATTATATAATCTTCATGTCTATCCCTTCTAATCATTAGCATGATCCTTCGGCCACCATAGACATTTTCCAGGGTTTGGCTTAAACTAAACCTGCACAAAATAAGAATAAATATTTGCTCTCCAAATTTCCCAGCTATGTGTGAGATGTTATACTCTGAATAGGGAATTGTTCATAAATGACACAATGATTAGGTTCCAGCTATTGTAAGGGAAAAGCCGGCGATTTCTCATAATAAGAATTCACTCATGATGGAAATAATTTCGCCAGAATTTCTTCTATTATAAATGAACTTGTACGTTAAATTAATATGGGAAAGAATTACTTACATTATGAAAGGATTTATGAAGATAATATTATTCTTGCTGGTTTATTTCATTAAGTAGGTACGTAATACAGACGTTTATTGAAATAATAATTAATTCCACAATGGCAAATATTGACAAACTTTTCAAAATAATCAACTACAGCGCGTCGTAATCAAATACTCTTCTATCTTCTGAAGAGTCCCTCTCTTTCATTATCCGGTTTAAACGAAAAAACAAACATAGTACGATGATTGGACTACCGATATTGTATCGTATTGAATTTTGAACCAATAGAATTGCACAAATATCACGTCACGTTAGTTTTTTTGCAATTCTATTGGCTCAATTTTAAAAACGACGACGGTTGTCCATACTGTAGTAGCGTATCGTTTTTCGGAATAAGCTCTCCAGTAGTAGTAAACTCCAAAAGCCAGATGAGTGAAGACGATTCTGTACTACCTGTTTCCCGTAGTTTCACCCACGTACCCGGGATAAAAAGCTTGGGAATAATGTAGCTCTCTATTAGTGAAATATTTTTTAGAATTGCACCAGTACCTAACTGCGGAGATGGCCTTTTAGTCCTCTTACATCTGAATTAACAACAGAATTTACTAGAATAGTAGTGTAGATTAAGTATCCTTATTAAATTATGTAATCAAATCTTAAAAGTAAATTTTAATCTACTTTGTCGAAAGGAAACTATGTATGTGTATGTAATTTGGATGACGATATTATAATTTGATATTATAGCTGATCTGATGATGGAGCCAGGAAATGTATAGTGACCTCTTCATTGGCTACTAGCAAGCCCCTTGAGTCTGGGGTCAATGATTCCTTTTGTTGATATCGAGGTTCTTATGATGGAGCCAGAGATTGATAATGGAACTCTTCAGTAGCTAAAGCATGTTTTTTCAGTTTTTTTTTACATATTATTGACATAGAGATAGATAACCCGGGAGAAATTTTGTAAATAAATAAATCAACTCCTTACGCAGACATGATTCCAACGTTGTTATCGAGAGATTTACTATTATGAAAGCAAGTAAGTCACGTAAGCTAGCCTAAATAAACACTTAAATATATCTTTTAGATGAATTTGATAGAATCTTACGATTCGTACATATTTGTGTTCTCGATAAAATAAACATCCGACGGTTGATATTGTTATATGTACTTTATCAACAAACAGTAGAGAGTTGAAATTGATGGATTCATTGAGACCTGAAAATATTTTTTTATATAATTATAGGTACTTTAAATAATCAGGCCGAAGACTGTGGATAATGTAGGTACATCATTGTCAATATTCTTACAATGTCGAGCTTTGCTATTGAAAATCCTATCTCATAAAATCGTACCTAGTTATGGGGTGAGAAAGCGATTATTGATATTGAAATATTTTTTTAGGCTATATGTGTCGGATGGCGCGCAACAAAAAATATTAGGTTTAAAAATAAAATTATGTTAATGGGATCGGAGGCTCTCCGCGTTTCTTAGCGTAATCGTAATAAACATCATTATTGAAAATCATTCTATGAGGTTTACCATGCCAACAAAATGGTCTTCGTCGTAGCGCGTCATTGGATGAAATCATTAATGGTGTTCATTACGAAATTTATTTATTATATGTATTAGAAGGAATACCAATGTGTTACCCACTTTTTCAAAGCATAGAAGGCAACTGAATTTTAAGTGCACCTACCAATCTACAAAAGTAAAATATACCCTCTCAAAACGAAGCATTTACAGCAATGCGATCGTTACCTAGTTCATCACCTTAGTATTACAGCTTCCTTTAGCTTAGTCTCGTCAATTGCAGACGGCCATTATTATACAAGCGCTCAGTTTAACTATAGTTTCTGTGAGTTCAATGTAAATTACTAAGCAATTTCTCGCCAACGCAGACATTTGCTTTTAATCGATCAGTTAAGTTTTGTAAGAGCAGTAATTACAGACTAATGGTTTTGAAAATAACTAAAAGAGTATTCTAGACCGGCAATGAATTTGCTGAACACATTTATTTAAATGAATGGTTAAATGACCTGAAAACATTTTATATGGCTCTGAAAGATGTTGGAAATTTGCATGCCTTTATGACTTTGTGCACTTTTAAAATTGCTGTCAAGAAATCTATTGCTAAATATTTAAATAAAGACGTTAATCCATAAACAATGGTTGGTTACATAAGCTATTACCTGATAACATAGTAGTCTATTTAAGTTTATAGAAACATTATTACTTGAAACTTATTTTGAATTTAGATCGTTGACAAATGGAGTTGTCAACTTTATGAGGTACACGCATGAAATTTTGGGACGAACAAAGTGGTCCCATGTTATTTCCAGGTCAGTAAATCCTTGAATATTTACAATGAATAAAGATCAAAATGAAGGTACGTATGCTTTAAAACTGTCCCTAAATTTGGTACTTTGTAACCGAGACAAAAATTTTAAATAGGTAAATAATTAGTTGGGTAGAGTTAATTTATTAGGTATATTAACTACTGGAACCTAGAGTGTTTTTGAAAGTGGCTAAGGAAATTTCATGTAACAATATTTGTTTTGGCAAAATAGTTCTGGAGCAATGAAACTACGACGCATTAATGAGGTGAGGACCAGAAAGTTGGGAAAAAGCTACTTTTAATCCCAGGAACCTCGGAAACAGTTAGTTATAAAATCGGAACCCTGTCGGTAAGTGCACAATCGTTAAATTTAACGGTTTGATATGGTTATATTATGAAATATCGAAAATTGATGTTGTATTGTGAGCTGCTTTACAGTTCACATTTTATCGTCAGTTTACAATCTCGCGAGATGGATTGCGAATTAAACTAGCGGTGTTCGCAATCATACGGTGACATATACATTTGGAGATGAAATAAAAAATAATCTCATGTAGAACGAAAGTTGTTGCGCGCCTAAATTTCTAGTGGATGACTGTAACACCGTAGCGTAAGTGATACATAAAGTTTTATTTATAATGCACTCTTAATAAATTTGTATAATTTAAACATTTAATTATCTATCTCTTTGTACATAAGAATAATATTTTACTCAATTAATAAAATATTTACAAATACTAAAAATTAAAATAATATTCTAACCCTATTTACAAAATACAAAATATTTACAAGTAAAAAAGTTGTGCCAGATCACTGCCCTGAGTGAACGTGCCAAGAAGACTGGCGGCATTTCCACGTTGAATGGCAATGCTGATCCGCTGTCCTAGATAGACACCAGCCTTCCTGTCACGGGAGGTCCTGTTAATAAATTAAGTTAATATCGTCTGTTTGTCTTGTTGTCAATAATATGGGGTTGGCGCATTATGTAGGTACTATTCTTCTATTCTGCCTTTCTATCCATTACCTATATCGGCATACACTCATTTCTTACTCAATAATATTACCAAGTTTCACTCAATCCATCCATCTCTTTTTCTGTCATCTTCTTCCCATATCCATTTCATAATCAAAGCTGACAATTTGCAATTGACAGCCCAATTATTAAGGAAAATTATAGGTTATATTATAACATCAAGCTACGATCCTTAGGAGGCGAGCAAAAAAAACGCTATGGGAGAAGGATGTAATAGTGCGGGCGAGCGACGCGGTCAGCTAGTGGATAAATAAAATAAACGCTGCGTCGTTACGTGTGTTGAATATTACCAAAAAGAGTCTGAATGGGTCAGTGTTTTTCAATCTGTGGGTCGCAACTCTTCAGGGGTCTTGAAGCCTTACTCAACGGTCGCGGGAAAATAAAATAGGTCTCTTTCTTGGTCCTACGGTTCAAAAATAAAATCTTACCTACCTTACTTTCAGAGCTCTTGTAGCTTCCTTGCAGAGTGTAGTATGCGGAATCAAAAAAGATTAAACGTCGTCTTTAAAAACATAAAAATTTTGTTTGTTTATACTTAGTGGCCCTAGGGGGTGGCTAGAATTTTTAACTTGTAAAGGGGTTGCGTACTCAAAAGGATTGAAACTTAGGGGCCCTAGGGGGTGGCTAGAATTTTTAACTTGTAAAGGGGTTGCGTACTCAAAAGGATTGAAAAACACTGGAATAAGTTATTAGCCTACCGGAGATGAAACTTCATAAAACGGTGTGAGAGGCGGCACTCTTCTTATTTTTCGTGTTCTCTCTATTTATTTTTTCATATGATATTTTGGGTTTCCGTGAGTTGGTTAGATTTTTTTAGTTGAAAAAATATTATTTTAAGCAAAAGGAAAGATGAAAGTACACGTACGTATGTATGTAGGAAGGTAACTTTTTAACGAAAGATTATATTAATGTATGTAAGTACCTATAGTATAAACATGCGCATTCATTACTTTCAATGTAATAGCAATTTACGGCAAATTCGAAAATCTGTCAAATTAGATGAAACAAAAGATAGTTGACAGGTCGATGAAATGCTATTCGAAACATCCTTGCTGTGAAGCTGCAAATGTGGCGATATTGACCCCCCAGGTTTTCATGGATGGTCAATAAAAAAAAGAAAAGTGAAAAAATATGCAGAAAATAATAAGTAACAGGAAAGTCAGTCAAATGTTAGGCTATTAACTTACTATTCTAACTAGATTTATAAACAAACCATCAATATAGTATCAACATAACCAACGTTAGAAAATAAAAGAATACTAAACTTCCTGAATAAAGACGCACAATAAAGTAATTTGACCCAAAAGACATGTATATATTTCCGTCCCGCAGTGATCGTGTGAAATATAATCATTAGACACGTTTCTGGGTCACACACACGGTCCGCAGCCTCCAAAAGGCAAACCTTAACTTTATCAGTCCCTTTTAAAGTACATTTAAAATGTATCAAGATGTCATCGAACTGGCCCTTTTTTAATGGCACGCCATTAAGGAATTTCGTTGCTTTTCAGTACTAATGAGTAGCAGGGAGATTTATTGCTAAAGAGACTCATTAGAGTAGACGATTTATATTCAAATTCTGTTGCTTTATGTTAAAGTAAAGGCCTAGGTTGTAGGCGGTACGGTTGCGCCGTCGTCGCCACGTCTCAGTTTGAATTCATTTCGAGGTAAATTTTGTATGCATACTGTTCTTTGGTTTAATTTAAAAAGAGTTGTAAAGTTACTTTAGAGTTAATTTTATTCAACGCACAATTTTAAAATTAATATGTTGATTAAAATCTACATTCACACATACAGAGTTCTCCTACAAAATGTAAAGTACCATTATAACGTTATGGTGATTTCAAGAAAATCTCTGTCTAGTGACAGGGAAAAATAGCTATAAGTACATGAGTAATCTATACTAATAATAAAGCTGAAGAGTTTGTTTGTTTGTTTGTTTGTTTGTTTGTTTGTTTGAACGCGCTAATCTCTGGATCTGCCAGTGGGATATAGAAAAACCTTTTTGCAATTGAAAGCCCATTTATTAAGGAAGGTTATAGGCTATAGAACATCACGCTACGACCCTCAGGAGCTGAGCAATGATAAAAAGAACGTTAAGCGGGAGCATGTATAGCATGGGTGAGCGATGCAACGCGGTTGTCAATGGATGACAGCGGTCGCCTAGGTAACAGTTTTTTGTTATTTTTAACTGTCATCAAGACGAGGTTATCAATTCGTCGGAATCTTTTTTTATGTTCCTCGATTACTCGAAGATGCCTGACCCGATTTGGAAACTATACATACAGGTGGTCACATGGTCACCAAGTCAGGGTCTGATGATGGGATCTTGAAGAAATCGAGGGAACTCTTCAAATTTTATAGGCACTAACAATGTTTTTCATATATTTTCTAAAACTATTCAGATATTTGCGTCTGGTAGTCGTCACATGTTGCTGAGCTGATGATGGAAGGTACAACTCCTTAACGGTTAGGAGGTAGGGGATAAATCTTTAAATATTATAGGAACGATGATGGAAAGTACAACGCTAATATGCTTATCCTAGGTCAGTGACCTTGAGAGTCATTGATTACACATAAGAAACTAAAAAATGAAAAATAAAATACTTTTAACAAAAAAAAACCACAAAGGCACTAATAAGTATAAAATAACTATGTAAGAACTCTAATCTGATAGTTTTGAAGTCAACGAAATTAGCCATTGCTTTGCATCATCAGATATTTATTGCTGCTACACTATTGACAGGTAGAAGGACGGCTCATTTCACTTCTAAACAGACCTTTACGGTATTTCTTGAAAAAGACAGCGTACGCTCTATACGTAAAAATTTACCATTGGGCAAGGTTTTACAAGATGCAAACCTAATAATATGGGATGAGTGCACATGACTCATAGAGCTCATCTAGAGGCTTTAGATAGAACTCTCAGAAGTATAAAATGCACAAATAGCCATGGGTGGAATAAATTTGATGTTTTCTGGTGATTTCAGATAAACGTTGCCTGTTAGGGAAACTAGAGCAGATATTATTAAATCTTGCTTAAAATCTTCCTCATTATGAAAGTCTGTTGAATTATTGAAACTGTATACCAAAATGAGGAGTCACTTGGGTAGAGGAAGCACAGATTTCCCAATAAAGCTCCATTTAATCGGGGATGGGAAAGTACCTGAATCAGATAAAAAAATAGCTATTGACAAAGACCTTCGTAAAATCGTGACCAACATAGAAGACCTGATCTGTAGAGTATATCCGGATATAGCCAATATCGACCAAAAAAAACATTAATGGATGTGTGAGAGGGCAATTTAATTTAATTAGCTGCCAGAAATATAAGCGTTGACGCCATCAACGACAAAATAATGGCTAAACTACCAGCCGACAGCGTAGTTTTCGAATCGGACCAGTAACTCCGGAGATTCGCGCGTTCAAACAAACAAACAAACTTTTCAGCTTTATTATTTAATGCTAAATAGCTTTCCACCCGCGATGCCACCCGCGATCAGTCAGTCAATTAACCAACTTCAAGCGGAGGTTATCAATTCGTTGATATCTTTTTTTTTGTATGTTCCCCGAATACTCGAACGCCTGGACCGATTAGGAAAATTATTTTTTGTTTGAAAGGATATATACTTCACAAGTGTTCCCATGGTCACCAAGTCAGGATCTGATGATAGGATCCTAGACAAATCGAGGGAACTGTTCAAATTTTATAGGCACTTACAATGTTTTTCATAAACTTTTCAGCTTTAATATAGAATGCTAAATAGCTTTCCACTCGCGATATCACCCGCGATCAGTCAGTCAGTCAGTCAGTCAGTCAATTAACCCACTTCAAGCGGAGGTTATCAATTTGTCGGAATCATTTTTTTTGATGTTCCCCGAATACAATAATATAATAACGCCTGGACCGATTTGGAAAAATATTTTTTGTTTGAAAGGGGAAAAGGTACTTCACAAGTAGTCCCATGGTCACCAAGTCAGGATCTGATGATAGGATCCTGGACAAATCGAGGGAACTCTTTAAATTTTATAGGCACTTACAATGTTTTTCATCATACTTTCTAAAGCTATTCAGATATTTGCGTCTGGTAGTCATCATCTTATGTTGCTGAGCTGATGATGGAAGGTACAACTCCTTAATGGTTTGGAGTTAAGGGATAATTCTTTAAATGTTATAGGAACGATGATGGAAACTACAACGCTAATATGCTTATCCTAGGTCAGTGACCTTGAGAGTCATTGATTACACATAAGAAATTCAAAATTGAAAAATAATAAACTTTTAACAATAAATAGAACCGCCTTCAAAGGCACTAAAAAGCAGAAAATAACTATTTAGGAACTCTAATATGATAGTTCTGAAGTAGGCAAAATAAATCTGCGGTACCATGATATCGGTTCAAATTTTTGTTAAAAGTTTTATATATTTAGATTGGCTATTGGACGCTGATCAGTGTTATTATCACCATCGGCATCAGCGTAGGCATCAAAGTGACCATAAGAAAGATCTTGGGAAAAACGTAACCTTTTGATGGGTTGGTCTTCTGTACCAAATTTGGCATACTGGTTTCCATTTCGATATACTTCAAATACAAATGGGTATATTTGACCGGCTGCAACTAACTCGCAGAAATGTAGAGTGTTGTAACATCTAATTTATACTTTTCTTTTGTCCCATGATTGTTGCCAAGACGGTCATGAGACATAACAGCAAATTCATCCCAATTGTTCGTCATATGCATTGCATTGCACCAAGCTTTTAAGTGAGTTCAAATGCAGTATTGATATCAACTTCGATGCAAATCACCCCCAAAATAACTTTCTACCCTTTTTTAACCCCGATAGGCGATGAGTTTCAATAAAATACAAAACACGTCTTCCATCAATTATCTTAAAGAAGTTCCAGTTTTTCAAACCCTAAGGATTTCGGAAGATCCTTTCTTATAGGATGCCTACTTCATACGAAGAACACACCCTCTAAATTTCAGGTCTCTACGATCAGCGGTTTAGGCTATGCCTTGATCCGTCAGACAGTCATTCAGGACAATGCATGTTAAATAGATATTAGACCACCAAATTTATGTAATGGAACCAGACTTCAAGTAAAATTTCTAGATTTCTGTCATAGTAGCGATTGGTTTTGACTGAGCCAGCAGTAGGGCAAACAGTACTGATACCTCGCATTCCGATGATACCCACAGATTTACCATATAGATTTAAACGAATAGGTACAATTTCCTGTGAAATTACCTACCTATCGTCTGAAGTCAATATAAATAAAGCACAAGGACAAAGTTTTAAGCATGTTGGAATATATTTAAGAGAAAACTGTTTTCCCATGGACAATTATTATGTTGCCTTATCTAGATCAGGTTGCATAGGCTACTTTTTATTTGGAAACGCGGGTGGAACCGCGGGGGACAGCTAGTCTAATATATACTCAGTTAGTATTTTGACGTTAAACTAATTTATTGATACTTTTTAAGAGAATCATTACAATTCTTAATAGTAAAAAGATACTATTAACGACACTTTGTATATGATGCCCCCTTACAAAAATATTTTAAGTATTTTTAGGGGTCGGTAGCCTGAAAAATACATATACTTAATGAGTATTTTTTCTCCATGTTATTATAACTCAAACTAGATATTTTATCAAACACAATACACAACTTTGCCTCTGCGTATTCTAAAAGGATTATTAATAAACCAATTATATACACATTCATAAGTTGCCGTGTATCGCTTACGCTTTTATCGGAGGGATGATTTATCACTGACCCCACAACAGGGGGAAATAATAAAGGCTGCCCACACATCCGTGGACCATTTATAGGGTGGCTATTAAATTTATATGTGTAAGAAAGTCTTTTAGCATAACTAAAATTGAAAATTTCAAGAAACCCCCGAACTCACTAGGGAGTAGGGTGATAATTTTCAAACGGCTGAGCGGATTTTCTTGAAACATAACTAAGAATAACGCGCTAACGCTAACGCGTTAGCGCCAATGGCGCTTATTTGTATGCTCTTTGTATGGCCAAGCTAACGCTTGGCCATACAAAGAGGGAACGCTGCCAGCCTTCTGGGAACCTTGCCGTTGATTGGCAGCAGCGGCCGCATCGAGGATTTTTTTTATATATAGTTTGTATATTTGTTGTAAATAATTGTAAATATTGTATATTATAGAATAAAGTTTACTAAGAATAATCGGGATGAAATTATCTATGGCACAAAAAAATAAACGAAAATCGGTTCATCCGTTTAGGAGCTACTATACCACAGACAGATATGCTGACAGACACGTTAAACATAAAACACCCCTCTTTTTTTGCATTGGGGGTTAAAAATTAGGCATGAAGAACGCTTTAAAATGGAAGAACAATCCAATTTTAAAGAACATTATCGCTCATGATTGCTCATCATATATCTTATCTATCATTGTCACGTATCTATCAATCGTCACGTTCGAGTAGGCACCTATTATAATATTGTATATCTATTAGCTATTATTATAGATATCAGAACGGTCTCACCGTTCACCGAATGCATTTTTAGTCAATTTAAAAGTAATTAAGTAAGGCCATATTTTATCATCGTAGGTACTATAATTTACAAATCTGCGTATCTTCAAATATTCAAATGCTAATGCGGTACGTTTTAGTGTTGTAGCGACAAGCTCTTCTAAGATATACCTAGGTACCTAAAGGATATTTTTGAGAGCATATAGTGGGCTGAAAGTATACCATAAGCAGACCATGAAAAAAATATTTCAGAGTGGAAAATATCACTAAAATGTTTCAATACATTAACAAATTAATTTGGCATTTAAATACGCTTCAACAACGTTAGTTTAACTAACAATTATTTGATTACTCAAGTGCTAAAATAGCTTTCTCAACCCATCACTACGTTTCAGAGCTCAAATAAAAGCTTCTATCCGAGATGCTAAACTTCAAATTGTCATAAGTCCTTAATGGTAATGCTGAGACTCCTGAAATTTTGTAGAAACAAATAACTAGCGACCTGCCCCAGCTTCGCACGGGTGTACAAATCTTTTAATATCAAGGCTTTTCTGTAGTATATTATGTATGTAGTATATTATGTATGTATTATACATATAAACCTTCCTCTTGAATCAAAAATCCGCATCAAAATCCGTTGCGAAGTTTTAAAGATCTAAGCATACATAGGGACAGACAGACGGGAAGCGACTTTGTTTTATACTATGTTGTGATGATGATGTACACTCATCTACACTATTTGAACTAATATCTAATACCCATTTAAAATCAAACTGTGCTACATACACAGGTTGTGTACACCACAACTCATCTAAATTGTAAAATGACGGATTAGAGATATAGATACAAATAACAGGATACTCCAACGGCATGGTTTATATCATCTCCTTTATATAGTTTATAAAAATACCTTCGATAGTTTTTCTTTTATACTTATAAAAAAATTACCAGAAAAATCTAACGGTTCACGGTGGTAATCATACAAAGTAATATAATTTCAAAGAAAACAATGCTTACCAAATAAAATATCAGGATCGATGAAGATTTTTCCAATAAATGCGACAAAAATAGGTTATGATGAAAAAGACATTACAAGATTTTTGACATCTCAATATTTATCAAAATGGACCTATTTCGGTCACCCTACAAATTGGGTTGCGAAATGAAAATCGTCATGTCATGGTGACCGTTTCCAATCTCTTCGTGAAATCGATTGCACTTTTTTCACTTTTATTTCGGTATTCAATTCTGATTCAACTTAAAGTATTCTATGAACACTATTTTTATTTTAATAAAATATAATACTGAATTTAAATAACATTTAATTAATTTGAATATCTCCTATGCAGGTGGGACAAAACGTCCTACCATGCTATTTTGTCATACACATGTTACAAAAGAAAAAATGCAATATCAGAGGAATTGCAGCCGACCCTTGTAGCGTCGTCGCTTATGGTGGCTCGTAAATCTTGTAGGGTCACCCAAAGGAAACATTTGTTAAGGTCTTCAGTGATGTTACCTTTTCTAAGTTTATCGATGAAATAATTTTATTTTTGGTAGGTACCTTCACTTATTTTTGCATATAATTATTAAAGTTTAGAATGCATTAGCTCTCAAGTGACAATCAAGTACCAAAAGGTATCAAGCGAGATGGGTTTATACCAGAATATACAATCGATGAACTATTAGTGCAACAGGATTAGTTGAATGCTAGCGTCTCAAAACCGATCGTAGTGAACATAATTTTATGACTATAAACTTTTATTTAACAGTAATCATCTCTAGACTGATTAAAATCAAATAAATAAATTAAATATTGGTGGTATTTGCTACCGCTGTGAGCAACACAAACCAGGTGGGTATGCTTTGTATATTTGTTTTCACGCTAACTGTGAAAGTTTATACAAATACGCGGCGGAATTCTATTTTGTATTTCTTGTTACGTACAAACTGATAGTAATATTGTTTTACTATACAAAACTAAATTATATATCTAAAAATAAATAGTGTGGGGGCGAAAATACTTGTTACTAAAGTGGTTCTTTCTTTTCAAAGAAATAGTGGCTCTCAAGACTGTTTCAGCTCACTTGCTCCTTGGTCAATGTAACTTAATTAATTGTAACGCCACGTCATCGTCTGGCAGATATTATAAAAATAGGGTTTATCACACTGTGAGGTGTTTTTTGACACAATATAATGTAACTACCTAACTTACTGAGATGCGTCTACGGTAGTATAGTCATGTCATGCGTAGACCTGATGAACACATGACAAAACAAGTATTGCAACTCGAGTCGGGACCAAAAAGCCGTGGCAGACCTCGATTGACATGGGTGTCAATTATTAATAAAGTCCTCGCAACAGCAGGCATCGACACAACGATAGCCCAGAAACGGTGTCTTTGGAGAAGGACGATTAGACGACCCCAAATAGAAATGGGAAAAGGTTATGGAGAAGAAGTAATGTAACTAACTTCATCTTGTAAGGTTCCTCAATCGATATAGTTTATTTTATGCGCACATCACTATACGGTTAACCCCTTCATAAAGGTGCGTCATAACAGTATTATAAATTGCTGTAAAGCCAACATTGCCTAATGCAACATAAACTCTACTTGTTTTGGTAACATGCTTCCGTTTAGTTTATATCTCTCTCTAAATAATATACCTATCGAGGTTGAATAAACTGACTTATACGTCACTGGTCATAGAACAAACACAAAGGTTTTTTTTAATTCCATCCTAAATTCCTTTACTCTTTTTCCTTTCATCCTACCTTCAGTCTTTATCATCAATCCTTGAAAACTATTTATAGCGAAAGTACATTTAAAGTCAATTCCAACAAGCCACAATACTGTTAGGATACGTTGTTCCATTAAGGAATTCTAGTCCAATGATGCAAATTATTGTACTGTCTTACGAACTACATACCTATACACTTGCAAAGTATTAATTGATATGATTTAAAAGTAGGTTAAAATCGACATAGGTACTATTTATTTACACACTATGATACATACAACAGAAGCTTATTAGAAAATACACTGTAGAACATGTCACACGAAATAGTAATTTTAAAACACTTTTTGGAATATTTTTACCATGGGGTTTTCAGCAATAGTAAGCAGTATTCTAAAGTATTTTTACGCAAACGCTTATCCTGAGTTCTAAAGGTCACCCTTCTCAGTTTCTTTTTAAGTGCTAACTAAAAGAACTTATTTTCTAACGACAACCTTTCAAGTGTAATTGCTCGAAGTGGCCTGCCAATCACTATTGTTTCAGAAAATCTACTTTGACCTGTGTTTTTGTAGTTTTTCATGACCTATCAAATTAAGTTTTCTCGAGAAAAGTTGTTATAACATTAAACGTATTGGAAGTCATTTTACTTGAAATGGTTTCTAAGAATATTTTTTTATTTATAGTTTCTTGAGTAAAGTTTGATTTATGTTTGCTTCAACATAACATTAAAAGGTTTCTATACAAGCTATAGTTTATTTGTTATTTAGAAGTGGGTGTTTCAAGTCTTCTCAGAGCTTGTACAATTGCGACCTGACTAAGTCTATTATCAAGCTCTACTTATTTCTCCCACGATATTTATTGGGTATTGTAGTGTGGCGGCGCGTAACTAAGAGTATTGTATCTCACAACGTTACTCTCGTAACAGCTGTCATTGTGACAAGATATTTCTTCCTGTTAAATATTTCCTGTTTCAATATCTCTCTTTTGTATATTTACCTATCTATTCCTGCTCTATCATATTACAAATACGTCTTTATTTCCACCAACTTGATTTCGACGCATATGTAGCTTCATATAATAATATGTGTCCGCACTAAACGCTTCGCAGATTCGTTGCTTATGCGAACCGCTAAGAAATGGAATGCGTTGCCTGCCTATGTGAACCCTGATAACTACAACCATGGTATCTTCAAGGCCAGAGTGAACTGGCATCTCCTGGCAAGAACGCAACATCTTAGACCACATCCTGTTAATAAGCAAGATGGTGGTCAAATGCCTGCTCACTTTTAGTATATATTAAAAAAAAATACAATATCTGAAAAATGGTAAAACTACATGTAATTGATTGAGGAGTAAATTCGCAGAAAAATATTGATGCATTATTTTTAAATTATTCTATTTTATTTTAATATATAACGGTTTATCGGAATGTAGTGAGATCGTTCGTTTGCAGCAAAATTCACAGCAGAATCTAAAACAAATAAAAAATATAGCACTAATAGTTATATAGATAGAAAAAAAACGATTAGTTTGCGCTTTACAATATTACATAAGTTATTTAGGCCATAGCTGATAGACTTGGATAGTTTTAAGGTATAAGATTAGGTGTGTTTGAAAACAAGTCAATTTGTAAATCAATTCCGAGAATGCGGAGGACAGCTAGAAGGTAATTTATAACGATAAAAAACGCTATGGAGGACAGATTACATAATTTTTCGGCCGTAAATTTTCAATTTAAAAAGGAATATTATAAGAAAACACACTTGTTATGGTATAATTTAACAAAATCCCGTTTTTTTACTGCTTTCATTTAATAGTAGTTAAGGTTTATATATTGTTTTTATTAATTAACCTAATTTACTTACTAAAACTAAATTATTTAAAAAAAAAATTGTAAAAGTATATTAATATTTACCTCCTAATTATGTAGGTACCCCAAATAAATAAGTTACCACAAAAATACCCATTATTCCACTGATGATATTTCCAATTAAGTGTAATCATTGAATAGAACCATATAACACCACAATTAGCAAAATAGACATCGGAATGGAAGCGTAACTCATAAATCCTTTGCGATACTGGCAAAACATGCTTCTGGTCTCGAATACCATTCCAAAGGAAAACATAAGTTTAAGAGAACGGTGTTTTCGCATTTCCATCCTTAAGTTAGTGGAATAAAGCTGAGAATATACAGACAGTTATGATTGCCGAGGTTACGTTATCGTTTAACCGTATACTACGAGAGTGTGTCAAATAGACCGACTGAATATCGGAATATTTTCCGTACAATTTACTTATTGCGCAAGCAGACATGACTTAGGTCTTATACTACAATATTGGCAGTAATTTCAAATTGATTTAACTATATATACTGACTCATTATAGCCCAAACCAAATCGCTGAAGGTTGAAATTCGAGGTTATTGATTGATTTTATATTGTAAGTATCGTTTATGACGAAAAATCTCGATTTTGATCAAGTTTATTTTGTATAAACATTTTTTTGGTAATAATAAAACAGTTTGATAAAAAACAGCGCGTAAATGTAAAACACGGGATCGTAGCCTAAAGTTATATCTGTTTGCTACCTGACCTATTAATAATGAGAGATAAATACTGAACTTAAATCATTAGGAATAACATTTAAACATCTTTTTTTCATGGCATAAGCAGGTGTTTGACCTCAATCTCACCATGTTTAGTGATGATGTTCCAAAGGCGGAAAGCACACAAAGCCTAAGGTAGGCGTTTCCGAAATCCAGGGTATTACTTTGTTATTCGTAGAATATGAAGAATGCTAAGAGGATAAAATTGGGAGATCGGACGAAAAGTTGTTTATTTAAATAGACACGTAAATATAATGAATGAAACAGATATAAAGGCATAATGGGATTGTTTGATTCCAATAGAAATTTCTTTTCCAGCAACCCTGTGACTGGAATGATGGAAAGAAATGTAGACACAGTACTATAACATATTTATGTTCTTGATTTAATTATGTACTCAATATTCACCAACAAATTCAACAAAAGCAAGCTGAGGTGGCAATGAGCTGATCACATCTGCCGAAAAATGGACGGTCGGTGGAACAGACGAGTATTAGAGTTGAGACCGCGTCTTGGCAAGCGTAGTGTGGGACGCCCTCCAGCACGATGGACTGAAGATCGTAAAAAAGTGACCAAACCAAAATGGCCAACGATGATGACTAAATAGGCATAATTAAAAAAAAATGAAAACGCGTCAAAAAGACCTTCAACTCTATAAATCTTAAATGTTAACGCTTTGTGTGTTAACCTGAATACTACTTCCAGACATCGGCATTGCGAATCAGGCTAGATTCCTCGTAGATTGTGAACGTTGTGTTCTAAAGCGCTAATAGTCATTTGAATCGTTACGCCAGGATACACCACAAATGGGCTTAGGTGTATAAATTGAGAGAATGAAACAGTGTTTACGATATATTTCAAGTAAAATAACCACAATTGTTGAATTGTAATCGGATATTCAAAATGAGGTAGACGTCCTTTTGAAAATATAGCCAATATTTCTTATAAAGGTTAGGAATAAAATATTGTAGAGTGGAAAACAACACTAAAATATATTCATACAATTAAAAAAATCATAATCTGGTAGTTGCAAAAACCGTAATGTCTACAAAAAAGTTCGGTTTTTGGAAATAATAGACCCAAATATCAACAAATTAGTTTCGTACTAAAATTGCTTCAAAGTCTATTTGAGTACTTACCTAACTATTATATTACTCAAGTACTAAAATAGCTATCTCTTCCCATCACTACATTTTAGTGTGCCAATAAAGTTTTTTTTCAAAGATTTATTGTTAACTTAAAATTGGCATAAATTCGTAATAGTAAGTTCAGACTCCTGAAAGTAGGATTATTAATAATGATGTACCTACACTATCCTTAGCTATACCCAATCAAAATAATCCTGTATAATCTCTGTAATCTTTTCAACTTATTTCCTTCTAATCTTATTAATCATTTCCTCTTACTTTTAGAGGGTAGGTATTATTACATAATATTTTGTTAGTTATTCGGTTTTTAACCGACTTCAAAAAAGGAGGAGGAACCTGAACGCCTGAACCGATTTGGAAAAATATTTTTTTTTTTGAAAGAGTAAACCTACATTCCAAGTGGTCCCATAGTCATCAAGTCAGGATCTGATGATGGGATCCAGAAAATTGTAAAGGCACTTACAATGTCTTTCTACCTACTTTTGAAAGCTATTCAGATATTTGCGTCTGGTAGTCATAATCTTATATTATACCATGATATTTTCCATGGAACATGAACTACACTTTCGCTGACTTTAGACTGATTAGATTAGAGTTCCTATATATAGTTATTTTATGCTTTTTAGTGCCTTTGAAGGCGGTTCTATTTCGTTGAAAGTTTTATTTATCACTAGCTGTTCCCCGCGGTTCATCCGCTTTATTATTAGTATAGATATAGTTAGATATAGGCAAATTGGCGATCGCAGTTTGACGATTTAAGTACTCAGGGATACGCTGCTGCCCGTACCCTGGTATACCTGCCCTCGGACGACTCCTACGCCCCCCACGGGATGAGATGGGGTAGTGAAATTTTACGCCGTCACCACGTAGCAAACCGGGAAACCGCTAGATGCGGGTAGCGCAAGACCGGCCATCGTGGAGATCCTTGGGGGAGGCCTTTGTCCAGCAGTGGACGTCTTTCGGCTGATATGATGATGATGAACTGACTAAACTATCTTTTTAAAGTTTGTAGGGGCAAATCGAAAATTAAGCAAAATTAAGTAGCATACGTCTATACAAAACCAAACAAGGCGTTGACACAAAACGCCTTAAAATGCGTTAACTATGAATAATACAAAACACGTCAAGCCAGTGATGGTGTAAATAGCGATAGCAACAGTTTAGTGAAGTTATAACAACTATCGTTTGGGTACCAGCTCCACTTCAAAATTCCAAAATGAAAGTTTCTAATGCCTTTAAACTCTCAATGAGGGATCACCTTGGAAACTATTAACGATGGATAATCTGTGTAATTTCTATTATCATATTTTCAAATGTACGTTCCTTGTGTTTTTTCCTTAAATAGTGAATCTTTAGTCACAAATTTTATTCAAACTAAGCTTAAATATTTAAAAATAATCGTCTCTCTTACACTGACTGATATTTTATTAGATTACTTTACAATCCGTATCCTCTTTTCTCAGACAAAAGTTTATCCACCCAAATTTGTCAATCATAAAAATTTACAGAACAATCCAGTCATTTTACAATCTAAAAACCAGTATAGATTAAAGCTGGAACTGAAAATTAACAGTGTTACAAGGGTTACTCCGGTTTTAGGTACATTAAATATTTCACTAATGAAAACAAGTCAGTCCGTTTTATTTGGCGTGCGATGCCAACAGAACTCTTCATTTGAACTAAAACTTTGTCTTACATGATGAAAACATTTAGTGCAGCTTTATTGACTTTGTGAGATACTAAAAGTGTTTAAATTAGTTTAAAAATAATATATATTATTATAAAGAATATAATAAAACTAATGTTATAAAAAGGTTGAAGTTTCACATTGTTTGGTTGTAGGAGTAAATATATTTTCATTTTTATTATTTTTATTAGAAAATACAATGGATGTAATGTATATTCTTGAATATAAGAAATCCATGCTTTTTCGGAGGCTTTGACAGTAAAAATCTACAGAAGTTTTATGATTTTTCTTTGAAAAAACATTTTTAAGCCTTGCAGCTTTGAAACTTTAAGGCATAGCGGGAATTTGACTGTCCACACCCTTAGTTACCGGATGCTGTTTCCAAATTTCATTCGTTATATCTAAATAGGCATACTTAATTAAACTCAAAACTCATTTAATCAGTTTAGGCTCTGATAAAGCTGAATGTCGATAGTTACAATTTTTATAATTCTACCACCGATTCAGAATACACTTAAACTGAGAAGACTCCGGCAAAAAACTCACCAAGATTATGTATGGAACTGGCTTGCAGTTCTATTATGAAAGCGGTAATTTACAAAATTTTATAAAACTGATACTATATACTTATATTCTTTAGATTGGACATGTTTGTATATAAGATGACCCTCTCTATTTTCCCTCACTATAACAAGCACTGTGTCCAATATTTGATCGATGGACCAAGTCTCCATGTTGAAATTCTCTCGAATAAACATTGGGGACTATATTTGTTATCTTAAGGAAGGATACTTTGACAGTCTTTTCTTTGGACATAAATATTATGTCACATTCATGTGGGAGATTTTTGCTAGGATGCAGTAGAAATGCTTTAGTGTGACAACGTCTTCATGTTTATAATGATTTTAGCTCATGAAACTATTTTTAGTGATCTGTATCTGTGTGAATTTATCTCGTTATCTATCTGTCTGTTTCAGGCAAGTAGACATGATTAGTAATTATTCAGAGACGGATTACGAACGGAAGAACGATGGTTGTTATGTAGTTAGTACATATAAATAAAGCGGCTATACTGTGTTTTTTTTGTGAGGATAACAAACATTTTTGGTGCTAGTAATACATGGAGGACTTCAAAACTGAGTGTTACCTACTCTTAGCTAAACGAATTGGGTTGTGAAAGAAAATAAGTTTTCTTATTATTTATATTGTTACAAAAAACTGTCTACTTTTGAGTTTTCAGTTTATTTGAACATAGGAAGATAAAATGCTATAGAAAATTTTATAAATGTTTTTTTATGGTCATTGAAGCATAATTTTAGTTTAGGTATGGTTATTTTTATTGAGCAGTACATACTACTCGAATGAGGATAAAAAAAACCTGAATCCTCGATTAATGAACATTTAGATAATAGGTAGCAGCAGTAATGATAGGTAAATACAGTTTCCATCCAGGTTTTGTGTGCTTAGATCCTTTGGTTGCGTCATCACTGACCATTGTGATTATGGTCAAACATAAGCCAAAAATAACGATGTTAAAATATAGTCAAAGCCCACTATTTTCCGATGGCAACTTAATTTAGGTAGGTACGTTTTAACGACCAGTTTTGTGAGTGTGTCGATTCAACAAATTGACACATAAACAAAGCTTACAGCGCACACATAATAAGTTGAATTGCATAAGTAAACACATTCACCGACACACACACTATAATGGTCGTACATCCCAATCAAAACAATCACATTCATTATTTTTTTTAAGCTATTGCATAGCTTCTGTCGCGGGCCTTGAGCTTGAATTCCGTAACGAAAATAACCTAACACCCCCCACTCCGACCGGCACAGCGGTGATACTTTTTAGTTTTGCCATCTATCCATGAATAGCAGAACTTTTAATGACTTTTTGAAATATCACGCTTGTCTCTTTAGTTCAGCAACTCGTCTCTAGGTGGCATTGGTTGTATCGGCGTTACTGCGCATGCGTAATCCCCCTTTTCGCCCCGCAATCTGGTGACTCATGCCTGCTTAGAGTTTCGGCGTTAGGGCACCTCCTCTTTGTATTTATTGTAAGATAATAAAAATATTTTGAACAATATTATCTTCTCATTTATTTAATAAAAGAATAAAAATTGTTTACCACGCTCAAAAAGTGTAGCTTGAATTAATATCAAAGAAAAAAAACCTGCATAAATAAAATAAATAAATAATTATAATTGCATGAGTTGATAAAAACAACTATGCAATAGCTTTACCGTGGCAGTCTCCGAATGATTTTTATAATTTTCAAGTATAATATACTATAAATTTTTCATTATTCACTCTTAATATATCCTCAAGGACAACAAACAGTGTAAAATTATAAATGGAGATAGATTAAATAGGTACATCCGAACAACTTCAATACAGTATGAGGTTGCATTGTTCCCAGCTATTATTTATTATGAGATCCCATGTACTATTTGCAGACTACACATTCGCTTGAAGTTAGTTATTAAGCCATTGCATGTTAAACTGATGTTTTGTGATATACATTTATCCTGCAAAATATGGTAGTAAGATGTTTATACGGATATTGTAGGGTATTATTATTAGCTATTACATATGTATAATATACATATACATGTATATACATATACATGTATATACATATATATGAAATATATAATATATTATTTCCTTAGTCCAAGCTCTGATTTGGGATAAATCCGCTTGTGAATCATGTCACAGGATAATTATTATAATGAAATACTTTTTTCCATTATATAAATTGAAATAAAACAACAGAATATTCTACTATCCTACTAATATTATAAATGCGAAAGTTTGGGAGTATGGATGGATGGATGAGTGTTTGTTACTCTTTCACGCAAAAACTACTGAACGGATTTGGATATAATTTATAACCTACACAGATAGTTTATAACCTAGATTAACACATACGATACTATTTATCTCGGGAAAACATAAGATCCCTCGGGAAAACGGGTAATACTGGAATCTAGTAAATCTATAATATGAAAATGTGGCTGACTGACTGACGGCTCTCTCAACGCACAGCTCAAACCAGCGGAGCGGATCTTTAAAGTTGGCATACAGAGAGCTATATGATGTAGGCATCTCCTAAGAAAGGATTTTTTTTTATTCCATCCTAAGGGTGTAAAATAAGGAATGCCGGGTGAAACCGCGGGACGAAAAGCTATTGAAACATATATCTATAAAATATTTATAAATATCTTGTATTTGTGTTACATGAAAAAAGATCAAAGGGTAATCCATAGATAAATTATTGAAATAAATTAACTCCATACAGTTAACATCTTATTTTAACAAATCGAAAGCTTTGCAATATTAATGCTCGGGTCGTTACGAGGGTTTTATCAGTAAGTCACACCCACATGAAATGTAAAAACATTTGTAGACATTTTCAGGATTTTAAACAAGTCAATGTTCTGTTACAAAAAGAAATGGATTCAATTTCTTTGAAAATTTTGCTGTGAATATTTAAAGTAATTTGAGGGGGAGAAGAAAATTATGTAACTTTTTTTTAATAATTTCAAAAAAAAAAGTTGAAATACGCAGTTTCAGTGTTTTGAAAATTTATCATTGAAAGCGGGTAAAACCATGGGCAGAAACTAGTCGAATAATGTTTTTAGGGCAACACAACACAAAATAATATAAATTTTAGGTACCTACCTACGTGTAGCCACTCTATTAAGGAGCTAGAGACCCGTGACGTATACGGACGGACAGACAGAGAGACGGCAGAGTGACAGCAAACACGATTCTGTTTTACCCTATGGGTATGTAAAAATATAGAGCAGACCTCAGACCTCAGACGGCAGAGTGATGTTTACTGTTTACTCATACTTGGCTAAGTTAGGTCCAACACTATCGCTCCTATATATTGAGGTAAGTAAAGTTTGTAAATTTGTAAGTTTGGTCGTGCAATTCTATTGGTTAATAATTTGAGAACAATTATTGTACTATCGTCTAACGTTTTTCGGAGTAGGCACCTGGTTTTTGTGGGTCACAATTACATCAAATACAAAATAAATTAAACTTTCATTCATCTTTTTTGATAAAATATTACGGTACAAGATTAATTTATATGAAACTAGCTTTCGCTAACTAATTTTTGTTCGCACTCCGAAATCTAATTGTAGCCATTGCAACCAGTTTTAATACTTTTCGTTATTTTGATTTTACTTGATCGAAAATCATATGTTCGCACTCTTGACATAAAAAAATCGCCTTTTATTCCTGAAATCCCAAAATTACCCCTAATCTTTCATAAAACTGAGCTACCCGCAACACTAATGGTAATAATAAATATCCTGGGACATAGTAATAGTTCCTTTAATTACATTAAATACCTGTTATGGATAGTGTAATAGCTACACAATAATCCCAACTAACAATAAAAGCGAACGCTTGAACGTGGGTATTGTGTTCAATCTACCTGTACGTAATCGGCGCTCCTATCCATAGAAAATCATACAGTGAAAATCTTTGCACGTCGCCGTCGACTTCTCGAGACTTCTATTCGATTGGTATTCGATGCATAATAATAATCGGTATGCGTTTATACGAATTCCACGGTGCGTTGGCAATTCGATTCGATTCCGTTGAGATCCGTGCCTTCTTATTTGGGAGACCTTTTTTTCCGTACGTGGCCCGAATTTTGTATGAAAGGAAAACGAATTAACGTTTATTTTGTAGCAACTATTAATTTTTAATGGTTTTATAGATGGTTTAAGCGTACTTTGTAACAGATAAGGGTGTAAACTACTTGTAAGATTTAATGTGCACTTAATGTATAAAGGTTGTTGAAATATACACTCAGAACTTTTTTAATTTAGTTATTATAATGTTTGTACATGAGTTATAAATTTAAAAAAAATACAAGTTTAGTTAACTAAATATTTTTCTCAATTATTCATAGGTATATAAAAAAAAATAACCCTTCAATGCACTTTTGTTAACTGTAGGTACTTATCTTTTTTTTTAAACTATTGAATTTTTCTTTTGCTAAAAAAGTATTTCATACTTCGGTAGACATTTTATTTGTGACGCAGTGGCAGAGGAAGTATACAATATATTATATTTTATCAGTATTACCTACGACCAAAAAATATTTCAACCTACAAAAATATTAAATTCCATCAGAACCAAATTGATACGACATCACCTGTCACTAACAAACGTACGGACAGAGTGACAAGATTTATATTGAACATATCACCATTTTGTAATAGATTGTGTGGAGCAAAGCAACACAGAGTCGTATCAAAATGTCGATTCAAATGATTGAGCCAAAATTGCCTCGACTGTGTTGCTCGCATATTATTATGCGATGAAATAACATTTTCCTTTTCAATGTTAAATTGTTTTTGCACGTCGCTTTGAAGCGTTTACTAAACAGGTACGGGGCGTTTACATTAATTTTATATAGCAACTTAACTTCAGCCCCGTGGTTTGACCCGCGTTCCCAAGGGATCTTAGGTTTTCCCGGCATATAAAGTATGTAGCCTATATGTTATTTCAGGGTATGATCTATCTATGTACCAAGTTTCATACAAATCCGTTCCGTAGTTTATTACTTATTTTAATAACTAAAATAAATAAAAATAAAAAAATACTAACATAATTTACTTAAAATTTATTTATAACAAACATACAAAATTTTCCTATAGATAAGCTACCCAGCCGCTGCTGCCGATCATTGGCAAGGTAGAAAAAAATTGACATACCTTTGCGTGTTTCACAAATCACCGAAATAGTTAACATTGAAACAAAGCTTTCGCTTTCAAAAAGGATTTTTTTTACCCGAGATTTAGTTATATAAATTTCTAGCTAGCATACAGTTATTTTTAACTTTAAGTGAATGAATAACGTATTCTGAGTTCGCAATGTGAACCGACCTTCACAAATGTAAAGGCGCTGCGCTTTTACTTGCATACCTTTGTTCATATAACACAGTTCACAATTTGCATAATTTAAAAGATACCTTATTTTTTTTAATTATTATTTTGCTTTTACAGATGGTCCTGTTGGCTTACCTTGATTGCCATGATATAGGTCCCGAGTTCAATTTTCACGAGTGATCTTATAAGGGTTCCGTTTTTCCTTTTGAATTATGGAACCCTAAAAATTACATTAGAAAAGGTACCTAAAGTTCAACGGTCAATTTGTTCGGGATTAATGGAACAAGAGTGGCAGAACAAAGAAAACCAGAAACGTTAATACCTAACTAGAGAGAAGTTGATGCTTTCATTTTATAAAATATCAGATTAGCAATATCTATATTTTTAAATGCTCAATTTTGCAGCGAATAACTAGATAGCAGTATTAAAGTAGCGAGCTGCCCTACCATCACTGATCATGGTGAGATTTTGGTCAAACACAGGGAAAAATAGGAGTTATGACGATATAGCTTGCTTGCTTACCCAGAAAACGCGTATTATGTCCAGACATAATACAGTCAGACAGTCCTTCTAGGAACACACACCAATAGAAGCATTTCGTGACATTACAGTTATTATATTAGTTATGTACTTTTCTCATTATACCTAAAGCAACCAGTGACTAAGTTTATACGTTTTAAATAAATGAATTAAAACTAAACTTAAATCTAACTACTTACTTACTATTTAAAAATAAAATGAATCATAAAATAATATTAAAAATAAATTACAAATAGAAAAGTTGTCCCAGATCACTGCCCTGTGGAAACGTGCCAAGAAGGCTGGCGGCATTGCCACGTTGAATGGCAATGCTAATTCGTTGTCCTAAATAGACGACAGCCCTTTAGTCACGTGAGGCCTCAATAAGACGATGTGAGACCTCTTTAAACAAATGATGAGCATCCGACCCCCATGGCCCCAGCGTCTCATCTCCAAACGCCGCAAAAATGTACCCATTACTAATGGTAGCATATTTGCGGCGCTTCAGATATTCTTGCTGGGTGGCAGCGGCACCGGCCGTGACTGAAGTAACTGGAAGGTGAGACGGAGCCAGGGTGTCGACACAAGTAGCATCCCACACCAAAGGACGTCCCACCCTCCAGGGTACCAAAGTCATTCCGTCTGGTCTCTTGCCATCCTCGCGCACCAGACCATTCGGTTCTAGTTTATACCATAATTGGAGAAGCAGAACTAAAACAAATTATCTCAAAGTACTACTATAATATTAATTTACAACAACTTTAACTTCTATCAAAATGTTCAATGTTAATTACTCTATTAATAATAGTATATAGTTAATTATGTAAGGAATTTCCAATATATTAATAGATTTAAATTAGCTTACATCGCGTAGTCGATTCAAGAATTTAGTATCGGTAATAATTAAGTTTTATTACTTACTAGCTGTTCCCCGTGGGTTCACCCACGTTGCTGGGATAAAAAGTAGCCTATATGTTATTCTATGGTATGATCTATCTATGTGCCAAGTTTCATCCAAATCCGTTAAGTAGTTTTTGCGTGAAAGAGCAACAAACGTACATATATACGAACTTTCACGTTCATAAAATTAGTAGGATTTCAGTGAACACGTTTATTTTGTCCTGAGTTTAGGTACATGAGTAAAAGTAGTATAGTAGAGTGTCAGTTATCTGGTTTCCAATACGAACTTTGCTTAGTTTAGGATTAGATAACCGTATGTGAACGTGCTGTTATTGAATTATACTGGCGTGAAGATAAATTCATCTAAACATACAAACTCTTCAGTTTTATGATATCACTATACAACTGAAAAGTTTACTACAGATGGTTAAAGCTTTGGTTAATCAAAAATATACATTGTACTTCTTTTATTTATATCCTTTCCAAAAAGTCACTAAAATTTTAATGAAATACCAATGTTTACCATTATTATGAGAGACTTATACGACGTGACAGTTTTTCAAAATTTTAATATTTCAAAATATTTTTTTCTTTTACTAACAGCAAAATTATAACGGCAAACTGTAAACTTTACTAATAAAAGTTTATGCAAAGAATAAAAATGTTTAATGTTCTTTGCTTTAGTTAACAAGTCAAATGAGTTTTTAATTTGAAATGAGTTTGTATATTTATTTAAGTTATATATGATAAGAAATTCTTTGTAATCATAGAATAATATAAATTATTTAAGTTGTAGCATTTTGTAATAATTTCGTAGTGCCGTAGTCAAAGTTTCGTAGCACCGTAGCTACAACGTAGACAAGTTTTACCGATTCGTAGCTGTAAAATACAGTAGTGTATATTCCCAGTGCAGTCTATAAAATCAATAAACTAAAACAAGAACTCGGAAACCCCCGCTTTTTATATACAAATCCACCCGTATATTTTAAAAGTTTTTATTTATTAATAAGGATTGAAAATTTGTATTTTACTATTAGTATTTTTTGGGTTTTTTTACATAAACAGCTAATAGCAACCGTATATTTTATGATACAAGCTTTATATAACCACAAAAAAAGATTTATGTTTGTAAAGTATGAACTCAAAAACATAAGCTATATTACAAAATCAAAAAATTTGGTGTTAAAAAATTACCTATATGTAGGTACAATTTGTTACACGCAGATGCGGTTGAAACTCCGATGTACAAAATAAATAAAATAACCATTATATTTTTGCTGACTGTAGTTCTACTTGCTATGGTCGGTTCATTTTAATGTTATCTATATAAACCAATTAAAACATATTCATGAATAATAACTATTGCCTAAAAAATTGCCTTTTGACACTTCTATTAATTTTAATATTTGATTTGAATTCTGTCTGTCTGTTTCATAACTATGAAACAGAAATGAAGCTACAAATATAGCGAAATTAACGACCCAGCTGTCACATAATTTCAACAATCTTTTTCAGTCATCAAAAATGCAAGTAATTTCTTTAATAACTCACAAGAGCTTCGATTTTGAAGATTAACACACAATAATAAGATCTTATTCGGCAAATGCGCTAATTTGTTATATTAATATCAGGTTCTAGGCTTTCTATAATAGACGGTAACAGCTGGTAAGCTAGCTTGACTCGGATTAAAGAAAACAAAGAGAATATTTTTTCAATATCATTCTTACTTGCTTTGAAGCCCAATTTTTTCACATTTACAACTTCATAGTATGTTTGAGATAGCATTTCATCAACATAATATCTGTTTCGCTTAAAATAAGGCTTTACTATGAATCTCCATATTATAAATCTGTCAAATTAGATGAAACAAAAGATTGTTGATAGATCGATGTAATGTCATCCAAAACATTATTATTATGATGTTGCAACAATAATAAAATTAACCCTGCTGTTCATGCTGATTATTTTATTCAAGATCATTTCTAAAATAAAAAAAAATGCTTTACTTATACCAAAAAGGGTATTTTTGTTTCTAAAGTTTTTTTTAGGAATAAGCTTTTTCCCCATAGGTGTAGATAGGTAGGTACACACGGCCACAAATCAAGCTACACACTGCGATACCTTATGCGGTTGTAATAGGAGCTATTTTGCAACAAAAATGTGTAACTTGATCTGTGGCCGTGTGTACCAATAATTTTTAAATTGGATATTTTTTAAGGATTTTATTGTTTGCTATTGGTATGTCCTCCCTTATGTTCAGGTCCCTAATGTTTTTCCTTTGATGGCACAGCTGTGTCTGATCTCATTTAAATAATTCTGTTAACAATTAAACAATTAATATTGAAATTCCTTTATCCCTTAATAAATGTCAATGGACTTAGAGTTAATGACGTTAGCCGGTAGTTAGAGCCACGGACGCGCCGGAACCGGAAACCTTTGTTGCCGACTCGCGTTTCCGCTCTAAACAATGTTGGCATTTGTTGATAGAATGAGTTTAAAACACTTTATTTTCCAAATATTGTAAAGCATTGTTAAAAATTTATTATAATATGATGAGAATTATAAAAATAAATTTTAAAAACACACTTTTTAAATCATAATTATTCTATATAAGAGAATAAAATCAAAGCGTCAAAAAGCAGCTCTACTGGGAATATACCTCCAGCTTGCAGAATACCGTAGCCAAATGTTCATACGCATGAGTACGGTTGCCAAAGGCTCAAGGGGTAGGGTTTGAAATGAGATTTGTACTACTGTAATACTCTGGGTAGTAAATAATGAAGTATAACTGGCTGGATACAACACTGAGGACGGAAATCTGTCACCAAGCACGTAAATTGAGTTCCAACAAGAGCAGCCGCGACAACTATGGCCTCGCTTGCGACGGTAAAGGGGAGCGGGGAATGGTGACAAAATGAATCGTGTGAGGAGTTGGCGATACACTATGGCCAAGCCCACATTATACGGAAATTCTGTGGCGGATCATCCGTCCTGGACCGCTAATACATTTTGTTGCATATAAATTACTAATAACGGGCGCACCACGCGGAAGATCCGTCGCTCCGTCGCTTAGTCATTTCTATGCAATTCGTTCCGGGATGGAAGGTCCGCCACGGAATTTCCGTGTAGTGTGGGAGAGGTGTCTCCTACACTATGCGGAAATGTTTCTTTATCACACATACCCTTGATAAATGCTTAAAATTTTCTTGTATCTACAACGAATTCAAACGAATAGATTTTAATTACTCGTTTAAGTTCAAATGAACTAGAAATCCAAATGAAAAATAATGTCTCTCTTTAAATTGAAACTAACACTCCTCAAACCGGTAGCTTCGCTCGTTAATATCATCTGAAAGCTATAAACAACTAGTATCATAAAAGAAAAATACTAGCTCTCTATCTAAGCAAAGATTATGTTCCAGCATTTCTATTTGTGCAAACAGTAATAAAGACTACTGAGGCAACCGGCAAGAAAAACAAATGAAAGTGCAATGAATCAAGCTCTAAAGAGTCAAATAAACTTTACTCAACTGTTTTTCCACCTTAAGACCTGGCAACACTTTTCATGTTATGGATGTAGAGAAGCTAAAGACATACTTTATAGGTATTTGTTTGTCGAATTTATGAGAGAACCTGTAAACTGAGATTTGTTAGCAAATTCTACTTAAAATATAAAATTTCCATGTTACAGAAAGGGTTAAGTGGATTTTGATGTAGGATAATTTGCTGCGTAGGTTGAACATGTTTTAGATGAATTAATACATAGGGTACTTTTCATTCCAGAAATCTAAATTTACCTTTGAAATGCGTGTTAAAGGACAAGATTGAAGCTAGGTTGTTAATTGACACAGAATTGACAGACACCTCTGGAATTATATATAAGTCTTTATGGATTCAAAAGGTGGAAAAAACACGGGTAAAGGTTAGTATGTACAACTTTCGTTCTTTAGAATTTTGTATCATTCTATTAGGATATTATTTATTATTATGATTCCGAAATCCCCTATTTTAACCTCTAGGGGTTAATTTTTCAAAAATCCTTTCTTAACGGATGCCTACGTCATAATAGTTATCTGTATGCTAAATTTCAGGCCGATCCGTCCAGTGGTTTGCGCTGTGCGTTGATAGATCAGTCATTCAGTCACTGTCTCCTTTTATATATTTAGACATACTAAAATTTATTTGATTTTGATAAAATAAGTTTACATTTAACTTCAGTCAGACCCACAGATGAGCGATGTCAAAGGGAAAGTTGTAACACGCTTACATAGAACATGTTAATATAGGTACTTATGTAAAATGGTCAATTAATCCTGTAAATTCTCTAGCTATGAACCTAATTAACCCTTGTTCTATAATACCGCGTATTCCTCTTTTATCTGTTCTCATTCCTATCAGAATCTACTAAATAGTTTCATCTACAGACCGGCTATCAGCTTCAATACGACTCAATTCGACCTACAATTAATTCTAATTCAACTTTCCTAAGCAACGGGGAGAAGTGACAAGATTAATGGTAAGGTAAACTTTTGCTGTAATAATAGGTAACTTGTTTGATATGTGGCTTTGTTTTCGTATTATCTAATATAACTTTTCATTGATATGCCAGTTGGTGGGATGGATACTATCACTGACACACTGCAGGTGCTGCAGGTCATGAGTTTGATTGCCAATGCTTAGTCGGGACCTAGTCTGGGCATCACGCAACATTACATTATTGTACGGTTATGTTCCTCTGTTATTTTACTGTTCCATGTACTGTTCTGTCTTAATGTAATGTTTTGTGTTGCCTTGTATAAATATTTTTTGTTTTCTTTCTATACATCCTTGAACATAATATACAGATATACATTCTTGTATATGATCATATATCATACCCATACCGCGAGTTAAGGCATCCACAGAGTAACGATATTCGAATTTTATCCCTAAAAAGGGAGAAATACAGTTTGTATGATATTTTAGGAACTGAGAGGGTGGAATAATTATGACGAAAGAAGCCGATTGTCATGAAGCTTGGATTACGAGGGTAACATAGGATATTTTTTTTTTCATGGTGAAGGCGCTGGAGACTTTCACACCATTTATATTAGTCATACACTATTATGTTGCCTATGTTGCAAATGCATAAATTATAAGTACCTAAGAAATAAAAATACACACAGTCTTACAGCAGTAATTTACTCAGGCTAGAAATGAAAAGCTCACTTAATGCATCTAAAATTATTACCATTACCACATTATTCCAGGCACTTTGCTCCATTCAGCGAACTTCACGTATAAAAATAGCTCAAAGAGCTAACTAGAAACATGAAAATATAAGATATAACCAGTAGAAGTAAAATAGTTGAGATATATTTTTAAGCATCATTCACACTAGCCAGTATACTAGCCACTTGTATTCCTAACTTGTACAACCAAAATAACACAATTCTTACGCACTATCTATATTATTAAATTCCCAGAGCACATAATTTTTCAATAAACTATAGACCACTAACATTAATACCAAAATATTTTATTGAGTACCTAGGTCCGCGTCGTCCACAAAAAAAGCTATATAATATAAACAACTTCAAATTACCAAGATAGAAGGCGCTATAAGGATGGTCACCATCATGTCAAAACACCCCCAAGGATCTCCACGATAGCCGGTCTTGCGCTACCCGCATCCAGCAGTTTTTTGCGACCCTCGCAAGACCATCTGTCCACCTTGTTCGACGAATAACACCACCCATCTCATCCCGTAGGGGAAGTAGAAGTCGTCACAAGGGAAGATATACCAGATCTACGTACTACGATCGCCAACCCGTCTGCCAAGCGTGGCGATTATGGAATATGCCAATGTTAGTGTTTATTAATTACGTGCAATAGTGCGGTCCATTTCGTATTAATTATAATAATCACGAATACCATAGGTAATTCATTTTATTTATGAAAACCATTAATGAGACCTTATAATTTGGGATGTTTAAATTATTTTCCTTAAGTTTAACACAAATATTTATATCCCTGTGTTGACGGGCCGGAGCCTTTTTAGACTTAATTAAGATTTCTCGATGTTACTATGAAACTATATTATGAAAAAAACATTTGTATCTACTCTCATATCGTAATGTGCTAATTATGAAATCAAAAACAGTACTTTAATGACCCACTTTATGCACACCCGAGTATAATGATTTATTATAGTACAGTTTTGATCCCAAGATAATGCTATAAATAACTTTTTTTCTATTAAAGTACACTTTGGACCTAAATAATTACGAATCAATCAGTATCAATTCAATTTTAGATGCAAATTTACTTTATCTGTGGTTACATGTAATAGTGACGAATTTTTGACTTGAACTTTAGAGGTAAGAATTTTTGGGAGTTGGCAACACGGATTTGATTATATGATTATTGTGTTTGTTTATTTTATTTTTGCCTACTTATATAACATTTTGGACAAAAATGTCACAAAAATAGTTTTTTTTTTGTAAGGACTAAAGTTGGTAGCAAAATACTATCGATTTTTTACCTTTAAATTAGATTATTTATACGAGTTTAGATAAAGTACTGTATGATACTGCACATAATGCGGTATTAAAAACTCGTGTGATACTATTAAGAACCTCGCCTACGGCTCGGTACTTAAACTCACACTCGTATTTTAATAACCCCTATTATGCAACAGTATCATAAACTACTATTGTGTTATACTATTATATTATAATTGAATTATTGCTGTTTCAATAATATAATATGAGTTTTTTTTGTATTCATGAGAAGATATCACAGAAAAGTTTAGTGCTCACAACGAAAGGTCCTCGAAAAATATTCGTGCTGGATGGGAATCGGACCCACGACCAGCAGCTTGATAGGTACTTAGTGTCTTAACCAACTGCGCCAACTGGCCTGTATATATTTGTTAGTTCAATTATTTTTGTTGTAAAACTCTGTCCAAACTACACGAACAAATCCTGATAACGTCCACGTTATAGGAGTTTGCTCGATAAGGGAAAACGGATTAATTAATTAATACACTCACGAATTTCTGACACCCCAGGGGGTCGTACATAAGGTAACTTCTGCGACACGGCGTCAAGCGGGGACAATAATATGCGATATGCCTACTATATTATACAGCACTATCTATAGTACCAATTAGAAAGTTTTATATCACTATTACGTCATAAAGAGACCAGCACGTATTACGTAATTAAGAGGTTCGCTAACGCCAATGACCTTGACAATTTGTCCATACAAATAAGTACCCAAAGCTTAGGCGCCCGCGGGTGGGATCTCTTTATGCTTGATTTTTATTTATTGCTTTAAAATGATTGATATAAAAATAATTTTTAACTAATAGTACAAATTGTAAAAAAACATGTAAAAATTCAAAATAAAATAGAATAAATTGTATTTTTTGGCTGCTTTACCTCAACTCCTTCCAAAACGTAAATCTAATGTTTAGCAATGAACATCCCTAGGTGGAATGATGAAATAGGTACAACATAAGATAATGAAGCAGCTTCTGGCTATAATAATAAATTCCTAATTATTAGGTAGTAATACTTCATTATATTCTTGGCGCCGCTTCCGTAGTTTATACTTAAGCATTTCAACAAAACCCGCTATAAATTGCGATTAAAATTTTAAGATAAGAGACGTTTATTTTATCACATTAAAATAATGAAATCTACAAACAAATTAGTTATTATTACATAAATACCTGGGGTCATCGAGCTCACCACCTTTTTAGAGAAATCTCAGAGCTGGCGGCTACTTAGACCAAAGAATAAGCCTCGCAATACAGCGAGGCAATGCCGCCAGTATTCTTGGTACTCTGCCACCAGGGGAGGAGTTTAAGTTTTTTATTTATAATTAATTTATTTTTTTAGTTACATTTATAAGTAGTTAGGTTAGTATTAAATTGTTATTTAAAAATGTAAATAGTCATTTATACAATAAATATATTAATTACATAAACTGTTTATCATAAAACTATTTTTAATAAATTACAGTAATTTCGGTTAAAAATAGAATTCGATTATCAAAGCGAGATATTCAACTTTTTTTGTTAAAATAGGGCGTCTCTCCCCCCTCTAAGAGCTGAACGGCAGGATCGAAAAATCTGAAAAAATCTTGATAGTAGTCCATGTAATGAACTTTAAAGGAAAACTATAACGGCTTAGATAAGTTTGTTAGTTCAGGAGTTATAGAGGCCTAACTAGAGGAAATCTTCGTATAATAATAACGAAATAATAAGTAAACATGTCAAATATTAAAAATAAAATCATAACAATTTTATCTATTGGACACGATCTTCTAAGCTCACGTGCCATTATGAGTGACTATGCAACCCTATTCTATGCGGGGCCTGACACCGACTTGGCCGGTTTTTAGGGTTCCGTAGCCAAAATGGCAAAAAACGGAACCCTTATGGATTCGTCATGTCTGTCTGTCTGTCTGTCCGTCCGTATGTCACAGCCACTTTTTTCCGAACCTATAAAAACTATACTATTGAAACTTGGTAAGTAGATGTATTCTGTGAACCGCATTAAGATTTTCACATAAATATAGAAAAAAAACAATAAATTTTGGGGGTCCCCATACTTAGAACTGAAAGTCTTTTTTTTTTCATCAAACCCATACGTGTAGGGTATCTATAGATAGGTCTTCAAAAATGATATTGAGGTTTCTCATATAATTTTTTTCTAAACTGCATAGTTTGCGCAAGAGAGACTTCCAAAGTGGTAAAATGAGTGTCCCCCCCCCCACGTTACTTCTAAAATAAGAGAATGATAAAACAAAAAAATATATATGATGTACATTACCATGCAAACTTCCATTAATATTAGTTTGAACGATATCTAGTAAATAGTTTTTTTTAATACGTCATACTACGGAACCCTTCATGGGCGAGTCCGACTCGCACTTGGCCGCTTTTTATGTTATAAAGTAGTTATACATAATAAAAAGCTGTCAATAAGTGACACTAAGTTTGTGTTATTAATGGTTAAAAATTCTATAATCGCCATTAATTAGTCTGAATGACAAACGAGTACATAATCAATAAATCATTCAATAAAGCACCTATACAAACTGCAGGCATGCGGTATCTCAATAAACTGACGTTAGTATAATTAGCTTTTATCGAAAATTTCCTATAGCGTTTCATTTGCGGCTCAAAATGCTTCAAAAACTAGTGGTACAAGTTAAAAGCTGATTTAAAATTAGGTAGGTAGGTACTTTTATTGCAAATTACCTGACGATTTGTTAATCACTTGAATTTTATACACATTTGCGATTTCAAAAAAATGTACCTACTTTTTCTTAAAATCTATAGATCATAAAGAGATAAAGTTTGTTTGTTTGGATGCAGAAGTTAATCTTCGAAGCTACTAGTCCGATTCCGAAATTAATAATAGGAAGTAACGTTATTCTCGAAATAATAAAATCATTATTGGTGTAAACTGTTATGTGCAATTTGTAGATAAGAAAATAATAACAGAAACATAAACAGATTACCTACTATTCTCAAAGCTTCAAGATTTATTGTTCCATGACAATATTTTTTATATGATTCTGCAAACAAGACAAGTCTGCAAACTACCATATCACAAAAATACCAATGAATCTTACAAATTATTTGTGTACAACACAGAAATGGAAATCTCTATATTTATAATGGCCACTTTATAGTTTTTACGTTTATGTTACAATAAAATCATTTATTGTAATACCACCACTTATTTAAGAAGTGTTAAACTAATATTTTTACTGAAATATATAATATTCTTGTTACCTCGCCGCGAAAATAATGAAGAGGAAAAAATACGAGCCAAAATTACGTACTAACTTGGTAATTCGCTTATAAATTAGGACATTACCTTATGCGCCAACGGCGGGTGATGAATACTTCATTACTACGGAAATAGGGCGAAGGTTGCCTTTTCAAATGCTTTGTAACCTTTTTATTTGCTTCACAGAAACTCACAGGTGATACATTACTGGCAATACTGTTTAATAAAGCGAATTTATTTACGTGAATGGAAGCCTGTTGGTTCGTTTGTAAGTTAATTGTGTTTTTGTGCTCTGCTTCATGTTTTATTTAAAGATCTGATCTAAATTTATTTAAATATTCTTGATTGGATATTTTCTAATAGGTCTATCTACATTACGAGTCTTATGGTAGGTATATCAACGCTAGTAAAAATAAATAAAATATTTGTAATGTCAAAATAACGGCTTTTTAATAAATTCAGATGAACAGATGAAAGTATATACGGTAGGTATACATTTTTTACGTCTGTTTGTTCCGGCTAATCTCTGAAATAACTGGACAGCTTATTAGTCGCGAAAACTTAATAATTTTTCTAAACTCCGCAAAAAACAGCGAGAACGTGGGTGAAACCCCGGTGGACTAGGTTATATTAAAATTAGTAAAATGAGATGATCATTATAATTTTAAAGTGAAATGAAGTAAAGATAAAATTTTATCAAAATAAAATGTATGCAACCTTAAATGTTACGACTAATCATATTCAAAGATAAGCGTTAGTGACTTTCTTAAATAAATTTATAAATTTGCGTGAACGCTTATGTTGTCATTATCTAAGTAAATTTATACAAAAATAAATTTATTAATTTTCTTTAATATTTACTTGCAGAAGATTTGCACTTTATGCCAGACATTACGATTTTATATTCGCAGATAAATCTTGTACATTAGTTAAGAGGCTTTATCCATGAGTGTTATTTACTCCAAGTTTTATTTTTACGAACTTATCTCGAAATCACAAGTTTATGACAATGGTATTTATCATTTTATGATAAAACTACCTGCGCCATGAATTTTATTTAATACATTATATGTCTAGGCATTATAAAGTGTTGAATTTAAATCACGAACTAGCAAAGCAGTATAGTTGACTAATATAGACTAGGCACGTACTGAACACAGTGAGTGATTGACATTTCAGCTTATTGAACCAGCTATATCCGTAACAGAAAATATATCCACAAATAAAAAATCTCCCAAAAAAATTACGATAAAATACAGTAGCAAAATCGAATTCCATGTTAAATATATCTCGCTGCAAAACCCTGGTCTAACTGGTTGGGAAAGTCTTTTTTTCTACAATCGCATCGGATATAAAAGGTGTGCAAAAATGTGTGAAAAATCTCCCAAAAACCCTTTTTCGGGGCCACCGTGTGAATAATTTGATCTTTTGTGACGGCTGACCGTAATGTGAAATATAGTTCGGTTCGAAATGGGTATGAATTTCTATTGGCACTTCGACAATTGGTATATATGTAAATTCCTTATTTACGTTACCTACTTTTAGATTTTCTAGGCTCTTATAAAAAACATTAAAGTGAAAATTTTACCGAAAACCTTTTGATTATAACTTTTTTAATCATTGTAGTAAATAGGAATAACCCTGTTGGCTATAATATTTTTGTAAACAATATTTTAGCTCAGTAAAAAAGTTCTCCTAAGACTTGGTGACTTATAATTCTCATAAAAACATACTTCCACATGTGTCTTCGCGAGTTTCATAGTATTATAACGGCGATGCCGTCAGAAATATCATAATAAAATGCAGATAAAAAATAGTGACGTTATAAAAGCGAAAGAGAAAATTATATAGCCCACAAAGCGCACAAGCTGGCATTTTCAGCGTGAAATTTAGCATAACGTTTATTTTCACAATATGAGGCAAGAGCAATCATTATTTAAACTTTTAGAGAGGCAGTTAGTTTTTAAATTTTATTACAAAGGCTGTGTCAGCAGGTTGAATACACCTTGCAGAAATCTGCTAAGTTTTCAAAACCAAAATTATCAGGTACTTTATTACAGGATTATTACAGTAACATTAGGTACATTTTGTAGCGTATAAAATTTTACATCTAAAAAGTCATCAAACAGTAGAAGAATAACTAATAATACTTAAGTACACGCCATAAACATTTGTGACGTGTTAACATCTCAGAATTTTCTCACTTTTGTTAACGCTCTCGTTTATTTTGATTAAACATAAAGAGACGTGGCAAAACAAAAAGGTTCTGAAACATTTGGATTGCTCCCTGTCGCTGATTAAATTTACAGGAGAAAAATAAGGTCGCAAATGAGCTTCATATCAAAGCAGGGCAAAAGAATCTGGTATTATTCGTTGGAAAAATATCATTAAGATACATTTTTTCCTCCATTTTGCCCATCAATTTGTATATGTAGCTAAGAATTCTTATTATTTTTGGACACCAAATTCACAAACTTACTATATATGTACTACAATTATTAGAATAATATTATGCAAGATGTAGCTTTAAGTTCATGTTTGCCAACGTTTGTAGCAACCATAGTAAAATTAGGCTCAAATAAACTTCTCTTCTCAAATATCTTGCGATAACAAGTTGACAAACTGCAATTTCAGTATTTAATCACAATAAAATACTTATTTAAAAGTTATTGATACTGATGGTATAGTTATGGTACCTACGTGAACTCCTGGTAAAAAAGACGTTTAAATTTTAATAAAAAACAAACTAATGCTTTTTTGAAAGAATAAAACAGTTCCTATTAATTATTCGTCAAGCCAGTTGGCGCAGTTGGTTAAGACAGGTGGTCCTGTAGCGCCGCTGGTCGTGGGTTCGATTCCCACCCAGGACAAAAATTTTGTGTGCATGAACATGTCTGTTTGTCATGAGTCTGGGTGTATTTGTCTATATAAGTATGTATTTACAAAAAAAAAGTAGTATATGTAGTATATCAGTTATCTGGTTTCCATAGTATAAGCTCTGCTTAGTTTGGGATCAGATAACCGTGTGTGAAGAATGTCCCAGGATATTTATTTTATTTATTTCTCATAGGCACATCGGCGCTATAAAACACGCAGGTGGATTAAAAATAGCCCTGTAGGTATCTATAGTTATAAATATCACTCCAATAATAAAATACCTAAGGACAATATTTAATAACTATCTATATAAATATGTGACACACTTAAAGCGTTTATACGAGCCACGTTGTCAACTTTCAAAGGCCTTTGCCTACGGGTGCAATTATTATGGAACCCTTTGCGAGTGTGTTTGCTGACTGTGGATTCTTCTTTTGATATCTCTCTTAGCTATGGTGACTTTTATATCGCTAATTTGCGGTTAAGTACGTCAGCTTACTACAAGTAAGTTTATAAGATTAACTAGCTGTCCCAGGTATACAAAGGGATTTAATCTTGTCCCAGGATACAAAGTAATATGTATATTATTACCAGTAAATATTCAACTTTATTTCTCTGCTTAAATAGCAAATTATGTATTTAATACTAACCTACTTATAAATGTAAATGTAAAAACCTCCCCTGGTGGCAGAGTACCAAGAATACTGGCGGCATTGCCTCGCTGTATTGCAAGGCTTATTTTTTGGCCTAAGTAGCCACCAGCTCTGGGATCCCGCGTAGCTACCACGAACCGCTTATTACCAGTTATTTTTAGAGGTTTAACCCAAGTTCCTGAGATAAAAAGTAGCTTTAACACTTAGGGATAAGATCGCTTCCGATTAGTGAGAGAATTTTCAGAATCGGATCAGTTCTGAAGATTACATCCTACATCCAAAGGAACCAACAAACAAACTTAATCTCTGATTCTTCTCTTCTCTTATTCCCTACAGATCTTATGTTTTATTTGTGCGCCAAGTTTCATCCGTTTAGTAGTTGATGCGTGAATGAGTCACAAACATCTAAACATTCACGTTGATAATTTTAATTAATTTAACTAGTAGCGAGTAGGATTAAATAAATGTAAAGCTTTGTTTCAGATTTGTTCTAATTCTTCACAAAATTATCAATAAACATGTTGAAATACCTGTATACTTAGTATGGTAATTAGTAGTACACTTCCTTTGAGGTGTCTGTGGATACTTTCGCGGTCTTATTAATTTGTAAATACAACATTAATTGTATATATACAACAACAAACAGCACCATTAAATTATACACTGATCGCCCATTAACCTAATTTCATGCCAGGTACCTACACAAATTATTGATATAATATAAAAATATAATTTTCACTTGGTTAATTCATAAAATATTGTTATTGTAATTAGTGTTTTGGATACATTTCCAGAGTCAAAATATAGCCAAGTAGAGCATTCACAGCAAGTCCTATATAATTCATTAAATTTGTATCTACCTACATGAATTTAATTCTATAAAATGAGTGACAAATTGACATACAAAAATGGAGTTACATGATATGAAGGGTACAGCGGGAAAACATGCGATGTCACATATTTATGTTTTTATAACTGGCAAGGCCATTTTATAGTTCAAATGTGGAAGAACAAAACGCTAACATTTTGCAGGAACATGAATAGTCGCAGCGTAATGTTCGTTCAAAAATATTAATTAAGTAACATGCAATGTTCACGTAATATTTGCAATTTTCTCAGTTCATTGTCTTTGTAACATTACATGTTTTCCCCCTGTGCCCTTCATATGCATTCAGCAAAATTCAGCCTCGTGGATAAATTTCCCCAACAGAAATATAATTATATCGAGGCCAGGAGCTACTCCAATATCGCCACTTTACGACGAAACATTTAACTGACGGATTTGCAGAAACATAATATCTGTTTCATCTTAAATTGGGCTGTATTACGAAACTCCATAGAAATCTGACAAATTTGATGAAACAAACGAAGAGAAGCTGACAGGTGAATGAAATGCTATCCGAAACAAACTATCAAGTTGCAAATGTGGCGATATTGACCCTCAAGATATAATGGTCACTCCATGATATGGCCGACCATTTAAAGGCAAAAATACCTTTCCTATTTAATAGTTATTTATAAATATAATTGATGGGGCAAGAGTGGACTGTATTTTATAGGATCTTTGGTGCCTCTCACGTCTCAGTTTCTTTTCCAATGAAAAATATTGCGGCGCGGCGGCGGTGAGATGTTATACCCAGACAAAAGCAAATTAAAGCATTATAGATGTAACTGATAGCCACTCACCTTACTTCAGCTTTCCAGGATCTCCAAATGTGATATTAACTGCACATTAGGCTAGTTCAATGAATTAAAATAAAGCGGTGCGTCTTTCATTAAAATAATATTTTTCTTCCAGCCTTCAAACAGACTGACTTGACATCCGTCACATAGAGATGTGTATCAATAATAGAGATGTGCAGATCAGATGCCGATTTGCTTCCATTAAAGCGAGGGTGTCTCAATCACAAATATAAAACTTAAAAATACTTTTGTAGGCTCAAACAATAATATAATGATAATTCACGTAACTTAGGAAATTATCATTACGGACACGGTGCACTGTTTATAAGTAGGATAGCTATCCTAGCTAACTAGACTCCAACAGTTGCTGTTAGAATCCCTTACACTTATTATCATTTCAATCTAGACTAAATGAAATTACCTTTCGGTGTAAAAACTTGGAAATCCATCATCGAAATTGATTTAACCCAATTAGATGATTGAACAGATGCCTGCATTTGTCTAATGAATCGGAATAAATGATTTTATCAGAGCACCACCTGGGACTGATTTGTTGAATTTTACATCTTATTTATTTTACTTCGTCAAGTTACTTGTCCTTATTGAATTTTTTTCTTGATTAACAATCTGTGTTCGATATTTGTATTCACAATAATACTAGGGCTATAATCAGAGCCCTGAGCACGAACCTTTGCCGTAAGTGTAGTGTCATCGTATCGAGTGCGTCAAATCAAAATTGTATGGAGATTTGAATCTCGAACAGTGCTAAACGTTAAAGGATATGCAAATCGGCAGCACGAACACCTTTGACAGTTTCTACGTTTTCCTAACGTCACGTGCGTAAACGTACGTATACGCAGTTCAGATAAACGGTAAGCTGACTTCAACGAAAACTATGGATTAATAGTGATGAATACTCATACTTATATTATTTATTACGGATTTTACACATTATTACCTACTTGTGTTGTTCATGCACTATTTTACTAGGTACCTATTAATTTACCACTAGCTGTACCCCGCGGTTTCACTCGCGTTGTTACAATAAAAAGTAGCTCATAACCTTTTGGAATTAGTGAAATAATTTTTCGAACAGGACCAGTAACTCCAGAGATTAGCGCGTTCAAACGAACAAACTCTTCAGCTTTATTATTAGTATAGTTATAGATATAAATGACCCTACTTGGGTACTATGTGATTTTTTTTTCAGATACATGTACCCACATATTTTTTTAATATTTTTTTTTAACCTTTGAGCGTCAGTTTCAGTTTTCAATTAAAAGGTTTAATAAATCTTTGGTCGCATATCTATCTATATCCTAGTATGCATGTTAGTTGAATAGACATTAATTACGCTTACCCTATATAATTGAACACTATGGTTGGTAGATACTATAATTAATATCTGTTCAACCATCAAAGGACTGGTGCCGTACGTAATATGTAATTATGCATAACAGCCGGTTACTTTAATTAATTGTTAGTCGAATATTTCCTTTCAATAAACTGGTACAAGTTTCATTATATCATGCTACTAGCTGTTTCCCGCGGTTCCATTTGAAATACTTTTTTATACAAAGCATAATTAAAAAAGTATGAAATTACTTTTTTACATAGAAATACACCTATAAACCTATTTTTTACGAATCTTACGAAAAAGACAGCAAGACCTTAGTCGGTGATACAAGGATAAGTAACCATGCTAGTATATAACAATGTATGTATGTATTGACTTTAATCTACTTTTATTTCGTAATACCTAATATCGAAATTATCTTCTATTTTTTTCAATTTTAAATTACACCATTGATATTGTATTATAATACTGAAATAACTAGAAATAATCTCATTTGCGCAAACAAATGTGTTGAAACTAGGTACATAATATGTAGAAGTTTTACTTCTACGTAAAAGCGTCACGTAAATTCTCCTTTGGGCAGTAAATTTTCGTAGTTTTACGGCTAAAACTAATTAAAAGAGAACTGAATATAGATTTCCTACGTAAAATCTTTACGGTTATTTTTATTTTCTAATGAATGCATACCTATATTGCCAAATGTTTGGATTACTATTAAAACTAGTTCCTGCTCCACGTTTTCACCCGCGTTTCAGAGACATTTTAAGTTTCTTCTCCAGATAAAAAGTATTGCTTTAGTTGTTTTCCAGAATATGATTTATCTGTGTTCCACAAATCCGAGCTGAGTGGTAACATACAAACTTTCGTATTAATTATACTGGTATTAGTAAAATAAAATGGTGAAATTATTTCTTGTTCCTAATTTGAACAATGTAAATGGTTTTTTGACAATTCAGCTTCAATACCTACTTTATGAAAATATGGGACTTGGTGCAATTAAATCTTATACTATGGCAGCTTCAAAAAGTTCATGATAAAAATGAGTATCTTTTCCTAAGAACATTTTGTTCAAAAATTTTGCGCTTTAAAACGGGCAATTACATATATTTTTTCGCTTCAATTTTACGCGCTCTCGTAAAAAGAAACAGGAATTAAAAAGGCCTATATTTTGTCAACAAAAAAGTGGAAACCTGGCTTTACGAGCTCTAGTACAAAAGGTGAAAAATCTTTGAAATTCAGCTAAGAGAGCCGCGGGCACTGAACAAAGGATTCCGTATGAATATTTGATATTATGGCAGATAATGTCATGTCTATGCCGTATTCTATTTTCTTTATAAGTTTTAAGACGGTGGAAATTGGTTTATTTAAAAGCCTATAATATTTTGCCTTACTTTTGGAATAGGTGATAATATTATTGTATTTTTTGTTTAGGATTTTGGAGTTTTTTATGTAAATACACTAAAAGATCTACTATACTTTACTCCATATATTCATACAATGCCAACTGAGTACCTTACATCAAACAAATGATTTCACTTAAGTCATTTATAAGCTTTTACCCGGTTGTTTAAACGACTGCCCAAAAAGAAGTAGTATAATGTTTTCAGGGTTCATGTAGGTAGGTATGTAGGTGAATTTCTTTATTCCACAATTACTTGTAAATATCTAAACAGATTTCCTATGGCTATAATTAGTTTACTTTTTGTAAAAGACAGTCGTAGTTTTTGACTTCCTTAAAAAAATAAGCAGGAAGTTCTCAATTCGGCTGTGATTTTTTTATTTTTAAAGTTGGATATTTAATTTTGTATTAATTGCGACTTGTTCATGATTTTTTAAAACCATTGAGATATTTACTACCTAATATAGTTTTTTCTTGCGGATCCCTAAAATATAACCACCCGCGGCACGCTAACTATAATTGCAGCTCCAGGGGTAAAAAGGAGTGAGATGAAAGGACACTCCTTCCATAAAGGCACTGAGAACCTATGAATGCCAACAGGCAAACTCACTCGTGCTCCCACAAAACACCATAATAATTACACTTTAAGATTGAATTTCCTCTGATTAGATGTTATAATAAGTTTTTCGCATCACAATGTCTAGTTTTCTGTCTGGATTGCCGTGCAAAAGGTTAAGCTGAACGATGTAGCTAAAACGGCTGAGTGGTTGAAAGTCAATGAAATAAAACCAAGAATCGTTTTGCTTAAGTGTAATCTTAAATTGAAGTGATTTGAAGTTAGGACTACTATTAAGTTTAGTTTACTTCGGTACTTAATACTTTATTGCATCACATGTGTGTTGGTAGTCTTAGTAGGAGTGTAATATGTCTTAAACTATACAATACTAGCTACCACCCGCGGTTTCAGCGACGTTCCCGAGGGATCTTATGGTTTCTCTGGATAAAAAGTTACTTATATGTCATTCAAGAGTATGATCTATCTATGTTCTATCCAAATCAGTTCAGTAGTTTTTATGTGAAAGAATAACAAACATCCAAACATCCATACATACATCCTCACAAACTTTCACATTTATAATATTTCTTGTAAGACAGTTATTAACCGATTAGATGGAAGACAAATATTTAGTAGGTAACTAATCGTCGACTACTCGACGACAGTGGGTCTACTACATCCTGATGATGCTTCGTGAAGAAGCGAAATACGTGTCGATTTCCTGTTAAGTTCCCTTGTGTGGGACTTGACAGAGAAGGCGATCCAGCGGAATTAGTTACTAAATATTTGTCTTCCATCTAATCTTATAATGGATTTCCGCAGGGTCCGCCTGAGTCAAATAATTAGTTATTAACCGTTTTCATAGAACTATATTACGGTATATATAGTTAGCCTATATAGCCCTAGGGATATATCTATATCTCGGCTTCAACTATTTTACTGCGACATAACGATACAGAAACTCATAAATCTCGTACTATATCTGATTAATATTGATGGCAAGGAGTAGCTAAAATGATCAATTTTAATCATACTCTAATATTTAATAGGTAACAAATAATCTTAAATTTCATAGCACTATCTAAGCGAATTTAGTAATAACACAAAAGTTACATAAATCAACAGTAGGGTAGCAATCTAGGGTATAGCGATATAAATTTATTAACACCAAGCCGTAAGTTATGTGGGGTGCGGGATCTAATCCAAGTTATTGCATTTATGTTACAGTTTAGGACCTCTCCAACCAAATATCGAGGTGGTACGATTTATGCGAGTAAGGGTATGTTGATAAACTCCACTTATTGATTTTGGTTTTCAATTCAATTATATTTGAATTTAGCTTTTTAGTATATTGTATTAGACTGTAGTGGGAAAATTGCTTTTTAAGTAGGTGGAATGTGGGATAATTTTAGGGTTCCGTACCTCCAAACGGTGAACTATTGTTGTCACTGTATCCGTCGTCTGTCACAAAATTTGATTCCGAAGATTTTTTTTGGTGATAATGTTTATTATGACGTATATTTACTAACAAATACCATATGGACAAAAGTTATTTTATTTGAAATTCCATTATGGTACGGAACCCTAAATGTGCAAAGTCCGACACGCAATTGTGCGGCTTTTTGCAATAAAAATATTTATTTGGCAACTTTGTTTCGAAACGTTGAAAATACTAATATTATCTGCAGGTGTAACGCTTAATTTATCAGAGAGTTATCCGCCATTTTTTTTCTCGAATATATCACACATTTTTTCCTTCCTCGCCAGAGTAGGTACGCTTATCTCGACCTCTTATTGAAACTAAAGCGGCCCCACGGGGCAAGCGGGTATGAAAAATGGCCTACTTTTGCCCCCCACACGATGTAGGTAGCAAAGATTATCATATGAAGGATAATGACTGTTCCGCAAATGTTAGGGTTATGAGAAAAATGCTTAAAGTGGAATCATAAATTACGGAAATATTCCTTGTTTGGATTATTTTTACAAAGTACCTACCGCCACGAGGACTCACACGTGTTCCAGGATTTTATATTTTCCCGGAGTTAACAGTAGGTATCCTATATACGTTATCCCGGGATATGTTCAATCTATATACCAAGTTTCATATAAATTCGTTTAGTCGTTTTAAATTCTCTCTTAGATAGTCTATACCTACATATTGAGAAAAAAACTCGTAACGGAACAAACTTAAATGGGTTTGAAAGGTAAAGAATACTTTAGTTAAAAGGATACTTTAGTCAGAAATTACCTTAAAAATTTGCTGTCTTCAAAAAAATACTTTAAGTACCTATCGCCTACAACCGTGTTTTATATCTCAAAATCAGGCATCCTAGAGCAATTATTCTGTTGCCGGATTTAGGATATAGCGTCAAAAAATCTACAAGAAATTATGTTCCATTTGGCAAAGATGTTGGAGACCAGTGTTATAATTAAAAACTAAGCTCGCAAATTACTCTCAAGCTAACAATATAAACAGCAGTTAGGTACTTTGATTTCAGACAATATCCTTTACAAATTGTGATATTATTACTCGAAAGCTCATTGATATTATCGCTGAAAGGTGAGATGGCTTTGTACTTTATTTAGTCATAGAGATTATTGATTTATTTATGGGAGTACCTACTTGTTTTGCTTTGTGTTGTATTTTCGTTTAGATTTGGAGCATTTTGTTCAAGTCGTCGGATTATGTTTTGTTATCAAAATTAACCTTTCATGGTTTATTCAACTAATTCTGTTTACATTATAATTTACATTGTAATATCGTATTATAATCGTTACAACGCACAAACTCGAAATGAGTGTTATGCCCGTTACATAATGTGGGTTTAATCCGTTAAAAAAGTAAGTACGAATTGTGATTGCCGATCGCTGTGCTTAGCTGATCGATGATGGTCACATGAATAGCGTCGAAACCTAACAAAATAATATAATGCGTGTGTCACTAACCTTATGGCGTCCTGATGATCTTGAGAAGCCAGTGTACCTACTTGCGTATTTTCTTCTACTTTATAATATACCAACTCTAAATATGAATATCTAAAGCACTAAGGAGTTGTTGTCTAGTTGAAATTCTGTCGCCAAATACCGTGTGTTTACCTACCTACACTGTGTTCCGTGTTCGGACTGCCACAATAGAGAGTTCTATGTTTAGTAGGTCCCGTTTTACCCTTTGGGTACGGAACCCTAAAAAAGGAACAAACAGTGGAAAGAAACTTAAATAAAAAAAATAGGCTATGATACAAATAGAAAAATAAAAGTAAAGCACTGCATATAAAACCAGAGAAAGTATGTAAGTTTTTTTTTTATATCTGAAATACGGTAGATTTCAATTTCTCGCCAAAGCTTTTCCAACATTCGAACATATTTTATTTGTTTATTGCATACCTAAATACATGGAATAAACATATTTTATGCTCCGAAAAAAAGCGGTCACCAACAATTTGACCAGCAATAGATTTACCGCTGAACGACCGATATACGTACACGGCCATTAATAAAATTTATTACGGTAAAACAAAATAAAAACGTATAAAAAGCTCCCTTTGTATGCTTCAGCTTATGTGGACAAGAAATTGTTTCTAAAACAAAAACTTCAAAGAAATATTTTCGATTTGATTGGTTTTTGCCAATTCCTTGTGTTCATTTTTATGTTATTTTTTTTTATTTTTCGTTAAAATTGGTTGCATCTGGTTCAACTCGGAATAGTAGCGGGGATACTGGGACGGCAAATGATGATAAACTTCATTCAATTAGTGTCTCATTTTTTGAAATCCAATTAGATATTTATAGGACACGCAAATTTCATACAAGACAATTATATATAGGTATAATTGAAATTCGTCCTGTTCCCCACGTGGGGTAAACATAAAACTAAGAACCAAATTCAAAAAAGACTATAAAAGCTAAGCTTTCTGTAGCTTTTGTTTTCTATGACTGAAGAGAATAAGAACAGACATAAGGAAACTGTGTACAAACCCGGCGCCTGCAACTCATTCTAAATTACTTTTCGATATTTATCCCTACACTATTTTTCTTGAATCACATTATTTTACAACTATAAACCACATTTTTATTGCTTCAAAAATGATCACAACTTCTACACTTTTCGCAACAGTCATAAAATTCGTTTCCATTACCCATAAAGCATTTCACACCGCATTGGTATGAAGAGATCCCCGAGGCTTTTCAAAAGAATCTCGACGTTTTTTCGGTACGTACGGAATGTTTACGCTTATACCCTTACGCCGATGGTCAGAGAAAAATGTACCTCACGTTGTGAAGTCACGACCCGTAAATAAAATGTGGTCTCACCACTTAGCCGCTTGTTCCGGACTATTAGACAGCATTCTGTGAGAAATTTACACAGGCAGGGTCTCAACTTAAGTTTTTGAACATTATTTTGATGGACATTGTTGATTTACTGTCCGGAAGAGTTGGTAAAGTTTCATTGGACTAGTTCAAAAGTAGGTAACTATGACCTAGAATCATTCAGTGCAATTGTCCCAAAAATTTATTAATGAGCATCCTTGAATTTTTGGTTCCATCGTTAATCTTGCTTGGACGACCGCCATTATAGATCTGTTGATGTTTTACAAAATAAAGTGTACTAGAAGCTATGATAGTTCGTTACAAAAGTACTACTTAGATTTAAAGATATCGATTCAATTCCAACTCTTACTAAATCTGTGATTTAAAGCTTATCTTCAATGAGGGTTTAATAGAGAAAAACATTGCAAAGAAAAGCGAGGAGCTTCGTACATTAAAAGTTTATAAATAAAGATCTTCACGTATTTTATTCTGTAAGTAGTGAACAGAGGTTTTAGTGTGGAGACAAAACTTTGAAGTCTAACTTAGATGAATAAACTGATTTCCGCTGCGCTCCAACGTGGTATCTCGTTGGAGCGCAGCGGAAATCAGTACCTTGTACCTTGTCGTACCTATTATTAAAATGTGGCTTCTAATACTCCGTAACCATGTAAGTCTTTGCCACATGACAATGGCGTGTTCCGTCTCCATATTTAGTGGACACATATAAGGAGCTATTGTTTCTAGGCAGTCCCGTATCTGGTTTGGTGGTGCGCGCCCATAGTTGCCTCGAGCAACCAAAAATAACCACAGGGTTACAGTTGATATTTCCATAACCAATATTCAGATAATCTAATCAGTTCTAATAAGCAAATTAATAAAATAATCTAAAGCTTTATGAATCGTTTCCAGCAAAAATAAATTGTTAATGTAAAACACTGGCAAAAATGAACTCAGCACAACCTTAGTGCCAAGTTCATTGTTCAGTTAGAACTAGGTAAGATGTCGTAGACACGACACAGATATGTCTGTTCCACGCCACAGATAAATATACCCTATTGTACTTGCTCTCAATAGCCGAGATTAAAATCTCTCTGTACTTTACGGCTGTAATTAAAGAAATGTTAGTTGAAAGTCATTGGTGTGCTTCCATGTATTGTATAATATCTATTCTAGTTCAATGTTGTAAAATACTAACAGGTTTCATTAAATCATTTCGTAAAGCCATAAATTAACGATATTTAGAAAAATCTAAAATATAAGTAATTTTACAAGTGCCCTAAAACCTATTTTATGGTTACATAATCAGAGTTCATGGGATTTAAAACAGAAGGTCCTCCACCAAGATCGGTGCCTGGGGAACGCGGTCCAATTGTAGGTGCTGGAATCATGTTTTTATGTCGATTGCCAGCTTAACTTCGTTACTGTGATGTAGAACATTGTTACGCCATCTATGCATCCATTTAGTAAAGAAAAAAAATGAGTAAAACAATCGCAATGATTTTTTTACTTAGCAGTCAAAAGAAACATATAATTATTTAAATACTAGCTTTTGCCCGCGACTTCGTCCGCGTTTTCGTCGTTTTTCGTAAAAAAGTAGCATATGTCCTTCCTCAGGGTTCAGTGGTTTTGATGTGACAGACAGATTAAAGTTGGTATTTTAGTAGGGAAATATAATATGTCAATCCACAATACTGTTAAAAAATATCGCAATAAGGAACCCCAGAATATTATTATTAATAGCTGTGCCCCGAGACCATCAGCGTGTAACTCCTTATATGTTATTATGTTAATGTATTGGTAATATTGTTTAGATCACTTTCACATGAGTCTTAAGTACATATAGAATGAAAATACTTCAGCGCAAAGCTTCCGGGTAAACTACGTTGAAAGTTGACCCGTCCGGCACGTGAACATAAAGATTTCTAGAACTGCTAACCCGGGAAAGAGCGACATATAACTGACCATGTGAAAAACGTAAGTAAACAAATATAATCAGAATGCTCCGAACTGCTAAGCTATCAGGAGTTACACGTGTTATTGTGAGTCAACCATAAAAGATAGACATATGCTGTTGGAGGATATTTTTTAGACAATTTTATGTAGAATATTTCCGTCATACATGATTTCTATGTAACTTTAACCATTAAGATTGCACACGCGACGGAAGTTTAAAAAATGGAGTAACTTCTCCCGTTTTCCCAACATTTCCCTTCACTACTCTGCTCCTATTGATTGCAGCGTGATGAAAAGTATACTATAACCTGCCTAGGAGTATGAAAAATAATTGTACCAAGTTTCATTAAAATCCGTCGAGTAGTTTTTGTTTCTATAAGGAACATGCAGACAGACAGACAGACAAAAATTTTACTGATTGCATTTTTGGCATCAGTATCGATCACTAATCACCCCCTGATAGTTATTTAGAAAATATATTTCATGTACAGAATTGACCTCTCTACAGATTTATTATAAGTATAGATAACAATGATATTGATCTTAATTCTATAACAAATAGATATACCTAAGATTCAAATATCGGGAACTAAGTTTATAAATAGAAAATGTTGAATTTTACAACATTAAATTGAATTATAAAGCAGAAAACCTAAATCTGCTAATATTAGAGCATTCACATAAAACGGTACGGCAGACGTATAAATCATTTTCCCGCATAATATTCCGGTTGGATCGTATGGAACGCAATTTCACGGGTGGCATTCAAAAATGGCGATACCGCCACAGATAAAGATAGTCAAATGTATATATTTAGAGTGGCCATTGCTTGTTCATGATACCCAACAAATAAATATTATTATAACTAGCTTCGGCCCCGCGGTTTCACCAGTATTCCCGAGGGATAAAAGCCTATGTGTTAATCCAGGGTGTCCAGCTACCTGACCAATTTTAATTTCATTAAAATTGGTCCAGCCGTTCGGGCGTGAAGAAGTAACAAATATATTTCTTACAAACTTTCGCATTTATAATAATTAGGAACTAGGATAAATGTAAAGAAAAAAATATATCAAATAAATTTACATAGTAAAATGTCTGAGGTACTCTAATAATAAAAATTTATTTGTTTTTCTACAAATAGTGAATCAAACTCTCGTAAAAATTGGTAAAGAATATCCGATTACATTACTATTATAATAGCTCTTCGAGATCTGAGAAAAACAAAAGAAAACTTTCTAAAACTATTCTCTATTTCAGTTATCGTACAACGAAAATACCAGTCTGTTCAATAATAATTTGATCTTTTGATATAAGATCCCTGGGTTTTGTTGCAAAGACGGTAAGGTAGGAATGTACCGTACTATTGTGCCACCCTTACGGGCGTGTGATTGCATTTTCCAGATGCAATCTTTCAAGCTATTTTCTGTTATACTCGTAAATACTTAAACTTCGTATTTCTTCGGAACAATATCAGAATGGAGTAATAAATGTTATGATTTGCAGTAAAAAGTGCATTTTGTTTAACAATTTACTAGTCTTCTTTGTGTCTGTATGGTCTTCTTCAAGAAGGGTGTGAAGTGATTTTTGCAGGGTCGGCAACGCGCAATCGGTAGACCCCTCCCCTAGTAGGTACACTTTAAGCATCTATTAGATAGACATTACTATTTTGCTACCTTAGTAGTACGTACGTTAGTAGTAGTTACTTATAAAAATAAAATGGGACAAGTGCGGGTCCGACTCGTGTACCGAGGGTTGCGTAATTTCCCATGTTACTTTAAATACCATAGACTTTTTATAGGTTTTCCTATAATATACCTATATAGGTAAAAAACTATTTTCTGTATGTTTTTAAAAAAAATTGGTCCAGTAATTTCAGAGATAAGGGAGGGGAATGGTTGATTTTTCGCCTATTTTCTTAGATAACATAAAAACTATTGATTTTAAAATTACAACTTAAATATATTTAAGATCCTCACAACGAGCCCTTTTATTTGATATGTCACACGATATAGTTTTTAAACTTTTTTTCTAATTTAGGTACCCATCAAAAGTGGTCCCCATGTTTGAAATTCCATTATTTACGTTACACTTCCGTGTTTGGGTCACCGAATGTGTACCAAATTTCAACTCAATCCAGTCCAGTATTTTCGGACAGACAGACAGACACCCTAAAAATGTTTCGATAAACACGTTTTAATTGAAGGCATAGCATACTAAATATCCCGGGATATTCCTCACACACGTGAGGTTCAAAGCTTGTACTACGGAAACCAGGTACCTAACTGATAACGCTTATCTTTACATACAATAAAACTAAGTCGCCCGCCGCATCTGCTGTCAGTCTGTCTGTCTGTTCGCGATAAACTCAAAAACTACTGAACGGATTTTCATGCAGTTTTCACCAATTCAATCAATTCAGTGATTCATGAGAAAGGTCAATTTGTTAGTTTTATGTAAATTGGTTGAAATATGACGATAATTGTTGAAGATGTCAGAAAATATCATGCCGCGTATGAAGCGGTCCCACACCGTGCAAAACCGGGGCAGGTGGCTAGTGCATACTGAAATAATGCCACATCCATTAATCAACGTCCTGAATTTTATCTCGATCGGTTCAGAGATTCGCCCGTGAAAGGTAACGCACAGACAGATAGTTAACTTCGCATTTATAACGTTAGGTAAGTAGTGAAATGGTGTCAGGGCCACTTCCTCATCTATACATATATAGGTATATATAAAAGAGAAGCGCTTTTTTTGGTTAATCATCCCCCCTTGCTCACACTGGTGAACCGATTAAGCTCATTTCAGACGACGCTATACTATAATAGCATATAGTATATAGCTCATAGCACGACTCGCGCTCCATACATTGTTATGGACACGTTCCCACTGTACTGTACTATATATTATTGGTTTACTATACGCTTGGTATAGTTTATAGCACAATAGTATAGCGTCGTCTGAAATCAGCTTTAATGTGAAATTTGTTTTATATAAACTTGGCTTTGTTTTTTGGATTTTGGGCAGAGAGTTTTTTATACATGCTTTTTTTTATCTGTGATAAACACAATAAATAAAATTGATATTCTGTAGATTGCAATAACTTATTTATGAAGGGTACTTCACTTTCGTGTAGGTACTACCCTAATTTCATGATTTACGTTGACATCTAACAAAATGCGTGTCCTTAAATTTAATTTCAAAGATATTATGGAACACGAGATTGTTTTCCTGTTTTCCTTATGTAAGGATGTTTAATTTTAATATTTGCCTGTTTGTCAAGTAGTCGGAAGTGAGTCGGAAGCAAAGATAAATTAAAATGTTAGATACTTTATTTGTTGGCGTTTTGTTGAGCCGTTTTCTTGTCCAAACACCGATAGTAAGAATTAAAACAAAAACGATTTGTAGTATACATTAGCTAATGTTTTTTTATTACCAATTAATGTTTGTTTTACTTATACACCTGTAATACAAGATCAATTTTAGTGAGTGTCAAAATTTCACAGCGTTTTCGCGTAATTATTAAATTTTATGCATTATGTTTTTTTTTTATATAAACACTAGCGGACCACAGGGCCACCTACCGGTTCCAATTGTGTTTTCAAACCATCCAGGATCTCATTGAAATATACATACAAAATTTCATCCAAATCGGTCAAGCCATTTAGGAGGAGTTAGATAATAAAAACACGTACAGAAGAATTAAATATATTAAGATTGGCCATGAAAGAAATATCTAATAGGAAGTTTTGTATGTTGGAAGTTATTTCAAGTTAGTTTCTGGTAACAGAATTAAAATCATGATTTGGGGTCCTGTTCTCAATCATATTTTCGGCGCTATATGTACTCTTCTTCTATTCAGCCCTTCTATCCGTCGTATCGGCATTCACTTCTTCCTTTCTTACACATATCATCTTTCAAACAACCTATCTATCTCTTTTTTGGTCTTCCCCTTCCCGTATATCCATCAACTTTCATATGCACGACTCTTTGAATCACTTGGGTTTCAACCCTTCTCATAACAATTCCGAACCAGGGTTAAATATAATTATTACCTAAGTCAAAAACACGTAATAAAACTTCATTATACACGTCTAAATCTTATTTAAAACAAATCGTCTTTCTAACACTTTGGCTGGAAGCTCAATTATTGAGATAAATCACGCCTGGGAGAATACAGCGTCCAGTGGCCAATGCTTAACTTAGCCACAATGTGCCAGCTATTTGTCTGCATTAGTTCTTGATCTTTGATCGAGAAGGTTACTCGGTCCTTACCTAATTCTGATCTTAAGCTGTTATTTGAAGGGAAGTAGATTCTAAACCCAAGGATATTATGTGTAATAATGAAAAAAAAACTAAGTTTCATTCTGTGGAATGGTTCCTTTTATGTCTATGGGTCATTTTAAATAGCCATTGACAAATATGATGACTAATTATTCATCAAAATCGGTTCATAACCCTCCTTTCTTGGCTTCACTGCAGTCGGAAATTATAGAAAAAAACTCATATTTTCAATTTCCATAGGTCCTTCGGGGTCCGAGGTTCACCAATTTGGTCGCACATTATCATTATTGATTCCTCGGGCGACCGACGGGGAGTTTTTTTAGCGCTGCCAAGCTGCTGGGGACCTCGCCGTTGATCGCCGTGGGCAGCAGCGGCCGTAGAGTGTATTTTGTATGTTTGTTGTTAATAATTGTAAAAGAAACATTTAATTATGTGGTACCACCACAAAATTAAATGTTTGTCACTAAATTAAGAAAAATGATAAATTAAAAAAAGAGCGTAATAAAATTCTTCTAAGGTTAAATATTAATAAAACCTTCAACTTCACCTAAAAGCTAACATTTCATAAAAGATCGTAACATCAGTAATATTAGATTTTCACTTTGGATAAGTGGAGAAAGGGGTCAAATTTATGTCTACCCGATTCCCAAATATATTTTCAGGACATTATTGATTTTGTGCCACCAAAATGGACCTAGGTTGTGGTAAAAATATACCCGCAAAGGTTAGTAAGTTATTGCTTACTTCAGATAACCGCTATTTAGGTTATTACGAAACTGTACTATAACTTTAAACTTTTGATGCATGTAAAAAGTAGCGTGAGTAGAGTCCATGAAGTTAGAGTTGATTCTAGTAATATGATAAAGTTAATAACTTCATTTTAAACTAGGTATGATAGAAATGAATCAAAAATAAAATTATATTGAAATTGGATTGTATAATGATTATTTTGACAGCGGGCCATAATGATTAATGCAAAATTTGAAAATATAAAAGAATTAGGTATTATCTCCCGCGGGACATTCGACGTGGGACATAATGAATAAAGCCCCTAATACAATTAGTGAAATCATAATCATTAATCATTTCTTACAAAAAAAAATCTATGTACAGGGGGGCTGAATCGCCACCTTACTGCGAAACATATATTAACTGACGGATTTCCAAAAACATCTGTTTAGCTTAAAATTAGGCTATATTTAGTAACTCCATACAAATCTGTCAAATTAGATGAAACAAAAGATAGTTTACAAATCGTTGAAATGCCATCCGAAACATATTACAAAGCTGCAAATGTGGCGATATTGACCTCCCAGTTTAAACTTTGTCAGTGAGAAAACTGCATTGCTCAGTGTTTACGCTACCCCAGGCCATATATCACGCTTAGCCTGTACCTAGCGGTGGTAACAAAACTTCAGGCCCGACTTGTTCAAACGTTTGACTTAGAAGTTCACAAGTTATCATATTTGCTGGTAGAATGTGCCTAGGAGATTTTAGTGTTTGAACTGAACTGAATTTACAAGTGCTTTGAAAATATTATGTTAAGTTTAGTGATATGGAATGTAATTTTCACTGCTAATATTATAATCTTTATTCTAAAGATAAATTATTGATTCAAAGTTATCTTTCTTAAATTTGCTGTTTAGGAATTTCAAATCTATACTAATAATAAAGCTGAAGAGTTTGTTTGTTTGAACGCGCTAATCTCCAGAGTTACTGGTCCGATTCGAAAAATTGTTTCACTAATAGAAAGCTACATTATCCCCGAAGGTTATAAGGCTACTTTTTATCCCGGGAACGCGAGTGAAGCCGCGGGGAACAGCTAGTTGTGAATAAAATAACAAACTCCTGGATTTTCTTCATATAGGTACTTACCTACTGCCATCAAAACCCATTTTATCTTATTGCGTAACCCAAAGGGACGCGCGACCCCTAACTACATATTAGGTATTATTATGAAAAAAGGAATTCCAGGGCAGAGCTTGTATACCTACTAAGAATACAGTTATGTAATATTAGTTGTTATATACATGTCACCGGAAATGTATGAAACATAGGAATTGTACACAATTCCTGTGTATTTCTCCTAGGAAATTTTATTTCAATAATGATAGTAGGAAATATATAAATTCTATTGTAAAAAATTAGGTTGGGGTTATTTTTTTATTTTGCATAAATTTGAAAGTATTCGCAAAAAAATATTTCACTTACAACCCCCCAAATACCGCTATCCTTACAAATATCCCGAATGTAATACTCCGATAGATATTTAGGAAATGTATGGATTTCCTAGAAAATGTATACAATGACGGATTAGATACTTTTCCGTTAACATATATACTAAAATATACTTCTATATATTTAGTTACTGACTGTACCCTGCATTTTCAACGTTCCCGGGATAAAAATAACTTATAATGCTATTATATGATAATATGAGCTATTTATGTTTCATCAAAATACGTACAGTCATTGCGAGGAAGACTATCAAACATCTTCATTTTGAAACAATATACCTAATAGTACGAGTAGGATTTTACTTATCTGTATCTTTACTAATAATAAAGCTGAAGACTTGTGTGTTTGTTTGTACGCGCTAATCTCTGGAGTTACTGGTCCGATTGGAAAAATTCTTTCACTAATAGGAAGCTACATTATTCCCAAAAGTTATAGGCTACTTTTTATCCCGGGAACGGGAGTGCAACCGCGGGGAACAGCTAGTAACTTATACGTATAGATATTAACCTTCCATCAAACCACAGCCCCCCGTGAAACAGTCAAGCTATTTATCCTACACGCTAACCATGCAGCCCGTCAACAATTTTTGCAATTTTTATTCTCTTTCTTACATCATATACATAACTTATAGGTTTTCAACTCAGTATTTTTGGACAGACAGACAGACATACGAGTGATAAGAAGTAGTACATACATATGTAGTATTTGGTTGTCTATAGTACAAGCTCTGCTTAGTTTGGGATCAAACTGGGATTGGATTAGTCCGTGTGTGAAGAACGTCCTACATATTTTATTGCTTTAAACACAAAATTCCACGCGGACGAAGTTGCGGGCAACAGCTAGAACATAATATAAAATCATATGCAAATAGTTCAAAGAAACCTACATATCTTTGTTTATATCACGAAACATCATAAATGGAACCACCTCGAGCATCTACCGCTAGAGTAGGTAGGTACTTATCTATCAATGAATATATCGAGCAGACATCAGATATCCAATCTCCTTACTACCACAAAAGACATGTATATAGTCCCTCCCAGATGTCCATAACTAAAGGTATTCCAATAGTGTATGGGGCGATGAACTCATATTGAAGTCTGACATTAAAAAAATATTTGCTTTGCGGTTTTTATATGCTTTTTTGTTTATATTATAGTTTTTGTCAATATAAAAGCTAATACACAAATTGATTTCGTTCTCTAGATGTTCTTTTCGACTATGTACTTTTGAGCCAGTTCTCTTCTAGGCATTGTGTGCTTACCATCATCGGCCATATCATCACTGATCACGGTGAGATTGTGGTCAAGCACAGGCATATACATAGAAAAAAAATGTATATCTTCTGGAAATATAATAATAGAGAGTATCTTGAAAACAGCCCGAGGCTTGGTGCTCAATGTGTATTGAACGATCCTTGTCCAATGCATCGCGTACATTTTTACGTAAAAATTCAGTGCATTTTTTAATGAAAATATCTTATTAAGTACTAATCATAAAACCGCCCTCAAAAATTCAATAAATTTTATAATAAATATGTACACCTGACACTGTTTTGAAGTCGGCAAAAATGTAACACATGTGCCAAATCAAAAAGAAAGACAATGTTACAACATAAAAAACAAGTACGTAAATACATAATTCACAATATAAATTTTAAAAAAGATACAAAACTAAACTAAACAACTTATTATTCAGTTACAAAAACAAAGTAAAACACTGAAGGAGATTTTTAAGAATTTAAATAAAATACCTACCTAAAAAGTACACTTGATGACAATGTCGAATAAATTTTGTAACTTTCTTTTCATGCTACAGGTATTTTGGTTTTAGGTAATCATCGCAAGTAATCCCACGATATATCAGAATACTTCAATAAAACAATCGGTTATATCAATTTGCTACAAACTTTTATGTTACAATTCACGTTGCATCATTAATAATTTGTGCCCTGCTGGCCCAAAGGCACAAATACGACTGGACGAAAAATATTTTATTCCCATCCAGCCAACTCAATTTTCTGTATCGAACCTGGTACCTGACTGGAATTTGTAATGTATGGTGCGCTGCCCGCGATAGGCGAGGGAGATGCAATAATTCAATTCATTGCAGGTTCTTGCAAAATTGCATGTTGCGTAGTCTGAAACCTAGGGTATCTTGATATTTAGTTCCTCAATAGTCTAGCTGTCTTAAGATGGTTTAATCAAAGCAATTCTTGTAAAATCCAGGTTTCAAGATATTTCCAGCTCTTTATTATACGACGTGATGGATTTATTTAAAACTAGTTGGCTCGGTAGCCGTTGTCCTACCCTGAGAACAAAAATGAAACTCGGACCTACCTACCTATCCCTACCTACCTCCACCTACACCTACCTACTCCTATATACCTACCTCTACCTACCCCTAACTACCCCTACCTACTCCTACCTACCTGTACCTGCACCTACTTCTACCTGCCCCTACCTACCCCTACCTACCTATGTCCTTCTCCTGGTTCTTAGCTACCTCCCCACCAATTTTCAGCCCAATCAGTTCAGCCGGAACTGATTGGGCTGAAAATTGGTGGGGTTCTTGAGTTACAAATAGTGTACTAACACGACATTCTTTTATATATATAGATGAGTGCCGAATATTTATGACGTTTCTTTTGTAAATCCGTTGAGATTGCAAACGTGTGTTGAACTTACTAATAAGTTCTATAAATAACTTATTTTTGTCCAAAGTTTGGAGTAGTGATTTATTGATTCTCAGAAACTGTTTCAGTTGTCACCAAGGTTGATATAAAGGTTTGAGAGTAACACAAGATTATTCTGTCTAATATTTAATGATTTTTTATCTCTTACACAATTCTATGTGGGGTAACCACTAAAGTTGCAAAATTACATTACTTAAAGTTAATTAAACCGTAAAATAAGCTCGAGTTTTTTAGTGAAGGACTTCTTGCACGAAAATTGCATCAAGCACCTATCTAGTCTAGAAAAGCTCTTTCGAAACTTTATGTGCTTACTAATTTTGGCTACATTATCATTTACCATGAGATTGTTGTCAAACACAAACCATTACAAAAATACAATCTCTTCTATCATCGACATTCACTTCGACAAATTAATCGTACTTACTAGATTATTTCAATTCTGTCTACGCTCTACTTGTTACATTTAAGGCACACTGTATCAGAGCAGTGCGGTTGGTTGCCACAGATATTTCACGTGATATTTTGCACTATTACAGTCTTATTATTTGACATGATTCAAACGATGTCTTGAGGAAGAATTTATTACCTTATTATATTTTGAACTCTTGCAGTGGTAACATTATTCTTTTGTAGTAAAATTTCATTGTGTACTGGAATAAAGTTATTTCTATGATTATTATTGTACGCAACTTTCCGTGCGCGAGTTTAAGTTGAATAGAACTTAAAAAAAAAATATATTAATATCTACGTTATGTTTTATTTTTAGGAAGGCCTAGAAGAGAACGACTCACAAATAGGTACAACTGAAGTAAAAAAACACTTACTATTACAAATTCCAGATTAGGTACTAAAAATACAAATTATGCCTAGAAATACAAAACGTTATGAATTTTCTACATTATCGAGACCTCCCTCTCTATAGGTACCTACCATTAGGCTATCCTGCGTGCTAAATTTCATCGCAATAAGTCTATACCAATAAATATAGCGGTTTAGACATGAAAAGGTACCTAACAGATAAAATAGCCGCATTCACATGTTAGGTACAATATTAGTATCGATATTTCAAAATGTAAATAAAATAATGTTAGTGTAATTTAAAAACGATAACGTACAATAAAACGCAACTTTATAGAATAGGAAGTGAAATAAAATCTCCAACAAACACTAAAACAACTTATCCAAAGCGAAAGGTTAGTAAGTACCACCATTACGAAGACAAATGTCCGACACTTCGATCCGGATTCGTTCTAAATGCCGTTTGCAGGTGAAATCAACGCGATAAGAGCTGATTTCTAGACGTGAATACAATTTTATAGGTATATATATTTTATCTACTCTCATATCGTAATGTTCTTATTATGAAATCAAATTCAGTACTTTAATGAGCCACTTTAGGCACACCCGTGTATAATGATTCATTATAGTACAGTTGTTGTTCCCAAGATAATGCTATAAAATAACTTTTTTTCTATTAAAGTACACTTTGGACCTATCAATAGTATAATCAATTTGACGATGACAATGTCACAAATTTTGTAACTTGAACTTTAGAGGTAAGAATTGTTGGGAGTTGGTTATTGTTTTTGCCTACACATATCATTTTGACCAAAAATGTCACAAAAATAGCAAATTTTTTTTTTTTTTTGCAAAGTTGGTAGAAATTCAATTTTTTTAAATGACATTATTTATATGAGTTTAGATAAAGTACTGTATGATACTGCACATAATTAGGTATTAAAAACTCGTGTGATACTATTAAGAACCTCGCCTACGGCTCGGTACTTAAACTCACACTCGTAGTTAATAACCCCTATTATGCAACAGTATCATAAACTACTATTATTCAACTTATAGCTGTGCTAATATTATTCTTAAGAATTATAACAGCACTTTTGAAATTATCAAAATAACGTAAGTCTTCAAAAATTTATACAAATTTTGGTGGTAATGTTTGATGGTAAATCAAACTATAAAATTGTGGGATTTCATGAGTATGGTACAAACTACGAAAACTCTTATGTGGGCAGTATCTAATAACTTCAAACTAAAATTTATTCGTGTATCTGTAATAAATAGACTAAAACCACTATATAAAAAAAAACTATTTAAAGAGAAACGAAAGATAATCTTAAGTCTGACTTGTCCCTACAATCTAATACCTTCTTTGAACTTTTTTCTAGGAAGTAAAACCGGCGACATACTTCCGTAGACGTGTCTTACTCACAGAAAGAAAAATAATAAACTTTAAGACCTTTCCATTAATATTTTATCTTCTGTAAAGCTCGGTTTTTTAGCTACATGCTTTATTTTGGCCAAAAATGACTGAAAAATAGCAATAGAAATGACAAATTATTGATACCCGTAAATTAAGATAACGTGACAAATGTTATCGATATTTTAGGTACCTACCTATAAATTACATTATTTAATTACTTGAGAGTAGGTATCTCTCGGATAATAAAACACTGTGTAAAAAAAAAATTAATGACCCCTAATTAGACGTACAACAGTTTCATAAACTACTATTAATGTCAAATAATAAACTGATAAAAACATAAAATTGTATTTAAATAACCCATCTACAAAAGATTTTTTTGTGCATCTTATCTATGCCCATCCCATTTGATTATCAAAAAACTACACGTTTTGAATAAAAGTGTTTGATAAACTTTCAGTTATAAAACGGTTTTATTCAATTTTTTTGAAAAACTGGTACAAACAGCCACAAACGATCAGTTTAAATTTCCGTTGCGGATATGAAATTCCTGGCCACGGTTGCAGTTAAACTGTGATACATTTTGCTTTTAAAGTCAGAATATTAGTTTGAAATGTTTGAATTTCGTTCTTGGACATTTAATATGATTTGAAGTTTACTCTAGTGAAGATTTATGTACGTTTTTGATGCCAATTCTGTTGTTTACAAAGTTCAATTTTATGATGAAAATATATATTTTTTTAACAAAGTTTGAGTTTCGATTCCAGTTCCAGTCCCAGAAATTGCAAAAATGATTTTTTATACAAAATGTTTATTTACAAAATATTAGGTCTTCCATTTAATTGTAGTCCTTATTTTATACTAGAGGTATATTTTTTTACGGAACCAAAAAAATCGAAAATTAATTTTAAAAATCCAGTTTTGTAAAATTGTTCCTGTCACAAGAACATTGACCTTATTGCTTATGGTAGCAATGGTAGCAATGGCATATTGGTTTCCATTCCTTTTATAAACTTTATGACTCCATCTATAACTCACAGTGGATTTCTTCCTGAAAGCATAAAATGGAGTGAGATACGTGATTCGTAAGCGTCATGCCGACGCCAAATTTTATATGCGCACATCAAACACAACGCTGCCCTGGCGCTTACCCATACGTTTGCCTGAATTGATTTATCGAATTCTTGACAATTTACTTCTATCTTGGTAACAGTTCTATCTCTCTGATTGTTTTTTATAACCGTGTAATGTAATAATTCTGTTCTGCTACTTTCAAATATCGTAACTGTGACGAAATATCTTCTTTTCTTCTACTACCTACTTACTTTTTTTTATTTTTTTTTTTATTATTTGTTTTCTCGTCAGATTATAAACATCGTGTATGACGAAAGCTAGGAGTATCTAACCTTCTTTTAACTGTCACATTGTCTATCTATAGGCTACGGTAGCCGCTTACGATGGTAAGGCTGATGAACCCCTATACTCCTATCAAAAATCAAAATCAAAACTCATTTATTCAGTTTAGGCCCTAATGAGGCACTTATGAATGTCAAAAGTTACAGTTTTACAATAGACTCTACCGGTTCGGAATACACTTGAACTGAGAAGACTCCGGCAAGAAACTCTGCATGGCTTCTTTTTTTGGTGGATCTTTTAATTTTAATTTATGTAATTACAGTTTTAAATATACATAAACTTCATACAATTATCACTTGGCCAGGGGCTGCAAGTACAGAGAGAAGCTACTGCAACCATGTATTCTTGTCTTCTATGTAATGAGCCACCTTATAATAGGCCTTGTCGATCAACTTATGTTTAACATACTCTTTGAATTTATTATAATACATCTTAGTTACTTCATATGGGATTTTATTATAAAAGCGAATGCAAGTCCCGAGAAAAGACTTATTGACTTTCGCTAGCCTGAATCTAGGAGTAACAATTTTGTCTTTGTTTCTTGTATTTAGGTTATGGCGGCTACTGTTTGTGTCAAATAGATATATTTTTTTACGAACAAACATAATATTTTCATAAACGTTTAGCGAAGGTAAGGTTAATATGTCAAATTCTTTAAACCGATTTCGTAAGGATTCGCGAGGACCCAAGCAATAGATTGCACGAATGGCCCTTTTCTGCAAGATAAAGATAGATTCCAAATCTGCAGCCGAGCCCCATAGCAGAAGACTGTAGGACATTAAACTATGGAAATACGCAAAGAAAACCAACCTAGCTGTAGCCAAAGCGGCGGAACTCAATTTACTTTCTATATATGAGGACCCCATTGTATTTTACTATCTAATGTTATGCCGAGAAAAACTGTCTTATCAACTAGTTCGAGTCTAACATAACTATATGTATATACACTTAAAAATATAATACGTTCAATAATATTACGAAATTGTACTCTTTGTTTTGTTATAAGGTATATTTTTGGAAACATTGTGAAAATCGATTGGAAAAAAATCACCCATACAAAGCTACATTATCTGCGATTACCATAGGCTATATTTTATTTTAAAAAAAATTGGGGTCCCTCCAAAAACTCCAATAATTTAATCCAAGGTATAATAATCCATAAGTACCTACTAATATTATAAGAGTAAATGCGAAAGTAAATCGGTCTGTCTCTTATCTTTTTACGCCAAAACCGCTGAACCGAACACGATGAAATTGGCATGCAGATAGCCTATGATATGGTGAAGGACAGAGTTATATTTATCTAAGGAACGCGGGTGAAACTGCGGGGCACAACATATATAAAACTAAATTACAGATTACTTAATGATTATTACGTAACTAAGACGCTTAAGCTACAAGTTAAGATTTCAAACACAAACTAGCCCGATGGAAAATGTACATTTTCCACGTCTCTTATTATCTAGTTAAAAGGACTCAAGTTGTAAACTGCATTTTGCTTCTCATAATAGTTCTTTTCATTAAAGTTATCCAGCGTTTCAGAGCAATGCTTTTTTCACTACAATTTATTTACGAAGTCTTCTAGCTTGAATGTGTAAACGTTTTAATTAAAAATATTGGCTCAATAAAATGTTATTTCGTTAGTACGCGGCTTGGACCTACGTCCTTTAACTAGATTAAGTGATTAATCGGTTATATTCGCTATTACGAGTAACACAAAAGTTCGCCATAGAAGTTCAAAAAATATTATCGAAATATGACGAGGAAATCTTAATAATGGCTGGGCGGTATTACTCCTTGAGTTTGAAAAATGCCACCAGTGCGAAACCGGGGTCAATCACTTAGTGATCCTGTCAAGCAAGGGTGTTGTATTTTGTGAATATCCTGGTATAAGGGCTATCAATCTCAAAATCTAATTGAAAACAACTCTACCGTAATAAAGTCCAATATAAAATTCCCTACAAAGCTCAAAGTGTCAGAGCCATACATTTGGACGCTTGCTATAAATAGGGTGCTATTCTCATACATAAACATGTATGTTAACACGGGGATATTCGACCTTATCGAGTAGGTACTTAGCTGAATTAACTTCTTGTCGAGACCGTCCTTTATTCATTTTTATACGGTATTGGCTGGTTGTTTAGGGTTGCCACGCTACAGTTGTTTACTAAATACGTTTTTATTATGTTTCATTTATAGATAAATTTTGTAAATACATTTCCTTTGAAAATCGTTTAGATTAAGTTTTAGATACGACAAAAAAAACGTTTTCTTCTTAAATTCTATAACTGACTACCTAAGTGGGTGAGAGTAGATTTCAGAAGATAGGTAGATGTAGTAAATAATTAAATACAGTAGTGGTTCCGTGAAACCATAGTTAAATAGTTATGTTTTTCCTAATATAGTTCTTAGATTTAATCTTCAAATCTCCTAAATTATACTTCGGAAAACCTCTTGTAAATTGGGTTACTTCTGCTGGATTAGTAATTATGTATTAACAAAAAACTAAAAGTTGATAACCCTATACGACCCTAACGAGTCGTTCTATAGAGTAGAGAAAAGGAGGGAGTAAAAAGTAATCTACTCATACTATAGGTATATAGCCTAGGCGTTTCGTGTGTAATTTCTGATATTATTATGTTCACGGTACATACGAAATCTATTTACTTTTATGTAATAATATTGGTATAGACATTCTATTTTACGATATTAGCTTAGCTTTGAAAGTTTTCTCGGTTTTTACCTCAAAAAGAAAAAAAAAGTGCGAGTCTAACTCGCGCAGCGAGGGTTCTGTATTTAAATAACTTCAAATGTATTAATTTTAAAATTATTAAAAAATATTCTTACAATGAACTCTATCTTCCAAACCTCTCTCTATATTGAACCTCGGGGGGCTTGGCTATCCAAAGTGGAACCGCTGCCAGCCTTCTGAAAACCTTGCCGTTACTTAGCACTTACCGGCAGCAGCGGCTGAAGATTTTTTTATATGTAGTTTGTATTTTGTATATTGATTGTAAATAAATTATTCTCTAATGAAAAAACGTAACATTAACAGTAGTTTAAGAATTTATTATTGTTATTAGGATTACGCCCCGTGTTTTTAATTATGTTTACGGGATAAAAAGTAACCTGTGTTAACCTTCTCTCAACATCTCTATACCAAAAATCACGTCGATCCGGTGCTTGAAAGAAAGACAAACCGAGAAACACACTTTCACATTCATATTTTTAATACTTACTAGTAAGGATTAATCAACAAGGGTGTGAAGTTCAAGGTCGGCAATATTTCAGTACCCTTACCAGTTCGCTGTTGTAACACAATAAAGTATTCATCACGTTACAGCATTATTTAAAACATAGTATTTTCTCGAGAAAAATACTACAGCCTACAACTAATGTTGAAATTTTAACTAGTTATTAACGTGCCGTATATGGTAACCAATAAATAAAAAAATAGTTTTACATCAATTAATAAAAACTTTCGTTTCATAAAGTTTCATAAGTAGGGATAAGAATGAACGCTGTTTTTAAATTAATTAACAACAAAAATTCTTTTCACAACAGGATGTTCGAGCAAAATAAGTTTCATCCGAAATAAACCAGGGGACAAAAAAGCGCGTTTATTTTTTATAACCGCGGAAAAAATCACCGCCCGCCCCGATTCTATTGTATGTACGCGGCTGTAGCATTTTGGGAGGTTCAACGCGATAACTCGTTGTCACCAACCTATTGTAAGTATTGAAAGGGTATTGTTAAAAGCCTTGAAACTTCGACGTTTTACGGGGAAATTGAAATAATGTCTTATAATATTTGTATCGATGTTTATGAATAATATTTTTAAGCCGAACTATGTTGTTTTTTTAATCACCGTCAAAATTTTCAAGGATTAATGTACTCAAATTATGCATAACTTTTACTATGAACCAACCCATAAAACAAAAAAAAAACAAACTATTCACATTAAACATCAATCTTGTTGTGTAACTTTTGCCTATCTGACAGCTTGTACAAATTATATTCTTATTAAAAAACAACTATTTTCAATAATAGGTAGGTATTATAGATTCGACAGTAGCTTACTTTTTCACTACCAATCGCGACGAAATTTGACACGCACATTATTTATAATATGGAAAAAGACATTTAGGCTCCTTTTTATCCTAGAGTAAAACCGCGGGACGAAACCTAGACAACTTAAAATTCGATTTTTATATAATTTTGAACACTCTATAAGTATAAATTCAAGATTAATGATCTCACAGATTTAACGTCGATTGCTCGTACTTTTAGTTAAAGTTATAGTCAGGTTAACTTTAACCTTACTATAACCATGCTTTGACCGTAGACGGACCGTTTAACTAAACCGAGCAACCCAGTTTACTTTCTTTCGGCGGTTAAAGTTAACTATAACCGTACCCTAACTATAACCTTAATATGACCGCGCTTTATGCAACCGACCCTTAGAGGTTATAATATTTGAAGTAACGCCTGCAGCTTTACCATTATTAATAAACAATACTATTACAATTCCAGGAACTATAAACAAATCCAGGTGAAGATTAATGTACCTGACTAAGCTGAATACACAGTGAAATGTGGTCGTATACAAGCGTACGCAGCCACTAATAAGCGTTTGAGCGAATTTATCAGCTATGGAAATCATTAACTAAAGCTTGTGGAATTGAGTATTGCGATACCGCGATAACGGAAACCTCCATGGTTTGTAAAATAAGGTCTTCAAGCCTGAAACAAAATTACTTTTTACAAAAAAGAGAACCGCCTTCAAAACCACTAAAAAGTTTAAAATAATAAATCTTTATTCTATAAATATACAATATTTACAATTATTTACAACAAATATACAAACTATATATAAAAAAATTCCTCGAGGCGGCCGCTGCTGCCAATCAACGGCAAGGTTCCCAGAAGGCTGGCAGCGTTCCCTCTTTGTATGGCCAAGCTAACGCGTTGGCGGAAAAAGCTCCCCGCCCGCCGGTCCCCTGTGACTTCAATTAATTTTGAAGATAATGTTCGAGAAAATCGGCGAGCCTCGGACCCCCAAGGACCCATGGTCTCGACTGCAAAAGGCAAAAATAAATAATTTGGGCCAATAGAAGCGTATTTTTTGGATTTAGAATTTTCCGCACCAGCTGCAGCCGCTCCTGCAACTCTACATGTCGCTGGCAAGTGAGATGGCGCAAGTGTATCAACACATGTGGCATCCCACACCAACGACTTACCGACACTCCATGGGATCAAAGACATACCATCCGGTCTCTTGCCATCGCCACGCATAATACCGACTGGTTCCAGTACAGAAGGCACATTGGCGACAACAAGAGCCCTGCGGATTATGTCATTGAGAGCCGAGTGACGAGAGATTCGGCCGACACTTAGAGAGCACGACAACCCATGGTGGCCAAGCTCGCCGACGAAATCACCACAGCGGCAGCGATGAGGATGATTGATCCTGGAACCAAGACGAAGACAAATGCACAGGCTTAAAGTCATTCGATCTAACATAGTCCCGATATTTGTGGATGGATTATGTAGGAAATGTAATCTGATATTGTTTTGAAGTCAGCGATAATTTTTATTTTCTTCAGCCTATTATTTGTTCGAATAAAAAATAACCTTTGGGCATAAATCTTTCTAATTATATAAAGTAGGTTAAAACTGTTTTATAATATCTACAGAAAACCTCGTAATAAAAAAATAACATTTAGTAAATAAACACCATCTCATTAGAAGTAGGTGGTCTATGTATTCACAGTCTATTAAGGCCGCGTACACATGCACCGCGACTCTGTATGTTTTTACGTCAACCCTTGATTGAAAAGGCCTAATTGGAAACACCGCACCGGCTTGGCAATCAATGTCGCTCGCAAATGTAAACTCAGCTGAAAGCGTGACGTCGCGAACAGAGGATTTAGCTATAATTAAGGCACCTACGACGACGGTATTTATCCATACATCACTCGATAAAGAACGCCCTGTAGCGCGAGTCATTTTGGTGCGGTAACTAATTCAATCAGTGTCAATCACATGGCTTAATTAAGATCTGTGCTTGTCAACAATTTATTTACTTTGGTGTGTTTTGCTAAAGTTATTTAAAATATTGTGTTTGTACGATAAAAATAGATACTGCATTTTTTTATAGCTTCCAATTCTTTTTGTGTGTAAGAATATATATTTTTTCCTTTTATGAGGTTCTTAAAACTTAATTTGTGTTTGAAAGATCTGAAATAATTTACAAATAAATCTTTTACTGTTTTTTTATTCGAAAATCAAAGATATTTAGTAAGGAAACTCCTTCAAGTAAAAACGCTTCTATCTATAAAGGAAAGCTCTTTTAAAATAATTCACTTTAAAAACATAGCAGACCCTTTTCAAACTAGCCGTCATACATTCCAAGACTGAAATATCCTTAATCTTGAAGTAGCTTACAGCAAGTTAAACTTTATAAAGTTCTAGATATGGATCAAATTTGAGAGAGCGTTGCTAAGAACTCAGATGGGTATGTTAGGTAATGAAAGAAAGACCACACGCGGCGAAGCAAATTGCTTTCAGACGACACATTGCATTAGGAGACGCTACATACACGCTCTGTTTAGTACTTCAGTATTATAGTTCTTGTAAAGATGTACCTATTAGTTAACATTAATGCTATGAAACTGGGCATTTCTTCAATGTTGTCAATCAATCAAATCATTTTAGCTGTAGAGAACACATCGTCGAAAAAACAAAATGGGCGTATAAAGAGCTCTTAAAAAACGGCAATAAATTAGCAATCCTCTAAATCCTGGTATTGCAAAGTCTATAGGCGGTGATGAGAGTGATGGCAAACTTACCACTTACCATCGGGTGCTCCTGTCTGCCTGTTTGTCAAACATTGACATAAAATAAACTGTACCAAAACTACGACTTCACAGCTGGCTCGCTGTTCATGAGACTGTTTGTTTAGATACTAGATCGTTGATTACTTACAATCCAAACTATGGGGAGTGGGATCTAGAACGATAACATAATTTTTTTTTCATCATTAATAAGGTAGCAAACAAGCACGGCCCTCCTGATGGGAAGCGGTTACCGTAGCCTATAGACGCTTGTAAAACCAGGAGTATTACTTATGCTTTGCCGACCCTGTACAAATCTCTCCACGCCCTTTTTGAAGAACCCCATGCTATACTCCCTTAGGAAAACCACGACGGGGAGCTCATTCCACAATCTGACCGTCCTTGGATTTCAGAGTACTTACAAGCGTCCATAGACTACGGTAGGCGCTTACCATTAGTAGGCCGTTAGGTATGCATGCATATTTGCTGACTGCTGACTTATAGCCAAATACTAAAACGCTACTCACATTTTGACAGTTCGATTGTATAGGTTGATATTCGGCCTTTAGTTGTAGTTATAAAAAAAGGCTCACGAACAAATCTGGCTGTAAGCCATGAAACGGTAACAAAAACGTATGAAATTTATATCCACCTGACCAAATTTGTTGCATACCGAGGACTTCAAAAAATCCTATCGCGTGCAGTCCAGTGAACTGATTGTAAAAACGTCACTCAAACACGTTACCATCTCACTGTGTACTAGAGTGCCCACATTGCAAAAAAAGTTGTTCATTTTCTAGAAGATGAAAAAAAATAGGTAAATCCTAGTTGGATGATTAGTATCAAGTTGAAAATCTGTCGCCAAGCACCATCCGGTGTGTGTCCGACAGCTGAACTTGAGAGCCAGTTACCATCTAGACTTTGTGTGCTTAGCATCTTCAGCCACATCATCACTATCCATGGTGAGATTGTGGTCAAACACATAACCTATATTATAGTAATTAAAATTATTAACAGCAATGTTCGTATTGCAGCAATTTGCGAACCATTTTTTAACCACTTGCTGGTCCGATTGGTTTGTTTATGAAGCCGGGATGTAGGGACTGAAACTCCCCGATGGCAAATGGTAGGACAGTCTTGAGCTAGTTACCTAGTTTTGTTGCCATGTGTAACTTACACCATGATGATGAGGATCTGAAGACTGCCACTGGACCTCCCTGATGAAAACTGTTAAGATATTCGAGGTTGAGCTCGTTAGCTGTGTTCTCATGAGTATTTTCCAAATATACATGATCGGGTCTTCTTTGAATTAAAACTATCGATTTACTAGATTCCGCCCCGCGGTTTCACCCGCGTTCCCGAGGGATCTTATGTTTTCCTGGGATAAAAAGTATCCTATGTGTTAATTTGGGTTATAAACTATATGTGTTCCAAATTCCATCTAATTACGTTCAGTAGTTTTTGCGTGAAAGAGTAACAAACATCCATCCATACATCCACACACTCACAAACTTTCGTATTTACAATATTAGTAGGATGCTAAAATTCTCAGGATCTACTATAGGAAAATCTGTCATGCAAATACATAACATGGTCACTCTCGTGTGAATGATCGACAGGTCTGTCGTGTATTGAATTGTTATGCGATAGAGAGGTACGTGCGAAAGAGATACGCGAACGCACATTTTTTTGGGCTCAAATTGAATACAGGCCATGTTTTTGTATGCCAATAGAATGGGGAAACTGGATCCTTTTGCATAAAAGTTTTGTGGTTTTAAAAAGAGATTACTTCATTATTTTCCTATCTGTCTTTCGCGGTTTTATGCGCTTTGATAAAAAAGTTATCTTTGCAAAAAATCACCTGTGCGTGAAAAAATTACAAATCAACAACCTCACTTTTACATTTATAATAAACTAGCTCTTCTCCTGCGGTTTTACCCGCGTTCCCGTAAAAAAATGTAGCGATCGGTTCAGTGGTTTAGGCGTGAAAAGGTAACAAACAAACAGAGTTACTTTCGCATTTTTGATATTAAGTATGGATATTAGATAAGACTTTTTTGCAACAAAGTGCATAATGAAATTGGAAGCTTTTCAATTTGAAAGCTTACATAGAATAATCATTTCTTCAGATTTTAATACCGGAGCTTTTCCATTTAGTTTTACTTGAACATTTTTAAACAAAATTATTTTCAGAGCAACCACGGATTTAGTTTCGTAATCATCTTTAAACTGAAAGACTTTGGGCAAAATGTCTAGACATATTTGCTTTCATGGAACTAAACTTCTTAAGTCTCTAAAGTTTCAAAATACTGTATCAGATTGTTTTTATTTTTCTTTTATTGATTTCTACTTTCTGCCCACGATGCGTCTTCAGGTTCGTGGTCGCCACTCGAGAACCCTTCTGACCCAGCGGCAAGTCTAGGAATGAAACCTTGGTCGACAAGTATTTCATGATACGATTTATTTTAACCAACATGAGCAATACCAAATATATGCGAGAACGTTGCACATTCTTTACGAGGGCAAGGTCATTAGCCTTAAAATCTTACAATTTACCTTCAATATCAGCAATAACTCTTTCTTGGATATCGATGCATGAACAGAATTTTCTGCAAGTCTTTAATCTATTTTCTTATTTCATTACCTATTCTGAGGTTTTCAATTAAATTCTCGCTAATTGTGCGTCGACATCTTTATTCGATGAAGAGCAGCCGCGGGCGCCACTTTGAAGTTTTAATACCTCAATTCAAATAAATGAAACTTGAGTCTGTTTTGTACAGCTCTCGGGCACCAAACCGGTTTCTTATTGAGTAATTCTTTCGTTAACAATTAACTTGCTTTTTTCGTTATAGCTTCCAGATTGTTTTGTTTTCAGTTGAATTGTTATGTTTTAAAAAAAGTAATAAAATATTTTGCTGTCCACCAGGAAAACATAATATTTTCTTAATATTTATTTATTTATATACAAAGAAATCCCCGACACAAAAATCCTCGAGGTGATCTCTAAACGGCTGAGTGGATTTTTTTGAAATATAGCTAGGAACTCTCTTGATTATCACATTGAAACGAAAAATATACTTAATCAAAATCGGTTCAAACGTTCAAGAGCTATGATGCCAAAGTCATACCTACATATATATCCTTTTCGTAAATATAAACACAAAGTTTGAAGTAAGTAGGTATCAAACCTAGCTAGTTTATTCGACATCGTCAATCGGCGCTGGCAATCTACAGTAATTTTATTCAAATCAACCAGTGCTAACGAGTGTTTGTTTAATTATCCCAATAACGACCGTCTAAAATTATATTTTACCTTTTGATTTTTTTAATTTATTTATGATCGCTTTTTAACATGTAAGATCATTACGACCACAATAAACAAAATAATTTATTACATTTATACTAAATCATACAATCAAACATTTTCAAAAATATCTGTGTGGAAACAAATCCGCCTTGTTTGTTGCTTATTAATTTTAGAAAAAAAATATTATTGCATTAATATTACAATAAGTACCTACATATTGCTCGTGAATCCCCAATTAGTTGTAACTCGTACTAATCCCTCCTACAAACCTTGGCTCATGACGTTACCGGTTACCCACCCATTGGGGTTTGTACCCCATTCGGGGGTGCCCTCAGGCGTGGTTACCAAAATGTTGTTGCCCGACTGAGAGCCCTCTGCGCTCGCCGATTTGTCCGGTATGGTTGATGAAGCCATCAGAGGCTACCAACATTAGTCCTTTAAAAAAAGTATCGGAAGGATCAATCAATGGAGTATAACCGAGGCAATGAATGACAATATAGATGTTGCTGTACCACATAACAAGTTGTTTAATTAAATAATTCACTTTAGACAATCATATTAATAAGGCCACCTTGGCCAATTTTAGGCTAAACAAATATGTTTCTGCAAATCCGTCACTTAATATAATGTTTCGCCGTAAAGTGGCGATATCAATCCCCTGAATTTTAGCTTATGTACCTACCTAATACTAATAATTATTATTTTACGAGATTGTTCACATACGCACAGCCATCTGATTTCAAACAAAGCAGAGCTTATATCTTGTTCATTTGTCCTGAGTTGGGTATAATTTATCTATATAATTATGTATTTACAAAAAGAAAGTATAATCAGTTATCTGGTTTCCATTGTACAAGCTCTGTTTAATTTGGGATTATTTAACAGTGTGTGAAGAATGTCGCAGGATATTTTTATTTTTAATGTAATAAACAATCCTTTACTAGTATTCTGCCCTGCGGTTTCACCTGTGATCCCCTATTTTACCCCCTTAGCGATTAAATTTTCGAAAATCCTTTCTTTCCTACGATATAATACTTATTTGTATGTCAAATTTAAATGTCTACGTATATAAATGTAGGTAGATCAAAATTATTCTATTTCTGTAAGAGTATTTGAGTCATTGAAGCAATGTAAATTCAATTTGAATAAGGGTTTGTATAAGGCACTTAAGATGTTATCGAGCTTTGTGACGCAAAAAACTGATTTCAAATTCAGACAAATTGAAAAGGGAGAGTCGAGAGCGTTGGTAACAACCCAGACTAGGGTTATGGGTACCTTCGTCACCTGCCTAAACATTAAAGTGATAAATTATGAAACACTTACAAAACGCATTGGAGTAAATGTTATAGGATAAAATAAAATGTAGAACAATTTTACAAGCTTTTGATAAACTTGCCGTGTAAGTATGTATATTAGAAGGTTGTTTAGGTCGAATTATGTAAGTCAATTTTGACACTTCCTGCAGAGCTATTTTAAAACACTGAGATTCGACATCGGAATCGGAAACGTTTAGATGTCGATTCCGTTTAAATTAAATAAAAGCTAAAAATAGTAAAACTGCCACGAAACGGTAGTATTTATATTTAGGAGCCGATTTACTGCAAACAAAATTACGTAATCTATTCAGATATTGAAACTTAATATACTTAGTACCGACGTATAGGTAGTACCAACTGCTACCGGCCAAACCTAGGTGTAACCGGCTAGAACTAGGTGTAGCCGTACTTCGCCTTTTAGCCGTAACATATTATATTAAATACTTACTTCACCTTAATCTTCACCTTAATCCTCTTATTATTTGAAAATAATTTTCTTGAAGACAGGATTAGGTTACCTACACATTAAAAAATTCAAATAACGACGTTCAAATTATGAAGGATGTTTTTCTTTCATTCTTTTATTAAATACCTTCCCACGTGCTAAACTAATAAGGATTTAAAAATTATTCTGCTTATATACTTTTATCTTCAAAACTGTGTATTACACCGTTATGTAACAATCCAATAAATATATATTTTAAGAAGCTTTTATTTAACTTGTCATGTTAGTTAGTAGTTTGACTGACATCCCGGTGGTTAATTGATTTAAAATTTGGAACACATAATGTGAGTTCGATGATATTACAATAATTATGATATCATTGAGCTGTTTTGATAATAGAGCGAAATAAAAAAAAGCTAATCCTTAATTTTTTTTTCAATTTTTTAATGTCATATTTAATAATTGTTAAACATATACGAATTATTATAACATTAACTTATTACTAAAAGGGATTTATTTACCCTTACAAAGTAGGTTTACACAAAAAAATATAAACTAACAATATAGACACTCTAATTTGACACTGTTCTGTGATTATCTTCTTTAAGGTTTTGTGCGTCTAGGGTTAAAATACTTATTAGGGTTTGTTTGGCGAGAAATTGCATAGTAATTAATGTTGGGCAGTAAAAGGGACGGATGAAAGAAGATTGCAAGCAGTAACAAAAATTGTCAAAATTAGAAATTAGTACATCAATTGATGTACTAATTTCTAATTTTGACAATTAATTTGACAATTTTAATAATAATTTAGGGTCGACGGACCCTAAATTATTATTAGTATTACCAAAGTGGTGGTAAATATCAAAGATTAGTAACATTACAATACGGTGTAAAGTCGGTTCGGATTATGAAGGCGTTAAACTTGTATTTGCACATAAATTTCTCTGAACTGTGTAGGTTATTTTAGAATTATATTATTTCTAAAACTTACTTTAAATTAATTGATTAATGGGTCCGTTGGTTTGAGGTTCAGTAAAATTATCATACTTGTAAATTAAAATAAAATAAATTGACAACGAAAACACTTTTGATAACCAGGTTCGGAGTAGTTTAAGTGTATTCCGAACCGGTGGTAGAGTCTATTGTAATAATTGGAACTATCGAAGTTCATAAGTACTTTATCAGGGTCTAAACTGAATAAATGAGTTTTGAGTTTGAAGGAGTAAAAATAAAAATATATAATAATTCTGCAACTTTTCACGCCTGAGGCTCTAAGCCGATTCGATGAAATTTGGCACGCAGATAGCCTTATGATGTTTCTCCAAGTCGATAGGAGTTACAAACGAAATGCAAGTGGCTGACCGTCTCTGTTTAAACTCCACGGAAAGATTATAATTTAACCAACTTCAAGTTTCATGAATACACGAATTAGAAATGCCTTCTGTTATCTCGATGGCTATTAGTCTTCGACATGATGTTGGTATGAATTATTCTATATAATTTTAACGCGTACTCAAATATAAATATATTCGTAATTATGTTTGGATTCATACATTACTTAATTACGTCTGCAAAGCTAGATTTCAACTCAATTTTACAGATGGAATCCATATATTATGCATTAGGTACTTCTCATTAGGGATGATATAGAGCTCCGTAACCAAAACTATCAGATATCCAAAATAAAATTCTATCCGTAACCGAAACTGATATAAAAGTTTCAAATAATTTTGGATATGGGCGGAGTCTAAATGAGACACATCATGACAGGTTTAGTTTTTGCGCGCGTACCTACCTCCAAGCATTGTTTATTATTTTTATTGCCTAGACATAGCTCATAGCTAGTCAGTAATTTACTAAAACCTTATATCCATAACTGAAACAAACGGACAATTCGAAATAATTTCATAATCGTAACCGTATCTGAAACTGATATAATATTATTCATATATCCGTATCCGGATCCAAAATTTCAAATCCATAACATCCCTACTTTTCATGCGAATATTTTTATCTACTTAACTAGGCTAGATAGTCAGACTTTAACCCTTTACTATCTTATTACGACAGGTAAAAGTTAAAGTTTGTGCTTTAAGAAAATTCTTCCTATGACTTTATGACGTTAAGGTACCGCTACAACTTGGCTGTAACCTACTGAAAATGCAAGTCAGTACAAAATAAAAGTTTTCCACAACTTTCCTCGTTTTATCGATCATTTTAATGTACCAACCAAGAACTCCCAAAGTTTTACGGCTTCCAAGAGGCTCTCAATAATAATAAGAGTAAAGTTTTAAGCTTCGAACCCGAAAACGAAATGTTGGTTTATTCATTTTCAATATAAATGAGAATAAGTTTAATTTAATTTCAATGTTAAAGTCACGGGTTACGGAAACGTACTTTAGCGTCTTACATAGACCAGCAAAATAACGATTTCAATGCTTTTTTATCAGCGATTGTTAAAAGTACATCATTAGCTTTTAAAAAAATCCTATTTTAAACTCTCAACGAAAAAGAGGGGTGTTACAGTTTATAAAAAATCTGCGGTACCATGATATTTTCCACGGTACATGAACTTTCGCTGACTTCATAACAGTCCGATTAGAGTTCCTACATAGTTATGTTATGCTTTTTAGTGCCTTTGAAGGCGGTGTTATTTTTTGTCAAAAATTTTTTGTTAATATACCTACGTAATCAAATGCCAACTAACAATAATTAAAACCATCGACATCACCTATGGTGAAATACTGAATCGCTTCACAATTGGGTACAGCTTACACACATCTCTAATCAATCAAAAGATTAAACTAAGGGGCTTAAACATTATCCTAGATATTAACTAAATCGCGGAGATCCTAAATCAACCGATGGACGCCTAACTACGAGCTATTCCCCGTTCGCTATTCAGTCATACCCAAGTAAGTACAAACTTGAGAAGCATTATCTATCAATATTATGTAAAATATATGGCACTACGGGGACCTTTGTGTAATTATGAGGAGGTTAGGGACATGGGATAAAATATCCCAAGCATTTTTTTAGCATCACTGCTCAAGTTCAAGAGAGCGGTAGACCACCTACAATTTATTTTTAACGGCGGAATATTTCTTTAAATGTATGTTCCCCGATTACTGGATGACGCCTGGACCGATTTGGAAAATAATTTTTTTGTTTGAAAGGATATACTTCACAGGTGGTCTCATGATCATCAGATTAGGATCTGATGATGAAATCCTGGAGAAATCAAGGGAAATCTTAAAATTTTATAGGCACTTACAATGTTTTTCATACTTTCTAAAGCTTATGTTTCATAAAAATTAGCTGTTCAATCAAAGTTTTTATGATATGAATATTATAAAATGTTAACGAATACGTTCAGGCTAACCGACGGCCAATAATGTTCAAAATCCAAATGGATTACATGGCTTGACAAAGTGTTGATTTCAAATTTAGATTTACAAAGTGTTGTTTCAATATTAAATAGCAGGTTAACAGAGTTTGATTACATAGATTGCAAGTGTTGATTCAATATAGATTTGATGATTTCAGAAATCAAAATTACTTACCTATAATTAATTGATTTCCATAACATTCACATTCTACCTAACTAACTCTACTTGGCTACTGATGTTACTTTATGAATCAAACATTCGCAAATATCTCTTGATAAAATTCACATGCGCACTTCTAATTTATAACCCCCATACGCTGATTAAAGAAGAAAAATAATGCCGTATTTTCAGGTAAAAAAGCCGATATAAATTCGGGTCACGTGGTCACATACAAGGCTAGGAGTCTGCATTGCCGTACATCGAATTAAGTGAATTAGAGGCCAAACTGCGGAAACAAAAGGTTTTACTGAAACCAACTAGACATCTGTATTGGAAAATTGAGAATTTTTAAATTTGTTGCCGCTTCTTGGGGAGTTTGGGAAAGTTTTATTTACTTATTGTCGCAGACTGCAGTATCTCGCTTAGTTTTAAGTGTATTTAGTTTCCTTGTTCTATTGACAACGAATTGTCGTAAGTTTTCTAAGCTATTGTAATTACTTAGTTTTGTAAAGTTCGTGTCATGAATGGGTTGTCGCTTGCCTGTTCATTTGCGGAAATTTATTTTGGTTACTATGCATACCAATAGAAGAAGAAGAGCCGGCAAGAGTTTCTTGCCGGGTCTTCTCAGTTAAAGGCCGTGTTCCGAACCGGTGGTAAATTCTGTAAATATGACCACCATAAGTGCCTACCTGTGGCCTAAATTGAATGGCTTTGACTTTGAATATTATAAACGAGAAAATAACCCCTGTCTGATGTGCAATTCTGTTTGGCAATTCTTCGGGCTATGCCGATTCGGAATATTCAATACTTATCCTGTACAAAATTCAAACGGCCTCACAGAGAACAGACTACTTAAATAGGTTTACAAGCTCAATCCCGCTACCATAGTTGAATAAGTAAAATAGACCCGCGACAATTTACTGTTTACCTACTTACATCGTCACCAGCCTGTGGTTTTACATAACAATGTAAACTAATGATTCTAAATGTGCCTACTATAAATTTAGATGTTACGTTTTTTTTTTACTGACTTGCTATATTTCATTATATATTGACGTAGCTAAGTCCAGATATAAATTTTACGATTTTATTATGATTTAGGTAGACGGATGATCTTGTCAGGGTCGTGGGAATCCGCTAGATGCGGGTAGCGCAAGACCGGCCATCGGCCTCCCAAAAGGATCTCATCCTTTTGGGAGGCCTTTGTCCAGCAGTGGACTTCTACGGTTGATGATTTTGATTTAATTTGCTATCTAACGTGGCAATGTCATCAGCATTCTCGGAACGTTGCTTTAAAACATCGACTTTTTAAGATAGTTTGTAGTACAAGTAGTATTGACATACCTAACTGTGTTTATTTGATTTATATCAATTCTATAAAATTTATTACAACAGTATATTTTAAGCAAAACATCATTGAAGCACTTCTATTTCTACTAAATTCATAACAAACTTCTAACTTCTTTCTTTAACTGTTCTAAATACACCTGCAATTGAGTAGCAAATGTGTGATGGATAATATACAAGCATACGCTGAAATAATATATCAAAAATACTTATAAAATAAATATTATCACTACCATTTTCCTCGCTCTGAACACAAAACTCTGACAAACATGAACTGTTAATCAATTACCATAAATGTATGATGGAATTAAATAAAAAGTCAAATGAGTAACAGTTGACGCTGGCTTCCCACACTGAATGCAAATTTTGCCACTAACTGGCTGAATAAGCACTGGCTACAATCGATTATCGCAGGATGAACGGATGTCTTTAAAAAGAACATGATTGACACTTCGACAGATCAGATATTAAATTATCTCTCATTGGCTCGTTGATATGCAGAGGTGATATTGACGTTTACATGAATACTTTTGGCAGAGCTTAATTAACATGGAATATTGTAATTATTGATCTTTTCGATAAGCGTGTAACAATGCTTTACACAAAACTTGATTCATTGTATTGTTATGATAAATAAAGCACTTCGCATAACCATTTTTTTCTGGTCACAACAAAAATCATCAATTTACTAGGAACCCTTTTAGTTTATGACCAAGAATAGATAGAAAACTTTATAGCTGATACTGTCGGTATATCTATAACTAAAAGTTCTTTCACATTAGATTTTAGGCCAGAAAAGCCTATGTTTTCAATTTCCATACAAAATCTCAGTCAGATCAAAACCTACCCTAGACGAAGCAAGAATAGAATTGACCGCAATTTTTTCCTCAAAAAGAAGATATAAATTCATTCAATTTCAATTACGTACACCAAATAGATAGAAGGTAAACTAACAAACAATAAAATCGAATAAAACAAAACACAATTTAACTTTCTAGGTGAACTTGTAAAAGCTGTTAGGTGTTAGCACCTCCAAGGTGAGTGCGTCAACGGCAAAATTTCCATGTGTTAATCTCATAAGTCCCCCTCAATTCAAGTTAACGAGGCTGCCTAACAGTTTGATCGCTCCTGGCATTAGGGCAATGGTAGCTGACATTAACGAAAACCCCATTTAGGGGATGGCAAAGAGAAATTGTATAATCTACAACGATAAAATAAAGAGGGTAAGTTTATTTGTTTAGCGTCTCAATTCAGTTATAGACATGGCGTCTAACGCTTATTTCATTGCGTAGTGGATGCTACTAATAATAATTAATAACTTATAACCATTGCTGAACATATTACATGTGGAGCCATGCAAGTTCCAAAATAAATATTTTGAATTTATTACGTTTATTATATTGTCGACTGCAATCGACACTAAACGTAAGCTTTTTTGCTTTACCAACACTCCATTTTTTTTTTTAATAAAATCATTTTTTATCTGGATATCCAGCAAAGACATACCTACATAGGTAATTAACATACACATTTAAACAATAATCGAATATCGACTCGGCTTCGAAAAAACGTCCATTACAATTATAAACTTTCCTGCAATTGGCTTACGAAAGTTGTATAATGCAGATGGAGCAACACGACGCAATTTGTCAATACCACAGACCATACTGTTAACCATAACGTGAATTTGTTAATGCATATCATTGTCATACGGTACATTTCGATAAAATTTTGTCGATACGGTAATCACATTTGCGTACGAATCAGTAATGCATGTTTCCATTTTGTTTGATTGCTGTAAAATTGTATGATTGGTAAGAGGCATTTTTTATTTATTATTCCGAGTAGGGGTTTGGTTATTGAGTTATTATTACGTATTGTGTATAGGTATATAGTAGTATATTTTATACTCAACTAGCGACCCGGCCCGGCTTTGCACGGCTTTCTCGGTTTTTCTGAACTATAATATGCATGTATAATACATATAAACCTTCCTCTTGAATCACTCTATCTATTGAAAAAAACTTCATCAAAATCCGTTGCGTAGTTTTAAAGATTTAAGCATACATAGGGACAGACAGACAGCGGGAAGCGACTTTGTTTTATACTATGTAGTGATGCCTACTTACATATATTTTGCACTGTTATTAGACTCTCTGTACGCTTTAGCAGTCTATTATATGCTACTGCACCGTCTGGGGTGGTTCAGTCAGAACCACGATGCTAAGAATGGAACTCAGAGTGCCTAGCTGCCTTCTAATTTAAAATTGATCGCTCAAAAACGATCAGTGAACCGTAATGCTCTATAACAATCTATACTCAGAATCTATATCTAATCTATACTAAGAATCTATATCTAATCTATACTAAGAATCTATATCTAATCTATACTAATAATAAATCTGAAGAATTTGTTTGTTTCAACGCGCTAATCTCAGGAGTTACTGGTATTATTTGTAAAATTATTTCACTAATAAGAAGCTACATTATTTCCGAAGGTTATAGGCTACTTTTTATCTCGGAAACGTGAGTGAAGCCGCGGAGGACAAGGAGTAGGTAAATATTTCGAATACATTTCCAATACTCATCGTTTATCCGTATCTTTGATCGCTGTTTTAACACCAATAGCTTCGTCACCAATGCTTCATTAAACATATTGACACTCTTTGAATCTACGATCTAAAGTACCTACAAGAATCACTCTCCCAAAGGGCATAAATCTTTTTCTACATCGATAAAAAGCACGATCTTGGTTTGACACGACAAACTCAAATCTCTGGAGATCATAAAATATTTAACAATCAGAGCAAGTAGCAGAGACGTAAACGTTTTATTTTCGTTTAACCAATGCGTCGCATTGCGGTCCAGTTGCCGCTTAACTAAGGAGTTTAAGATCACAATCCCAGTTAACGTTTTCAATTTAGTCACTACTAATTAGTCAATTTTAGATAGTTGAAAACTGGCGAATTAAGACACGCAGATTGCCTATGGTATAAAGAGGACAGCTAGATACATAAATCAAGTTTCAACACAAACGTTAAAAACACTTAAAAATAAACAGAAAATAAAAAGTAACGGTATCGCAGTTTTAACCCATAAAAGAGTCAGCATGGTTTTAACACTTGGTATTTCCCCCGCGAGTCCTGATTAATTCACATCGATTTAAGTCGGCTTTGACGGCTCTGATAATTAACCTTTTCTGAGAAAATTATGACGTCTTGGGTATAGCCACAAAATAAATTAATATGATTAGAACAAGCCAAGCAAAGATGAAAGAAAAAGTATCAGTTAGTTCGCAAATATAGATTTGATGTAAATATCTATTCATGTTTTAAATCCTGCTAATATTATAATTATGCCAAAGTTTGCGAATATTATAGGTATTAAGCTACTTTTTATTCCGGGAAAACGTAAGATCCCTTGGGTACGCGGGTAGTTATCTAGTAAATAGTAGGTATATGATCCACCTTTATGGGATGTCCGATAATGGTGCCAATTCTATTATTTACGAACTAAACTAATAACAATCACGTCACCTCTCTTTTAACAAACGTTATAGAAAAAGTATAGGAGATATTCAAAACTGTCAAATTAGTCTTGGCATTGTTATTTACAAGGAAATAAGTGACAAATGAACATCACGCTTAAATTCACGTTGAAATAAGCAAACCGACTAATTTGACAAAACTAAATAAATCCTACTAATATTAAAAATGCGAATTTATGAGTATGAATGTATGGATGGATGTTTGTTACTCTTTCACGCAAAAACTACTGAACGGATTTGGATGAAATTTGGAACACATATAGTTTATAACCTAGATTAGAACACATAGTATACTTTTTATCCCGGAAAAATATAAGATCCCTCGAGAACGCGAGTGAAACCGCAGGGCAGAAGCTAGTTTATTCAACTTTCATATTATTTTTGTTGAGAATTAAATTTGTAAGTAACGGAATTGGGGCTTATTTTAATTATAGCAATACATAGAAATAGGTGTAAGCTTATGCAAGCTCTATTAGAATCGAGCGATATTAAAATTGAATTTACGTTTTCACCCAGAGCGAGTTGGTGAAACTTTTCGAGTCGACGCGAAATACGATAAATCGACACGAGAATGAGATCGACCAAGTTTTCGATATATATATTAGAAAAGGTACCTTCCTACTTGCTTCGCTGTCTTTAGGGTACATAGACTGATAAATTGCATTTAGAACAGAGTAGTCAAATATAAATAAATATAATATAGATACCTAAGACGAGGAAGACAGGTCGTAATAGCGTTGATTAATTCGTAGCATCTAACATTATTAACAAAATCCAACTAATCCAATCCAACTAATATTATAAATGTGAATGTTTGTGAGTTTGTTACTCTTTCACGTAAAAACGACTAAACGGATTTAGATTAAACTTGGCACATAGATAGATCATACCCTGGAATAACATATAGGCTACTTTTTATCCCGTGAAAACATAAGATACCTCGGGAACGCGGGTGAAACCGCGGTGCGGAAGCTAGTTTTCTATAAACTTGAAAAGTAAATCAGAGCAAAATACCAGTACATTATTTAAAACTAACTAAGTACTTAAAATAGTGTCGTAAGGTCAGTTTTATTTACATAAATTACTAGCGATTATTCGAATATTGTCTTTTTGTAGGGCTATGCGTAATATTTTAGTATTTCCTCTTATGGTACTTATCCAAGATATATCTGTACGATAAGGAATTTATTACGAACCAGTGACTGTCATTTCTAACGTCCTTGAGTTTTGAGTTTATAATAGTGCCGGCACTTTGCTTGGCTATATATTTTTGTGTATTTGGCATATATGCCACGTGGCGTACTAATATTAAAAATGTGAAAGTTTGTCTGGTGTTAAGATGTATGTTACACTTTTACGCAAAAACTACCGTAAGTACATGAAACTTGGCACAAGATCGTTTGGAAACAGGGTGGAATCTAGTTTGGTTATATTTGTATGAAGTGTCATTGGTCAATGATTCGTCAATGACTAGTAGTTTGTAGGGAGATACAAAAACACAAATACGCAACGCTATGAAATGCCGTCATAAAGGAGATGTTTATTGCACTGGGTATCCCATAAAAGCTATGACGCTATGCTATAACGTCTTCATGGACATCTAACAGCTACAATGGTTACAACTCAAAGGATTTTTTTGGGATAATATATCCTTAGATTATCTGTGGTATTTCACAGTTATAGGTCCTAGCTGTTTGTCCCGAGCGTCAATCGATTATTAATTGAGATTTTCATTCAATGAATAACTAAAATTAAAAAGTTAAAGAAACCCCCGACACACCCCACTTAACAAAAGAATTGATAATCTTCAAACGGCTGAAAAAACATTAAAAATCGGTTCATCCGTACAGAAGACGGACAGATACACACTCTAGTGTCAAGAGAGCTGGTACATACTTTGCTCAAAGAACTGCCCTTGCCATTCAGCGTGGCAATGCTGCTTCTTGGCACGCTTCCGTTGGGCAGCGATTTGGCTCATTTTTTTCATTTTTATTTTAGTAGTTATAAAGTTTTATGGAGAAAGAAAATAACTTGTATTTTATGATAGAGCCAGGAAATTATAATTATACTCGAGATTAAAATAATAACAGCATATGTAAAATATTTTTACAAGAAGAAATGTCGCGAATGACAGTCCGTCACTCTCCGTATAGTAACGCGCCTCACTATACGGAGAGTGGCGTGTCGCCACAGTTAATTTTTAGTTAGGAAATAGTTATTTTATCAAGGGAATAACTCCTCAGTATATCAACATCTAAACTTACATACTTACATCTTTAGTACTAGAAGTACCAACCTACCTTTAGTAGTAGAAACTAAACTGTGACTACGTCTTCTGCATTAGTAACTCTATTTTCTACGAATACATGCACTTACTTGAGTTACTGCTTCGTGTATCAAGAATCACATTTAAGATGGACAATAAAGTACGTTATTTTAAACCTTATTTCATTCGAACAGAGACGAAAACCGCTTGATATTCATAAGTTTCACGGCTCGAGAACTACACGGAGACACAAAGCAAAGTTTATATTATGTCGGTAATGTTCTTTGATAATTTCTGCTGCGTTGCGTATAATTTTACCTGCTTTGCGTAGGTTACCATTTTAACTTGTCAATTTTGTTATGCTAAATTATTTTGTCTTTCACAGTTTAAGTTTTTCCTATAAAATAAGTACATAATTAAAATATGAAAACTAGCTGACTTTCCCGAAGGATCTTATGTTTTCCCGGGATAAAAAGTATTCTAGGGTATGATCAATTTATCTTATAAGTTAAATTCAAATCCGTTAAACCGTTACGGCGGTAAGTGGTAAAAAACATACACACACACAAACAAACATATGCATTTATAAATTAGTAGGAATTATAATAATTAGAATTAGGTTTTTTGTACAAAAAATCCTTTTCTAACCATCCATTTTGTGCTGAATCCAGAAGAAGCGGTAGATAGTAATATTATTAGTGCGAACGTGAGTTTTTTTTCAGCTTTTCACGTCTAAATCTCTGAAGCGATCGCGATTAAATTTTGCATGCAGATAGCCACATGGCAAGGACAAGGCTACTTTTTATAAAACCGCGGGGCGAAAGCTAATGGTCCACATATTTATAATCATGTATTTTCCACGAAAAGGAGAGTACTGGTTTTGTTTTTTAAAACAGACCAATAAAAGCGATGAAAATATCTGCCATCTAACATCTTAACAATACCATAGTACCTACTGCAACTGAAGTACCTATTTATTGTTTTAAACTCCTCAGCTTCCAGTTTCCGAAGAAGAAAATCTCTTGGTATCAAGTTATTGCGTTTCTCTTTTCTTTGCGGAATAAATACGTTCCAATTCACTTTGCTACTTGTTGTGACACTTTGTGTTAAATTTGTACTCGAAGAAAAAACTTCGCGAGATTGTTTCTTAAAGAAAGTTACAACTATTAATAACCTTTGTTACGTTAATATTTTTTGGGATCAAAAATCGTAATCCACGAGCTCCCATCGAAGAGTTGCTTAGAAAGACTCTTAAGACGTTTTTTCCCTCCGTAAATTTATTACGCGGTGATTAACGGCCAAGTGATTTGCTGCTTATACTTATAATATAACACAATCCAAAAAAAAATTACTAATATTTGAAGTAAATTTTCTTCGGAACTAGTGATCCGATTCTAAAATTCTTTTACTAATAAAAAGCTACCCCTGAGTGCTATAGGCTACTTTTCATTATAGTAACGCGAGCATAACCACAAATATCGACTAGTAAATATGAAGATTAATGAATGATACTTATGTTCATCATTACTATAAATTTTAAGTTAACATGCAGAGCATATAAATTGCTAATAAAAGATGCTTTCAGTAATTCCAACAGGAAATTGTTAAAATACGATTTAGTCAAGCGTAAAATATATATACAATTATTAACGCAAATGGAGCACAAAAGTTACAAAATAGTTGGTTACGTATATTTTCAGAAAATATGAAATAATTAACAAGCATTCATTACTAAAGTATTCAATTGAAAACAGCTCCAGTCAAATGTGACGTTGTACTCGAGTACGTCGAGTAATTTTCCATTTCAATTTTCCGCGACAATAAATACAATGCAAGGAAAAGTAGTCACTACTCGCCGAATGAAAGTGGGAATGTTCATTCGTGACTCTTTACATTCGTTGAAGTAAAGCGTGTTCCAGACAGATGTAATCCAGCGTCCCAACTGACTATTAGTTTCCAACTGCGGATCGTGTTTCGGCTATACGGATCTCCTCCACGCGCCAACACGCTAGCAAATCAGTCGCGACGTTGAAGGTCAAATCAAAATTTGGATTAGGAGTCTAGGTAGATGACAACAATTAAGGTCACCTCTGTTGGGACGCTGGATTACATCCGTCTGGAACATGCTTAAAGGTTTAGATACACTGAAGTGGGCTGGTTGTTAGTGTTGAAGGTTGTTAGTTTTCTACCCCGCGGTTTCACATGCGATCCCCTAATTTACCCCCTTAGGAGTGGAGGGAAACAATTTTTTAGAAGATGCTACAATTTGGAACACTAGTTACCTACATTTTGCTTTAACTCTCATGTACTAAGGTATACTCAAACCGAAAAACGATACACAAAAGTTCTATCGGAAGGAAGGTTGCAGTGGCCAGCAATAACTCAACAATTACTCTTTTCAGAACAAGACTAGATTAATTAAAAAACATTTACATTCCAGTTTCACTAAGAACAATTGCATGCCCCGACGGTAAAACTGCAAAGTAAACTAGGTAATATTTAATAAGTAAAAATCAGACTTAAGCAGACCAGCCCCCAAAACGCAACACCTGTTCATAAGAATGGCATATTCGTGCTACACATGTGCCATACTTATGGCCATCCGTCGCCTTTCTTGGTGCTAAAATTTTGGAGGATAATTAGACGAAAATAAAATTTATTCGATTCGTTCATCCTTATTAAATTAATTATACTACATACTAAAATATTTATATGTGGGCAGGCCACATAGCACGTATAGATATTACAAAATTGACAAAGAAAGTTACATGTGAAACTGGTCCCTCCGGAAAGAGGAAAAGAGATAGATCACTAAACATGTGAGCTGATGAAATGAGAAAGATTGTAGTGGAGACAACTGGAGGAAGCCTGTACTCATCGAATAATGAAAACAAAAACTATAACTATTTAAAATTAATGAATTAGGTTATAAATAGTAGTAGTAGTAGTAATATGGAAACTATACGAAATAAAATGAAAATTAAATGATAAGTATGTTCCCGCCCCGGCTTCGCACGGCTTTCTTGGCTTTTCTGTAAGTACTATAATATGCATGTATCATAGAAACCTTCCCCTTGAATCTGTCTATCTATTGCTGAAGACTGCATTAAAATACGTTGAGTAATTTGAAAGATCTAAACGAACAGACAGCGGAAGCGACTTCATTTTATACTATGTAAAGATATATATCTACAATAATATAATAATATACCTACTAGATGGTTGTATCGTCTGATGGCTTTATATAGCACCTTACGCGGACAATTCGCCGAGCGCAGATGGCTCTCAACTGCATATCACAATTTCCACAATGACGAAGAGTAATGAGAACATACCTACATAAGTGCGTTTATTTCGACACTTTATTAAAATCACTGAACCATCACATAAACTGAATAAAGGCACCTATTCAGATGCTTATTGTACAATTTTTGCGGCCAGCGATTTTAAGATTCGCAAAAAATCTTTAGCACCAATATTGCTGTACCGATTTCTATGAGCCATTGGCTACGTGACTTCGGAGAAGTGGAATACAATTATTTTGTTGTACAAATCCATTATTATATAGATACTTTTGTTAGTTGCCAAATATTATTCCATTGTCTATATTGATTGAAAAATGCAATGTTGGTTTGTCTATAAATTTACACGCTTGATAGATAAGCCGTTTGTATTGTATTTTATAAAGTTGAAATTTTGAAGACTGTCTTTGTGGACAATTGAAACGATGTTTTAACAATTTAATTTCAAATAGCTACGATTGATTGTCAATCGCAATCTCAAAGATTGCTTTTGTATGATTCTAGTTAAGAAAGAAAATAGAGTGCAAAATATTTGAAATCGTAGGTTGAAATGTTTACGTTCTACATTTTTTTTTTATTAAGTATCTATTTTGAAAATAATCTATCATGAGATGTATAATTATTGTTTAATCTATGATAATGTTATTTTTACTTATATTATATTGTAGTATTGTAGCGCAAAATGCTGTCAGGAGTCTCGAGGCTAATTTTGGTAAAAACTATACCCACTTGGATTTTCAATTTATTTTTAATTATAAAACACATAATTTATAAAAAAATTATAAAAACACAGCCTGTATTATTGCTCCATCTCATAGTATCGCTTATTATGATACTGTATAATATCATCTTTTCGTAACCCAGTTAGATCTGTTATGCTTATTATAATTACAAAGGAACTAAATAAATCTAAAATCTCCTTACTCAATAGAAATGTATGAAAAAAAAGTAAAATCAATGCTTTGCGTTTCTAAAACCAATTAAAAATGTAGTTGTACTAATAAATCATTAATTTTCTAATTAACTCACAATAATTGATTTCTAATCATGAATCACTGAACGCTGACAAGTTTGAATTGCATCATCGCGATCATTTTGAATATAGAAATACTACCACAGTCCACGAATAGTGTGAGGTAGTAATTCTAAATTCAAAATGATCTACTATGATGTACTATGTAAAGTACCTAAGTACTAATACTACTACGCGGACCCGAGCAGTATATGAGCCATGCCCTGAATGTTGCAAGCGTTTATAATCTATAGGCCACCAGGCCTTGTGGGGAAATCCTCATAGGACACCCTGCGGCCCCGGGGGGAGCGGCAGGGTTATGACAGACTCCTACTGACTAAAACCCCACAGTGTTCCTACATGTCGCTGCCGGCTGGGTATACGGGGGCGCTGAAGCATTCGTCCGCGTACCCAGCAGCGACGGCCTGGTGCGAGGCCTCTTCTTCGACGACAACGACATCGTCGGCGACGGTGGGGAGCGGAGCTCTTGTCCTCATCGTCTCGTCTTGGATAGCGTGCGGGAACACGCGCACGTCTACCCGAGTCCGCCACCCTTGAGGCCACCAGACCTGGTTTATGCTTGTTTGCAAACTTCTTTGTTTAAGAAAAATAAATTTTATGTTTATTCTCTTTAGGCCCTGATAAGTCACTTATGAACGTCGAAAATTACAATTGACACTACCACCGGGTCTGAATATACTTAAACTGAGAAGAATCCATAGTAAAATATTTACTAAATATGTGAAAGTTCTGTTTCTTTTTCAGGCCTAAGCCGCTGAACCGATTACGATTAAAATTTGCCAAACAGATAGCCTATTAAATGGAGAAGGTTATAGGATACACTTTATTCCGGGAACGCAGGTGAAACCACGGGAAACAGCTAGTATTAAATAAACCATACAAGAAAATCCTCAGGAACATAGGTAAAACCGTGTCCAATCTCTAGTTCAAGATACTTAATAGACTCTTTTCACAAACATGCACGTATCGTTACAGCAATTTGAATTGTATTCAAACGACAATTATTAAGTGTACAGTCAGTATCAAAAATTGGTGATCACTTTAGTTAACACCAGCAACATAATACAACAAAATATCCTGTAGGGTTAATTTTGTCACATTTGCAACCATTTCGACTAAAATTGGGAAAGATAGGTACAAATGTGTTAATCTATAACTGTCCATCCATACTATAGAAAACTAAAAACAGTTATTATGTAATGTGTCTATAAAAAACGTATAACTATAAATTCTAAATCAATCATAGTTTAATTTGAAGATTTGTACAGTGTCACTTTATGAAATTCGAAGATTTATCAAGAGATTGACAAATAACTCTATAGGTACTTTTGACGTTGACTGTACGAGAACAGTAGGCAGTTCACGTAATCTCCACAATAGGTATGACGGAACAAAACGCAATCGAGAGTGCACCGCTTGTGCAAGTTAACCATCGATCCGAATAAGTGAACGACGCGCGGCGTCGTCTGCACTCAGACATGGTCATGTCACAAACTGAAGCGGTGAATAAATATTAATATATATTATTAGCAAAATTCTATTCGACGCATGAGATTTGGCTATCTGACGCTATAAAATCAGATGCTAAATTCACGATTATTACGCGACATCATCATGACCGTGATGGAGTTTGCTTATCTATTCTGTGATATTCGTTTCGTGATATAAGTCGCGAATGGCATACCTAATTTGGTTTTAGCTAGCCCGGCTGAAAGCTCTCTGCGCTCACCGTATTTGTCCGGTAAGTTTGATGAAGCCATCAGAGGCTACTAACTAAAAAAAAAATGTTTTTGCTCAAAAAAGATCGTTAAATACACGACTTATAAACTTAAATTATCATAAACTTAAAATATCTAACATAAACTGAAACAGACTGATACAGCTAATACAGCTAAAACGTGTTACGTCATTCGCGGCTTATCGTTGACTTACTTATAACTTCGATAACTAAAACCGTTCTCGCTCCCTCTCATCACTTACGCTGCCACCTTTACCGCAAGCAATCGACGTATGGTATGAAGAGCGAATCGACTTAATTACTTCACTTCCGATTTCATGGCCCGATGCCATTTCGATTCTACGAGCAGATTAGCCTGATATTACATGCATTTTATAACAATTATTATTTTAATGTTTACCTTGGAATATCAACAGCTGCACATAAGAGCCAGTTCCTTTCTAGGCTTTGAGTGATCACCTGTAGCCACATCATCACTCACCACGGTCAGATTGTGGTCAACCACAGAAAAAAACAGAAACGCCAAACAATCGCAATGATTGATAATTACTCAACTCTATCTTCCTTTCTAGGCTTTGTGTGCTTACCACCATCGGCCACATCATCACTGACCACGGTGAGATTGTGGTCAAACACAGGACTACACACAGTTAAAAAAAAAAGGTGCTTAGTGACAAATTTTCATCTTCAGAGTAATAGCCAGTCAAGCAAGTTCTACCAAGTACCCTATATTAACTTTCTGACGATGTTGTTCTCTACAGAAAGCTCAAGGTCATTGTAGGCCTCAAACCCGCGACCTTCGTCACGCCATTTGACTTCACTACCACTAGTAATAAACATAAAATACGATTATATATTAGGTTCAAGGAACCTTTATTTTCTCAAAAGAATTTAGCAGTAAGTACACGTCCAGTAATTTGGACATTTAAAATAAGTAGATGAAGAATAAATATCAAACTAATATAATCTAAAACAAAAATAAACCAAACTTAATTAAACTAAACAGAACAAAAACGAATTATTACGACGGAAACAAAATAACAAAACAAGAGTTACCAAAATAAAGTAGATAACCAAAATAATTAATATACCTACTTAGATAAAAGTTTTGCATGTCATGCGATTTTTTAAAGCTATGGTATTATTTAATATTGTAATTATTCGTAGGTACCATTAAATTTTAGCAATAAACTCTATGTATTGTATAAGACACAACAATATACTTAGGTCCATCCGAATTGTATATAAACTTGATTAGGTACTTGTTTTATAAGAAGCCACATACCCTTTTAAACTTAGTCCATTCCCAACGTCTGCTATAATAACCAATTTTCCAACTGAATCCAGCCAATTCCATTCAACAAATTCTCAGGTTAGTAATACGGCCACCTCAAACAAGGGTTCTCAAACTTATTGCCTAAGAACCCCTTTTTAATTTCCCAGAAGGCTGTGTTCTCTAACAGAAAATAAATAAGTTTTTATTTTAGTATGTATCTAATACCTTTAAACGAGCAATATTTTATATATATAATCTGAATCTCGAAAACGGCGATAGTATGCAGGGGTTTCGGAGGCGATAAATAGAAAACACGATTTACCAAAAAAAAAAACGCTCATCCACCTACTTATTGCCAAATACTTAAAGTGCAGATACAAATAAATTATACGTATTTTTTAATTTATATGCTTTTTTCAAAAACTGGGTAAATTTTAGACGATTATTTTTTTACGACCGACATTTGCGGTGATAGGTTCTAATTTTGAATTCTACAATAGGCAACTTTTCTTGAACGCGATTGGTATAATAAAAGCGGGATATATTTTTATATATTTAATGACGTTCATAAGTAAATAATGAAAAAAATGCATATTTCCAGTGTTGTATTATAAGCGACAATAAACCAACCTTGAGAAACTCTGGTCTAGAAGGTCAACTGATCCCACGCTTGGAGGTGTTATTCAATCAAAAAGAGTCAATATTAGCTCAATTTTAAGTTACAACACTAGGCATATACCTATACCTTCATACCTTTTTAGGTTTATTCACCTTATTTTGCTCAGAGATATTCTACAAGAAACGGTTTTGATTTACTACTAGCAACTTAGAGTAAATCGTCAGTCTAGAAGTAAAGTAAGTACTGGAAACTGCTCCCAGTGCTTCTTAGGCCGAGTACAAACACAATAACTCTTATATAAATAGTTATAAAAAGGAAACTGATTTCCCAAGTATCCGATGTTTTTATATTTAGTTCCCAAGTATAGCTAAGTGTTGACTATTTATTGCGAATGTTACAATCTAGGTCATGTGACTCAGTTCGCTATTGTATGAATAATAAACCCTTATGTCTATGTACAAAGTAGGAGTACTTACTCATTGAGTTATGGTTTGGTTTTAAATTAAGGTGAAACATTCGGTTGGAGCGCGATATTCAAATTTTATCACGTTTTTTGCAAATTGCAGCTCAGTTATAGGTCGTAAGTTATAAACATGTTGTTTGCGAGAAGAATGGTAGCATATTTACTGATTAATAACAAAAGAAATCATCAACATATTCCTCCAAGGTATATTACTGACATATAAGACTAATTCATGAAAATGTTACTAATATACCTTGGAGGAATATGTTGATGATTTCTTTTGTTATTATCAGTTAATATACTATCATTCTTGTCGCAAATGACATGAGCTGCAATTTGCAAAAAACGTGATAAAATTTGAATTTCGCTCTCCAACCGAAGCCTCCACCTTAAGTTGAAACGTTTGGTTGAAGCGCGAAATTCAAATGTAATCACGTTTTTTGCTAATTGCAGCTCATGTCATTTGCGACAAGAATGTTAGTATATTTACTGATTAATAACAAAAGAAATCATCAACATATTCCTCCAAGGTATATTAGTAACATTTTCATGAATTAGTCTTATATGTCAGTAATATACCTTGGAGCAATGTGTTGATTTGCAAAAAACGCGCTCCAACCAAAGGTTTCACCTTAAACTGAAAAATTGACGAATCCATGACCATAGACTACCTAACGGTAAAAAAAAATATCTACTGGTATAGCGGCACTTTTCTACGCATTTACATGACTTTATGCTATAATTATATTGCTAGATATATTGACAAGGCTAAGTGCAACCGACTGTTACGACAAATCTTAAACACCACGATAATTAAAATTCTTTTAGCCAATTGCATGCTACGAGGGAATAAAAAATATTACACACATTGATCGTATTTAGATACTGTAAAAAATATACCCAATACGTACCTAATATCACAGTGTAGATAATATTCTCCCTACTAGTGTAGAAACACGTTTGCGCGGCCATAGTAGAGCCGGACGCGCGAATCTGACGCGGGCGTCAGATCCGCGGGTCTGTCGCGAGGCACGGAAGTGGCTCCATACATACCCGCGCCCATATGCCGCGCGCGTCAGTCGTCGGCCGCGAGCCTCAGAAGCCTACCTTAAGTACTTACGCTGTCGAAGGCAGATGTGGCAGCATTGTCATCGCAAAGTTTTCAAAAAGAAGTACATCGCAAAATTCACACCTAAATATTTTTTATATTCTATTGTATAGCATTAGGTACTTACCTACCTTATATTTTAATTCATAGTTTTCTATAATTCAATTATTTTCCCATGGTCTCACTAAATGAAGAAATAATATTGCTAGTTACTAGACACAAATAAAATTTTAATGAATAAACTTAATAGTTCCAATGAACAGTATTTCAGATCCCAGCTGAATTCCTCGAACTATGTAGGTAACTTACCTTATTGTCAACATTGACGTAAAAAAATCAGGAACGCATTTCATTTAGGTATTTTATTAGGTATATTAACATTAGCTAATTATCCGAGGTGCCTGTTGCGTGATAGATTTTGGTTATGGTAAAACTAATTATTCAATCGAATGACCTTGCAACGTGTTCAGTACGTTTTACTTTTACCACACTATTGTATTATTATCTTTAACCTTGAACCAGTGAATTAGGAAATGGAGTGCGAGACATACCTTAAGAAGTTTTTTAATGTAATTAATTAATCGCTATTTAAAGTAGATTTGCTATTCATCGCTAGAGTTGTTGAAAGAAAAAATGCAATAAGAACCGTAGTTCCATTTCTTGTATTCTTATCCTGCTTCCACTTATAAAGCCTTCACAAATTTAAGTTAATGAAGAAGGCTTACTACAATAAATGACAAAAAGTCTTGGGTGTAGCGCTCGCTCTTGCAGGACATATTTTATGTAAATTATGAAGTTTTTTTTTAAAACATTAATTGCCGGCTCTTCTCAGCAAAAGCTACCTTCCGAACCGTGCATTAGAGTCTGACAATTCATAAGTGCCTGTGAAAGTCTATCTGTATAAAATAATATTTAATTTCTTCTGATTTGTACCTACTTGACAGATCATACCTTTTGAGCGAGCTATTTTGACAAACATTCAATAATAAGTTCCTTCAAGCATCGTGGAATTAAAAAAAAGTGGACGCAACGAAATAAATTCACTTAAATTTTCAAATCTAAATAAATTTGCCATTGAGTTTGCACGTTGAGTTTATATCAAGAAAATTGTTCAAGCTTACACAAATAATGGAAAATTTTGAACTATATCTCACTAGTAAGACCGTAGCGAGATCGAACCCAACATACTAAATTTACAATTCCAAATCCCAAGCTGTATGGAAGTAGACATGCAATCCCATTCCGTCGGTGTGCTTACATAAACATGTAATAACGTATGTTTTAAGTATAATATACGTAGTGTTGGTAGATAAAACGGAGCGATACTGCTCTGCAGTAAAACTTTCATACAACTAGAGCACGTAGGAAACTGAATAGAGCTAAATTTATCGGTACCTAACTTACTTTCAGGCATGTGTATTGAGAGATAGCACGGCGAAATGTTTCTGTTATTTTGCTTCAAAAATAACTTTTTCACGATTTAGCGTTTGTAGCGCATAAACACAAAAAATTGTATAAAATATACAAAGTGAAAGAAATCAAGCTTTGTGTGCGAGAGACACATGCTGCGTACAAAAAAAGCATCGAGAGAAAGTCATAGCACGGTGGAGGGGACTTTGTAGTACCCGTCTAGCTGACCACTACCATCAAGTTGAAAATCTGTCGCCAACGGCTGCACTTGATACCCTTCTAGGCTTTGTGCAGTTACCACCTTCGGCCGCATCACTTACCACGATAAGATTGTGGTAGACTTTTGAAAAATACAGCAAAAACAATAGACACTCCTTAAGTTAAACATGGTAGAAGAACGTTGAATACTTCCACCAAATGAGTGCGGGAGTTCTATAACTAGTCGCTGGCGTTCAATTACACCTCAAAGCTTGGCGCAGGTGCACACTGTGGTATATACATGATAGGTATAAGTTGTAAGCGTTTAGCGTATATCCCATTGGATGAAATGGTATCATTCGTTTTGTAAAGAAATGCAGGTCTAATGTGTAACTTTATTGCAAAGAGTTTCTCTTTGAAACAGTATAGCGACTTACTTGTGTTTGACATTTGAATTTACAAACAAGAACTTATTGCAACCCTCCTTCTGGGTAAGTGCCTAGAAGGAGGGTAATGTTTTCGCAGACCTACACATGCATTCTATTATGATTTCTTGTATCCTAAATGGCTTATGCATGGTTAGATTCGTCTTTATTGCGCGAGTGTCGTAGGTATATTAAAATGATCAAAAATCAAAATGGCGGACTTTTGGCCAACATGTATGTTTTAATTTTTTTCTGTCAGACCTATCGAGTGGGTTATCAATATGAAGAGTAAAGGTGAGAATCTTTATTATAGGTGATTATTGAATAAAAACCAAACCAATGGTAATGAATAGCCTAATTTCCCAACTTCTCATGAATTCAGCCACAGCTATAGTCCAGCATCGCATCCATTAGTCGAATGCACAGTATTGTTCATGGAAATAACAAGTTTGCATTGTACCAACAGTCATTGTTTCCAACAAGCTTCGTATGGGAAAAAAATGACAATTAATCACTGGAAAAACTCGGAATACAGGAAGGAAAGCACATAATATTAGCAAGGGTAATGAAGAGCGAAATTGTTGTGCTATAAATTAGTTTTACAAAAATGCAATTGAAGATAATCCAGATTTTGACTACATATCTAAAACGTTGAAACGAAAGAAACGTCCAACGAAAAGTACTTTATACATTTTGAAAAGAGAGAAATATTTTTTTGTGTTTGAGAGATCATACTTGAAGTCAATAATAACCAGTGGCCGTGACTTTTATTGCTAAGATGAAGGTTATAAGCTTAAATACTACAAAGTGCTTTAGCTTTTGGTGACGGAAAGCATTGTAAGGAAGCCATAGTATCGTAATTCCTAATACCTAACTGGCTTCATGTTGATATACATACATAATTAAGGTGTATTATTAACAATTTAAGAGTCTGTTCCTTGAGTAAATTAAATGTTATTATTATTATTTTAATATATCTAAAGAAACGAGCAGATAGGAGACTCAGTTACTTACTCAATTTCAAAAAGATTAATAAATTATATATTTGGTTTTAGATAGAGAGGTGAAGAGACTACGTATATTCTGAAATTCCGCGAAGTTATTGGGTTAATGTTACCTAAATCATAACAGATATGTTCCTTCTTGTGATATTGATTGTTTTTAGATGACAGGCTCAATGCATAATTAATTTTCCTCGAAGGCTCTAGAGTAGAAAATTCTATTGAAAAAGGGATTATGTACCATGAAAATTGGAAATTATGTTTAGTAAAACAACATTGAACATCTAAGCCAGGGAAAAGTAATATTGTGTAGGAGGAGTATCAACATAAATTTAAATATCTGATATGTACATAGATTCACTGATAGGCATCATACATTGCTTGATAGACTGGTGACGTGCTGATAAGCTAGCTTCTTGTAGTGACACCTATCAGCTACATACAAATAGTTAACGCATCGATGCATAGATGGCGCCTCAAGATCCTACATCGCGCAAGCAAAGTTACAGGTTTTAAGTTTATCGACTTCTATTTCACAGCTATTAGTTAGAATACGGTCACCAGACACGCTGACCGAGCCTGGAGGTGTCATCCACATGCTCTTCCATACACTAAACCATATAAAGGCATTTATGCTTATTGAAAAAAAAAGATCTATTACTTAGAAGACCTACCTACCTAAATCGATAAATATGAAAAAAATCTTTATTAAGATTTATTCCTACAATAGTTTATCATATTACGTGCAGAAATGTAGTTAGTTTTCTGGTTATGCATTGTCAGTATAAATAATAATAGTATGTAATAAATTTCTTGTATAAATTACGTGTTAATTAGTAAGTGAGATCTAGTATTCATAATTTCCAAATGTTTATTATCAATCACGTAATTAATAACCAACAAAGACAGTCTTACAGTTAATCTGCGTGCCTTTGAAATTAAATTGTATGATTTAATAGAGGATTTCATAGCGATAACGAGAACCTTATGAATATTAATCCAGAGTGGAATATTTCACGGAACATGCCTTTGATATAATATCGGATGTAGTAGTTACATAATTATTAGCTGTATTTAATTGTAGCAATATATTGAATAATCAATTATTGCACTCTCTCTATATTTAAGAGCTTGGTTCTTGTCGGTGTAGCTTCCTCCATTCCTCCCTGTTGTTCGCTGCTTCCTGCAGCTCTTTATACGACACGACGTCCAATTTTGCCTTAATTTGGTCTATATAGTTCAATATAGGTCTTCCTCTTCCTCTCTTTCTTTCTATGATGTTTTTTATTTTAGTTGCTCGTGACGTATAAGGTGGCCTAACATCTTTCCTATCCTATTTTCTATCGTCTCTAATAAGGTTCTTGTCTCTTTGACCTGTCTTAACACTTCCTCGTTGGTCACTCTCTCGGTCCAGCTAATCCTCTCCGTTCTCCTCCAACACCACATTTCAAAAGCCTCCAGTCTTTCGCTGTCTCTTTGCGTCATTGTCCATGTCTCACACCCATATAAAGCTATGGCTCCAAACGTATGTTTTAATGAAATTATTTTTTACTTGTTTTGATATTTTTGCTCTGAATATATTTATATTTATTCCCTAGATAGTATTTTTTAGTCTTCCTGATAACCATTATGAATCATGAGCATCGCATGCAATTTGAAAATCGTGTGAGCAATTTACAATTCTCAACCAATATTAGGCCCCACTCCTTAGTCCATGCTTCTGAATACATGAGAACACATATCGGGGTAACAAGCATGAATATTCAGAGCCATAAATTACTGCAAGCGATCAGCGATGTGCATGAATACGCATTGTGGTAAGCAACTGTTGACCGATGTAACTGGAATATTGTTTCGTTCCTATTGCAGATGGTATTGATTGCCCTGATATAGGTACCGGACGGAAATAGAGGAAGTTTGTGATTTCACTAGTACATAGTTTGGATAAATTACTGGTAATAGCTGTATAATACACTGGTAATAATATTTTGCATCATACATGAGTAAAATTTACTAAATATCTTCTTTATTTTGTCAGAAGGTTGACAGGCAAGCAGACCACCTGATGGTTAGTGTTTACCGTCGCCTATTGCCATTTGAAATATCAGAAGTATTGCCAATATGTTGCCCACGTGTTACAATGCCAAGAAGGCCAACTTGTGGGTGATAGACAGTCTGACGGGTACTACAAAGTACCTTGCCACCGTGCTATGGTTTCCTCACGATGTTTTATTTACCGAAAGCTCGAACACATAGTAAGACTCGAACCTATGACTTTCGTCACGGCATTCAACGTCACTACCCAGTGGTAGCTCAGTAGCTATCATCGCCTTAAATCCATCTTGTAAGATAAGATAAGCGATTATTCTCAGTTATTCAGGCCACATACAAAATATTAAATTTGTTCAAAGCGCTGCAACTCTAGAATAATTTAAATTCATAAACAAAGAAAACACCTCTGCATGTGGTGTAACCAAAATTTGAAGCGCAAAAACAACGCAGTGCAGCCTCGGTCACATGTGTCGTGTTCGTGTAATGCGAGATCGTATATCATTTTTACGATCCCCCTTAGTATTTACCGAGCGTTAACGTATCCTTACCGGTATTTAAGTTCATAATGTCACCTTTGCTTAATATGTGGCTGGAATTTCTGGGGAAGGTGAATTAATTTGAAATACACCTACACAAATGTTTGGTGCGTAATTATCTAGGAATGTTCTTGTTATTTATTGTTTTGATCCAACATCGTTGTTACTGATGTGTGGACTGTATGACTGTATGATGAAAACCTCCTGTTATCTGCTTTTACAAATTCTACTAATAAATAAAACTTTGAAGAAAACACAATATCTATCTTTATGCAATGAAACTGACAAACCAAACTAAACAAGTTTAAAATATAAAAGAGTCTGCAACAATCGTATTACTTTTATTGGTATTAATAATTATTCGCAGTAATAACTCTGTGATGATGTAAAATACCTTTGAAAGTACGATTTCACAGAAAAGTCTAAGTAAAAAGGGGCAAGTCGTAATGAATGCCGCCATCATCCGTATGTCTCCCACTGCGAGAACATGATCTTTCCTAACAAAAAAGCTAAAATCTTCCTCAAGGCCTCTCAGGATTCGTAGATTTTCTTTTAAGGCATATTTTCGTTATCTTAAAGCGGGCTGTGATTTGAACCTGCACTAATGTTTTTGTTGGGCACGGTTATTGTCGCATCAAGGATATAAACAACATGAAAAATCTATGAGTATAATAAATTAGATAGGTACATATCTCTCTCAATTTGTAGGAAATATTGGAACACGGCGTAATTCTGATTAACCAATGAATATTCTGATTACATTAAATTTCGCAATATTAATCCTCTTACTACCTTTAAACGCGCGATTTACATAAATTATCGTTATAATTGTTCAATTAATTAAATAAAGTATGCTTGGGAGTTACAGACTAGGAGCATGTAATTTTTGTCTTCTATTTGATCTTTTAAAATGGTGTAGTTAATTAGGTCGTTAGGTAACCTAGTATGAAGCTATAATAATGATGCTTTTTAGGTAACTTCTTCTTTGAGTTTACTCAATCAATAAAAACTAATTCCTCGCACAAATTATAGCTTATTTCTTATAGAATCAATAAGCACATCTTATAAGTCTTTAATGTCAAAAAACGGTGGACATCAGGTCCACAGGTCTTTTTTAGATTCTTAATGGACGACGTTTTAGTATTGTTAATTAAACTCAATTGGTTTATTATTCGTCTGCTTAGGAAATGCAATATGGCCTGATTTTTGTCACCAAAATATATGTTTTTAAAAAAGACTCCCAAAGCTATCAGGTATCAAAATATAGGGTTCGAAAAGGTGATTACAAAAATAAATTGAAATGAGAAATATCAATTGAACTTTTTTCGAACCGCAGTTGGGTTTGTCAGTTTTTTAATAACTGCTTTGTTCTCATTCTTGTTATAGATACAACATAAAGGAAACTGTGAACTGAGCTCCGAAAAACCTAGTTTTAACCGCTATTAAGCAGAGTGTAGCACCAACCGCAAACACGACTGTGCAATAGGTTTTTTCCCACAACATTTGAACCCACAATAACAATATTGGAAGCACCGCAATGTGGATACTGCCTGGTTTATGACCCTCTTATTGTACCTGGTCTATAGAGCTCAAACTGTTATAACAGCGTTATGGTAGAGGTTGGGAATTTTTATACCGCCGTGTACGGTATGAGGTTTCTTTAATACTTTGCCATGAGATTATGAAATTGGCTGTCGTTATGTGGTAAGGTACTTTGGTGTGAAATGGAGGTTTTCAGTATAATAAGCTTTGTTGTTTACATGATGGGTAAATCCTAAACGATAGAAAATTTACACCAGGGATTCTAACGCGTTTGAAAATCATCCAATTAGGGATCACCACGCCCACAAAATGGCCTTCGTCATACCGCGTCATTGGATGAAATTATTAATGATGTTTATTACGATTACCACCAAAAGATACACGATAGCCCGCAGAATATAATAGTAAAAACAAGAGAATATTTCACATGAGAAAATTCAAAAATCACATATCGTACACATATTCATGCTAGCTGAACACAATGTGTATCTGTCAAGCGTTATGACATTTGCTGACATGTAATTTAAGTTTTTGCATACAATGAATACGAGGAAGAAATCGCGTACGAGAAAAATGCATTAAGGGTATACCTTCGGTTGGAGCGCGAAATTCAAATTTTATCAAGTTTTTTGCTAATTGCAGCTCAGTTATAGGTCGTAAGTTATCAACATGTTATTTGCGACAAGAATGGTAATGGTATTTACTGATTAATAACAAAAGATATCATCAACATATTCCTCCAAGGTATATTACTGACTTATACGACTATTTCATGAAAATGTTACTAATATACCTTGGAGGAATATGTTGATGATTTGTTTTGTTATTAATCAGTAAATATACTACCATTCTTGTCGCAAATAACATGTTGATAACTTACGACCTATAACTGTGCTGCAATTTTCAAAAAACGTGATAAAATTTGAATTTCGCGCTCCAACCGAACGTTCCCCCTTAAACAGATTCACTAATGACCTGTTTTGACCTGTTTTTGCCATTTGATATACCTATTACCAGGAAGATTTATTTATGGTGATGATTGATGATGATTTATAATGTAGTTTTAGTTACTAATGTAAGCACTACGGCATGGGATTCTTTATGAAGCGTAAGACTTTTATTCAAGTGTCCATAGGTTACGGTAACCGTTTACCATCAGGCGGAGCGTATGTTTGTTAGCTCAATGACACCATATTATTGTTGTCGAATTAACCATCGAATAAGTGTACCAAATTTCAGATTAATTGAGCACCGGGAACTAGGTTAAAATTTACCAACCTAAATATACTAACATGTAAAGTTGAATAAAATCTTGTAATAACTAAAATTTAAAAAAATATGAAACCCCCGAAACTCACTAGAAAATTGGTGATAATTTTCAAACGGCTAGGTCACCTTTCAAACAAAAAAAAACAAAATCAAAATCGGTCCATCCAATCAGGAGCTATGAGGCCACAGACAGATAGACAGACACGTCAAACTTATAACACCCCGTCGTTTTTGCATCGGGGATTAACAACAGCAGCAATTTAAATACTGTTATTTATAATACAGCATTTATATCCATATATCATTTGTTATAGCTATTCTTAGACTTTAAGCTTTAAATCCTGAAATTAATAATAATATCCTGGGACATTCCTCACACACGGTTATCTGATCCCAAACTAAGCAGAGCTTGTACTATGGAATCCAGATAACTGATATACTACATATACTATTTTTTTTGTAAACATATACTTATATAGATAATTACACCCAGACACAGGACAAACAGACATGTTCATGCACACAAATGTTTGTCCTGGATTGGAATCGAACCCATGACCAGCGGCGTGATAGGTGGTGGTGTCTAACAAATTGTGCCAACTTAAAATTACACTTGAAATTACCTTCGCTAATCGCTATAAGTTTGTAACGCTCGCAGGCTTAACAGCTAAACGCGATGTTATTCCCCTGCAACATATTCGTAGCGCTGTGGTTATTGAAACAACATCAGTGAAGAGCATTATACAAAACTGAGACAACGTAAAGTGGGTTCGAAACGATATTCTCTATCCCTTACTGTTTGTATCACATGGATAAAAAAACAATAAAACTTAACTCAGATGTAAGTAAATATTTAATTCACGTCTTAGGGCCGGTTGCTCGTACATTTTAGTTAAAGTTATATTCAAAGTTAACTTAACTATTACCATGCTTTGACCGTGGAGTCCCTTTGATGATGACTGGTCTCCCTAGGTCGGTTATGGTTACGGTAATTTTTTTTGTTAAAGTGACACGAGCAATCCAGTTTGCTTTCTTTCGGCGGTTAAAGTTAACTATAACCGTAACATAACTATAACCTTACTATGACACCACGCTTTATGCAACCGACTCTTAGTCAAATTACAGACAATTTTCAAATCATAAAATACCTGTAAATTAAATCAGTGTAATTCAGAGTTTGTTTGAATGTAATCTTCGTATTTTAATGATCTGATTCTGAAAAAAACTTTCACGAATAGGAAGCTACACACTCGGGGTATCCCAACAAAGCAGGTGAAATCGGAGGATATTGCTAGTTTGATATATTTTTAGCCCCCTTTTGAATTTCCATCAATTCAATTCAACGTTCCATTGCTTCAATATTGTTTTACTATAAATATGCGGAACCGCTACAGGCTGTCCCAGTTTCAGTGTTTTACCTCAATTTATTTTTATTTCGACAACCGATAGTACTTGACGTAGCTCCCTGTGGATCCGACGTAGTTTTCGTTAAAATGACTCGCCCGGAGGAGCCACTTTGGTATGCAATAGTGTCCGGTGGCTTTGTTTACACTGTCTCGCGTGGGCAATATTTTTACATGAGAAAATTATATTTTAGTTATGAATGTAAAACTTTTTGTTAAAGGAAAACGTAAAGAAAAAAGCGTGGAAATAGTAGATGTGAAGACTAATTATTGTTTAAGCGCTGCAGCGAATATTAGTTCAAACTCACAATAAAATGGAGCATGACCTTTGATTAGGATAACTGCTCTATACATAGTAATACACCTCAGTGTGTTTAACTCGAAATATTATGATCGACGCTGCAAAATATAAACATTTTCTTTCTCACAGATAAAAAACAATGTGAAGTGGTCATATAGTAATATTAGGTACGTGTCTGGCACAATGGGTGTCGGGATGCCCTGATGAGTCTGGAGAACAATAGAACACATGTGAACTAGCAAGGATAGGCAGGGGAGAGGTCAACAAACTGTATGTACCGTACTATTTAGTATTTTTATGTAAATTTGAAAAGTTTATAACCATAAGATTTTGATCTTTTTTTGAATACCTATAAAGTCCTATTTGCGTGCTAGCTGGTAAGGCTAGTTCAATTGAATGCCGCGACGAATGTTGCATTAATGGGTTTAGTGAATTATAGTGAATCTACATTCAACGTAGAAAAATATCGTGAGGAAATCATAGCCTGGTAGTATTTACCCGTCTTGTTAGCTAAGATCCTCAAGATGAAATTCTGTCGCCAAACACCTTCCGGCGTGTTACGACAGCTGCACTTGATAGCCAGAATTTTATTAGGTTTATTATACATTTTATATAACAGCGACATTTCGACTGACGAAAAGATTGTCAGTGACGATGTGGCCGATGGTGGTAAGCACACAATGTCCAGAAAGAACTGGCTATCATCTCAAGATCAGAACACACCGAAAGGTGATTGGCGACAGATTTTCAACTTGAGCGTGGCAGCCAGCATAGTAGGTAATGGTAATTCTTATATCCTATTTCTTACATCAATTATCATATTTCCAAGCTAAATTGAAGTTAAAAATATGTGAACAAATTTTGTGAATATCTATGAAATCTTACCTAGTACCGATAGCAAAACTGATATAATATTGGAAAACTTCTTGCAGCAACTTTAAAAATTTCTCTATCGCCGACTCGGTTGCTTGAAGACCGTAAAATACAAAGTCACATTCAAAGTTGTCGTACATAAATCGCGAACAGCTGATATTGAAATATTGAAGTTGGTATCATAAACTCAGTTCGCAGGCGGCAAGATAAACTTGTAAAAATTGTATTCGTATTGTAACTACACTAGTACGCCTATTTATGTTATTTAAATTAGATGCTACAACGCAGCAAATTTGTCAGCACCCTAAGGCCACACTCCGCTACTTTAAGGAGCTAGGATGGCTTGGGTAAAGCTGGCAGGGGGGAATGCACAATAACCCCAAGCGGGACGTCAGTGCAGGCCTCATCGCCCGCATACAGAATAAGAATAAGAATAGATGCTACAACTTTGTTTATTCGATCTGCTGAAGGCACGGAATGCATGCATGGACTGCATGCATTTTATTCCTCAAAATATAGAAACGATACAATGAAATTTAAAAAAACTTCGTGTCAGTCTGATACAGGTATTTTACTAGTCGCAAACATTGTTTTGATTCTACGAGTAATCTAATCTAATACCTTTAAAACAGCAATTTATATATACAATAATCTGAATCTCGGAAACGGCTCCAACGATTTTCATGAAGTTTAGTAAATGTAGTAGAGGGTGTCGGGGTCTAGGTTTAGAAAACACGATTTACCAAAAAAAACCGAGCATAGCTCGGGCATCCAAGTACTATGAGTTAAACAAACAAATTCGATACATATAACATTTTAGTCACATATACGATAAATGTCAAATTTACCAAAGTATACCAACGAGCGGATTAACAAATAGCATCTAATCCGCTTACCGTAGGCGGAAGTCGGTGCGTAATAAAACTCAACCACATAACATTTATACATGTCTCTGTAACCGCATTTGTTCCCAAGAACAGTTGTAAAATACTTTATTTGTTCCTATAACGGATTATTCCTTTGTGAAGCAAATCCATTAGATTGAAAAACAGAGTGGATCTACTTCGTATTTCCTTGTTTTTTGTTGAATTTAATAAATTGGTTGTTTGTCCTTTAGTCTTGATTTATAGTTTATTTTGTAATACTGTAATAGACATTAATAGATACATGAAAACTTAATTAAAATTAAACTTAAATATATATAGGTTCAAAGTCACTATAAACAATAAACCGCGTTTAAATCGCCGTCATTAAATTATTTCAATAATAGGAAGCTGCATTATCCCCGAAGGTTATAAGGCTACTTTTCATCCCAGGAACGCGAGTGGAACCGCGGGGAACAGCAAGTAATAATAATAAAAGAAAAATCAAAGTTTTCCTTTCCCAATTACAAATACTGAAAATATATTTCATATACTAAATTTCATAATACTAAACTCAAAAGGAATTAATACCTGAACACAATGCATGTTATAATATATATATGTAAATCGAATAGGGGTGATGACAAAAAAAAAAAATTGTCCGTCAGTTAGATTACCAAAAAATATTGGACACATTTTTTTTCTTTAGTTCTGAAAACAAAAAATAACGAAGATACAGTGCGTATAAATATCGCGTGACGTCACGTTTTAGTACACTTTTTACAGAGAAGTGACGTCACAAACCTCCTGAACTTTGATGCGACCTATCTTTGTTTTTATTGATTTGATAAAATAAAAAATACGTATCCAATATTTTTTGATAACCTAACTGACGGACTAAATAGAATTAATTATTTTTTACCCAGTCATCATCCCTATTATAATAGTATCAATTTTAACAAACCTGAACACTTATTATAATTTATACTATTGACGCATTTATCTTATAATTATATCAAATGTTACAAGCAGAATCGTAGTAATGACAGTATTGTTGACACGTACAATTCTGCATAAAATTATACAAACAATAAAGTTAAACATAAAACGTGGAATTCACCGTGTAAAACATTGTAATTATGATTTTCAGTGAATATTAATGAGTTACCGTTTATCAGTGTTATATCTTTTATTAATGTCACCTCTGTTTTAATGTAAAATTGCAAATTTATGTTTTCAAATTAATTAATTACATATTAATAAGTAATTTGTCAATATGGTTCAAGAGCTGTTGATATTTTTCAATTTGACGAATAGGCGTGGATGTGAGTTACCCTGACTACCAAGGTCATGGAATTTCCACCATGACTAATATTTGATAGACCAGTATCCTGGATATACATTTGTGTGCATGAACATGAACTATTTGTCCTGAGTCTGGGTGTTTTTGACTGTTTAAGTATGAATGAATTTTAAAAATAAAGTAGTATATTATTACTAGTATAATCTCTGCTTAGTTTGGGATCAGATAACCGTGAAGAATGTCCTAGAATATTATTTGTGATCATGAACATGAGTCTGTATTTTTTGGATCTGGATTTAAATGACAAGGTTAATATAATACCTAGGTATTTATTTCGTCGCATCAAAAATTTTTAGTTTTTTCCATCTTTCTCATATATTCATATTCAAAGATATTAGTGAACTATTCATTAAAATCTTTGAGAAAAACCCTTAATATTATCATTAAATTGATGGAGCTATAACGATTCGTAGTAAATTTATTTTTCATAGGGTTGTTGTGTAAAGCACACAACGCAACTCGATCTACTGCAGTGGACATAATTGGATTGAAAATGACTATATAAATAACATAATTGAAATACTTTATTGTGTCACAATCATAAATGTTTTTTCATCACCAACACTTCAACAAAGAACCCTGAAAATGTAATTTCTCACCATGTAACAGTTTCATGGTCTAGTTATTTTCAACACAATGTACTTATTTAGACAAAAATCCAGATGTATTGAAATTGCGAAATGATAAATATTTAGGTCGATCACGGAACAATTTCAGTTTTTAATATCGTTACGTCAGAATGGGGTAGGTACCTATATGGATATAATAAAATAATAAGAAAATCGCTTGTATTATAGTGCACCTTTGATATATTTCTTAACTATTTGTTACCCACCGTTGGAAAGATTTAAAATAAAATAAATTTTATAGTAAATCTTTCCCCTCGCGGTTTGACGATCATCATTATCATCATCATGTCAGCCGAAAGACGTCCACTGCTGGACAAAGGCCTTCCCAATGATTTCCACGATTACCGGTCTGGCAATTCTTCGGGCTATGTCAGTTACTTTGGTTCGCCTGCGAATCCCATCATTTCTGATTTGATCTCAAAAACATTAGTTCTCCTTTCTTAGTCCTGAAGTTAATGTTAAAAAATCAATTCAATTGCCGTACTTTTTCTTAAAGATTTTATTATATTAACTAGCTTTCCGATCCGCGGTATCACCCGCGTTCCCGAGGGATAAAAAGTAGCCTATGTGATAATCCAGGGTGTCAGCTACCTCCATACCAAATTTCATAAAAACTGGTTCAGCTGTTTGAGGGTCAAGAAGTAACAAACACTCAATCACAAACTTTCGCATTTACAAGTATAATATTAGTAGGATATAGTAGGACAGTAAAACGTCAAAATCGTTCGAGCAAGCGCAATCACCCGTGTTCACAGCTACAAAAATTAGAATTAGAAATAAATAACGCTAAGGCGATGCTATACGTGAAATGATGATTCTAAAATGCGTTTTTCTCTGAATTCTTTGTTCCAAGAGATTTGGAAAAAATATAAGTGAAACTAGAGAATATGTGACGGGAATTTTTCATCAGTAACGTCAGAAAAAAATAGTTTCTTTTTAAATAACATAAAACCATATTTTTTACCAAAATTACGTTTCTGCCGTCTCGCTTGTCACCGCCAGGTTAGTAAGGGTCGGAGACATACACAGATAGCCTCCTCTTCAATGCTTGAAATATTGCACCATCTAGTCATGGCTCGTACCTTTAAAGACTTGTCTTGTATATAAGGAAAGTTCCTTTAATTAGAATAGTTGTAAACGGAGCTCGGTGGGAACAAGAGAACATTACCTTAGCGCATAGAATGCACTGGCTAACGTCTCGAATTTTATATAAGCTTCCACTCCACGTTCCCAAGGGATCTTGTGTTTTCCCGGAATAAAAAGCCTGTATGCTATTCCAAGGTATGATATATCTGGATGCCAAGTTTTATTCAAATCCTTTCAGTAGTTTTTACATGAAAGTGTAACAAACATCTTCACATCCCTCCATCCTCATATCTTCAAACTTTCACAACTATAATACTAGCTTCTGCCCCGCGGTTAAAAAGCACGTTACCGAGGGATAAAAAGTAGCCTATGTGTTAATCCAGGGTGTCAACTATCTTCATACCAAATTTCATCAAAATTGGTCCAGCCAATCTTTCGCATTTATAATATTAGTAGGAAGTACAGGTTTGTGATTGACTACATCGCATCATGATAAGTGATGATGAGGCCGAAGATAGTAAGCACATAAAGCCTCGAAAGGAACTGGCTCTCAAGTGCAGTGGCACACACCGGTAGGTTCTTGGTGAATAAGGATGGTAACTAGCCGGACGAGTACTATAAATTACCTTTCCACCATGTTATGGTTTCCGGACGGTTTGTTCTTTAGTCGAAAACTCAAGTTTATTGTTGGACTAGCTGACCCCCGCGATTCCACGATCTCGGGATAAAAAGTAGTCTATAACCTTTTAGGGATAATGTGGTTTCCTATTAGTGAAAAAAATTGAATCGGACCAGTAACTCCGGATATTAGTAAACTCTTCAGATTTGTTATTAGTATAAAAGATTTCTCCCCCCTTCAGTCCGACACTGATAACGTGACAAGACTATTTAAAATTTTCTCTTTAACTGAAATACCGCTTCACTGAACTTGCTAAATGCGAGTCGAGTCATACTTGACCTCTACAAAGTGATCTTGACTCAGTATTGGATTTAAATTTTATAATGGCAATTATTAGACAAATAGGCAGAAGGTACCTGATGGTAAGTCGTCACCGTTGCCTATAGACATTTGCGGTATTGCAAGGAGGATTGCCAATGTGTTGCTGACCTCGAAGACCTTTTTATACTTACGTTTATGATGAATAAATAAATATCCTGGGATATTCTTCATCACGCGTTCTTTATCACAAACTGCTTAAACTATATGATGAGCTTGTACTATGGAAACCAGACAACTGATATACTACATATACAACTTCATGAAAACAAATATTTGTCCTTGATAGGAAGCGAACTCACGACCTGCATGCAGCCTGCAACCACGCCAACTGGTAAGTATAATAAATTAATAAATAGTTTACTGTTTCCATAAATATCTTTATTTATATCAATCTAAATAGGACGCAAAACATTAACAATGTTAAGTAAACTCGCATAATAATATTACGTAATAAGTAATTACATAACATGCAAAAGAAAGGCACTTGCCAGGATGCCTACAACAAAACCAGATCAAAAGATTGTGCAAGAAACATTCACATTTTATCAAGAATTTATTCATAAAGTGACGTGTAGAGTCGCGGCAAAAACTGGACGAAGTTAAATAAAATTAATAATGATGTAATTATTTGTTTAAAAATAAATTACTTTTTATGAAACTAATTAAGTACTAATATTTTGATTAAATGGAAAATCACGATAATATTGAGAATATTATGTTATATTTAAATAGAACCCAAACAAAAAATGCAGAATAAATTGGACAATAATTATGCAAATACTTTGTAACAAATAACTGTAACAGGTCAGAAACATCAATATACTTTGATCAATATGCCAATGCATCTCCTCTGGTATTGGTTAATACAAACTAAAACTAAGAATATGAGTAGAACTTTTAAAACCAATATTATATTGGCAACATCAGAATGCTGCAAATGTTCATAATTAAAATGATCACGCATCATCGCCTATGAAGAGCGCAAAATTAAACTATATAAAAATAAAGGAGGAATATAATATAAACTATTATAAAAAATTTACTCTTCAAGAAAAAATTAAAATTATAGTGAAGGAAAACATCGTGAGGAAACCATAGCACTGGGCTAGGATACCTGTTTGCCTAACTACTATGTATTGCCTTTTACCTACCACCCTGTCTTACCACCAATGCTAAGTTAAGTTTGCGTTTAAAATAAGAGAAGTATTTAGAGCATAGTATCCTTTCGATCAAAGACCAGCTCAATAGGAGACCATACAGAATACCTGCATGACTAAAGTCGCCAGAGCTCATTAGGAAGGGGGAAGAGTCGTATTACACGGGGCGAAGATTGCATGCTACGCGACATATCTGGGAAGGTTCTTTTAAACACAATAAGTAATCTAAGTGGTGGAGTCAGATGAAAATAGTAGTAGTTATCTGAAAATCTGTAACGATCGCGTGTTTACAACGCGGGCGGGTCTGCTAGTCATAAATTTGCGTAAACTTATAATGTAACTCTTGTTAACGTTAATTAAATTCATCATTGAGTCATCAATACGGAAATTAGTGTTTTATCTAACAGATTACTGTATAATGAATATAATTGCATTATTATTCAAAATATAATAATAGTCATTATATACGTTCCTGGAATAATAATCGTATTTTGGGGTTCAAACCTATTTCCATAAAAATTGTTCGGTTGTGAAGCCAAATAATTAACACTTTTACTTATAAAAATTATCAGTATAGAGAAAAAACTTGGAAGGTTATTTTACAAAAACTTGACCTAATGCCCTGATCTGACAGGTGCCAAATGTAGCTCTCCTAAAAAGATCTATCATTAACCTTAGTGTTAAAAAATGTTGTAAATAAGCGACAAGAAATCAGTTAACCAGCGTAAACGGTTAAGGACAACCAAGCATAGTATTCAACGCAACAGTACTCCCACTCACTTTCGATAGCACCGCACCACAATTTGCCATTACTGTGCCAGTAACCATACAGTTAAGATCGATAAATAAGTAAATAATGCTCCGCGAGTGATTAAAAAAAAATGTCATCTCAAAATTGGATCCCGCCGGACATTGCCGATATTTGTCTTGAACAGTCCGCGCCTTTAACACAATGTTCTCAAGTTGGATTCATGTACTTAGCTTTACTAGCCCAATTATTCGGGAAATCAATTGACAATATATCAAAAAATCCTTATTCTGATGATTTTCAATCTTTATATTCGGGTGGTGTATTAAACGATTTCGCAACATTATCGTCTCCAGCTTTCGAATTGGGACCGACACGGTTCAGTACGCATTCAGATTTCGATAGCTCTCCCGGTCTAGATCATGTTATACCGACTGATATATCTAGAACTAAAATACAGGCAATCAGTCACGGTCCGAAAGGCAGTCGTGGTTTTTCGGAAACATCATTTTATTTTAAGCCAGACAACTTCGATAGACCTAGTGATTTTAAACATGCAAGTGATTTTAATCCGTTTTCTAAATATGCGTCTGCACCGGTATATGATTATAATTATAGAAGAAGTTTTCATGAGCCTGATACGGCTGATTCAAAAAAAGTGACAGTGAAAGAAAATAATAAGAAGAGCAGAAAGAAGAGGCACGCAATAGAAGAGTATGATTTCATAGTTGTTGGAGCTGGATCGGCAGGGTGTGTGGTTGCTAATCGTCTTTCAGAAGTCAAAAAATGGAAGGTATGTGTGATCATTGCTCTTTTCTATTTAATGAATAGGTACAATGAAATGCATATGATTTTGTTTAAAAGACATTACTTTCTTTAACTATACCTTGTTTTCTTAGTTCATTCAGTGAAGCTTCTAGTTTATATCATATTATACTTCTTCATTCTATACTAATATTATAAAAGCGAAAGTTTTGGATAGTGTATGTTTGTAACCAATCAGCTCCGTTCAGCTCCGGCTGAACAGAATTGTTTGAATCTTGGAATAAATAGGCTTTTTTTTATCCTGAGAACGCGAATGAATCAGTTGAGGTCAGGAAACATTTTTTTTTTTATTGCATTAAAATCGGTCCGTCTGGGAGTTATAAAGCTACAGAATAATATAGGCATCGAGCTTAAAACACCCTTCATTTTTCGATCAATTAAACAATACTTGATTATAAGTTGAAACTATGTAATTAATACTCTTAACATCGTGAATTGACCTACATTTCACAATTTGACATCCATTCAGTAGCATTTAAGGTCAAGCGACAAGGCCGTCAGTTCAGCTAAATTTATCACAAAAGACATGGCTTTCACGCTTTCCTATAAATAGAAGGAAATCTTAAATTCTCACACAATGTTTTCCTCAACATTATTATGTTTAGAGAACCTACTTGGGAAATTATGAAATCTAACCCATTGTAACAATAGCGAAACAATATAATAGCTTAGGAGTTTTTATAGGTTCGTGGGAAAAGGTATTAGTATTTTTATCTGAGAACGTATTGAATGGCGATATTTATAGTATGGTTGGGACATTTTTTACTGACTATTCAATAATCGTTTCCTTACAAGTAAAATTACTTAGTTATACAATGATTTTATACACCAAGAAAATTAAGAGGTCATATAATAAGACTTTTCTTGTTTAATCCATACTAATAATAAACCTGAAAAGTTTGTTTGTTTGAACGCGCTAATCTCTGGATTTACCAGTTGGATTCGATCATTTTTTACACTAATAGGATTATCATTATCTCAGAAGGCTGTAGGCTATTTTTTATCCACTGTATCATCAGTACTTAAGTAGGTAATCTAATAAATACTCAGTTACACTTACGTACTAAACATGTTGATATTTTTTTTGTTTTTTTTTTATGGAAATATTTTGGTATTGTTTTCCACTCTAAAATAAATTGTTTGGCCTTATAAGGTATACTTTAATGCCCTTTTAGCCCCCTAAAATCTCCCTGTATCTATCTTAGAGGTGGATCGTCCGTTTAGAGATTGATATAGGTAACCTAATCGTTAATTAATGACCACGCAGTAAATCCAGACCACTGGTCAATTTTTCAATGTCTCTAATCTGTTTTAGAAATCTTCATTAGGTTAAAGCTGGTATAGTGAGCTTAGTTTTTTCTTACATTTATTTTGTAATTTTTATTAAATGTTTTCTTCAATAGGTATTATATTTACTTTTATTAAAAATGTGATAAAAAGAAAAGATATGATTAAAAAAATAATAAAAATGAAAAACCAAAAAGTAATGAAACCGTTTCGACTAGTTACAACAAAAAAACTGAGTTTCATTATATTTTTCACAAAAATATTCTATGAACAGATTTAATTTCGTTGATATAAATAAAACATAATAAATAGGTAATAAATATGCTTTCACAGAGAATTGAGTTTTTGTGTGTCTGGTTCTTTAATGCTTTATTATGCCTAGCTCGGTCATTAGTCTACTTAACGCCTGGCTGACAACCGATTTTTAATTCTTACTTATAAGAAATTAAAAAAAATATCAGTTTTCTCGATTTGCTTCAGTCATTAATCTATCTAATAAATTAAAAAGTTTATCATTTATTTTTGACATTGTCAACTAGCCTATTTCAGGTAAAGTACCTGAAATAGGGCATCCAGCCCTAGCTTTGCTCGTTTTTTTTTTAAATTAAACCTAGCTAGATCGATTTATCGCCCCCAAAACCCCCTGCATACAAAATTTCATGAAAATCGTTGGAGCCGTTTTCAAGATTCAGATCATATACTTATAGATAGGTCAACGAGAAGTTAGGAAAAAAAATCGGAACAAAAGCTGACTTTTGGCTTCTCATTCTTTTGTTTTTCAATTTTTTTTAAACGAAAATTCAGTATTTTTAATCTCAGCAGCAACTCAAAGTCAAAAAATGTTCTGTGTCTAGTTTCTTCATTTGAGATTCTCACAACGAGCCCTTTTATTACACACGATATAGATAGTTGGCAATCTTTTTTTTAGGTTTTTAATGTACCCCCAAAATGCCCTGTTCAAATTTCATTTATTTACGTTACACGCCCGTATTTTGGTCACCGACTTACGTAATGTGTAGAAAAACCTTCTTATCTGTCGTTACGCTCTTGGTAGAGTGGTCGTGGTCACGTTGAGATGTCACAACGGTGGTGGAGGTGGTCACAGCTCTTCGCACGATCTTCTGCCATCACTCCCTGTTGGCAGACTATCTCCTGCATTGAGATACACTGCTTTTCACTGCAATTTTTTTGTATCAAAATGCTATTAAACGTTATAATTATGTAGACATTGTGTTCCCCTGACTCCTACATCCCAAGTATTTTATAGTCAGAACTAGCTGTTCCTCGCGGTTTCACTCGCGTTCCCGGGATAATAAGTAGCCTATAACTTTCGGGGATAATGTAGTTTCCTATAAGTGAACGAATTTTTCAAATCGGTTTAGTAGTTTCGGAGCCTATTCAGTGCAAACAAACAAACAAACAATCAAATCTTTCCTCTTTATAATATTATTATTAATATAGAAGTATAAATAAATAATTTTCTTATGACAAAGCGTGCTTCATCAATTACATCATCGTCTCTTATTGGCGAGTCAGAGACTTTCTACAGTTCAGAGAAAACAATAAGACAAACCCATATAATAAAAAGAAAAAACTCAACAGTTCGAAGGAAACAACCACAAAAAACCCAATATGAAATACCTTCCTACCTATATTATTAACTAGTTATCCCCTGCGGTTTCGCCCACGTTTCCAGGATAAAAGTAGCCTACAACCACAAATTAAGATAAAATCCTACTAATATTATAAACGTGAATGTTTGTATGTGTGTATGTAAGTATGTTTGTCGCTCTTTCACGCAAAAACTACAAAACGGATTAGGATGAAACTTGGAACATAGATAAATCATATCCTGGAATAACATATAGGCTACTTTTTATCCAAGGAACGCGGGTGAAACCGCGGGGGACAGCTAGTTCTAATAATGAAAGAATTTTTCGAATCCTGGTATATTCAGCTTTATTAACCGGCTTCAAAAAGGAGGAGGTTATCAAATCAGCGGATATTTGTTTTATAATGTATGTTCCCCGATTACTCGAAGACACCTGGACCGATATGGAAAATTATACTACACATGTCAGTAATCATGGAATCAATCATCATGGTCACCAAGTCAGGATCTAAACATCCAGGATAAATCGAGAGAACTCTTCAAATTTTATAGGCACTTACTATGTTTTTCATATTCCTACTTTCTAAAGCTATTCTTCAGATATTTGCGTCTGGTAATCATCGTCTTATGTTGCTGAACTTATGGTCTTATAATTATTATACTAATGGTCAGTGATAAAACTAAAAAGTCAGCGAAAAAAAATCTGCTGTGCCATGGTATTTTCCATGGAACATGAACTACACTTTCACTGACTTCAAAACCTCAGATTAGAGTTCCTAAAAAGATTTTACAATTTATCGTATATATATTTATAGCAGAAATAAACAATAGAAAATATATATCAACAAACATAAGACCACATAAGACTTTACATTTCATTAGACCCTGTGCATGTTACGTGCCTAATGCCCTTTCCCGAACAATAGAGTGGTAGTTAATAATCCCATTTTGTATTTGGGGGTGTGTATTTGTGAGGGTTTGTTTTATCAAGCAACTTCTGCATTTTCTGATCTATAATTAACACCTTAAAGATCAAATTGATTTCTATAATACTGGTGCAACAAATTACGACATGTCAGGCAACGCTAGGTGACCTCAGTTTTGGTCGCGTGACTATAGTAATACCTGCATTCAATACTGAGATAATTGGATCTTTTATATTACTGTATATCACAATTTTGAAGGTCACGCTTGCAGAAAGTTCATGAACCAATATATCAATGAAATACAATAAGTTACCTAAATCATAATTATGAGTCATTCATTCAATGTTTTGATGAAGTTTGTATGTTTGGATATTTGTGACTCAATTAGGCATCAATAAATGAACAGATTTGGATGAAACTTGGCACGTAGATAGAAAATATTCTGGAAAAAATATAGAGTACCCGGGTATCAATAGAATTTTCAAGATATAGCCATAGCAAAGAGCTTTTGTTTACACTCGAAAAAGGCTAGTAATATTAACTTTGATGCCCCTTCTTCCCCCCTATCTTTCAAACTAAATTAACTTACGTCACCAACTCGTAAAGGAAACTCCAGCAAACTATCTAACAACAATGTATTGTGATGACTTCTAAAACAAAAGCAAATAAATTGAATGAAAGATAACAAACTCGTGAGGATACAATCTGAAAACAAGTGGAAACACGCAAACTTTAATAACGACAATAAAACAAGTAAAAAGAGGGAAAATACTATTAGGGCGCGTCCTCACTAGGCTCACTATTAGCGGCAGACTATCCACCGACCACCCGCCGACTGACTCTGAGCGGTATCAGCGGCGTATCGGTCGATGATTTCATAAAGGTATCGCGCTTTGAATCAGCCGCTCACTGAATGAGTCGGTAAGCGAAACGCCGCAACCTGCGTACACTACGCGCGGCATGGACGCTTCATTTAAAAATAATAGGGTGGCAAACTAGAGGCAACAGTCAGCCGCTAACAGTGAACCTAGTGGAGCGCGCCCTTTAATCTCACTGAAATACACTTAATCTTACTGAAAACAAATATCTTACTGCTTCTATAATTTAAATATGATAATATACAATGTATGTGGTTTAGAATTTGAAATGTTGTAGTGTAGGTACTACTTAGTTTCAAAATAAAGAGAAACACTGCTTTTAAAAGTGAATATAGTGTAGTATATCAAGCCGCCGGGAATTTTTTGTTTTATATTTTTATTTTTTTTAAAGTTTGATTAGTTATAGTTTCTCTGGCTTTACTAAATATTTAATAGGTGAGATAAACTCACAATCCTACTCCAATACCTACTAGAGTCCTAAGCCTATGCTCGTGTCGGCTAAAATGTAGATTATAGCGTGGATTTCATTTTTTACCCCAAGAAAAATCAGTTTTTTTTTAACTAGCTCAATCATAAAAGTCAAGTAACAAATAAACAAACATATCTCTCATAAATATATGAGAAAATTATAAAACTAAAAGAATGACTCTCAAAGTGAAAAAGTTTTACAATCGCGTCGTACTTAGTTACTTTGGTTATAGTATTTCGTTCCACGAACATTTGCCTCATAAAAAATGAGATACGTTGAATAAATGTACAACAATCGTAAACGGTTTTTAATTGTATGAAACTTTGTCAAACGTTACGTTTCTTCTTCTTCATCCTTGCACTGTCCCGTTATACCCGTATAACGGCTTTCTCAATAACTTGGCGCCATTTTTGTTTTGATGTGCCGTAATTTTTAACCGACTTCAAAAAAGGAAGAGGTTCTCAATTGGACTGTAAGTTTTTTTTTGTAGGTATGTTTGTTATGCGATTACTCCACCATGATGTGAACCGATTTTAAAAATTATTTTTTATTCGAAAGAGTATACTCCCAAGGTGGTCCCATTGTTACCAAAAGTATCAGGAACTGTTGATGGAGATGGTAAAAAACGGCAAAAATTTAAAAATAAATAGCTTTTAACATAAAGAGACATTTTTTTACGACATGATCATCGGGTCTCCGGGTCAAGCTTTGTCAAATCTATGCTTGAAATAAGCAAAGTTGCACTTGAGAGCCAATTCCTTTCTAGGCATTGTGTGCTTTTTTTTTCTTGCTACTGCAAGTAGCTGTTTATGATCCAATTTTCCTTCTACCAAAATTTAAACTTCTATATAAAGTACAAAGTTTCTGTAGGCAGGCATCTATTTCGATTGAGCCGTTTGAATTTTATACAATAGTGCAAAATCAGTTCCGTCCCACTGAACTTCACAAGTTTATCGGATGCAAACTCAATATCCTACTTCGGAAACTTTCGCTTTGATTGAACAACTAAACTAGCGAGTTATTAATTTCAACACTGAAGCATACTGAAACAGAATTTTACTCAGTTGTAGTGTCTACGTGGATAGAGTTTTAAACAAAAGTCATCTTTAGGTATAGATGAATATGGCATCTTTGTGATTTGATTTGTTATTCAAAATATAATCAACTTTTAACAAAAGAGTAAATACTCCTTCAAAGACAGTAAAATTAGAGACCACCTTAGAGCTATACTGAACCCAATGCAAGAATAATTATTAAAATCGGTTCATAAATAAAAACCTGGACAAAACTGATCCTCAAAGCCACAAACAATTTAATAAAACTTTTTAAATTACTCTCCATATTTAATTATCATAGCGAAAGAGAAGTGACGAACTAGTGAAGACCGTCCGTAAAGGAAAATAGAATAAACAACAGTCGGGGGTCTAAAACCGCTACTTGAGCAATATCGCTTAAAACAATCAATTTTCGAATTCACTGCATGCGAAAGTTTGTGAAGATGTGTGTGGATGTATGGATGTTTGTTACTATTTCACGTAAAAAATACTGGACAGACTTGGATGAAACTTGGCACATAAATCGATTATACCCTGGAATAACATATAGGCTATGTTTATAGTAATGTAACGGGTCTATTCGCGCATAGAATATTATCAAAATATAATTTTGACTAACCTCGACGTTTCGATCAAGTTGCATTGATCGTGGTCACGAGTGGACTGAACTTACTATAAACATGAATTGTGTTCGCGAGAGTTTAAAAAGTATTTTAACATATGGGCTACTTTTTATCCCTTTTTATCCTTTATATCCAAATAGTTTTGAATATGATGAATTGCATAAGATCTGCTGTGAATTAGAGAAATGTTTGTAGGAATATTGCTCGAGTGCCCATTTTAGTCTCCCCGTACAGAGCTGGGACTGGCAGAGCTGCCAATTACTTAAATTTTGATAGTTTAGACTCAATCTAACTTTTCAGCGAGTAGGAATTCATTTTATTTTTTAACTAGCTGTCCCTGCGGTTTCATCCACATTCCCAGGATAAAAAGTAGCATATAACTTCCAGGATATTGTAACTTCCTATTAGTGATAGAATTTTTCGATCTGACAAGTAGATCCAGAGATTAGCGCGTTCAAACAAACAAACTCTTCAGCTTTATTATTAGTGTAGATAAAGCGGTGTTTTCCTTGTTTTTTTGAATTTCCATTTTCCACTTGGGTTTTTGTTTATCTCGTATTTTTATTACTTTTTCGAAACACAATTATTTTTCCTACTAATGTTATAATCTAGCTGTCCCCCGCGGTTTCACCCGCGTTCTCGGAATATAAACTAGGTAGATAGTTCCAGACAACAAACTTTTAAGCTGAAGAATTTGTTTGTTTGCACGCGCTAATCTCCGGAGTTAATAGTCTGATTTGAAAAATATTTTCACTAATAGGAAGCCACATTATCCCCAAAGTTTATAGGCTACTTTTTAATCTGGGAACGCGAGAGAAACCGGGGGAAACAGCTAGTTAAAGATATAGGTGACAAAGTGTAATAACACAGGATTTTTATCCCTATTTTTGTTCCGGAAAAACATAAGATCCCTCGGTAATGCAAGTAACACCGTTGGGCGAAAGCTAGTAATATTATTAATGTGTTTGTTTGTTACATCTTACCTTCGGCATAACTAATCGTAACGAAATGTTACATGTAGATAGATCATAACCTGGAACAGCATACCTATAACTTTTTATATCTCAAGAAAATATTAGATCACTAGGGAAAACAAGATGAAAGATAATCAAGAAAATCTATGATATTTAACTGACACTCTAAAAACTTTACTGTTTGGAAACGAATAAACAATAAGCCGACATCTAATAACAAAATTATCTCTAACAGGTTCTACTTCTAGAAGCCGGTCCAGAAGAACCGGAAGTGACAAGCGTGCCAGCTCTAGCACCTGCCCTGGATAATACCAATATAGACTGGAACTACAGAACCCAACCTGAGGAATTGACATGCCGGGCGCAGAGGGGGCAGACTTGCGCATGGGTTAGGTAAGTCTGACTGTAGATGATAAATTTCTGTTTCCGGATAGATCACTGGCTGATTGATTCAAAGGATCACTGCGTACTTATAAAGAGGTTCGAATCATATATGAGGATCATCAGTTCCGTTGTCAAACTGTGCTTAATCATAATAAATACTTCTTATTTGCTGAAAGCATTTAGCGAATTTTTTGAAGTTTCATATTATTTTTGTCTTTCTATAAAGATTTTTTGTAATATTGATGTCATGTCATATTATACTTCAGGATATCCGCCATATTTATCGGCAAATGTCAAATAGGACATAGATGCTACAAACAAACAAAAAATAGCGTGCATCATGAAACTATCGACCACTCCTATAATTATCGAAGAATTTGATGCTATTTCTGTAACTTAGTGGTTACTGAATAATATTTTATTGTGTAGGTATCTATTTCATTTACTGTATTTGTCTACAACATCAAGATAAGTGATGGTGTAGCCAAAGTGGACGTTAGGTGCTTGGCGTTAAAGCAAAATTTCACTGTAGGATTCGAACGTAAAATATTTGTCACGTCCTTCAACGTCTCTATGATATCTATCATCGCCTCAAATAATGTGTGTTCCTTATAATTGCCCCAACACAAAGAGATCTTAATAAAATTACAATTTGCATGTTTGAATATATTACACATATAACAAGTAATGAACTTATAATTGTGAATTAGTTTTCCTCGTGTCATCTAATAAGTTTGCAGGATCTACAGGCTGTAGCTCGTTTTGTACAAGACCGATATAATAATACCTCATATCACGTAACAGGTGCAGTTTAGCATTCGCAGTTCCTTGAATTGAATATGGTACACTCGTGTTTTCATCTCCACTCCATCTTTATTCTTTGCTGGATACCAAGCCTAACACACCAACCTTCCAACATTCCAGACAGTTCCAGTACAAAGTAACATTTTATTAAAATTACACAAGTAATTGAATGATAAGTCAATCTAAATATTTATCCAAGCATCAGATTAAACTTTAAAATTATACAAACATTTTAATCATTACACTACTTTATTCCCACGGTCCGATCTTGATATCCCATCGTACCTACTTTACATAGTCAAATTAAAGGTCACCGCATTTTGATAGCCACATTAACATCTAGCAAAATGGTCTAATACAAACTGTTTAACTATTTGATAATAATTTTAGCTACATTATATAAAAACTTAACATTAAACGATGAAGATTTGATGTACATTCTGAAATATTTAAATAATTTATTTTTTACAAGCTTTTTCGTGGTTTCTAAATATACGTATGAACATAAAACCTATCCAGCTAGATTAAGTTATGATCAATTTGATAGAAGTTATTATTTAATTTATTTCGCAGGTATTTGTGAAATACAAAATTTATTAAGTTTTTACCTCCTTATGATAAGTTAGCGCAAAATTTAATTATATTTATAAAACGTTAGGTTGTATATAGTTAGCTTATTTCATATTAATTGTATTTGTCTAGTGAAACCGCGCGGAACAACTAGTCTCTTATCAGAGAGAGCTTTCCCGGGATAAAAAGTAGCCTATAACCTTCAGGGATAATGTAGCTTCCTATTAGTAAAAGATTTTTTCAAATCGGTTCAGTAGTTTCGGAGCCTATTCAATGCAAACAAACAATCAAATCTTTCCTCTTTATAATATTAGTATCGAAGTATAGATAAAAGCACCTACAAAAGAATTTGAAATGAGTGAGTATTAATTAAATTTTGTTAAAAAATTCAAAATAGGTTTTGTGAAATGTTGACTGACTTTATTTTAGGTTTCAACTGAATATTAAATTTGATCGTTTGTTCACTCATATATGAAGCACATTTTAATTGATTTTGATGAAATTACAGCGGTCGAGTTATGGGAGGATCAAGTGCTATAAACTATTTAGTGTACATGAGAGGTAACCAACGTGATTACGATGACTGGGCAAATTTAGGAAACTATGGCTGGAGCTACAGAGAAGTAATTATCAAAATTCAGATTTCTGGAAATATGAGCCAGTAAAATAATCTTCAAAAATCTTTCAGGTTCTACCATATTTCAAGAAATCTGAAAATAATCGCGATCTAGGAGATGTTGACGAAGAATACCATAGGTTAGGTGGTCCTATGAACGTTGAACGATTTGAATATATGGACAAAAATGTAATCATGTTAGTGGAAGGATTTAACGAGACTGGTTTACCTCTAGTTGACTTTAACGGTGAACAACAAATAGGTACTATGACAACACAAAATACGTCGGAAAATGGTAAAAGAGTTTCAACAAATACGGCTTTTATAAGACCAGTAAGGAGAAAAAGACCCAATTTAGTTGTAAGAACAAACGCTCAAGTAACAAAAATACTCATTGAAACGGAAACCAAAACAGCATATGGTGTAATTTACATGAAAAATGGTACAGAATACGAAATACATGCAACAAAGGAAGTAATTATTTGTGCTGGTGCACTAAATTCTCCTAAAATTTTAATGTTGTCTGGCATTGGACCTAAACAAGAACTAGAATCAGCAAAAATACCAGTTCTAAAAGAATTAAGTGTAGGATGTAATCTACAGGATCATGCAACAACAAATGCTATGCTGATGAGGCTGACTAATAAAACTTCTACTCTTATAACAGGAAGACAAATGATAAATCAAATCAATCAATATTATAAATCTAAATACAGAGATGGACCATTAGCAGCAACTGGTCCTTTACAACTAACTGCTTTTATAAGAACAAAATATGCTGATGAAGACGAAACAGTACCAGATATACAATTTCACTTTGATGGTCGAAATCGAAGAGAATTTTATTCTGATCCTACAATTTACTTGGCTGTGGATAGTTTACCTCTATCTTACTATGATAGTATAAATGTAAGACCAATTCTACTAGTACCAGAAAGCAGAGGATTTTTGACATTAAACAAAACTCATCCAATAACCGGACAGCCATTAATTTACCCAAGATTTTTTACGGTTAAGAAAGATTTGGATACTTTAGTCGAAGCTTTGAGAATTGCTACAAGACTAGAAAAAACCAAAGCCTTTAGAAGTAACGGGGTGAAATTCATACGGAAGCCCGTACAGGCTTGTTCTAGATATAAATGGGGTACATATAGGTATTTTGCTTGTTTGTTCACGAGATATACTGGAACCATTTATCATCCAGCTGGTACTTGTAAAATGGGACCAGATTGGGACAAACATGCTGTTGTAGACCCAAGATTAAGAGTATATGGCATAAGTAATTTAAGGGTAGCAGATGCTTCAATAATGCCTCATATTGTTAGAGGCAATACAAATGCACCTGTTATTATGATAGGAGAAAAAATATCAGATATGATTAAAGAAGATTGGGCGCATTATTCCTAAGTCATTACGTTAAGTTTAGAATATTTTTGTAATTATGTTATTAAATGATATTAAGATATTATTTTTATTTAACTTACGCAGATACATACTCATTACATACCTACTATACCAATTTACTGACTTCAGATTATATACACGAATGACAACAACATTATAACACAAATGCATTGGTAAGTTTATTCATACGCATATTAATTAATGAATGTTTTACGTTGATTAAATATACATGTTTCACTATATTGCACTCATCACACAATACTTATACAAAGCACTGTTCGTACAACACATGTCACAAAATGTTACTAACAAAATATCTACTTAATTACAAATACTCTCAACGTGTAGGTACATTACGAATTTATACTCCGACGCAAACAGGATAAAGCACTTTATATTTTACAAAACAAAATGAATAACAGAGCATGAACACACAAAAATTTATCACTTCCTGCCTATGACCCAATAATCCTACCTTCAGTTATTCCCCAAAATTTGAGTAAATCTACGTTTTGTGATGCACCTTATTTATGATATTTAACTATGTCTATGTCGTGTTATGGTTACGCTTATTATTCTACGTTATTTTAATTATGCTTAACATGGTCCATTAGAATACAATGTCAACCAAAAGTAGTTGTAATTACCCTTATTGTATAATTAACATGTTTGTGTAGTAAAAGATCTACAATGTAAAATTATGTTTTTGTATTATACAGGGGCAGAACAATGGGAGGCTCCAGTGCCATAAACTATCTTCTCTACATAAGGGGAAATAGAAGAGACTACGATGCTTGGTCCGAAATGGGCAATGAAGGATGGAGTTATCGTGACGTGAGTAAAACTTTAACTCTATTTTTTAGAAGTCGTTATGGTATATTTTAACTAGACATAGGTTTTTTTGCTGAAGATATAATCACGCCATGGTAAATTATGATATGGCTAAAGATAGTGACAAAAGACAAAAAGAAAATAGGTATACCATGGTTTAAATAGTGCTGTTTTAGTCAATGTTGTTTGTTGCATATTATTTTAGGAGTTCAAAACATAGGTACTTTTAGTGTCATTATACAGATAGGTTAGAATTTATACATCGTTATTTTATACGTTTCAATGCAAACCCATTTTGAGGTCAGTTTCATATTTTTTTTTTAATTTGATAAATAAATATTTCTTATCAAAATACTGATTTTAATCAAAATTATAACTCTTTTCAGATACTACCATTTTTCAAGAAAGCAGAAAATAATCAAGACATAGAGGCACACGACAAATTTTATCATTCCATCGGTGGACCTCTTAATGTAGAAAGATTCTCATACGTAGATATCAATGCATTAATGCTTGTAAATGCTTTTAAAGAAAAAGGTTTACCTATCACCGACTTGAATGGTGAAAATCAAATGGGTACTGATATATCTCAAACAACTTCAAGAGATGGCTGTAGAGTATCCTCTAACGCTGCATATATTAGACCAATTCGACACAAAAGACCAAATTTACATGTCATCACTGAAGCTTTTGCAACAAAAATTCTAATAAATCCAAAAACTAAAATTGCATACGGTGTACAATTCGTCAAAAATGGTGTACCTTATATCGTCCATGCTAAAAAAGAAGTAATTTCAAGTGGTGGTGCTATTAATTCGCCTAAATTGCTAATGTTATCTGGAATAGGACCTAAATATCATCTACAAGATCTTAATATTCCTGTATTGGTTGACTTAAATGTAGGATATAATTTACAAGATCATGTCACCACAGATGCATTGATTCTATCTCTGTCTAACAAAACTTCAACAGCTGTAAGTGATCATGAACTTTTAGATGAAATATATAAATATAAAGATCAATATCCAAAGAAAAATAGTCCTTTAGCATCAACTGGAACATTAGTGGGCACAGCGTTCATAAAAACGCAATATACTTATGAAAATGTACCTGATGTTCAGTTCCATTTCGACGGCAGAAACGTTAATGAGTTCTACTCAGATCCAACGACATACATAGCTACTAACGTTTTCCCATTGGCCTTTTATGACGGGTTAGCAGCTAGACCTCTATTATTAGCACCTAAAAGTAAAGGATTTATATTACTAAACAACACTGATCCCGTTTTTGGTCAACCACTAATTTACCCAAGATTTTTTACCGTAAAAGAAGATGTTGATATTTTATTAGCAGGCATGCGATTCGCTGTAAGTCTTGAAGAAACCGAAGCCTTTAAACTAAGTGGTGCTAGATATGTCAAAATACCTGTGGAAGCTTGTGTTGGTTATCCTTGGGGCTCTGATGAATATTTCAAATGTTTGCTCACACATTACACTTCAACTATTTTCCATCCTGTGGGGACATGTAAAATGGGACCAGATTGGGACAGAGATGCAGTAGTTGATTCAAGATTAAGAGTTTATGGTGTGAAGCATTTAAGAGTAGTTGACGCTTCTATAATGCCATTGATAGTTAGAGGTAATACTAATGCACCTACAATGATGATAGCTGAAAAAGCTGCTGATATGATTAAAGAAGAATGGCTATAACAAATATTATTCGATAGTTAATATCGTAGTGTCATCTAGGTAATTATGTTGTGAACTAATATTAAAGAAACAAACGTATTATTATTTAGTAGTCTTGAAAATTGGTATCCATTTTTTATTCTCAGTACGTACTAATTGTAATATAGTTTTTGTACATAACTGATAGTTACATAAATATATTTTTTACTTTTACTATATGTGTTTTGCTATTTATTACCTCCTACATAAACTCATTTGTTTCAATTTGTCTTTTTATACAATCATTTCTATAGTAAGCTCTTCCTGAGACTTTCACACTATGTGAGTATGTAGAGTATTTTAAATTACTTTTAAAGATACTAACAATAATTTATACAATCATTTCTATAGTAAGCTCTTCCTGAGACTTTCACACTATGTGAGTATGTAGAGTATTTTAAATTACTTTTAAAGATACTAACAATAAATATACAATGTTATTAATTTCTAAATGTAAGATAGGTACTTTACTCATGAAATAGAATTAGAAATGGCTGCTAGTCCTCTTCCCGAACACGCTACAGAAACGATGTAAATGTGGAATGAACATTTGCCGGAAGAAGATTACAACTCAAAAGTTGGCTAAGTAAATATATGCAACATACATATTTGTATTGTACGAGCTTTGAATGTATCATTTGTTGAAGACAGAGTAAAGTGAAACAAGAAAGTTTTCAAACAAAGACCAACGGAATAATATCTTGTGCTGACTCATCTACAAGAGGCATGCGGATATTGGAGCCACTAAAACTAAGAAGTAGAGTTTAAAATCGTTTGAATATTTTTTTTTTTAGAAAGGACTACAGTTAGTAGCCTCTTATGGCTCGATCAACCTTACCGGACAAATCGGCGAGCGCACAGGGCTCTTAACCAAATTAAATGTCAATAAAGAGATAATATTAATTAAATGTCTATTTTATAACTATGGTAAAACTATCCGAATGTGGAGCAAGTATCAAGTAAGCATTCCCTAAGTCTTCTACTTGATTTTAATTGTACTAGTTATTTGATTTGCTTAGACGTAAAAACGTACACGATCACTTCCTTGAAAAAAAAACAAATAAAAAATCCAGTGGAAACGTTTATCAATCCGTATATACATTCTACTTCCTAGCAATATTCTAAGCCCAGTAAATACTATATTTACAAATAAAAAAAAATAACACCGCTCATTTTATGGCTTACTTCAAGACCCATCTGCCGTTCCTACGCCCCCATTATCTGCTTCCATAAACCGCTGAGACGCAAACAATCTGTAGCAAGACTCTGTCCTCACTCTAAAATCACTACCACATAATATTGAACTACCCCTCTCTCCCCTATCTTCAATGACGTAGAATTCAAAAGGCATCGATGTTAGATCTTTGAGGTCTTCCTAAAATGGTCATGCTTAAAATTTTACAACGCCATAGACTTAAAACTTCATCAAAGAGCTATAAATAAACAGACGTTCCACCCAATTGCTAGCTCTGAATGCTGAGAAGCGCAGAGCTCACTGTTTTAGTACTTGTACACGCAGATTAAGGGGCGATAAAGTTTAAAAGTTTCTCATAATGGGTTAAAGTAAAATTATTATTGCTCATTTCAGACGAGTGATGAATTTTAATGATAGTAAGGATTCTTATTTATGTAGTATATTTTTTTGTAAACTGGTTGTCGATGGTTTTGTTACATATTACATAATAACTTGTTATGGCTGACTACCTGATTCATCTAAACTGAGCCTAAACCACTGCGGCTACGAATTTGGAAAGTGTATTCCTTGTGAAGTGAGAAGACATCCAGTAACAAAGGATTTTTTGAAAATCCGTTCCTAAAATATAAAATCCGTTCCCAAAAATAGAGGATCGCGGATGAAACCGCGCGGCGGAAAGCTAGTCTGTATAATTCATATGAAATTAGATGCTACCTAATCAGTCTAATTACAAATAATACAAAATAATCTACTTATTATTTATGAAAAAAACCGGTTGTTATTTTTGCCTGCTTGTAAAGTATGCGTTCCTCCATTCATTCAATTGCAATGATACTTTCGTAAGTTGTTATAAATTGTAATAACACACAAAAAGAGAGACGTTACAAAGCACGCAGGGCTAAAAGGTAATTAAACTGCAAGGTTTCCCGCTAGAGGACATATTGAGACTAATTGACGCTGTAAATTAGATATAGAAACATTATGAGTTTTAACTTCAGGAGTTAGCCACACTGGTGAGGACTACCTGCTTACCCCCGTGCTATATTTTTCTCACGATGTTTTCCTTCAACAAGAACAAGTACAACCGAAAGCTTAAACCAAAACTCGTTGTAGGTTTACTTTACCTACTCATCAGGTTTATAAAGATGTGCCTTTCCATAGCGATCTGCGAATACTCTCTTTAACTTTGTTTATATAATTAGGATTCAAAAGCATTCAAAACAAAATCAACTGACAAATTTGTCGTTCGTGTACTCAATAAATGAGCTGGATTTGAAGACACAATCAAACTCGTGACACCTGACGAAACTACTCATCATGCTCCCATCACTTTACACATTTGCATAATAAAACCACATTATTTAAACTGTGAAATGTATATTGGAATTGTGAATTCGTTTTCACTGAGTATACTGTATAGACTACATTAATTATTAGGGTATAATCTGCTTAGCTGGCAAGATATCTCAAGAACATATAACTAGTGTTTTCTGCCGCCATGAAGTACTATAAAGAATAGTATTTTTTATTTATTTATTATACACATGCAGCTAAAAGCTGATGAAGTATATTATGCTGCACTTTAGTCTTCATGTAGTTGTGGAGTCTATGTATGTATCTATATCTATACTACTAATAATAAAGCTGAAGAGTTTGTTTGTTTGTTTGAACTCGCTAATCTCTGGTGTTACTGGTCCTTGAAAAGTTCTTTCACTAATAGGAAGCTACATAATTCCTGAAGGTTATAGGCTACTTTATATCCCGATAACGCGATTGAAACCGGGGAACAGCTAGTATTAAATAATAAGTGGACATAGAATGGAGATAGCTGACACAACTACATACAAAAATTATCTAAAGGAGTTAAGTTATTTTTGGTAGTTTGTTACAAATATTAGTATTGAATTGTAATGTGCCAATGTTTTATGAAAGTGAACAAAAAATGTGGGAAGAAAGGTTTGATCAAAAAAAATCCATAGAAAGTTATAAAATCTGTAGTTTCAAATATAACATTATAGAAATAAATAATTTACAATTTAAACTACTAAGCTTCACAGATAAGCAGGAATGTTTACTAATTTGATTTAGATAATAAACAATCTTTAAAATACCTCTCAAAAATCTATTCAAAGCTAAACAACAATCTAAAGAATTTAATAACGATACAAAGTGGAAAAAATTGCAAAGTTTAACTCATCGATGAATATATTCTATATCTATCTATACTAATAATAAAGCTGAAGAATTTGTTTGCTTGGACGCGCAAAGCAAAGATCCGGATTTACTGGTCCGATTAGAAATATTCTTTCATTAATAGGAAGCTACATTATCCCCGAAGGTTAGGCTACTTTTTATCCCGGGAATGCGAAAGAACAGCTAGTAATTTATGATTGCAAAAATAGGATATACGCTATTCCGCTATGAAGTTCTAGTAGGTTGAAAACTATTTGCGACCAGACAATTTCAACAAAGCCATGTTCAGCTAGGATACGTTGTTTTGTTCCGATAAAGAGTTTCAGTACCTTTCAGCTCTATGACGTCAATGTACTTGTATGACATAATAAAATCGTGTTCTTTTACTCAAATAAGCCTTGATACCCTTGAATAACTTGTAACGTATTTTCACAAAAAAATATTAGGTTATATTGTAGCGATGAAAAAACCGTAGGGCGGAACTGGTCCTTTATATCTTCAAAGTTTATTGTGGTTGGTAGGTAAAATACCTAAAATACACCTGAAAATATTTTATGAGTGAAATCATTCATGTTTGTGCACACAGTACTCTCGCATAGTGATTGATGTAGTGGGAGGCTACCAGACTATTGTTATACATTTCTTGGATTCGACTCTGTTGATTGGCACACAATTATGAATATACGAGTATATAGAATTCCGAAATTTGGATGGCTTGTTCTAAAATTAAAACGATCGATTTGCACGAAATTTGAAACCAGATTTAGAATTTTTTGAGATAAGTTGTCAAAATACATTAGGATAAACATCAAATGTGAAATGAACGTGAACTTCATTACTTTTAACGTGAAATCGAACCATGATTCAAAGAAAATTGTAAGTCTCCACACAATATTATGAGATTTTATAATCGTGGTACCTGTCAAAGTACCTAACTATTAGTACTTACATCGATTTATGGTATTTTTATATTTTTAAAAGTTATCCAATATTATAGCATTGTAAATTGTTAAAATTTCACTCCAATTGAAAACGTTTATTGTCTCGCTTGCAAACCATCATTTTCGTGTTGCAATTTTATTCGAATCGCAGGTCGAAATAGATCGCAATGAACATCATTAATAATAAGATAAAGGTCACCACCAGACACAGTAACATTTTTATTTATCAAATCAAGCAACTTCAGCAGAAATCAAACCCGTAGTGCCTATGACGTGGTAGCCAAAGCATTTTTTGAAACAAGCACGAAGTATTGATTTTTCTGAGTCCATTGACTCTCGTCCAAACAAAATTAGTTTTCCAGACATGGTGTTAACTTTTCCCAATAATACAGCAGTAAATCTAAACGTCTTGACACGTAACGAGATAAAACAAAATACAATGTTGCACGGTGGCACCCGTGCGCTCTCCTAATTGTGTGCTCTTGTTAAAGTTTATTGGGAACCTAGAGATGTCATGGAAGAGACATTATCATTTTATTTATTTATTTTAAGCCTAATAATAATTTTTTTTTGCTTTTAATTTTTATTTCTTATAATTCATATTTTCTATATTTCATCCCACTGCTGGGTAAAGGCCTCCCCCTTCTTCTTCCACTAATTTGTCTAATACGGATCTGTGCCATAGTGCTTCTTCATAATTTTCGAGTTCATCTCTCCATATAGCAGTTGGTCTACCTCTTCTTCTTTCAGTCTCTCTTGGGTACCACGTGGTTGTTAGACTGCTCCATCTTTCCTCGCTTGCATTATCTTTTTACATGTCTGCAATATTGTATAGCCTGATTTAAAACGAGGTGTAAGTTTTCTTTCTCTGACATCTTTGTGTAAACAATAATTGTTTTCAACAGCGACAGTAAATCTTATTCATAACTAGCGACCCTCCCCGGCTTTGCCCGGTTTTTCTTAGCTTTTCTATACTATAATATGCATGTATTATACATATAAACCTTCCTCTTGAATCACTTTATGTATTAAAAAAGCCGCATAAAATTCCGTTGCGTAGTTTTAAAGATCTAAGCATACATAGGGACAGATAGACGAGAAGCGACTTTGTTTTATACTATGTGTAGTGAAACGTCCAAATATGTTTTTTTTAAAGAAATTTTCGTCATAATTGCCAGGTTACTTCCAAGTCTTATTTATTTAACACCTTCGGTGATATTAACACTCATATAAATTTGATTGTAATCAAACATCATAAGCTTATCTCTCTCATTCTTTCTCTGCCTTTCTCTATCGCCCTTATCATAGTTAGCTTCTGTATGTCCTTCACTATTCTTTGTATAAAGTACAAGATAAAGAATGATTTTATGACCGGATAGTTTATAAACGTAGTAACTAAATTAAATCTCAATAATGTGTAAGCATTTGTCAGCCTCATTAGTACTTAATAGTGAAATGATGGTGAAACTAAAGCCTGTCCCGTTGCAATAGTACAAGATAAATGTAAGCTATGTCACATCCAGCATGTCAGTTACCCAGTGTGTCCGAGTGGCCGCACGCTCACTGATTTATGTGGCCCCGGTGTCACGTGGCACACAACTTGGAATAAGAACAACACACTCCTTAATCTGTCCGCTGTCTACTAACTTTTTAATATACTTTTAATTAAACTGCTGAACAACTCAATTGCTGGAATGAATTAGATTTTGAAAGGATTTTTTTATAGGACCCACTCGATTTTTCTTAGCAACTCATATAAGAAGGTTAAAGCTAACTGACGGTTTGGCAAGAAGCACAGCAATGTTACAATTTTAAATATCTTTTGATCAAAATTGCTATATTGGTAATATTTTTATAATGATAAGGCCGAGTTTCGAACCGGTGGTATCTTTAGTAAATTTGATCGGCTTTCTGAGGCCTAAACTTAATATACTATGTCTTTGACATTGACATTGATGATCGCTTAGTAAGAACATAATCATAAAAACCAGAAAAGTAAACAACAGGTTTTACAGAATTAAATATGCTTCGAGCATAATTATTGTAGAGAAAACATTAATTAATAAATACAAATTTATAAACATTGTTTGAGCCAATTAATTTTCCTAGTCAATCCTATACAAACAAATCGGTTTCTATTAATTAGGAACCGTTTGCTTAATTCATACGACCGCATTAACTAAAATATCTGCTGATGACATTGGTAAACAAGACCCCTAGCAAGAGTTCGGGCCAAATATTAACTTATATACTAGTTGCTTTAGTTGTCCCAAGTTACGAACGAATATCGAGTAGACTACTGGCTATCCCGACTGTACCTACTACTGAGATTCCTTTAAGAATTTGGTAAACTAAGTACACATCTTTAGTGAGCATAATATCTTCAAGCCTACACGGGACCCAGCATTCTTGGCGCTAGTCGAAAGACTGGAACGGCGCCCTTTTAAGAAAATTGATAATATAAACAGAAATTTTGAATTAAAAAATTACAGTGCTATACACCTTTATAACCAAGGATCTCAATTCGATAGCATGTTTTTTTTTATTGTCTATGAAGGGGGTTTTACTTGTTTTTAGTATTATTTTTCAATTTCGATGCCACCGATTGCCGCCCCCCTAATACGAGGGCCCTAGGCGGTCGCCTAGTTCGTCTAGATGGACGGGCCGGCCCTGAGTTACACCAACACAACACAGAATATACACAACGCGCGTGTAGAGTAGCGCGTATCTCTTCGGAAGGAAAGCGCAACTGCAGGCTAATTGCCTGGAAGTTCGCCTTCTCGATCTTTAACACACAAAGCTTAATGGATAACTTGTTATGTTTCATTTGACAAATGCTAGTTATATTCTAATAATAAGATGGCGGTATCTTCACCGGTTCCATCTCCGAATTTGATAGTGCAAATAACGTTTTGTAACGACTTTACAACTACACATCTATATTTGACGTGTTTAAGCTCTAGAATGTTAACTATATCTCAGATTGGACTTAAAATATTTACGGTGGATGTATTAGTGGGTGCTAAGTCTTTTTCTGAAGATATTTTTCCTCTATTGAGAAATCACAGGACCAGATATGTTTTAACTAGATTAAAATCTATATTGATATTATAGAGTTAATATTTGTAAATTCGGATGTAGGAAGTAATCTCTGGAGTTACTGATCCAATTCTAAAAATTATGTGGTAGATAACGGAGGAAAACAGTTAGTATTACTTTTATTCCGAAAAAACAATATCTCTCGGAAATTCGGGTGACACCGCGGGGCGAAAACTAGTAGACAATATTTGAATATTTTGATAGAATGGAAAACAATATTTGTTTTCTAAATATAGCTGATGGTGTACATCAGAGACGAGATGGAATTTAACAATATGCTGGATCGAGGGACAGATGAATTGTAAACAAATCCTAACAATACTATATTCTGCAAAAACCCTTAATTCATAAAATGGGATAATTTTAAAACTCAAATTCGAAACAGTCATTAAAAAATACATAATTCAAATAAAAATTAATTCCATTGAGGTTGAGAATCCGACTGAAGTTTCAAAGGATGTTGCAAGGAAATTAGAGTACCTGCCTGAACAAATCTCATTTAAATTTCATATCGAAGTTGCACCCGCCTTTATTCCAGCAAACTTTATCTGAGTCTGCACCAGGATGGAGTGAATGTCTTTTTTCAGATATTTTAGCTTAATCATTAGCATAGTAGTTACTCGGTCAGCTTAATGCGTTAACGTTAATGTAATGTTAAAGTGTTGATTAGTGTTTAATAATGCAGTTTAATAATATGCTTAGAGATTATGTAGAATTTTCAATGGAGAATTTGGTCTAGTATTTTTTTTATCGGTTGATTTGTCTTGACCTTTTTATAATCTGAAGATTGTATCTTCCAGTCTAAACCAATTGTCAGCAACTAATAAAGTACTTACTGAAATTTTAAGTTATTCAAGTAGTGTTTTAAGTAAACTTAAAGGTAGCAGTCAGGCAGGCACTACAAAGTACCTCATGCTATGATTTCATTACCAAAAGTTCATGCTCATTCGTAGATCTCATAACTTTCACATATAACCCAATAGCAGTAAGTGATGATGCTAAAAATTAAAAGAATATCGCAAAGAAAGTTTCTGAATACACTTCGGCCGACGTACAGTACCACGACAGCTTAAAACTTTTGTCGATTTCAAGAAAATAAAACAGGAGTAAAATTGCGTCGCCTTGTCGTTTATTCAGGAAAGTTGCTCCAGTGCGATGCAATTTCACTGAACACTTCCTTTCAAGGCATTTTCTAGGCTGTCGTTTTGCTTATGCGAGCATATGCTATGTCTTAGTGTTACGTATGGCAATACTTTTGATTTGTTGCCGTTTTGGGATTAATATTTTTGTTTTAATGGTTAGAATGGGAATTGAGTCGTCTGACTAGCCGGAGCGTTAAATAACGCGTCACTGTAGTTAGTTTGTACTGGAAATTCACATATTGAAGCAACATTCACATATTTTGTTTTACTGGGACTTCTTTCCTAAAAACTTCCGAGACAGACAGTAAACATTGAGACAACATCAAATAAACGCAAAAAGCAAATAAAACTCTTTTTTCAACACAACGGACAATAAAATAAAAATAAAGCACACAATAGGTAGAGGGCACTTGACACGATGATAAAATAACGTGGTCGTGGTGGAAAATGAGCGAAGTGGTGGACCATTAAGGTGTCGTCTACGGAACAGAGGCACGCGAGCTGCAACTTAAATAGTGAGAGGAATTATTAGATTTACATTTTGTCGACTGATCGATAGGCAAATATTTGATGGCCCATGAGTTCATATAAATCAGAGTATTATGGTGAAAACAGTTTTTCATTTTCAGATAGGTATTTATCTTTTATTTTTTTCACATGATTAATATTTACACAAACAACCAAACAACAAAGTATATTTTTTAAGATAAGTAAATTAACAACTCACCATGGCTACACTATTTAATAGAATATCTAAAAATAATATATTATACAACGAGCAAACATTTCCTGTTATGTTTGTATTACTGCAAACGTTTTTAAATTGTTACGACCTTCAATTGTCACAGTAAAATGTTTATTTGCTATAAATAAAAATTATCGATACAATTATTATCGACATGGTAGCAGCAGTAAGTGCACTCCTATGCAGCCGAGCGTAGGACAATGGACTCGGTCGGGCTAGACGCAAATTGGCGAGAGGGAACTAAGACGAGCGCAAAATACAGGCACTGTTTAATGTTCTGAAGTTACACATCACATGTCAATGCATTCAAGTGGCTGAATGGTTTGGTTTTCATAGATCATTTGGCACTAATAATATTAATTTGACTACTTCTTGGAATCGTCACTGAAGAGTAAAGTTTGTTTTTGTTAACAAGCAGGCAGACGATCCAACTAATGAAAAGTGGTCATCGCCGCCTATGAGCATTTGCTCTTTTTACGCCTTTTTTTAAGAACGAAGATGATGAAAACGAGAAAAAAGATGATAAAAAATTGGTTTACCTAATTTTTTGAAATTATGTTAGTATTTTTCTTTAAATCACTAATTCGTGTGATTTAAAAGAAAGTATACGATTATACTTTTTGATTTCATGATGAGAGCCTAGTCATATTTTCAAACCTCTACTTTTCGAAACCATTAATAGAGCAAACGAAGACACCTTGCTCGAATAATCAGGTACCTAAAATAAGTAAATGGGATAAACCAAACTTTCCGTTTATTCATCACCTCAGTTTAACAACGGAAATATTTTAAATTCAAGACTCAAGTCACAAATTTAATAAAACGTTACGCCAAGCGAAATGTTCCCGGGAGCGTCGAAACAAATCAGCTGTTATCCAAAAGATATTCCTCTAGGCTTTAGGATTAATTTTGCAAATGAGCTACTCGTTGGCCCCTCATGAATATGCAAACATTTTTGTTTTACCTTCTTTGTCTAAGATGAACGCTTTATAATGAAAGATTAAAGATAGCCAAGATTTGTTTTTATTTTCTTTTCCATTACGATGGAAGTATCTACTAAATTAGACCGTTGGGGCAGAAAGGTTCTCGAGTGGCGACCACGAACTGGAAGACGCAACGTGGGCCGGTCCCCCACAAGGCTCGACGATGTTGTGAGAGGTCATGGGAATCCGCTGGATGCGGGTAGCGCAAGACCGACCATCGTGGAGATCCTTGAGGGAGGCCTTTGTCCAGCATGCAGTGGACGTCTTTCGGCTGATATGATGATGATGATAACTAATTTAAGAGGCAGCGTGTCGTGAAGCGAATCACAACTTATACGGCATATCAGAGAGAATATACACTACGTTTTACATCATAGTAACTAGGATTACTTTGTTAAGTTGTCATTTTTTTTTAGTCCAATTCTTGCTGCTTATATAACCGTAATGGAGAGTTCATTCCATATACTAATGGAAACTGCATTCGTGAAAACAACGGGATTTCAAGAATATGAGAAGAGCTCCAAATCGTCAGCGAATGCTATAGAATAAAAGAGATGGTGGTACTAATTCAAAAAGATTTTGATAAGGACAAAGATTGATACTGAGTATATTAATACTTATATTATTAACATGAAAGTATGTTTTTTGGTTTATCTAGCTTTCAAGCAGCAACAAAACAACGGATCAACGTGGTTTGGTAAAGGTTTTAGGCCGGATAATGAGTTAAGCCTACGTGAGAAACATAGGCTACTTTTTATCCCGGGAACGAGGTTATAACCGCGAGGCGGAAGCTAGTTACAAACATAATGTATTTAAGACGCAACGGAAAAATATTACACATATCCATTTTCGTACTTAGTTATATACTTAGTTTCACCTGTCCCGATGTTTAGCTAAATTTGATCCACTTCTAGGTTACCGATGGAGCTGAAATTTTACATGCATGTGTAAACCGGATGACAATGCAAAATTATTATAACATGGAGCTGATCTGATGCTGGGGTTGGAAAAAGGCCAGAGGAACTCCGAAATAAAACGCCACAACCCCATCGACTTTGGGCTCGTATGATTTGTATTGACGAGTAATTTGATCACATATGGTAAAAGGTCTGGTGCTGGAGCTGGAAGGTGGCCATAGGAACTCCAAAATAAAACGACACTACCCCGTCGTGTTTTGGCTTATTGAAACCGTCTTAACGAGTAGTTGAATACTGTGCAAAAAAGTACAGTCGGCAATAAAAGCTTGTACCAAAAATTTATTTTTTGACAGAAACTTGTTTAAACTAAGAATAATTATGACACGTAGGTATGTCAAAACATTATGACGTATTACACCATACCATCGATTTACAATTTGGCTCTTGTCATATTTCATGAATTCAAAGCTTACGTGCTTTTAATTTCCTGTTCTTTTGATGAATAATTATGTAGGATACATTACGTTAGATGCTTAATGAGAAATATATAAATTTTAACGGATATTGGGTAGGTATTTCCTTTTATTCCAAGTTTATGCTGTGCATGTTTTAGCTAGATCTTATTATAGGATTATTTTGGGAGTGAGATTTTTCTAAGTCCATGTGGGAGGGTGTGTTAGCCTATATTTTAAGGATAGTGCTTATCGTTATCAGTAATCTAACAAACTTTCAGGTGCTTGAGTACTACCATTACTAAAATGTTAATGCTATACTGGAGTTTTTTTTAAATCCCATGGCTATACATAAGTTTTTGTTATTGTCTTTAATTTATTTGGAAATAATTTAGTGTTGTTTTCAACTCAAAAATATTTTTGATGGCCAGGTTACCCTTGGCCCTACACTATACCCTCCTTAATCATCCTGTAGAACTTGTTTAAAAAAGAAATTACCCGCTGGACCAAATTTTATGAAATTTGGTATGGAGGTAACTGACACCTAGATTAACAAATAGACTACTTTTATTCCCTCGAGAACATAAGATAAATTTAAATTCAAATTATAAATTTGTTAAAACAGGTTGTACAGGTGTTAAATTTTACAATGGTACAGTATACCTCGGAAACTTGGGTGAAACTGCGGGATGGACAGCTAGTTTTAAAAAAAATAGAATATTCACAGTAACTGAACATTGACCACTACAAAGGCGCGCGTTATTGACAATAATTGAGAGTAATGACACTTAATAGGTAGTTGATAATGATCAACTTGGAAAAGCACTGGGGCTTTGCTAAGCTATTTAGTGCTATGCACTAGTTTCTGAATGTTAATCACACATTATGATCACTAATGTCGCTAAGAGAATGCGTTTCTGCCACCGGAAATTTTCACTAAATGCTTAAATATACCGTGAAAGTTCTACTAAAATCTAACCCATTATTTATAGGTACCAGAAACGCATTAAATTTTATAGGCACTTATAATGTTTTTTGAATATTTTCTAAAGCTATTCAGATATTTGCGTCTAGCAGTCATCATCTTATGTTGCTGAGCTAATGATGGAATGTACGACGCTAATATGCTTATGCTAGTTCAATGAATAAACTTGAAACTAAAATTTTTAAAATAAAAAACTCTCAATAAAAAATAATTTACGATAATGCAAAACATAACAATAATAACACATTCACAAATTCAAGACCAGAGTAAAATATTGTAGTGAAGGCGAGATAAACGGTCCATGGTACAACGTTTTGGATAGAAGAGGGAATAGGAATTCTATTAAGTTGTCGTTGCCACTATTTTTGTTTATCTTTTTCAATTTACACTTGGCAAGTGTTGGGAGTTTATCGATAAATATTTTTCGATAACAAATCCAACACAATTAATTTTAATCACGTGTCAATATTTATTTTAATCTCATTTGATTATCAGCAACATCCTTTTGAACTTTTATTTATATCCAAAAATACTATATAATCTGACTACTTCCTAACCCTTTTCCTTTGACTCAAACATTTTCCAGACAATTAGGTACCTAATATGACATGTATAATTTTTTTTATGAATCGTCAAGTACCCTCAATGACGGAATCTGATTTGAAAATAGGAGAGATATTTCTGAAACAAATAAATTATGATATCGATATTTGAAGTATCTTAATAACGTAGTCATATTATAAATACGAATTTTTGGAATGATTATCGCCACGATACGTTGCAATTTACGTTGGTTATGTTACATAGATTTGTAGCGAACTACACTAGACTATGAAACTGGTAAGTAGGTATCACAGAATAAAGATGTAATATTTCTACTGTGTAGGTATTTTACTAATAACCTTTCGATCATCTCTACCTTATAGGGCGGGCGACCGCACGTACGGACAGTCATTACAAAACTAAGATTTCCGTGTTTGACTACAGAATCCTAAAAAGATTAGACAACAGAACCAAAAAAATAACTCCCCGACACTCACTAGAAAATTCGTCATAGCTTTCAAATGGCTGAGCGGATTATCTTGAAACATAGTTAAGACACTCTCGATTAAGACACCTTTCAATATACTCACACAAACACACACAGACAAACAGACCCGTCAAACTTATAACACCCCGTCGTTTTTGCGTCGAGGATTAAAAATGAGACACAAAAACTAAATTAAAGAAAAATCATTAAAAGATCGCAACAATTTCAAAGGATTTTGAAATAAAATTGAAGTCTCTTCAAAAGTCAGTTATTATAAAATGTTGAGCGAAACGTTTTCTTTGCCGGTTAAATTGAATACAGTCTTAACCGTACATTAGTCGATTAACAGCCTCTCTGAATATTTATGGTTAGTGAGTACCGTAATTTGCAAGATATTAATCCGGCAGATGAAAGAAGTAATTAAACTGCTATAGCGTTTCTTGCTTCATTTTATATTCTTAGATAAAGTACCTACTCACCTTAGAACATTTCACTAAGGAAATTAAGTACCTAGATATTAGCTACTTGTAACAGCAATATAAATTCAAATTTTGTAGCTTAGCCCTTCCTTAATTAAATTACATTATTGCTTGTCTTTTCTGATTTCATGTTGTGGTAATAAAATGATGTTACTTATATATAGAAAATATGGTAGAAAAATCATTCAGGGTGTCCCATATTTTTTTTAATAGTATCTACCTACCTACGCTATGATAATTGTTTGACCTGGCCAGAGGGAAACAGAGACCCACAAAGTCAGACAAGAACAGATCCTCATGGCACGGTGGTAAGGTACCTACTTTGTAGTACCTGCCTGGCTGGCTACCACCTCAAGTTGAAAATCTGTCGCCTAGCACCTCCCGATGGGTTCCGACAACTGCATTTGAGAACCAGTTCCCTTATAGGATTTGTGTGTTTACCACCATCGGCCACATCATCACTAACTACGGTGAGATTGTGATCAAGCACAGGCCTATAAATAGTAAAAAACAGCAAACATAATAATATAATACCACTAGTTTAGATACTAATAAAAAAAATATCTTTGCTAGCGACCCGCCCTAGCTTCGCACGGGTGTACAAATCTTTGAATTTCTCAGCTTTTCTGTACTATAATATGTATGTATTATACAAATAAACCTTCCTCTTGAATCACTCTACCTATTGAAAAAAACCGCATCAAAATCAATGGCGTATAGTTTCAAATTATGCATACATAGGGACAGACAGACGCGGGAAGCGACTTTGTTTTATACTATGTAGTGATTTAGTAAAATAATGAATAACTAACACTGCTTTCCATAATATAATTCAATCATCCCTGTGACTTCAAACATGTATGACGGAATTCCAATTTCGAAAGTCGATTTCAAGTCGTTGAAATTTTAAAATAGCTGAAGTTCAGGAACTCATCTTTCAACTTACTTATACGCTCACGTACCTACGTGACCTTTAGTATTTGAATTACTGATTTTATTTCCTACTTCCGTAAAACTTATTCAATCGCGATTTTACGTTTTCTATATTAACAAATGTCATGCAAGGCCCTGGGTTCAGTTCCCACACAAGACAGACAAATTGTGTGATATGTATGCATAAGTATATCTATGAAAAAAACGTAGTATTACATAGTATATCAACTATCTGGTTTTAGAGGTTTGTAAGCTCTGCGTAGTTTGGGATCAGATGGCCGTTTAAGAAATAAAGCCCAGGATATTATTATTATTACTCTTGAATGCTTTTAAAAATAAAAGGAAAAATTTAAAATATGTTCCTAGCTTTAGCTTCACATCACCAAAGCTCGGAATATTTCCTAAAGGTTCTTATGGTTGTAAATAAATAATACCTTAACCCACAAGTTTTAACGTCTAGAATAGAATGTGCAAACATAAATTTCAGCCATTACTGCCGAAAAAGCGCATCAAAGAACGTGCGCTGCATAAGGAGATAAAACAGTAGTGTGCTAACGACTCTTTAAGTTTCGCCATAATTTACTTGGAAAATAAGGTATCTACCACTTTGTACTTTCATATTATTATTTACTAGCTGTTCTCCGCGGTTTTCACCCGCGTTCCCGAGGTATCTCATGTGTTTCCGGGATAAAAAGTAGCCTATATGTTATTCCAGGGTATGATCCTATGATCTATCTATGTGCCAAGTTTCATGCAAATCCGTTCAGTAGTTTTTACGTTACTATGCATATCAGTCGTAATTATAGTTTAAAGATTTTATTGCATTTTGTAAGTTATAAACCGCGGGAAATAGCTTATCCATACTTCCATTCTAATCCTAATTATAAACGCGAAAGTAACTCTGTTTGTTTGTTACCTTTTCACACCTAAACCGCTGAACCGATAGCGATAAAATTTGGCACGCAGACAACCTTTGTTATGGAGAAGGATATAGACTACTTTTTATACCGGTTACGTGAGTGAAACCGCGGGAAACAGCTAGTATATAATAAACTTACAATATTTAAGGTAACAATAGGAATTATAACATAAGCATTAAACAACCTTGAGAATACCATTTGCCCAATAATTTGACGTAAGCAAAGCACATAGAGGGAGACTAAAAGGGCATTCATATAAGAATGAAAGAGACAACAACAGTGAACCAGCCATTAAGGAATTCAGCCTCAAAAGTTTCATGATCCAAATATCCTTTTGTTATACATTTGGTAACAATGCCGGACATATCTTTTGTAATGGAGTTAATGATCGGTATTAATTAACGGGAATACTGCTACATTTTCTAAGGATATTTATTTGATTCGGGTAATACCAGAGTTAGATGGAAACTGATATAGGTATGTGCCTACAATTTATTTATTGGTATACACATGTATATGTATACACATGTATATGTATACACATGTATATGTATACACATGTATATGTATACACATGTATATGAATTAAGTGTGATCACAGCGGAGGATGCAAAAAAAATCAATTTATTTAATTAATTTAATTATAAAGTATTACAAACGAAACTATAACTAATTATTGATACAAGTTAATTGTCCGATGTGAGGAACAAGAATGTGGGCTTCCGGTGAATGGTGTAATTTCATCGGTTTAGAACTTGCGTCATCGGCGTCGCGTTGCGCAGCGTCAGCGCCTCGTGTCCACTGCAGTTGTTGATGCAATTTATTGAGGGCGATGCAAGTTAGCATTATGCTATGGCGATGCTTGCGTAACACCTCCCCCCGTAGAACAGCGATTGAACGCGGAAGTTGTGAACTGAGCTGGGGGTTGATTCAAGTCAACCCTTCTTGTGGCTGGAATAGCGTAGACCCTCTGATTTTCTGATGGACTGCATTCGGCCTGTTCGTCCATCTTGGATCTTAGTTTTTTGAGATGATATCTTCGGTATGCTAATCCACTTATGATTACGCAAGTACAAAGTATAATAATGTACAATGGTAGAGTGGTATGGTACAAGCTATTATCTGCGTAGTTTCCTAGGTTCACTGGAGATTGCAGCGATACCTTAGTATTCGTGGCATGGAGATGTTCAAGATTAATAGAATTGAGTTTGAAGGTTGAAGGTAGTTGTGGGATGTCAGCATCTTCTCTAGGTATATCTATTATCTTCAGGGCTTGTCCTTTAAGTCGGTCGTTGGTGTTTGAAATCACGAATTCTGTAGTTTCCATATAACAGTTAACTGGGACTATGGACAAATAGCTACCTTGCAGTATCTTGTAGAGATCTTGCCCACAGGATAGATGTACTTTCGTAGGATTCGGGAAGCTGACAGTGTAGTGGCGATCGTCCAGTTTCTCGAAGGCTGGTTTCTCTAGAGACACGGTGACTGGATTGCATACGGTGCTCCTCTGCTGTGTTAGGATGAGTCGCTGGATACAGTCGTCTGACGTTCGGCTCTGCAGATTGTGGATTTCCTCGCATAGATACCCTTTACTTGTCTTCGGGCATTCAGCCTCTATGTACTTGAAATCTTTCAAATGGATAGCAAGGAATGGAAAATTAGGGGTAAGGATTTCATGGTTTCTATTGGGTATGATAGATATCTTATATAAATCATATACTTGGGGTAATATGATAGGGAATTTATATACTATAACTATCTTATTTCCTACATAGTATGAACCTAACTGTACTACGTCATAGTATTCTCTAACATCTAAATCAATTATTTTATCTCTGCCATAGAGATTAACTAATCTACTAACTAAATACCTAGTCGAATTGAAGGTTATGATAGAATGATGAGCGGTAGAAGTTTTTATAAAAGCTAAAACATTCTGTAATTTTGAAATCTCTTGAGAAATTAAATCTACGTTATCACCTAATATAAGAAGAATCTGTGCGAGATGCGCATATTTAACTAAATCATGATCTTGGGTAGCTATACTTTGACTAATTATATTAATAATAGCTGCTAACTTATTTTGATTATCTACTATACTATCAATGATTTTTGTATGTTGTTCCATCCAATCTTTAGTTAAACTAACATGGGTATTAAACTCTGAGATTAACTTATTATCATTGTCCTGAAGAGACTTTATAGCGTTATTATAATTTATAGCATCGGTGTAGTCAAGATTGCCGGTGATACTTTTAACTACGGAACCGAGACCATCTATGAGTCCTCTTTTAACTCGATTTATCTCAAATGTCCGTAATTGTTCAAGAACTGTCTGAAGCTTACTTTTTAAATACTGAATATGAGGATCAAATAAGGACATCGTTTTATTATTAAGATCAGGACTAATACTTTCTAATTGCATACTAATTGAATTAATTTTGTCTTGCATATCTTGGAGGTTAACGTATTGCAAAAATGAATGATAATGAGAGATAATATAAGAGGAACCTAGTTTAAATGGTAACACACCGGGTCCGTCGTCAAGGTTTTCAAGTTTTATCTCCTGCATTAGAGCCGGTTGCAGGAGAAGATGAAGTACCAGGAGAGTCCTGCAACAATTTGGCGCTTTTAGGTACTCTCTTTAATCTTGACTTGGCAATTGGGCCACGCTTTTTCTTTGAGTAAATATGAATAGGGAGATCTGCCATAACTATATCGTGCGTGAAGCGTGGGGCCAGTTTTTGACGGGAAGCGAGAGGATTTTGTACATAAATCTGTTGTTCAGGGGAATATTCAATTTCAGCCTCTCGAGTCTTATTACGGTTATCAGTCAGATCTTTACGTAGGGATGAACAAGATTCATGAATTAAGTTATAAGCTGTGCTCATTTTAGTCTTATGGTCAGTTACGTATTGCTGTAATAAATGTGCGGAAAGGTCTATGTCAAAAGGGTCACGTGGGTCAAAATGTCCCGTTACTATTTCTATTGGTTTGCATTTCGTAAAACTATGAATGGTATTATTATATGCTAGAAGGGCGTAGGGCATAAGAATGATACCCGATTCACTCTTTTGTTCAACTTTTAAAATACGGAGGTGCTCTAATATTGTTGAGTGAAAACGCTCAACAATACCATTTTCGTTAGGAGTATGTGCTGCTATTCTATGATGCTGAATCTTATGTAACCGTACAAATTCTGCAAGGAGTTGATTCGTGAATTCCGGACCGTTATCAGTAACAATAGTGATAGGAATTCCGTGATGCGTGCAAAATTTAAGGAACGCCTGAACTACGCTTACTGCCGTCCCGTCTCTTAAGTAATAGGCTTGAGCATATTTTGAAAAAGAATCTACTAAAGTTAAGAATTTTTCACCTTGTATAGTCAGCAAATCTAAATGTACTAATTCAAATGGTTTGCTAGCGGGTGGAACTAATCGAAACTGTTGTTTAATAGGGTTACGGTCGTATTTGGCTTGACCGCAGACCGTGCATTCGTTTATATATTTAGTTATATGTTCTCGCATTTTCGGCCAATAGTACTTATGAGACAGGGCTAAGTAGCACTCATTAATACCACGGTGGTTTGTTTTACCCTCGTGATATTTATTAATTATTTCCTGTTGCCTTAAGTATTCTCGAACGTTTTCTAATTCGTGTTTAGTTACCATAAGATTCATTGTCGAATTTTTGAATGTATTTTGTATGATGGGGATGATAGAATACATAGCTAACGGTGGATTGATAAGCAACCCTGTTTTAATTTTTGGATGAACATATTCTTTTACTGCATTTATAACATCTTCTTCTAGATTAGATTCGGATAACTGTAAAGATGTTCGCGTATGTGTTTCAAATGGTTTTGTTACGACTGGCCTTCCTTTAATGTCGCCGACTATATTGAAAACTATTTGCTTACTGAATTTATTTAAGGGATCATCTGTAATCGGAACTTCTAAGATGGGGTTTTCGTTATCTGTATGTACGGTAAGAGTTCTAGAATCATCCGCAGCTTCCGGAGCTGTAATGGTTCTAGAATCATTTAATGACAGTGCTTTTTCGGATAGATTTACTACAATGGAGCTTAGTTCTTCGTTATTAACTTCAATACGGGACAAGGCATCTGCGTTAGTATTGCATTTACCTTGTTTATAAATTACTGTATAATCGTACTCGCTCAATTTCAAACGCCATCTTGTAAGTCTCGAGTTAGGCTCTTTAAGATTCATAATCCATTGAAGTGGCTTATGATCTGTAACAATTTTAAATTTACGTCCAAAGAGATACGGTCTAAAATACTTTGTGGCCCAAACTATTGCTAAGAGCTCTTTCTCTATAGTGCTATAATTTAATTCACTAGAATTAAGAGTCCTAGAGGCATACGCAATAGGTTTGTCTGATCCTATGGTACCTTGTGATAGAACGGCACCTATAGCAACATTAGAAGCGTCGGTCGTAAGAACAAATTCCTTGGAAAAATCTGGGTACTGTAAAATTGGATCATTGGTCAAAAGAGTTTTGCAATGCTCAAAACAATTCAAATAATTTTGATCAAGTACTATTTTAGAACCTTTCTTAAGGCACTGTGTAAGCGGTTTCGTAAGACGTGCGAAATCTGGGATAAACTTTCTGTAATACCCTAGTAAGCCGAGAAAACGTTTGATCTCTGTCGGTGTTTTAGGTAATGGATAATTATTAATAGCTTTAATTTTATTAGGGTTTGGTTTAACACCTTCTCCACATATAATATGGCCTAAAAATTCAGTTTCCAACTTCAAAAATTCAGATTTATCCATCTGTATTTTGAAGTTAGATTCGCGCAATTTTTTAAATACCTTTTCCAAATTAACTATATGCTCCTGAAGGGAGGTACTGAAGACAATAATGTCATCCAGATAAACCAGACAAACTTCATTCTGTAGATCTTTAAGCACATGGTCCATCACTCGCTGAAAAGTTGATGGTGAATTTTTCAGACCCATGGGCATTCTTAAAAATTCATAGTGACCATTTTCTACATTAAAGGCGGTTTTGTGGACGTCGACAGGGTCCATTTCTACTTGGTAAAAACCGCTTGCTAAATCAAGGGTGGTAAAATACTGACATTTCCCAAGTTTGTCTAGAACATCTGTAATATTGGGGATGGGATATTTATCATCAATCGTTTTCTCGTTCACTTTACGAAAGTCCACGACAAGACGCCATTTAGTTTTACCGGAGGCATCGGCCTTTTTCGGTACAACCCAAATTGGCGAGCTCCAGGCGGAATCTGAAGGTCTTATAATATTTTGATCAAGCATCTTATTTATCTGATCTTTGACCTCTTGTCTATGGACATACGGATATCTATAACTTTTAGTATGTACTGGAATCTCGTCTGTCGTCTTAATCTTGTGTTTGATCTTGTTGGTGAAGGTTAAAGGTTCTCCCTCAAGATAAAACACATCAGCGTAATTAGCACACAATGCTTGTAAGTTAGCTAATTCTTCCGGATTTAAATGGTCAGTGCGGAGACGTGATAAAACTTCATTGGAACGGTCTGATGAGATTTCAGTACGATTACATTCAATATTAAACATTTCTGCTGACACCGGACGATCCATTGAAAATATAATATCATTAGATGAGGTATTAGAAATCTCAACCCAGCCTCGATTATCTTTAACGTTAGTAAAACAATCCGAAATTAGACAATTACATATAGTCTGACTAGGAACGAACACATCTCCATCTTTAATATTTATCGGTAATCTAACTAATTTAGAAGAGTGAGCAGGAATAATTTCTTCGTACAAGTTAACGTTACGAGAGTCGTAAATTTCAATTGGAATTTCTGCACTACGAGTGGATAACGTTTTATTCTTAAGATTAATATTCGAATCCCAAATATCAAGCAAATCAAAACCTAAAAGACCATCAAAATAATTGTGAAAATCATAAACGAATAAAGTAATATCACCTACCTCTCTAAACTCTGAAAAACACGGTAAAGTAATTGAATAATCATTTTTAGTAGTAGCATGCACATTTGTAACCTCGAAGGGTTCGTAATTTAAAGGGATATCACTGAAATATTTCTGTACGGCTTGAGGGCTAATAAAAGATTGATTGGCACCGGTGTCTATAAGAAATTTCAAAGGCGGATTACTTATTTTAATATATCCGAGTTGCCTTTGTATGTGAAAATTAACTTCTATTTTGGTTTGTCGGACTTGGAAGCCTTCTGAAAATTTTCCTCTTGAGATGGAATAGCATTTTGGTCTAATTCTTCAACTGTTGGGGTTTCAGAATAGGGGTACTGCTCGAAATTGTCGTAACACTCGGGGTATGGTTCATAATCATAATAATCTTGATAATAATCGTAACTATAGTCGTAGTCATAACGCGGGTCATAGTTATAGTCAGAGTTAAATTCATTTAAGTTAAGTTCCCTAGTTTTAAAATAATTGGTAGGTTGTGGATTGCCAAATTTTCTCCAATCATGTCCGGATGGAGGTAAAATTTTTGGAACAAAATGGCTGACGCCACTCATTGGACGTGGTCCATTTAAAGACGGATTTGGTTGGGGTCTGTTTGGCAATTTAAACACATTACTATGAGCGTTATAATTTGGTGGAGGAGCACGGAACATTTGCTGAGTGCGAGTTGGTCCGCGAGATTGCATCATCTGGGGCACATTGGATTTCCAACCTTGCATTGATTGAGAAGGCATGGGCTGCTGCCGTGAGGGACCAGGCATATTAAATGGTTGCTGTTTTGAGGGACCAGGCATGTGAAGTGTAGGGAATCTTTGCACAAAGTTATTTAAAGGCAAGTTAAAGCTTGGACTATGCGACTGCTGTTGCCACTCTTTCCTACCAGAACCACTGGGCTCACTACGCTGTTGCATGTAAAGGGTGTTCAGTTCTTCCTGAACAAACTGAAGAGCCTTTTCCATATTTTCAGGACGCATGCAACGGATTCTACAACCTAAAGGATCCTTTAAACCACGCAAATAAGCCTGTAATGTTAATTTCTCATAAAGAGTGCGCTTGGCTGTAATAGTAGTATCTACGGTCTCATGCAAAGAAATATACGTCATAATCGTACTTAATAAATTCTGACAGCGTTCATAGAATTCCTGTGGAGTGCTGGAACCCTGTGATTGTAAAGACAGATCGTTGTATAAAGCGGTCTCGTCGCGATGGTCTGCAAAATTATTAATGAGCGCGTTTCGTATACCATTCCAATCACCTGCGATACCGTTAGAATTAATTAATCTGGCGGCTTGCCCTGTCACCTTGTTTAAAATACCGTTTATAAGGGCTAAGTTAGTTAATTCATGACCTTCTTCAACTTTAAAATATTTAAGAACTATTTGGTCACATAGGTTAATAAAACGTGTGAGCACGTGGGGATTACCGTCGAATTCAGGCAGTAATCTAAGTGACTTAAAAATTATATCAACGGGGTCCTGTGCCATATTAACGTCTAAATTTCTAGATTCGTCTAAAGCACTATGCCTACTAGACGACCTACTACCTAAACTAACGTTCCGTGATTCTCTCGGATGGAAAATTTTGGAAATCTATTAATAACTAACACACACAAATAATAAAACGTATAAAATATAATACGTACAATATAATGCGTAAAATATAGGAAATCAAATCAATTAGGAACTAGGAAAGTAAGAGTTTGAAAGATTCAAGGTACTTACAACATTACTTGATATCTTTTTGCGGAATCGATGTCTGGATTCTCCTCAGCTGGAACCACTGTAGATTCGTGATAGTCAACGATTGCTTGATTTTAAGACTCTAATTGACTATCCTACCGACTGCGCCAATTAAGTGTGATCACAGCGGAGGATGCAAAAAAAATCAATTTATTTAATTAATTTAATTATAAAGTATTACAAACGAAACTATAACTAATTATTGATACAAGTTAATTGTCCGATGTGAGGAACAAGAATGTGGGCTTCCGGTGAATGGTGTAATTTCATCGGTTTAGAACTTGCGTCATCGGCGTCGCGTTGCGCAGCGTCAGCGCCTCGTGTCCACTGCAGTTGTTGATGCAATTTATTGAGGGCGATGCAAGTTAGCATTATGCTATGGCGATGCTTGCGTAACACCTCCCCCCGTAGAACAGCGATTGAACGCGGAAGTTGTGAACTGAGCTGGGGGTTGATTCAAGTCAACCCTTCTTGTGGCTGGAATAGCGTAGACCCTCTGATTTTCTGATGGACTGCATTCGGCCTGTTCGTCCATCTTGGATCTTAGTTTTTTGAGATGATATCTTCGGTATGCTAATCCACTTATGATTACGCAAGTACAAAGTATAATAATGTACAATGGTAGAGTGGTATGGTACAAGCTATTATCTGCGTAGTTTCCTAGGTTCACTGGAGATTGCAGCGATACCTTAGTATTCGTGGCATGGAGATGTTCAAGATTAATAGAATTGAGTTTGAAGGTTGAAGGTAGTTGTGGGATGTCAGCATCTTCTCTAGGTATATCTATTATCTTCAGGGCTTGTCCTTTAAGTCGGTCGTTGGTGTTTGAAATCACGAATTCTGTAGTTTCCATATAACAGTTAACTGGGACTATGGACAAATAGCTACCTTGCAGTATCTTGTAGAGATCTTGCCCACAGGATAGATGTACTTTCGTAGGATTCGGGAAGCTGACAGTGTAGTGGCGATCGTCCAGTTTCTCGAAGGCTGGTTTCTCTAGAGACACGGTGACTGGATTGCATACGGTGCTCCTCTGCTGTGTTAGGATGAGTCGCTGGATACAGTCGTCTGACGTTCGGCTCTGCAGATTGTGGATTTCCTCGCATAGATACCCTTTACTTGTCTTCGGGCATTCAGCCTCTATGTACTTGAAATCTTTCAAATGGATAGCAAGGAATGGAAAATTAGGGGTAAGGATTTCATGGTTTCTATTGGGTATGATAGATATCTTATATAAATCATATACTTGGGGTAATATGATAGGGAATTTATATACTATAACTATCTTATTTCCTACATAGTATGAACCTAACTGTACTACGTCATAGTATTCTCTAACATCTAAATCAATTATTTTATCTCTGCCATAGAGATTAACTAATCTACTAACTAAATACCTAGTCGAATTGAAGGTTATGATAGAATGATGAGCGGTAGAAGTTTTTATAAAAGCTAAAACATTCTGTAATTTTGAAATCTCTTGAGAAATTAAATCTACGTTATCACCTAATATAAGAAGAATCTGTGCGAGATGCGCATATTTAACTAAATCATGATCTTGGGTAGCTATACTTTGACTAATTATATTAATAATAGCTGCTAACTTATTTTGATTATCTACTATACTATCAATGATTTTTGTATGTTGTTCCATCCAATCTTTAGTTAAACTAACATGGGTATTAAACTCTGAGATTAACTTATTATCATTGTCCTGAAGAGACTTTATAGCGTTATTATAATTTATAGCATCGGTGTAGTCAAGATTGCCGGTGATACTTTTAACTACGGAACCGAGACCATCTATGAGTCCTCTTTTAACTCGATTTATCTCAAATGTCCGTAATTGTTCAAGAACTGTCTGAAGCTTACTTTTTAAATACTGAATATGAGGATCAAATAAGGACATCGTTTTATTATTAAGATCAGGACTAATACTTTCTAATTGCATACTAATTGAATTAATTTTGTCTTGCATATCTTGGAGGTTAACGTATTGCAAAAATGAATGATAATGAGAGATAATATAAGAGGAACCTAGTTTAAATGGTAACACACCGGGTCCGTCGTCAAGGTTTTCAAGTTTTATCTCCTGCATTAGAGCCGGTTGCAGGAGAAGATGAAGTACCAGGAGAGTCCTGCAACAATTTGGCGCTTTTAGGTACTCTCTTTAATCTTGACTTGGCAATTGGGCCACGCTTTTTCTTTGAGTAAATATGAATAGGGAGATCTGCCATAACTATATCGTGCGTGAAGCGTGGGGCCAGTTTTTGACGGGAAGCGAGAGGATTTTGTACATAAATCTGTTGTTCAGGGGAATATTCAATTTCAGCCTCTCGAGTCTTATTACGGTTATCAGTCAGATCTTTACGTAGGGATGAACAAGATTCATGAATTAAGTTATAAGCTGTGCTCATTTTAGTCTTATGGTCAGTTACGTATTGCTGTAATAAATGTGCGGAAAGGTCTATGTCAAAAGGGTCACGTGGGTCAAAATGTCCCGTTACTATTTCTATTGGTTTGCATTTCGTAAAACTATGAATGGTATTATTATATGCTAGAAGGGCGTAGGGCATAAGAATGATACCCGATTCACTCTTTTGTTCAACTTTTAAAATACGGAGGTGCTCTAATATTGTTGAGTGAAAACGCTCAACAATACCATTTTCGTTAGGAGTATGTGCTGCTATTCTATGATGCTGAATCTTATGTAACCGTACAAATTCTGCAAGGAGTTGATTCGTGAATTCCGGACCGTTATCAGTAACAATAGTGATAGGAATTCCGTGATGCGTGCAAAATTTAAGGAACGCCTGAACTACGCTTACTGCCGTCCCGTCTCTTAAGTAATAGGCTTGAGCATATTTTGAAAAAGAATCTACTAAAGTTAAGAATTTTTCACCTTGTATAGTCAGCAAATCTAAATGTACTAATTCAAATGGTTTGCTAGCGGGTGGAACTAATCGAAACTGTTGTTTAATAGGGTTACGGTCGTATTTGGCTTGACCGCAGACCGTGCATTCGTTTATATATTTAGTTATATGTTCTCGCATTTTCGGCCAATAGTACTTATGAGACAGGGCTAAGTAGCACTCATTAATACCACGGTGGTTTGTTTTACCCTCGTGATATTTATTAATTATTTCCTGTTGCCTTAAGTATTCTCGAACGTTTTCTAATTCGTGTTTAGTTACCATAAGATTCATTGTCGAATTTTTGAATGTATTTTGTATGATGGGGATGATAGAATACATAGCTAACGGTGGATTGATAAGCAACCCTGTTTTAATTTTTGGATGAACATATTCTTTTACTGCATTTATAACATCTTCTTCTAGATTAGATTCGGATAACTGTAAAGATGTTCGCGTATGTGTTTCAAATGGTTTTGTTACGACTGGCCTTCCTTTAATGTCGCCGACTATATTGAAAACTATTTGCTTACTGAATTTATTTAAGGGATCATCTGTAATCGGAACTTCTAAGATGGGGTTTTCGTTATCTGTATGTACGGTAAGAGTTCTAGAATCATCCGCAGCTTCCGGAGCTGTAATGGTTCTAGAATCATTTAATGACAGTGCTTTTTCGGATAGATTTACTACAATGGAGCTTAGTTCTTCGTTATTAACTTCAATACGGGACAAGGCATCTGCGTTAGTATTGCATTTACCTTGTTTATAAATTACTGTATAATCGTACTCGCTCAATTTCAAACGCCATCTTGTAAGTCTCGAGTTAGGCTCTTTAAGATTCATAATCCATTGAAGTGGCTTATGATCTGTAACAATTTTAAATTTACGTCCAAAGAGATACGGTCTAAAATACTTTGTGGCCCAAACTATTGCTAAGAGCTCTTTCTCTATAGTGCTATAATTTAATTCACTAGAATTAAGAGTCCTAGAGGCATACGCAATAGGTTTGTCTGATCCTATGGTACCTTGTGATAGAACGGCACCTATAGCAACATTAGAAGCGTCGGTCGTAAGAACAAATTCCTTGGAAAAATCTGGGTACTGTAAAATTGGATCATTGGTCAAAAGAGTTTTGCAATGCTCAAAACAATTCAAATAATTTTGATCAAGTACTATTTTAGAACCTTTCTTAAGGCACTGTGTAAGCGGTTTCGTAAGACGTGCGAAATCTGGGATAAACTTTCTGTAATACCCTAGTAAGCCGAGAAAACGTTTGATCTCTGTCGGTGTTTTAGGTAATGGATAATTATTAATAGCTTTAATTTTATTAGGGTTTGGTTTAACACCTTCTCCACATATAATATGGCCTAAAAATTCAGTTTCCAACTTCAAAAATTCAGATTTATCCATCTGTATTTTGAAGTTAGATTCGCGCAATTTTTTAAATACCTTTTCCAAATTAACTATATGCTCCTGAAGGGAGGTACTGAAGACAATAATGTCATCCAGATAAACCAGACAAACTTCATTCTGTAGATCTTTAAGCACATGGTCCATCACTCGCTGAAAAGTTGATGGTGAATTTTTCAGACCCATGGGCATTCTTAAAAATTCATAGTGACCATTTTCTACATTAAAGGCGGTTTTGTGGACGTCGACAGGGTCCATTTCTACTTGGTAAAAACCGCTTGCTAAATCAAGGGTGGTAAAATACTGACATTTCCCAAGTTTGTCTAGAACATCTGTAATATTGGGGATGGGATATTTATCATCAATCGTTTTCTCGTTCACTTTACGAAAGTCCACGACAAGACGCCATTTAGTTTTACCGGAGGCATCGGCCTTTTTCGGTACAACCCAAATTGGCGAGCTCCAGGCGGAATCTGAAGGTCTTATAATATTTTGATCAAGCATCTTATTTATCTGATCTTTGACCTCTTGTCTATGGACATACGGATATCTATAACTTTTAGTATGTACTGGAATCTCGTCTGTCGTCTTAATCTTGTGTTTGATCTTGTTGGTGAAGGTTAAAGGTTCTCCCTCAAGATAAAACACATCAGCGTAATTAGCACACAATGCTTGTAAGTTAGCTAATTCTTCCGGATTTAAATGGTCAGTGCGGAGACGTGATAAAACTTCATTGGAACGGTCTGATGAGATTTCAGTACGATTACATTCAATATTAAACATTTCTGCTGACACCGGACGATCCATTGAAAATATAATATCATTAGATGAGGTATTAGAAATCTCAACCCAGCCTCGATTATCTTTAACGTTAGTAAAACAATCCGAAATTAGACAATTACATATAGTCTGACTAGGAACGAACACATCTCCATCTTTAATATTTATCGGTAATCTAACTAATTTAGAAGAGTGAGCAGGAATAATTTCTTCGTACAAGTTAACGTTACGAGAGTCGTAAATTTCAATTGGAATTTCTGCACTACGAGTGGATAACGTTTTATTCTTAAGATTAATATTCGAATCCCAAATATCAAGCAAATCAAAACCTAAAAGACCATCAAAATAATTGTGAAAATCATAAACGAATAAAGTAATATCACCTACCTCTCTAAACTCTGAAAAACACGGTAAAGTAATTGAATAATCATTTTTAGTAGTAGCATGCACATTTGTAACCTCGAAGGGTTCGTAATTTAAAGGGATATCACTGAAATATTTCTGTACGGCTTGAGGGCTAATAAAAGATTGATTGGCACCGGTGTCTATAAGAAATTTCAAAGGCGGATTACTTATTTTAATATATCCGAGTTGCCTTTGTATGTGAAAATTAACTTCTATTTTGGTTTGTCGGACTTGGAAGCCTTCTGAAAATTTTCCTCTTGAGATGGAATAGCATTTTGGTCTAATTCTTCAACTGTTGGGGTTTCAGAATAGGGGTACTGCTCGAAATTGTCGTAACACTCGGGGTATGGTTCATAATCATAATAATCTTGATAATAATCGTAACTATAGTCGTAGTCATAACGCGGGTCATAGTTATAGTCAGAGTTAAATTCATTTAAGTTAAGTTCCCTAGTTTTAAAATAATTGGTAGGTTGTGGATTGCCAAATTTTCTCCAATCATGTCCGGATGGAGGTAAAATTTTTGGAACAAAATGGCTGACGCCACTCATTGGACGTGGTCCATTTAAAGACGGATTTGGTTGGGGTCTGTTTGGCAATTTAAACACATTACTATGAGCGTTATAATTTGGTGGAGGAGCACGGAACATTTGCTGAGTGCGAGTTGGTCCGCGAGATTGCATCATCTGGGGCACATTGGATTTCCAACCTTGCATTGATTGAGAAGGCATGGGCTGCTGCCGTGAGGGACCAGGCATATTAAATGGTTGCTGTTTTGAGGGACCAGGCATGTGAAGTGTAGGGAATCTTTGCACAAAGTTATTTAAAGGCAAGTTAAAGCTTGGACTATGCGACTGCTGTTGCCACTCTTTCCTACCAGAACCACTGGGCTCACTACGCTGTTGCATGTAAAGGGTGTTCAGTTCTTCCTGAACAAACTGAAGAGCCTTTTCCATATTTTCAGGACGCATGCAACGGATTCTACAACCTAAAGGATCCTTTAAACCACGCAAATAAGCCTGTAATGTTAATTTCTCATAAAGAGTGCGCTTGGCTGTAATAGTAGTATCTACGGTCTCATGCAAAGAAATATACGTCATAATCGTACTTAATAAATTCTGACAGCGTTCATAGAATTCCTGTGGAGTGCTGGAACCCTGTGATTGTAAAGACAGATCGTTGTATAAAGCGGTCTCGTCGCGATGGTCTGCAAAATTATTAATGAGCGCGTTTCGTATACCATTCCAATCACCTGCGATACCGTTAGAATTAATTAATCTGGCGGCTTGCCCTGTCACCTTGTTTAAAATACCGTTTATAAGGGCTAAGTTAGTTAATTCATGACCTTCTTCAACTTTAAAATATTTAAGAACTATTTGGTCACATAGGTTAATAAAACGTGTGAGCACGTGGGGATTACCGTCGAATTCAGGCAGTAATCTAAGTGACTTAAAAATTATATCAACGGGGTCCTGTGCCATATTAACGTCTAAATTTCTAGATTCGTCTAAAGCACTATGCCTACTAGACGACCTACTACCTAAACTAACGTTCCGTGATTCTCTCGGATGGAAAATTTTGGAAATCTATTAATAACTAACACACACAAATAATAAAACGTATAAAATATAATACGTACAATATAATGCGTAAAATATAGGAAATCAAATCAATTAGGAACTAGGAAAGTAAGAGTTTGAAAGATTCAAGGTACTTACAACATTACTTGATATCTTTTTGCGGAATCGATGTCTGGATTCTCCTCAGCTGGAACCACTGTAGATTCGTGATAGTCAACGATTGCTTGATTTTAAGACTCTAATTGACTATCCTACCGACTGCGCCAATTAAGTGTGATCACAGCGGAGGATGCAAAAAAAATCAATTTATTTAATTAATTTAATTATAAAGTATTACAAACGAAACTATAACTAATTATTGATACAAGTTAATTGTCCGATGTGAGGAACAAGAATGTGGGCTTCCGGTGAATGGTGTAATTTCATCGGTTTAGAACTTGCGTCATCGGCGTCGCGTTGCGCAGCGTCAGCGCCTCGTGTCCACTGCAGTTGTTGATGCAATTTATTGAGGGCGATGCAAGTTAGCATTATGCTATGGCGATGCTTGCGTAACATATGTATACACATGTATATGTATACACATGTATATGTATACACATGTATATGTATACACATGAGGGGCGAAAGGCTATTTGTTTTAAGCGACATTTTACGAATTGTTCAAGAACGCGGCGCGTCTGACGCAGAAAAAAACCGCTGATTCCGAATATGTATATATGTTACCGGAAATGTATGAAATATAGGAATTGTATACAATTCCTATGTATTTCCCCTAGGAAATTATAACAATAATGATACTTGGAAATATATAGAAACTATTGAAAAAAATAGGTTGGGGTTATTTTTTTTTATTTAGCATAGAATAGCAAGTATTCGCTCAAAAGTACCTTTCACTTACAACCCCCCAAATACCGCTATCCTTACAAATATACCGAATGTAGTACTCCGATAGATATTTAGGAAATGTATGGATTTCCTAGGAAATGTATACAATGACGGATTAGATTACTTTTCCGTTAAAATATATATAAGTAACTGTATATCGGCCAAAATGTCGCTTAAACAATTAGCAATTCACCCCTCGAATATATAGGTATATGTTGGACTAATAAATAGTAGTTATTTTAGTCATTTATAACCTTCTCTTACATACCTACTTACATATTATTTGTTAATTTATTTCAAATTTATATTTAGAGCTAGCCTCTGCCCCGCAGTTTCACCCGCGTTCCCGAGGGATCTTATGTTTCCGAGGGATAAAAAGTAGCCTATGTGTTAATCCAGGGAGTCAGCTACCTCCATACCAAATTTCATCAAAATTGGTCCAGCCGTTTGAGCGTGAAGAACAAACATAATCACCCACAAACTTTCGCATTTATAATAGTAGGATACATACCTAACACAACTAACCTACAAAATTACTACTTAAAATAAAACAAACTACCTTATAACTCCTCCTCTGGTTTGAGAGTACCTCTTTCATATCTTCTTTTTTGGTTTGTTTTATGGTCTTTATATAAACTAGTTTCACTCTTTATCCGTACAGGTACCTTCAACAGAAATAGAAATATACGCGTTTCCGTCATTAGTATCTTTCGCTTTCGAATTTAATCCTTAATAATATCATCCACAAAGTTGGTTATATAAGATCTAAATGGAAATATCCAGTTGTATGTACGCGGTTCATTTATTAAATTGAAAGATCCATTATTGTTAAGGCGTGTATTGGAGAGGGAAAGGAAAAGCGTGGGTAGCTTTTAAATATCTCATTATACGTTCAAGTACCAATGTTTGCATATTTTCATGACGTCAGCAATCTTGGATAAATTTTAGCTGTGTCCCGTGGTTTCACCTGTATCTTTGGGATAAATAGCTTCTGTAGTGGAACGTCACTAAAGTGACAGATGCTTTCCCGCGCTTTGCTTGGCGTCTCTCTCTGGCTTGACTCGGCTTGACGCGGAGTCGAATGTTTGGTATTTACGAAGATAAAATAAACTGTGTTCCCCAATACCATCTTTTATTAATAATATTAAGAAGACCAGTCGCCACGATAATACATGGCGCAGCCGGTGAAGAACCAATACCATTGAAAAAGTTCCCGCCTGAGTGTGAGAAACCGAAGCCTAAAAATGGACTCGACAATTGAATTTCGCCCGCCTCCTCCGTTAAGATTGGATAGCACGGACGATTTGAAGCCTCAGTGGACAAGGTTTAAACAGTCATTTAATATATATCTCCTAGCGGCTGGTCTCAATAATGTATCTGAAAATAGAAAAGCGGCAATTTTGTTGAACGCTGCTGGTCAGCAAGCGCAAGACTTGTACTATAACGTATTGAAGAAAACCGATGTCACTAAATATGAAGAAGTAGTCAAGACTTTCGAAGACCACTTCATACCAAAGCAGAATGAAGTAATTAATTCTTTCAACTTTAGTCGCAGAAACCAAGAAGATGGTGAAAGTTTTGACAATTTTTACACAGAGCTAAGAAAACTGGTAGCATATTGTGATTACGGTGAATTAAAAGACAGAATGTTGCGAGATAAGATTGTCATAGGAATAAGAGATCACCATGTGCAGCAAAAGCTTCTGGCAACGAAGGATTTAAAACTAGATTTGGCAGTTGATATCTGTAGGTCTGCGGAGATTTCTAAACATCAAGTCAAGAAAATCAGCTCATCATCCACAACTGAGTTAGTGAATGCTGTTGTCTCTCAAGAAAGGAAAAAGCAGCAGTTGACCTCTGGCCAATATTATAGAGCTAAGTATTCTAATAATAATAATAGTAATTTAAACAGTAATTTTTGTAGGTGTAAAAAGTGTAATACAGAACATGGTCCTAGGAATTGCCCTGCTTTTGGTAAGATGTGCTTGAATTGTAATAAACCAAACCATTTTGCTAGTGGCTGTCGTTTCAATAAAAAAGTTAATGATGTTGGACAGATAGGGTCAGAAAGTAACAGTAGTGGAGATAATTTAATAGTTGATACAATTGTTAAGTATTGCAACTCAATTAATAATTTAAAAAAGGAGTGGACAGATGTATTAAAAATGAACAATAAAAAGGTCAACTTTAAGATTGACAGCGGTGCACAAGTAAATGTTTTGTCACTTAGAGATTTTAGGAAAATTGTCAATTATGATAACAGTAAACTGTCTGAGACAAAAGTAGTTTTAGAAGTTTTTGGGGGCACACAAATAAAACCTATTGGACAAAGCCAATTAATGATCAGCAATTCAGACAATTGCAGTGAAAATGCATTGTTCATAGTAATTAAAGAAAATGTTAGACCAATTTTAGGTTTAGAAACCAGTATAAAGCTTGGTTTCATTATATATAATAATAAAATGAAAGAAAGTGTTTGTAATGAAAATAAAGAACTTGGAATTGAATGTGTAAAAAGTAATAATATTAAGCTAACATGTAAAGATGATGTTATAAAACGGTTCAAACAACTTTTTCAGGGAGTTGGTGAGTTTGCAGAGCCACTGCAGTTGCGAACTCGACCAGAGATACAACCAACTGTTCATCCGCCTCGACGCGTACCTGTCGGCATTAAACCCCGACTTGAGGCTAAACTAAGAGAACTAGAGGGACAAAAGATCATTACTAAGGTTGAGCATCCTGAATCTTGGGTTAGTAATCTTGTTGTAATTGAGAAAAAAGATAAAAGTTTGCGAGTTTGTTTAGACCCAAGAGATCTAAATAAATCCTTGATAAGAGAACCTGTATTAATACCAACCTTAGAAGAAATTGTAACAAAATTGACTAATAAGACTCTGTTTTCTGTCCTAGACTTAGCTGAATCATTTTATCATGTGAAACTAAGTGATACATCCAGTAACTTATGTACATTTAATAGTCCATTTGGTTGTTATAAATTTAATAGAATGCCTTTCGGTATATCAGTAGCACCTGAGATATTTCAAAAATACAATGAAAAAGTATTTGGTGACATACAAGGGGTATTCATTTACTGCGATGATTTATTATTGTATGCTGATTCAGAATTGGAACATGACAATATATTGTTAAAAGTCATGGAGAGAGCACAAAAACATAATGTTCGTTTTAATAGTACAAAATTCCAATTTAAGCTAAAAGAAGTTAGATACTTTGGTCATATCTTTTCAGAACATGGTATGAAAATTGATCCTAAAAGAGTAGATGCTATAATGAATATAAAAAACCCAAAATCTAAAAAATAATTGCAGGTTTTTCTAGGTATGATTAATTACTTGAGAAAATTTGTTCCTCAAATGTCTGAAATAGCTTCACCTTTACAAATGTTGTTAAAAAAAATGTAGATTGGCTTTGGACCAACATTCATGAAAAATCATTTAACAAGTTAAAAGAAAAAATAAGTTCAGTATCAGTTTTACAAAATTTTAATCCTAAGTGTGAAGTTGTCATACAATGTGATGCTTCACAAAACGGTTTAGGTTGTTGTATTTTACAAAATGGGAAGCCAGTTAGTTTTGCCTCTAGAAGTTTAACTACTACTGAGAAAAACTTTTCACAAATAGAAAAAGAGTTACTAAGTGTAGTGTGGGCAACAAAGAAATTTCATTATTATATTCATGGTCAAAAGTGTACTGTTCTAAATGACCATAAACCACTTGAAACTTTATTAAGAAAAAACATACATGATGTGGCTTCACCTCGTCTTCAAAGATTAATGTTAAAATTACTTAAATATGATATTAACTTCAAGTATTTAAAAGGAAAACTAATGCATATAGCAGATTTTCTATCAAGGTCATACCAAGAAACAACAGATGACTTTGATGACTCATATTCACATGAATTAATACATGTTGTAGGCTTAGCAAGCTATCTACAATGTACTGATCAGAAAAAACAAGAATTAAAGTGTGAAACACTGAAAGATAATGATTTGTTGTTATTAATTGAATTTATCAATAAGGGTTGGCCAGAAAAACAGGTACAAGTACCCGATTCAATTAGGTATTACTTTAAGTTTAGAGCAGAATTAACAGTAGATGATAATTTAGTATTCTTTAATCATAGGTTAATAGTGCCTTGTTCTATGAGATTGTATATGATTCAAAAATTACATGAAGGACACTTGGGCATGTCAAAAATGAAAAAAATGGCTAGGAGAATTTTTTATTGGCCCAATATAGACCATCACATAGAAGAGTTTGTAAATAAATGTATGAGTTGCCAAATGTATCAAAATAACAATGTAAAAGAACCTTTGATGTCACATGACATTCCAAATATTTCATTTTCAAAGCTAGGAATTGATATAATGGATGTGAAAAATAAATGTTATCTTGTAATATATGATTACTTTAGTAAATGGCTAGATATCAAACAATTCAATAATAAAAGTGCAAGTAGTATTACAAATAAGTTGATAGATGTATTTTGTATTTTTGGGATTCCTAAAGAGATTATATCTGACTATGTACCCTTTGATTCAAAGGAATGCAAGGATTTTGCTGAAGAATGGGGATTTAAATTTACATACACAAGCCCAAGGTATCCTCAATCTAATGGTATGGCTGAGCGTGCTGTACAAATTTCAAAGAAATTAATATTAAAATGTTATAATGATAAAACAGACTTTAGGTTAGCATTATTACAATACAGAGCTTCTCCTGTTTGTGGTACTAACTTAACACCTGCACAATTGGTATTTAATAGAAATATTAAAACTAAATTGCCTATTAGTCAATGTCTCTTAGAACCATGTCTAAATGAAAATGTAAGTGAATCCTTTATGAAGGAAAATGTAAGAAATATTAAGAATTATAATAAAAATTCAAGAAATAAGTCAGAATTTATAAAAGGACAGAGAATTTATTTCAAAAAGGATCCATTAAGTAGTATATGGTTACAAGGCATAATTGAGTGTAAAAATAATTATAGATCTTATAGAGTTCGAGATAAAGACAATGTTGTTTATACAAGAACTTCATATCACATAAGACCAGGCTAATAATGATCTTTCGTCTCCTCTGTATGACCTGGTCGAGTGGGCAATACGGTGTTTTGATTTGGTTCTTTATAATATAGTTAAATTGTTTTCTTATTTTTTTTTTCATTCAGGAAAGAAGGAAGAAAATGTAGAATTGTTTAAAATAGTAATAATAACGTAACGTCAATTTAGTATTTGTAATAAGATAAAATTGTATTCAAATTTGAAAGAGGGAAGATGTAGTGGAACGTCACTAAAGTGACAGATGCTTTCCCGCGCTTTGCTTGGCGTCTCTCTCTGGCTTGACTCGGCTTGACGCGGAGTCGAATGTTTGGTATTTACGAAGATAAAATAAACTGTGTTCCCCAATACCATCTTTTATTAATAATATTAAGAAGACCAGTCGCCACGATAATACAGCTTCTAACTATAATCTGATATTATAACCTATACTTATTGTATCGTAAGAATGTGTGAGTGTGCATCTAAACTAGGCCGAGTCTGTATCTTAGATCCTAGTTTCTTCCTTCGTCTTACGTAGCGATAATTTTAACGTAGGTAGTATTTTTAGTTAGGTAATGGTGTCGATTCTGTTGTTTACGAACTTAACTAATATTAGACAAGTCACCTCTCTGTCAGGTTAACCTTATTGAAAAAAGACAGAACATTTTTAATGCTGTCAGTTTAATCCATACCGTCGTAATGTACGGGTAAATAGTCCTTACCAATAAAGATCGCGCTTAAATTCACGTTGAAATATGTGATCGGATTAAACTGACAGGACTAAAATATCTTGCATCCCTTTCTTATATTTACTATTAGATAGTGAGATTAAATTTAAAACGTAAACAACAGAATCGGCACCAATATTTATGTTTTTAATGAAATTAAAATATATCTACCTCTGATAGGATAAATCTGCAATCTAGAGGCTAGCATAGGCCAGAATTGGCATCCGAGCTATGATAGCATAGCAAATATTTTCTAAAATTATGAAAAAGGCAATAAAAGCCGAGCTGGATAAGAGACTACTGCATAGGGTTCTTCAAGAAGGGTGTGAAGAAATTTTTGCAGGGTCGGCAACGCGCGAGTGATATCCCTGGTGATGCAAGGGTTCATAGACTACGGTAACCACTTACCATCAGGTGAGCCGTATGCTTGTTTGCTGCTATAGTAGAAAAAAAATATCTATACAATGTAGTGAGGATAATTTGTATTTTTTAGACTTAATAATATTACCTATCCTAAATAAATAGTAAACTTACTTACTTATAAATCGTTTAATTTTTAATCGTCTATATTGGAATAACAACCTAACAATTAAATGAATATGGTCCATTGTGAAATTTGACAAATTATGATTAAACCCATAGGTACTTTATTGACATTATACAGAGTGATACTGAATTGACTAATATAATAACTGTTTTACGACTACAATGAAAACCCAATTGGAAAGGAGTGCGCTGAAAATTGTTTAACAGGAAGAAATATTAAGCAATTTATCGATTCAATTAACTCGTTACAGCGAGTGAAAGCGTATATTTAAAGCGCTTTATTGACATTCCTCGTGTACTACAGCGCTTTACTGCTCAGCTAAAAGTTGTCACATATCATAAAACCCTCGTTTTGTTTTATTGTTTTGCGTAAAATTATTTTAACTGCGGGTGTAAGTCGAGCATTTGTTTTTACGCATACTTTCACACGTGACGTATTTTAGCCGAAATCATCTGTCGATTAAGGCGTTGTTATATCGTAAAATTACCGCCATACATATTGGAGGTGAAATCAACTTTATCTAATTTTAAATCTTGTGAATTTTTCATGCTCCATCACAAAAAAAAACACAGAGACAGTAGGACGAGCCACTCAGCAGGCGAATTCATAACTCTCTTTTGGAGTCTGCTAATAATACTGCTGAGCGAGCTAGTCTCCTTGCTTCTACTTGGAGTTTTACCTTCCCCCAACATTGGCACGATGCTCGACAATGCGTCATTTAAAATTAGCAGTTGCCTGCGATTAGGAGCCAAATGTATTGTGCTACATCGCTGCCTTTGTGGAGACAGTGCCAACACTGTGCCCAAGCACCTTGGTCATCATGGCCTCTCTTGTTGTAGGAGCGCTGGGCGTATGTCACGGCATGCGGCCATAAATGACCTAATCCACCGATCTCTTGTCACCGCTGCCGTACCAGCCGTTTTAGAACCAAGTGGCTTGGTGTGCGACGATGGCAAGAGACCGGACGGAATGACTTTAGTGCCCTGGAAGTTGGGACGACCATTGGTTTGGGATGCTACATGCGTCGATACCTTGGCTCCGTCTCACCTTCCAGACACTTCAGTTATGGCCAGTGCTGCTGCCGCCCAGCAAGAATGCCTGAAGCGCCGCAAATATGCATCTATAGGCAATGGATGCATTTTTGTGGCGTTTGGTGTTGAAACACTGGGGCCGTGGGGCCCAGATGCCCTTCTTTTGTTTAAAGAGGTCTCCCGGCGCCTTATTGAGACCTCCCGTGACAGGAAGGCTGGTGTCTATCTAGCACAGCGGATCAGCATTGCCATTCAACGTGGCAATGCCGCCAGCCTTCTTGGCACGTTCACTCAGGGTAGTGATCTGGCACAACTTTTTTACTTGTAAATATTTTGTATTTTGTAAATAGTGTTAGGGTTATATAAATTTTTAGTAGTAAATATTTAAAGTTTAGTAATTAAATGCCATACTTACTAACCCCAATCTTGTGATATATTTTTAAATTCAAGTTAAATAGAAAATTAAGAGAAACACTAGCTTTATACGTAAATCAAGCTGTTTATTTAATTTTATTTTATCTATCAAATATGTTTTGAGCTGCAGAAAGGTTTTGAAAATGTCATACATATGTTTTTTTAACAAAAATAAGTATCTATATATATGACGGAGTCAGCGACAGCCAAGCGATACAAACATCATGTACAGGGTCCAGTGGTATCAGGATCCGATTCGGTGGACATAGTGCAGACAATGAAACAACGTTTTCGATTACAACGGAGCTCCGCTCGACTGAACGTATTAACTGTGAATGAATCCCTGCCCTCTCAAGAGCGGTAGTTTATAAAGCGGTTGCCCCACCTTTCCACCAACGTCATCGGGCTCACACGTGCAACGGGTTGTGCACGTGTCCGCCAGGTAATTTCTGTTACATGACGTCACCATTTCAACCAACACCCCCACTACGATAACAAACTGAGCCAAATAAGTCCGACCAACAACCCGACACTCCGACATATATAATAGTATAGCATAGTAGCCATTTAATGAGGAGAAAAGTACCAATTTAGATAAGTGTTATTGAGTCCAAGTGGTAAGCTGCAGCTGCTTAAACAAATCGACACATAGATAACACAAATACATAAACAAAAAGACTTTACTGAACAAAACGTTGCTTTTGATAGATCTATGTGTGGCGACGGATTTTCACTATTAGGTTAGTAGCCAGATAAGTGTACGAAGTACCTACTTACTTTATCGCAATACTTTGTTTTGATTCACTGAAAGCGCAAGCAAGAACTCACGATCTTTGAAGCCACCGAAGTCACTATAAAGGAACTAGCTTCTCCATTCGTTTTATCAAAGATTTAAATCTGTCATTGCAGAAAATTTATAAAAGCAGTTAACAATCCTGGAATGTTATTGATGATGTCAATGCAACTAAAGTAGCAGTTGCTTTACTGTTTTTATATTTTTTCGCTAGACTACGAAGAAATGGTTTTCAAAGACCAATGCATTGTAGACTGACATAATTAACCAATAGTGTCCTTATTAGGATGAAGTCTTTAATGAACCACCACGTCATAAGTACAGGTGCTGTCACCTCCTGAAGCCTATTAAAAAGGAGTATTTTAAACCATAATAATATCTCTTATCCAGTAGAGGGTCGGAACGAGAAAGAAGAATTTCCGTTGTCTGTCGGACGACATCGCGCGCCCAAAAATAAATGTCCGCCGTATAACACAACTGAGATGTCACATCGGCAAAACTCGTATTTCCGATCACTTCCGATTTACTCAGCTAATAAAAATCATTCATTATCGCGCCATTCAACGCTATTGGCACAATATATTCCCGCGTTAGTTCGACTCAAGTCAGCGTTGGGAATGCACGTGAGTTATTTATTCCCTACACTTCAGGACAATTTAATGGTACAGCTATTTATTTTATTTTCACTATGACTTCGTTAAAACGTGGTAAGCCGTATAATAGTCAAAGTCGTGAAATTATTTTTAATGTTTATCAATTTATGAGTCAAGAGGCCACGGAGTGTAAAAATATAGTTTTTGGGAAAGATCACTTTCAAAACCTTCAAGAGCGAACTGCGAAAGCAACTTCTTTACTGTCCTAAATTTAAATGACTCATCATCATCAGACAGCGACGAATCGTTTGACGACAAGAGGCGCTGTTAAGACTGGGGATATAAGTATGGATGTCGAAGGCGTTAATTTTGATTTGTGACATTCATCGTTCTAGCCATGTACCCTCCATATCAAATGTATCAAAAAAAAAATATAAACAAATAATACATACTTTATAAACGTGATCACTTATTTTGCAAATAAGTGTATAAACATCTACGCATCAATTTTACGAATGTATTTGATTATTTAAATTTACAAGTTATTGCGTTGGCAGAAAGATCATTTTCGCCTAAAGTAGTAATAAACATGGGTAATTTTGTAGGCGCACTCGTTTCGGGAATGATCGATTTTACGAATTTTGCCGATGCTTCATCTATGTTGTGTTATTCTGTACGAACCGTTATTTTTTGAGATTCTACACCATATTTCCCAGCTGATTATGTCAACTTCATATAAATCCGGCAAAACCAGAGACCTGTACACTTCGTTGGAAAAAAAGTAGGTCCAAAAAATTTTTTTTTCAATTCAGTTGAATTTAAAAAATCATTGGAATCTATATATATAAAAGAAAGTCGTGTTAGTTACTCCACTTATAACTCAAGAACGGCTGAACCCATTTAGCTGAAAATTGGCAGGGAGGTAGTTTAGAGCCAGGAGAAGGACATAGGATAGGTAGGGGTAGGTAGGGTAGGTAGGTAAGGTAGGTAGGGGTAGGTAGTGGCAGGTAGAGGTAGGTAGATAGGTAGGGGTAGGTAGGGTAGGTAGGTAGGGTAGGTAGGTAGGGTAGGTAGGTAGGTTAGGTAGGGTAGGTAGGTAGGGTAGGTAGGTAGGGTAGGTAGGTAAGGTAGGTAGGGGTAGGTAGTGGCAGGTAGAGGTAGATAGGAGTAGGTAGGGATAGGTTTGTAGGTCCCAGTTTTATTTTTGTTCTCTGGGCAGGACAACGTCTGGCGGGTCAGCTAGTATAAAATAAAAATATTGTGTTATCGATCAAAAAGTACCAAAACCTTATCAATATCCCTGATATCTTCATTTCACATGTAAAATAAGATATTACAAGTCGTCCTTGGCACATAAAACAGAACTAATAGTTTGTTAGCTAATCGATAGTGCCGGTCATCCCTCAAATGTGCCAACTAGGAGTACATAAATAATGCTATCGAGGCAAGTGTGCCAGTCACCGTTCTCTCGTTCGAATCATGATCGGACAGGAATTAAAGTTTCTGGCACAGTCATTGCTACGGAGAAGATGCTCTAAGAGCAGATAAGAATTATCTGAAACTATAGATTTTGATATGCATAAATTTAGTACTATAACGTATTGATTGTTCCTCTATATAAAGAAAAAAAAAACAATTTAAAATATTATCAATTGGATTGCAGCGAAGCTGGTGAGACGAATGATGCCTGTGTGTCGTATTTTGGAATAGACCTCCAGGTTTTTCAATTATACGACCCAATTTGATCATCATGGGGTAAGAATAGTCTGTTTGTTTTGCAATAGCAAACTCATTAATATATTCTTTTGTTATATTTTACTACAAACATTCTACTACTACACATTTTATTAAAAAAAATCCTTTTCATATGAATGTTGATGACCTATGAACTAAATATATGGAAGGATTAACAAATAATGTATCCCACAAAATGTAGATAGGAGCTTGGCAATTTTACTATTTCCAAACACCTACTATTTTGTTCCGACAGCTGCAATAGAGAGCCAATTTCCTTCTAGGCTTTGTGTGCTTACTACTTTAGGTCACATTATTAGTGATTATGGTGAGATTGTGGTCAACCATAAGCCTAAAAAAGAAACAAATAACTCTATTAGCTCCATGTGTATCTTAACCTTTAACTTGGATCGATTCAGCAACTTTTGTATTGTAATCAGTTTGGGTTAATCACTGGAATTGGGATCAAACTTTTTCTATTATGTTGCAGAGACCTTTACTTTTAATCCTGTGATCGCTAAATTTTACATAAAGATCAGGGAAAGTAGATCATTACAAGCTTTTAGATTTTACTCTTCTAGGATTCCATAAAACACTGGAATAAATTACATATTAAATGAAAGGGCTCATTGTGAGAATCTCATTTTTTTTTTATAATGTTGATAAATAGTTTTGAAGTTATTTAAGAAAATAGGCGAAAATTTACCATTCCCCCTTTATCTCTGAAACTACTGGGCCAAAATAATTGAAAAAAATACAGCTCCCTGGCCAGCTGGCCTGGACTAGTTAGTCCTGAATGATAAAAATTAAATCTACTCCTAAATTAAAATTTTCTTAAACTTTTATCCTTCTATCACATAACTTTATCTAAAGTAAACAGTTTTTTTTTATTAGTTTTGTTTGAAATTTCAAAATCGATTTTCTATAAATTTATCGGGATATTAAACATTTCATAGTCAATTTGAAAAGTCAATAATTCAGCCAGTGTCACCACCTGTCGGTTGCGGCTTTTATTAAAAAAGTTCTCATTGTTCAAGGATTTAATTCAGAAATTTTGACCTCGGATTTTTTTGCAAATTAATTCTTTCAGCCAGTCTCTGAATAATTCAGTCGAGACTCTTCAGCAAGCTCTTGAGGGAGGCATCTTTAACATAGATGGGGAATTCATATTTCTTTTCAGACCATTGTCATAGGAATTACAATACATTGAGTAAAAAGATGGGTACCTACTTATGTAACTATTTAGACATTTACATAATATTTTTAATTAGACAAACTTTCAATATTCGAAATTCTTAAAATTAATCTAATTTTTTTTCTGTACTCTGGAGTCACTAGGCTACTCATTCTGTTTTCTATTCACCGGACAGTGTGTCAGCCAAGACTTTTCAAAAAATAAGGTAACGCTCCGGCAGTGTGTAATGTTACACGTACCATTTCGAGCTAATGATAATCTACACTAGATTTGTAAGCTTTCAGAAAAATAATTGGCTGCCCGGAATTATTAAATCATAAACTTTATGTTTTTAACCCTATATTTCCAGCCTACAGATATGAGTACAGCCAGACATGTAAACATTCATTCTTATTATTATTTGTTTTTACCCTTGATACAAAGATAAGTGTTAAATAGAAAATGTTGCGTCACTCTACATTACTTTTACTAAGTCGACATGCAAGCTCTGTAATACACACGTCAGACTGTCGACGAGTTAGCAAAGATGTATTTTTGCTCAAGAAACAAAAAATATTCTATAGCACAACCCCTCAGAATTCGCTGGAGTCTAGAAAATCAAATGACTGTAGGTATAGAAGGCATCTAAACATATTGAAATACAATTATTTCATTATTAAATTTGCCTTCATATTTGGTTTTAACACAGGTCACATTTTAAATTTCGCTTGAGCTTTCGGAAAATATCGTGAGAAAAGCACAGCACAGGTAGAGTACTTTGTGTTAGTAGGTGCCCTCTAGGCTTTGTGTGCTTGCCACCATCGGCCACATCATCACTAACCACGGTGAGATTGTGGTCAAACTCAGGCGAATACGTACTAAAAACAAAACTAAAACATTTGTATTAACGAGGAAATCGGGAGCTCATTCTCTCGCCGATTGTGAGACGTATGCCTTAGGCACTTCCCCACGTCCCTGAGGAAGTCCGGTAAGTCTACGAATAAGTTAAAGCTGGGATTCCATCGATCGTAGCATAATATCCTCGCCTGCTGTACGGTGGTGTCCAGTCTCGGTATTGTTTCATTGACGAAATTATATAAGAAAAAATACAAATTAAAATATTTTTTATACCTATTTAGGTTGTTTATATATTTGTTGTAAATATTGTTATATTATAACATTTATAAAAAATACTTTAGCATCCCTCTGTTGCTTATTAGGTAGATAATAAATATTTGAACGTTGTTGTTTGAAATGTTAATATCTTACTTTAAGTATTAAGCTCACAGAGTCAGAAATAAATTATGTAGGTTTAATATTATTTCTGATTTATATATTTATGGGGTAGTAACAAGTGAAGCGTCAAATATACCGAGTAAATATAAATTGCTTTTTACGCACTCTATTTCAGTTGCCATGAAAATGTTCCCGAGCATGTTTTATTCATAGAAAATATTAGGTACTTGTGTCCCCCTAAGACACATTTTACACGCTATTACGTAAATAGCTATAACATTTTTTTAATATTCATAGCGTAGATATTTTATGCAAAAGGTTTAGTATTCTTTGGTTAGTAGGTGGGGTACCTGCCGATTTTAATATTTTTTCGAGACGTTGAATACGTTAAAGGTACATTTTTGACAGTTACTGTTTTTTTCACTTCTTGTAAAAAAAAACTGTATTCATTTTCATAAATAGGGCTATTTCCTGTTATTAGCGTTATAAAAATAAGTAAGGTCGATCATTTCAGAACTTATTTGACAAAACACACTTACTAGAACGAGTACAGGATTTTTTATTCCGATAATGGAGTGTACCAGAAGTTTTTGTGGTGCTTAAAATAGAGAATAAATAATCATACTTACTGGTAATGAAACAGTTATTTAAAAATATACACATACTTGAGCAATAATTTTTAAACTAATAACATATCTTTCCATTTAATTATAAAATATTTCGGAGTAGACTTTACTAAACTGATCTTTGTCGAGGAGGGAATACGGATAGTGAGTTTGAACTGAATTCTTATGAATGTTCCTACGTACGTAACCATTCTAGGTATCCAAGCAGAATAATGTTAAAAATGAACGAAGGGTATCAAGCACCTTGCTGTAGTATGTTACCTTCCAACCTTTTTAATTTAAATATCGTGTGTATTCTGTATAGTTAGATTTAACGTCTACAAAAACCTATATACTTTTTGTTTATTATTGATATTAGAATTCTATAGGTACTAATATTATAAAGAGGTTATATTTGTTTATTTGTTATCTTCGGAGCTACTAATTCGAGTTCTTAAATGTTGAATGAAGATAGTCAAAACTAAAAATAATCTGTTCATAAAATAGTAGAGGTACGTACGGTACGGTAGAAACGTATTTTTCCCATGATGAAAATCTAATGGCAATATATCTGCATAAACTTTTGTAGTTATATTATTTGAAAATTCTATTTAATATACCTTGTCCTTTTCAACTACTATAAACATAAATTTGATGAAACGTAACATGTTTTGGTTTGATAAATACAGCATATCAGCAACAAATTATGAATGGTCTATAATTTGGGCCAAAGCAGGAATAAATCACGCATCGGGAGACGTGAACCAAGTTTCATGTATTCTCTAAGGAAATACGAGAGATATTTTTATGACGATGTAGGTAGGGTACGTAGTAGTACACACAAATAGTCAAATATATGTATTTCCTATGTAGGAAAAATATGAATTGATGTAATACAGTTCCAATACATAATATTTGAATACAAGTGCAAAACATCGTCTTATTTTTACTCTGATTTTTATGTTTTTGTTTGATTTTGCAACAAGGAAAATAAATATACCAAAATAAGAAGATACAAACAAACAATTTGTAATTAGAGTAGGTATTTATTTGAAAGAGCAACGATACTTCACGGAATATAAAAATAAGTAGGTACATGCATCAAACGAACTGAAATCTTTTTACATAAAAAAGCCTTCAAAAAATTACCAAGCTTCGTAAGAATCAAATTGCGTTTTAATAACATTTCAAGAGATTAAAGAAAAGACAATGCAAAAGTTAATGATTTTTTTTACAAAATTAAAACAACTTTGTAACAAACGCTGAAAATAATATATACCAATAATGAATTGTAAACTAGCGGTATTTGCAATCATACGGTGACACAATATACCTAATATTAGGACGGATATTAGAATGGGGTGCTATTCAAGTGAAGTATAGCTAATAGGTAAAAAATATTGTTTTTAAAGTTTCTTTGTATTTATTTTGTTTACTTTTTACGAGACTTAAAGGACTGAAGTGGTTATTTTACACGGGTTACTAACTACAGTCGATTGAAATATCACAAATTTTAGACCATAAGTATTCAAGCATAAAGTTTCCCATCGAAATCGATTTCTTTTTAGAAATACCAGTCCCACAGATTCATCATTTCAATGCCACTTTTATGATGCTTAAAATACACTGTAATTATCGGTGTTTTTTGAACGGCTTACCCTCGCCAATATTTCACCCCTCGCCACTGGTGGATAGATACCTATTACCTAATAGTTTAACATTAAGATCGTATAATTTCCAATTAGAAGATAATTAGGAGTAATACGAAACCCTAGCTATGGCATGCATCATGCATATATGAACTTGGCCAGTTTATTATGCTCATTATTCTTTAGACGTAGACTTCGTGTACCGTATTTATGTACCGATTTACTGCCTCATTCCGAAAAAAGGATGTTGGAAAATAAAACCCGGTATATTACCCTTAACTGGCTGTCTAGCCAGTGGTTACTTTCCAGACATAAACAATAACAACATTCACTTTAAAAAAATACTTTGTTCAAGAACCCTTCCAAAACGTCTAAAATAACGCTAGTAATTTGAGAAGGGTCCTAAAATTAATTAAAACAGATACGGGAAATCCTTCTAATTGCTGGGAATCGTTTCAGAAACTGTACCCTAAAGGCACATTGGATTTCTTCTATAAACACACTGAACAATTTGCATTGGATTTTGAGATAATTGGATTCGGTTTCTTTTACTTTGATCAATTTCTAAATGAAGCGGTCGTTTAATATTCCTTTGGTTATTCCCGTGAACAACGAATAGTTTGATATCGTGGATCTTGGATAAAGTGTGTTCTTGTTGAAGAAAATGAAGCACAGAAAAGTATTATTGTACAGAAAATTTTGCATCCTTTCATGTTTACCACCGCTATTTAAATTCTGGGTTGGTAGAGAATTTTAAAAGTTTCCTAGATCGTACAGTGCAACTAGCTTAGTTCTTTGCAAAACCACTAAGCGAGCACTGTGCAATATTTTTAACCGACTTCATTTAACTATTTTCAGGTCTTTTCAACCCGTATGATCTCTGAGGCTGATTATGCCTTTTAAAAAAAAAACATTCTAAGTGAACCTGTTAAATAAATGAGCATGGCATGGTTTTAAAAAAACCGGCCATGTTCTATACCAATTGTAGAATATAAGGTGTTTGTAATAGGAAAAACCTTTACGTGTACCTATGGGAGCTCTCCTATTTTTTATTTTTTTTTTAGTGTTTGTTGTTATAGCGGCAACAGAAATACATCATCTGTGAAAATTTCAACTGTCTAACTATCACCAGGTCAGACGGATAGACAGACAGCGGAGTCTTAGTAATAGGGTCACGTTTTACTTATTTCAACATTAAATTAAGAGTCTATTATTCGATTTTCTTGTATGTAAAACAAAGCGGACCAAATTAAAGTTCTTCAAGTACATGTGATTCTATTTGAAAATCAATAGGGTAGTTGACACTGTCAAAAATAAATGACCAAACACTAACCAATGCATATAACATCTAAAAACACGTGGAAATATCAAATATCTTGTACATTTAATGCTTTTTATGATTTTTAATTACCAGTGGAACCACTAAGAGTAGATTATTTCATGCTGTGAAACTATGACGTCATAGTGTAATATTTCATACAAAATTACATATAAGCTATCGTTTTGACATTTATTAAAAAGTAGCTGATTTGGTATGTCAGCATCACCCTATTATAGGAATAGTATTATGACATTCTACCTCATCCTCTGGCATTGTGGTCTAAGTCGCTAGTCCAAGGATAATTTAATGTCTTGGTAAGTTATTTAATTAAAACATACTTCCATGTAGGCCAAAGTTTTCTTACAAGAATAAAATCGTTTTACGAGTAATATGGCCTGCTTAAATTGGCATTAGCTCGTGCACTCAGGGCCATATATAATGTTAAGTGCGCCAACTCTGAAGCAGCACCGGCTGGATTTATGTGAGGTCGAGTTTAAATGTCTTCGCCTTAATCCAGGCCGTTTTGTTTGTATTTTCAAAGATTTGAGAAAGTCCGCTCGAAAGGTTTTAAAATTTTACACTTGGTCTGAATTAAACAGCTCAGTCAAACAGATTTATTTTGTTTAAATACAGGGTGATTTTGATATACCTAGTTGGAGATTTCGTGGGTGAGAATTTATCTATACTAATAATAAAGCTGAAGTTTGTTTGTTTGAACGCGCTAATCTCCGGAGTTACTGGTCCGATTCGAAAAAATTTTTCACTAATAGGAAGCTACATTATCCCCAAAGATTATAGGCTACTTTTTATCCCGGGAACGCGAATAGAACTGCGGGAAACAGCTAGTATAGAATATAGATATAACATTCCATTGGTTGGAAATCAAATCCATCTGAACTTTACTTTCGTTACTAGGTACGCTATGTAAATACTCGCACGAGTTTCTCTTTCATGGTGGATGTCAAATGCTGTTGCTATAGAGAGAGATAGCGCCGTAGCCGTCAATATTGGCAATATTGGTGATCATGTATATGTATGTGTTAACATGTTATATATGTTGGACCCAATAAGCGTGTAACCATACAAATGATGGCTTACGTCACCTACCGATGTGTGTTCTGTTAGCAGTGGAATTTTAAAATAAAATAAGTATTTTGTTACATATTCGTAACTTCTACTAGGTACTTACTTTATACAGTAATTTGTTACTTTAAAGTTTTGTATTTTTTATGTTTTGGATTATTTAACTGAAATAGTTAATTATTTTCAAGAAATAATTAAATTAATAATTTTGATGTAGGTAATTTAGCTTAATTAGGTATACTATACTCGCGTCCCGTCCCGGCTTCGCACGGCTTTATATGTTTTTATATGTATGTAGGTATTAAACATATAAACCTTCCCTTAGAATTACTCTATCTATTGCTGAAGTAGTTTAAGAGACCTAAGCGAACAGACAGTGGAAGCGACTTCATTTTATACTATGTAAAGATACACCTGATAATTATACATAAATATACTTACAAACATAATTACTTACACCCAGGCTTACGTAGTAACATACATGTCCAACGATTTGTAATTTGAGGGTATACATTATTTATATACCAATCGTCTAAGCTGGCCCGTTGATAAAACAAAAACTTAACCTATAACTTAGAATATATTTTATAAATTTTTCACCTGAATTCATAATTTTAAAGCCTTTAGCTTAAAGAATTACAAAACTTTTGTGAATAGCTTTAATATTTCGTGGAAACTTAGTATCTTAGGAAAGTACAAATTGTTCATTGAACGCGAAAATTTGTTTACATAACATTATTACAAAAGACTAAAGTTATTGTTAACTAAAGTATTCAAGTACATTGGAAATTCGTATTATTATCGGATAAAAGTCAATAAAGAGTCCGGCTCTCGCATGGAGGGTTCCGTGGGTGGAGAGTAGGTACAGCAATGAATTATTGTGTAAGGTCCGTAGACCTTAAGCCGTAGCCTATATATACTTATATAGCCGGAGGTGTCTCTGGTTTTCTTTAAACCAATGATTTTAAGGTAAATGTTATTATTTTATTATGAAAATTTGTTCACAGATCACAGATCTTACAATCATAACCTTTTTTTTTACTATGTATAGGCCTGTGTTTGACCACAATCTCACCGTGGTCAGTGATGAGTGGCCGATTGTGGTAAGCACACAGAGTCTAAAAGGGAATCGTTCTTAATAATTATTATACTTATATATAATGGTATAAATATTAAAGTGAGTAATTAATTAATACTTCAATGTTTTAATTATCAGAAAGATAATTTATTAATTTCATAAATGTGACGTGCGTGACATACATGACATATACACATATCCAAAAGCGCGGGAGGAAAACTCCACCCACAGATTATAAAAGGTACCTTAGTCTATAACACTCTCCCCTACTTAATAAAATTTAAAAACAAAATAAAATAAACTATTCTAAAGTTTGCCCACATTTAAGTAGTTGGTTGAAATGTAGTTTCCATTGCAAGCCCTCCACATCTACAATATATATTGTACTAGCTAACCCTTGCGAAAAAATAGCCTATAACCTGCGGAGATTATGTAGCTTCTTATAAGTGAAAGATTTTTTCGAATCTGACTGGTAAAACCAGAGATTAGCGCATTCAAACAAACAAATTAAAATAAGAACGCTGTTTTAATTTATTGACAAAAGAAACGAACTCAAATATAAAAATAATATTAATTGAAATCGTTAATTATTGTAAATACGATAGAAATAGTATAACATCAAAGTAAAATTTTCTTTTTTAGTATTAGCTTTGAGCCTGCTTAAAGGCGATAGATGTGTGACCTCTGTTAAGTTCAGTAAGTTCAAATATAGTTGGAGACATACCTATTATGTATTGTACACACAAACATCTATTATTGAAAATTCTTATTTTTTTCAATCCTTAAGAAGTCCTTTACACTTCTAAAATGCAATACCATGCAATTAATTTATAGTAGTTTAATGAAATAATTAGACTACAATTATTAACAACAAATATACAAACTACACTAATATTTTATAGAGAGAATATTTTTTTTTATTTGTATTGAATATACTCAGAATGATTGGACCGAATTAAAATCTTTCACCGGTACAATATATAGGTACTAACAATATGTAACATAGGCTATATTTTATTTTCAAAAAAATTAAGGATATCAACGAAAACTCCAATAATGTAATACATGGTGTAAAATCTATACTAATAATAAAACTGAAGAGTTTGTTTAAATGCGCTAATCTCCGGAGTTACAGGTCCGATTCGAAAAATTCTATCACTAATAGGAAGCTACATTATCTCCAAAGGTTACTTTTTATTAGCGATGCGAAAAGCAAAGACGTTGGAAACAAACATGATGTTGGAATATTCTCAAATCTATATAACGTCATAATCATATTATCTATGCATAAATCAACAAATGTTGCACTGAACATTCATGTACTATGCACAATCAAAGCTGAGTTTCAGTGGGAAGCTGTGCCGTGTACACTTCATAGTTTGATTAAGTAAGAAACTCTACAGGATTATTAGTTTGAAACTAAGTACTACAGGATTAAGATATTACTACTAACTATAGGACGTTCACCTATTTTCCTGACATTAAAAGTATTCTTTAATATCTCCGGGTTCTGCTAATGACAACATTTACTTCTTTAAACATGCGTAGGTATATTTCAATTTTATAGAAACCTAGCTGACCCGGCAGACTTTGTCCTGCCCTGAGAACAAAAATAAAACTGTGACCTACCTACCTATCCTTACCTACCCTTACCTACTCCTACCTACCTCTACCTGCCCCTACCTGCCCCTACCTACCTCTACCTTACCCCAACCTACCCCTACCTATCTACCTACCCCTATCGAACTACCTACCCTCAGAATTTATAAATGCGTATTTTGGGTAATATTTTTAACATGTAGACTGTTAGGTATTCATAAGAAGTCTAAAAAACCTAACTTTCAATGTAACCTTTACTTGAGTTAGATATATAATATCATTTTCATCTCTGTATGGCCACTTTTTATAAAACTTTGTCTTTACAAATGATAAGTAGCTGTCAGATGAAATAGGCTATATCTGTACGCCTTTGTAAAGTTCAAATTGGCCGTCAAATAAACGTGATGTAATTTTCTAGAGTAACATATGTTTTTATGTAATAATCAGGTTATGTGTATCTTCGTAAGAGATCTAAAAGCTAATTTCAACTCTGGAATAATAGTATATCAAATTAATATTCGGGCTTTAGAAAGTACTTACTTCAAGGGTAGAAAAAATACGAACCTTAAACTGTCTTAAAGTCTCTTAAACATTTTTAGGCGGATTTTTATTACCACCATAAAAAAAATATAAAAACCCACTCAAATATTATGAGCTGTCAAATAACTTAATGTTATCATGAATAATGTGTGTGACAGATTCAGGATATTTGATCCAGACGCCATTTCAAAGCCAACCAAAATCTCATTTAGCACAAAGGTCGAAAGTCTATTGTATTCATAGGTATACGTTGCATATTATGACACACTGTCATGCGCGCTGCCCTATTTATACACAACTAGCTGTTTCCCGCGGTTTCACCCGCTTTCTTGGAATCAAAAGTCGCCTATAGCAATGGGGATAATGTAGAGAAATATTTTTTAGAATCAGTTCAGTAGCTCCGAAAATTAACTCCTACGTCCGAACTTATAAACACATAAGTACCTACAAATTTACAAATTTTACATCGTTAAATATTATTTTCTGTTTCTTTCAAATATTACTTCGGTATATAAAATCAACTGTCAGATGAGAGTATTTTATGTATATTTCTAGGGCCTAAGCTTTAACAAAATCGCTTTAAGAACGTAGCCATGAATATTATAGCAGACAGAAACATTCTGACACATACTCAACTTATCTGTTACAGTTTTTGTAGAAGAAGAAATAAATTATATTTCTCTCATAATTATATTTTTGAGATATTTCAGGAACAAAAGGTTGAAAATCCTATAATCTCTGATTTGTAAAATTTTCCTATGACATTTTGGTTGATAACCCTAATAGGTAGATCCTAGCTCATTTAATAAATGTAGAAAATAATGTTTTCTGTATCGAAAATTATTGTTACAAAACATTGTAACGTTATTTAATGAGAATATTGGGTTTAGTTAATAATACGTGGCCTGGAAGTTATTTTGTGAGACTAGAAAAAGAAAATATAGTTACACAGAAAAAAAATTATTACGACTTCGACATGATGATATCTACTAATTACTTGGAGCAAAAACAAGACTATTAAATGAGCAGCGAAATTATCAGGGATTATCTTTATGAACAAATTTTATTATGGAAACAAACCTGAAATCATGAAAAAAAAATCATACAAAATATCTATCTTGTTCGGCCGCAATGTATGTCTAAAAGTTATCCTGTTTAAGCTCCCTACATACCCGCTAAGAAATATAAGTTTTTAATTGTTTCTACACGTGACTAATGTACAGCTTACTGTTAATGATTATCCGGGGAAAGCGAGTAAAACCGCGAGGAACAGCTAGTCTATACTTCTATACTAATATTATAAAGAGGAATGATTTGATTGTTTGTTTGTATGTTTGTTTGTTTGCATTGAATAGGCTCCAAAACTACTGAACCGATTTGAAAAATTCTTTCACTAATAGGAAGCTACATTATTCCTGAAGGTAAAGGCTACTTTATCCCGGGAACGCGAGTGAAACCGCTCGGAATAGCTAGTGTTTTAATAAAATCGTCAAACAAAATACAGAGCCTGTAGTTTTCAACAAAGGTTGTTGATGTATTCGACTATTTACATTTGCATATCTTATAGCTCTACGTCGTTGTAAGCCCTGTAGATCGAGTCACTAAAGCGCTGTTAAAGACTGAAACGCTGCGATCATGCGAACTCCATTGCCTGGGGCTTGTAGTCAAGGATCCAATGTTTCTCTTTGTTTCAAGTATCATAAATATTAACTATTCGATATCCGGCGTAGAATTAGATATTATACTCGTATATGAATAACGACATCATTATGTAACTAATTAAGTAATCTTAATTTTTGGATTAAACTACTATAAAACTTTTTTTATTACTAGCTGTGCCCCACTGTGTCACCTTTGATATTATTTGGCCTATGAATTTCCTCAATAAACGGGGTATCTAATGAAAACAGTTTTTAACAGGATGTTCTTGACATAAACTCGTTCAAACATATACTGCAAACCTTCAGCTTAATAATATTAGTATAGATTAAGCTTTAATCCAGCAAAAAACAGAATTAAACATTGTCTCTATTTTCCCAATTTTCAATCGTGCCTGATAATATAATTATCAGCCTTACATTATTTACTCTCTTCCATAGGTAGATAAACAATATGTCAACACGTTTGGCCTGTAGGTTTTCCATCGTATTTTGAGTGAAGTTTCGTTTAAAGTTTTAGATTAAAAAAATAAACTCACGTTGTTAAATGCTCAGTGTCGATAAATGAACATTTAAAAAGTATTTCAGTAAAAATTGCGTGTTATAATACAATGAAGCCGTAAAAATAATAATTATGGAACCATTCCTTACCTGCCTATCTTCTGGACTACATCAAACGTTTCGAGCGGGATTCAGCCGCATTCAACATTGCCCGTAAACACAGCTGTAATTAAGTAAAGCTACGGAATATCGCAGTACTTAATGTGTGCATTACATCCGCTGCACTTTGCACTTAATTCATGTGCATTTCGGGTTTTAAAGGTACTCTAAAAGAACTGCAAATCGTAGGTACTTACGACTTTTTTCATCTGTATGGTTTTTGTTGAACTTTCAATCCGTCTAGACAAGTCTCGTCTGTAAATAGTGTACCTATAGAACATGCAATTAATAAGTATCTATAATCTATTTTTGACGCTGACTGCATGACGTCTACTAAAATAAAATAAAATGTTTATTTTGTTTATGTGTTTTTCTGTCATTTTGCCACGGTATTTGATTCCACTATAATCAATAGGCAAAACAAATGTAATTTCATCCGCTTTCCAGAGTGTTTTTTTACCGTGATAAAACGTAGACTATACATATGTTATTTCAGGGTATGATCTCTCTATGGGCTAAGTTTCAACCAAATCCGTTCAGTAGTTATACGTGAAAGAGTAACAAACATCCAGACGGGCCAGTTGGCGCAGTTGGTTAAGACACCACGTATTGCGCCGCAGGTCGTGGGTTCGATTCCCATCCAGGACAAGCATTTGTGTGCCTGAACATGTCTGTTTGTCCTGAGTCTGGGTGTAATTATCTATATAAGTATGTATTTACAAAAAAAAAGTAGTATATGTAGTATATCAGTTATCTGGTTTCCACAGTACAAGCTCTGCTTAGTTTGGGATCAGATAACCGTGTGTGTAGAAATGTCCCAGGATATTTATTTATTTATTATTTATTTTATACGTCCTCACAAAATCGCATTTATAATATTAGAAGGAAGGAAGTAAAAAAAATAAACTTATCTACCCTAACAATATCACAATTCACTATCCAAATCCACTAAGCTAATGCTTATCAACGTTATAAACAAACCGAATGCAACATAGCTGAAGCGTGATCTATCATCAGATCCCATAGCAGCGATACGTTACAGGGGTGCCAAACCAGCGGCCCGAGTGCTTTACTTTGACAGATCGCACTGCCCCGAAGGTTGCAAACCTCTGCAATAACGTACACCGATACATATTCGCTTATAATGGATTGTGCTACCTAGAGTATTGGATACGTAAAAATAAGTGGGAGATTCCAACAGTAAGTAAATAATAAGTTTAAATTTAATGTATTTATTAGTGCCGATTCTGTTGTTTACGAACTAAATAAATTTAATCTCACTATATCTCTTTCTAATAGTAAATATAAGAAAGGGATGCAAGATATTTTATTCCTGTCAGTTTAGTCCGATCACATATTTCAACGTGAATTTAAGCGCGATCTTTATTGGTCACGACTAATTACCCGTACATTACGACGGCATGGATTAAACCGACAGCATTAAAAATGTTCTATCTTTTTTCAATAAGGTTAAAATGAAATAGAGGTGACTTGTATAATATTAGTTAAGTTCGTAAGCAACAGAATCGGCACCATTGTATACTTAGCTGTTCGTACCCGGACTACCCGGACAAGGTTTGTATGAAAATAAAACCGGACAAGGGCGAGTCTGACTCGCGCACCGAGGGATCCGCAATTTCCTATGGTACTTTAAATACCATAGACTTCTTATAGGTTTTCCTGTAATCTATAGGTTTTGGCCCAGTATTTTCTGAGATAAAGGGGGGAATGGGTCAATTTTCGCCTATTTTCTTAAATAACTTCAAAACGATTTAGCTTATAAAAAATCATACTTGAGATCCTCACACCTCCAGTGTTGTAGCACTTTCTTCTATCTCAACATTACTCTAACGAATCCAATAAAAAAGTTAACGTAACCGTATTTATTTTTTATAAATTTACGTTGCTTTAATTAATTAATAGAACTATTTCTGTGAAGTTTTCGTACAAATAGTTCCCCCAGAGTCGCGTCGCGCTTGTCAGCGGGAGCTGTTATTAAATAAACATAATTTTTAAGAACTTCTATTCATTACAGTAGTAAAGTTGAGACTATTTGGATCTTCAAATTAAGGCGACTATATACGAGGAAGAAATTATTATTCTAGATTATGGTTTTCTCTGCATTCTTTGTTGCAAGAGATTTGTAAAAAATATTTTGTTAAACTAGAGAATATGACGAGGAATAATTTTTAAAAATATTTTTTCATCATCAACTATAAATCGTAAATATGCCCTTATATAAACTAAGAATGAAGTTTTCTCTTATGGTTGGTCCTTCCAAATAACTTGAAAATATTGATATAAATTAATCAACCCGCTTGGCTTTAATGTTACCTACTCGAGTAGGTAGGTAATCGGGGAACATGGATAAAAAAAAGATTCCTCAAGAGAAGTTAACCTCCTCTTTTTATGAAGTCAGTTATGAAAAATTATCGAGAAAAACTACTGACTGGATGCACTAATTGCTTTTTTTTGGGAGTTCCCGAAATTTGTCTCAATTCCCGAACAGTAGAAACTTCTTAACTAAACCCGATAGATAGAGTCCATGTTTTACAGGGAAAGTTTAAATGAGTTCTCTTTTTATGGTAGGCAACCAGGCGCCACGGCAGGTTTTGTGTAGTTTGATCGAGTTGTGTTTACTTTAGGGGATGGAATCTCTAGGACATATGTACAAAGTCGCGCTTTTTTGAAATGCTAAAATCACACTCGTTTTAATATTTTTTAATGCAATCTATAGCTATTGATAAGTACAATGGTGCCGATTCTATTGTTTACAAATTAAAGTAATATTAGTCACGTCACCTCTCTTTCATATAAGCCTTATTGGAAAAAGATCAACATTTTTAGTGCTGTCATATTAGTCCATGCTATAGTAATGTATGGGTAAATGGTCGTGACCAATGTAGATAGCGCTTTCTTATATTGTTTGTTAGAAAGAGTCAAATCTAAATGTCAAAAATACAATGTTGTTAATACATTTGGTGAATTCATAAAATCTCTATGATCTAAGTTAAATTGGAGCAAATTTCACCAATGACATACCACCCTTATATTGAATAAATGATACTTGATATCACAAACATTACGCTCTACCTATGAGACAGAGCGGATAGACCGTCGACTTAAATATGTTTTATCTCCAGTTTATGCTTAAAATTTATGCCACTTTAGCAAAACAACATTAGACGACAAAGAAGAAAATACAGATATTAACGCATAAACTTTACATCTGATGTAAAGGAAACTTATGAGAACTTTTGTAAGTTTCATGCGGTTTTACAATAAATAGACGTAGCGCCGTTGTACCACAATCGTAAATCTCTGGAGTTGAAACTTGCCTAGGGTCGTTAATGTTTTCATCCTGGGGGACATGTCTAAAATAGCCAGACATAAGAGTAGAAAATAGTTCGGGGACCATTGTGTATTGGATTTCAATATCTATTTGACTTATGTACGGCTTAGTGAAAGAAATAAGAGTTTATTAAATCAATGTTTAGTACTTACTTTCATGTAGTTTTATTTCTCGATAATAAGCTAGCATATAATACCAACATTATATGAAAACTGTAGTCGAACGTACAGTTATATATAAAAAATTACAAAACACTAATTATCGATACTAGCTGTCCCCGCAGTTTCACCATCGAAGAAAAGATTTTTTCGAATCCGACTGGTAGAACTGACTGATTCCAGAGATTCAAAGAATCAAACAAACTTTTCAGCTTTATCATTAGTATAGATATAGAAAGATGATTTGTAGATATATGTGTATAAAAATCTATCTAATTAAAAAAACCTATATATAAACTTATATATTTAAAAATGTGTACATACTTTCGTAACTGTACCTTCAGTGAAAATATTTTTAAAGGATTATTTTACTCGTGCTGGAAACTCACCAAAAGTCACAAATTTTCTATTTCTTAGAAAATATCAAATTGAAATAGACATTTATTTGAAAAGCTAGTCATTTTCGAAGGCGTTGGCATGAAGGATAATTCTCTATACGTACTCTAGGGAACTATTCTGACAATCAATCTACAGGATAATCACATTATTTCTTTAAAAAAATATAAGGTAGAATTAAAATATTGATTTATATATTTTAAATCTGATAGTATTGAAAATTCACTACGGTTCAATCACCATCCAAACCAGCTTGAACTTTTGATACTACTTTATTGTACTTGTCTGGCTAGCTGTCAACCTCATGCTGAAAATCTGTCTGCTTCATGACGTGGTTACTGTGGTGATAAATATTTTTATTACATTCATCTTCGATTTTTCCAGTAGCAAAACTATAAAAAAACCATAATCGTTTTTGTTCCGACACAGTCCAGTTTGTGAATGCGAAAAGCGCCTGAGGCATCGTCCCTTGGGATTAGATTAATTTGGGCCGAGATGCCAAAAAATCCGCAATAAAATAATATTTTTAGAATTCCAAGAAGCCGGCTATTTTTATCAGCAAATTATTGTAATCATAACTATTTTGAGCAAGTGTATCTTATTGTACTGTACACAATACACTTCAAAAGAGATAGGACAGTGATTGGGTCAAGTCTGAGTGGCACCCACAGCTTTCAATTTCCGTTGCGATACCAACCTCGAGTAGTATTCGAGCCTTGTGAGGATGGTGTAAGGTACAAGCAAATTTACTTATTTGACAATGTTTAAAAAATACTGTGTGAAAATTTGTATCCATATTTCTATTTATTTTTATATGTTTGTTTGCATATTTATGTATGTTTTTGACTGTGTTTAATGTAATGTTTATACATGTCTTACTCAATTTCACAGCAATAATATCAAAGAATATTCTCAAGTCAACTTTGACGTATATATTATTATGAGTAGGTATAGGTATAAGCCTATTGACATATAAGCCCTCAGGTCACATAAATATAATAATATGTTTTATTTTAAGCCCAAAGTTACTTTAAATTAAATATACATAGTCATATTTTTTAAATAGTATCATCAACATTTGAGATTGCTGGAATTCGAATATGTGATAAAATTTCAATAATTCAGATTAAATTTCATGTAAAGAATTTAAATTCGTAATTTATAGCATTATTTATGATTCTTATATCATGTTAATTGGGTAACAGTTTATTTTAATCTTTTTTCATCCAAAACTGAACCTTCTGTAAATTTTTAGTAAGTTGTATTTTGATTTTAGTTAAGTTTTAATTAGTTATTAAACTTATTTTAGATACATATTACTCATGTAATAATAAACTTACACTTACTTTCGGCATTTCTAGCTAAATCTGAATACCACAATCGCTTCAGCTTATAACTTAGACTACACATGAGGCCTGCTAAGTATATCTAAGCTGAACGAGTGGAGTTTGCGCCCTACCGTCACAACTTTGTTTATAAAGAGTGTACTTTATAGTGGATACACCGTTTTATGTCTATTGGAGTTTTCTTGTGTATTTACTGCATTTGTTTTTATGACTTTTTAAGCTCTCTTACTTTTAAAAATATTTTATACCCTAAACCGGTAGTGAATAATATACTATGTACAAGTACACTAACTATTATGTACCTATACAAGAAAAACGAATGCTGTAATTTCAAAATGACATTTGGAACATTTTTTTTACATATTTCCAACCTTTTTTATCTTTTGGAAAAAAAACCTTAAAGATTCCTCGGAAACACTTGTCTTTACTAGTATTATAATTAATTAAGTTTGTTTATTTTGATGTTTATGGTAATCTTTGTTGCTGGTCCGAAATTAGCTTCCAATTAGTGAAATACTACTAATAAAACGAATACTAGGATAATTTTATCCTTGAATGCTGAACGCGGATGAAACAGCCCTGAATTGGTAAATCAGTCAGCCAGTCAGAATTCCTGAAATTAGTTAGCACATTATCACCAGTAGAAAGGGACACTATTATGTTTTATGCTATGTTATTTCATTCGATTATAATTAGAGCCTATAAAATTATTCTGGTTATTATTTTTCACTTTACCTAATGTCAAATCTTTACAAGATTAAATTCAAAGATCATTTTAAGTACTTTGTTTTTCCCTTTTCTGTTTTTCTTTAATCTGTTTTTCATTAGTCTAGACTGTACTTATAGGATTAATTTATTTACAATTTTTATTTATACGGCCTTGTTTAAAAGCTGATTATCTCGATTATAATCCCGTTGAATTCTAAAACTATTAACTTCAAATTATCCTTAAAATAAGCTAAATATGGCAGCTTAAACAAGCATCGGTCCTTACCCTGTGTGGGTGAGTATAGACAGCAATCTGTGGTTTTTTTTTTGTAAAAAGCAATAAGAAAAAAATCAAAGATTTATCTTTGATGATTTATTCTCTTTCCAGCAAAACAGAATTTAGCATGGAGTTTGTATGGCCGTCATAGTAATATGACGTCACATCCTATATCCGATCTCTCGTCTAATCGCTGTCTAATTAGTAGTTTAAAATGCTTATATCTTCTATCTCTATCTCTCTATCTGTTTTTTGGCCGATTTTAATTTCACTTTTTGACATCTTTTCATATTTTGTAAAAAAATGCGATAAAAAAAATTCATGCATTGCTTTACTTTACCTCAGATTATTTTACACAAGTAAACAAAAAATTAAAAAACTTGTGTGTGTTCTTACTAACATGAGAAAACGCCTAAATTTCGAGATCATGGGCAGAAACTACAGTTTTATTTATTTGTATGGATGTAGTTTTCCTTTTAGAATAGCTCATGACCTACTTTTGGCCGGCAATTAGATTGCTTTCACCCTAGCTGTGAGTTCGAACGGACTTTGATCTATTGAGGATATAGATATTTGCTGGCGAATATATTGCTCTTTGAAGAACTGTGATAAGTGATCTCCCATTGCCTTTATTGTACCTACAGTTTTCTGAAAGGGTTTAACCAAATCAAAGGGTAAATCTAAATGGTACTTATCTGTCAAAACTATCTTTGTAGAGCTAGAATTGTTCCTTTTTATCGATTTTTATTTAAGCATTAGCAAAAATCCTCACTAATACTACTTACAGTTATTAGTATTTCGTTTAGTATACAATTTAACTCATATTTTTTTAATTTTCACATCATTTACTTACCTTATAGTTTTTAATAATGTATTTTGGTTTATGTTGTGATGTAATAATTACTCAAACAGGAGTGTTTTATCAGGATCTGAATTATTCTTGTTATGAATTGTACCTCCCTTATTCTCGCGTCACAATATAGGGCGTGAGGAACATAATCTGAATTAACTATCGTTTCTGACACGAAATTATGTGAGTGCCTGACAAAAGCTTTCATAAATACATATTATCGTAGCTTCTTAGTTGTAAGGTGATGCATGTTTAGGTCACAAATAAGGTTTACTCGGTTACGTGGAATAAAATTTGGCCAAGTGCGAGTCGGACAGGCACACCAAGGTTCCGTTTTTTTTTTACGTAGTACCTATTTTATTTTTCTCCGATCAATTTGATTGTTTTTTTTTTGTTCTTGCATAACTTTTTTTGTTTATGAACCGATTATTTTTGCGTTGGGTTCAATATAGCTCTAAGGCGGTCCCATTTAATTTAATTGTCTTTGAAGGAGGTTTGTTAAAAGTTGATTTTATAAAACAAAGTCTCCCGTCACGTCTATCTATCTATCTGACTGTCTGTTCAGCAATCAACTGAAAACTACTGCACGGATTTTCAAGCGGTTTTCACCTATAAGTATATAGAGTGATTCATGAGGAAGGTTTGTGTAAATTGGTTGAAATACATGACGACTCGAGTGGCGACCACGAACCGGAAGACGCAGCGTGGGCAGCCCCCCCCATAAGGTGGACCGACGATCTTGTGAGGGTCGCGGGAAACCGCTGGATGAGGGTAGCGCAAGACCGGCCATCGTGGAGATCCTTGGGAGAGGCCTTTGTCCAGCAGTGGACGTCTTTCGGCTCAAATTCAAATTCAAAAGTGTCTTTATTAAATGAACTCATTGCAAGTATTTTTAATCGTCAAATGATGCTGACATGATGACATGACGACTATTGTTGAAGAAGTCAAAAAAAATCATGTCGCGCGTAAGAAGCGATTCCACACTACAAAGCTGGGGCGGGTCGCTAGTCTTTTATATTAGCTTCATCCAGTTTTTACAGGATATAAAATTAAAACTCCTGATTGTTTGATGGTCGTAAACATATTTTTATATAAAATGTTATCTCCATCATTACTTAATAACACAATGAAAAACAAAAAGCGTATAAAAAGGCTGCATAAAATATAACCGATCGTCTAAACTTTCGAAGCGTCTTGAAACTTCATAATCTCCATTTTAATTCAGCGGGAACTTTTATCGCGGGTAATGAATTTACAAATCCTTCAGGATTACGACTTGGGTTGCTGAGTTTCGCTCGCCTGGATGAATAGAAGGGACCCAGTCGAATACTTTAACGGTTCCGTATTTTAATTATAAGCGGATATTGTTAATTTTTAGGGTTCCGTACCTCAAATGGAAAAACGGACTCCTTATAAAATCTAAAATTAATTAATTTTAAACATAAGGGGAAACTTTTTTTTAAAGCTTTGTGGTGGGAAAAGAACCTACTTATTTATTAATTTGAATGAAGGACCACCGTTGGAAACCTGATGATGCGGATAGCGGAAGGAAACTAGATATGCCTAACTACTCACGTTCACGGAGCAGGAGAGGAAAAGGATTACACAGTACCTTGTTCAGCTGCAGCTGTCCAATGTCCATCCATTTATTGTTTCTTGCTTCCTTTATATTAATTTTATAATTATATAGATTTTTCACGCAGGTTTGTCAAACGGAGCGGAGCGGCACTTATTTTTCACATCGAATGTCAATCACTTTTTCTTCCTTTTTTTATAGCGGTATATTTAAGTTGAATACTCTTTATTTAAAGGTACTGTGCGGGAGCGGGAAAGGTATAGGAAGTGAATGTGAGAGCGGCGAAAGATATAATTTTGAAAGAATTTTACCTAATTAAAAAACAGCGCATATGTCGCGAACACTTTGCATTATATATTTTGTGAAATATCAAATGAAATGGGCTTGTTGAGTATCTTAAATATATATTTTTTTTATTTTAAAATAAATATTTTTGAAGTTATTTCAGAAAATAGGTGAAAATTTCCCATTGGTGAAACTACAGGGCCAAAATATATTTTTCTTTGTTTTTTTTTTAAATAAATCACCTACTATGGTCAAAAATATTACAGAATCATTTATCCATTTCCATCTTTTTACCCCAATGCTTCTTAAAAGAACTGAAAATCAAAAACAAATTATCTACTTTTTATGTGAGGCCTCGACTAACAACTGATGATTGCCAAATTTTTAATGAAACTGCAGCCCCAACCCAAAGGGTCACATGAGGGTATCATGACAACAAAATCATTGTTTACGCCATGGCCGCTGGTAAACCATGAAATTGAATATCTCCCCCGGATTTGTACGAGGGGAATCGAAAGCGTAACATGTGTTTCGATTAACGTCAAATTATTTTCTGGAAGTGGCATTGATTATTAAAAATCCGGACAAGTGCGAGTTTGAGTCGCGATCCGAGGGTGAGGAATAATTTAATTTAGGATCTTGAACTGCAAATGTAAATAAGTCATTGCAATTTCTTTTAATGATACACTACAAATTATCAAGTATCGGATTTATTCCTTGTCTCACACTTGTGCTGTGAGACCTAACTTCGTAACAAATTTCATGATTCTAGATCAACAGAAGTCCCTATAAGTTTTGGTTCACTCATTATTAAAATATGCAAAATAAGTGGCCGTATTTTTATTTGTGTTGACTTAGAAGCTGGATGTTTATACAGCTCTAAGGAACTGTTGAAATAGATTTCAACTTGATACCTACCTCCAAGCGTTCCTGAGAAAAAGGGTCGTGACACACGGACAAGATCTTTAAGGCGTTCTGTTTTTCCTTTTGAAGTAGGGAACCCTAAAAAGACGTACAGCTAAGCTCTCTTTTGCTCAAAGAGCAGTTCGCCTAGGTACTCATTACCACATAGTATTGAGATCGTAGTCAACCAATTAATTGAAAAAAAAAATACAAAAAATATGTAAGAAAAGGTATAAGGTACAACATTTTGCGGGCGTGAAAAGGTTATGGTAGACAGACAAAGTTACTTTTAACATATTAGTATAGATTTTCCAGTTCCTCAATTATTTTCAACCTACCCATTTTTTTACGGAGCTAACTACTTGTCCCTTGATATCCCTTAGGTTGCCGTTACTGTTAGGTTTTACATTTATTTCAATATCCTGTGACCTTTCCAGTAAATCATTTTATCCGCGAACATGGTGCGGTCTCGGAGGTTTAACTGCGTCTCATTCATCATCTTGCTTCTTGCTTCACCCAGTATAATTTGAATGGGCTTACTGTTAGGTACCGTATCTTCAGAGAATGCAGTTTAACCTTACTTACGTTGTATTAAGACCTGATGCTGCGTAAGATGTTTTTGAGTAATCATTTTTATGGTCTGTACTCAAATATTGAACCCTCATAGTATTGTCATATTCGTTAGTTGGTATGTAACAGCCAATTTATTGGTAACCTAATATCCAAATCGCTCAAATTACTACGGGACCTTTCGGTATGAATGGCCTTACATGCACTTGGCTCTATTTTTTATTGATTTATTTTTATTTATGATCGTCTATTTATTATTATTTCGAACGCTTTTAGGTTTTACAAAATCCATTTCTAATGTTTATCAACGAAACAAAAAACGTTCATATTGTGTCGAAATTGTTTTAAATTAAAAGCAGAAAATTCGGTCTCCTTTGATCGCTTTGGGGTCCCCTCGTTACATATGCTTTATTCATAGTCTACACTCACGACGTATAGGTTGCGTTTACAGTAATAAAGCTTTGCGTAAATAATAAATAGACAAAACCTTTAAAGGTAAAAAAACCTCGTTTTATTGCTTTTCTAACAGCTCATCTTACGCTACTTACTTTTGGTGCTCAGCGGATTTACCCGGCGTTTCCGGAGTCTCCGATATTTCGGGATAAAAAAGGGATGAAAGTATCCTTCTTGTTGGTTTAAATTAGGTATTTATCATCCCATTTCTTCAGCCATGACATGATTTAAAGCATCCAAACCTACATAAGTCAAAAATATTTGAGTCTATCAAATATCAAAACGCCTAGTCGAAGTATCTCGTGACCAGAATGCTGGCGTATACTAGAATCAGAGAATCAGCATTGCCATCCAACGTGGCAATGCCGCTAGTATTCTGGGAACGATGCCTTCTGACAGCGACTAAGGTAGGTACCGCTTCCAACACCAGGGCCAGAGGTTGATATCTCTAACACCCTATAAACAACTCTATGCTGTACATAGTCCCTTGGGAAAACAACGTTGGGAAGCTTGCCCCCGTACGCGGTAGATTTTTTTTGTATAATATTATTAGTATCAAACTAACAAAACCCATTAGTCTAACAGTAAATCCTCACCCGTACCTCGCCAGCCGTGCACCGTCATCGATCATCCGTCCGTGCCACATCCGGACGCGTCCGGAATCAGCCAGACCCCGGACGGGTTGCGGACAACAATCTGAATCACTGGACTTAAAATTAATCTTACTGTTTGTTATTTTTACTTGTTGACTTAATATGCTATTGAAACAGAACAGGCAAGCTACATATTAAATAAATTATATATATAATAAATTAGTTAGGGCGTGTAGAGTTAGAACTTAGCTCTACATGAGAACTGATAACTTTATGACAGTGCGAGTTTCGGCTTGGCAACATTTTATATGAAAATGTTTTTTGTGGGATAACTTTTATCAAATAATAGAATCGCGTCTAATCTTCAATCGGGCATCGTTTTGTCTACTTTATACTCTTGCGATTGACGGAGAAACCCGTGAACTACACCTTCCTTTCAAGTCGGCTAAAAATTAGGATGCTTTACAAGGCCTTAAGTTTCCAATACATTTTAAGATACTGGGTTCTGATTTAAGTATGAACGAAAGATTTAAGATAGTGGCTTAAACCTAAAATTATAATCTACAATTTTTTACGATAAATATACACAATATAATCTACATATAAAAAATCATAGAGATGGCCGCTGCTGCCGATCGTAACATAAATAAAACTGCTGCTAAAATAAGATGATAATAACCCGAAGATCATAAATAACTAGCAACTGAGTAGAAATTATTCGCTAATTTTGAAGAGCGACCACGTGTGCTATCACTAGCAAAGTACCAGGCGAGCATAAATGCATAGAGGTTGTACAAACAGGATCACGGGTCATCCATCACCCCAAGCTGGCGGACGCGATCCAGTGCAATCCCTGCGCTGTATGCTTGTCTGTGCTAACATTATAACTGACTTACGTACGATTTGTTAGGTTCTCTTGTTGGTATTGTAGAATATTAGTCGCATATTATTAGGTACAAGCTTTTATTTATTTTCACCTGTTCCGTTGTCTGTAATGGAATTTTGCAAGTAAAATTTGACCCACTTTCCGGTTTCCGCTAGAATTCTTTTTTATTTTTTAACGAATATGCAAATCGCATGATAATGCAATATTATGATGACCTCATGATGGAGCTGGAAGGTGGCCATAGGAACTCCGTAATAAAACCACATAACCCCATCGAGTTTGGGCTCGTTAGATTCGTCGTGACGAGTAGTTTGTCTTTCAATGGTAACCAAGGTCTGATGATGGAGCTGGAAGGTGGCCATAGGAAATTCGAAATAAAACGACACAACCCCATCGTGTTTGGGCTCATTGGACCGTCTTAACGAGGTTTAAATATTCGAGGTTATATTCTGAGCTGTTCAGATGCGCTCCCGATTAGGTAGTCTTGTTAGAGTGGCTCCTATTTTCCAATTTCAGATTTCCATTCGGTATTACGTCAGTCGATCGAAACACGATCGCAGTAACTGAAGACTGCGTCTACAGCATCAGCATTTTGACGAACTAAAATTGTTCTTACCAATCAGAATGGCAGACGGGTATGTCTGAATAAGGGGAGACTGTTTTTCGCTAACGTAAATATATTTTTGGCCGCGTCTTCAGTATCTCACTTATTATCAGATTTGTTGGTCAACTATTCATAACTTGTCGACCGCGTAAGACAGCGGACGTGTCATTGTCATAAAATACATCAGTGCAGAGCCATATCTGCTAGTCAAGCAACTAATCCTTGCATTTGTTTGACGGCCGTATCAGTACGCACACATGCATTGTGAGTTTGCAAATACTTTCACAAATACATTTCAAATATAAAGCACAAAGATAACGAAGTCCAATGAAAAACCGGGTAAAAAAGATACTTGATCTTCAAAGCGAAACGTCCTCACTCACAAGAATTATGGGCGTCAATTATCTGTGGCGTGGCGTCACCCCATTGTCAAGAGATTCGAGTGAGGAAGGTTGCAATAACGGGATTTGGATGTTTTTTTCAGCGATGTATCGAGATAAGCTTGAGCTGACATAAATAAATATAATTTTTAAATGGTTACAATAATTCAGTAAAAAATATTAATAATCCACATTAGTTATTGATCTATAACTTCGCAAATATATTTGACATTAGTTATTATCAGAGAATTTATAAATCAGAAAAAATACAAATATTTTCAAATTTTTTTTTTAAAGAAGAAAGAAAGAAAGAAAGAAAACAAATTTATTAAAACACACCATAATAAATACAAATTCGGTGGAAGTAAAATAATCAAACATTTACATTTGTATGTGTCGTAACTAGGTATCGCTCAGCATGATGTTACGACGACTAGCGCCGCAACGCTGGTTTTCAGCGATACCTACCCACGGTCGACATTTAGTACAGACAGACGGTATAGACAGAACAGGTAACAAAACAGAAACTTAAAAAGGATATTAAATATTAAACAAGGACAAAGGATATAACACGCAATATAATAAGTAATACAATTATTATTATTATTATTTTTTTTTCTTTTTTCACACCTTTGAAAAAAGAAACCTTTTGCTAAGTATAGCCACAATTTCACCGTGGTCAGTGATGATGTGGCCGATGGTGGTAAGCACAACTTTAACTTGAGGGTGGTAGCCAGCCAGGCGGGTACCTACTACAAAGTACCACCGTGCTATGGTTTCCTCACGATATTTTCCTTCACCGAAAGCTCAAGTTCATTGTAGGATTCGAACCCGTGACCTTCGTCTCGGCATTCGAGGTCACTACCACTGAGCTATTCCATTCCGCCATCGCCTTTAAAATATTAGTGTAGTAAAATAGCAGGCTAAGCAGATTTAGAATTTCATCAGTAGGTACACACTATTGATCGTATCTAACAATTTATTGGGCAAACTTTTCCCAATCAACACTACAGCAGAATGTATGAATGACGAAGCACTAACCCGCAATCAATACTGTAGGAAAACAAAGGGGGAACCGACTCTTTGCGCCTACAGCTCCGGATATTACGAGAGAAGTCTATTCTATCTGTTCTACGGATAGTTGTTATTGATGTTACTGCGATGAAGAATTTGAATTCTGAATGATAGTATTTTTCTTCTACAATTTATGTAATTCACTAGCTATTCTCCATTTATACTAGTTGTAGGTAAATATTCCAAATAAATAAAATAAAAAAAATACTTTGTTTGACCCTTTTTACCCGACTGCAGCGAAGCCAAAAAAGGAGGTGCCAAGTTTTTATAAATGTCGAGATTAGTTTCAGCTTTTTTACTTATTTCTTGCTTTTCATTAATTTTGAAATTTTGTCGTACCGCAATCGTAATTTTAGTTTTTTAAATTACATTTTTTGTGGCTGGATTTAGTTTTTTTGCACTAGTTACAACTGGTAATTAAAAACATTAAATGCATTAAAATGTACCTACATCATATCTGATGTTTTCGCGTGTTTTTAGATGGTTTATACATTAATTTTCATACTGTCAAATAGCCTATAGCTATGAAAGAAACAAGTGGTCAATTAAGAAAAGGGACATTATACCTAATAACGTTCTTCTAATTTATCTCGTCACACAAAGGCTGCTAAATTCAAGTAAAGAGCAAAATTTAACCAGATTCAATTGAAATAACAAACTGAAATCCACATGTATTTACTGCAAAACCCTAAATGCATTAAGCTGATGGTGAAAAATAATCATAATATCAATAAATCGTCGCTAAATTGAATTTATCTTTTACCTTCAATACCATAAAAACTATATGCGGCGAAAATCCTCCGTGCATAAAAATTTACTGTCTTGCACAAAGTAATTTACATTTACATAAAACCAATATACCTTTAAATCTCGTAAAACTGTCTCAAAGTACTTCCAGAGTCGTTCGTCTGAGCTACATTCTTATTTTGTCGGGTTTTTATTGACTCAGGGTATATTTCTTTCTTACTTCATTTTATTACGTTTTATCGTTGACACATGGGTCCCAACTCATCATTTTAAGGAGGTATACTGAATTACTTGAATTTGCAAAATAATGGATTACATTACAGCATTTAGATTGAATTATGGCAATTGCTTCATCCTATTATTCACGGACCAACCAACTAGAATGTTTTCAAAAGGCACTAAGGGAATATGGCAAGTGCCTTTTTATTTTCATTGCCTCTTTGGATCTTCACCATAGCTTACACCATTTCAGTTCGAAAAAAGGGAAAATTAGATGGTATACCAACTTCCGCCCTGCGGTTTAACCCGGGTTCCTGGGATAAAAAATTGTCTATATTACCTACTTAAATAAATGCCTTTCTTTCTTTCTACTCTGGTTATTTCTATGCTGTCGAAGAAGGACAAATAGACAAACACACATTCACTTTTAAGTTGTTAGATAAGAAAAGATGTAAAAATATAAATCATCCCTTCACTAAAAAGTACGAAAGAGTATTAAAAATAGTAATCAATTTCTTTTTTATCTTCAAAGAAGCAAGTAATACACATTTTGCGAACTTAGTGAGGAGTTAGGTACGCTTAGAGAAAAGATCTTAGACCCTGCTAGCTGGTTTTACCTGAGAATCTACCCTCAGATGTTATGTTGAAAAATCAGCAAAGTTCCACAGGTAGGTACTTTTTTGGTAACACAGGGAACTAAAGTTAGTCGAACAAGTTGGTACAGTAATTTTTTTTCACCAGCTTTTTAAAAAAAAAAATTTTGTAATATACTACTAATACCTATTATAAGCTGAAGAATTTGTTTGTTTGTTTGGTTGAACGCGCTAATATCTGGGTCTACCAGTTAGATTTGATTGTTTCACTAATAGGAAGCTACAGTATCCCCAAATACCTAGTTTATGTAGTATATCAGTTATCAGATTTCCATAGTATAAGCTATTCTTAGTTTGGGATCAGATAACCGAGTGTGAAGAATGTCCCAGGATATTAAAAAGAAACAATATAATGTCTACCGTAGAATATGAAAGTAATATGAAAGTAATAGGTAACTAGTTATCAAAGAGATTGAAATGGTAATCAAATCAATCAAGCATTGAATCGTCTGGCTGTAGACAAAACATCCAAACAAAAGCGTGTTTTGATTCTACCGAAAGGATAGGTTCGGCATCACATCATTTTTTACCCAACAGCGGCAAAGCCAAAAAGGAGGATTATATGCTTGACCTGTATATAGGTATGTCCGGCCCTATGTTCCCTCGTAACTACTAAATGGTTCAACTGATTTTGATGAATGATAAGTCGTTAGATATGTCTTTATTGCGCAAGTGTCACGGTGTATTAAAAGTTAAAAAAATCTAAATGGCGGATTTTTTGCGCCAAAATGTATGTTTAAAAAAACTACCAAACCTGTCAAATGAAGGGTTTTAAAAGTTGATTCCTGAAATATATACCTATACAACTTATTATGTTTCAATATAATTTGAAACGTACCGCAGTCAGGTTTTTTAGTTTTTTTTAAATTTCACAATTATTATTCCGTCTATTACCGAGGAAATCTACAAATTCCCCGTCTGTATGTATAACAATACTGAGGATTTTCCTTGAGATAACTCGCGCCGCCGTCACTAAAGGGAATTTCTTGGGCAAAACGCTGTGGAACGGTTATATAGTGATTTATTGGTTCCGTCGCTGTGAGTTACTGTACTAGTGTGTATTGAATTGTTTTATACCATTGAGCTATATTACTACGTATAGAGAAGCTATTCAAAACAAAGGTTAAGCTCCATTTTGTTAATATTCGCTGCAGCGCAGAAACAATAATTAGTCGTCTAACTAGACAATTTAAACACGTAGCGCTAGAACGCTTTTAAGGTGTAGCTTTTTCGCAGACCAATAAGTCGTAAGCGCCGTGAATTTTTATGGCGCTTACGCGTTTCGTGTTTAAGCAACTAAGTGAAGTGCGGCCGGAGCGCTGCACTTGAACGGAACATAGTGGTTATATGTGGCGTCTCCTCTATTCGTAGTATACCTCAGTGTTTTATTCATGGAAACATATCCTAGTACGCACTTTTATTGTTAATGTGGTTTGAATATTTTATTTCCGGCGCTGATGATGAATATTTAATTGATATACGCAAGTACTTAGCTAACTAGCTATAGCTTTATATAGCAGCAGTTTCATTAACATCTCTGGGAGGAAAAGTAAGCTGTATTACTTAGGGACGATTTAGCTTCCAATTAGTGAATGAATTTCCAGAAACGGATCAGTAATTCCAAAGATTACTTCCAACATGCAAAAAACTATACCTCTTTATAATATTACTAGCTATTCCACGCAGTTTCACCCGCGTTCTCTGAATGAAACGTAACACTCAGGGATAATTGAGTATCTTTAGTAAAATTATTAGAAACGGATCAGTGGTTCCGAAGTTTTGCAAGCAGCAAAAAAGCATACGACCCACCTGATGGTAAGTGGTCACCGTAGCCTATGGATGCTTGCAAACACCAGGGGTATAACCGGCGCGTTAAGATTACCCTCTGCATAGAAATAAACTGCGATAACATGGCGCGCTCCTCCAAATTATCTACTATACTGTATCAATCTGTGTAGTCACAAAAACACAAAATTTGCATTATCTCTTTATAATATTAGTATAGATTAATTATTAATAGTACAATTACAGGAAATTATGAATAGTTACGTGTATGTCGTCCTAATGCCGATTTGAAAGGTTGCTGAGAAGAGCCGAAAATAAACTTGTCGAGTTTATTACATCCTAAGTAAGCATAATTAAATTAATTAACATTTACATTTGGCCTCAATGACATTAATTTCGTGCTTTGAGGACGAAACGATAGATTGGACATTATTAACAGATGACCAATTACCTACAGCTCAAATAGAACTCAAAGGACACTTTTTAATATTTTAATAATTACGATTACCTAGTTAAATTATACCAAATGAGTTTCTATTCGTAATGTAATAAAGCACAATATTGATAATAAATTATGATGATAAATATTTGCTCGCAACTTCACGGTATAATCTATTCCTCTGCAGATATTGAAATTACAAAGGGTATCGTTTCAAATTAACACGAATTCTCTAGGCAAATTAATGCACTGACGCATAAATTTGAAATTTAAGCATCAGTGCATATCTAAAATAGGTTTAGGTACTTTCCTTTATTTTTACTTGTATTGGTAGATGGTAGTAAAGTACAACCTATTATCCCCATAATTAGGTCGAAAATTGTGCTTCAATTTTGACTCACTTCCCGGCGTTCTATTGATTTGAAAGGTACATACGGCCACAGATCAAGCTACACATTTTTGATGCAAAATAGCGCCTATTACAACCGCATAAGGTGCCGCAGTGTGTAGTTGGATCTGTGGCCGTGTGTACCTACACATAATGATGGTGTCATAGCTGTCTGAAAAAGAAGTTAATCCTTAAAATGTTTAACATTTTATAATAATAGTACACCTGTACAACCTATTTTTACAAATATATAACTTGTATAGACAGATCGATAAAATTAATAAAAGTCCCCCACAAGGTGAACCGACGATCTTCCGGCCATCGTGGAGATCCGTGGGGGAGGCCTTTGTCCAGCAGTGGACGTCTTTCGGCTGACATGATGATGATGATTATGATAATGAATTAATAAAAAGAATTTGTAGTACCATAATCATCATGTCTTATTTCACACAATAAAACTAATCGTTTTCTTATACCTACATGTTTGTATTGTTTTTAAATATTTTCAACGAAATTGCTTGACTACTTTTACCGTGTAAAGATTGTTTTCTTTCAGCATTTCAAGCTCAATAGAGAAATGGAGTCAAATAAGCAAACAACACTTTCTTTAAAAACATTTCAAATAAAAGCAAAGCAGAATACACCTTTTACAAAACATATTGAAACGATTGACGTAAAGTATAACAGGGTATCTCGTTTATTTATTTATCACCAGTAGGCATTATGAACGCAACAAAATGTATGTATTATAATAAATCATTTGTAACAGTTAAAAAACTTTTATCCACGATGTCGAAGGATTTAAAGTAATAGATGATTTTCAAAATTGTTGAAACGTTGTCAGACAACGTATTCAGTACTTAGTTAGGTTTGTTATAGATTTTTTAGCACCAATTTGTTGTAGGTACCTAAAAAGTAAAATGGAGAATGTTATAAGTTTATGTAATTTTGTATGTGATTACCTTCGCCTATCGCCATCTGCGATACCACAGGTATTGCCAATGTGTTGCCGACCTGTTACAATGCCACGAAGGCAACTGGCTCTCAAGTGCCATTGCCGGAACACACCGGTAGGTGCCTGGCGACAGATTTTCAACATGAGAGTGGTAGCCAGCCAGACGGTAATAAAACAACATTTTATTACCTACATTTAATATCCAGATACCATGTTCCATTTCTAAACAACAACGAAACACGTTAAAGTCACGAAATCGCGTGCAATGTAACAATGGAAACTCTACCTACATTCGCTCGCATCAATCCCTTTTCTTTTATTATAAACATTATGAACAAAGCTAACACCTCATTTTGATTATAATAAAAGTAACTAACTTAAATTTTATTTGTATTTTGCTATATATACCTATATAGTGTTCCATTGTTATTTAATGGATGGTGAGTTAGAATTAATTTCTGTTAGATTTTACTACGAAATAGCGAGTGGAACGCCCTCAAATGTTTTAAGGTATAATAAGCATATTATTATTAGATATACTGCAATTCAAATTAGTAAAGATAATATGCTTAAAAATACTTACCCGCGTGATGTAAGGTTTTTTTTAATAAAATATAGCTTTACTTACTCAGTGATATTAAAGCATTCTACTGGTTAGGAAATTTTTAAAATCAGTCAATTGGTTTTTGAGTTTATTCATTACAAATAAAAATATTTTTTCGCACATATTGACGGAAGTGATAAATAACCCCTCATCGTTGTTTCCCTTAACGGAGTGATCTAAAAAAAATAAGCATGCAAGTAAAATATAAGTATTTTATAACTAGTGTCGGAACCAGAGTAAAGACTCTATGTATCTTTCAATAAGTATTATTATTTATCTTTTAAATATCAGTGACTTAGTCTAAGGTACCGCACAAGTCATTACCTGATCTATCCTACCTTGCCTTTTTTATATAATAGGAGCTAAAATTATCTAAGTGAGGAATCATAGACAAAAATATAAAATAGTATAGTCTTAGCCCTTACCCCGAAGGTGATAAGTCAAAAAACAACATAAATAACTAGCCGAGATTGTGTTAAATGATGTAACACGTAATATAAATATTATTTAGAGTGTAATAACTGTGTTCCCTTGGCGTAATAAATAATCTTTTATGTCCACACACTTTTGTGTAAGTTCGACGTGGGAAATGTATTGGAGGATTTTGGTGTAATGTGGAATAGAATAAAAGTGAAAATTATAGTAGAATCATCCAGGGCCGCACCGTGAGTTTTAGGGGGCCCGGGGCTAGTACCAATTCAGTTCGAAGTACCTACCAACACTTGAACGTAGACTTGAATTAAATGGGTTTGACTTATCGTAGGATTCGCAGGGCTGCAAACCATACGATATGTTTAATTTAATAAAATTATGGATTTTTCCGCATTATCGTCTATTTTTGTCATTGCCTTTAATTAGTTGGGCCCCTTGAATCCACGGGGCCCTGGGCTGAAGCCCAAAAAGCCATATGGTAGATCCGGCCCTGGAATCATCAGATGATCCCTGCCTTGTTACCAATCATTTGGGGTCGGCGCAATATGGACTCTTATTCCATTCAGTCCTTCTATCTGTCATATCGGCATTCACTCCTTTCTTACTATGACCCATCCTGGACTTATCATGCAGGATCTCTTGCAGGTGTTTCATCTGAATTTGCCTACGGAACACCTACTTACAAGGTGGTCATGTAGAGTAAAGTAAGTGCACTTGAGTGTAAGCAAAAATTAAGTATCTGATGTAAATATACAACTTAAATTAAAAAATTAAAGAAACCCCCCGAAACTCACTAGAAAATTGGTGATAATTTTCAAACGGCTGAGCGGATATTCTTGAAACATAGCTAAGAAGACTCGATTAAGTCACCTTTCAAACAAAAAGAAACTAAATCAAAATCGATCCATCCTTTCAACAGCTACACACACACACACACACACAGACACGTCAAACTTATAACACCCCGTCGTTTTTGCATCAGGGGTTAAAAAGAGTCCTATAAATTGCTAAGAAGTTACTCTGACAGTTGCGTTTGAGAATCTGTTCCAAGGTCGGTAACACATTGGCTATTCTCCAGGTGTTGCTAACGTCGATAATCAACGGTAGCCACTTACCATCAGGTGCACCACCTGCCTCCATGCTAGTGGTAGATCGGCGAAGATTTAAACAGTCTGTCTACTTAGTCTAGTGGCTGTTATATCACTATCACTACATAGTATAAAACAAAGTCGCTTCCCGTCTGTCTGTCCCTATGTATGCTTAGATCTATAAAACTACGCAAAGGATTATGATGCTGATTTTTTTAATAGATAGAGTGATTCAGGAGGAAGATTTATATGTATAATACATGCATATTATAGTACAGAAAAGCCAAGAAAAACCGTGCGAAGCCGGGGCGGGTCGCTAGTTTTTTTATTAGATTTTATTTAACTTGCCGTGTTAGTATGGTTAGGTCGAATCTTGTAAAGGTACGGTTTCCTCCAAAAGCGATCATGTAGCGACCATAATACAGCGGTGAATGACGTCACTAGGACGTTGTCTATGCTAACCAAATGTCGCGGTTTCCTAGATAACGGCACCGCTTTTTGACGTTACAGTGTCAATTACCGTTCTTTCGTACCTTAAGTCAATTTTGACTCTCTTCCCGGTGTTCAATTGATTTGAAATGTGATACATATAATATGTAAGACCGATGAAAATACAATATGGTGTCATTGAGCTGGTCTGATGATGGAGCTGAAAGGTGGTACTTCATCATGTCAGCCGAAAGACGTCCACTGCTGGACAAAGGCCGAAAGGTGGTACTTACCCTGGAATAAAATGGGCGTCGTCGCTAGTAGTGGTCTGCAATCTGTCGAGGGTAAGGGAAAGTCCAAAATCAAAGCCAGCTTGAAGTTTCCGTTCATTAAGCGTTACACTCGCCTCTATAAACGGCAAAAGGTTATTCTTAAATACAAACTTGTACAATCTGTAATTGTTTACATTAATTTAATAATGTTTTATTAAATACCATAGTAATTATTATTATTTACATTATTTAATAATGAATTATCAAATACCATAGTGATGTAAACAATTACAGATTAGTAAATATCGCATCGTAACAATAGTTACGAAAGTTTGTATGTTTGTGGCTTATCATGCCGTTAATGGCTGAATAGATTTACTAAATGAAACTTAGCACTTAGATAGATTAAATGCTTGAAATGGTTTATTAGTACACTTCTCATTCAGTTGTGGAAAGTTATTATAGAATACTAGCTTCCACCCCGCAGTTTCACCCGCGTTCCCGGGGGATGTTATGTTTTTCCGGGATAATAATTAGTCTACATTTTATTCCAAAGTATGATTTAAATATGAGCCAAGTTTCATCCAAATCCGTTCAGTAGTTTTTACGTGAAAGAGTAACATACATTCGTACAAACTTTCACATTTATAATATACTAGCTGTTCCCCGTGGTTTCACACGCGTCTCCAGGATAAAAAGTAGCTTATAACCTTCGGGGATACCTAATCCAGCTTCCTATTAGTGAAAGAATTTTTCAAAACTGACCATTAACTCCAGAGATGCACGGTGGTAGGGTACTTTGTAGTACCCGTCTGGCTAGCTACCAACCTCAAGTTGAAAATTTGTCGCCAAGCACCTACCGGTGTGTTCCGGCAATTGCACTTGAGAGCCAGTTTGCCTTCTCGGTTTTACAATACCGAGTAACAGGTCAGCAACACATTGGCAATATCTCTGGTATTGCAAATGGCGATAGGCGACGGTAACCACTTTCCATCAGGTGGGCCGTATGCTTGCGTGCTACCTTAGTAGTATAAAAAAAAAAAAAAAAAAAAAAAAAAAGATTAGCGCGTTCGTACAAACAAACTCTTCAGCTTTATTATTAGTATATATACGTATAGATAAGTAGGATGTTCTCACTCATAAGTAATCTTAAGCCAAGGTTTTGCCAATGGAATAGTAAATTGGCTAGATATAAAATTACAGTGTATATTTTATGTTTCATGTAAGAAAACACATAACTTATTCATCCAACATGATTATGTTTGCCCAACTTTCCTTACAATGTATTCTTAGCTTTGTAAATTACAAATGTTTGAAGCAAAGTTATGTATGTGTTACTCTAATTACTTATGGAGCGATACTGGAGGCGAAAACATTAAAAACCTCTCGTTTATTAAAATGATCATAAATATAACGTCATATTGTTTGATAACGGCAGGAAGGTGGTCGAAAAATATGTGATCATCCTTACGAGCTCGATTTTCGAAAAACCCTTTCTTAGTTTGACGTCTACTGTCTACACCCCATATACCTACATACCAGCGTGAAGGTGAAATATTTTCGAAAATTCGTGATTAGTCAGTAAGTGGTAGGTAATTTTCTATTATATAGTCACAGGTTGATTTTGATTGACGGATAATGTTCAACATTGTCAATAATCCTACAAAATCAATAAAAATCCTATAATCACAATCTGAAACTTAGTGATGGGGCGAGATTTAAAATTTAGTATGGAAATACTTTTGCTTTATTCCACAAAAAAAATTAAGCCGTTTCGACACAAACTAAATCGCCCTGTATAGGTACCTATATCCTAAGATATGTATGTAGATAAGCATAATATTTTAAAAAAATACGTAATCTACTATGTACCTCTGCAACGCCAATTCCGTAATACAACATTTTTCCGATAAATTCCAATACTAAAGGAAAAATCTTAAAAACCCCTCCCAACTTGATAGCTTCAAATTTTTATGAGTTGCAATTTACTTTAGCTCGCAAGGTAATGTTTCGATTCACTTAAGTCGTGTCTGGGAAGCTCCATCTTCTTTAAGTAAAGCGTGATGTTATGCCATAAACGAAGCATAGCTACATGTTCTGGGAATTTCTGATATATTCCATCAGACATTTTTTATGTGAAATCTAAATAAATAGACATACCTACTCGTATCTTGTAGGAATCTGTTTAAAGTACCTACGGTTGAAAAGTAATCATAATCTCTACCTACACAGTATAAATGGTTTGTATCTGTTATATATTTAATTTTCCAAAAACTTAATCAATAAAAAAAACCATACAATTATCGAACCTGCTAATGAAATTTTACGAGAATCGGTTGAGAAATGCGACCAGTAGAGGAGAATAGTCGGACAGACATACGAAAGCATTTTTGGTCAAGTTAAAACAGAGACACTTCGCGCTCGCTCGGTCCAATAAGGCGACGATATCCGAGAAATTATTATTCTAGATTAAGTTTTTCTTGGTATTCTATATTTCAATTGGATTATTTCATTAGTAACGTCGGAAAAAAAATGTGAATATGCCCCTTTTTAATACCAATATAGAAAGGCTTAGTTTTTTATTAAATAATATAAAACCGTATTTTTTTAATAAAATTGCGCCTCTCCTGTTTCGCTTGTCTCCGTCAGTTTAGTAAGAGACGGAGTCATTCGCGGAGAGCCTCCTCTTAATTAGGTACATCATCATATTATAGAATTAACAGCTGAAAGAAGTGACACTTGATAATGAAATTAAGTTTACGGCTCAGTTTTTATTGGCTATGCAAGCAGCGAGAGGTCATATCGCCTAGCATAAACGTTGAAACATAAAAACAAACCATATAAAGTCGACCACTGAAGTTTGAACTCTCAGTATGCAGAGTTTTTGGCGTAAAAATAACTTGAGACTTCATTTTGATGGCTTTTTTAATAATATTCAAAAGCAAGTTACTCATGAATATAATATCTTTTTACCCGACTACACGATAGCAAAGACAGGGGTTATGTTTTTCACGCGTAGGTATCCTACTAATATTATAAATGCGAATGTTTGTGAGTATGGATGGATGGATGTTTATTACTCTTTCACGCAAAAACTACGAAACGGATTTGGATGAAATTTGGAACACAGATAGTTTTTAACCTAGATTATCATATAGGATACTTTTTAACCCGGGAAAACATACGATCCCTCGGGAACGCGGGTGAAACCGCGGGGCGGAATCTAGTATAATTATAAGATATTCTTTAAACACCCACATTCCTAAAGGGATTTTAATAAATTAATTGTCTATCGATATATCTAAGCCCGGTAAAGTTTAGGGTTTACATTTCACGGAATTTATTTATTTTAATCCAAATGTATGGGGAAAAAAGTTATGTGGTTCAATGCAAAATATATATTTTTCCCAATATTGATTTTCAATCATTAATATTAACTGTAATACTCTCTCTGGCGCTCGTAAGGCGCCTTAACTTAATTAACATTGCAGTACAGAGTTTAGAGGTTTCTTTCACACAATAAGCCTAATTACCTATCGATTTCTGAAAAATTATTTGCTTATAAAATTAAACTCATAAATCAAATCAAAAACTAATTTATTCAGTTTAGGCCCTAATAAGGCATTTATGAACGTCAACAGTTACAATTTTTAGACTCTACTACCGGTTCGGAATACACTTACCTACATACTTTTGAGGAATGCGACTCATCTCATAGGGTCATTAACATACTCCGACTAATTTCGTTAGTGGTATATAGGTTCGAACAAAATGCTCGTTTACCTTTAAGCTTATTTTACGATATCATAGAATCAACATGATATTCTTGGTCAATTTTACAAGAATACACTTCGTTTATGAACTAAAGTAAAAATTAAAGTTATGTAATATCCACATTACCGCCTAGAGTGAATTCTGGTAGATTAAATAAGTTCAGTTTTGGTTGCGCATTTGATGCAGTCAGGTTTTGCAGTATCTAGAAACATGATATTTTGCACACAGGTTATGTAACGTGGGCATTCATTATGGACGGGTCTTCAAAATTCAACTAAGGTCCAAGTTCACCGACAAGAAAACGGTCCGATAAATTAACCTATAATCTTTTTTCTTACATACCTATTTTTGATAGCGGTTAATCGGACGACTGACAGCATTCCGGCTAAACGCATAGTGCGTTCATGGACTTATAAATAATTATAAAGTACAATTATTAATCCATTGAAGTAAACAGAGACATGACGAAAATAGTAGTTGAGTGACTTCATTATGGCATTTGCCGTAGTGACGTCAAATGCCGTGCAGTGGCACTAAACAATCCGCACGTAACAAAAGCACCCACATTATTTTATTTTAGCTGTTATCCGCGGTTTCACTCGCGTTCCCGGGATAAAAAGTAACCTATATATAACCTTCGTGTATAATGTTTTCAAATCGAACCAGTAACTTCGGAGAGTAGCGCGTTCAAACAAACATGTGACGGGTATGGTAGGTTTATACACATTAGAAACCAGACGGAAGCAGTTGGTGCTAATTCACTACTACCATCTGCTGGTAAATAAGATTGATCATCCGGAGACACTTGGGCGCATAGGTCTGGCTGGAGTACCGCAGCGCTATTTAGTAGGAGGAGTGGGAGTTGAGGGTCCGCGTCGGCGACGACGGTTGTTCGCGGCGCCGGCAGGAGTACGCACTTGTCGTGCGCAAGCCGCGCCTACATCGAGAGCGATCTCACTGTTGAACACCATACTCACTCAACACCCTAATATTGATATATTTTATAATAAGCCCCGTTATATATATGAAATAATTTATTTCTTTCAAACTAGCATGTAAGTATTTTGGTAACTTGGAAACTGTAAATTTACATGTAATAGAATAAATAAATAAATAAAGTCTTCAGCTTTATTATTAGTAGGTATAGATTGATAAAATATCTGTCAACTGCTTCAGGCCTGAAGGCCTTATGAATGTTTCCTACCTTAGTATATAAAAAAAAAACTAATTAAAAAATTCTACCAAAAAACAATAAGAAAAACTATTTAATACTAAACTCACTTCAAGTTGCACTCAACTTTGACCATTACCGAGTAAACGTTGCAGCAAAGTAAAGGGTTCACAGTAAAATGGTTTTATTTAGTGTGTAAAATGTTTCCGCATCCGAGGAAGTAAATAATGAAAGTTTTTCAGTGCTCTGAAGGCTTTTCTATTAGACTTTGTTTAAATAATTTCGTTTCCGCAAAATTACAAAGTAAATAAGTTAATACAAAACAATCCTACTAATTTTATAAATGCGAATGTTTGTGAGTATGGATGGATGGATGTTTGTTACTCTTTCACGCAAAAACTACTGAACGGATTTGAATGAAACTTGGAACACAGTTTATAACCTAGATTGACACATAGGATACTTTTTATCCCGGGAACGCGGGTGAAACCACAGGGGACAGCTAGTTAATATTATTAGCAATTTGTTCGCGGTAATATTCAATTCCGCTTAAATAGCCATAGTCAATAACATTGTATGGTCTGATCGCTCCCCAAGCGCTATCGCATCGCGCCAACGATGTGCAGTGAACTAACTTAATTGTATCGGAATTATTATGTCAAACCGTCATTGTGCCTGCATTAGGTACGTTTAACATAGCGCACGTCACTGGATATGCCTGCCAATAAATTTCTGAGCAAGACAGAATAAACATAATTATGTAGTTATCAAACAAACAGATCCATGGAAACATTTGAGAAGCTACAAGTTACCCACAGATATCATTAATTATAAACAACTTTTATAATTGTCCTCAATGCTTGATAAACATTGTAGTTATCATACATATTGTAAAAGTTATATTTTTATTGATTCAGGTTTCAGGTTCTGTCTACATAGGTATCAAGTTTCATCTTAATTTGTTTTAAGCAAATATAGACATTCACTTTGACACCTACCTACCTATTAGTAGAACTAAAAGTATTTTCCCCGAAATTAAAGAAAATGGAAATCTGCTAAATCATTTGTCAACTGTTGTTGAACAAACTAAATAAACCAATAAATTCAGTTATCGAAACAAAACGATAAATATTGGGTGACTTAGCCTTTCGATTAAGTGTAGGTATTTCTGAATATTTAAATTTAAAAAATATTTAAAAAATTTACAAGGGCGTGGTGAGATAAATTTGTCTAAGCCCAGTGATGGTTATAAGTTAGGTTAAGACCTAGTTGCAAATATAAGTATTTGCTACACAAAATAAATTGCATTAGTTAAAAATGTCAAGCGTATAAAGCAAAAAACAAACCAAAACTACGAACAGTCAATCAATCATGTACTTAACGACAAAGAATAAATAATAAATTCCAAGTACATCAATCAGCTACATTAATATGTTAAAAGTATCATATTATTAACTAACAAGCAAACTTTACTTATGTATACCTTTAGTTTAGTACGCTAATGCGCATAATACCAATATTAATTAAAAGTTTAATTTTAAAAATCTTAATGCATCAATACACAGACAGATAAGTTACTTAATTAGATAGACATACTGTTCGCTGCCTAGGCATTAGTTTGGGTTCAGTACATTTGGATTCGTGCGCAGTGGGCCATACTGCTTCGATAAAGCCGAGTTAATTATCATGTTTTGTTTATTCTCGCCAAAAATATAGTTTACTAGCGTTCCTGGGACAAAAAGTACCCTATATCGTTCTCAATATCATAGGGTACCTGCGTGCCAAATTTCGCAGTTATCGGTTCAGCGGTTTAGGCGTGAAAATAGACAGACAGAGCTACTTTTGGATTCTTAATATTAGTACCAATAGATTAAGTCGGGAGTTGAATTATTTCTAATTAATTCGCACTCCACGTTTTACTGGCATTCCTCTGGGATCTAATATTTAATTCCAGGTTATGTTATAACAATGAAATAAATTTTATACAGTACAATATGGCATAATTGAGTACCGAATAAACATGGCTACAAATATTTTCAATTAGAATTTTAGTAGGTACGTACGATGCGATAAAATATACATACCTATTTAATGCAGAGTAAACTTTTACTATTATGCTATCCTGGGTACAAAATTTTACCTCCATAACTGAAGTAATTATGTCTAATTACACACTATCCGAATAGGATTTGATTGCCCTAGGCAACGCATGCTGGGTTTCCGCTCTCTTTTCGAGATAGAGGGAGAGATTTTCACTTCGACCTCATCAAAGAAGGGGGTAGTTATAGTATGAGAATGCCATTAATACTGCAGAAGAGTTTAACGTACCTGCTGTCCTGACACCTTAAGCGCACAAAGGCAAAACGTAATTAATGTACACTAGCCTTGATGCCTAGTCCAAAGCTTCCTTTGATAAGTTAAATAATTTAATAAAGCCCGTAAGCTTTTTAATATAATCCTACCAACAAAGAGCTTTTTATTACATCACATAGAGATCTAAACATACAAATTAAGTAATGCGAGAAATCGATATGAAATAAAAACCATTCTAGACACATCAAATATTGCATATTTTTATGTTTTTATCATTGTTATTTGCTTTTAAATATCTCTTTTGATACATAAAAGAGCAAATATTATCTGTTTCGATTTATTGAAATAACAAAGCAATAACATATTAGTCATTAATAGCCTTGCTTTCATAAATTTACCGAAAGTAAATTGCATGAACGTGATCTTGATCATTTGAGTTCTGGACTCTAATCACTACTAAATGTGAAAAGCCCTTGGAAAGCCCTTACATTTGTCACACACATATCACTCCGGCAACAGGTGTTCCTCTCTAATGAAATGTACATCGTATTTCGGCCGATACTGGCCAATAATACAGGGTTACTTTTCAGTGAGTAGCCAATTTTTTATCATGATTTCAGGTTTTGTACTACAGTAATAGTTTTTACATAATGATGAATATAATAATCAAGGGTTACTAAAGATACCCTGTATGAATAATAACAAATATTAAAAATTTAGAGAAACTCTCGATACACTAGAAAAAAGGTGATGATCTTCAAACGGCTGAGCAGATTTTCTTGAAACATATCCAAGAATACTTTCGATTAAGACACCTTTCAAACGAAAAAAACAGAATCAGAATCGGTACATCCGTTCAGGAGCTATAATGCCACATATACATACTACAAACTTATAACACCCCTCTTTTCTATCAGGAGCTAAAAAGTTACCCGGTATATCGGTACAATTGTATACGATGCTGACAAAGTATCTGTCATCTGTACGGCTAATTAGAAGAGTGGTCGATGTACGTTACCGACGTTAAATACTCATCGAGCTGTCACCCAGCCGTTGCATCGAGGTACTCTGGCGATGCTGAGACACTCCGGTGAGACTGCGTTGCTTTGACGGCGAGGAAATTAGTGGTGCCAGTCTATCGTCGAGAAGGTTGGGTGTACCTAAATTGAATTATTTTTCTCTCAAATGTAACTTTTTCCATATAGACACAAAACAATGTTGAATCATTCAATTGTTAAGTTATATTTAGCTTTAATTCGTTTATTTATTATTCTTACAAATAACAGTAAAGCAGTAATTTTACTTCCAAGGTTTATTTTCTGCCGCAAGGCCTCGTCACATAAGACGCACTATAAGTACACCTTGCTCTTCCATAACTTCAAGATAATTAGGCAATTAGAAGCCAACCGTATCTTCCAATATTTTCTAAATATTTATTTTCGCTTACCACTAAACTTAATTCACAAAATATAAAAAAACACCCACAGATAAATATATTTCTGAAATTATATACAAGATAAAAGGTATATTTTTCTAATATTAATATGAAATACAAATTTGTTTGATCTCGAATCACGTTCGAATCATTAAAGAGTTCGTTTAATTTATTACTTCTGAGTACTGAGAAAAAGATCGACGACTCTATAATCTTTACAAAGCTGCAAAGGTGAAAACAACCATCAAAGAAAATATCAAGTTAAAGTTATTTCTGTCCATATTCTATTGAATTGAATCTATTGCATAGACCTCATTATATTTTATTTATATTTTCAACTAGTAAGGTATTAAAAAGTATTATAGCCCACTGAAAGCAAATATAAATTTGTAGAAGTGCTACGAAAACCATAGCGTAGCTCGTTCGTAGCACGCACGAGTAATGTCATAGTAATACAATATTGCAAAGAGAATATAATAACTACGTTTTACAATATAATTAACATTCAAGCGAACCCAGAGCGTATGACAATACAATGAATGAAGACTCAAAGACTCAATATCTAATAATACAATACTCTATTATGTATATTTTATACTGCTACGAAATTGAGTGAGGTCGAATTGAATCATTTCCGTAATAATGACAGACATTTACGAGCAAAACAAAACTTAATTAATTTACATAAATTGAGGAATTTATTCCCATCATAGAATCAACTTGTCACATTATGGATGAGGTATTGGTAAACTGTGAGCTGTCATGGTAATTAGCTGACCCGAAGGCCTCTAAGGGCCGGCCTCCACCATAGTGGAGATGGGCGGAGAGGAGATATATTTTCCTACAAATTACAACTCGAACGAGCCCACTTCTCACTCACTCACTCACTCACTTCTGCTCAGGTTAAAAAAAAAGAAAGAGATGGACGAGAGTAGCCGAGGATCGTGCTCAGTGGCGTGCAATTGGAGAGGCCTATGTCCAGCAGTGGACTAATATAGGCTGATGATGAATGAAAAAAATCCTATTAATTCTACTGTTTACCCTATTAATTCCACTATTTACCCTATTAATTCTACTATTTACTCTATTAATTCTACTATGTACCCTATTAATTCCACCTCCTATCCTTCTCCGATTTCACTACAAATTCTAAGTTTCGTGCGTATGTCTTGTGATAGCTGAACTGCTTTAGATGACATTTGATTAATATCTGTAAACAGTCTATTTCTATCTGTTTTTCCGCTTTCTTCTTCTAAACGGATTTTTTTATATGGTTTTCACTAATAGAAAGATCGATAAACGTGAGGTTTGTGTGTATAAATCGCACCCGTGCAAAACCGGGGTGTTTCGCTTTTTATTCAAGGAAAACATTATATCCGCGAGGAGAAAGCTACCTTAAAATATTTGTAGAATGTAAAGATACCACATCTATTAAACATTGATTATACCTAGCTGTTCGCTATTCAACCACTCATCCTACGAGCAAATTAATATTATTGAAATGGATTGTTTTTGATTTAACTTTCAAACGTTTCTCTCTTTCCCTCGTTAGGATATAAATATGACTATCTCTTCAAGGCCATAAGATTACTACGTTTGAATGATTACTTTGTTAATTTCAATTTGTGTTAAGCACTTTTGATATAGTTGGCGTACTTTATAATTGCCTGTGCCGTAATTCAGTACATCTATCAGATAGTTTAAATTACTACGGCCGTGTACCATCAAAGGAAATACTGAAGCAATACACATAACTTTTCAAGTTATGCGACCTCATTTCAACATAAAGTCCATCAAAATTCATGAAGAGAACTAGAGGATGTAGTTCTAAAATCAGGTAATACACTCAAACGAAAATCCAATTTATTGCCATGCATGCACTTTATAATACAACCATATTATCTCATCATATCAGTTGAAAGACGTTCACTGCTGAACAAACGCAAACCAAGGCTGGATGCGTGGGCTACCCACGCAAGGGCAAGACCTTGAGATCCTTCACAAGATCGTCGGTCCACGCTGCGTCTTCCGGTACCATCCTATCTAGTAGCAAAGAATTATTACTAACTATTACTTTGTAAAAAGGTGCGCTCACAATGTATATATTTTATATTTATTTATTGGTATTGGAAACAAAAACTTTTCTACACTAATATTATAAAGAGGTACAGTATGACACAACATAGATGAAGCATCGGCAAAATTCGTCAAATCGATCATTCCCGAAAAGAGTGCGCCTACAACATTACCCATGTTTATTAGTAGGTAACCTAGGCGAAAATGATCTTGTTGAACGTTCTTCGATCTTGGCGCGATAATGAATGATTTTGATTACTTGTGTAAATCGGAAGTGAAGTATAGATATGCGATTTGCCGATGCTACATCTAAGTCGTGTCATACTGTATAATGGTAACTTTGTAAGTTCTGATGTAAGAATTACTGGTCCGATACAAAAAATCTTTTACTAATAGGAAGCTACTTTATTCCCGAGTTATATAAGCAACATTTTTAAAGAAGAATGTATCTACCAGTGTCTATACGATCTGCCATCATCACGCCTATTTACATACCAGCCGTGTTACACGCTTGAAGTGTGCTTATAATTTACGACTGATCGTATAAATTCGAAAATCATTATTCAAAGAAACAAGTTCTCATTATTCCGTTCAAGTACCAACACTAAATATGATGAAATAAATTACAATATTTTACATAACACCAATCGCAGGACGTCCATAAAGTTTCTTGATGAAGTTTCTTATAAATTTCCCGCACAGAAAAATAACTTATTTAATCTAACTTTGGCGGGACATAGATACTTATCAATCTCATTAAAATTGCTAGATTGCGGAGACGAAAACAGAAACAGTTTGAGTGACGTCCAATAATAATTATAATTTATTTTGATGCCAGACAGTTCATGATGTCTAGTTATTTTCACTTGCCACTCTTTCTTTCCACGTTTCTACTCGTAGAAGTTTACCTTTCAATGACGTATAAAATTAAGAAAATGGTTCATTACCTATCTAAAGAATTTTGATTTACTCTTCTGAAATTGGTTAGCATTATTGGTTAAATAATTATTATTTATGAATATGGTAGGTATAATTCACAGGCGCCCACAAACAATGGCATAGGTTCGAAACCTACAATATAGTTGTCATTCTAAAATATGTTAAAATCAACAAGCTTCTATCTGACTCCTGTTAGTGTGATACCGTAACGTTCCTGTTTATTTTTGTTATTCAATGTGTTATAACGGGAATGCTATCAAATCTGTGGTCCTGATAGTAGAAACCATGTGGAAACTAAAAAGTGTCCTTGATAGAGCTAGAGATCCTTCATCCCTTCATTATTTATTGATTTAAATCACATGCCATAATATGGATATGGATCTATACATTAGTAATCATATAAGCTATGTTAGTGGTTTACAGAATTATCCTAAAATTTTATTTAAAATTTATAAGAGCGACCCTGGAGCCCATGTGCATGGAGTTCCAGTGCCGCACAATCGGAGAATCATGTCTCTCTAACAAGTTATTCAAGTTATTATTGAGCGTGGCTCGAGGGTTATTGTATCATAGCTTTCGATGGATCTATTATCTCCAGTTCCCTTCCTAGGTTTATCTACTTACCACTTTTGGCTTTAGAATCACTGAACTGTAAGTTCGTATGTAAAATAAGCTTGTCAAAGTTATGGAAAAAATCTTAATACAGAGTGTGGATTCGAGATAGTAGCGACACCTGTAGCATTCAAGTATCTAAGATAGAAAATGGACGATCCAAATGGCCCCCATTTGCAAGGGATGGCCAGTGATTACCAAGTTTTATGGTCACATCGTAAAATTCTCCAAGAGTAAGGAGACGTGAGTCGTCGATTGCCCTCGTAAAATTATATTGTAATAAAAATACGTGTAATTTGTTGTTAAACATTGTTGATTAGTTCCAATGTAATGACTAAGGCTGAGATCTATAGAGCGTATATAGACTTTGCTCAGACTTTACCGTACAAAGTCGGTATTTAAAATGAAATCTTCGAATCTCTCTGAGTGTGTGCTAAGCAAAGTCTAAGTGCACCTGATCGACGACTTAACAAAAACTTGGCTACAAATTAAAACACACAAACATTTACATTGTTACGCAGTATATTACGTAGGTTTATACTCTAAGTAAAGTCTGAGCAAAGTTGCACGCTCTATTCTTATCTACGTGCAATTTTCAAACATCTATTACTTTGTAGTATTTATTTTGAAATAGCGTTTGACATATACATCAATAAGCAGTTACTTTTACTAGCATTTGTATAAAATTTTAAATCCCTTCTCCCACAAATAAGAAGTCTCGTTTATTGTTCATACAAAATACAAAAAAATAGTATATATATCAGTAACTTTCTATAGTACAAGCTCCGCTTAGTTTGGGATCAGATAACCATGTGTAAGTAATGTCCGAGGATATTCATATTATAGGTAAATAAAACAAAATAAACGTGATTTATCGTCTTTATAAGAACTTGAAACGATGACAGAACATCGCAAATTTAAACCCTTTGCCATAGCCTCAATTGGCCTGATAAAAAATAAATTACTTCACAAATTCAGTCATTAGCATCATCAGCATCGTCTTCATCATTGATAATCTGTATGTTGAACCTTGAGGAGTGCTGATGTTGCAACTCATCGGGCTCATTTACGTTGGGAATCCGCAAGGCCATGAGAGCTGCACCATAGTTTCCTAAGCCCGTATCCCAGAATAAAATCTATTGGCAAAAAGAGAACAGTTCGATATTTGAATGCTTTAGAAAAACTAAAAAGTTTCCCTTCAAGATTGCCATCTTAGATAGATCGCTGGTCATCTGGCAAAGCTGATAGAAATGGACTTATGGTCGCATATTCCCAATCTTTTCTGTACTGCGACTTCATTTCATGTTGTAATCTTATTGTGGCTCCCTTGTTAGAGAAAATACACGCGTGTAGCTTTAGGGCTCGAACACATGACAACGGCGCGGCGCCGGCGCACCGGGCCCCGTGAACCATACGGTGCCGTGCACTTTGCGCCTCGCCGGCTCACGGCGGACACTATCGGCAGTTGATGATTCGCTATACCTAAGTTCGTACGTGTTAGTGCAAAAACATATTGCTAATAAGATCGATGTTAGTTTATTAATTTAATTAGTAGAAGCCGTTCCCGTTCTCTAGGACAAGATATTAGATATATTTCATCCTTAATTTTCTGTCCCAGAGGTGCACGGCACCATGTAACACAGCACGGCGTCGTGCCGGTGCCGGTGATGTGTCCGAGCCCTTAGGATCAGACGTACAGTTTGGGAACCCCTGCCCTAGAACTTTTTTTTTTTACTATCTCACCTGGTCCGTGATGATGTGGCCGATGGTGGTAAGCTCACAAAGCCTAGAAGGGAACTGGCTCTCAAGTGCAGCTGTCGGAACACACCAGAATGCTTGGCGAAATATTTTAAATTTGAGGGTGGTAGCCAGGCGGGTACTACAAAGTATCCTACCACCATGCTATGGTTTCCTCACGATGTTTTCCTTCACCGAAAGCTCAAGCTCATTGTAGGATTCAAACCCGTGACCTTCGTCTCGACATTCGACGTCACATACCACTGAGCTATCCTCGCCTTAACAAACTTAACTTTTCACAATTGTTAGTCTTTAGTTTATCATACCTGTTCATCAATGATATATCGGATGTAATAAATCTCATTGATCTTGGAGAAGCCGAGCTCTTCTGTGATTTGCTGGGAACGTGCAGTAGTGAATATGCCTGCTATCGCCGGGACACTTGCGTTTGCGCTTAGTGCTATAGCTGCTTTTAACAGTTCTTTAGTTATACCTGCAAATTTCCATCAACACTACGAATTAAAAAAAATGGTAAGGTTTATACAAGGCTGGAAGGACATTGAAATAACGATACCCATAATAGAAAACAACATTAAAATATTGTTTACCAACTTCAAAAAAAATCTACAAATTAGTTTAGCATGAAAATATGCTTAAACCTTAACCGTGTACTTATTAGATTACTTCAGAACTGAAATAGCTATTTCGCCCCATCACTACGTTTCTGGGCATTTGTAAAGGCTTTTACCAGAGAATTATACAAAACTTCTGACTGTCATAACTTCGTCATAGCTCAAGCTCATATGAAATTTTGTAGCATTATTGATAACTAGCTTCCGCCCCGCGGTTTCACCAGCGTTCCTGAGGTATGATAGGTTATGATTTTTTGGGATAAAAAGTAGCTTATATATTATTTCAAGCTTAATATTTACTATTACATTATATCTATGTATGTAAGTTTCATTCAAATCCGTTCAGTAGTTTTTACTTGAAAGAGTACCAAACATTCATCCATACATCTATACTCACAAACTTTCGCATTTATAATATTAGTAGTGTGATATACCTACACTATCCGCAGTATTCCTAATATATCCAATAAATCAACCTATATAAACTATAATTTACTAGAAAGTTGCTTAGATTTTATTTGTGGCCACGTTGCGATTTCGATTCACAAGATTTTCGGTCAACTAGAGATGAGCGTTATTTAACGTAATCGGTTTCAGTAACTGCTTACGAGGTTGATAATCGTGTACGTAGTTTCGTGGACAAAAATGTAACGATTATTTTACGTACCCAGTTTACACTCACTCAAAGACGTAACTTTAAAATAAAATGCAGGCAGTCCTAAGCCTGGAAAAGTATGAAGGGAAGTTCAATTGATAAAATTATTTACTCAAACAAATTACAAGCATAGCTTACATAGGTATTATAATACCTAGAAACCTGTTACATATTCCTACTTCCTAATCATAACATAACACGAAAGTAAAACTAATATTATAATACCTATATAACCTGTAACATTTTCGTAATCATATTATTATAATACCTACATACCCAAAAGACCGTATACAGAAGTAACTAGTTACAAAAAAAAGCAGTTTTGAAACTAGTTACTCATATGCACGAAACTACGTATAACCGATTACGCTCAAAAGACGTTACGACCCACCTCTACGGTCAACTACAGCTTGTGAACTGGAAGACTGTCTTAAATGTCAAAATTTTTCATACATGACAATATTGTATATATTCAAATGTTCCCAAACCTCTGTGTCGATAGCGATGCTTCAGAGCAACCACGTACACTTTGAAGTACCGCCTCACTCCCAGAGTCTTGAAAAGGTTTACAGGCTTCTCAATTTCGTTGTTGAACGTCATTACTGATGTGTATATAGGATTGTGAGTAATTTTGACTCGGCTGAAGGTTCTTGAGAAGGCATCTGTAATACACAGAATAATCGATTAAAACATCAGCGCTTTCAAAATGCAACTGTACCATAAATTAGTTATCAGTGTATTTGCTGCTAACGTTATTAAGGGTAAACCTTCGGTTGGAGCGTATAACTGACATATACGACTATTTCATTAAAATGTTACTAATATACCTTGGAGGAATATGTTGATGATTAATTTTGTTATTAATCAGTAAATATATTACCATTCTTGTCGCAAATAACATGTTGATAACTTACGACCTATAACTGAGCTGCAATTAGCAAAAAACGTGATAAAATTTGAATTTAACGCCCCAACCGAAACCTCCACCATAAGCCTATGAGATTGTATCTATGCAGGATAAGCCATGCAGAAGTCAAACACTGCTGGTATACAAACAGCTTGGCAAATAGACACAGCGCATTTGCAATGTGACGAAAAGGTATTTTTTTTTTTACGTAGGTATATTTTTACGAAGTATTTTAGTAAAGAATAATTCAACATATACCGTAATCTAGGAATTTGGTGACTCAGTGCCACTATTAGAATCGATTTTAGCAAAATCAATTTTAAGTGTACTTTTGTTTAAAAAAATATCTTATCTAATAATAAAGCAGGCAGGCGGTCGACCTGATGGTAAAACCAGAAGTATTGCCAATATGTTGCTGACCAGTTACAATGCCAAGAAAACATTTGCTAGAAGAAGTTTGTTTGTTTGTTTGAACGCGCTAATATCCGGAGTTACTGGTCCGATTCGTAAAATTACTTCAATAATTACAGGAAGCTACATTATCACTAGCTTTTTATCTTCATTGTTACAAGGTATTTGTAATCTTAATTCAATAAATAAATTAAACTATAATGTATAATGACTAACATATTATTCTGAGTGGAAGTCAAGTTACAAAAATTTCGATCTTCCTATTAGTCAAACTTTCTTGTAAGAACGTTGAGTAATCTCATAGGTTATCAACCCTTATCTACATAATATGTATAAAAAATTGTAATCAAAATACGTAAATGAAAACGACGTAAACAAAGGAGTTTACCTTAAGTTCTGATTGTTCGGTCTTCCTTATTCGTATTGATACCATCAACGACCCCTAATATAGACTTACCCCTATCGACTACTTGGAATCCAATTTACGTACAAGCAATGCTGCTTAAAGTACAGGCTGTAGCTATTTTCAATTGGAAATGGAACTTATTTACAAATAAGTCCCTTCTGTTTTCCTTCACACTATAATAATAAATTTTCAACAAAAAATAAAACCGCCTTCTGCAAAGGCACTAAAAAGTATAAAATATCCTATTTAGGAACTCTAAATCTGACTGTTTTAAAGTCAGAGAAAGTGTAGTTTATGTTCCATGGAAAATATCGTACCGCTATTTTTTTCGCTGACTTCAAAGGAACATACTTACTTACATGTTTTTTCCGACGAATTGTTAATCTCCTCCTTTTTTGAAGTCGGCTTAAAATACTAAGAAGCAAACTTCTTCAAGGGAGTTTTAAGAAAATTGTGAAGAGATTTTTGCAGGGCAACGATACCCTAGTGTTGCAAGCGTCTATAGGCTACGGTAACCGCTTACCATCAAGTAAGCCGTATTCTTGTTTGTTACCTTAAAAGTATACCAAAAAAAAACTTAACATGAGTAAGTATCAAACAGAACAGGGTCGTGAGTTCAAATCCTACAATAAACTTCTGGTGAAGGAAAACATCGTAAGGAAACCATAGCTAGCTGCACCATCTTCAAGATTATTTGTCGCGGCTGTCGCTTCACACAGGTTTTCTGCTTGTTTATCAGCCTACCTACTTACTAACATAAAAAATATGCATAAATAAAAAATACGAACAAAAAAACATCATCTAAATGTTAATGGTGTCGATTCTGTTGTTTACGAACTTAACTAATATTAGACAAGTTACCTCTCTTTCAAGTTAACCTTATTGAAAAAAGACAGAACATTTTTAATGCTGTCAGTTTAATCCATGCTGTCGTAATTGTACGGGTAAATAGTTGTGACCAATAAAGATCGCGCTTAAATAATTCACGTAGATATATGTGATCGGATTAAACTGACAGGACTAAAATATCTTGCATCCCTTTCTTATATTTACTATTAGAAAGAGATATAGTGAGATTAAATTTATTTAGTTCGTAAACAACAGAATCGGCACCATTATAGCATTCATCAATTAAAACAAAACGTACCCTTAAAACCGCTTCTCTCTCCATAAATACACCACACCAAATCCTGTAGCTGAATCGGAATTCTTTTTACGGATGCAGTAAAAATTTTGGCACAAAGCATTCAAGGAATCTGCCCCCTAATGTTACGGCCATTGATACAGAGCCAAATCGAATTTTATTTGAATCGATAGGTACGCAAATAGATTCCAAATAGTGAGCACCGAGCTTGGGTGGGAAAACGTTTTTTGACAATATTTTTGTATCGAGTGTTTTCATTGGATCGAGTATACAGTAATTAGATCTCAATAAACTCGTCATAGATTTAAATAAAAGCCGGCCAAGTGCGAGTCTGAGCCTGACTCGTGCGATATTTATTGGTTTGGGCCAATACCAAAAAAACCATAACCAAATTTGTCAGTGAAGGAATTTTGATTAATTTGAAAAAACTGTGCTAGTTAGAAACATTGTTCTATTATTCTTATAATATTTAGATTTTTACGTATTGCCAACTTCGGAGATAAGAAGCGGTATGGTTTTATTTTGTAATTATTCATTATAAGTCAAAAGAAAACAAAAACCTGTTTTGGAATGTATAAATAGAGCCCTCTCATATGATATTCTATAAATTTGAACATTTAGCCCTACTTTGAAAATTCTGTCCCGCATTTTAGGTAAAAAATATACTTGATTACCTCCAAAGTTCCATTTGTATATATACTGAACACTACTTTATTATCTCTAAGGCCCAATTGCACCAACATCGTATAACACTAACCCAGGGGTTAAAAATGTAAATTTGACAGATTTTCTATACGAATTCTGTCACATAGCCATATTTAATGGATTAGTGCTATGAGACGTTGATGTAATTGGTTTTCAAGGTTTTCACTAACGTTTCTCTTGTATCCTCATAATAAGAACACCAACAAGTTTATCCGTCCCCTCTTTAACAGCTGCAATCGACATTTTATCCTTCATCCATATCCTGGCATTGTGGACGAATTCATCCGTGGCTTCTTTATCTTCTATTAATTTAACAGATTTATATGTGATCTGTAAAAGATACAACAGTCAATAGGGTATGGGTATGATGACATATAAAATCACTATTTAATAAACGTCAGTACTATAGTTTAATATGGAGTTTTACTTGCGTTGGATGTCATCATTTCACAGCATCAAATTGAGCTACTCTTTGGCCCAATTGTACCAACGTCGTATAACACTAACCCACGGGTTAAATATGGGTATGTGATAAAAAAAATATACCGAGAGAATCTGTCAAATTTACATACCTATTACAAAGCTAATTTTTTAACTTAATTTGCAAAAATTTACAACAAATATATAAACTAAATATAAAAAACTTCCTCGAAGCGGCCGCTGCTGCTGATCAACAGCAACGTTCCCAGAAGCTAATTTGATATAAAAAAAAACATGGTACTCCGTGTTGAATTTTTTAGTGTTAAATTTTATTGTAGCCACAAATAGGTTTGGTTGATTTATCAATAACATACCTAATATTTACTTTTCTCAGTAATATCGATGGATGGAAAAGTTCTACCTCCATACTAAATAAGTGGAACAAAGGAAAACTCTCCACTTGGACTAAAACGGTTATTGGAATTCTTTCCGTTTGTATTTGGTCGGTCAGTTCTCTCTTTGCACAAAATATATTAATTTACTTAATAAACATTTTTCGACCATTCATCTTTTTTCCTGTCAGTTTCTTAATTAAATACTCGACTTTCAGCGTTGCGTCTCTCGCTTTGATTTTCACCCGACTGCGCGGTATTTTCGAATAGACTTTTGAAATAAATATGATTTCTTTGACTATTTTACACCTATAAAATCCGTTTGAGTATTACGACCTGTTATGTGAAATCTACATATACCTGCTGACTAAAACAATGATGGTAGGTAATCCAAACATTTTAGTTTTTCAGTCGGTTATTTGATTCTAAATCAATTTTAAGCTTGCTCTATTAAAAAAATCTAAATAGGTACAATTTGTTTTGTATAACATGAACTATCATTGTGGTACCCAAAATTACGTACCTACTCCATCACTTTATTTTTGATATTTTTAATCACGCATCAACAATGAAACAAATTTGAATGAAACTTCTTATGTAGTAATTTTTTGTATTCTTTGATATGGTAATACATACAATAAGCTCACCTCTTCTGGTAGGTAGTGTTTCTTGAGAAACCTGATAGCTTCATCATATCTCTTGTCCTGAAGATCCTCAAATCGCACGCCGCATGGTACTCGGCCCCAAATAGATGGTGCTTTAATCCTTTCTTCTAGGATCTTCATTTTCGCTACTTCTGCTTCTACTGTTTTTGCCATATTTGATTATCTATAGAAAAGATATATTTTTGACAATATTAGAAATAGGAATGTTTTTGGGTTGATTAATATTACAGTACCATAACATAAAGCTTAAAAAGATCTGGATATGAGATAGAGATAGATTTTATCCTGAAGGAAAGCGGTAAAACTGAGTGGTAGGAACTATTAGTTATACACAAAACTCCTAAAAGAAAAGAAAGGAAAGCATTTGTTTTGTCATCCAATCTAATATATAAAATTCTCGTGTCACAGTGTTTGTCACCAGACTACTAATACGCTAATATTAATGTAGCTTCTAATAATGAAAGAATTTCTAGAATCGGATTAGTACTTCCGGAGATTACCTCCTAAAACCAAACAAACAAACTTTACCTCCTCCTAATACTTATAGTTAAAATAAAGAGTAAATCTACCTTTAAGTTCCAAAGAGTAGAATATACCTTTAAGTTCCAATATACTTCGATTCTTTAAATAGTAGGTAGGTATTTATAAATTGCACAAAAATAAAATTAACTATAATACAGCCTTAATACAGCAAACAAAATTATAACATGATTTCTTTGAAAATTATTGACCTAAATGTTTGTTTTGATTGAACATAAAAAAATTTCATCGCATGACACAACGCAACCAAATTGTCAACGTATTGTCAAACTTATAAAATGTTCGCAACTTTATGGCCAAAGTAAAAATAAGGTTTTATTTTACCTTCAAATAGTTTAACTTTGGAAATGTGGCTGGGTTACAATTTCGTAATTTAAATCAATAACCTTGCCTGAAAATTATTTAGATAGGTTTCAATTATTACACAGGTTTTCACCATGCTCAGTGATAATGTGGTCAAAGGTGGTAAGCATACTAATAACTAGGAACTAGCCCTTAAGTGCAGTCTGAACATGCTAGGTGCTTATAGTGACAGATTTTTAGACTAAGGGTGATAGTCTTCCAGGCAGGTACTACAAAATAGGCAGGCGTGCTCATGATGGTTTCCTCAAGCTCTATATAGATAGGATTCGCAGCCGCGACCATCGTCACGACGACGTTTGACGTTACTACCACCTGATCTATTGTCACCACAAAAGAATAGCAGATTTTTTATACAATTATTTAGTTTTCTGTTTAAAATCAAACTGCGATAATAAATAACTAATAATACTTTTTCCATTCCAAGTATATTCCGATCCGGTGGTAGAGTCTATTGTAATGATTGTAACTATCGACGTTCATGAGTGCCTTACCAGGGCCTAAACTGAATAAATGAGTTTTTGATTTTGATTGCTAATATTGGTACCTACACTATAAATTTACGGAATCAAACGTGACAACACCACGTCGCGAGGAAAAATCAAAATCATAACACAATATTTTTCTAAGACTCCCAAGCTAAATTCTGATAAGCCAAATTGGAAGCCATTTCATGTAGTTGCACTAAAATAAATTTGGACACACGGGTAAGGACAAGTCGGATCTTTTATTAGTATAGGAAACTAAACTTCCCATCTGATAAGTAAACATACTTGTTTGAAGTGAGTACAGCAAAAAAAGAACAGTAAATCATCTTCAACCTACATTTGTATAATCTTATAAAGAGAAATCAAAAATTACTGGACCGATTTTAAAAGTTAATTCACCAATAGAATGCTATATCATCACTGGATAACAAAGGCTATATTTTTAAAACACTTGGAATCCCTATGAAAACTCCAATATGTACCTAAATCAAGATGTAAATGCGGATCGCGGTCAAAACTGCCATGTGTAAAGCTAGTTTTTCATTAAAACCGCTTTATCATGACGAAAATATGTCGATATACGAGTAATATACACTTTCAATTCAATTGCGTGGCTCTAGCGTTAGTCCGGACCGGAACGGGCAAGCGTCATCCCACAACTTTCGGTCCGTGTAAAGAATTAGATATCACTGTTATATTAGAGGCGAGGTTCCATCCCGTCATCCAATCTTCTAACCCCTAGCCTATACAAGTTACACTCACCTCTATCTCAAATGAACCGATTAAACATTCTGAACAGCAGCCTGAGTTGATCTACTATCATATTTTTACTATGACGAAGGTGGGTCCACTCGGCCCCTATTTATTCAGCCGAAACACACCTGGTTTATTCTGATTCCATAATAAATTGGTGACCATATGTTTGACAAACTTAGTAGTTTATGTAAGTAGGTAATAGTTAAGTCAGTTTTGTTTGAGCTATATTTTGCTTGGCCAATATTAATGGCATCGAAATACAGGCATATCTGTTGACAAACAAAGTGTCTTATCAACTAGATTCTTGCCTTCCAGAATATTTATTTATGAACACACTTAAAGATATTACAGGCTATCAAAAATCTCGCCGTAGTCATTTAGTGGTGTGTTTGAAAGTGGTAAGCATACAAGGTGTGTGCTAACTAGCTTCCGAGTGCAGCTATTGGAACATACCGATAGAGGCTTGGCAACAGATGACAATGCAGTTTTTTTTAAAGTTGCTTTAAAATAATTCAACTAAACAAAACTACACCAATAACTATAATAATGATTAATCGACGCTTACCGCAATCCTTTCTTCAACTCTTTTCAAACGTTGTCGATAAAAAAAATATGGAAGAAACCTTCGGCATTTGTCCGACATGAACTGCTGAATTCGAGCTGGCACGGAAGACTGACTAGCCAAGTTACCTCAATAGGGAAAAAAAGAAAAATGGATCGATACATTTACGGTAAAGACATAAAAGTTTGCACGATACCAAGTAAAATGACTTGAACGGAAAAATAAATTGATGCTCCTTTGGAATATTTTAATTTATGGTTCCGTAGTTATTCATTTTGTTTCTGTTCACACTCTTACCTTGGGTATAATAAACTTGACATATACAGTAATATTTATCTTCTCTCTATAGAGTGTATATACATATATAGGTTACCCAAGCAAAAAGAAAATTCTTCATTAGGAACGTTTAGAATTGTTGTGTAAATACGGCCACAGATCAGGCTGCAACTTTTTGTTGAAAAATAGCTCCTATTACAACCGTATAAGGTGCCGCAGTGTTTACGTTGACTTGTGGTAGTCCGTACAATGTCCTTATTAAGTATCTAGTCAGTCTGGAGCAAATTCAAATGGTCTGAAAGAGCTAGCGTTATCTTATACTCTTCTTCGTGTATACAATTTGCTACTTTGTGGTACAAATATTTTACAATGGATCCCTAATAGCGTTCAAAGCTTAAATCGATAGTAGACGTGAGTCAATACAGTTTTGCCAATCGCAACGAAACTGGGACGGGGTTTGTACTGAAAAACCAAACTAACTTTTTTTTTATCAAACTTTGACGTCTGATTACTTGAATAGCGACTCAAGTAGTTATGGAAACGTACTGTGAAATATGAAAGGAATTTAAAAATAAATCAATATGCCAATGCCAGCTTCAGAGGCATCGTTCATCGATTTACGGTGCGACAAGGATGTTTTGAGTGACATCGACAGGAAGGCGCTCTTTAACTTTCAATCTAATAATATGCCGAAAGTAATTAGAAGTGGGGTCAGAGAGATAGTGTAAAGCGAACTCTCAAAAACTGACTCTTCACAAGATAGCAGCGTTAGTTCCGATTTTGGCCACGTTAGTTAGACTTTAATTTAAAACTGTCAGATTAGAGTTCCCAAGTTATTTTATGCTTTTTAGTGCCTTTAAAGGCGGTTTATTTTTTTTGACAAAAAAAATATTTTTCAATTTTTAGTTTCATATATGCTTTATCGCTCACCTAGTATAAGCAAGCATATTTGCATTGTACCTTCCAACATCAGCTCAGCTACGATTAGGACTACCAGACGCAAATATCTGAATAGCTTTAGAAAGTCTAAATGAAAAAACAATTGTAAGTGCTTATAGAAGAGTTCCCTCTATTTATCCAGGATCCCATGATCAGATCCTGACTTGGTGACCATGGGACCATCTGTGAAGTATACCCTTTCAAACAAAAAAAACAATTTTCAAATCGGTGCAGGCTTCTTCGAGTAATCGGGGAACAAAAGTACCTACTTTAAAAAAAAACAACGAATTGATAACCTCCTCCTTTTTGAAGTCAGTCATAAAATACTCAAGCCAGACTGCTGCCGATCAAGGTCAAGTTTCCCAGAAGGCTGGAAGCGTTTCCTCTATGAATGGCCAATCTAACGCGTTGTCAGAATAATCTCACGGCCCGCTAGTCCCCCGAGGCCCATAAATAAGAACTTAATTATTTAAAAATATTTTGAGAATATCGCTAAAGTACCACACTTACTTTAGAGATAACTTATTTCTTCTGAACAGGTCCCAAAGGTTGAGCTGGGCCATAAAATACTTAATTGTAGTTTTTCAGACGCGCCTCAATATTTTTCTTATCTACTATCCTTATATAATCATTATTATAAATGTGAATGTGTGTCTGTTAGTTTGTCCTTCTTTCACACAGCAATGGAGCAACAGACCAACGTGATTTTTAGCATAGTATGTATGGGCCGGAGAGTAATACTTTTTATCCGTAAGTTTGTTTATAAGTCAATCAATAATAGTTATTATTTTACAATATTAGTTATTTTATAGTTTTATTAAAAATCAGAATGTTTCATTATTGTCCCACCATATTGTTAAAAAAATGTAAACGCATAAACTAATGGTTAATCTTCAAACACGCTGATTACAATCAAGATTGATCGACAATCAAGAATTGTGATGAATCGATGTTTCGGGTAACATAGTGATTAATTGTCCTTAGCTAATTGATACCGCTTTGATACATCGATATCGCATATTACATGGTAATCGATTCGATACAGATAACGTCTCATCGAAAATGTTATCGGTTATTTAACAGGTGATTATTGAATATTCGATTGTCGGTTCGAATATTTAAAAAAATGTGTATATTTATTTTAGAAGAGCCACGTGATGATAAGTGGCCATCGTCATCTAAGGACATTTTAATTATTTAACAGGGGATTTTTTGAATATTCTAAATTAATGTTGGATTCTCGGTTTGAATATTAAAAAATATTATCCATGATCCTTTTTTACCGGATGCCCACGCACGCAGTGTTAACAGCTGCGGTTTTATAGATAGTCAGTCAGTCATGCTTTCCTTTTATCTACTTAGATAGATAAAAATCCAACACACGATAAGTACCTACAATACAATTGGTTGCGCGGATTTTTATCTGTTGTTAATTTTAATCTTCATAAACGCGTCAAAAATAATTTGAATGGCAAGCAATCGTCCCATCCCTTTCCCACTCCCGCACAATATCGCAATGCAAGGTCGACCGCACCGCTTCCTATCGGATATGCAAGACTAATTGCTTGACATCTTCACTTCCGTCGTGTGAGTCGAAAAACAATGGCGTAATATCGCAGCGCTCCGCATCTTTAAATTTTATATGTGTTAATTCGTCAAAATTACATTTCAATTTAGTGTCATACTAATCTCTTGAGAACTAAGTGTGATCCCGCGATTGTGTATGGACTCATGGACTTAGATAGCTGCTGATTAGCAATCCGCACCGCAGAACAGAAGACGCGACGCCATCATCGCCACTCATCAGAACAAACAACAGGTATTGTGCATTCACATCCTTCACTGAACTGCATTTGTTCATAATCCCGGCAGTTCAAAATTATTCCCATCGGTTTGTCTTGTCAATCAAATTAATTAGTATAATTTAGTCTATTCACGGTTTTCACACATCGTGCCGCCATATGCAAATTTTCAAATTTATATCGCAAATTTTTGGCCATCGCATTAGTATCAAACTTTCGCATCCCCCGCACAATCATTAAATGGTCCTTCTCCCTGGATTTGAATTAGTTATCGCAATAATTAGTCATTCGAAATATAATTTAAAAACAGTTCACTCGCACACCGGTAAGTCAATATAGGTTAGTTACCGACATACCTACTTGGGTAATTAATTTTCGTTCGTTCATCCGCTTATTAAATTGTCGTATTTTATTTGTTCAAATTGCATCGTAGGTACGTTGGTTTAATACATAATTTGTCGCTTATAAAATCGCTAACGTGTAAGTAAACATAAATCTGTCGCTTACTTATTTACCTATTTATTTCGTTTCGCCCCGCATAGGTAAATAGGCCACTACTATATCGTTTTGTTTACTTCACGTTTTACTTGAACTAGACTAGCTTATTATCGTTCAACTTGGTTAATTGTTAAAATTTAAATACACATTTAATATTAAATTGTGTAAACAATACATAAATAGACGTGACCGTTCGTAGGTAACGTTTTAGATATTGTAATCCGCATCGCGCAAATCATATGTTCATGCTCCGCTATAGATAGGTACATAATATAACCGATCTAAGGTTATTCACTACCTACGGACTTACTCCGTTCTCTGCCGCTCGCGCTCGTAACTATTTGTTGTTGTACCCACTTCTTGTTTTTTCTTATTAATTAAAATGGCAAAAAAGGTAGAAATAAACACAGAGTTAAAACTTTTGTACGCTAAAAGGGATATGTTATTCTCTCGTATGCAAAGTATTTGTAACCATGCAAATGATAGTTCACAAAAAGAAAGTTTTTTATGTGAAATTGAAACTGTCGATAAATTGCGTTCGGATTTTGAAAGTGTGCTGGATCAGATCAATACATTGGAATTGAAAATTAATCCTGATTTTTCAGTAAATTATCAGGCTCTCTCTTCGTTTGAGGACTTATTAGGTCGTGTAAAAAGAACTGCCAAGTCGTTGCAAGTTGACTTCAAAACTGTCAAGCCAAATAATAGACCTAAATTGCCCCCGATTGAAATACCAGAATTTAATGGTGATATAAAGAATTGGCCTTTGTTTTTTGCTAGTTTTAAAAATGCAGTACATAACAACACCTCACTTTCAGAATCTGAAAAAATATACTACTTATTAGGTAAGTTAACCGGCAGAGCGCGGTCCGTATGCGCCGGTATTACACCCGACGCCGAAAATTATACTGTAATTTTCGATTTGCTTAAAACCAAATACGAAGATAAACGATTGGTAGCCACTTCGTATTTAGATCAAATATTTGAACTTAAAAATTTAACGTCCGCATCTACTGCTAATTTAGAATTGTTTCTTGATAAATTTTCGTCATCTGTCGCCGCTTTGAAAAACCTTAAGGTCAATGACCTCGCTGACTTTGTCTTTTTGTATATTGCGCTTAAAAAACTAGACTCTGAAACCGCACGCTCTTTCGAGTTAGACACACGTAGTTCTGATATTCCATCGTTTAACGATTTAACTTCATTTGTACGTGATCATATTAAAATATTGCAACGAACTTCATCGTCCACAAAACCTGAAGTTACGAAGAAACCTTTCGATCGTAAAATGGATGCGCCATCGAAATCGCATCATACTCCGCCGCGCGCTACTACGTCATCGACTACATACGCTTACGTAGGTGCCGCATCCAGTTCACAGTCGTCTTCGTGCTCCTTGTGCAATAATCGTCATGATTATTTATATAGATGTTCCGTATTTCATAATTATACACCTAGTGAACGTTTTGATTTCGTAAAGGCAAATAATTTGTGTCTTAATTGTTTAAGTAACAGACATCGTGTGTCTGCATGCAACTCAAATTCTGTTTGTCGTAAGTGTAGTAGGAAACACCATACTATGCTACATTTTGAAAATAATAATGTAACAACCGGGATTGCACCCCCTGTTACAAGTAGCTCTGTATCGCCGTCGTCGTCGCTCCCCCCTGTCGCTCAGCGTTCTGCCGCCGCGGACGCCGCCCGCGCCGGCGCCGCTCCCCCTGGCGCGGCCGCCGCCCGCGCCGCCGCCGATAGCGCGCCGCTCTCTCTCGCTCGCCCCGCTCGTACTGATGACGTCACACTGTGTATGTTATCAGACAACAAACTTGTCGCTCGCCCACCTACCACGGTACTGCTCGCGACCGCTCGAGTTATTGTTGTTGATTATCGTGGTACGGAACATAGTGTTCGCGCTTTATTGGATAGTGCTTCTCAAAGCAATTTTATAACTCGTAATTGTTGTCAACGTTTAGGTATAAACGTGAATCGCAGACCTGTCTATTCCTCTGTGAAAGGGATTGGAGGTTCGACCAAATCTATTCAGGGTTCGGTAAACTTAAAATTCTTTTCTCGTTTTGATCGTAATATTAATTATGATATTGAGTCGTTGGTGGTAGATAAAATTACCGAGCGTTTACCTACTGTTTCGGTCGATGTTTCAGTTATGTCGAAATTTTCAAATTTACCACTCGCGGACGATACATACTCCGTACCCGGTCAAGTCGATTTGTTGATCGGTGCATCGATTTTCCCGCACCTCCTCTTACCTCATAAGGTTCAAGGTCATTCTTCGCATAGTTCTCCGCTCGCTTTAGAAACTGTACTAGGTTATGTTATAACTGGTGCCGCTCCCGCTCGCTTTGATGCTTTTGATACAGTCTCGTACTGCTGTTCAAATGATTCGCTCGATTTTGACGTTCGCAAATTCTGGGAAATTGAGGAAGTGAATGTTCCGCCTATTCTCAGCCCAGAAGATAAACTCTGTGAGGAAATATATTCCCGTACAACCTGTCGTGATACAGACGGTCGATATATAGTTTCACTTCCTTTCAAGGGTGATCCTCACTCTCTCGGTGATTCTCGGCAGTCAGCCGAACGTCGTTTTCTTTGTTTAGAAAGGAAAATGCAGGCGTCGTCCAAGTTGAAGGAGGCCTATGACGGCGTTGTACTGGAGTATTTAGAAAAGGGATATATTTCGCCTTCACCTCCACATGCAGAGGATAATGGGGATAATCCATCCTACATTATTCCACACCACGGTGTTATTAGAGAGGACAAAGTTACATCTAAATTACGTGTGGTACTCGATGGTAGTGCTAAAACTAGTACGCATGTTTCCCTTAATGACATTCTTTATAATGGTCAGAACCTTCAAGAAAATTTGTTCAATATTATAATCAACTTTCGTTTGTTTTCAATCGCACTTTCCGCTGACATACGTCAAATGTTTCTTAGTATTGGCGTTCGCGAATGCGATCGCAGGTTCCAACGCATATTATATCGTTTTTCACCGCAAGAACCTCTTAAGGTTTATGAATTTAATCGTGTTTGTTTCGGCCTCACGTCGAGTCCTTTTCACGCATTGCGAACTATTAAGCAGCTCGCTACTGATGAGGGAAAATCCTTTCTTAAGGCTAAGGAGATCGTAGACACAAGTTTGTTTATGGATGATTTTGTGTATTCCGTATCGAATGAAAATGAAGGTATTTCGACCGCTTCAGAAATGATAGGTCTTATGAAGTCTGGTCAATTCGATCTAGTTAAATGGACAAGTAATTCACAATCAGTTCTAGATTCCATTCCGCCGTCGCATCGTCTTTCATCAGTCAAAGATTTTGATGAATCTGCGTCGCATAAGGTACTCGGTTTGTGTTGGTCACCCGCCACAGACCTCTTTGGTCTTAAAATTAGTTCACCCACTCAGACTTGCACAAAGCGCACCATATTGTCTTGCGTTGCAAAAATATGGGACGTGATGGGGTTTGTTGCTCCTGTCGTATTGTACGCCAAACTCCTGATCAAGCAGTTGTGGTTGTGTGAGTGTGATTGGGATGATACTCCGCCCGACGATATTGTTCGATCGTGGATTCGCTTCAGGGAAGAACTTCCTTTACTCGCTTCTATAAAAATTCCACGCCATGTAGGCATAGTAGAAAATAGTGTTGTAACTATTGTTGGTTTCGCAGATGCTAGTGAGAAGGCTTACGGCGGTGTTGTTTATTTTCACGTCCAAAATGGTGATACAAACACCTTGCATTTAATCTGTGCAAAATCTAAGGTAGCTCCTCGTAAGGTCGTCTCTCTAGCACGCCTTGAACTTTGCGCAATGTTGGTGCTTGCAAAGCTCATTAGTACTGTCGTTGTAGCTTGCAATAATCGAATCAACATTCGTAATATTTTCGCTTTCTCGGACTCGACTGTAGCACTTTGTTGGGTGCATTCGTCTCCCCATCGGTGGGACACCTTTGTAGCCAACAGAGTAGCTAAAATACAATCTGACTTGTCACCGCAAAACTTGTATCACGTGGCTGGTACTGACAATCCAGCCGATTGTCTGTCACGTGGTCTTACACCATCACAAATATTAAATCATTCTCTTTGGTTCAGTGGTCCCTCATGGATACAGTTGGATCCGTCTCGGTGGCCTATCGAAGCATTTAATCCCTCTACGGTTTCTCAACTGCCCGAGGAAAAGAAAATCGCGTTGCTCACCTCATCACCATGTGAGGACTCTGTTATTATTTCTTTAGCTAGTCGTTTGTCGTCTTGGTCCAAATTATTGCGTTGTGTAGTTTATATTTGTAGATTTTCAAAACTTTTATCGACCCGAGGTCGTATAAGTGCATCAGATCTTGAATTTGCAGAATTGTTAACTCTTCGTGAGCTTCAACGTTCGTATTTTCATAGTGAAATTTCTAGTTTACAGTCAGGTAAGCCTTGTAGTCGCGCATTACAACAACTTAAACCATTCTTGAAGGATGGACTCATAAGAGTTGGAGGTCGTTTGAGTGTTTCTGATTTAAGTTATGAAACAAAACATCCAATCGTTCTACCACGAAAGGATCACATTTTGAATTTATTAGTTGATTACCATCATAAGGTAAATTGTCACGCAGGCCCTGATCTGTTAATGTCTCTTTTACGTCAGAGATATTGGATACTCTCTGCACGTAACCTTATTAGAAATAGGATACATAAATGTCTCCCTTGCTTTAGACTTCGACCTAAGCCAACTTTCCCGGAAATGGCTGATCACCGATCTTGTCGTGTAGTAAAATCCGCTAAACCTTTCGTTCATACTGGAACGGACTATGCGGGTCCGCTTAAGGTTACCATATCTCGCGGTCGTGGCATTCGTTCTACGAAGGCTTACATATGCTTATTCGTGTGTATGACTACTCGTGCTGTTCACATTGAGTTAGCAAGTAATTTAAGCACTGCTTGTTTTTTGAATGCCTTCAAACGCTTTTTATCTCGTCGCGGTCCTGTAGGGACAATATATTCGGATAATGGTACTAATTACGTCGGTGCAAAACGCACGCTATCGGAATTACACGAACTTTTACGTTCCAAATATCATAAGACTGAATTTGGAAACATGTTAGCTGAAAATAGAATCAATTGGTCTCTCAACGTTCCGGCAGCTAGTCACTTTGGAGGGAATTGGGAGGCTAATATAAAGAGTTTGAAGACACACTTGTTTCGCGTTATAGGTGATCAAATTCTATCATTTGAAGAGCTTAGTACTGTACTGGCTCAAGTAGAAGCTGTTATGAATACTCGTCCATTGTGTAGAACGCTCTCGAATGATCCTTCGGAGCAACTAGCTTTGACTCCAGCACATTTTTTGAATCTTACGCCTTTAAAATATTTACCCGCTGCAGAGGTTGATGAAACCTTGAGTACTGTTTCGCGTCACGATCTATTAGACAAGTTAGTTCAATGTTTTTGGAAGCGCTGGAGGACGGACTATCTCCACACTATTCAGTTACGTCAGAAATGGAATAGTCCTACTAATCCAATTACAGTCGGGACTGTAGTTATTCTTCTTACTGAAAATTGTCCACCTCTCCACTGGCCTTTGGGTATTGTTGAAGAGGTTTTCCCCGGTTCTAATGGAATTACGCGGATAGTTCGCGTCAAGACTGTATCTGGAACGTATCTACGTCCGGTCATACGGCTGTGCCCCTTACCTAATCAATGATAATTACGTTGTTGCATCATTATTAGGTTATTATAGGTTAGTTATAGTTTTTTTTTGCTTAATACTTAGATATCTAGAATTTGAAGGTAGCCCTTCAAGCCGGGGGGAATGGTTGCGCGGATTTTTATCTGTTGTTAATTTTAATCTTCATAAACGCGTCAAAAATAATTTGAATGGCAAGCAATCGTCCCATCCCTTTCCCACTCCCGCACAATATCGCAATGCAAGGTCGACCGCACCGCTTCCTATCGGATATGCAAGACTAATTGCTTGACATCTTCACTTCCGTCGTGTGAGTCGAAAAACAATGGCGTAATATCGCAGCGCTCCGCATCTTTAAATTTTATATGTGTTAATTCGTCAAAATTACATTTCAATTTAGTGTCATACTAATCTCTTGAGAACTAAGTGTGATCCCGCGATTGTGTATGGACTCATGGACTTAGATAGCTGCTGATTAGCAATCCGCACCGCAGAACAGAAGACGCGACGCCATCATCGCCACTCATCAGAACAAACAACAGGTATTGTGCATTCACATCCTTCACTGAACTGCATTTGTTCATAATCCCGGCAGTTCAAAATTATTCCCATCGGTTTGTCTTGTCAATCAAATTAATTAGTATAATTTAGTCTATTCACGGTTTTCACACATCGTGCCGCCATATGCAAATTTTCAAATTTATATCGCAAATTTTTGGCCATCGCATTAGTATCAAACTTTCGCATCCCCCGCACAATCAACAATAGAGAAATATTTTCGCTTCATTCGTCATTGGATACGTGTAAAGCTTTGTTATTTTTCCCGTCTGGTAACACTTACAAATATGGGAATCATGCGATTTCCGCATCCTATTCCGAGTCACGTATTATGTGGAGCTCTGGACAGAAACCATTACATGGTTCGTACTGTTGGGAACGGAGCGAACGTTCTCAGTGGAAAATAGAATTGAAATTATGGTGAATATTGCACATTGTTCTTTACAAAATGTATTGTTTAAACAAATTGCGGAAAATTGAATGTTTATTATTAGGTAGGTACATGTTTTTTTTTTGTACACATTTAAAACTTTATCTACATAATAACTAAGCTAAAAACCCATCACTTTATTGAATAAGGAACAATCATACAACTGAGTAAATAAATAAATATAAAAATATTAACAAGTAATCAATAAAGAAACAAAACAAAATAAAAAAGAAAAACCACATAGCTAGATTTATTATGTTTTCGTATGTAAATTTGTCCGTTTCAAAAATCACAGAACAATCGAATTTAGGCTAGTTAGTTTTGTTGCCATGAGTAGGTACTTCTACTTTCCATAACACATGACAATGAGGAAATCTGTCTGAAATGGAGCCCGGAAAATTGTCACTGGCACTGCCTGATGAATTCTGCTTAGATAGTCGAGTTTCCCGCCCGTTTGTTGTGATCTCATGAGTACTGTCTAATACACAAGGTATCAAGGTTTAAATAAAAGCTTTTTTAAATGAAATTTAATTTATTGACTACAATGGCTGAAACCTGAGCAACAGTATCACCAACTTATCTCAACATCATCATCATCATGACAGCCGAAAGACGTCCACTGTTGGAGAAAGGCCTTCTCCAAAGATCTCCACGACAAAGGAAGCTGCACTATCCCCTAAAGTTATATGCACTTTTTATCCCGGGAATGTGGATGAAACCGCGTGTGACAGCTAGTAATAAATAATATCCTGGGTCATTCTTCATACACGGCTATCTGATCTCAAACTAAGCAGAGCTTTGTACGGAAACTTTTTTTATTGGCGTCACAACAAAGAACACCTTAAATGGAGAAGTAGGTACCCTGTGTCATTGAAAAATGATCCTGGAAAAAATGTCTACAACTGTATCTGTAGTACATATAGACAAATGTGAATATTATTGTCAAAAACGAACATGCATCGAAAACTGAATCGTAAATTCTATCACGAGCAAGTGTTACGTCACTGATAGTTGATTTGTTGCTATGACGTCATGCATTGTTGATTCACGCGTGATTTATTTATTTTCACGCTTCATTTCAGAACGGAGATACTTTTCAATATCAACGCTGTAAACATTGTATAAAACGTTGGAAAAAATGCGTGGAAACAATCAAATATTTTATACGTAAAATAGTGTCTTCAGTATTTGATGATAGTGTATATGGATATGGTATGTAGATATATAGCATTGATTACGTCATTGTCTAAAGTGAACAACATTAGTACGAGTATGTTGAAGAGACTTGCTGGAGTCTTCTCAGTTTAAGTGTACCACGAACCCGTGGTTACAATGGTAGTCAACTGTAACTTTCGGCATTCATAAGTGCCTTATCAGCGCCTAAACTGAATAAATGAGTTTGAGTTTGACCTGCCGTGACATTTATCGCTGGACTGATGATTAAATAGGGAAAGTAAAATTTTGATACAATGTAAAGGTAAAGAACTACCGACGCCCTAGGGAAGGTGGCGAGATGTAACTAGGAAAGGAAGGCGCCGATTTCTCAGAAATGCAGCGCACAGTTTCCTTAACCTCCTTTTGTATTTATTTTCATTTTTTTTCGTTTTTGAAGACTAATACAAAGCTATTTTCGATAACAATTCTTTAATTCTTGATTTACATTACACAAATACATCATTTGGTTCCGTAGGCAAAAAACGGAACCCTTATGGAATCGTCATGTCTATCTGTCCGTCCGTATGTCACAGCCACTTTTTTAGGGTTCCGAAACTCTAAAGAAAAAAAAACGGAACCCTTATAGGATCACTCGTGCGTCTGTCCGTCTGTTTATAAAGCGCTTCATTATTTAATGACATGTTATAAAACTGTTAGAATAGTTTTTAAGTTAGTGCTGGGACACAAACTGAAACTAAAATAAGCTGATAAAGACATTTAAATGACCACATGTTGCCATAATGGATTAGCTTCATATAAAAGATGTTGGGATAGTTGCCATTTATTCAATATGCGACATTATTCAGCATTTCTGAACGTCCATATATTGGGTTATGGCAAATAATTGTCTGAAAAAGGGCAAATATTGTCAGAAAAAAAATGTTATGAAAAATCAATCTCATATGATAAAGAGTATCTCAATTAATAACAGGGTTGGTAATATTTACTTACATACTCGTAGATAAATAAACTGGAATAAAAAATATATTTATATTTGTAGGATACGACTTGCATGATGGGGATTCAAGCTTCAATTGCTTTTAAATAAATTTTCAAGTTCCGAGCTTATCAGTAAGTAATAATACATTTGAAATTCAATTAACTTTATCAAACATGATCCAAAGCATTCCCATACTTAAAAAAGTGAGACGAGGTACCTCGTATATTTACGTAGTATGTTTTTTATAAAACCACGCAAAGTATGTCTTTCAGATCCATTTCTCATATAAATCCCTCATAACATCTACGCGTACCAAGCAACTGATCCGACTGGGATGGGCCCTCTTTCCGTTTGGGCCCCGCTCGACCCTTTATTGGGCCCAAGTCTGTGAAGTTTCCACGGTACGATTACATTGCGTAACTGGGCTCTTGATTTGGACGTGCTTAGAAATTTTATGGTTTACAGATGTGTTGTTGGGAAATTGAAATCATTGATGTTTTATAAAATGCCTGAAATACAATTCAAATCAATAATGTCGCAAGTAAACCCCTTTCTGATGCATGAAGGCGTATGTATAGTAGATTCGTCACAGTGAAAAACTATGGAAAAAAAGTTGCTGTTAAAAATATACAGACAGATACACACCGATATGCTACCATAAAACAAAAAAGTAATAAATTAGGGCTCTATATTTTAATTTTCAGAACCTAGTGAAAATTCTCAATTTAATGTAATATCCAATTAAATCTTTTTTATGTAACACACACAGTTAAGTAAATAGAAAATACAAAACTGACATTAGGGCATGAAGGCATGAATAAATGCAAAATTCTTGTAAAACAAATTATAATATCTATTTAGTTAAAAAAGAAAATTAAAAGTTACAAAACTGTTAACGCTCTACGCTTCATTCGTTTTAGTTTTTCATCCAAACTAACCCAGCACGTGTTTCAGGCAGTTTGCTGAACGACGGGTTTTCCCAAGTGCCTGTCACACACATGAATGGTTTGGTATTTGGGATCGATAGTTCTTTAGGTCATGATAGACTGTGAGAAAAGTTGTTGAATAAAACTAACAAATAGTGACATCTATATCAATAAAAAACAATTGCCGAAATGTATGTAGACGCATCACTTCAGAACGGCTACACCTATTTGCCTAATTCATTTTAGGGTTCCGTAGTCACGTCGGGAACCTTCATAGTTTCGTCATGTCTGTCCGTCCGTCCGTCCTCGGTTTACCTTCCAAACGGTTAGTGCTAGAAAGATGAAACTTTGTATGGATATGTATAAATACACATATCCAAAGTTTCATTACGTCGACAAAGTGCTAAAATAAAATCACGAAAAATATTTTTTGGGGTACCTTACCTACATGTAAAATGGGGATGTTTTTTTTTTCTCGCGTCTATCCCATTGTGTGGGGTAGCAGATAGGTTTTTTAATATGTCTGTATCGAAATTATTAATACGAGATTTTCTCTAAACAAAGAAACCTACCTTACTAAAACCAATCCATCTATACTAATATCTAATATTATAAAGAAGTAAAGTTTGTATGGCGTAGGAGGTACCTAATCTTTGAAAATAACGACTCCGCTTCTAAAAATGCCAGTAACGCACTTAAAACCACGTAAAAAAGCTAGTATAAAATAACTTACTACAGCATATTTCAGTTCTGCACCTTCCATGCTAAATCCATTGAAGCAAGCTATATTGAATTTAATCTAGGAATCCATTAATATAGATTGCGTTTTGATTATAACAGCAAACGTCTCTGAGCTACAATTTATGTACCTACTAATCATCTAAGCTAGATAATAGACTAGAACTATATTAAATATATTTATGGTTGTAATTGTAAAATTGTGATAGCTTATTGTAGTTTTAACTGTAACTTAAGCTGGATCTAAAGTTTAAAGAGCCTTATAAAGGTTGGAACTGAAATTACCATCAGTCAGATATCAGTATTGATACACTGATATCTGACGAGTTATCAGTATATCTGACTGATGGTAATAATACAGTCAGTTATCAGTATATCTGACTGATGGTAATAACTTCAATCACATATCAGTATACATGTATATCAGTATATTGACTGATGGTAACTTCACTTTTGACCTTTATAAGGCTCTTTAAACCTTAGTTTAGATAATTTGAAGGCTGGAAGGCTTTATAAGGATTCAACAAAATCTTCGAGACCTTCGCCACGGCATTCAATATCACTACGTTGAGCTATCAGCCATAAACATGAAAGTAGCCTGCTTGACGAGTATTACAAAGTAACCTGCCACTGTGCACGTTCAAAGGTTATTTCCCGCCGCTGACGATAAAGTCATAAGCTCAGCCTATATTAAGTACCGAATGAATGGAGATTTTTCGTACAAAAGTCACGTGGCCAGGGGATCGCAGGTCCCACATGACACGACGCGACTTGAATATAATATGTTAATGACTTGTCGTTTGAGACGGTGTCACATTAATATTTATGCGATATGATTTATGTTTACGACGTATTTCAACTGCTACGCATTTTGCCTCTCGTTACTTTAATATACTTCTTAATTGATTAATTAGCAAACGGTAATGGCGAACCTTCGCTGCGGTATACGTTAACTGTTACGCTATGTGTTTTACGTTATGCAATTAGTTTTGATTTGCTGTGACCATGGTAATTTATTAAGTTATTTTGCCCTTTTTAGGATTCTGTACCCAAAGGGTAAAACGGGACCCAATTACTAAGACTCCGCTGTCTGTATGTTCGCTGTCACCAGTCTCTATCTTATGAACCGTGATAGCTGGACAGTTTAAATTTTCACAGATGATCAATTTCTGTTGCCGCTATAACAACAAATAAAATTAATATTTAAGAGGGCTCCAATACAATAAACGTGTTTTTTTTCCTATTATAACCACCTTATATTCTACAATTGGTACGGAGCCCTAAATGTGAGAAGTCCAACACGCACTTGGCAGGTTTTTTTTTTGAGTTAGATATCAACACAAAGGTGATCTGTAGCGCGCCGAATTTTAATCACGAACAAAGCACTCCAGTATCGAGTACCTAAAGCAAATGGATTAATCAGGTGGACCCATGACCAGCGGGGCTACTGTGTGAATCGAAGCTTTTCCTCACACAGTGATTTCGATGCCAACTAGGCCACTAGTTGAGAATAACGTATAGCTTAATTGGCTCGATTTATATAAGCTTATGCCATAAATATATCAGAATCCTAGGAAATAGGCCAAAATCAATGAAAGTCTGTACCATTTTCCTGTAACCCCGATGTTCAGGGTCACCTATGGGTCAAATATCAAAGAACATTTGTGAATATTACTTCAAGACTGAATACCTATACCATTACATAGACTTGTAAAAGCAGCGTACTTCAAAAAACATCAAATCATAGTAATATTTTTTTACTTATTAATTATTATTTTACCAAAATGTAAGCCTGCCGGCTTTCTGGGAACCTTGCCGTTGATCGGCAGCAGCGGCCACCTTGAGGATATTTTTTATGTAGTTTGTATATTTGTTGTAAATAAAGTATAAGGTTACTAAAATGTTAACTTTATATAACAACCCGTTGACAGTACAGAGGTGAGTTTTCTGAAGCGAGTCCATCAACCCGGACGAAACTTTTATATCCGGTGTTATCTGATATTCTTGGCTCATAGCCCACGGGGTGGCCTACACACAACAAGTATGAAACAGACACTGCAACTTCATAATCTCAACTTAAAAATATATCACGTTAACATAGTATTTGTAGTTTTAATGGTCGCTTTTGCCACCCACGATTTTTACAAATAAATACTATAAAGTGTCTGTTTATAATGTCAAAATATCAGTTTTTTATTTAGTAAATAAAAATAAGTAAGTATATGAAACTATAGGTGTATATTACGGTACATATACTAAAAAGTCATAATTTTTTATTCTGTCTGTTTGTTCCGGTTGATCTCCGAAATGGTTAGACTGAGTTTGATGGGACTTTCACTGGTAAATCGCATAAAGAGTAACTTAGGCTACTTTTATCGTGAATATGCCGCTTTTTAAAACTATGAATGTTTTTTTTATGAAACATACATTCTGAGATCCAATAGAAAAGGAATAGTTTTCTTACATTTAAAAAAAGGTACGTTTTTTTTAAATAACATTAAACCGTATTTTCTACTAAAAGTGCGCCTCTCCTAACTCGCTTCTCTCCGTCAGTTTAGTAAGGAACGGAGACATTTGCGGAGAACATCCTCTTAAATCACGAATTACTTCTACTATTACCCTGCTGAATATTAACCACCATAAATACCATTTTGGAGATATAAGAAAAATAATATCCAATCATTGAATAGGTACAAGAAATATATTTTGTATTTTGAAATGGAGTTCAAAAGACACATTTGATGAGTACTTAACAATTATTGAGTAAATATGTATACGCAAGTAAATGATGATAAACAATCTTCACTTCACTCAATTATCAAAGTTGCTGTCAAATATTGAGTACTCCTAAATATTGGCGAACAATTGCACATATGTAAACAGCCTAACAATCATAAGTTGCGGTCAATACAGTAACAAGAGGTTGGCAACGCTTTCGGCATTCTTTATTCTACCCACCTACAGTTTTAATACTTTTAGCTCCACGCCAGTCAGTTACGAGTGTACTTTTACCCAAATAAATTAGTTTCTTCGTCTATAAAAAGCTTTTATTTACCAACATAGAATGTAGGTAAAGCGTGGGTAAACTTTTTTTTCATTCTGTTTGAATTGGTGTACACAAAAATATACTGGGAGGTGGTATGTGTCGATATTGTCATCTGTCATTACCTATATACCATTTACGTTGCAGACCAATCCTAGCGACGACGCTTATTTAATTACAGAATGCCTGTGACTACATTCCAGCGCCATCATCAGACCAGCTCAATGATACCCATGACGGTAAAGAAACCTCAGTTTCCGTTTCATTAGGTGTGAGTCTCGTTAAGTGGCAAAGGCTCTACAATCGGTAATATCTTGCTGTCGTTATTTTTTTTTATTTAAACCCAAAATACATACCCTACGTAGTTTATTGTAAATTTTACCCTAAAATTTATTTAATAGCGGCCTGTGACAGGCCTAATAAAAGCTGCACTTGCAGTTAAGGCAAGACTGCGTCCAGTTGTCTTTTGACGCCCAGTCCTCACATACATAGGTTACTATAATTCACGCGTCAAAATATCAGAAACAGAGTCATGTAAAAAACACGTCAAGTTTGAATAGGTACATTGAACTGAGGATATTGGTCGGATGTATGATGTATGTGATCTGAAAACTACAAGTATTATACGCACAGCCAATTCGGGCGATTCCGTTTTATGCGCCCCTGGTGGATATAGTCGGCGACTAAGGTGACCAAGCTAAGGTATAATTTTTTGCGAGATATTTTTTTTTAGATAAATTTTTACTCAAACTCATCTCATTTATTGGGTTAAGGTCCAGATAAGGCACTTGTGAACCTAGAAATTTACGATTGACTCTACCACCAGTTCGCAAGAGAATTATTTAAATATAACTAACTGATTTAGGTAAAATTTGCTTGCTGTGTGACTGCTGTGAAGGAGTATTGAGCTTGAATACTGCTCAGAAGACTGTCAAAATGTTTCATGAATCTTCTTGGGTCTCCAAGAGCGTGATGATCGACGACGATCTTTTCCAATATTTCTTACCTTAAAACCTCATTTGTATACTAATAATAATCTATATCTATACTAATAATAAAGCTGAAGAGTTTGTTTGTTTGAACGCGCCAGTCTCCGGAGTTACTGGTCTGATTAAAAAAAAATTGGAAGTTACATTATCCCCGAAGGTTATAGGTTACTTTTTATCTCGGGAACGCGAGTGAAACCGCGGGGAACAGCTATGTTGGAATAAAACATTTTTTTTTAACTAGCCTCGGTCCAGCCTCAAGGGATTCGGTTTACCATCTTTTTTTAAATCTGATTGAACATATAGCTTTAAATTCTTCATATATGCGGTCTCTACGGATGGAGCTTCAGGAGGCTTGTGTGAAGGACCTCAATAAATATTTATGGAAGACCATTGACTACGTTAGCTGCCTTTCATGCGAGTGTATGAAATACTCCCGTTTTTGCATATGGATTTATTTTATAACACACAAAATAGTCTGCAGCACTTGGGGATAATGTAGCTTCCTATGAATGTATTTTTTTTAAATCAAATTAGTGATTTCGAAGATTACCCTCCCCTCCACACCTTAAGATACTTCCTATTTATTAAACATATGTATTAGTATGATTTTCTAAGAATTTTCATCACCAAATTATTCTTTGCCAAACTATAAGTTATAAAAAACGTTACTAAGTAGTACTTGCTATTTTTGTATTGCTTGATAAGGCTTTTACCTTGGTTATGCTATTATTCTTATAAAACACTACAAATAAGTCTCATATCTCAAAAAAAAAATTCAAATACACAACAAAAATCAAATACCAAACGCTATTTCCACCACAATAAACTGAAATCTAAAAACTTTATACATCCATAGAATTTGGGTCAAATTTATATCTCACTACGACTTTTCTATAATAGCCAATTACGTGAATGGCCTGAGAAAATCGGCTGGGGCATTAGATATCTACAAAACGTTAGAATGACCACAGAACTCTTGTTAGCTTGGCCACAATCCAACTTGCCGCCTAAATTGCTACTTGCTTCACGAAATATGTAACACATTGTACCGGTTTACGTTAATAGAACATGTCTGCTGATATTGGTATCTGGAGCTTTGTTTCAATTAACTTGATCATTTGAACTTGCCATTACATAAAAGTGTCAAATATTTATGTGTGTTTTTGTCAGATTATTACTATTTAGAGATAATGTAGCTTCCTATTAGTGAAATAATTTTTCAAATCGAACTAGTAACTCCGGAGATTAGCGCGTTCAAACAAACTCTTCAGCTTTATTATTAGTATAGATAGAAGATTAAAGTCAACTTTGAGGTTCTTAAAAGGTCGCAAATTAAGAGATTGTGTAGTACTTTTTATTGACACTTATGCCAACAAATAAATGTTTTCGCTATCCCAATATTGTGGTCACTCTATGCAAAACATGGTCTGTTTATCCAAACGTATTCTCAAAGCGAAACAGAATAGCTGTTGCATAACACTGCTTCTATCAAGTCGTTATAAAGATTATGGATTAATTTATGAATTAATTAGTTATGTCTAATTTATATAGGTATGGACAAAATATTTATTACAAACAACGCTCCAACCAGGGATGCCAGCAGGGATGAAAATTATCGTATATGTACGATAATTTCGACTCCGATACGATGACGATACCATATGTATTTAATTATCGAACGCAAAAATGGAGATTCAATCACCCAAAAATACAAAATGGCGTTTATAGTCGCGGAGATTTCCCATCGAATCTATCAAACCAACGAACGAATCACAATTCATTAATTCTTATTCCTAAGAAGATCCCAATTTTATTGTAAAATTTAACTGGTGTAAAATGCGGGAACTAGGAACTAATCTGACATGAATATGATATAGGAATACGGAAAGTTGTTGCACTGAACACAAGCAGTTGTGTCAAACTAAATTCCGCAACAGAAACTAGAGGTTATTTGGAACTGTTCAGACGAATGCAATCTAAGGTGAATTTATTCCTGGGGAGTCTACAGAATGGAGTCTACAGAATGGCTTTTGCAATTCAAACTTGGAAATAAAGAAGACAGTAAAATCAGCATAAAAATTAAATTATATTAAGTTTAATATAGTATAATATTTTCGTATATTTAATAGTTAAACTAAACTTTAAAACAATAAAATATACAGCTTAGAACATGTTTCTCAATTTGGTGAACGAGGTAGAAACTACAATTTTTAAATGCCACATACACGGAACCACGCCACATCTCTCAAGTGTACTTTCCAAGTAGAATATCCAGCAAAAAGAATTCTGTTCCCTGCATGCGGCTGCTGCTTGTCCAAACTAGCCCAGTTTTTATCTATCACGAGGAACTAGCAACGTTTTCAACTATTTTTCGCTCAGCTCTCGAAAGTGTTAAAGTTTATATCATTCGCTCTGCAGATTCCAGTCTTATTACAAAGTTTTAAATGTAAAATTAAATAGTTTGTGGTAAACGTATTTCTACAAATTGTTTGGCTTAAAGCCATCCTGGAAACTCCATTTGAATTATTCAGAATTGTATGCTTCCTCTCAGAATTGCCAGAAACATCTGACTTTCTATGTCGGTCGTGGAGTAAAGTAAAATTAAAAATTTATTTTCATATTTATTAAAGTTTTAATTAAGAGTCGAGAAAACATGTTTTTTTCGACTGTACTTTTGTAATTATCACCTAGAACTCATTTAATTAGGTATTTTGATGTTTGAGGTGTTAAGTACATGAATGAAATCACACACGTAATGCCCTCGGCGACAAACGTAATGCCCTCGCATCTAACACATTACGTTGTTAGCATGCGGGTTGCGCAAGACCGGCCATCATAGAGATCCTTGGGAAGGCCTTTGTCCAGCAGTGGACGTCTTTCAGCTGACATGATGATGATGATGAGAGGTGATAGGATATGATATCCACGACCGTTCTTGATTCCATTATTTCAGTAGTAAACTTAACATGCGTCAAGAAAAAGTATTATATTCAGGAATTTAAAATAAAATACTATCGTTATTATTAAGTATCTTGGAAGGCTGAAGCAGACTAATGGTTCATCTGAGACACACAATATGACATGAGCATTCGAAAATGTTATGAAAAGAAGTTTATCTACTCTCATATCGTAATGTTCTTATTATGAAATCAAAATCATTACTTTAATGACCCACTTTAGGCACACCCGTGTATAATGATTCATTATAGTACAGTTGTGTTCCCAAGATAATGCTATAAAATAACTTTTTTTCTATTAAAGTACACTTTGGACCTATCAATAGTATAATCAATCAGTATCAATTCAATTTGACGATGACAATGTGACAAATTTTTGACTTGAACTTTAGAGGTAAGAATTTTTGGGAGTTGGCAACACGGATTTGATTAGGTATATGATTATTGTGTCTGTTTATTTTTTATTGTTTTCGCCTACATATATCATTTTGACCAAAAATGTCACAAAAAAAAGCATTTTCTTTTTTTTTGAAAAGTTGCTAATACTATCGATTTTCAAATTTTTTTAAATTACGTTATTTATATGAGTTTAGATAAAGTACTGTATGATACTGCACATAATTAGGTATTAAAAACTCGTGTGATACTATTAAGAACCTCGCCTAGTACCGAGTACTTAAACTCACACTCGTATTTAATAACCCCTATTATGCAACAGTATCATAAACTACTATTATCTACTCTCATATCGTAATGTTCTTATTATGAAATCAAAATCAGTACTTTAATGACCCACTTTAGGCACACCCGTGTATAATGATTCATTATAGTACAGTTGTTGTTCCCAAGATAATGCTATAAAATAACTTTTTTTCTATTAAAGTACACTTTGGACCTATCAATAGTATAATCAATCAGTATCAATTCAATTTGACGATGACAATGTCACAAATTTTGTAACTTGACCTTTAGAGGTAAGATTTTTTGGGAGTTGGCAACACTGATTTGATTAAGTATATGATTATTGTGTCTGTATATTTTATTGGTTTTGCCTACACATTTCATTTTGACCAAAAATGACACCAAAATAGCAATTTTTTTTTTCAATGTTGGTAGAAATTCAATTTTTTTAAATGACTTTATTTATATGAGTTTAGATAAAGTACTGTATGATACTGCACATAATTAGGTATTAAAAACTCGTGTGATACTATTAAGAACCTCGCCTAGTACCGAGTACTTAAACTCACACTCGTAGTTAATAACCCCTATTATGCAACAGTATCATAAACTACTATTATCTTACTCACATACATAATAATTTTACTAACCGACTTCAAAAAAGAAGGAAGTTCTATGTTCGACTGTATGTATCCTTTTTTATGTATGTTCACAGATAGATACCTATACTTTGGAGGTGTTCCCATTGTCACCAAGTCAGGACCTATAATGTGATCTCAGGGAAAAGGGGAAGGCAACCCTCAAATGTTATAGGCACTTACAATGTTTTTTATATACTTTCTACATATTTTTGCGTCTGGTAGTCATCATCCCATGTCGCTGAGCTGATGATGGTACAACTCCTTATCGGTTAGGAGATATGCATATCCTCGGTCAGTGACAAATCTTGAGCCATCGATAACACAAAAGAAACTGAAAATTAAAAAATATCCCAGGATATTATTATTTACTAGACCTAATAATTTACTTCTACACTGTGTAGACCAACTGAGTGTTGGAGCAGCAGTAGATAATTGAATCTGATCTCTCTACAGGTGCCAAAGTTATACTATGGATGCACACGACACGCTTGCGGTAGGTACAAAGCACAAACTAGGGTTGCCATCTGTACGGGTTTCCAAGGATTTGCCCTAGTTTACAGCGTGTACGGAGAGCGTGGGCGTTTCATTTGTAATACGGGTTTTAAAGTTTTCAAATCGACTAAACTAAAATAAATTGATTAAAACTATTTTTTTATTTCTCTACTGATGCCCGATTTCACCAACGTCGTATTGTATAGCACTAATCCACGGGGTAAAAATGTCAATTTGACAGATTCTCTATATAAATTCTGTCACATACCCCGTGAAATTGGACCTAAGTAACACGTGGCCAATATAGATCGCGCTTAAATTCACGATGAAATAAGTAATCGGACTAATCAGACAGGACTAAAATATCTTTCATCCCTTTTCTATAATTTTTGTTACAAAGAGATAGGTAGGTAATAGTACCGGGGACACTGTTCACATGTAATGGGTTTTTAACCTGGGTACCAGATTTTAGAAAGGGCAACCCAGGCAACCCTATAGGTACCAGCTGAATCTATTTATTTACAAACTCTAGCAACGCCGTCAGAGAAAATTCTTTAATTACTGACTGAACTCAATTACCTACGTACTGATTACGTTACCTCTTGTAACTCTGTTATCAAAGATACTCCATGGAATACTTGGCGAGGGCAACACAACGTAAATCTTATTTTGTATAAGATAGGGTACCTAGTGTACTGACATATAAAATCAGCAATTTTTAATTATAATGGAGTTTTGTATGTAATAGTGCACTATGACATCATAGTTTCACAGCACCAAATTGTCTACTCTTAATGATCTACTCTTAGACCCAATCGCACCAACCTATAGCAAGTTAGCAATTTTGAATTACAAGTTGGACCACTAAATTGCACCATCGTTGTATAACAGTAACCCCGGGTTAAATCTGACAGATTCTCTACACTATACAGATTCTGTTACATAACCATATTTAACCACGGGGTTAGTGTTATAAGACGTTGGTGCAATTGGACCTTAAAGTTTTGCCTTCTGTATCTCATCTACATTTCTACTATGTAAATGCAGTTGAATACTAGTATGCCGTGATCTAGCTTAAATTAGAGTAACAATCGCGTAACAATAACTGCTTTTTACGTTTGCGGATAAAGCTTTTTTCTTTTTTTTTTTACTGTGTATAGGCCTGTGTTTGACCACAATCTCACCGTGGTCAGTGATGATGTGGCCGATGATGGTAAGCACACAAATCCTAGAAAGGAACTGGCTCTCAAGTGTAGCTGTCGGAACACACCGAAAGTTGCTTGGCGACAGATTTTTCAACTAATTTCAAACAAAAATTATTCTCCTTCAAAATAGCGAAACCTTTAGCCGTTTTGTCGCTTAGCTTACCGAACTAGCTGAAACACGTAGAGTTCTCGTAGCGAAACCGTAGCACACCCAATGAACGTAGTATGTTGTCGTAGCGTAGCATTCCCGTAGTCAGTGAAATTCTGACTCATAGCACTACAGTGCGTACTTGCTTATAAATGAATGATGACCATATTATCTTTACATAAATATAAAACAAAGTCGCTCCCGCTGTCTGTACGCTGCTGAGATCTTTTAAACTACGCAACCGATTTTAATGCAATTTTCAACAATATATAGAGTAATTCAAGACGAAGGTTTAAGTATATATTATGTATCTGTAATACATGCATATTATAGTACAGAATAGCTGATAAAAGCCGTGCAAAGCCGGGGCGAGTCACTAGTTGTGATATAATATTCACTTTTAACCGAATTCAAAAAAAGGAGGAGGTTCTCAATTTAGTTTTTCATCTAAGGCTGCAATTAAAGGAAATACCTAATTAATAGTTTTAAAAAAATGAGATTTTAGTTCCATAGATAGCTGTCTTACTTGCAATTTTTTTTCGTTGTCTTCTAAAAGTGTTCTGTGATTACAATATTTGGAAGACGCATAGTATGCCGACCTTTTATAATATCACGCATAGAAGTGCCCACTTAATATCCAAATAGTCGGGTCTCGGCAAAAGCGATGTACATAAAATTTTATTATCTAGGCTTACTTTCAGAATAATAATGCTATTATTGATGATATTCCTTTAGTTTTTTTTCGCTGACTGAGTGCAGTACGTGAAATTCAGTTAGCAATAATACGAGCATCGAATGATAATGAAATATGTGAATGGCTATGATCGTTTTTTTGTTCTTTTTTACGGCGGGACATAATGACAAAATTGGAAAATAAAAAAAAATCGGCAGTATGTCCCGCGAGACCCTCGACTTGGAACGTAATGACTAAGGGCCGGTTGCTCGTATATTTTAGTTAAAGTTATAGTCAAAGAAGAATTGCCAAACTGAAGTGGCAGTGGGCGGGGCACATCGCTCGTAGAACCGACGGCCGCTGGGGCAGAAGGGTTCTCGAGTGGCGACCACGAACCGGAAGACGCAGCGTGGGCAGGCCCCCCACAAGGTGGACCGACGATCTTGTGAGGGTCGCGGGAAACCCCTGGATGCGGGTAGCGCAAGACAGGTCATCGTGGAGGCTTTTGTCCAGCAGTGGACGTCTTTCGGCTAACATGATGATGATAGTCAAAGGTGCCGATTCTGTTGTTTTACGAACTTAACTAATATTAGACAAGTCACCACTCGTTCGTTCACCACCTTATTGAAAAAAGATAGAACATTTTTAATGCTGTCAGTTTAGTCTGATGACCGATCTCCCTCTCGATGTCCCTCGGTCGGTTATGGTTACGGTAAAAAAAATGTTAAAGTGACACGAGCAACCCAGTTTGCTTTCTTTCGGCGGTTAAAGTTAACTATAAGCGTAACTTAACTATAACCTTACTATGACCACGCTTTATGCAACCGACCCTAAAGCTGCATAAGTACCTAACAATAGGGTAGTTGACTGACACATCAAATCAGCTACTTTTTAATAAATGTCAAAACGATAGTTTATAAGGAATTTTGTATGAAATATTACATTATGACGTCATAGTTTCACAGCATCAAATCATCTACTCTTAGTGGTTCTACTGGTAATTAAAAATCATAAAAATCATTAAATGAACAACATATTTGATGTTTCCACGTTTTTTTAGATGTTTTATGCATTGGTTAGTGTTTGATCATTTATTTTTGACGGTGTCTACTACCCTATTATCATTGATATTCAATTGTTTCTGGTACATTTGTAAGCAAATAAAAATACAATTAGGTATAGCTACCTATGTATTTTTTATTCTAAAATAAATCACCACAGATAATTTAAAACAAAATTGTAATTTAAAGAATAGGTATGTATTAGGATTTATTTATTTTGTGGCGATAAATCGCACCTTCGTAATATAAATTATAAAGTTGGATTTATTGTACAGAATTGGATTTGAAACTCACATCTCGTGTTTAAATTATTTTTTAAGCCAAAATAAACAGTTAACATTTTCGCAAACGTTATTTGTTTAAACAAATTACTTTACAATATTTTAACCAGTACAATTGCAGGATATCTTAGAACTATAATATGTATTTATGCTGTATACTCGTGTATCTCGGAAGCGGCTCTAACGAATTGGACGTAGAGTTTAGAGAAAGCTTTCTTTGCATTTTAAGTTTATCTAGGTATATTATAAAAAAAAAAATATCAAGAACCGAAAGCACGCTAAAAATATCATATACCTACCTAGCGCCATCTCGTAAGTTTTTATTTTCAAATTATGGACACAAAGAAATTGTAATACAGTCATAAAACAAAATAAGTACAAATAATAAACAATACATTGTTTTTTACAACTCTTTCTATTTTTGTGGCTGAACGGAACATAGTCGTAAGTAGATAATAATGTACCTAAATAGGAAACTTGGACGCGGGTGAAAATACAGGATCGAACTTAGTTATTATTTTAGAATAACTTTTTTTGCAGCCTCACTCGGCTCACTTCAGGTAGCTGAAACGAAAACACGGGTGACTCAACCCTTGGCTGTAATTACAAATTAGTGCACCACACTTGGCTATATGCTGTCAAAAGTGCAGCGGGGTGAAACGAAGGATGGCGTCATGCTACAGTGAATCAGCCTTAAAAAAAAAACTATCGACTGCTAAAAATCAATCAACCAGGTTGACAAGCCAGTTGGCGCAGTTAGTTAAGACACCACCTATTACGCCGTGAAACATTTGTGTGCATGAACAATGAACATGTTTGTTTGTCCTGTGTCTGGGTATAATTATCTATATAAGTATGTATTTACAAAAAAAAGTAGTATATGTAGTATATCAGTTATCTGGTTTCCCTATGGAAACAAGCTGCTTAGTTTGGGATCAGATAACCGTGCGTGAAGAATGTCCCAGGATATTTATTCCCATAATAGTTATCTGGTTTCTTTAGTAAAAGCATCACATAGCTGTGTGTAAAAAAAAATCGAAGATATTATTATTAGGTTATATTAAATTTCAAGGCAATAACTCTATAATAATTTGCAATGATGATAACTCAGTAGTTGTGACTTCGAATTTCGTGACGAAATAACCCTGTATAATAATAAAACAAACAAACGTGATGACCCGGAAATGTTTCGTAGGCGAAAAGAATTGATGCTCGTTAGTAGGGTACACCCTGTACATAAGAAATTACATGAGGATAAATACGTTTGTAAACTTCCATTCTCCGAAACAAGGTCAAAGAATGGCTTTTACACGAGTAGGTGAAAACGTTCATATTATATATCTACTGCAAGGCACGGTTCAAATCAAAGATAAATTGTTTTATTCAAATGGACTTTTGCCGGCATTTATAAATAGGTACTTAATGCTGGCTACGAAGGCTGCATTTGCTAAAAGAGCTGGCAATAAACTCAACAGTTACTTTTTTCAAAACAAGTATAGATTTTTTACAAAATATTTACATTTTAGTCTCAGTAATGAAGCTAAGCTACTGCGTATTCATTCTTTTGCGTTGGCGGATAAACTTTTTTTTTATAATTATTAATTAAGACACTTCTTTACTTCTGCATAATAACTGCCAAACCCCACACATCGGTCTACGGCAGCCAGTTCGGACAACCTAATTAAAATATTTCGCTTACTTTGGGAAAGGAAAAGCTATGAAGTGACTTTAATTATTGCTTGTACCCAAAATAAAATACCTGCTTTGAAACTTGTACCTACATTAATAATGCATTTCGGACGTCTGTCTGTATTTATTTATTCTGTAACTTAGCTCTAAAGCGCATAGCTTGCATTAGAGAGCATTTCGTCGACGAAATGGACATAAATATATGGCGAAAATTTCAAATAATAAATATTGAGAGGTGTCTTGGATGGATTCCCGGTTAGATCGGAATTCATATAAAAAATTACAAAAGTCTTAAATATTATAATTATTGTGAGAAAGAAAACATAGCTCGTTTAAAAAAGGCACAACGCCATCTATTGACATTAGTTTATACTACTGCTAGATATCTACTTATAAATTGACGTACGCTAAATTTGTACGTACAGCCAACCAGCCAACCAGCATGGTGGTAAGCGGTTACCGTAACCATGGACATTTGCAACACCCAAGCATCATAGAACAATACTTTACTATTAATGACTATTAGAAGTAGAGCAACATTCACACATTACCGAACCTTCCCAACCGATTAGCTCTGGCGACCTTACTCTAGGACTTTTGACTGCGGTAGGAATATTGTAATGTGGAGTTACTTCCTCAGTCGAGATGCTCTTTGTTTATGCATTAGCTTTGAAAATATGGAGAATCCACTTCAAGGTCTGCAGCCCACATTTGTCGGTTTTATTTTCTTCAGTACTACTTTGGCCTATGCAAAGTGAAAATAAATGAGTAGATAAAGAGCATCGACTCTGAAATTAGATTTTTTTTTTCCATTTTCAGTAAAGAGTGTGGATAGTGTTATATAATTCTTAAAGCATAAAATGCTGTGAAGTTACTTAAAAGCTCGGGCAAAACAAGGTTAAAATATAAGTAAGAAATTAATTACGTTTAAATGCAATGCTAACTCTTGGAGCGTGAGAAAATAATTAATGGATTAATTATTAAAATGTGAAATGGTTTCAGCGAAAACCTTATTTTGCATGTTATTAATCTCATGCTCGGCAAGATTGGTGGTTTGACGAAGGTGATTCTGATTGAGGTAGGTAGGTACTTTATTAAAATCGTATAATATATATTTGGATTATTATCAATAACACACTTTTTTATAAATTCTTATTTTTGCTTTATTTATTTCTGTTTGAACGCACTAATCTCTGGATCTACCATTCCGATTCGAAAAATTCGTTCACTAATGGGAAGCTACATTATTCTAGAAAGTTAGAGGCTAATTTTTATCCTAGGAACGCTGTTAAAACTACCGGGGACAGTTTTAAAGGTAAACAAGACCAATATAATTTTGCCAAAAATGTTCCCCATCCCAACAAGCACAAAGATATTTCCAATTATAGCATACTACGAAAGCGATACACTGGAAAGTATTTATAATAAAGCTATGAATAATAACGAATGTTATTACGCGGCTTGCCCTTGAGAGTATAATGTGATTGCTTTATACCAGTTTTGACCTAGTTTCTCATATGCCTTCTATCTTGTGATATTGAGGAAACGAGATTAAAACGTTTTTATACAACGAAGACGGCAACTGATTTCACTTGGCGGTAGAGATTACCGTAGGCTACAGTTCGGTTGCAAAGCTATATACGCACAGGGGGCCAATTACGCTAAATTACAACGGTTGTCATCCAATTTCGATTCAGTTAAAGTTCGTTTCCAATCCAATTCTAATTTTACTAAAAATAAACGAATCCGGCCCGCGATGGATTACGATTAGATTGTAATCGTTGTTTCCCTTGATAACTGAATCAATTCTAATGTGTCAAATGTTTAGTAGGAATGCCACTTCGAACTTTAACTTTAACACAACCATGATTGGATCTCGATCGTTGTCAGATTATTAGTGGAATACGAAAACGTGCAAAAATCGTCATTCAGCTGCGATCCAATTGTAATCTAATCAAAATTAATTAGAGGAATTGGCCCCATCACTTACTAACGTAGTAAGGCCCAATTGCACCAACGACGTATAGCACTAACTAATAATTTACAGATTTTCCATACAAATTTTGTCACATAGGTAGGTAGCCATCTAGACATAGCCACTTAGTTGTTGATTTCTTAATTTTCATCTACGTGTTATTCACTCGTGTTGTACGTGATTCCGAGTTAATTTTTTTGTTGTACGATTGTCTTATTAGATTACGGTATTGTTTATTGTATTTTTGCATTGTTGTTAGAGTTAAAACCTTTCGTATGAACTTAAACTATAAAAAGTTTAATGGAAAACAAACTTTACACAATGAACTAGAAAAAAACGTTTACATTTTAACTTTTAACGTCATTTTTATTACGAAATTAACGCTACAACGTGACTGTTGCAACTTTTGAATTAAAATTTGGTTACAAAATTTACTATTGCTTTTCGTTAATTAACAAACAAAGTGACAACAACCTTACTGCTTTTACAATAGAGGTTAAAGAAGACAATATAAACAATCACGAAAGGCAAATTAAAAGTTTGGTTTTCAATAGATTTTATCAAAGTGACAGTATTTATTAGGAAAGGTTGAATATCTGAGCTATTAATTAGTTTGTATTTAATTACAGACAATTTTATTACTGCTTAAGGATTTAATTAAAAGGCTTTAAGGTGTTTTGATTACATTGTTAACATAACTAGATAAATATACATAGATGTAATACAAGCACACAATCTCACGGTGGTCAGTGTTGATGTGACCGATGGTGGTAAGTATATAAAGTCTGGAATTAGCTCTTTAGTGCAGCTGCCGGGACATACCTACCGACAGATTCTCAACTTGATGATGGTAGCCAACCAGACGTTTTCCTTGTCCGAAAGCTGAAGCTTGTTGTAAGATCTGAAACTCCGACCTTCATCTCGGCATCCGACTTAACTTACTTTGTAGATAGACAACAAAAAAAAAACAACACTTTATTGTAAAAAGAAATTGAGAAAATTTAAAAAGAAACGCTTAGTACAATGGGCAGTCTTATCGCTAAAAGATATTTTAAGTTTATAGTCTAGAGCCTGAATATCTCAGCTACAATACCCTGACAGCCACTCCACTCGGCAGTTAAGTAAAAAATCCTTAACAAAACGTTACAATGTTTTTGCTTAACTTTAAACTTCACTAAAAATATACCTCGCTTTACGGCACCGCATTCCAGATGCACTAGGATTAGGCTGACCACGAACGTGGCTGCAGTTGTTCGACCACAGGGGTGGCTTGCGCTGTATGCAGACAATTTAACGTTGTTTAATTTTAGACTCCTCTCAATTTAACTTAAACTTTGTCGGGAAAAGCCTTGGAGAATTAGCTGCAGCGAGTTTTATGACAGTGGAACAGGTTTAGCTTTGTTTTAATCTAAAATTAATATTCGTGTAGTTTTTAATACACGTAAATCTGAACATAATAATCTCATTAGTTGAATAAAAATGACAGATCAGTTAAAAAAATACAGAATCAACATAGAATCTCATTAGTTGAATAAAAATGACACATCAGTTAAAAAAATATAGTATCAAAAACAAACGTCAAACTGTTGTCAAACACTGCATCACACTTACAAGCTTCATTTTAATAATTTATTTTTAAATAATACAAATGTTACATAACTTTTAATGGACGATAAAGAAAACCTAAACAAATTTAATGAAGAACATTCTATTATAGAAGACACCGTTGAAACTAATGCAGCGAATAATGAAAATCGAGAACAAACAGTGAAAGAAAACAAGACGCAAGATGATGCAGGACCGTCGGGGTCAATACCCTTGCCGGGAGCAGTACAAGAAAACCTAAAAAGTCTACCTCAACCAAAACCCGGGCTATCTAAGTCTGAACACAGCATACGGCAAATCATAACCAGCAAAGATGTAGCCAACGCTCTAAAATCAATTAGCTATGGTGCAACGAACCAACAAATGAAAAATTTTAAAGACATTAAAATACCAATTTTTGATAAAAGTAATGAAGTAGAGGAAACTAATGATACAGCAACTTATATTGATTTAAAAAGATTTATGGCTTCTTGCTTTAAGTACAACAAGGAATGTTCGAACGCAATCGTTTTAGGAGATCTATCAAATGTTCAAAACGTTCATGCAGTAATTAATGAAATACCAGAAATTACGAGTACCAGTTGCAATATTGTCCAAACTGAATGTATTCCTATCGCAAATGTATCAAACGAAGTATTAGTTACAAATATAGTTGACCCAAAGTTGCCAAAAGTTGGCGCAGACAAAAAGAAAACCTCTGGGAACGTTTCCGAGAGATCAGAATTGGGTGTAGCCCAAAGAGACTCACTTTCCAGTATTGGTTCAAATGTTTGCAGAATTTGTATGACTCGAGGACGAGAGAGGTAACTTTGAGAATAGTTTTGGAATGTTTATTTCTTCAGGGAAAATGTTAGTTTGAGATCTTATCAATATGTTTTTCTTGGTAACATGAAACTATAACAAATCTGGCATGTTTGTTTATGATACTACTGTAAGTTAGTTATAAGTTTCATATATAGGTTAATTCATCCATAACTAGTGGCTCTGTGAACTATAAACATGCGAGTTTTCCATTATTTTCCACCCCTTCACCTCCTGACCCCTTGAAGTTTATCGGATAAAAAAGTTCTTTGGACAAAAAAATTGCGTATTAATATGTAAAGATAACAAAAGACATTTTCTAAATGGCTGAAATATAGTTTTTTCATCTCCCATATCACCGCCATTTTGAAAAATTTCAACTGATTCGGTTAAAAATTGCGACCTGTAAGAATAGCCAAAATCCGGACATATGAAAGCATATTCTCGCTCGCTCGGTCAATAATTTGATACAAACGAGGAAAATGTTACAAAGTATTTGTTTACAGATTGATATCGCCATGTAATTGCAAGGGATCGCTTGCCAATGTCCATCTGAGCTGCCTTGAGAGATGGCTGAATCAAGTTGGGCGAAACCATTGTGAACTTTGTGGATTCAGGTAACTTTGAAATCGAGACATAGCCCCTCCCCCGGTAACGCCCTGAGCCGAGGTTTGTACCCTATTCGTGGGTGCCCTCAGGCGTGGTTACCTAAATGTTAACCGATTGATTTGTCCTATAGGTTGTATAGGTTGCTGCAGCCATCAGAGTCTACCAACTTTTGTCCTTTCCAAAAACAAAAACAAAATAAATCTCCATATAAACTGTCAACTTTAACCAATATTTATCCATTGTAATTCGTAAAATTGAGAATAATTTATCTTTTTTAGTGTTGTTTAGCTTTTATTTAACCCACTTCCCGGTATTCCATTGATCTGAAATTTGGTATTAAAACAAAGTTTGAATAAAATACAACAAATTAGTTGGTAGTAATTAAGATCGGTAACTGAAGATGGTTAACCGCCACCCAACTCAATATTCGATTGTTACAGCTTATTTAGTAGTTTCAATTTAAGTGTAACTCGATCGGACTCTAGTTACCGACTAACTTTTCCTCGAGAGTTGGTCGGTTCGCCAAAGATACTCGTTATATTGAGTTACCGTTTAAATTAATTTCATTTCAAGTGGCAATTCCATTGATTTCGATATACACCTGTACTAACTTACCAATATAGCCCCAAGTTCTAAGGTAAGTAAAGTTTTATTGGAATGTAAATATTAAGTTCGCTGTACTGTTTTGTGTTTGTCTTAGAACATTTCAGTTTATCGAAATACTAGGCTGTTATTTATCATTATTTTCCTGGAGGTACTCTGATCACTGTTTTACTAACAAAATAATTGATTATATTTTAATTTCTACCGTTTTGATGTGACACATACATAGATATTATAATATCGTGTTATTAGTTTTTTGCCGGAGTCTTCTTAGTTCCGAACGGTGGTAGAGTCAATAGTAAATTCCAACGTTCATAGGTATGTCCCTAATCAAGGTCTAAATTGAATAAAAGTGTTTTAAATTTGAAGCTTTGAAGGGAAGTGGCTCTCATGTGCAACTGCCTGGACACACTGATAGAGCTGGTTGGCCATAGATTTCAACTGGTGGTAGCAAGCTAGGAAGGTAGGTACCTACTACAAAGAATACTAACTGTGTAAGTATGAAATTGATACGCTCGCTGAATGGTGTCACATTTTTTTGACGATATTTTCTTCACTGATTGAAAGCTCACTGTAGGATTTCGACCCGATGATCTTTGCAACATAGAAAGGCATTGTTTGGCATTAAATGTAGGTACTATTACTTACTGAGCTTTTATCGCCTGAAAAAATATTATCATAAAATATAAGAAACCATATTTGTTTATCAGGACAATTTTAGCACCATTTTATGTTTTTAAAGGCAATCACAACTCAATACTGTAATTTCAATTGCTCAATTAATCGAATCAACTAATTGAATCGGTCCAAATCGTTCGGATTACTTCGTGAGTTGGAACTAAAAGTAGGGTTACCATTCGTATTTACATGTCAACTTTTTTTAAATTTCAAAATTAATTGAACCATTTCTGAGAGCTTACTTATGTATATATAATTTATTTTACTTAACTTTTACCAATAAGGCCAAGATTACCTTTGCAAGCTTAAGGATAAAATCTTTGTTTTCAATAGGGCCTTCACCTAAATCCACCTAGCATCGCTTTAAATAAAACATCAAGTATTGGGATATCTGGCTATTTATCAGGACTTAATTAGAATATGCTCACCCTAACTGGGGGTAACTAACAGCATCTGAACTGCGGGTAACTTGAAAGTTGACAGCAAATTTATCGGCGGTTTTATTTCCCCCTGTAAATTTTATCGGTCGAGTTTTTTGCTGTCTTATTTGCTGTGATGTGTTTATGTATTTATTATTCTTGTTTATGTTTTGTTCTTCATCTTTTACTGCGGTAAGATTGTTGTCTCTTACATTAAAATATTAATTACTTGTGTATATTCTCTAATAACAAATAAAGAAAACTATATCACAGACTTATCAACGCGCTAAGTAAAATGATAAAAAAAACCATAAGTATTTAAAAATAAAGAAACCTATATCAAAGACTTACAGAGCGCTCAGTAAAAGAACTTAAAAAAATACCGGTTCTGATAATTCCCAGTGGAGAGAAAGATTCAATTCATTTAATAGATTTCATTGAAATCGTATTTGAATATTTTCAAAGAATTTAATTCCATTTCTTTTTATAGAGTTCGGTAATTTCAGATCGTATTGGTATTATTAAAGAATTCTGAAGTATTTTACTCTATGTCTTTATTATGCAAAATAATAATGTAGGTCCTTATTTGCAGTAGTATAGGTACTACATTAAGGCTGCCTGACCATTACAGCAGAGCGGATAGGAGCTAGGAAAATTTAACCAATAACATCGTTCTTAATTCACATTACGTCATTATCAAGTCATTTTTGTGCAATTGTATTGGTTAAATTTTCCTAGCTCCGCTCTAATGAACAGGCAACCTAAGGCTGCTTTTCCGCTAGAGATGTGCTAGGTATGCTATGTAGCGGGCAGAGTGAGTGAAATGTGCTATGAAGATGCGCCTACTGTAGGTACCCTGGCCTGCACACAGGTACACAACTCGAGACCATCCATAGCATCCATCTAAAAGAAAAGACATAGCTTAGTAGAACCTGTTTCCACCATACAATAAATATGATTCGTGGAGGTATCCATAGCAACATCTCTTGTGGAAAGGCAGCCTAAGGGTATAATAATGAATATTACACATTATGAAATGCAATATTCACACTGTATAACCTGTTACCAATCATATAGTATATTATAAAAACTCTTTTTGAGTTTATGTCGGTAAAAAAGGCAACAAAACAACTTCACATTATTAAGTTATACAAAAGAACATTGTTTTCCTAAAGCGCTGAAGAAAATGCGTTTTTCATACATGACCCATGCAGTAAGCAACGCATTCACATTACACTTTTCTGTTTTTCAGCTATCCAGCAATTCGTACGCCTCGGTACACCGTGTTACAAGCGCTTCGGCTATGGTTCGGCAATCCACGAAATAGGAGCCATTTACAGGTGAGTCCAACCGACCCCTGCCGCATTTCTGTCCGATTTTTCACCTGACTTCATTTTTGTATAACCCCTAATACCGGATTACGGTCAGATAATTATAATTTTATAGACATAATTTTCACGATGTGATTGTTGTTGGCGTGTAACTGAATGCTATTTGTATATGTTTTTATAAGTATCTTTAGTATAGATCATGATCAATTAAGTGTGAAACTTGTACACAACAAAAACAGGGTAATATTTTTTACATCTGAGGCGTGTGCTAAACAGATATGTAGCAGAATTTACCCGTCCTATAGTATAAGTACTAGTACTAGATAACAAAAAAAATATTTAAATAAACCCAGTGCATTAATCTTATTTTTAAATTTACCTGAACTTAACTAACCGGTTCGTATTGTATACGGCCTGTAACAATTTTGCCCATTTCCCAGCGTGCACCATTTGCGTCCAACCGTCCGCGATTCGTCTTCACATTTTAGCCGTGGTCGTCAACATTTTTTGTTACTATTTTTTGGGCGATACAGAATCGAACCGGACCGAGCTTTTAAAATGCCATTTGGGTCGTAAACGCTTGTTTATGACCACGGCTCCCGTCACTGCGGTGGTCTTGAAATTGGTATTAGGGAAATAAAGTTCGACTTGAAACGATTTTAAAACATCTTTCCTATATGTGCACGGTAAATTTGCAAAATCCAAAAACAAAAGTACCTATACTTTTGTTGAAAATTCTATTCTATTCCAGTGATTTTAAAATTCGAATTTTCGGTGAATGAACACATGACTTACCATTGTAGCTTGGACTTCATGATACTCGCTTGAGTATCTGTTATCGAGCACCTTCCAGACGATGTACCTACTTGAAATTCAGTTCCCGACTCGGTTTATATGTTAGGAATTTTGGTCAACTAAGCCCATCCATAGTGATAAAAAATGAAAAAAAAATCATAATACGAACAAATTATAAAAGTAAGGACTTTATTGGTTACGATTATTTTACTCGCAGCTAAAATGCCAATAACATAGATTAATTTGACAGCTCTTCCAATAATCTTTACATAGTATAAAACAAAGTCGCTCTCGCTGTCTGTTCGCTTAGATCTTTTAAACTACTTAACGGATTTTAATGCAGTTCTCAACAATAGATAGAGTGATTCAAGCGAAAGGTTCATAATTATAATACATGTATATTATAGTACAGAAAAGCCGAGAAAAACCATGCGAAGCTGGGGCGGGTCGCTAGTGTTTGATAAAGAGATGTGGCAAGATTCAAATTAGTTGTGTAAACAACATAATCGGCACCATTGTCTGATGGAGTTTAAACAATAGTGTTGGGAACCGCTTAATTATATCCAAGACAAGACCTAGCCGACCGAGCTCTGGTTACAGACTCGCCAATTAATTAATACAGTCAAATGGTCTTTCAAATGAGTTTGCTTTCAATTAATCTTCACTCAGTAGAAGCACCATTTCGTTTACTATACAAATATTTTAAATGCGAAAGTAACTGTTACTTTTTCACGGCTAAACTGATCGTGATGAAGTTTGGTACCCAGATCGCCTCGGTAGGTATTAGAGGGACATAAGCTACATACTAATTATCCCGGAAACTCCGATGAAACCGCGGGGATTCTTGTCCTATCCTACCCTACTAATATTATAAATGCAAAAGTTTGTAATATAGTATGTTTGTTACTTCTTCCCCCTCACACGGCTGGACCAATTTGATGAAATGAGTTAACTGACACCCTAGATTAACACATGGGCAACTTTTTATTCCTCGAGATCGCGGGTGAACAGCGGGGCGGAAGGTAGTCTTTCATAATCTTAGTCGGACTTCTAAAGCTAACACCACACGCGATAAGAATTTACGTCACCAATATTTTTTACAAATCACAGTTTCTCAAAATTTATTCAATGCCCTATATTATGAAAATAACAAGGCCTTCTGCGCCCCACTATCGATTCTAATGACATGTAGGGAACATGTGACGGGCGGGACATGATGTGACGCGAGCATATTGCGTTTACTTAAGTTTAGTCACGTATGCATCGCTTGTTCTTTCCCTATATTTATAGGTACATGATTGAGTTCACGGTTTTCTCTGCTTTCATTTTCTCCTAATAAAGGCATTCTTCTATCATATAATTAAGCTACAACCAATGTAATATTTTCTGTTAATTTAAAATTAATTTGGTTGTAGCCTGAAAGACTTCATCTCACAAATTCATACCAGACTTAAAGTCGTGTTCATTAAATTAATACGATCAACCAATCCAATATTAAGAACGTTGACTTGAATATAACAGTTAATTACTCCAGACGCTAACAAACTTGACACCTTCAAATTACTCGAGACAAATTCCAGTGTTTCTCAAACGATATTTCACCGCCCCCTCGTCTGACCACAAAGTGGCGCGAAGGGGCGCCGTCATCGTAAGACCGCGGTCTGAAGATGCCTGACATCGCGTGCCTTGACGTGACAAGACACGCACTTATTGGATTTCTGTCCCCGTTTTGTCAGTTATTGGGAGACTATTACGTAGAAGGTTGCTTGTTGATTTCCTTTTATATAAGTTACCTACTAATTTACTTAAAAATACTTAATCATACCTACCTATGCCTTAGGTACTTACCAGGGTGCCGTTTTCTTGTTTACTTCCTGAGTATATTGACTTTGCCATTACTCTTAATTGGTCTTACATTTGACCCAAAGAAGCTCCTCTTTAGGTCAAATGTCAGCCCATGTATTAGTACCTAAAAAATATTTTTAGGCTAAGTATAATTTCATATAAATATCTATCAAATTAAAAAATATAGTTATAACTTACCTTAAAATTAAATATAGATCTCTCATAATAGTAATTTTTACAAGCTCAATCTTTCTCAAAATTTTATTATAACACGAAGATTCAAATGATGAAATATGGTTGCAATATAACACTGTCGCTTCAAATCTACCGCCGGTCGTTGGAGATAGAGAACTCTCGGCATTAGGCACTCGGTATCATTCCTGACAAATACCTTCCTAACGTTATATTCCGGCGGTAAAGCGATATTTTGAGAATGAACACAATATTTTTACGTAGCAGTTACTAAAATGTATTTACTTAATTCACTGTGAAGAAATAAATTTATCACAGTAGTAGCCTAGCACTAGCACTTACCGGTGTGTAGATGCGCTTGAGAGTCAAATACAAGCTTACCACCGTTAGGTATATAGAAATTGTAAGAATTAACTAAAAAAAATATTATTTTCCTTCCACAGTCGGATTGCCTTATATTCTGGCTCCTATCAACAGTTACAGCCGGTCTACTCGCCGTATGCATCGTTGGCACTCAGTACTTTGTCATAGAGGGCAAAAAATTTGGTAAGCTTGAGGCAGGTGCTAGAAAAGAGGAAGGTGTGTTTTGTTTTTGCTTATTTTTACCTTTAATTTTATTTTTGTTACCAAAGAAAGGTAATTTTGCTATGCTAAATTATGTTTACAGTTTGAGAATTGTAATTGCAAAAGCAAAGTTACCTTTTACATTGGCTTTTAATTAAGAATCCTTTAATTAATGCGATGATAGCTCAGTGGTAATGATGTCGAATGCCGAGATGTAGGTCGCGGATTCGAAAACTTCGTGAGGAAACCATAGCACAGTGGTAGGGTACTCTGTAGTACCTGTCTGGTAGGCTGCCACCCTCAATTTGAAAGTCTGTCGCCAAGTACCTTCTTATCTATCTATGTGCTAAGTTTCATCCAAATCCGTTCAGTATTCATCCTCACAAACTTTCGCATTTATAATATCAGTAGGAAGTGGGTTATATACGACTAGCTGTTCTCCGCGGCTTCACTCGCGTTCCCGGGATAGAAAGTAGCCCATTATAAAGCTTCGGGGATAATGTAACTTCCTATTAGTGAAATAATTTTTCGAATAGGACCAGTAACACCAGAGATTAGCGCAGTCAAACAAACTCTTCAGTTTTATATATCCTACTTCCTACATAGGTACCTACCTCTAGAAGCGGATGACGAAAGGACCACAGAACAATGATCCGCTTTGGAGATGACTATGCCCAGATACATTTTATCTAAATCTTAGTCATGTTGAGGCAAGCATTTTACTTTTCCAGGTATATCCCACCGTATCACAGAAACAGCTATGGACTTCTTTATGGCTATAGTTCTATGCGGCTATTCAGTAACCGTGTACCTCCTGTGGAAGGATCACTATGTCATGTGGAACCGATGGAGGCGAGCCAACGTGAATGTCAGGTTGCTTCTCACGCCTGATTCCAACCCTGTGCCGTTTGTTCCAAGGCCTAGATATAATGTCGTTTAAAAATAAATATATTTTATTCACTGGTATTTGTTGTTTTTGCTATCGTGTGTGATTCATGCTAGGTGATGATGGTAACTCAAAGGGTTGGCTACTTTGGTAGGGTACTATGCAGTGCTTGCCTACCTTGCTACCGCCCTCAAACTGAATTCTATGTCTAACGATCACACGGTAAGGTGAATAATTTGCTGGGTGACATCCGGCAACACATACTTACATTTGCTTTACAAAATAAGCTGTTCCTCGTGGTTTCACACAGGTTCCAAAGGTAAAAAGTATCTTATAGCACTAACTATTGTATCTTCCTAAAAAAAAAATTCAGAATCTGATCAATACTTTCCGAGATTACTTACATCCATCTTACATGTAAACAAAAAGTAAACTAGGTACACACGGCCACAGATCAAGCTACACATTTTTGTTGCAAAATAGCGCCTATTACAACCGCATAAGGTGCCGCAGTGTGTAGCTTGATTTGTGGCCGTGTGTTCTAAGGCTCTGAAATTATGCCCCTTTTGTGCTATGAAACTTAAGAAGATTTATTCTTACAAAGCTTGTTTACACGTAGTTTACATTGAATGGGCGGTGTGGATGATTTGTAAGTAGCCCGAAGGCTTGGCAGCGTGCCACACTTAGGCTAGATTCTGGTGTTCACCGGCAGGTTGGGTGTGCCGAGTGCCTTTTATGTGCAATCATTAAGTGAAAAGATTAGATATAACGTATTTGTAAGCCTGAGAGATGATCATATTGGCTTGATCATTCGTTAGAATTAAACCTTTAGGTACCTATATCTGTTGCATAACAAAGCAAATGTGTAGTGTAGGCACAGAATAAAGATGTAACGTAGGTGAGTAGGTTACCTACGTACCCATTCTATAGTTTAATAATATTTTATTTTAAACTAGCTGACCCGGCAGACGTTGTCCTGCCCTGAGACCTACCTACCTCTACTTACCCCTATATACCCTACCTACCTCTACCTATCCTTATATATCCGTGCCCGGTAAGTATCTGTGTGAGTCTGTAGGTGAGTCGTCCACCCTGTCGCTGCATCCAGGCCTCGAAGACCGGCAGGACTGCCCCGACGACGCGTTTGCGCGCAAACAGCTCCTCGCGGAGCCACGCGCGCCACGTCGCGATCCATGTCCGCCAGAATATCTAGCGGCGGAAAGCGAGCCAGAACCGTTGCCGCCTCCATTACCTATCCCTACCTACCTCTACCTACCCCTATCTACCCTACCTACCCTTACTTACCCCTACCTACCTACAACTACCTACCCCTATCTACCCTTCCTACCCCACAACCTACCCCTACCCCTACCTACCTACAACTACCTACTTAGAACTTAAGCTATCCTCGTAGTTCCGCAGCAGAATTAGGCGTTGTTCGTTAAGTTTTCTAATTTTCCGCGTAACTTTTTTTTTCTTACATAAGTTTGTTTTTTTTTTTTTTAAAAGGCCTTGTCTTATTTGATCATCTTCAGTTAGGTTTTAGTACAGTGGTAGCAGTTCTACTAAAACTTTTCATGGACTTCTTGAGACAACTTGAAAAGCCACTATACTCGTAATCATTTCATTTCACTTCACTGGTGCACTTGTATTGATCTTTATTGAACAAAATACCACCGATAATATTCAATAAAACTCAAAAATACACGATTTTATGAAAATAAAATGAAAACGCAATGTCACTTCGCAAGTTCCCGCCAAAAAGTCGACATTATACCAAAAGGTGACTGAAGTCATGTCACTCATATTGTCATGTCACTTCACTATACGCCAGTGTTGGTAGGCTAGGGGTTCTTTCACATATCTGGGGAAAAAAGTCGTTCCTGGGGGAAAATTCGGGGAATTGGTTCATATTCATAATACTAAAGGTATTTGCGTTCCACGGTGAGTGAGTATGTTTATCTGACCTTATTATGCGAAGATAAATATTGGAAGTTATAAAAGATTTACATGAGTCAGTTCGATCGATGTTGTTGTCAGTCGCGCGTAATTTGTATCTGAGTACAAAATTAAATAAGTAAAACTATATAAAACATAAAAAAGTTCAGGGAAGTACCACCTTATAAATTGCTTAGTGACACACCACCGTTTCATCTAATTGTGGATGCTTTTCCACTATTCTGGACGCTTTTGAGAGACCCTCAAGCACATCCAGGTGGTTAACGTACGTAATAATAGTTGAATTTTATAATTTTATTTCACTCATGGTGTATCGTTTACATGTATTTTCTTAATAAATTTAGATTTGTTTTATTTCCTGTCTGAAAAAAAATGAGGAAAATAGTTGCAAAACATATTTTATCATTTTATTCATCGGTGGTTCAGTGGTAGAATGCTAATTTTATTTATTTTGGGGAAAAGAATACTTGAATATGAGGAAATTTTAGAAAATCGATGTAGCAACACTGTGTACGCGCGCGCGCGGGTGGAATTTGTTGACAAGACTTTGTTATTAACGGAAAAAGTGATTTTGTGTGAGAAATACTATATAAATTGAACATACATTATTATAAGTTTATTTTTCGACTCATTTCTTTAAAGTATATCAAATACAAACATGAGCTACAACTTTGGTTCTGCGGCTACGACATCCGCCAGTACATTTGGTACGGCTACTCCGTCTACAGGTAATTTAAGGCATTTTGCTTCATTCTTATCAAATAAAAAGTCTCAGTCTATCTTATTAAGTCCAAAAAGCTTCTGGTTCACCTATTCTTTTGGATGATTCGAGTACAAGGCCATTAATATCTTTGCAAATAACCTAACATTTGGTTAGGTTTTTCGTTTACATTGAATACTCAATTCTTGTATGGTTATCTTTTTCCACGCTGTACGCCCTAATACAACGCTTGGACTTTTTAAATATGGTACTTTGGGTTTGTTATTTAGTAACATAGACTAATTTCAAATGTTATCAAAATCATTGTAATTTTTTAGGATTTTCGTTTGGAAGTGGAGATCCATCTAAACCGCTTTTTGGAGCTCCTAGCGCTGGTAAGTTATTTGAAAGTTTAACTGTGTCAATAAGAAAAAAATCCAACATTTTAACATTGTCATAATCTCCTGCTAAATATACCATTAAACTGGTAAAATTTCAGAAAATAAGCCAGCGTTTAACTTCTCTAGTCCGACTACTAATGCTGGAAGTTTTGCTTTCGGATCAAAAACCACGGCTGCTACATCGTCAATGTGTAAGCATCACATTATGTCACGTACTACAAATAATATTGAATCGTTTCTCAAATAGTCATCATCTGATCCTATTCTCAAAATTATTTGGGGTTTGAGCAAAATGTATGCTTTTTTCATTACACTTTTCTATATGTCAACACAGTATTCACTCCTTTCTCCTCTTTCGGTCTTTCTCTTCATCTATAGTATTTAAAAAAATGTTACCAAAACTGTTAGTCAATCCATTGACCCGCACGGTTGGGACACCCGTCCCATAATGCAATTCTAAATTATTTCGCTAATAGAAGGCTACATTATTCCTGGAGGTTATAGACTACTTTTTATCACAGGAATATAGGTAAAACCCTGGGGGATAGCTATTGTTGTTTTTTTCTCTTTATTTGAGGGCTTTATCACTTTATGTGATTATGTTGCCTGAATGAAGCCAACTTAAATCATACATTTTAAATTAGTTGTATACATTAAAGCACTTGTAACTTGATACATATCATAATGACCGAGTGGAACCCACATGTCGGCAGAGACAGGGATACTATATAGAAGTATCCCTATAAATCAAATTCTGTTAAAATACCTCCATAAAAAATTAGGTGACTACTCCAAATAGTATATTTTTTAAATATACCCTCTTCAATAACATATTCTAACAAACAGGTAGTTGAGACTATTTTTACTCAGTTTAATTTATTTTCTGTTCAGATAAGGTGTGATACTTAAAATAGTTATTGGTAATGGATTTCAGTATACGAAAAAGAGGTAAAACAGATTGATCTACAATAATTTCATAGCATGGTTGATTGCACAATTATTTGATCAATATTATAACAAATGTGAATGTACAGTTTGCTGCAGGATCAAAACTAAACAAATACTTATACTTTTCATCCGAGATGATTATTTGTCTCCTACTATAATATTATAAATGCAAATGCTTGTGTATTTTAACACTCAGTACTGTAATCACTATTTTAATAAAAAAAATAATTTATAAAATTTAACCTACAATAATACATGGGATACTTTTCATCCAAGGAAAAACTTCAGGGCAAAGGCTAGTCTTTAATCATGGTACCAATCAGTCAAAAACATCACATTGCTAAATAGTTGTGTAAAAGTTGTAACCTGAGGGGTACGCTTTACCAATGGGTAGCCCTTGTATATTTCTTTTGCATTTCAAATTCATAATCGTGTAAAATGTTTTTTTTTTATGACAAACTACTTAATCATGATTTGTCCATAGTTGGTTCCCCCACTACAACAAGTACTGGATTTGGAGCTCTCAAACCAGGGGGTTTTGAAGGGATGATGGCACCACCTAATCAGACAGTTGGCAGTCCTGGATTTGGACAACCAGCCACTCAGGTTTGAGAGTTTTACTTTTAAAATAACCCACATCTTCTGTCTATCTGTAGTCACAAAATCCATATCATAAAAAATAATATTATTGTTAGTCTTTGTTCTAGGGTCTATCTACACTACACATGAAATCTAGTTATGGTAAAATTAATAATAATGAATTTAAATTTGTATATTTGAAAAAAATAAAAAATAAATTGAAATAAAAGCAAGTGGGTAAAAGTTTCCTCAAGTGCTATCCAAATAGTGTTTTGTTAAGTAATATTTAATAATTTCTCAGAGTACCGCACAGAATCTTTCTTTTGGCGGAATGTCGCAGCAGCAACCACCACCAGCATTTGGTACACCCACTACACAGGGTAAGAACCTTCATCTTCATAAAATTGTAAATCCTTGACGGATCACTGACTGACATATTATTATCAACGCATAACCTAAACTGCTGGTCCTAGAGACATTAAATTTGGATGGTGTATTCCTTGTGAAGCATAGGCATCCACTTAGAAAAGGTTTTTCGAAAAACCACTGCTATGGATGTAAATTAAGGTAAACACCTACATAAGTGCTTGCAAAATGGTATGGTTTCATTACAGAGAATGGAATTAAGATCTTTTAAATTGCTCATGACTATTGGCCGTATATCACAGCTTTTTAACCAACTTCATTTACTTGAAGATTATCAAGACAATATGGTTGAAATTAGGTTAGAAGGTATCTTTCAATTACTGCCATTTGATGTTACGCATCTGTTGCAAATCATTATAATTTTATCATTATTATCGTGCCAAATTAACTCCTAAAGACAGAATAACTTACTGGTGTGTTCCAACAACTGCACTTGAGAGCCAGTTCTCTTCTATGTTTTGTATGCTTACTATCTTCGGCTTCATCATCACTGACAGTGAAATTGTGATCAAACATAGGCAACAAATTATGAAAAAATAAACAAAATTTTGTAACAATTCTCAACAGCTGCATCTAGTGTACCATTTGGTTCCCCGTCTAATTCTGGCTTTGCTTTCAACAAGCCTGCAACGACAGCCTTCAGTTTTGCTACACCATCATCAGGTTTCTCCGCACCACAGCAAGCTGCTACAGTAAGTTTACCGTTGCTAACAATGTTAGCATTTTGATATGATATTGAAGAGGCTGTATGGCCGTTTACCTTTGCCTATTTAAAATACATAAATATAATCATCAGCATCTAAATAATAAAATAAATGTAGTTAGTATAGTATTTTTATAAGTAACTCTTGGGATGAGGTACCTATTATGTTATATTATAAATACCTAAGGTAACCAATGAAAACTGTTAAAAGTTGGTTTTTATCTACCTACTGATTTTCCATCGTCATCCCGGGCAAGCAGGTGAAACTGCAGGGGGTCAACAGTACCTAGAGATATATGAAAATGAGCCTTAATAGCCTTTGCAATAAAGTCTATGATTCAGTATTTTGTAGATTCAGATGAACCTATAAGTACTATAGTTATATGTAAATAATATAGTAATAAAGCGTTTAATTTGCAGTCAACAACATCAACAGTACCACAAACGTCACAGTCGGGTTTTGGTGCGACTGCATCACCAGCTCTCAGTCTTGGGCAAACCTCAGCGTTTGGTACTAAGTCTGCATTTACTTTCGGTGGTGGAGCCACGTCGGCTGCACCGGCTTTTGGATCTACTATTACTGGTTCAGGTTGGTTAATAAGTTTATCTTGACTTATATAATAGTTTCTGTCCCGGATGTCGCTAGCGTCCATAGGCTACGGTAACCGCTTACCATCAGGCGGGCCGTAAGACTTAATGAGGAATACCAACAAAAAAATCTAATTAGTCCGTCAGTTAGATTATCAAAAAATATTGGATACGTATTTTTTATTTTGATCCGAAAACAAAAAATAACGAAGATACAGTGCGTTAAAATTTTCCGGTCTGCAAAAAGTGTACTAAAACGTAGTTGTACAATGACGTCACAAGCCCCAATCCTGCACTTTGATGGGACTTATCTTTGTAATTTCTTATTGATTTGATAAAATAAAAAATACGTATCCAATATTTTTTGATAATCTAACTGACGGACTAATTAGATTTTTTTGTTGGTATTCCTCATTGAATAAAAAAAAAACTGACTACGCTATAATTTGTAGCATACTAGCTTCTGCCGCGCGGTTTCACCCACGTTCCCGAGTGATTTTAAGTTTTCCAGGGATAAAAAGTACCCCATATGTTATTTCAGGGCCAAGTTGTGCCAAGTTTAATTCAAATCCATTCAATATTTTTACGTGAAAGCAACAAACATCCATACATCCTCACAAACTTTTGCATTCATAATATTAGTAGGATTTTCATGTCAGTCAAGTACCATATTGCAATGTATATTCAGTTAGCGGCCTAATATTAGTCAAATTTTGACTTTGTGACCACAATCTAATGGTATGCCTTATATTTCAGCTCCACCACCATTTGGAGCGAGTCCATCAGGTAGTTTCGCATTACCACCCCAACAGGGAATCCAATCCACTCAACCACAAGTGGCCCCAAGTTTTGGAACGACCACAAGTACTCCACTAAGTTTTGGTGGTACAACAGCTGTGTCTGCTGCTTCAGCCTTTGGAGCTAAGCCTGGATTCCAAACTCAGAATGTACTAGGTTTTGGATCTACCACTGAACCTGGTGAGATTTTGACTATGTACTTATATCTGAACATATATATTACAGAATGAGAAAATTGTGTGTGAAGAATTTTCCAGGAGTTTAGGTAAAAAGTAAGTGCAGACAGCTGCACTTGAGAACCAGTTCCTTTTTAGGCTTTGTGTGCCTACCACATTTATTACACAATTATCTTAGTCTCTTTATTGGTCCAATAATTAGTTAAATTCAATTAATTAGCATGTTTTAAGTAATATAAAGATACTGAAGAAAACCATAGATATAGAAATTAAATTTGAAAAAGAAGTAGAAGAATAATTTGTGATTACAAAATATCTCGATTTTATATGATTTAATTTCTTTTGCAGCGGGTTCAGTAGCCCAAGCGCAACCGACCCTTTCCTTCGCGCCCCCAGCGACATCAGCTCAGCCATCTACCGGACTTAATTTCGCTGCACCAGCTTCTAGTCAACCCCTTACATTCGGGTCAACTGCACCAACACAAGTTTCAACAGGCCTTGGCTTCGCAGTCACGTCAGCTCAGCCTACAGGACCGAGTTTCACAACGCCTGCAACTTCACTCGGATTTGCTCCTCCAGCAAGTCAACCGGCTCCACTAAGTTTTGGTACTCCAGCACCTACCAGTCAGCCTTCCAGTAGTCTTAGTTTAGCAGCACCAAAAACTACGAGCCAGACTACTACCGGGCTGAATTTTGCGCCTGCTGCGACTAGTCAGCCCGCCGCACTTAATTTTGGAACAACTTCTGCACCGAGTCAAACTACAAAAGTTCCGACTTTTGGGAGTACTGTTGCTCCGACAAGTCAACCAACTACGGGCATTCCGTTTGGAACTACTTCTACCCCATCTACTACGGGACTTAGTTTTGCCGCAACTACTTCGAGCGGACTTTCTTTTGGCGCGAAAACTTCAGCTAGTGCCATTACTACTTCTGCTGCGGGTTAGTATTATGTTATTTTTTTTTTAAAGCCCTGTCATAATATCCCTGTAATATCGTGGACACAACAAAATATAGATTAATTACCATAGATGTAACGAAGCAAAATTAAATGCTTGTATATCTGTGGTATTCGTTTCCAGTAGTTATTAATCTGTGTTCATTTCGTAATTTATTTTTTAAGCATGTCATCAGGAATGACATAAATGTAATTTTAAAAAATAATTATATTTTTATAAAATTATTATGGTTGTTAGTCAAACAAGATTATGTTCAGCACTCTTGTTTTACAAGTCTTTTGTACAGGGCAGGGCAAACAAGTGATATGAAAAAGTAAGTCTATTTTTATTAAAGTCTGTTAATTTTTGTATTTTAGCAACAAGTGCACCATCTGGTATAACTGCATTGGGAAAATCTACAGCGGCTACCACTATGCCGACTCTAACAACCGCTACTACGTTAGTATAGACTTCATTCATATAATTTTTGCTATACCACTTATTTTCAAGTAAACCACTTTAATTACACTCTTCTTCAGTTTGAAGCTGTTCTCCAAACTGGCGATAGAAAGTTTATTCTCCTAACCCCAGGCACATTTCCTTAATTTTACTTTAGCCATTAATAATAGAATAACATCATTGGTTGTGCTCTTATTTCTACTTAAAATGTTTTCGTTCTTCACTCTCTTCTACCCAGTAACGGTCAAGGACGGGGCCTAAGGGGGTTTGTATCCTACCATGAACTACACTGCAGAATAATACTTGGTAACACCTTCCTTAGCAAAGCAATCATACGTGTATTTGCATTTAAGAGCCAGCTAGTTCTCTTCTAGGCTTTCCACCTTCGGTCACTTACGTTATTATATATAATCTATAGTAAAAAAAAAGTCAATTTTTAATTTTCAAAAAATCCAGAACAACAGCATCAGTACCACCACAGACTATATCATCTATAACATTCACACAATTGGAAGAAAACATCAATAAATGGACTTTAGAACTTGAGGAGCAGGAGAAAACTTTTATCAATCAAGCTACTCAGATCAATGCTTGGGACAGGCTATTGATTGCTAATGGAGAAAAGGTATGTACTCCTCAAATATAAGCAAGATCTAATAACGCTTTGAGCTATAAACTTATTTCGAATATTACAAAAGCAAGCGGTTTACATCTATACGAATAATAAAGCTACAGATTGTTTGTTTGTTTGAATACTCCAATGTCTGGAGTTACTAGTCCGATATGATGAAGCTACATTATCCCCAAAGCTTATAGTCTACTTTTTATCCCTTGAACGCGAGTGAAACCGCAAGGAACAGCTAGTTTTATATAATTTGGCAATTGAATGACAATTCAACAACAACTAGTAATAATTTATGAGGATACTATTTATACACACCCACTTTTGCTCTCTTTGACAGATAGTGGAACTAAATGACGCAGTACAAACAGTAAAGAACGAACAGCAAAGCTTAGATCACGAACTAGACTTTGTTCTAGCCCAGCAGAAAGAATTAGAAGATTTACTCACACCTATGGAGAAACTACTACTTGAAGACACTGGAGATAGAATGAAAGATCCAGAAAGAGAACACATGTATGTATAATTAACTAGTACCTGGATTCCCGAGCTTTGTTCGATATTTTTTCTTGGTAAATCGTGTTTGTTGGAAATGAAACCTAGCTAGATCGATTTATCGCACCCGAAACCCCCTGTATACAATTTCATAAAAATCGTTGGAGCCGTTTCAGATATTCAGATTATCCTACTAATATTATAAATGCCAAAGTTTGTGAGTATGGATGGATGGATGTTTGTTACTCTTTCACGCAAAAACTACTGAACGGATTTGGATGAAATTTGGAACACAGATAGTTTATAACCTGGATTAACACATAGGATACTTACTTTTTATCCCGGGAAAACATAAGACCCTCGGGAACGCGGGTGAAACCGCGGGACGGAAGCTAGTAATATATACAAGAATTGCTCGTTTAAAGGTATTAGATATGTAGTAAACACTCATGTTCAGATTTATTTGTTGGACATGCATAACTTCAAACAAGATTTGCTAATATACAGTGTGTCCGGTCATGAACTAGCGATATTTTAAGTACATATATTTGAACACATTTTATGGGACTTCTTAGAACCAACTCTGAAAATTCGAAAAAAAAAACTTTCCATACAAAACATCTATCTTGTGCGGTCAAAATATATCAAAAGTTTGTTTTTTTTTTCGAGTTTTCAGGCTTGGTCCTAAGAAAAGTCCCATAAAATGTGTTAAAATATAAGTACCTACCTAAAATATCGCTAGTTCATGAGCGGACGCACTGTATATAAATTTTTATTATTTACGGATTTCATGAATATCATGAGGAAATCTGCATGTCCAATCCACAGTTCTTCGATAGTGGCCTGGCTATTAGGTACATGACAAGTCACCATCAATATCAATAAGTTTTTATTGAATATTATGAATTCCAGGTATTCATTAGCGGAGAACTTAGACTCACAGCTAAGGCAAATGTCTGAGGACTTGAAAGAAGTTATTGAGCATCTCAATGAAACAAATAGGAGTCAAGACAGTAATGACCCGGTAAGACAACTTTTTAGAATTAATTACATATTTAAAACAGATTAAATCATTTGGTTCAATCATTTATCTTTGCTTTTACTAAGTAAAACTGAAATAAGCATGTAAATTTCAATGTTATTTTTAGATCCAATAGAGCTTTAATTTTTTTTTCTTACTAGGAACTATTTTATATTTTCTTACAGATTGTTCAAATTGGGCGCATCCTTAATGCTCACATGTCATCTATGCAATGGATTGACAACTCTATTGCGCAAATATCTACAAAATTGGATCAATTAAAAACAACGCACGACACTTTAAGAAGAGATAACGAAAGATCCTTCCAGTTGACTTATAATTGAATTAAATCTTTTAAACTAGTCTAAAATAATAATTATCTTTGCCAACAATGTTGGTCAACATTAAAGTTAAAAATACAATAATTACTTAAGTCTGACATTTAAATACTAATTTATAAACTGTGTGAAATCATTGTTCTGTTAGTATTATTGTGATTAATGTTCAAATGATTATGTAAATTAAAATTGTTCAGCATTATAAAATAATTGTAATAGTTATCAATTTTGCTTATTGAATTACCTATCCAAACAGATGCAGGTAAGTATAAGATTATCATTTTTTCATTTTTACAGGTATTTATTAATTCTTTGGATTACAGCCTAAGAGCGATACCACACGGGCGTTGCCTTCGTTTTCATTTTTGTTTAGTTTTTTAATGTCATAGATAATTTTATCCCGAATGTTCTTAGCCATGTTTCATGAAAATCTAGTCAGTGTCGGGGGTTTCTTTAAATTTTGAATTTTATTCATCTTCAATACACAATACCACTAATAAAACACTGTAACTTCACATTGTCATTAGTATAAAGACACAAAATAACTAATTTCTTATGCACTATACTGCAAACTGTCCTGTTATGCGTTATTAGGTCTGCACAAAGGAACATGGACAGTTTCTTGGCATCAACCCTACAGTAGCATAGTTGAGACATGTCTTCATTCTCTTGTGTGTCAGTCTCTGAATCTGAATGTTCTATTGGTCCTGTGGAAGACGAGAATATAATATGGTTGTAGTTGTTTCTCTCTGTACTTGCATACCCCTGGATATGGGATAATTTTATATTGAAAAAAATGATTTAAAAAAGGAGGAGGTTCTCAATTCGTTGGAATCTTTTTTATTTTTTTTATGTATGTTCCCCGATTACCCGATTTGGAAAATTCTTTTTTTGTTTGACTTCAAAACAATGTCAGGTTGATTAGAGTTCCTATATGGTTATTTTATGCTTTTTAGTGTTTTGAAGTCGGTTCTATTTTTTATTAAAAGTTTTTTATGTAATGAATATAGTTGGCGCAGTTGGTTAAGACACCACCTATCGCACCGCATCCCATCCAGGACAAACATTTGTGTGCATGAACATGTCTGTTTGTCCTGAGTCTGGGTGTAATTATATATAGGTTTTGTATTTACAAAAAAAAATTAGTATATGTAGTTTATCAGTTATCTGGTTTCTATAGTACCAGCTCTGCTTAGTTTGGGATCAGATAACCGTGTGTGAAGAATGTCACAGGATATTATTATTATTATAGTAAAAAGCAAGTAATCTGTGATTCTACACTTGGCGCGCGTTTACGAGCGTACAAAAACAGCATAACGTACCAAAAATATAGGTACCTAATCTGAAGACTTGTTTTAATGGTACAAGATAATAGTAGATTCTTGTAAACCTACCTTCAAAACTCTCAACCCTCAAATCTTTGAACCGTGTAGATACTTTAGCCATATCAGTCTTGATCTGCAATGTGAGACGCCCCTCAGCGGATGCTCTGATCACCACCTCTGAAGACATTGTTTTCATTCTATCTATTGTTGTTCGCAGCTGTTTTAATGTTGGCAGTTCTATTGAAATCTGAAATAACATCCTACTAATATTATAAATGCGAAAGTTTGTGAGTATGGATGAATGTTTGTTACTCTTTCATGCAAAAACTACAGGGATATGGATGAAACTTGGCACATACATAGATCATACCCTGGAATAACATATAGGCTACTTTTTATCCCGGGAACGCGGGTGAAACCGCGAGGCAGAATCTAGTATTTGTATAAAGACAGTGTTGTCACAAATGACGGAAGTAATCATCGTCATGGTTTTCCCAATGGAGTACAGCATGACGTTTTTCATGTAAGGTGTCATGAAATTTCTGCACGCATCTCTGTAGGATAACCGCCTACCATCCATCAGGCGGCCAGTATGTTTATGTGCAACCTTGTAGGACGGTACATGCATAGAGTACAAACTTCATATGCTGGGGTGTATTAGAGTACAATCTGTAGTAAATAATTGATTGCACTAATGACCTTAGCCGCTGCATAGTGTCATATTACATGTCTGGGTTTGATTCATGCCTTTGAGCTCCTTCACAATGTTAAATTACTTTGTAGTACTCGCTAAGCTATCTTCCTCACCCTCATTGTGAGTATCCCACCAAGCACTTAAATCAATCTTATTATTTAACTACAAAATAAATACCTACACTAGGCTGTGGTACTTTCGGCTCCTGATAATCTGGCCATAACTTCCTTGGTAATACTATTACTGGTATATCATGGGTAACTTGTCTTGTTTGATGTTGTGCTGAAGATGGCTGAAAAAGAAAATAAATTACTGAAATATTAATCTGTTAGCTCAGTCACAACAACATAAGTTATTATTGATATAATAAATTAAGGTCACTGCTGGTTACCATCTCAATGCAGAATGACAACTAATTGGCATACTAGTGCATATATGTGCACGTGAGGCTTGAATTAACAAGAACAACATTCTTGGGTGGCTCCCAATTTCATATGAAGCAAAATCTTTTTTGGATACTTAATATGGTTTCAGTATTGCTTATAAATAAACTATGTAATTACAAAATTTGTTACCATTTCAATTTCTAAGGTGAGACATGGACACTGTTTCTTGGTCAACTTGATTTTCAATGACTTAGCTGACTTTAACGGTGCCAATGATCTTGCTAAGTTACCTGAAAGACATAGTCTTTACAAAAATTTGGCTCTTTATATCCTACTAATATAACAAATGCAAAAGTTTGCAAGGATGATGTATGGATGTTTGCAACTCTTTCATGTAAAAAACTACTGAACATATTTGGATGAAATTTGAGGCATAGATAGATCGTACCCAAGAGGAACATATAGGCAATTTTTTAACCCAGGAAACCATAAGACTCCAGGAATGCAGATGAAACCATGAGGCAGAAGTAGTGTCTTCCTAAAAGACTTATAAAGTCTGTAGGTACATAATTCAAATTCAATCAAAATTGCAAACATAACATACCCTGAAGACTTTACCTGAATTAAGTCCCAAGTAAATATCCTTATGGTCATCATCTAAACCCACCATTTGGTACTCCGAGAAGAACAATGCTTGGGGTACTTCGCACCACAGTATTGAGGGAGCTGGCCCACTGTTCTCCTCGCTCACTATGAAGTACAGTTTCTCATCAGCCAACCTTAGCACACATTCTTTGCATAGCTTTGATATTGTTGTCACTATATCTGTAATTACACAGAAACCAATTAATGTAGCAATTATTTTAAACTTTCAAAAAAAGGAGAAGGTTCTCAATTGGGTCAAAATGTTTGTTCACACAAGTTTTTTGTTTATGAACCAATTTTAAAAATACTTCTGCCCCAAATGCCCCAGCGGCCGTTGGTTCTACAAGTGATGTGCCCCACTGCCACTTAAGTTTGGCAAATTCTTCTGGCTATGTCGGTTACTTTGGTTCGCCTGCAGATCTCATAATTTCTAATAGAAGTATAGGTATATTTCAACAATATACTATTCTACTTTAAAGAGAATAGATATATTAGAGAAGTATTCATACTCAATAATTCTAGTGGATAATTTATGTACTAAATGATAGCATTGAGGAATAATTAAGATGTCATAAATAGTTCTAACTAGGCTTTGATAACTAGGATAACAATGTTTGTTACAAACTTCAATTGATCGTAAGTTGGTTGGTATGATCAAAAAGTAATTAAGTTTTTACTTGAAAATTCTTTCATAGGGGAAGCATCAATCATCACAGCTCGGAACTTCATTCTCTGAAACACAACTTGAACACACGATGCGAAAATTGGTGAAATTTTTAAACTTTGAATCACACTCACACACTACAATAAATGTTATTGTAGAATTTTTGTTAAAAGGTAAAATAAATTTTGCCGCCACGCTAATTTTAATTGACGTCATGCATGACATGACTGACATTATGGCTACATTCAGAATCCGAAACATGTCATAATAATCGCTCATAGAGCTCACATCAATAATTTCCGTTCCGATACGGATATCACATCCATGAGAGCCGAGAACTGTCAATGATTCGGAACGCTCGTGAACGCGCTGACAGTATTTAGAACTGAAACATTCTAGAAAGAGATTAAAAAACTAATGATCAACTCGTTGGGACTACATAAAATAAATTATTGGACTTCCCTGACTTGAATACTCTGTATTTTTATTTGATATTTTGACACTTTTGATCACGGCGATAACAGTTTGGCCCATGGTCGTCGTAATCTCAATATGGCGCGTGTAACGACGTCACCGATGGCGATTCACGAGGCATCGTTATTGCTTTCGGTACGCGTTTTAGCACGCTCACATCGATAATAATCGATATAAACATGATTCGGAATGTAGCCTAACATAGATTAGAGACGTAACCTAAGGTAAACAAACATCGTATTGCTAATGCTTGCTATTCGGATGCGGTTGTGAACGGGTTGTATTGTATGGAATGTAACCAGCCACCAACTGCACTAACCAAAAGCAACTAGAGAGAGGGCATTCAACTTTTTCTTTTACCGTTGTTAAGGGTAAACGTTCGTTTGGAGCGCGATATTAAAATTTTATCACGTTTTTTGCTAATTGCAGCTCAGTTATAAGTCGTAAGTTATCAACATGTTATTTGCGACAAGAATAGTAGTATATTTACTGATTAATAACAAAATAAATCATCAACATATTCCTCTATATAATAATACATTGATAACTTACGACCTATATCTGAGCTGCAATTTGTAAAAAACGTGATAAAATTTGAATTTCGCGCTCCAACCGAAGCCTCCACCTTAAGAAAAAACATGAGAGCTATAATCATTTTGACAGACTGTCTGTAGGTACTTACTAAATGAATGAAAAAAAAAATATTTCTACTGCTACTTTCAATTATCTCAATATCATTACCGTCATCATTGAATATTGGCTAGTTCCATAAAAAGTACGTAGTTATAAAATAATTATGAGACAATTTGTTATGAATCTAATTTATCTTGATAATTTAATTGACACAACACTACCAAACCATAGACTTTACGGAACAAAACGGAATGAAACGAATGTTAGAGTTGCTATCAAATCACTTTTTGCACAAAACAGTTTGTGAGTATCGTGTCTACAGCAGGGCTATTTTATAACACTCTGATCCGGATAGGAATATGGATATTGGTAAAATATAATATCGGTTTCGGTTACGGTTATAGATATTAAATTATTTCGGATTATCCGATAGTTTCGGTTACGGATATAATTTTTTGCCGGACGGGCAAAAACAAAATCTTGTCACGACGTATCATATTTACTATAAAGTATAACTCGTACGAATTAGCTATGCACCTCGCGCTGTGACGTCATTAGGTAGCGGGAGAGGTGTCCCATTCCAGCGGAGTGCATAGTTAATTCGTAGGAGTGTAGTACATATTTAGTTAGACTCCGCCCTATCCGAAACTATCCAAAACTTTTATTTCGGATTCGGTTACGGATATTTTTTTATTTCGGATATCCGATAGTTTCGGTTACGAATATGGATATCCATAACAACACTGCTCTGAATTGACATTATTTTAATGAATTTCAATTTTCGAAACACTGAAATTATAAATGACACACTTCAATCACACATTCACTGCATTGTTGTGATGAATATCAGTTTGATTGTAAAGCAGTCATCTTATTATTTAATAACAGTGCTTTACAGCTATGATACATAAGAGATTAATCACCCTAATCTGAATAAAATATACTTTTTTTTCACTGTTATCTGATCCCAAATTAAGCAGAGCTTATACTATGGAAACTAGATAGCTGATATACTACATATACTACTTTTTTGATGTACTGGGAGTGTAAATATTATTAAAATGATAATTTATTCTATTTATTTACTATTGGAATTATCAGGGAAATTAGCTGTGTTATGGCAATCCTAAAAACATAGACAAAAAACATTGTTCCATTTCCTGCAAAGATGGCGCTGGTAAGGTTGATAAAGTCTATTCACAGTAGTCTTCTATTTCTTTCTTTCCTGTGCGACTTACCTCATGTAAAAGTGAGAAAGACGATCTTCCATTTTGATTGTAACGAATACTAACGAATTGTGGTTATGACTTGAAAAGTTTTTATAAAATTTTACTAAAATACTGTGCAATATTAACAAATTTATTATTTTAGACTGTTTATTTACAGTCTGTAAAAACATTCATTGCGTAATTTGATGGTAAAATCATGAAGGATTGATGGAAAAATATTATGAGTGAACGCTCAAGGTATGTATGATGTGTCCGGTGTGAATCGATAATGTCGTCATTACCAATGTATTATAACCACAAAATAACTGTTTCACTCTAATTGACTATCAAGACTATGAAAACTGTAACTACTGTTGGGTAATAAGGCCATATTAATGAGAAAACGATGTAAAAGTTATCGAAATCACTTTGTTTATTTATATTCCCGACAACTAAAAGTTGTTAAACATAACGTTTTTCCTTCGAAATTTTAACGGATTCCAATTTTGAAAGGTTTTAATTTTACGAAATGAGGGTGTACAAAATATTTTAATGTAATGTCGACCTTAGAATTAAAGATGTTGATTTTCATTCCCTTTGACGTAGGTATTATGTACGGAGTGGTGCGAGTTCAATGCCAGCCAGCCACTGACAATGATTATGCAACATGCAGCGTTGACTAAGCCATTTTATTTATTTGAAGTCTAATAGGATTTTTTAAACATATTATGTTGAATGAACATAAATGAGGTTTATTCATGTAGGTACATATTATAGGTAGGTACTATTTATCATCTGTCTGAACGATATCGAGCGTTTAGGTAGGTATCTTTCAACTTGTATTCACGCTTTGTAGGTCATTCATAATCAATGAAGAGGTACTTGTTACCAACTAGTAACTACGGAAAGAAAAATTGCACAGTAAGGCTCTGGCAGTTATATATTAAATATAATTATCTTAGCTTGCTACCACTCGAAGACGTGATTAATTTTAGCTCTTAAGAGGTTGAATTTCGGAACATTCCTATTGGATCCTTTATCTCCCTGCCCCCACTTCTATTTCTCTAATTATAAGACCAATTTCTACCTTTCGGCTTCCAGATCTGCAGAGACCTTGTCAGTTTCGATGGTTTTCCCGTTGATGCATTTTGCATTACGATGTATCGTTAAATGATCCTTCATCGTTTTACGTTCTAAAATATCCGGACGCACTGAGGGTTCAGTCAAGAGAATTCGTTTTGAAGGTCGATATTTAATTATGGGGATCTCCAACTGCAATGTAAATTTTTAATCGCAATATTTATATGATTTCACTACAAATTATCAAGTGTCATTCTTATTCCTTTAGGTAGGTACCTACTTGTGCTGTGAAACCTTGCTTCTTGCCAAATTTCACGTTTCTTGGTCTACCGGAAGTACCCTTTTGGATTACTTGCACAGTATTAAAAAATGAGACATAAAAGGCGGTATTTTTAGGGTTCTGGAACTCAAAAGAATATGTATTTTTCTAATATGTATTTTTTAATAATTTTAAGATAAATAGTTATGAAGTTATTTAAGAAAATAGGCGTAAAATGTAATCTCCGAAACTAGGCCAAAAATTTTGAAAACAATATAGAAAATATTTCTTTACCTATAGAAGTCTATGGTATTTAGAGTAACATAGAAAATTATGGAACTCTGGGTGCGCGAGTCAGACTCGCACTTGTCGCGAAAATACGCTGTGTTTAGACAGATTTTTTGACGAATCCTTTTGTCTATTAGTTACGAAAAATATGTTATAGTTTAGTTCATCTTGTTTCAATTGTATTAATTAAAATTGAAGTAAACATTACAACTAATTAAACAATTAAAACAAATTTGGAGAAAAAAAAACATCCTCTCATGCAATTTTAACCTAAATGGGATATTTTTAACAAAACGGCTTATCCGATGTAAATGAATCATAACCAAAACAAAGGAGTTTTTTTTTCTAATTTGTATTAGTTAAAATTATTTTTACATCAATCATTTTAAAGTAGTAAATAAAAATCAAGCATAAACCCAAAGCTCCCCTATAGATCCCACCCGCGGAAGCATGGAGAAATCGTCAAGGTCATTGGCGTTAGTGATCCTCTTGATAGGTACTTGGTAAAGCCAACCTACCATCCCGGTCCAAAAGGCTTTACTCTTAGCTTAGCCTTAGCCTATATATTATTTATTCTTTGGCCTTAGTATTTGATTAATTTCAACTAGGTATATGCAACAACTATTATATATTATGTGGGTATTCACTAGGCACCATTTGGAATTATTTTTGGTAAATTTAATAGCTTTTTCTCTCACTTTTATAACTAAAATGGTCACTACTCGGTTCTCTCAGATTCTAAGTTATCTTAAAACGCAATGATAGTCTCAAACTATCTAAGTATTTGATTATACGTAGGAAATCTTTGTAACAATCTAATGATTCTAATGCCCGGCAATAACAATAAATTTTGTATCTTAATGCCAACAATACAGATTCTCAAAAACTATACAAAAATAATCAACTATACACCACCAGGGTTGCACCATCCAACGTTATCGTTAAATTGTCTTTTGCTAGCAAAACCGTTGCTCTGACAGACAATTTAACGATAACGTTGATCGGTGCACCCCACCCTAAGTAATACTCAATCAGATGAATTCCGCGGATGCGTAGAAGACGAACGAACTATACATTCATTTTTATCCAATTAATATTTATATCATGATGGATATAATTAAAAAGCAATAAAAAATATTCAACATAAGTCATATCCACATATAACCACGAGATTCATTAGCTTCTATACGACAGTTGCACGTTCTCGAGGATTTTTGTGATGTGGTTTTCTCTGGATTGAAAAATCCAGGGCAAGATCTAAGTAGCTACCTGCGAAACGTTCATTACGGTGTGTTTATTATCTGCATTATTATCAGCTGCGTCCTTCTCATTGAGAACTATGGAATTTTCCGGGATGAAAAATATCCATCCAATGTGATAATCCAGGGTAGATAGATATCCCTCTTTTACTGTACTTAGTTTCATTCAAATCCCTTCAGTCACAACAGCATGCGTAATTGAGTATCTATATACCTACTAATAATAAGGCTGAAGAGTTTGTTTCTTGGAACGCGCTAATCTCCGGAGTTACTGGTCCGATTCAAAAGATTCTTCCACTAATAGGAAGCTACGTTATCCCCGAAGGTTATAGGCTACTTTTTATCCCGGCAACGCGAGTGAAGCCGCGGGGAACAGCTATCTAACATAAAGGGACATAAACTTTCGCAAATTACTTTTACTAGTAGAAATTAGAATACTACAGTAATACCTGCGTCATGCACTAATATAAATTGTCTTTTATTCTAGCATGGAAGAAGAAGAAAACACCAAATCCTACCTGCAGTTTCAAATTGAGAGGCTGAAAGCTTTGCAGGCGAAGCTTTCTACAGAAGCTGAGGAAGATTACATCATCGTCAAACAAGAGTGAGTACATACATTGTAGAATATATCTTTGATCGAACATTTAGTTAGTTAATCCAATGGAACAATGAACGTTCTACGTGATTAATCCTGAAAGAAGTGAAAGACGCTGACTTAGCTGCACTTTATAAGTACATAATTATTGAATAAATCTTGATGATTATTGCATAACATCATCCAGGCATTATTTACCTACTTTTTAAAATTAGTTGACACGTAGTATCATATGTCAACAAATTATTTAGCCATTTGCCCAATTATTCGAATAGTCGATAATTTTTAGTTAGTAATTATTTATTTAGTTTAATTCTTTTCTATACTCACCATAGTGATGTGATGATGCGGCTAAAGTTGGACGTACCTACATACTTGGAAGGAATACTAAAGCACAGAATACCTAAGTCATTTTTACTACCTACTTACGTAAACTAAGCCTACCATCTAGGGCATCTAGTACTGAACTGAACAAACGGATGATACCACCCTAACATTACAGAGCTACCTACATTGACTTACATTCCATACCTATAGCCCTATAGTATATCGTTGCCGAGCTATGATTTCCTTCATCGGTAGGATTAAAACTTCTTTCGACTTCACTAGAATCTCGCACTTAACTGTTTCTTTCTTATTTATTGTTTCTCCGTAAAGTTTAAATGCTTACCTATTAACCATCCTGCACCTTCGCCGTTCTGCAATATGACGAAAGGATAGGATATGCGTAGGATGGTTTGAAAAGACGCGCCCGCCATTGCTACTCAATCAAGTCGACCCTCCTTTACGGCCTACGAAATAATACGATCGGATTGAGCTTTTCGTTCATTCGTTCATTCAGTCAGTCAGTCCGGCTCGCTCACTCCGCGCGCACAACGTACGGCCGAAATTCACCGGGACGGGATCGCGTTTATAAAAGTACATAAATAAATAAAACAGTAAATTGAAATTATTTATTCGTAATACAATCGAGATCAATGTTTATTACTTATTATGTTCGCGATAAAATACATAGGTAGTGATTATTTATTGCAATGATGATTCTAAGGCCAAGTAATATTAGGGGTGGTTTTTTTCGTCATCGCGTTGTAATTAGTGTGTAAGAGAAGAAATGCAATATCACAGTAATGAGGATGATGATTTGCAATATCGGATTTTTGGCGAATCCTTCAATTTTCCATTGGAAAGCAACAATTCCAATGCTGGTCGCCGCCGTAGAAAGTGAGTTTGTTTTGTTTTTATCAATTTTTAAGTGCAACTTAGTGCATGCCATGCATACTACGTGCACATTATCGTATGTAGAATGATACATGGTGCGATTTTATTTTAGTTCTTCCTTTAGGCACAGCTTTAGGCTTTAACTTGCATGTATTAATAAACTGTCAAAAGTAAGTTATAAAGTCCGCGACTCCAGAGCAGATTATAATTATTCTGTTTTTTGTAGGTATTTTTTAGCCTACCTACCCTTTTAGTTTTAATTGTTACTTATTTTTTACTTACTTAGGTGTAATTTTAGCATGTCTTTATTTTAGCCTATCGAACTTAATAAATTAGGTAGGTACCTAGGTATTGGCCACCTACCTACAATATTTGCAGGTAAAATCTGATAAAAAAACCGGACAATTGCGAGTCTGACTCGCGCACCGAAGCTTCTCCTTTTGAGGTACGGAACCCTACAAAGAACTACCTCATAGATGAGATTGTAACACGCCACATGTAAGTAGCCTACCTACTTACACGGAAACAAGTCTTAATTAAAAACTAAATACCCTAGGTGGGTAGGTAGTTATTTTTTTCTCATATTTACATAAAACTAGGGTTGCCATCTCTAAAATTTGCTTACCAGGACAAGTGTCAAAACCCCGGACTTTGGAGCTATAATCATGTCATTTTTAGGGTTCCGTAGCCAAATGGCGAAAAACGGAACCCTTATGAATTCGTCATATCATCCGGAGCCGGGAGCATCCATGCCGGTCTTCGAGACCTAGATGCAGCGTCAAGGTGGACAACTCGACTACAGACTGATTAGATTCTCACTAAGCACAGCTGCTTCAGTCATTATTGATGTAAAATCGGAAGTGCGAAGTGACTGCGGCTTGCTTTCACTGTGGTGGGAGTGACTATGATTTCACATCGCAATTTCTGGTCGCCCAAATTAGACTGAATCTGTCCCTACCAACAGTGTCAGAGTAGAGGGACGTAGCATCTTTCTGCGAGACCGTGATAGGCCGGAAGGAGATTGTTGAGCGAGCTTGGACTTGGGCTACTTTACGGTATTCCCCTGCTTGTGGTAAAATAAAAGGCAACTAAACGTGGTCTTTTAGCAATCGGGATGGGGACTCTGCGCGCCCTTTAGACCCATAGTAGACGACAATGGATCTGGACATCTGCTATAATGACAACGATCCATTGTTACCTACTCCAGACTCATTATAGCAGAGGGTGGGAAGAAAATATCATATATCTCCCAGTAGTTTGCGTGTAGAGGCACTAGAGGCTCTGGTATGCGAACCTAACTCCCTCTACAGCGTAGTTGACGATCACTGTCGGCTGTCCTATTAGGATTCTCGCATACAGTACATTGCGGCACAGTCATATAATTTAACATCTAGAAATCAATATTTAATTGCTCATTGTGATCTAACTTAGCTTAATATCCAAATTGACACAATAGACAAGCATATTACATGATTTAAAGGAAGTGATCAATTAGGAATTCACCTCATTTGAATAATTCAAACAACCTGTCATGTTAGAAACGCTTGCCAAATTTAAATATTGGTACAGCGGCAGCGACACCTGACTACTAACTCGCTCGGATAATCCTGCGTGCTTTCAGAGACCTTGAAATACTAATACCAAGGTCTCACGTACAAGTACTGGCGAGATGCCTACAGCCTTCAACCGTGGGCGAGCAAGCGCAGATAACTTGTTACCGAGTCATGTGTTGAATGAAGTCATGTTCAGGCCATTCAAAAAATACCATCCGTCTAGCTCGTGAGATGTGTTGTCTTTGAGATTTTAATTATTTATGATAATCATATTAATCTAGACCCAATTTATATGATCTAATTTGTATAAGGTTTTAAGTTTGATTTACGTCTATTCTATTACTGATTTGATATCCTACCATTAGGTTAGATTGTTTCTTAAACTTTTATTTAGGAACAGTTTTCTGAATTATCCAGATCGGATTTTTATGAAAACCCGATCCTAACTAAGGCTATCTTTAGAATAATTTATTCTATAATATACAATATTTACAACAAATATCATAATAAAGCTGTTGTTTGTTTGTTTGAACGCGCTAATCTCCGGAGTTACCAGTCCGGTTCGAAAAACTCTTTCACTAATAGATGCTAATAGGAAGATACATTATCTCCGAAGGTATAGGTACCTATAGGCTACTTTTTATCCCGGGAACGCGAGTGAAGCCGCGGGCAAGCGGCCAGCTAGTTTTTTATAAAAATAATTAAATGTAAATTAAAGTCGAAATAGATATGTGAGATTCTGAAACAATGGCAACTTAGTGTATTGACCGCACGATCAAGTACCAACCCCTCTTTACGAGGTAAATGACCACTATGTACTGAGGGTGGCACCCCCGAAGGTTTACTTCATACCTTAATTGCTTCACGTGGATGCGGCAGATGGCAGGCAAGGTGCGAGCCAGGGGTGGCCTTTGTTTATCGATAAAATTTACATTCAGTTGCACTTAGTTTGCATACTATTGTACCAGACGTGGTATTGAAACAAATAAATTCTATATACTGTCGTAATTATCGCTTGAACTGAAATTCGGATCCTTAAGAGGAGGCTATCTGCGTATGTCTCCGTCCCTTACTAAACTGACGGTGACAAGCGAGACAGGAATGACGTAATTTTAGAAAAAAATATGGTTTTATGTTATTTAAAAAGAAACTTAGCCTTTTTTAAAAAGGTAAGAAAACTATTCCCTTTCTAATGGATTTCCGAATATATGTTAATATTTTTCAAGATTTTTGGATGGCCCAAATAAGAGAATGCATTCTTAGTTTTAAAAAGGGACATATTTATGTTTTTTTTCTGACGTTAGTAATGAAAAATCGCAATTTAAAAAAAAACTATTCCCCTCACATATTCTCTATTTTAAGATATATTTTTTCCAAATATCTTGGAACAAAGAATACAGAGAAAAACGCATTTTAGAATCATCATTTCACGTAAATTGATGATCCGATTAAAGTTACTTGCAAGTTGTTAAGGACCATTTCTTGTGGCAATTAGTTCGGGTCAAAATCAGCTTTAGGTCGACGTATTGATGTGACAGAAAACTTCTTATTTCACAGAATAAAAGCAATACATTTAGGTCTATGAAAACTTGTTTTTTATCATCGATATCGATAAGCGGGTCTGGCCATCACTGAACGAGGGTTTTCTATGAATACTGATGTAATTGGGGTGTGCAGGACGCTACTTTCACACGATTATAACAACTGCACCTAATGCACTAGCTTCACCATGTAAAAACGTGGATGTATATTTTTTGTGCCTATTACATAATGTGTATTTTCCTGTGAACTTTACTCAGCGTGCTTAGTTGACATTATGGAAGGTGTCTTTTTTTATTTATAAAATGTCAATATACTTGTACATCACACTGAGGTATAATTACTACTTATAGAGAAGACGCCACATATAACCACTATGTTCCATTAAAGAGCAGCCATCCGGCCCTACTTCACTTAGTTGCTTAAACATGAAACGCGTAGCTTAAGACTTTTTGGTCGCGATAAAAGTACACCTCAAAAGCTTTCTAGCGCTACGTGTTTAACCTGCCTGGTTAGATGATTAATTATTGTTTCAGCGCTGCAGCGAATATTAACAAAATGAAGCATAACCATTGTTTAGGATAGCTTCTCTATACATAGTGGTACATAATAAGTATTTATCATCAAATTAGTAACAGAGTTTAAGTCCGTCGTTGCCATCACGTAAGCGGTCTTATAATAATATCCAAATAGATGAGGTATTTTTGTAGGGACCGGTTAGTCGAATTTCCGACCACGTGGAGACAGGCCCGCGGCTCTTTTTTTTTCAAAAGCCATTGAATAGACCAGCTGGTAAGACGCCTGGCGCAAGAATTGTATACACTTACAAGGGGAACCCAAGAAATTGAGGGACACCCATTATTTTTCGATGCCGTCTCCTGAACAAAAGTCTGTACGAGCCTAGTTCCTTTGTTATAGAAAAGACAGATCCGCAATGGTTTTTTTCGAATCATGAATAAGTTTCATTGGGTTGGCATCGTATGCGTGTCAAAGTTCATCAAAGTTCTTTTGACACATTTTTAGACTTAAAAAATTGCCTGATATTCTGGCCTCACCACCTTTCCAGTCCAAATACCATCAAAACAAATGATTTTAATTTCGCAATTTGACAGCTCAGTAACAATAGTATTCTACCAGAAAAAAGCAATTGTGTTCACAAAAGATGAATGAATCGATTTAATCCATTGGTGCGTAGGTGTCGAAATTCCCTGCGCCTGCGACTCGACACTCGTTTGGCGCGTGCTAGCTTGCGACCTTATATGACAAGCCGGGTGCGTTCCTTTACTTATCGGCATTATCACATTACTTATGCACCGAAGATAGTCTGCACCGTAGGCTATATTCAAATTAGCTTTTTGCTATCCTTTGATGCGTCAGAGAATTTCTTGGAAGTTGTTTGCATGGGGAATGTTGGTTAAATTATCAGCACATTTTATTTATGGCGCGTATAATATATAGCTGAGAGAAATTATTCAATTAAAAAGGCTAAGTTTATTGTGAAGGAAACATCCAATTACTTTGTAGGTATTAGATTAGTTTAATAAAATGACCAACTTGGTAATTTCCTGACTTCACTTTTCATTGACTGAATTTTACTTGTACATGCTTTAAATAAATGCATAAAACGATAAAAGCATGGTATTTTAAACTACGACTGTAAAATATAAGCAGAAAAACACTATTTTATCTATTTTTCTACTTTATCAACTCCATGCGGGTTTTTGTATTCCAAGCAGGAGAATAGGTATATTTCTTAAAGGGCCCCTATATTTTCGATTATTTCACTGTTTTATGGAAACTTTTGAAGTACTTACGACGGCACGTTTCCATTATCATGGATGAGGGTTTTTTAAATTGTTATTACTTTGATGATATTTCCGTCTAACATATGGTGATCGGTTTTGAAATCGATTTTATGGCTCTCCTCGCCTTTGTTGCCTAATGGCTTGTATTAAAATTTTAATATATTTTTATAAGTAACATAACATATTGAAACCAGTTTGTTTGTAAAGTATTACCTATTCTTTTTCGTCTAATATTATAAATGCGAATGTTTGGGAGTATGGATCAATGGATGTTTGTTACGTTTGTTACTCTTTCACACAAAAACTACTGAACGGATTTGGATGAAATTTGGAACACAGATAGTTTATAACCTAGATTAACACATAGGATACTTTTTATCCCGGGAAAACGTAAGATGCCTCGGGAACGCAGGTGAAACCGCGGGGCGGAATCTAGTTTTCTATTCATAATCTCAAATGTTATTCATCGAAAAAGATGGTTATGCATAATAAGACATACACTGTCCATTCATAATGAATCTCTAATTAGTTTAGTTAATTGCACCGTTTAGGTATTAAGAGGCGTGACGGCCATATTGCACATTAATTGTAGCATTTACATGGTTGGGTGAATTTAGTGATGAGGGTGTGTGGGAACTGAATTCGAATGAGCTGAATTCGAAATATAATCCATCAGTTCATTATACAATTTCTTAGATCTCTTTGCAATTGACTTACTTATCATAACTAAAATTAAACATTTAAAGAAACCCCCGAAACTCGCTAGAAAATTGGTGATAATTTTCAAACGGCTGAGCGGATTTTCTTGAAACATAGCTAAGAAGACTCGATTAAGTCACCTTTCAAACAAAAAAAAACTAAATCAGAATCGGTCCATTCGTTCAGGACCTATGAGGCAAAGACAAACACACACACACACAGACAGACACGTCAAACTTATAACACCCCCTCGTTTTTGCGTCGATGGTTAAAAACGCTTCGGTTTAAAGTTACTGCAGTTCTAAAATTTATATTTAGAGACATGCATAAAAATGTCAAGCTCTTTGATCTACATTTTTGTGCATGAAGAGTGCATAAAGAATTTTGAACTACGAGTATAATTCCTGCATCAAATAACCTAATCACGCGTGAATGGAATCAAAATACTGATTGTAATTTATTGCACTTATAATTAATGTAAGGGTATGAGCACACCCCATGTGCACAGGTAATACATTCCCACGATTTAAAAAACGGGGGGCTTGCATAAGTTTGGACAAAGAGGGGTAAGTTACTGGTGCATGTCCTTCTGATCTTTTGATTCTGTCTAAATTTGTAAACGATTCACTAGCAGATGGGATGACGCCATGTTTTTGGGTAATCTGCTGTTCCCATGACCCCAAATATAGGTCGGGCTAGGCTAGCACACGAGTCTCTGATGTCATTCAATCGCGTTACTAAAATAGAACCAAAATAATAATGCAAAAAGCTATATAGAATACTAGCTGTGCCCCGCGGTTTCACCCGCGTTCCCGGGATAAAAAGTAGCATATAATGTTATTCCAGGGTATGATCTATCTACGTGCAAAGTTTCATCCGAATCTGTTCAGTAGTTTTTGTGTGAAAGAGCAACAAACATACATACAAACTTTCACGTTTATAATATTAGTAGGATAACTGTAGGAGGAATATGTCACCACCACGACATGAATGACGCCAGAACGATTGGGATAGGAAGTGCATAAAGTTAAAAATCTATACCAGTCCATAGTACCTAGATAATAGGGTAGTTTACTGACATATCAAATCAGCTACTTTTTAATAAATGTCAAAACGATAGTTTATAAGGAATTTTGTATGAAATATTACATTATGACGTCATAGTTTCAAAGCATCAAATCATCTACTCTTAGTGGTTCCACTGGTAATTAAAAATCATAAAAAGCATTAAATGTACAACATATTTGATATTTCCACGTGTTTTTAGATGTTTTATGCATTGGTTAGTGTTTGGTCATTTATTTTTGACAGTGTCAACTACCCTATTATGAAGTCATTTGTAGAAGCTCCTTGATAATAATAATAAAGTATATCCAGTTTAATTGATAACAAAGTACACGTTTTAAAGAGGGGAGTACCTTTTGTTTAGATTCTTAGCATTATTTCAGGAGTGCATTGCCCTTTAATGGCTTATATTATATTTGAAGCCTTTTTATATTGAGACATTTTTTTTTTTGTTCTCGAGAACCGATTCTAACTTAATAGGAAAATCATTCCATTTTCAAACAATAAATATATCACTAGTTTATTCACCTTACCTTGCCGATGATTCTCCGCCATAAAAAGGTTGTGAGAGTGTTCTTAGTGCATCCTGTTCAATGGCATTTTATTATTGGTCGGCTAGGCACATCCCCTGGTGGCATTGCGCAGCTGCGCGGTAATCAACGTAGCATTGTGCGTGGGGGGCGCAGATGGCGGGCGCACGCGCTCCCGCCGATTTGAATTTCAACTACAGTGTACGATAAATCGATATCTCCATTTATTTCCAGACATTTTTTCTAGTACATACTTGCATTTATTCATCCAATTATTGCTTGCAGTCTTGGCTTTGTTCTGACTCCCCACTCTCGGCCTAATAGCTCAGCGTTATTTATTTGTTTATAATTCCCGAAATTATGAGTATGAATCATTACCTTACAAGAATAACCTAAATTGTATTCAAAATACGTACCTACAATACTTAATATCAATGTATGTTTTATTACGAAACACACCGACTGATAACACAAATTATATTTCCCGTTAAAGAAACCGTGTGTTAAATCAAATTCCCGATAATTGCGAATCGGTATCGGGTCGTAAATTTGCCGTTCGTTGACACGTGGTAAAGGCCACATGGTATAGCTGGCGCATCACCTGCTGCATTCGATTTTGCGACTAAAAAGGCATGTTGGTTGGTCCTATCCCGCGAGACTTGCGGAACTCGACCGTCCGGGACTGCATTCTTTAGCAAAACGAATTCACATCACTACGCACCGGTCATTGACATGTTTATGCACCATTTACAATTTTTAAGTATTTAAATCAAAACCTACCATGAGCCTTGAACTTTCATAACTGTTTATCTACTTAAGAAAAAGAAATAGGAACCAAATAACAATTTAATTTTAATCTTTGGTATGTTTCTTTACGGCCTATAAAATGAACTACGCCAATAATATTTTTTATAGGTAGACCCTGGCGCTTGGAACAATGACCTCATACAATAAACACAGTCTTCCTTATAAGAGGCCCCTTGCTCCCAATGTTTCGCGTAGTAATATTACATATTGTTCTGTAGGTAGATAATAAAATAATATCGGCGAACTTTTTGCACATGTTATATGACCAGACCGACTCTTATTTTTTCTTTGCATAGACGTCTTTTGTAAATGATGAAGTCTAGTAGAAGAGAATAAGTGCCGGAACAGACTGGTAGGAGTTGATGACTGATTTTCTTGAGGGTGGCGCCTGGCAGGCTGATACTACAAAATATGTATCTGTCATTCTTACTCATGTGCGTCACGAACTTTTCTGTCACCGAAGCCCGAACTCATTGTAGGCCTTTGCCACGGCATTCGACGTCACAACTACTGAACTGAGCTATCATCGCTATCATCTCTTCAGCTTTATTAATAGTTAATAGATGAAAGTTGTTCACATTGATGAGACAAGACCATGACTGACTGAGTGGTCTATGAACGTAGGTATAGCCTAAACCGCTGGGGTTAGAAACTTCTGCACACAGGTTACTTTTGTAAAGTATTATGTAGGCATCCACTAAATGAAGGAATACTTTGGTGGACATAAGTAGGTACTCGTACTACGTTTTATTTTATCTTATTTATTTGCTCACATTATTAATACCTACGTATTAATTAGATTTTGCTGATAATATTAACTCAATATTATTGTAAATGAAATAATTAAATAAACGGTTCATTAGAGCTTTCACTAAACACCTTTCCAGCGCGTGCTTCATAATTATTGTAAGACGGTATAATAAGGAAAGGAAGTTGAAAAAAAGTTATGGGGTAGAAATGTCAGGCCAGGCCATGTGCGCGGGGGCGAACCATTGTGTTGAGTCTTGAGACATTAATCTTGGGCACAGGGAGTTGTCCAGGTGAACACCCTTTGTAGACCTTTGTACTTATAGTAATAAATAATATTGTTTTTTATATTTTTATTGGTCTGTTTATATCTGTATTTTTGAAGGTTTTCGTAAAGGTATTTTATAAGTAGCATTATCCAAAATACATAGGCTTTATTGTTGTTCTCTACAAAAAGTGTTGCCAATAAACTAAATTTAACTTTTTGGGCCAATTACTTATAGTCTTCCAACAAGTAACAACTTGCAAGGTCGTGCGTGTATGTAGCAATGTTAATCAATATTCTAAAAGGGAGCAGCTGGCCCTTTGTTACAACCCCTCTTTGTGCCTATCCTAATGTCATCTACGTATATTATATACTTACAGCGACTTAATTATTTCAATAGCATTACTTTTTGTTAATAAACCATTACTTAGACAGTTAGGTATTATTTTTATTGGCCACTCACACTCCACACCAAATCAGTTGATATCGAAGTATCTAATTCTCAGGGATCTTCTTGAATATTCTTTGGCTACTTCTTATTCTCAAACATAAGAAAGAACATCTCCATGGACTAACAGTCTTGGCCGCCTAGGTCGTGTAACACCAGCCGCCTCCTTAGCTATCGTGTATATTTTATGCCACTATTAGCCATAGCCACCCCTAATATCTGACCGCCCTGGGCCTAGTTGGCCCTAAGTAAAATCCGCCACTGACTCGTAAATAAAACTTGTATCTAATGCTTTTAATTTTTATCAAAATGACGATAAAATTGAGACAATTCAACAAACAGACGCTAATCGGAACATGCGCAGGAGTTTAACGAGCAAAAAGTTCACATATGTTTTTAAATGTGTCATCACAGCGGGCGAGTCGTCGGCATATGGCAGAATGTTTGGAAGTCTCATTCAAAATATTAACAAAAAAAAACTACCCATATTCAAGTCGGAAGTTGCTTCCAGATTTCTTTCGAATTAGTTTTTTGTCATTGTTTGATCAGAGGTGATACATGATATTGTTGACTTGTGAATATATTGTAGTACCTAAACCTTAAGCTTATTCCTTCAGCTTCTTGTTATGGTCACAATTTATTTTTTTAGCGATCAATTTTTTAGCTCTAATCTAATTTTTTGTGTTACCTACTATACATATTTTAGCCATTAGTAGTAGGCTACTACTAGTAGCACAGATAGTAGTCTCTAAAAACTTAATACTTAAAAGAAAGTCCGGTTATTTACACATAACTCGAGAACGGCTGGGCCGATTTTGATGAGTTGTTGGATTTGTCGTCTCATCCAAGAATAGCAAAATAACTATTCTCAGGGCAGGACAATGGCTGCCTTGCCAGCTAGTTGATTCTTCTGTACATATCTTATGTTTACTTACACCGTGTACTTGTTGTAAATCTAAACATAATAAGAATTATCTGATGATGGACGAAAGTAATTAATTACACAAATGTCCGCGCAAACCTTTTATATGTGCGTGAGAAAAAGCATTTTTTGATGAATAGACAAGGGTTTTAAGTTTTCGCAGCCATCCCCTTCAGTCTATCCTCTATAGTCTATTGTCACTCAATCCCACGTGAGGCATTCAGATTAATGTCTATTTGTCTATGTTCAAAGGGATCGGGAACCTGTTTTTGATACCCTTACATAAGTTTAGTTAAACCTCTCAAAGAAATGTGCAGACGTTTCAAACATTTCCCAAGTAAGATAACTCCAAAACGAATAACTATTCGTCTTTTCACTCTAAATTAATCATGTAGTTTTATTTTTTTTCAATAATATGGACTGATATTCTTAAAAAGCCCGTTTTTAGCCGATAAGTGATGAGTTAGTCTCGAGCTGACATAAAGTACTAATATGTTAGGTTATCAATGTTTGTTTTATTATAAAAAAAATATAAGAATAATGAATTACACTTTTTGGTAGTCAACAAAACGCATGTCACTGAAACAAATTGCCAACATCTTTAGCTCTTCTTATAATTCAAAAATTTGAAGAATACCCGTTTGCTATAGCTGTATATCTAAAAAGGGGTGCTTAAATAATAAAAGCGCCATTTATCACATGACCCTTGCTAAATAGAAAAATAGCGCCGAGTAATAGACATTCATTTAGGTCACTTTGGAGACAGCGCTAACTTGTCATATCTGAGTATGAATGGCTTGAACATTTGGGCGTATTCGTAGACATGCTGTTTCGCGCGGTTCCACCCGCGTTCCTGGGATCAATAGTAGCTTAGCACTCGGGGGTAAGTAACTTCCTATTTGTGAAAGAATTTTCAGAATCAAACCATTAACTTCGAAGATTATCTTCTATATCTAAACAAACTTTACCGTAGCCTTCTCTTATATGATCCTGATAATGTGAAACTATGTCTTTCTCAGTTATTTTGAAAGGACGAAAACTATTAATTCCACTTGACTGGATTGTATCGAATTTCGCAAACCACCATAGGGCCACCTTGTAATCTGTATTTTTTTTCTCGGTTCACATCAACAAGATCCCGGTGTCATATGACAGGTTTGTTGGACGATGTTTTCTTTTCTATCTACCTTCAAGAGTTATGTATGCATTTAAGGTAATATAGTAGAAGACCTACCTACTTATATAGATAGTGGGCATAAAATGTAAAGTAACAAGCAAATTTTATGTCTGACTTAACAGAAACCCATAATTTTTCATTTCATAGCTGCTAAATATAAATACAAGGGACTTACCCCACAAGCTGGATCGACGATCTTGCGAGGGTCGCGGGAAACCGCTGGATGTGGGTAGCGCAAAACCGACCAGTCAGATATGACGATCTTTGTAACCGGGTCGGCTATCATTCTTGAAAGGAAAAGTGCTGGAGAATATCAGTACACTACCATGACTCTATGAAATTAAATTCTGAAATGATTCATGGGCTAACGTTAGTTGTTCGAGTAGGCAAAAGCATTTTAATCATGTTCGTAACAAGACGCGGGTCGTGTTTATCTCAATTATTTTTACTGTAAATTTGACTCCACTCTGAACTAAACTATGCTAATATAGTCCGAGAGACGTAATTGTAACTCAAGCGCCTGTGCTTCAAGGAATTCAAAACAATCAGTAATTTAATTACGTCGCATTTGTAAAGTGTTTAAATCATGGGAAAAAATAGGACAATTCCTGTAGATGATATAGTAAGACTGTCGAGATGTGTCACTTCGATAAGACAAGTAATCGATTTGATTCTTAGGAAGCAGATGAGACTTATAACTATCAGCGAAGAAACCTTTGGAAATATGCGTTCGTTTGATAATTCATTAAATTGAAGATCAAGCAAGCAGTAAAATATCAAATTTGAATACTTTATTGTTAGCTGGGGCCAAATATTGTAAAATTGATAACAACTTGTAATATGTATTTGAAATGTGGTCATTCATATTTCCCATGAACATCATGAAACATTACATACATCTATTCTGTATGTACTGTGTCTAGACTTATGTCGCCATTCATGATATCGTGAGATCACTGGTATTTTAAAACTGATACTTTTCTGATATTTCTTTGTATTATAACAGTTCGCTTATCATAAGTGACCTACATGTGTATGAGCAATACTATGAAACTTTGCTTATCTAATAACTTAGACAGCCAAATCAATTATATGTTCATATTTTTGAAAGACTTGACTTTGTTAAAATTAATTTTTAAAGTACTCTCTTGTGAGTTCCGAAAGTTCCAATATTGGTTAACCAAGAAATTCAATAACGGAACCTGTGGGTTTGTAGACATAACATGCAACGTCGACAAATCACTGAGGTATATAACTACGTACTATAGAGAAGACGTTACACATAACCACTATGTTCGTTCAAGTGCAGCCATCCGGCCGCACTTCACTTAGTTGCTTAAACACGAAACGCGAACGCCATAAAAATCACGGCGCTTTCGACGTTTTGGTCGCGATAAAACTACACCTCAAAAGCGTTCTAAAGCGTGTTTACACTGTCAGGTTAGACGACTAATTATTGTATCAGCACTGCAGAGAATAATAACAAAATGGAGCATGACCTTCGCTTACCTTAGGATAGCTTCTCTATACGTAGTAATATACCTCAGTGTGACAAATCAAATAATGCCGTCCATGTCATTGCACTTCATAAACAGCGTTGTAAAACTTGTAATGCCATGTCGTTGAACTTGAGTTATTACTTAAAGAATGATATTTTGAGAAAGCACAACGTAAGTGCTAATAAGCAGGTCACACATAAAGGGGACATAAGGCAGGAAGCACGGCCAATGCGCGAGTTAACAGGACATTTCCTTAGGGAACCCCTCCGCTGCGACATTTTTTTGTTTGGTGCGTGGAAATTGGCGTTTCGAGCTACTTTACGAAGAAGTAAATATAGTAGTTAGAGCACTTCTTTTTGCATAATACTCCTGTAATAAAACTTTTGTTCATAACACACATTTACATAAAAATTATTTCCATCAAAAGCGTCTTCGAATAAATCAATAATAGTGAATTTACCTATATAATTAGTGGACTGGACAATGTTTCCTTCATGCAATATTTTTATTTTTAATATTACAATGTTTGTCTACGTTGTACGCACTTAGTTACTTTATGTAATGAAGCCAAAAGTCTAGATTTATCTGTACCTAGATACCTGCATGCAACACGTCAATATTTGATTTTGTATGCGGTCGGTATAGTAGATATACCTATATTGTCGCAGGAGAATACTAACTCTATAAACTGAAACTGATGGTTTCTCGCTCCAAGATACAGAATTGGCCACGGCCAAAAAATCAACTTTAAGATCAATGTAAGATTGCTTATTGGCACAATATTAATGAGAGTTCCATTTCGTTGCGTAGATTTCAAGTAGTAATTTCCGTTGTACAAAATAATCGGTCTTGAAATCTGAAGTTAACCAGAGGGTGGGTAATGAAGACAGGTGGAAATGACTGGACATTAAAAATCACCATTTCCGTATTTTAATAATTAGATGTCGTGTTTGATGTGAAGTTATTGCATCATATGTTGAAAATAGGCTTTTTAAATTGTGAGCCGATCACTTAGTTACAATAGGGTAGTTGACTGACATATTAAATCAGCTACTTTTTAATAAATGTCAAAACGATAGTTTAGAATGGAATTTTGTATGAAATACTACACTATATAGGATCAGGATCAAAATGATCTACTCTTAGTGGTTCTACTGGTAATTAAAAATCATTAAATGTACAACATATTTAATGTTTCCACATGTTTTTAGATGTTTTATGCATTGATTAGTGTTTGGTCATTTATTTTTGACACTGTCAACTAGCCTATCGATGTTTACTAAGATTTTAATGAAAGATGAGCATGATGATTTAGAATACACTTAGCTAGAAAAGGCGTTTTGGTGAGAGCTATTAATAAGTCGGATTCTGCCAAAGGGGTATTTTTATTTTTAGAGAGATAAAGATAGGTCTCGCACATTTCTTTGGCTAATTATAATCAAGGCTTTAGATTTTGGGGTCGATTTTGTTTTGTTTTATTGTGAAATGTTACTGAGGCTGATCTTCATTTATGAGTAACAGATGTAAGCAAGAAACAAAGTTGTCTTTTGTGTTAGGTCGTCGTTAAAGTTGTGATAAGGATTATGGACAAACTTCACTGGGTTAAACCAAGTCTAGTTTAGATCGTTGAATAATTTGATAAGTACTGTTTCTATGACTAAGTACATGCCAAACACTTTAGTAAAAATCTTGAGCAGGAGAAACTATCTAGCTATGTGATAAAATCCTAATCTGATTAGATTTGATGGTATCTGACATTGCCCTTATAAACAGGATCTCAGACACAGAGTTATCATCATGGGTAAGGCAGACAGGAAGTGCTTTATGGTTTTCCTTATATTTTTTAATCAATTTGCAGGTTTTAAATGTTGACATAAGTGCAATACTTTTTTAAAGCAGGGTATAACGTCTGGTTTGCGTCAGTCCGAGGTCAAACCATCCCTTAAAAGTGGAAAAAAAGTAAAGACTCGTTATCTAAAATTAGTTTGACATCCGCTACTCATACAACTACCACAGAACTACCCTCTTGTTTTTGTCAAGGTTTTTTGCACGATCGATTGATAGGTAACGCCAGTCTAGTAAAACTCCATTATTTTGATTCGGCTTGTCCAAATGTGTCTTGAGTACCAAGTATATTTGAGTACAAATTACAGCATCTGCTATCAGATGATGCTTTGAAAAATTGATTTCCTGCTATATAAGTTCCATGACTTCGAATTTTAATACCGTGAGAGATTGGTTATAATAAACTTCATTGCGTGGACTAGACGCTGACCTATCCAACAAAAAAATAAACAATTTTCTTTGTTCCTTTGTATTACCAGTTGCCTACACCTGCCTTACCTTTGCCTGTATTAAGCCACACATACTTACTCATAAGGGTATGATTTCTGTACCTGATTCTCCGTCTCTGTCACACTTATTCGCTTCCTTGTTTGCTGTCTTTTTCATTTGAGCGTCCCTTACTTTTTTTGTTGAACCCCACACCCTTATTACATCTTGCGTATGCGCACCGTGTAGGTGTGCTTTTAAATGTGATAGTGTGAGTGTGGGAACAAACGTGGATATGAATATTTTCTGGCAGTGTTGTTATGACTATCGGGAGTGTATGTCGGCTCCATCGGATAATGAAATGTGATTTTGGCGGGAACTTTTTTGGGGAACACTGGGAAATGTTGTGCAATTCTTAATATATTTTTATTAAGTGTGTTGTGTCTTGTTATATTATGTTTTAAAAGTTATGGAGTGTTTATTGGAGAGATTTTTATTAAATTTTAATTTAGGTTAAGTTAACGTGATGTTGTATGAGTAAGTTTTATTTTTATTATATTGCACGATAATTTAACTTTATAATAAAATTAATATCACTGTTTTATAACTACGTGAAGATGAATGTGGAAAAGATGTTCTACGATAAATTAGGTACCCTCCCAACACAATATAGGAAGAGGTACCAACCTACCCTGATTGAGTTATAGAATGTATCCACGCAGGCCCCGTCATGTCGAAAAATAACCCAATACATATTGGAGGAGAAATCAAGCTAGTGCAACCCGTAAAAACGTAAAAAAACTCTTTTTTTTTTAATTATTTCACTAATAGGAAGCTACATTATCCCTGAAGGCTTAGGAACGCCAGTGAAACAGCTAGTGTACAGTATGACACAACTTAGATGTAGCATCGGCGAATTGTTTTCGTACACTTCACTTCCGATTTACACAACAAATAAAAATAATTCAGTATCGCGCCATTCAACGTTCAACAAGATCATTTTCGCCGATCAATTTTTAACACATGTAGTAATGTAACAGTAATGATGTAGGCGCACTCTTTTCGAGAACGATCGATTTTACGAAGTTTGCCGATGCTTCATCTAAGTTGTGTCATACTATACCTACTATAAAAAGAAAGATAACTGACTGATCTATCAACGCACAGCTCAAATGTAGATAGATATTATGACGATAGCATCCGCTAAGAAAGGTAGGTGCTTTTACCGGGATTATTTTTCACTTGTAGACGTAGTATATTATTTACTCTATGCTTGTAGTGCTTTGAACTACTCATCAATATAAATAACTTATACTTTTAGCTCATAAATAAGTCATACCTCTGTGCCTTTTTAAATAAATAAATACCTACCTACATACCTATTTGTATAAATACGCTACTGGATCACCACTGAAACCACAAGACAGCTATATTAAATGTATTGTAGGTATATGTAGGAAGGTAAATTGAGTTTCCTTATGAGCTTATGTCGCTTTGCAAATGAATGAGAACAGAAACGTGTTTTGCCATCAGCTGATTGCTGGAGCTCGGTATGCATAAATAAATGTGATATTCTTTCATACCCATTCTTACCTCACCGAAGTTACCTACTTATTCGAGAATCATAATAATATACCTTATAACCGGTATATCTTAGCTTATTTTTCTACAGCCATTACAGAAACTTGTTCTGTTCGAATGAAATGCGACTTCCTTCCCAGCAGCAGACTTTTAGCTCTACCACTCACAGAATGGGGTATAAATTCACTAACGCATTGATGGGTGGAACAAAAAAAGCATTATGTTCTTTTCTCGGAATTTTATTGTGATGTGAGACTATGAAAGAATTCTATGTTTTTGGCGCCAGCCACGTGTTTATTCTCCAAAGCGAGACGTGGCTTTGTGAAATATGTAGTCTGGATTTGACAAAAAGTTTATTCGTGTGACTGACAAGTCTAACAGTAGGTAGGTTCCTACTGTAGAATTAAATAATTAATAATAATGTCCTGTGACGATCTTCACACGGCCATTTGATGCCGAGATACCTAAGTACTTAGTTGCATGGCAATGAAAAATAACTTTAACAAAAAGAGAACCGCCTTCAAAAACACTTTTTTCGCTGACAATTTGCGATACCATGATATTTTACATGGAACACGAGCTACAATTTCGCCGACTTCAAAACTGTCAGATTAGAGTTGAATAGTTATTATTTTTTACTCTTTAGTGTTTTGAAGGCGGTTCTCTTTTTATTAAAAGTTACTTGTTATAACATTTTTAGTTTTTGCCGTGTTTTAAACAGATCCTGAGATTTGGAAACAATGGGACCACCTCAGGAGTATACTCTTTCGAATTAAAAAAAAAATTTGAAATCAGTTCACATATAGCCGAGAAATCGCGTAACAGACATACAAAAAAAACATACAGTCGAATTGAGAACTTCCTCCTTTTTTGAAGTCGGTTAAGTTTTTTTTCCTATTTCAATATCTTGTTCACTATTCTCTTGCCATATGAAGTTTACCTTAGTCTTACTTGTATTTATTTATTATTATTAACTTATAATCAGCAATACGTACGTACGTAGGTATATCAGTCAGTAGGTATATGAGTACGTAAATTAATTAGGAAAATATGTAGATCCATATTTCTAAACCGAACAACAGACCGAAACTTTGTAGAATAAAAAATGTATAAAGAATTTTAGACATAACATAAATGGTCTCATTTCGTTACACCATTATTCCGGTGATAACATTGTAATTAATTGTATATCGCTTTTATCATATACTTACGTAACAAATGTTTATATCTACTGAATAATATTACAATACCATTGTACATTAAATCTATATTAGAGCAATAGCTAAATAGAAAATGAAGACTGACACTTTAGGTAGGCCAAAGTCTGTTATGCTCTTTACCTTCATAAATTAGACTAATTTATCAAATTTAAAGGATAATGGAAAGGATTTGATAAGATAGGTACGTAATAATAATGGATAGGAATTAATTCTTAACAATTATCATGTGAAAAATAGTCAAGCAAAATTATATGTGGTATGAGGTACTTATTTGACGAAGACTTCAAATTCCGGTCTTATTGCGTGAGTTGTTTCAAATCTAGTCTTGTTAAACCTTGGTTTTATGATAGATCCAGCTCTTTCTGTCATACGAGGTTAGAAGTGACAGATATATTAAATCCTGGGTTTTACAAAAGGCGATGCTATACGTGAAATGATGATTCTAAAATGCGTTTTTCTCTCTATTCTTTGTTCCAAGAGATTTGGAAAAAATATGTTAAACTAGAGAATACGTGACGGGGAATAGGTTTTTTAAAAATTGGGTAGTAGTAACGTCAGAAAAAAATCGTAAATAGGTATGCCCCTTTTTAAAACTAAGAATGCATTCTTAGTTTAGTAAGGGACGGAAACATACGCGGAGAGCCTCATTAATACACATTTGGAACGTCGAACCTTCTCCGTAGTAGAGAAAAAACAGTACCTACATTCCATACAAGTCACAGAATACCTGAACACTAAATGAGGATCAATTTAATACGGCTAATAATACCGACACACGTGTTTTGCTTCTACAAGTCTCGGGAGGCGATTACGTAAGCTAACACAGATATTATTATCTTAGACGCAGGATAAAAACAGGATTTACAATACACCCAGCAACTAAGTTTGATGTATCTCTATGTGATAACTTGGTACGTGACTCGAGATCAAAGATATCATGCTAATGAAAAAACATGGTAATAATCTCTCATTTACGTTTGATGAGTTGCCGTCTTATCTTACCGCCTTGAAAGTTGCCCTGCCCTTGGAGTAAAGAAGTTCATATGTACCAAGATTTCTTTGGCTGATATTTTGACTTTATAAGGAAAGCAGACTGATCAAATAATTCAGAATCACTAAGAATAGATAAAATACTTGTATGGTAATACCACATCTTATGCACTTTTAGCTAATTTAATTACCCTGTGACGACACCCTCGTCGAGAGGTGTATAGTATAATAACAACCATTATTATTGGTCGATATGCGCACTGAGGTATATTAGGTATAGTATGACACAACTTAGATGAAGCATCGGCAAACTTCGTAAAATCGATCGTTCTCGAAAAGAGTGCGCCTACAACATTACTCATGTGTTAAAAAATGATCGGCGAAAATGATCTTGTTGAACGTTGAATGGCGCAATACTGAATTATTTTTATTTGTTGTGTAAATCGGAAGTGAAGTGTACGAAAACGATTCGCCGATGCTACATCTAAGTTGTGTCATATTGTACCTACTACGGGTATATTACTACGTAAGACGCCACACATAACCACTATGTTCCGTTCATGTGCAGCCATCCGGCCACACTTCACTTATTTGCTTAAACACGAATCGCGTAAGCGACATGAAAATCACGGCCCTTTCGACAATTAGGTCGCGAAAAAACTGCACCTTAAAAGCGTTCTAGCGCGACGTGTTTAAACTGTATGATTAGACGACTAATTATTGTTTCAGCGCTGCAGCGAATTTTAACAAAATGAAGCATGACCTTTGCTTAGGATATCTTCTCTATACGTAGTAATATATCTCAGTGTATATGCGGGGCAATACCACAATACTATACCATTACGAAGCATGTATCTGCTTAGGCATTTCTCAGTGATAATATTTGAAGGTTGAAAGTAAACAGAAACGCACTCTGTGTTTAGTTTAAAAACTTAAATCTCAGGAATGCTGTAAAGCTGATGCTTCTTGTAGATAAGAAATTTCGAGGTCTGTGTATTCTAAAGCTCGGTTAAAACAGTTATTGGAGTCACTTATCATGACTGGAATTTTAAAACAAATAGGTACCTAGTTCTCTAATTCTTTTTATATCAAAATATTATAGAGTAAGTAATAGCTGTTACCCACGGTTTCACCCGTGTTCCCGGGATAAAAAGTAGCCTATGTCCTTCTCCATATCATAGACTATCCGCGTGCCAAATTTCATTGCGATCGGTTCAGTGGTTTAGGCATGAAAAGGTAACAAACAAACAAAATATTCTGAGAAATTCACTTCTTCATCCCCAAATATCGATCCCAAACTAAGCAGAGCTTGTACTATTGAAACTAGGTAACTGGTACTTACAATAGCAGACTCAGGACAAGTTGAAGCAGACCAATGACCAATGTTTGTACCTGGATGGGTAACGAATCCACACGACCTGCGGCGCCGCGCCATGCCAATAGAAAACTTGTCTTTCCGTATTTTTAATGTAATTTTCCCTTGTCAACAGACGCAGCGGCAATGAATCGGAGAGTAGCGAGTACTCAGAGGACTCTGCGGTCTACGAGGATGTGCCGATTGCAACCAAAAGTTCTGGGCCGCGGAAGAATATCAACAGGGGACGATGGACCAAGGAGGAGGTAAATACTTTGCTTTTATAAGTCTGGACTTAAAAAGTTCCTAGTATGGTCCGCAATATGTCGCTGATAATATCCAAATTTACAAAACCTATCAGGTAAATCAGGTATTATTTATTTATTGATGAGTATCTTGGTAACTGATCAGTGTTGAAGTCACTTTGCACTTCATAGTCCACTTTTTAAGTTATTAGTCCTTGTCCAACTGTCTAATTTTTGTTTTTAAATAGAGTACACATGTGTTTTGTAAATATTATCTATAAAGTGAACAAGTGATTTGCAAATATAGTATGTCTATAAAAACCTTTACATTTCTATATCATGGATAGTTTTAGCGTAAGTACAGGCACTGTCTTATCATATATCTTTTGAACAGGTAGTTCATGTTGCTGACCTTGTCTCTTTTCTGGGTAGGTAATCAGTAATTTTAGCTGTTTTCCTATAAAATCGCCACTTATTGTTTTCTGCACGTCTCGTGCCAGTTTCTTCTTATGGTTATGAATTCTTATACATAAGAAGTTCCCTTCCAGGATTTGTGTTTTACCATCTTTACTAACCACGGTGAGATTGTGGTCAAACTCAGGTCTATATTATAGAAAAAAATAAAGTTGTTTCACCCGATGTATCAAGCTACTTTTTGATACCAAGAAATATATTATCAATATTAATTTCCAGGATAAAAGGCTAAAAATGTACGTAAAGATGTACAACGAGAACTGGGAGATGATCGCTTCGCAGTTCCCCGACAGATCCGACGTCCAGTGCCAACAGCGGTGGACGAAGGTCGTCAATCCTGAACTAGTCAAGGGGCCGTGGACCAAGGAGGTTAGTTGAACATTGTTTTAAATCTCTGAAATCACTGAAAAATCATAACTAATACACTGAGTTATATTGCTACGTATAGAGAAGCTATCTTAAGTAAATGTAATGCTCCATTTCTAACCAGAAAGTTTAAACACTTAGCACTAGACCGCTTTTAAGGTTTTTTTTCTTCGCGTAAGTAAGTCGTAAGCACCGTGATTTTCATGGCGCTTACGCGTTTCGTGTTTAAGTAACTAAGTGCGGCCGGATGGCTGCACTTGAACGGAACATAGTGGTTATATGTGGCGTCCTGAATGAAGTAATAATACAATCCAGCCTGCCTAATGCTAAGGTACTGCCATCTATACCTATAGATACGTTACCCGCACTCAATATTGGCAAAATGAAAACTGGGTAATTGCCTTGCATTCACGACTTACTAAACAGTGCCACGGCTATACGTCTTTTCAAGCGTAATTTGTTTAATTAGTATTTCGTTTCATGTGTAAGTGTAATGCAGCTATAACAAAATCAACACCAATTTGTAAAGCAATGATGTTTTATAACGCGTCTATCTTTATTTTTTATGAATGAGCACCAAAAAGTGCACTCGAGTAAAAAATAAACATACACGCCAATCTGTCTATCATCGATCGAGAGGAAGCATCATCCATGACTCATAGTCGTAGGTCACTAACACTGCATGCGCATGCATAGAATGCTCGCATAATTTGCAACGGCCGCCCATTCATTGTTTGTGTGGGGAGTTATTGCGGGGCACTAGGTATGCTATTGTACGATTTGCTCTTCCTCATACTTTCTTCAACGCTTTTTTGCATTAAAAAAAATAAAATTCTATGAAATGTTTTGAGAGAGGTAGAACATAGCTCGACGGGGGAAATATCTTACAGAACACCGCAGTTAAATAATTTTAAGTTGTGTACCTGCGCGTGAGTAGGTTGCCAGAGCTCAACAGGGAGGGCGTAGGGTGGGCAACGAATGATTCCCGAGACGCGGTGGAATTGTAGTATAAAAAAATCTGACTAACAGTAACTTGACTTTTCTTTGACAAGAAGTTAGCAAATACAATTGAATCATGTGTAGATTTTAATATTAATGCAAAATATTTATGTGTTGACATCACACTTTTAAACGTTAGTGTCGAAAAAGCTCAAGGTAGCTTCTAAGATTTTTATGAATGAATCCATTGTTTGCCACGCGGCGTGAATATCAACATGTACCTAAGGTTATCTCGAATATATTTATGTCCACACGCATGAGAATGTATGTCGATATAAATCTTTACGAACTTTGGTGCTTTGTTTATCGCTATAAGTTTTACGTGTGATATTGTCAATCATTGATGGCTTTTCTGAGAAAAATTGGGGTCACTTTTACGCCATGAAGTGGAAAGACTCCCGTTTTTTTTTTAATAATGATGACATGCAGGCCAAATTACAAGTAGACTTAATTATGCAATTTTAGTCTCCTTCGTATTTAAATTTATTAGCTTCCACCCCATGGTTATATCCGAGTTCCCGGGATGAAAAGATTAGTTAGTTATCCTTACCTTATTCTATTCCAGGATCTAAAGTAACTTCAAACTAAAATTTTACGAACTTAGCCACATTTTCACGTTTGTTCTCGGTGCGAAATAACCGCCAGAAATAAATTTGTTGTAAAACCAATAAGTATCATATTTATTCATTGAGTAAATTTCCCACAAAAACTTGTTCCTTTTGTCACATCAATAAATACCAATTTGTTAGGTGTGCCAGCAGTCATATATATTGTTAGAATAGCTCATGACTATTATGACATCATAGAATATTATGTCTGGAAGCTTATCGTGTCGTGCCAACACGTGTAAAGCCAGGTGGTGCAACCAAAATCTTTTCAATATATTGATTTTTAAGTTATCCATATTGTTTACACGAGGCTACCGCACACAACTTGAAATTCTGTCGCCAACTGCACTTGACAGCCAGTACCGTTCTAGGCTTGTGCTTACCACCTTCCAATTTATCATCACTTACTATCTGTTAATTACTTCTGTAATTGCGGTCAGGCATACACCTATAAATAGTAAAAAAAAATCGAGCTTTGATAAATAACATGCACAAGCATCTCCAAATGAATACTCGAATTACGAATATTATAAAATCAAAAATTTGTCTATGTCTGATATGTTTTCACGACTAAATTAAGGAATTGAATTTCCTTCAAATCCTTTTAACCTGAATGAGTCAGGAAAGTAAGAAGGATTTTTCACAATTTGCTAAATGTCTGCCATATTTAAACGCTGGTTCTTATTTTCCAAAATTACTTCTCGAAACTTGAAATGGAACAGCAATTCGAATATTACTCCCAGAAACTGGTTTCTGACCATATCCTGTTCCAGTTCCTACGTTTACGTACATGGAAATATTGTACATTCCGGTTTCTTATAAATTATAATAAATTTAATCGATGATTCATAGACTTAAAATAAACCTCACAATTATTATCAGAACACTTCAGAATTTGTCCGTGACATATCCCTTGCCCTTGGCTCGGTCAAGTTTTTTTGCTTGTTTGCGCACTGCCACGCGTTTGCTAAATGATGGATAGCTTCAACAAATACCAAATGTAATGTAATATACTTCAACATATCGAATGGGAATTTAACTTATACAATCTGTATTGGATATTTATTTAATTAGTTGATTTAGACATTTTTTTGAGTCTTCTATAAGCGCATTTTTTTTTATTCACAATGTTCTATGTATCAAATAAAGTGGATGACGGGTTATCAAGTTGGGGTCACCAATACGTAGGGATCTGTTAGGATGGTAACACGCATATGCATTCATGTGCTGTGGTTGGTTTTGTTGGTACCCTGAGGTTTATAAATAACTAGCTGTTCCCGCGATTTCTAGCCTATCACCTTTGGGGATGATGTAGCTTCCTATTAGTGAAAGAATTTTTCAAATCGGTCCGGTAACTCCGGTGATTAGAAACAAACTCTTCAGCTTTATTATTAGTATAGATGAAGCATTTTAAAATTTACACGAAAAATATTCACTCATCTAATTTTGACCAGCTTCTCTTTGGTAAAAGATGACAGGTACGCTCTCATACACACTATACTAACTGCATTATTAAATTTGATGATGATTGACTCAAGGCCACCAATTAAAATCTATGACACGTGTTACTTATGTTTCATCAAATAATACAAAGTTACAATTATCTATCCTATGATTATAGTATAGATGGAACAAGAATCCATTCCTTATTCCATCCATACCAGTGGCGTGGTTTGTAAGATATCATCCCTATCAATAATATAATGTTTAGTATTGGTAGGTTGTCATAGACAAGCTCTGCTTAGTTCCGTATGTGAAGATTGTTACAAAGTATAGGTATTATTATTTTTCACACACGGCCATTTTATCCAAACTGTAGCCAAGGAAACTGATATACTACAGTATATTTGCTGTAAAAAAGGTATACTACAATACAAACCTACTACTTGTATAAGATACCAGCTGTTCCCCGCGGTTTCACTCGCGTCCCCGGGATAAAAAGTAACCTGTAACTTTCGGGGATAATGTAGCTTCCTATTAGTGAAAGAATTTTCGAATCGGACCCGTAACTCCGGAGATTAGCACGTTTAAACAAACTCTTCAACTTTATTGTTAGTATAGATTTATACCCAGACTCGGAACAGACTTCTGGATCTAATATAGAATTACTTACCTATTTCATATATTTTTTAAGTTATTGATACCTTCTCAACTACTCAAGGAGCTCTGCAATTATAAGCCTTTAGTCACGCATTGGATTTTAACACTTAAAAGCTATAAAGTAGGTACCTCAATAGGGCCTCACAGGGCCTCACACGATCTCAGATTCGCTAAGCTCACAATACAAAAACAAGAAAGGCAAATGCTATAAAATAATAGAAACGCCGATCATCTGATTGGTATAGCGTGCGAAAATACGTTACGATACAAGGTGAGCAAGTTGGCTACGTGGGCGATGCACGCCGTTGAAAAAAATATGAATTTACAACCGTTTCGATCAGCTGATGTGTTCGATACTTATTTTATGAGAGTATAAGTAACAACCCTACAAATCCTACTAATATTATAAATGCGAAAGTTTATGTGTGTGTGTGTTGTATGAAACTTGGCACAATCTATACTAATAATAAAGCTGAAGAGTTTGTTTGATTGAACGCGTTAAAGTCCGGAGTTACTGGTCCGATTTGAAAAATTCTTTCACTAATAGGAAGCTACGTTCCCTGAAGGTTATGTATAGGCTATTTTTTATCCCGGGAACGCGAGTGAAGCCGCGGGGAACAGCTATGATAGATAATATCCTGGAATAACATAAAGAGTTACTTGTATCTCGAAAAAACATTAAATTATTCAGACAAACTCTAGCAACTAATACATAATTAATATAGGCAAAAAAAATCCTCGAGAATGTTATTTTCAATCAAACTTTTAATAGTCAAAATGTCTACTAATTTTAACCATTGCGTTTAAAAGAATCAATTTTTGATGTCACCTTTTATTGTTTACAGGAAGATGAGAAGGTCGTGGAGTTGGTCGCCAAATACGGGCCAAAGAAATGGACGCTTATCGCCCGACATCTGAAGGGCAGAATAGGGAAACAGTGCAGGTAATTATTGCGATGAATCCAAGAGGTAGAGCGCTTACCCTCAAAGAACAGCTCGACTGGAAAAATATTTCTATCTTAATGAATATCGCAGCTAAAGAACTGAATATTGTGTTCCTGCGAGTTAGAGTTGCAGAAAAATCGAGATCGATAGTTGATTGTTTTCTCTCCGAATCACTACTATCAATAGTATTGTGCTAAATACAACTATCGATCGATAAGCAGTCAGTTCCCGGATGCCGTATTTTGTTGAATGACCTTACTTCCCTAATTACCTTGATAAGTGTAACCTATCGCTAATAAGCGATAAATATTTGTATTTCCAGAGAACGATGGCACAATCATCTCAATCCCTCAATAAAGAAAACAGCTTGGACGGAGCACGAAGACAGGGTCATATATCAAGCGCACAAGCAACTTGGCAATCAGTGGGCCAAAATTGCTAAGCTATTGCCGGGAAGGTGGGTCTATATGCTAATAACATATACTTAGATTTTAAATTACCTTTGATTATTTAATACGAACCTTGTTTATAGTTCTCGGCACCTTGGTGTAAAAGTAGTATAAGTTACAAAAGTAAAAATAATTGAAATTACATCAGGGTTATGATATAGTATATTGTGTACCATATTTAAGAAATTAAATTATCACCCATAAAATTTGCAAGCAAGAAAGAAGCCTTGCTGAGTTTCTTGCCGGAGTCTTCTCAGTTTAAGTATATTCCAAACTGGTAGAGTCAACTGTAACTTTCTGCGTTCATAAGTACCTTATCAAGGGACTAAACTGAATAAATGAGTTTTCAGTTTGAAAGCATATTGTTTACACTTTGTAATTTTATAAGGAGCATAACTTCATAATTATTAGGTATTTTATAAATAAATCGTAGTCACTTAAAAATCTTATCTCAGGGTGTATCAGTTCTCTGCTATACTAAAAATAAATGTTTTATGTATTATATTAAAAATATAATATTTTCCTCCATTCCAGAACGGACAACGCAATAAAAAACCATTGGAACTCGACAATGCGGCGGAAGTACGAGTCGGACCTGATCGACAGCTTCGAGACTCTCAGGCGCAAGCAAGTGCGTGTCAAGCCAGCGCGCGTCGTATATAACGATAGTTTAAGTGTAAATAGTGACCGTGGTAGTGATAGAACTGTGTGTGTGCCAGAACAGAAAGTGCAAGTTGCGTACAACGATGTTAGTGGTTTGCTTTTGCTTTTTATGTTCTTTTCTGTTTTTTTAAAATTTTGCAGTTATGTCGTTTTCGTTATTGGATGTCAGTTGGTCGATAATAGATGGCGTTGTCAGCTTCTACAAGTATTATGTTCTAAATAGCCTGGAACTAATTTCAATCTTCAAATTGATTGTAAACAGTACATTATTACCCAAGAATACTTGAGTATAGGTACTCAAGTATTCTTGTAACTAAAACGACATAGCTTCATAGCGAGATATGACAGTATGTAATTTACTGTTCTGTAATATTTTTTTCTTATTTTCATATCTCATACCAAGGATGATCAGAAATTAAATAATTTCTGAACTTTCCAACAGTTTAAATGAAAAAACTGACGCAAAATTCTAAAGCTAAAGGGTCCAAAATCATACACGGTGTCAGTTTTCGTTAAGATGTCACTTACACCCTGTATTGAAAACAGAAGAATTATGAAAGATAAAAAAAGAAGATGAAAGATAATTTCTGATCAATCTTACATTATATCTTTTGCTATTTCTTTTGCAGTAGTATGTTACATTCTCTTCCCTTTGTATTCATATCATCCACTCATACCCATCACCTTTTCTCGTGTAAATAATGCTTATAATCTGATCTTAGAACTAAAAGCCGTCTCATATTGTCCGCTAAATTAATATTATAGGCGATAATTGCTTGTTAGTAGCGTAGAATATTTCCTTTGAGTAGTGATACCTTGACGAAGGTTAGCGTGGGTTGTATAATTAGTGAAAGGATTTTCAGAATCGAACTGGTAACTAAAGATTCCCTCCTACATACAAACAAACAAACCTGCTTAAACACATTAAAACTGGATTTTGGTTGACTATACAAGACACATCACCAGCATAATAATATGGCTTTTACTAATTGCTATCTTTTCATTTAACATGGAGGAAATCTGAAAAATAATATTAACAAAAAAAATATTTTCTTTTACAATTTCGCTTTATCGTTAGTTCCTTACTAATATCACAGAGAATTTTATAGAATCAAAACTAAATCCGTTACGTTTTTACGTTTAAACTACCGAACCGAACCGAGAAACCACGGGTAATTAGCTATAATATTTTTTTATACTAGATACTAAGATAGGAAATAAGCATAACGCCTGATGGTAAGTGGTACCAGCCGGGGTATCAAGTCCTTGCAAAATCTCAAGCTGGGCTCCCTTCGGAAAACCATTTAATTTTGTAACGTAATTTTAAAATATCAATATATTTATTCCAGCAATGGTCAGACCCGTTCAACGAATCAACACAAAGCAACTCTTCGAACACGAGCCAAGCCCCATCGAAACAGATGCTCCACTTTAGGCAACTATTGAAGGATCAATTAAACAACATTCATCAACGAAAGTCTCCCGATAGAGGCGGATTGGTCGCAGCTGATGTGGAAATCGTTGAATCGCCTTTTAAGTAAGTTGCATTGATATAAACGTTCCATTTAGAGGACCAATCTTAGGTCTAGCTCATTTAACTGTTTTGATAAGCGCGTACGAAAGAGATGGAGCTATGCAATAGAGAGGGAGATAGAGGCTTTTATATGTATACCGATCAGTGTCATGGGGTGAAATTATGGCGAAGGTAAGCCGTTCAAAAAAAACACAGATAATTTATACTTGATTACAGTATATTTTATATAAATGTGGCTTTGAAAAGATGAATCTGTGGGACTGCGATTTCTAAAAGGTAATTGTATGGACCTTTCGCCACTGATACAGATGACAATACTAATATACTAATATATGGTATCATTGGGATGGTCTAAAAAAAAGCTTGTCTCTAAAAAATACATTAAATTTTTACTTATTTTTTGGCAAGTACTCAAAACCACATTGTTGATTATTATTTTATTGTTTACAGATTTGTCAATATAGATACGTTACCGTCAAATTCACCTCTCAAGAACTATTTAACCCAAACTTGCACCAGCAATGAAAATCAGGATGCTGGTAAATATTACTCTTATTTTTATAAGTTTGTTTCCAAAAAAAAAATTGTATTTCATATCAGTTATCTGGTTTCTGTATATTTACTAACATACTAAAAATATTATTACAGTAACATACACTATCCAAGCAGAGACAAGTAAGGAGATAGTGGTCCCTTCCGTATACACTTCACCTAAGAAGAAATTGATGGAGAGCCAAGCGACCCCTCCACCCATCCTGAGGAGAAAAAACAAGAAGCTACACCATCTTACACCCAACCCTAATGTGAGTTCATGTATTGTATCAAACATGTTTTATTATTATTTGCTGTCCACTTAATTCCAGGGATGTATTAGCATAATAATAAGACTCTTGGGATAATATGGAAGGGGAAAGTTACGTTTACATGAAACAAACCTATTTCTTTAGTAAATATACTACCATTCTTGTCAAGAATCACATGGTGACAAACTTACGACCTATTACTGAGCTGAATAAAAAACGTAATTTGAGTAAAAAGTAATTTTCAGACTCAGATAAGTTGTTCTAGAAGTAATTCTAGCTCCTACATAAAAATAACAAATAATATTTATAATATTAGTATACAGCCTACTTTCTTGTCACCCAACATGGTGATTTTAAGTCGTTAAGTCGATTGGAATGGTGTAATATTGATACATACGAAATAGTAGGATTGTAACTTTCAATTTAGCAGGTATGGAGTTCAACAATGTCAAGTGCTTTGGAGTGTCGATCAGCAGGAGTGACTCCTATAAAGGCGCTTCCCTTCAGTCCGTCCCAGTTTCTAAACACTCCCGGCGCTGTTTCGTTCCCGACATTTGATTCAACACCGTTAAATAACGCACAGCATAAGGTAAACACTACATATTACCATAGAATAAATAATATACTACGTACAAATATTACAAAAAAAAACTTTAAAGGTTGATATTTCAGAGTTGTTCGTATTGATGACTAGCTGTTCCCCGCTTTACTCGTGTTCCCGGGTGTTTTTTGCATGGAATTAATTAATAATTCTTATTTTTATTTTTAAAGTAGCCTATGTACTCCTTATAACATAAGCTATCTGCCAGTGAAAGTCCTGTCAAAATCGGCCCAGCCGTTTCGGAGATTAGCTGTACCAAACAGATAGATAAGAATTACCCATGCACACATGTAAATCCGACGACAATACATAATTAAAAAAAAAACTTAATCTTTTAACTCATTTTTAATTTTATTTCCAGGAATGGAGTGCTAGTCCTCTATTGCATACGCCAACGCCAGCGAATAATATCACACCTGTAAACACACATCAATTCAAAAATATTACTCCCAAGTAAGACAGATTTTTATAAACACTTAGCATTTTCTTTCTAAAATATAACAACCTAAAAGGTATCCTACATCTCTCTCCACACCAATTGCTATTTGCGTTTTTAAGGTTCCGCGATAAAAAATCAAAATCAATCAATCAAAACTCATTTATTCAGTTTAGGCCCTAATAAGGCACTTATGAATGTCAACAGTTACAGTTTTACAATAGACTCTACTACCGGTTCGGAAAGAAACCTTTATAAGATTAGTCTCGTATCGTCTGTCCTTTATGGCCTAAGTTAATTTCTCCGAAGCTGAAAGCTGTTATATGTATTTCAATTTATGTATTTGCTTATGTAGTACATTTTAAGGTGTTGCAATGGCATTGGTAGAATTAGATGACCCAATGATGGACATAGCGTCGTGCATAAAGTGCTGTCATAGTAAGGTTACGGTTAAAGTTAACTTTAACCGCCGAAAGAAAGCTAACTAGGTTTCTCGTGTCACTTTAACTAACATTTGAACCGTAACCATAACCGACCGAGGGAGATCGGCCATCGTTTAAGTTAACCCTACGCTCAAAACATGGTAATAGTTAAAGTTAACATTGACTATAACTTTAACTAAAATTATGAGCAACCGATCCATAGTATGTAAATTTAAATCGTATTTAAAACGAGTGTTTTAAATACGATTAAATTAATTACTTAATAAATTAAATTAATTACTTAAACCTTAATTACAGAACCCCAACGCCTTTCAAGATAGCAATGGCGGAGTTAGGAAAGAAATCCGGCTTGAGATATGAACCGTCCAGTCCCGGTCTACTAGTAGAAGATATCACTGAAATGATCAAACGAGAAGAGAACTCCGACAGTACTGTTCAGTTAAACGATTCACTACTATCCTCTACTGTCGAACAAGATGGCAATGTACAGGTGAGAATTTATAGAATTATACTATAAATAGCTCTAATATTGTTTGTTTAAAATCGTATCATAGTGTGGACATGCACTCGACTAGCGGCGTCATATTATTATTTTTATAAGAAAACTTACAACTACATACAAACTCTTCGGTAAGGATGAGACTACACACATTGAAACAGTAACACGAAAATTGAGGCTACTTCTTTTGGAAATCTTAATATAATATAATCTTAATTTTTTGTAACTAGATACCAATACCTTACTTATTATTTTTAAAACCTGTGTTTGTTGCAATAAATATTTTTGTATTTTTTCTTTTTGTCATCACTTTCGACTACCAAAATACACTGCCAAAATACACGATATTTTGGCAGTGTCAAGTTGAGCAATGTAGGTATTTTTATATTCTTCATGTATTAAGTTCTCGTCAAATTTCTTAGTTCAAGTCATGTAAATCATCTTGAAGTCATAGTCAGTTTAAGCTAGGTTTTAGTACAATGGTAGCGTTCACCTAAAACTTATCACGGACTTCTTGACACAACTTGAAAAGCCACTTTATTTCACTTCACTGGTGCACTTGTATAATTGATCTTCTCGAAAAGTCTTTTTTTTTATTTTTATACAACAATATCGGCACACAAGCATACGGCCCGCCTGATGGTAAGCGGTTACCGTCGCCTATGGACGGTAGCGACACCCGGGACAGAGACCATATACTAATCCGCGCCCCGGGTACCGCGCGCATTGCCGACCCTTCCTACCCCTTCCCCCCAACCCGATGAGCTCTGGCGACCTTACTCACCCGCAGGAACACAACATAGTTATTTGGCTGCGGTATTCTGTAAGGTGGAGGTACTTCCCCAGTCGAGCTGCTCTTCATGCGAAAAACTCTATGCTCTACCTCTCTTGAAAGTCTATTTTTGTATTGTATTTTATTTTTGTAATTTGGAGGGGCGCACCATGTTATCGTAGCTTATCTATAACATATTCTATGGTTGCAGGTGAACGACAGCGGCATCGGCAGCCTAAAGCGGCGTACTTCGACGGCGTCAACGAGCGTTATGAACACAAGCGCCGGCGTTGGCAACAACAGCGGCAAGGAGAACGTGCCGGCTCACAAGCGCGCTAGAAAAGCGCTCGCGGCTGCCTGGGGAGCCGCCACTAGCACCCCTCGCAGCCATGCTGTGGAGTGCGTGCCTGATGTCTCCTTCATTGTTGAGACGCCGGTTAGTACTATATTTTTTTTTTCACGTTAGCGCTACGACATTGGGTTCATCAAAAGGGGCGTCAACACAACGGAAATCCCCCTGTTATAGCAAATGTCCATAGGCGGCGGTGACCATTTACCATCAGGTGGACCGTCAGCCTGCTTGTCAACCTGTTAACATAAAAAAAAACTGATGGCTGCATCAACCTTACCGGATATATTGGCGAGGGCAGAGGGCTCTCAGCCAGGGAACATTTAGGTAACCACGCCTGAGGGCACCCCCTAATGGGGTACCTCAGCTCAGAGCGTTACCGGGGGGGAGGGAGGGTTAGTGCAAAACTATTTTATAATTATAGCTAGGTTAGCTTTCCTTAGGGAGGAAAGCTTTTTTTTTTAAAGAACAACCCTCATGGAAGTCTTATTCTATTGTTACAGAGCAAAACACTAGCAGGCGACAGCTCAGTGATGTTCTCACCGCCTTCAATCGTCAAGCATTCCCTTCTAGAAGAGTCTACCAGCTTGCACAGTCTAATCAGCGCTGAGAACACTCCAGAAACTACCAAATACGAAGACCTCGATATAGAAACGGTCATCAGTGAAAAAACAAAGGTACAACACAGGTCCTTAATCCCTACTAATCCCTTACCTAACCTAGGCCCTAGTGACGTAGTTCTATATCAATACGAAAATACAGATCTTCAAAACCCAAGCGTATTTAGAAATATAACTAATATTGAATCGCCGCGAAGTTTCGCTCGTTTGAACGCAGATAGACTTCGTACTATAACTTCGGGTAATGATTTAGCTTGTGATAGCGGCAATGGCACTTTAATAGCACCCAAAGAGGTATTAGCTAACGCTTTAGCCGACCATATTTATAAAGTGACCAATCAGAAGCCTTCTACGTCTAGAATCGATGAGATATTGACCAATAAAATTACGGGAAATAGGAGTAACGATTACGCTCAGAAAGAGAATCAATGGTGGCAGTTAGAGAAGGATTCAGAACATACTGACGAATTGTTTTCTAATGATTATTATATGTTCACTAATATGTAGGTAGTTTTGGCAGCTAAGTCTTATGAATTACGCTTACATGGAACTGATAACTGTGACCAGTTATTTCAATTACTTTAATGAAAAAAAAAATACAATATACTCCTAGTAAACCACAAAAGTAACGTTGGACGAGTAGATATTTCTTCTCTAATCTATTTTTTATCTCAAGGGGTTAGGAGTTAAATGTGAATAATACAAGCTTTCGTTAAAAGTATTAAATCGGATCGTCAATAAAGTTTTTAAACTTTTGTGTGTAAAAAATATAGAATTAACGAAAAAACTAATGAGATATAATTATTTGTAAAATAAAATCGGCGTTTTATCGTGGAGTCGTGATTAATTTTATTAATAGATTTTTTTGATAGTATTTGCACCAAACTAATTTTAACGTTTAACGATAATAGGACGTAAGACACCAAAGATGAAATCTTCATCAAATGAATATACGTTGTGAATTAATTAATATATTGGTAAAGTTTTCTAGTATAACAAAATCTAGTTGTAGTTTTAAAAGTATACCTCAAGTTTACCATGCACCAAATTGTTTTAGTGTTACTAGGGTTAAATAATCGTATAAGAATTTCAAGTATTACTTTCTTAGTGTGTAGGCTTCATCTTGTTTGTAGTGGTAACAAGAACTAAATATCGTGGTTTAATAATGTTATTACGCGTATTTTTTTTAAGGGAGAAATATTTTCTATAAAAACTAACTTATCCCCTGTGTTAGGTAACCTATCCTATCCTTTGTATTTATTTATTTAGAAAGTCTATTAATACTAGTTTTTGCTTTGTATTTTGCATAGAAATATTAACATTTAATACTTAATTTATCATAAATTTTCACTAATCGGAATCACGTTTCGTTGTCGCGTCGTTTGTGGACCTTTTATGATGATCTTAATTTATTTCAAAGGCATTTTTTTTGTTAAAGTTATAACAATATTGAATAAATCGGCAGTTATACTTAAGGGTACTTTATTTGAAATAAACAAATGACATTATTTGTAACCAGTTCCTTCACCCTGTTGTTCGATTCCAACCCAAAATCCTGCTCCTTACCACAATATTGACAGGCCAGTGTTGAATCTTCAAAAACTTATTTATTTATTTTCTTGTTATAGCAATTTGTTTTTTGTTACTATTTATGTTTTTTTAAAAGATGTTTTAATTTATTCTGTAGTCGTAGATTTTTTCTTTGTATTATGATAAACTTTTGTATTAACGATTGTGTTTTTTTTCTTATTTTTACTTTGAGTAGTTTAGTGTCGCTGTCAATATTGTTTGTAGTCCATATCCACAGTCCAAATGAGTTCCAATGTCATTTTTTATTTCAATAAATGTATTTTTTAAATATTACTTTGTTGGTTTGTTTTTACATCCCTATCAAATGTTAATGTTTCTAGAGCCAAAAAAAAACTGGTCAAACAAGATAAAGATAATTTTATTTGATCAACATGTGTTTTTCATAGGTGTTAAAAAATTAAACAAAGTCATCATTTTGTGTCGATTTCTGCGTACAAATAATATTAACTAAAATAATTAAAAAAATCATAATATTTAATTATAATTTATACAAAAATTTGCTCTGTATTTGCACACATTCAGCACAACTTTCATAATCAGGAGTATTAATTCTTATAAAGTATTGAGACTTAGTTGCCACCACCATGAAAGTATAAGACACCTATTATGCATAATATTTGAAAAGAAAGTACCACAAAAATGCTTTGTTGAGCTTCTTACTTCTTATGGTCTAGTAGCCAAAGTCAGACATTTATTCAGTCTTTCAAAAATATAAGTAAATATTGGTGTCGATTCTGTTGTTTACGAACTAAATAAATTTAATCTCACTATATCTCTTTCTAATAGTAAATATAAGAAAGGGATGCAAGATATTTTAGTCCTGTCAGTTTAATCCGATCACACATTTCAACGTGAATTTCAAAATTCAAAAATAACATAGCTTATATACAGACATTTGTCTCTGCTCAAAATAAGTCAAATAGCAAAATTTTCCAATTTCCATTGTAGATTCCAAATCGATCGAACGGCGAGTCGATAATAGTGAAGAAATCAGCAGTACGCTCTATCAGGTTCGATCACCCAGAACAAATAGAAAACTGTGGGGCGAAACCATCGTATATTTTGGTAAGTACATTTTCTATTGATCTAATTAGTAAAAGAAACATCGAAAATCTCTTATATTTCCGTTGTTCAGAGGGCCTACTCCGAAAAACGATATACTATAGTCCGATCATCGTTGTCAAATTATTAACCAATAGAATTGCAGCAAACCGACGAGATGTAAATTGTGAGCAATTCTATTGGTTAATAATTTTACAAATTTGTTGATCCGTAAAATATGTTTAAAAAAAACATGTTAGTACCTACCTATTTATTATACCATACCCATAATGTATTTATTTACATCATGTTTCGGGGTAGTCGTCTAATCTCTGGATAATTCTTTCACTAATAGGAAGCTACATTATTCCTGAAGGTTATAAGGCTACTTTTTATCCCGGGAACGCGAGTGAAACCGCGCGGAACAGCTAGTCTATAATAAAACCACTAATCTTTATTTAGTATTGTCGTTTGTACGTCTATTAGTGTTCGTTTGACTTCTAAAACTTTTGTCGAGAGAAAAAGTGCCCATTCTCTTATTAATTATTTGATATTAAATGTTATAAAAACAATTACAGGGTGATAGCAAATGGGAGCTGTTTGTATGTGGCAAGACTCAAGATCAGCTGGACTTAACCATGTTAGCTCATCAGTACTTGAGGAAGACCGCTTTGAAACCTAGGTCACTCAATTTCTAAACATAGCTCTTCTTTTAGAACATTTTAGAGATTATTTCTTCCACTAGAGGTGCTGATGTATCAATAGGTCATAGTGGATCCCTAAATGCGCGGTTTCACAAAGGAAGAGAACTCCGTATTGCTAATTATATAAAAACCAAAATGGAAGGTGCTTTAAACGTACTTTGGTTACTTTTGTGTGTAAATCTATATCATGTATAAATGCACATAGGGTACATTTTAATTTCACGATTTTCAAAGATGGTGGATTGTCACCTCTTGTACTTCGTTTGGTATTGTAGCATGTAACGCCATTCAAAAAGTCATAAATAAGTCCACATTTAACAGCTCTATTTTTATGTGGTGGCATTTTAATAGGCTTCTATTATGTAGTATACCTATCGTGAAACAACTTGTAAGAAAACTGTGATTACATTCTGTAACGCTTCACAAGAAGCGTTGGTCGGGTTGTCATACAATATGTTCTGCCATCAGCCAGTAAACTCACGTTATGGCTACAGTGTTTTTGTATTTAGACGATAAACTGGCAGGGTAAGTACTCACTAATATAAACATCTTTTAGATGGGAACAATGTGAAATTGTAAATAAATATTCATCCTGTATATTGTGTTTTTAAGAATTTGACAATATATTGTGTTTGTCTTTATTCACAAGTGAATATCTTTTCATAAAGAAATTATTGCTTTTATTATAAGTTAAGTTAAAAAATATTATGTGATTTTAGGTGTTAAGGATAATATATACTTTCAGTCTATTTCGGTTTTTAGTTAAATAAAACAAATTGGTAGTTACGGTTTTATTGTATTTTGGTTTGATATTTTGTACTTGTGTTTTGATTAATTTTAATTTTACTTTCATTAAACAAAGTAAGGATTAAATAATTACTTGCTCGCTTTTTAATGTCAGTAAATACTTAAACATTTATGTTAGAATTGCCGTGTTTTTATTTAAATTAATATTGATTTTTAAGTTAAGATTGCAAATTATGTTAATTTTAAAATTTGATATTTTCATTGATTGTAAATAATTTGCAGTTTTAATTTATTTTTTGTGAATGTTTAACTAAATTGTATTGAATTCTGTATTGTATCAATAATTTTTTGTATAGATTATTGTTTACAGTGATTTTGTGTGTGTCCAGCATTATTAAACAGAAATAATTTCAAATACAATAAGGTAACATCATAAACATAAATTTTTATCATGTTTTTGAATGTATTTTGAATTTCTACATAATTTTATTTTTGAATGTTAATGTTAAGATGCATGATCAATAATTATTAGTGAAACAACAATTGTATGAATATTTGATCACTAAAAAGAATTGATTATACATACTCGCACAATGTTTGAACGTGTGTTTCTTTGCAATGTGTTTTAAATGAAGAGTACAAATTACGTAATAAGGATCATTATAAGAAATCGTGTATTAGATAAATTAAGTTTAATTTAACTTTTTGAGAAGAATACTTTGTATTTCTTTTTTATAATAAAAGCTATTTTCCAATTACTCTATTATTGTTAGGTTCAAATTAATAACCAGGTAAATTAAAAATATCTTATTCACAATTTTACTAACGAAAAGGGAAATGGTTTTGCATAGCATTTTTTGTCTTTTGTAAGGAGCAATAATATTTAAAAATTTAATTATGTTATACTAACTTTATTTTATGTTTATTTACTTTGCTAATGTCTATGTGTTTGTTTGTTTAGAATTATGTCTTTTTTTGATGTCGGCCATATTTAATTTGATATTTAACCGCTGAGCGGCTTTCCTCATGTAACACATGATTAGTTACCCGACTGCAGAGGTGCCCGAAATAATAAGCAAAATTTATTTCGGAATTTGCGTGTTCTTTTTTACATAATGTGTTTGATTTCTGTTTCAATATTGTTCCATGTACCACAAATACACTGGGGGTCAAATAAATTGTACACTCCTGAGAGGAATTGAATTTTAAAAAGTTAGATTATCTACCTATTCAAATTGGAATGAAAGATACATTTATCACACACACTGATAACATAATCATTCAGTTAAATTAAACTTTTCGTGAAAACGATTAAAATGGAGTAAAGCATTCTTTAATTTCAATAAAATGGAAATATTTTTTAAATACTATTGCCAGTTTCACTTTGGAAAGCAAAAATATGTAACAAACATAAATTTGACTCGTTTTATTTATCCCCCAGTGTATATGGATATTTTATACAAAGACTTCAATGTTTAGTTATAAGCTAAGTTGTAAATAAAGAATAGATTTATGAAATCACTGGGCTTTCTTTTATCGTCAGAATTAAAGACAAATGGCTCAAGACGCGCGTCCCTAGAGACATCGCGCAAAGTTGCGACGTCGCATGACTTATTGTCCTCCTAACATTTTTCATCCACGAATGCAGAATTCATATCGTTTGAAGAGTTACGAGTCCTTTCATGTGAACCCCATCTAAACTTGTAGCATTACTTTGAAAATTCAGTTCCACATTTCGGCCCCATTTGCAAAGAAAAAAAACATTATACTTTTCATTTGCAATAATATATGTTTGGGTCAGCAATATTAAAGTATTTCAAATAAATTGCATTAGTATGGTTTCTGAAATATACCGTTGTGACAGACGATCGAATGAAATTTTGTAGAATACGTAATAAGTACTTAACAACTTTATCTAACAACATTAGTGAATGAATGATAGTTACGGCCAGTATATGGACTGTATCTGACTCTTTTCATCCTTTATTGGATGGCTTTCCACTAAGTGGACTGATGACTTGGGACTTTTCAAGACATTAAGAGGCATAGGCAATATTACTAGTGTTATCGATGATGCTTCTAAAAGTGGTAAGGACTAAGATTAGAAGGAACATTACACAACACATTTCGAAGGTATATATTTTAGCACTACTTGTACGTAGTAGGTATATTTTTACTCTGTGGTACTACCTTGTAAATTCAATCTAAGATATCTATTTATATTTTAATCCAATAAAGTCTGATATAATTAATTGATAAGACGGTAAGCCTTAACCTTTAACTCTGACAAGGGGAAATACTTGTTACACTAATATCAATCTTATCTCTATTCAAACAGTGTGCATAAGACAGTGATAAGACGTATATTCATAACATGTTAAAAAAAATCCCTCAATCCAGTTTCAAATAACCTGTACCTACCTATATAGTCAACGCAATCCATGGTTTTTTTTAATCGCCGTCAAAAGTCAAAGCTATTTATTTAATTTAGGCGCTTGGACACTAATAAAGCAAAATCACGTAACTACTTGGAATTTAGAGAAATATATAGGTACTTACAAATGGGTCGATTCATGAAACTAAGTTTAAGCTACTACGCAAATCAAAGTGTTCCAGTTCGCGATAGCTAATATCATCAGTAGGTAAGTGAAATGTCTTGCGAAATTGCCTTCTGCCACGAGACCAGGGCCTATTAGCATGAACTAGAATTAAATTGTCGGTCTGGCTACGTTTACATGGGGAGAATAGAGCGTGGAGCGGAGAATGAGCGATTATGATCAGGCTATGTTTAAAAACGATATTAAAATTTATCATTTTCTCCATGTTTAAAAGGTCAAACCTAAGTATTTCTTAATCCAAAGTAAGCGCTTATAATGATGAGATTCGCAGGCGAACCAAAGTAACCAACATAGTGTGTCAGTGGGCAGGGCACAGCGCTCGTAGAATCGACGGCCGCTGGGGCAGAAGGGTTCTTGAGTGGCGACCACGACAACGCAGCGCAAGGTGGACCGATGATCTTGTGTGTCGCGGGAAATCCCTGGATGTGGGTAGTGCAAGTCCGGCCAACGTTCGATCGATCCTTGGGGGAGGCCTTTGTCCAGCAGTAGAGCTCTATCGGCTGACATGATGAAGCAGTTAGCGTAGTCTGTAGACGCTTGTAACTCTCGATGCATCACAGAACACTAAAGCTATATTACTACTATTATTTCTTATTCTATGCTTTTAATTCAGGAACTGCTAAGTAGGTACATCATTCACGCGTGACTGACCCTTCTGTAAGGTGGAGGTACTTCCTAAGTCGAGCTGCTCCTTTTAAAGATATTATATTGTTGTCAAGCAAAGGTAGGTACGTAATAGTATATTTTGTACCTGATGATTTCACTGTACCTATTTATAGATTTGTACCTTCAGTGCATGCGTTTCCAGTTTCCGTAAACATTAATTGATTCTGTATATTGAGGACACGTCAGAACAATACAACCGATTGGCTGGACTACCATCATATCAATGAAATCGCTTTCCAATGTTACCAAGTCCCCAACGTCCCATCCTGAAAAGATACGCTTCAAAGGAATCCCAACCGTTTGACTATCGAATTAAGGTCATATTTGGTTGAAACAGGGTCTCTCCTCAGGGATTTGTAAATTGGAGTAACATCGTCCGCAGCAATTAAGATTGCATGTCAGTGCTCTAAATTTGGTTTAAGTCCGAGTTCAATTTATCGGTCCGGTAGTGTCACAGTCGTTTATCTTATTTAGAAACTATCAAGATGTTTGGAGGCGAAATCTTGTACTTAAGGCTTTGGTTACTGGCGCGGTAGTGTACGGTAGTCTAAGCCACACAATACATTAAGGTGGAGGCTTCGGTTGGGGCGTTAAATTCAAATTTTATCACGTTTTTTGCTAATTGCAGCTCATGGTATCTTATTGACATATACGACTATTTCATGAAAATGTTATTAATCAGTAAATATACTACCATTCTTGTCGCAAATAATATGTTGATAACTTACGACCTATAAGTAACTGAGCTGCAATAAGGAATGTCTTGTGTATTATGTCTTGCGGAAATTCTCTGTTTGCTCCCAGAAATTGTATCTACTGACATTAATTTGGACAAAGGCTAGTTTTTATCCCGAAATAGCGGACGAAACTGCGGAGGACAGCTAATATCTAAATAAACATAATGGTAGGTAAGTTTATTCCGTTCTTAAAATAACTTTTTGCTGAACACAATCAATAACAGTTTCTTGACCTCAAAAAAACAATACCTAATAATTAAAATTATGATAACAGGAAAAATATTTGCAATAAATAATTTAACCAACGTGATGAAACATCGTCCGGCGATAGAAAGGGGAAGTCCCGTCTTTAAATGTTATTAAACTTAGAGTACATTTTAATATTGTAATGTAGCATCCGGCCCGGGTGAAGTTGGCTAACATAGCGACCGGAAATCCGGAAGTAAGTATAGGTACCTAGTTGTTTTCACTGGTTTGGTGGCTTAAAAACCTTACATTATGTTATACTAGTTTTACCGGTGATTCCGGAATAAATATAGCGTAGTTACCTCTCTCTGTACCAAATATCACGTCGATCCGATACTAATTTGTTGCATAAAAGAAGGACAAACACACTTTCGAATTTATAATATAACATTTTTAGGTAATGATATAAAGTCTTGAGCTTCCGCTTGTCTGTTTAAATAGGCCAATCTTAGTACTGTAGAGATTTTGATTTGGTTATCTAACAGATTCGATTCATGAAAACACCTACTCTTATAATATGTAACAGCTTGATTTTTTTTGTCCGTTGGTGAACAACAGAAATACCTATCTTATTCTTGAAGAAAAAGGGAACTTGAGTCCACTAGCTAGAGCTTCGAGGAACGTTGAGTGCCGGGATCCGGCAGGCTAAGGAGGTTTTGTTATTTTTGTAGATATTTATTTAAATTTCAACCTTCACAGAAAAGAATGAAGTTTTTATAGTCAATAAGGGCGAGAATCACCTGCGAAAAGGAGTACTTTTCACGTTGTATCTATATTGATCAAAGAACAAATGGGGAACCTCTCCAAAGAACACACATTCAAAACCGAGTGCTTATGTTAGACGGACCGAATTACGCAGATATGAACGCTTTAACAACAAGCCGAGCATGTGCACCATACCTAAACAAGCGGATTTAGAACCATTCACCCGTGTAATACCTACCTAATTATGTTTACATCGTTATCATAAGTCGTTATCGATCTGGCAACGTCTACTGCTGAACTAAGTAGCTTTAAGCGCTGCTTAGGTTGGGTTAGTGAGCTCTTTGCATCATGTTATGGTAGGTACTTATATTATGCATAATGTTGCAGCCCGTAGGTTCTACTTCTAAGGTCCACCGACTAGAAAATAATTATAATTAAAATATTCTAGTATCTGTCAGTAGTAGTCAGTCTAGTATCGGACCGTTTTCTTGTCTGTCAACGTGGACCTAGTTACCTACTAGTCCCATATAAAAAAATAATCAGCCGTTTCCGTAAAACAGGTGTAGGCGTGTTTGAAGATTTAGACACAACGTTTGGCTTCCTCATTTATAATGCGGACACCAAAGGATTGGAATTTATAGGTAATCTCGGGATTTTCAAGGCCAGGGTGAATAGGTTTCTTCTCCATCATAGGCTTCGTCATCGTCCACTAAATGGACGAGTCTGTGGCCAAACGCAAGCCTATCTTATATATAAAAAAAAGTCAGAAAGGCATTCTTTCGGCATACATCACACATGTAACATCTGTTATCTCACCTTCCTAGGTGCACACACAGCTGATGCCTTCTCCATTTCCCAATATCGCAGATACTACACACTGTTGGCTAACAGAACCAACTTTTATCTCGGGAACGCGAGTGAAGCCGCGGTGACCAGCTACTTCTAGCAGTGAGCTCGGTAGTACTATACCTCAGTGAGTCCTACTAACTAATATTATAAATGCGAAAGTTTGTGAGTATAGATGTATGGATGGATGGATGTTTGATACTCTCTCACGCAAAAACTACTGAACGGATTTGGATGAAATTTGGAACACAGATAGTTTATAACCTAGATTAACATATAGAATACTTTTTATCTCGGAAAAACATAAAATCCCTCGGGAACGCGAGTGAAGCCGCGGGGAACAGCCAGTAAGATATAAATAAGCTAGTTTAAAAAATATATCAAGATGAATTTATATAGCTATCCAGTACGATATTCATTGAGGAAGTTAGTAACTAAGCTCTAATACTTAGTTCATTATTGAAGATCATACGTTGGAGAGATATCAACGGCAATCGGAGAGATAATCTCGATCGGGAACGAGGAACTTTATCAATATTGATTAGGTACGCGCTCGTAAGTCAATATATCTACTGAGAGACTGGCAAACCAATGGATCAGTTCTTAATTAAGTACTTAGTTCATGCACAGAGTAAGATAATATGCTACGTACAAGTTCATGTTAGTAATTTAAGAGTAGATTATGCATTCGAAATATCCAACAATGGTTACTTTATTACAAATTACCGTTATTAATAACAGTGTTTTTCTGTGTTACCTACAGTAGATATACGAATTATTGTTTATGTATATACTTACGGATAAAGTTTAATATTCTATCACGAATAAGATCTGTCCAGAACAGTTCAGAAACAAATTGAATCACAATTCAGAAACTTCTACTTGGAGCAAAGAAATATTCGCCGATGGATCGTCAAAGGATTGTTCAACAGATTTGGATGGGAATTACGAAACTGTATCTGCCTGTGAATGGAGAAAAACAATTTATACTTTAAGCAACTCAGCGGAGCGATGCAGTAGCGAAGTTGGGAAACTCTCTTTTTGTTAGCGAAGACAGACTGCTAACAAGTTGCCCGTTCCATTTCGCGCTTCAACGAAACGCGCCGCTCCGTTGATTAGGGTCGTGGGTACACTGTGACCTGTCATATTTATTTTTAGACACAAGTTTTTTATTTCTTCATCTTGAAATTACTAAGTAAGATTACTTGAAATAAAAAACTTAAAAAAAAATAGAACCGCCTTCATAAGCACTATAAAGCATAAAATAATTATGTAGGAACTAGGTACTATAATATTGAAAGAATTATCCCCTAACTCGGCTTAGCGGCTTTAAAGCTTACCTTATAATTTCTTTTTCAGTCTCAGCAAAGAGTTTATGTATAAAATAATGTTTTCTTTTCGTGAATAAATAAATATAATGATAAATCAATCATTATGTACGTAAGTCCGTTGACAATACAATAATTATGGTGTTGGTGTCTCTGCCTTCCTGAAAAAAAATTAGATCGTTTTAATATTCAAACACTGTCAAAATATTAATTCACCCAGTATGCCACTTTCCATTTCCGCTTATTTTCATAAAGTTTGCTATCTCTGTCTATAACGAACCCCCGAGCATCGAGTGCTGTTCAGGCGGCCATTTCATTATAAACTTTACAAATAAATTATATTCTGACTTGGCCTTGCTCGGAAAATGACAGAATTCAGTCTGGACAACAAATAGTTTTTGATGAGTTCGTTATGTTTAGTTTAGCTACCTACGTTTGAAAAATGAATAATCCATATCACAATATTCTAACGTGCGGTCGCTAAGAGTGGGTTCCTACCGCGCTCCAACCGAAGGTTTCACCTTAATACTAATGGGTATGAGGTGATGTCACATCACAAAAAAAATGAAGCCTTGCTGAGTTTCTTGCCGAAGTCTTCTCAGTTCAAGTGTATTCCAAACCGGTGGTAGAGTCTATTGTAGGTAATGATTGTAACTATCGACGTTCGTAAGTGCCTTACCAGGGCCTAAACTGAATACCTAAATGAGTTTTTGATTTGATTTGATGTGATTTAAAGTCTAGTATTAAACTACCTACCAATAGTCGGATGAGAACATGAAGAATGCTAATAGTAGGCGTGTGTGTGCGCTAGGTGAGCGACTTTTACAACTCCGGTATCATTCTGAACAAAATGTGAGTGAGTCGGTGAACATCGACCTAAGTAGGTACATAACTAAACAAATCACATCAGTAAAAAATATTAAGTATTTAAATTAATATGTAGGTATATTTAACAATATTTTGGCGGTCCGATGTCTGACCTTCCTCGTTCCGTCCGGATACGGTCCGCGGTCAGCCTGTTGCCTACCCATACCTAAGAGTGCTGGAGTATATACTCTGGCGCCCTACCGCAAATGGTCCTTGGCGCTTCGTAAGGGGTTGTCAGGTATAATGTGCTGCCCTTTATAACCGCAAGGTAAAAGGTAGATACAAAAAAAATCTTTGTAGTCGAAGGGATACCTCCAGGATGTTATTTTATTTTACTATGTATGGGCTTGTGTTTGACGACAATCTCACCGTGGTCAGTGATGATGTGGCCGATGATGGTGAGCACACAAAGTCTAGAAGGTAACTGGCACTCAAGTGCAGCTGTCGGAACACACCGAAAGGTGCTTGGCGACAGTTTTTCAACTTGAGGGTGGTAGCCAGCCAGGCGTGAGGCGGGTACCTACTACAAAGTACCCTACCACCGTGCTATGGTTTCTTCACGAAGTTTTCCTTCACCGAAAGCTCAAGGACATTGTAGGATTCGAACCCGCGATCTTCGTCTCGGTATCCGACGTCAATCCAACTGAGCTATCATCGCCTTAAAGATGTGTGAAAATGTCATGAATTCTCTATACAGGCAGTGAGCTCAATCGAACTCGATGTATACACGTATGATCATAATTAGTCCCAGTTCCTACAGAATTACCCAGAATACGGGTTCTGCGGGTATAATTTAGACACCAGTGTTCAAGATAAATAATCCCACCCAATACGGAAGTTCGGTTTGTTTACGTATGTTTGTGTTTCAAAGTAGGAGAGTACTTATAGGTACTTTCTTAGTAGGTAGGTTCTCGAAGAATACGCTTTCTTGCTTGAGAGTTACATTTCTGATTAATTTTGTTATTTCAGTTGACGTGAATTACCTAATTCCTTTTCAATTATACAAGAGAATGCTTAATGTTCCCATTTATTAATAGATTACCAGCCGTTGGAAACAGCTAATTACGTTATATAAAATTACGTAACAAAAACGCAGCGTAAAAAAAACAAAAGCATGCATTTATAACACGACGTGAAATACTGGTTGTTTTTATTTAATTTTCATTTTTGTGCATAAACGTCTATTTTTGTGGATTATTAATTTATTTATGTGTATGTGTACCTACATAAATAAATTAAACAAATATAAAGGGACAGTTTATTTCTAAAAAAAAAAAACACTAATATGAAGCTAGAATATCCCCGAAGGTTTTAGGCAATTTTTATCCCGGGAACGGGGGTGGAACTACGGGAGACAGCTAGTCATAAAATATAGGTTAAAAAGATAAACGGACGGTAGTAACTATTTCTACTCATTGTTTATATGTGACATGTTATCTCTGGGGTTCGGGGATTTTCTTCACATATGTCCATTCCATATATAAGGAACAAACTGATCTCCTAAATCATTCCACATTCGTGCCCTCAACTACACATCATGTTCGCATCAAAGTTACTCCTGGCGACCGTCTTGTTTGTCGGCGTCAACTGCAGATATGTGGTCCGAGAAGACCTGGGAGGTCCTCGCTTATACATAGACGACAGCGGCTACATACTGCAGGATGACCTAGAAGATGAGCTTTTAGAGCAAGGCTATGAGTCTGTGCGCCCCGACTACTTGCTGCACCGCGCCCGCCGTCAAGCTCAGGGCAGCGTAACTCTCAACCACGACATGACCTCCAGCGCTAACGTGAAGGTGCCGATCGACGGCAACGAGAAAAACACGCTCAGTGCTATCGGTGCAGTCGGTCTGAACGACCAGTTACGTCTTAATTCTGCTACTGCTGGATTGGCACTCGAAAATGCGTAAGTAATTCATTTTCATCGACATGGCTCGGTGTATTAGAGCAGATGTTTTATTTTTCATATATACAGGCCGTGTTAGACCACAATCTCACCGTGATCAGTGCGATGATGTGGCCGATGGTGGTAAGCACATAAAGCCTAGAAGAGAATTGGCTCTCAAGTGCAGCTGTCGGAACACACCGGGAGGTGCTTGGCGGCAGATTTTCAACTTTAGGGTGGTAGCCAGCCAGGCGGGTACTACAAAGTATCCTACCACCGTGCTATGGTTTCCTCACGATGTGTTCCTTCACCGAAAACTCAAGCTCATTGTACGATACGAACCCACGACCTTCGACATCCTCCTCCTCCTCCTCGCGGCATCCGACATCACCACCACTGAGCTATCATAGCCTTAAATATTACTTTTGATGACATAAATATTATTTTGTAGCAATGGGCATGAGCTGATGCTGACGAAGACTCAAATTCCTGATTTCGGCAGCCAGCTCACCGCCACAGGGCAGCTGAACCTGATGCATAAGAACAACCACGATCTGAAAGCCAACGCGTTTGTGACTAGGAATATGCCGAATATGCCACAAGCACCCAACTACAACACTTTTGGAGGAGGCCTTGACTACATGTACAAGTGAGTATCTTTATTTTATTATTGATAAGCTTTGTGCTGAGAAGGTGCAAATTAAGGGAACTGACACCAATTTCCAGTTGCTGTATTATAGAATTTTAGACAGTAGATATTTTATGTGACTTTCGGTGTGTTCCGACAGCTGCACTTGAGAGCCAGTTCCTTTCTAGGCTTTGTGTGCTTACCATCATCGGCCACATCATCACTGACCACGGTGAGATTGTGGTCAAAAACATAGTAAAAAAAAAATGTGAGCAAGGTCGCCTTTATATCCTACTAATATTATAAATGCGAAAGTTTGTGAGTATGGATGTTTGTTACTCTTTGAAACTTGGCGCATAGATAGATCATACCTTGGAATAACATATAGGCTACTTTTTATCCAGGAAACGCGGGTGAACCACGGGGGACAGCTAGTAATGTAATAGTTACAGTACCTACAATGTTTTCTTTAATATAATCCCCCGCGGTTTCGCCTACGATCCCCTATTTTAACCCCTTAGGGGATGAATTTTCAAAAATCACAGTATTGTTGTTGTTCTTTTAGAGACAAGGTGGGTGCATCTCTGAGCGCGTCACACACTCCTTTCAATCAACGCACGGACCTCTCTGCAATGGGTAATCTCAACATATTGCGAACTCCCACGAGCTCTTTCGACTTCAAGACCGGCGTCACTAAGACTATGTCGCCCTACATGCCGAAGACCTCATGGGAACCCAATGTTGGTTTCTCGTTCACCAAACGTTTCGGCGAAAGAAATTTTTGGTAATATTGAAAGGTTTAAATATTACCCAATTTTTTTTCCTGTATGTATTGTGCTAATCTAATTTTAGTATTAAAGCTCATTATGTATATTAATAAAATAATATAATAATTTTAAGATAAATAGTTTTGTAGTTATTTAAGAAAACAGGCGAGAATTTACGATTCCTCCCTCTTCTGAATTTTTTCCCCCTTATTTCTGAAAATTTGAGAAAAATACAGAAAATATATCTTTACCTATATGACAGGACAACCTATATTTATCTGGGATAAGCTTCGTTTTTATTTTTACCAGTCTCCGTTTTTATGACTTTCCAGAAAGTTTTAATTTTGTTACTTGAGTTACTAACTTTATTGGCAATGAACATGGCTTTAGCTTTATTACAAACTAATTTGAATACCTTAGAATAATTCCTAAGATATGTATGATATAGGAAATTACGGAACCCTCGGTGCGTGAATCAGTCTCTCACTTGTCTGTTTTTTGTGTTAAAATATTGTAGAATATATTTACAACAAATATACAAAATACAATCTAATCTTTTTGTATTTATTTATTACTAGTTTCTGCCCCTGCTAGTAGGTACCTTAATGACATGAGATAATTCGCAATTATTTTAATTTTAAGATTTGGATCGTTAGAATCCATATAATATCATACCGTATTTCGAAGTGACACTGGCTATAATTACTTTACTTTTAGTATAGAAGATTAATCACGACTTGCGAAAATCATTTTTGTTACTAAAAAGTTATTTCTTGTTTCCTTTATTGTCATTGTATTAATGAGGCCTAGAGGTGGTAAGCACACTTAGTATTATTGTGTTTTAATTGGGCTCCTCCTAGACATTTGTGTGGTTGCCACCTTCGGCCTCATTACTGACCACGATGAAATTGGGTTCAAACACAGGCTTAAGTACATACAAAAAAAAGCAAACGATATCTAATAACGATGTATTTTATTTCTCATTATTAGCATAAAAATAATGTCGCTATATGGTTACTTAATTTCAAATACAAATTTCAAGTTACTCGGCGTTATTGTACATTTTTTGCTAACTATTAATATAACAATTATTCAATTCCATTTCTTCATTATTTAATTGGTTCGGTATGGAATATTTGATGCGCAAGCTCGACTCGGTTTTTATTAAAATAACGAACGCTTTTCTGATAGAGACAATCGACTAAATGTCCAATAGATTAATTGAAATTTTTGTAGTATTGAATTCCAATGGCAAAATTGAACGTTAGATTCCCTATACTCTACCATATCGGACTAAATAAAAAAACCTCTAACGTCACGATAAAAATCCGCAACAAAGCCTAAAAATGCTCACACAAACAGACGGTTTTTTTTCAAATATAAGCCCTATTTCTAGGTAATAGAGACGAAGAAAACTGGTTACGTAACTTGAAATGGAAGTACCGAGATGTCCGATAAAGCAAGCTCTATTGAAATTGTCGAAAGGGTCCAAAAAGGTTGCCGTTTTCCGAAGTAAAGCACCATTTATATTGATCTCAAGTGACATTCACAGAAATGTTTGGAAAAAGAGAGCAAGAAGGCTTTTGGGACATAGACATTTTAAAATAACTTGATGTCTGAATGTACACAGGTACAATCCCACTAAAAACATTCTGTAAAAAACTAGCCAAGTCTCGATGGAGCTGCTGTTTATCTCTAAAAAGTAATGAAATCTAGACAAAGTCGTGCCAAGTCTAAGGTTCCTTACTGCGATTTCTTTAATATTATAGTTAATGTTGTGTGACTTGGCCGTTGAAGGGTACAAAACCAGGTGCTCCATGGCCAAGTCACACAAGTAGTTTTTAACATAATGTTTTTGGTGGGATTTCACTTCTTTTTGTAGAAACGTGGGCATATTGATTTATTTTATTAGATTTGAGCGAAATTAATTAATATTTTAGTGTAATTTGTTAAATTTTCGAGTAGAATAAAGTTAATCGTTCGACTATTTCTTCTTGTAAACTTGTAAGTATAAGTATAAAAGGCAGTCTAGTCTTATCCAGAGTTTTCCTTTAATTTTATTTATATGCGCATTAAAAGCAGAAGGGGAGGCATTCGCCCAGCAGTGGGACACTATAGGCTAGATTAAATTAGAAGATGTGTCCCACCACGCTGGATTTTTGCAATGACAGTCGATTTTTTATGTATGTACCAATAGTAGAAGGGGGCATTACCATTTCTCTAATACAGCTGAGACTAGCTGAGGATTCTTCATCAGATACTTCAGACCTTCGATTTTTGACATCAAATGAAGCGGCCCACCAAGTTAAATATTTTTTGTAAAGTATGTCGATCTCTAATAGTTTGGATGGCCTCTTGTGTTTTCTAATCAGGGTCACCAGGTACTCCAGATCTTCGATTATCCTAGTTTTTATAGTTTTCCCTTTATGTGGCCATTAAACCCTAACTCTGTACCAAATTTCAGCTCTCTGAGTTTATGGGAAGTACTAGTTCTATTTTGATGATCATGAGTGAGTGAGTGAGTGTCATAAATACGAAACTTTGCTTTCGCTTAACTTCAGACATAATGACCTACAGACTTAAAATTTTGGATTTCAAGTATGTGATTATAGCTTACTGGATGACGAAAATTTCTGCGTTCTGGTCTTATCCAGAAGTTCTCAAATAGGGGCCTGAAAATGCGGCGAAATGGTTCCAGTACGGCAGTGTTTGCTTCTTAGTGGGGGCACTGCCGTGCCCTCCGATATACTGAGAAATTTAGGAGACTGACACATACATAACCATGGTGCCAAAACTAGTAGAAGCTATAATCATATATATTCTCTTTGGCTATAGTAGTAAAAATTACGTAGACGAGCAATAAGAAAAATATTTTGGAAGGAAATCTTAATTAATGCCAATTAATTTCAAAATAAGCATAAGCATTATCATTTTCAAATAGTGGAAAGAGCGTGTTCCAACATTTTCAGAAAGCGTGTATATAATTTAATTTTGTTCAATGATTGATACACAAAATTTGGCTTCACATAATTAATATGTGTTTTCATAAATAATTATTGTATTAAAACGTGCATCTATTGCAATGGCGTGCCTATTATGCTAGAATTAAATTAATTGCGCATTCACGGATTCACATTTGACAGATCACAAAATTTTAGAAAACGGGTATTTAAAAAAAATAGTTTTTAAAGGGCTATCCTTATTTTTTAAAATTTTTGGCAAGTGGTAAGTAATCGTCGTAATCCATGGATCCATCGTAAGGCTGGATTACGCAGATATAAACATAGGACTTATTATTCCGGGAACACGGATAGAACCGCGGATAGCAGATCATAGTATAAATAAAAAAAAAGCGTCAGTACCTATATGAACATGTTGAAATTTATTTTTACAAATAAGTAAAGCGTTTATGTTCACAATGTAATATACAAATACGAAAAGTAATACTTAGAAAGTTAAAAAACTAAAATTATAGACTGGCACCATTTAAAACTTATTTTGCTAAAACTATCTTATCCGCCAAAGTATTTGGTGAAGGAGAAACCAACATTGGGTTCCCAGGAGGTCTTCGGCATGTAGGGCGACATAGTCTTAGTGACGCCGGCCTTGAAGTCCAGAGAGGACGAGGGAGTTCGCATCAAATTGAGTTTGCCCATCGCAGAGAGGTCCGTACGTTTGATGAAATCCGTGTGTGACGCGCCAAGAGATGCACCCACCTTATTTCTGAAAAACCAACGATACTTTAGTGACCAGCGGCGGAACTTTCGATTTTCGAAAATAGAGAAATAAGCTGAGATTCTGAGGGATTTAAACTGGTTCAAATTCGACTATATGCGATAATCATTTCGAGAAGAACGTGATGGCGATCTTGCTCAAATGGAAGATCTGATTATTATACTAGGTTCCGCGTTACCACTTTACCTGCGTTCTAGAGGCATCTTATGTTGTCCCGGGATAAAAAGTTGTTATTCCAGGGTTTGTTTAAAATTCTGTATAACATAGTCGAACACAGGCCTGTTTGACTACAATCTCGCTGTCAGTGATGATGTTGCCGAAGATGGTAAGCACACAAAGCCTAGAAGGAATTTTCGTTCAAGTGCAGCTATTGGAACACACCAATTCACCGAAAGGTGCTTGGCGACAGATTTTTTACGTGGTAGCTAGTTCCCTTCAACCCTAACCTTCTCAACGCAAACCTGGCAATAATAAAATAAAGCTACTCACTTGTACATGTAGTCAAGGCCTCCTCCGACAGTGTTGAAGTTGGGAACTTGTGGCATGTTTGGCATGTTCCTAGTCACAAACGCGTTGGCGTTCAGATCGTGGTTGTTGTTGTGCATCAGGTTCAAGTTTCCTGCTGCGGTGAGCTGGCTGCCGAAGTCAGGAATGTGGGTCTTCGTAAGCGTCAGCCCGTGTCCGTTGCTAAAAAGAAAATTATGTCACATTTGGTGTATTATACCGAGCTATGTATGTCCAAAGCGGAAGCGGGCTATGCTCGGAGTTTCTTTGATTGGTAAATCAGAAATGAAGTTATCAGGAAGAAAACCGGTGTAACCGACGTAGCCTGCAGAGTGAGCAAACTGAAGTGGCAGTGGGCTGGCTATGTTTGTCGAAGGACTGATAGCCGTTGGAGCAAACGAGTCCTGGAGTGGAGACCGCGTATCGGCAAGCGTAGTGTGGGGCGCCCCCCAGCTAGATGGACCGAGGACCTGAAGAAGACGGCTGGGACAGACTGGATGCGGAAAGCGGAGGACAGGGTGTAGTGGCGTAGCCTGGGAGAGGCCTATATCCAGCAGTGGACTGCGATAGGCTGAGTTGATTGATTGATATATGTCCATGAAATCGATTACTTACACATTGTCGAGTGCCAATCCAGCAGTAGCAGAATTAAGACGAAACTGGTCGTTGAGACCTACTCCACCGATAGCACTGAGCCTGTTTCGATCGTTGCCGGTGATCGGAACCTTCACGTTGGCGCTGGAGGTCATGTCGTTGTTAAGGGTGAAACTACCCTGTGCTTGACGGCGGGCGCGGTGCAGCAAGTAGTCGGGGCGCACAGACTCGTAGCCTTGCTCTAAAAGCTCATCTTCTAGGTCATCCTGCAGTATGTAGCCGCTGTCATCTATGTAAAAGCGAGGACCGCCCAGGTCTTCTCGGACCACATATCTGCAGTTGACGCCGACGAACAAGACGGTCGCCAGGAGTAACTTTGATGCGAACATGATGTGTGTAGTTGAGGACACGAATGTGGAATGATGTAGGAGATCAGTTTTCTCCTTATATATGAAGTGTGTATCTTACGTTCAGTAAAGAAATTCCCCGAACCCATAATAGATATCAGCGTGTACTGGATGTGGATGTAATTGTGGTTACGATAATGTTTGTTTACATTATAAAGTATTACATCATGTATTAATGAGTGGCATTGTGTTCAGGATAATATTAATTGTCCGTATATCCCGTATATCTGTTTGTATGGTCCTCAAATTAATTTATTTTGGTATTAAAAAAAGAAAAGACATTCAATATTTTCTTTTGGTAGTATCATAGATATACAGGATGTTTCTTAGTTATGATTCACGAAAAACTTTTAAAATTATAGCAAGGATTTTTTTTGGCAAAATTTTGAGGAAGTACCTACGGACGTATTATAATTTGAATGTTAATTTTAGGCTCTTCTTTTAATTTAAGATTAATTTAAGATGCCTATTTATATATTTTATTACTTATATTTATATCGCTATCATTATATATTATACGTTGTGTAAGATTATATAATAGTAAATTCAAAATTTTAGATATAGATATTTTTTCCGATTAATTTGTCAAATTCAAAACTAATTTACTGGGCTGATTTTAGATATGTTTCCTACTTATATTTTTGTTAATCTCTTATATATTGATAAGGTTTTTTAATTTTTTAATTTATATTTATAAGTTAGTCTTCATTGAATGTTTGTTCACTTAGTATTAAGATGTTTATTTACATGGATCTGTTTTAGTGCATGCCGTGATCACCTTTAATTAAGGTGGTACTCAGTTTATTGTATCCTTGTAGTGTATTGCTTTTTATTAGTAAGTGTAGTGTACCATTCTTGTTGGTGATTCTATTAAATAAATAAATAAATAAATAAATAAATTATACAGTTTTGTTTTACTTACATTTTGCGTGTTCGATTTTAACCACTTACTTACTATCTGATAGATCGTCTCCTATTAACAACTTGTTAATATACAATCTCTTATTTTACACTCCTATACATTCCCAACAACAAAAATGGAATCAACACAAACATTAAAATAGACACATCTTGTACAGATAACTTCTTTAATTCTTTGTTAGTCTGGATAAAAGGATTCCCCTCAGCCACTGATAAGCTTGACTCAGTTGAACTCTACCTGACCTCTTCATTCTTCATTAGCTACTTAGTACCTACATACATTGTTATTTATTAACAACTGTAAGTCGTGATCTACTTGATACCTACCCCTCTAAGCCTTCCATTATAGTCGTAAATTATCTACCTTTCGTCGTCGTATCAATTTAAGGTAAAACTATCTAACGGATTTGGATGAAAGTTGGCACATAGATAGATTATACTCTGGAATAGCATATAGGCTTTTTATCCCGGGAAAATATAAGATCCTTTGGGAACGCCGGTGAAACCGCGGGGCGTAAGCTAGTTATCAATAATCATTACCATAGCAATTATAATAAATAGCGTAATGCTATACGAAGATATGACAATTTGAAGTTTAGTTTTTTCAGGTGATGATAGCTCAGTGGTAGTGACGTCAAATGACGAGACGAAGGTGTTCCCCGCGGCTTCACTCGTTACCGGGAATTAGTTTATAACCTTTGGAGATAATGTAATTTCCCATTAGTGAAAGAATTTTTCGAATCGGACCAGCTACTCCGGAGATTAATCAAACAAACAAACAAATCTTCAGCTTTATTATTAGTATATAGATTAGTAACATTTACCCCATGTATTTTTTATTTGCTTCATTTTAAAAATCGAAAATAGTAGATTTTTCAGTGAATTTTTTTAATGAACTATTTATTAGTTAGAGAAAGAATCATTATTTGTACATTATAGGTAATTTAATTTTAATTTAATATTTCAATTATTTTGTATTGTAAATAAAATATAAAAAGTATCAGCTGAAAACTTAGCACCCGTCGGTGTGTTCCGACAGCTGCACTTGAGAGCCAGTTCCTTTCTAGGCTTTGTGTGCTTACCACCATTGGCCACATCATAACTGACCACGGTGAGATTGTGGTCAAACATAGGCCTATACATAGTAAAAAAAAAAAAAAAAAAACCATTTCATAATGGTCCTGCAAAATAACATCCAATAATTTCATCTCTAAATTCAAAATTAAACATGTGGTACCTAGATGACGGGACTCTGGGAGGCGATGTAGATACTGTTCTTCAAGATTTAAAAATATTAATAGACAAATTTCATTCCATTGGTTTAGATCTAAATTTTGCAAAATGTGAATTATTTATAACAGATGTTGTTCCGAATAAAGATCGAGACAACATCATCAACAAATTTAATAGTCTGGCTCCAAATTTAAAAATTTTAAAGAAGGAATCGCTACGCCTCCTTGGGGCCCCTATTTTAGACGATTCTTATCCGGCCTATATTGACGAACAACGTACCAAATTTGAAGAAACTTCCGACCGTCTTTTGAAAATTCATTCTCATGTAGCTTTTCACATCATTCGGTTTTGTCTATTCCTTCCAAAATGTGTATACACACTCCGCTGTTGCCCGCTTTGGAATTTTAAACATTTGCTTACCAATCTTGATGAAAGTATAAAAAATATTTTATCCCAAATTCTAAATTGTAATCTTTCGGATAACTCTTGGTGCCAAGCTTCTCTTCCTATTAGGTTTGGAGGCTTAGGCATCCGAAAAATTTCCAGTGTTTCCCTACCTGCATTTCTGTCTTCTGTCCATAGTACCGCTAATCTATTTAGTAAAATTATACACAATTCTCTAGGTGATATTTCGATTATGTACATGGCAGAGGCCAGAAATGCATGGAATATGGCCTGCCCGAATGAGGGCTTCCCAAAAAACCTCCGTTTGCAGAGGCAATGGGACGAGCCTCTTTGCAAAATTATTCAAAATTATTTATTAAACAGTGTTGATGATATCAGGTATAAGGCTCGTCTCCTTGCAACTAGCGAACGAGAGTCAGGCTACTGGTTACAGGCAACACCTTCGATTAATATAGGAACGTTACTAGATAATACCAGCTTTTCTATTGCAGTTGGTTTGCGTCTGGGCGTCTCCAGAACCGAACCTCATCAATGTCACTGTGGCGGCGGCGTGGATCGTTTGGGTCACCACGGTCTATCCTGCCGTCGTAGTGCAGGGCGTCTTTCACGCCACGCCACTCTAAACGATGTCATTCGTCGGGCCCTTGCCACCGTGAACGTGCCGGCTATTTTAGAGCCGAACGGTATCTCGCGTGACGATGGAAAGAGGCCTGACGGTATGACATTGATTCCTTGGAGTCGTGGGAGGCCGCTGGTATGGGACGCCACATGTGCTGACACCCTTGCACCCTCTCACGTCCAACATTCATCACGGGTGGCGGGCGCTGCCGCAAACGCTGCGGAAAACCTCAAGCGGAGGAAATATACTTCTCTTGGAGATAGTTATATATTTCTTCCGTTTGGGGTCGAAACTATGGGTAGTTGGGGTCAAGATGCTCGCAGTTTGGTTAGGGAGCTGTCCAGACGCCTTATTGACACTACAGGTGACCAAAGAGCTGGCACTTACCTCGGGCAGCGCATCAGCCTTGCAATCCAACGAGGTAACGTTGCCAGCTTTTTGGGGACCCTGCCTGCAGGCGGCGATTTAAATGCGGTATATTATTTATAGTTACTCTGTATATAGGTTTGATTTTGTAGTTTAATTTTAATTTAATATTTCATTATAGTTAGATTATATAAGTTATATTTTGTTGTAAATATATTAAAAAAAAAAAACATTATTTTGATAAAATAATATAATAATAAGTATAGAAGAAGTAAGTACGGACGGTAACTCCCAGTTATCTTAATTGTGTCATGACATATTAATTAGCTACTTATTTTACTCATTATTCTACGGTCGTTTTAAACAAGGACCGCAACTAATATAAGTCATACGTGATAAGGTATTATTAAATAATAATTTACTTTTATTAAGTAATAATTGACTTATAACCTTTTATGTTTACGCTGTCAACAAATTTTGGCCTGGGGGATTTTTACGGAACTCTTAACGGAAAATCGTCAAAAAGAAGATTTTTCAGTTTGAAATTTTCTTTCTACAAATATAAGAAATATATTTACCAATCATTATTTTTTACTTATAAGTAGGTAGGTAGTAAGAAGTTTTTATTTTTATTTTTTTATGTACATATTTAATGTTAGTTTAGTTTAGATTATATAGTTTTAATTTGTATGTATATATATTTTATTTTAAATAAGTTAATGTATGTAAATATATATACAGTATTTTCAAATATATAAACCATTTACCAATCATATTTTAATTATTGTATTGGTCATATTTAAAATTGCAGTAGTTGGTAAATTAGTTTAAGTAGGTGACCATCACATGATTTGTAAAAATATCATGGTTAAATTAAAATTTATAGTATTCAGTCAAAATAGCTTAGCAAATGATTATTATGAATAAAAATATTTATTAATTAAAAAAAAGTTTTTTTTTTAATAAATTATTTTAAACTTATGTTTGAAATATTAAGGCTCATTACAATGAGGAATAACAACAAAAAAATCTAATTAGTCCGTCAGTTAGATTATCAAAAAATATTGGATACGTATTTTTTATTTTGTCAAATCAATAAGAAATTACAAAGATAAGTCCCATCAAAGTGCAGGATTGGGGCTTGTGACGTCATTGTACAACTACTTTTTAGTACACCTTTTGCAGACCGGAAAATTTTAACGCACTGTATCTTCGTTATTTTTTGTTTTCGGATCAAAATAAAAAATACGTATCCAATATTTTTTGATAATCTAACTGACAGACTAATTAGATTTTTTTGTTGTTATTCCTCATTATCGCTCTGTCGTATAGTTAGGTAAGTACCTACCTAAGTTGAATGACGTTGCGAAGGTCGTGGTTTCGAATCTATTCGAAGGGAGATAAAAAAGGATTTGTAAGGTATTATTCAGCTATTAATTATATCAGTGGTCTTATGAGAGGTGTTCCATGATTTTGATCACATGACTAAAAGTAGAAAGGTTTTTTTTTACGTATTAATAGGCCTGTGTTTGACCATAATCTAATTTATTTCTCGTTTATTGAATAACTCTAAATAAATGAATCCTAACATTAATAAGAACATAGATTACACAATTTATTTGTCAAGGGAGTATTGTCTCGCGCAATATGATGTAGCCAGTAAATCTTTTGTCTCACAAATTCAATGGCGCGCAAGTTAAAATCATAATGGACGAGATAGATCACGAAAATACAATTTGTACTGGAACTAACAGCGCAGGGTAATTTCCTTTAAAAACACATTATACTTAGTGAAATTGTGGTCAAACGCAATCCATTGTGAAAAAATGACAATCTTTTTTAGCAGACGTTAAACAGCCATATTTGGAAGTCCGTAAAAAGTAATGAAATGTTATGTGGGTCCAAGTCAATTTTATTGCTCGTAATAACAGAATAAACGTTACTCCATATTGAAGAGTTGGTGATCTCAGGGTTGTATGTACAATAATCTCTGATTAATAACATAACATAAATAAATCAATTAGGATTACCTATAACAAAATAAACTAAAAACTACTATATAAAATTGATTAAACTAAATGAGAAGGCATCGTTCCCAGAATACTAGCGGCATTGCCACGTTGGATGGCAATGCTGATTCTCTGACCCAAGTATACGCCAGCATTCTGGGGGTCTAAAAAGGAAGCACAAGCAATATTGCTATGCAATTCATATCTCGAATTTACAGCAGAGCCAAATGTTTTTTTAAATATTTTTTGGTGGAAATGCAAATCATTTTAATCAATTAATTTACAAGTTAGACAAATTACACCATAATCTGCTGTAAATTCGAGATATGAATTGCATAGCAATATTGCTTGAGCGGCCGTTTTAGTCCCCCATGTCACGAGATGCTTCGACCAGGCGTTTTGATATTTCTTTATAAAGATGGTGGCCACTCGCTCCAGTTAGGTAATAAATCTCTGAAAATTTGGACGGTGATTAAAAAATCTTGTACTATAGGTATTTAAGTTAATTCATATTTCTTGATATGAATTGAGCCCAGTCACTTCCAGTATTTTACATTGTTGTTTGAACACGAATAGGACAAGGCTTCAGGACATTATCAGGAGCTTTCAGCGTCAAATTATTATGAAAACTCTCCAGATCTAAACAATACGTACATTGAATATACAGATAACAAAAGTTTCAACAAACTTTAGCTAACAATTCTGTCAATAGAGCTCTAAGCGATAATTTGTTATTGATAATATATCTATAAAATATAATTACTTGTCCTGACTGATTCACCTATGTAAAGCCTAAACCGCTGGGACTACCAACTTGATGGCAGTTGATGCCTTTTATGTTGTAAGCATTTAATAAGGAAATGCTTTTGGAAATTTCACTCCTAAGAGGATAAAATAAGGGTTGAAAGATTGTATGGAAGTCCGTCATTTTTAAAGTAAAAAGCTACACACTGCGGCACCTTATGCGGTTTTAATAGGCGCTATTTTCCAACAAAAATGTGAACATAATAAACTCAAAAACTACTGAACAGATTTTCATAAGGTTTTCACCTATAATGAGGAAGCATTAATCACTTACTATTCATGATGGTTTTGTATAAATTGACTGAAATATGACGAATGTTATAATATGAATAGAATACGTTAGAAAAAACATTGTCCCACACCAAGTGAAGCCGGGGGCGGGTCGCTAGTACCTACCAATACAATTTTATGTTACATGTGAGAATAATTAACTGTTTGCGTATATGTGAATTAAAAAATTAAAGCCTAGCGGCCTCGTGGTCGGTATTAAAAACCCGCAAAATATTCATACCAACAACATTTTTACTTTGTCAAAATATTTTCTGTACCGTAAATATTATTTCTGCCGATACATTAATGTAAGCGCTCGCTCCGATTTAGCGCCGTCAGATGGAAAAAAAAATGTGGAGCATATTTTGAGAATCATTCGATACGTAATAAAAGGTTTTTAATAAAATAATAGCTGCTCCTCGCAATTTTATCTGCGTTCCCGGGGTAAAAAGTAGTCCATATAGTATAGTTCCAAGGTACGATTTATCTAAGTGCCAAGTTTTATCAAAATCCTTTTCATAGTTTTTGCGAGAATGATTTTGGGAATTATGAAAAATTTTCAAAACATCTTCCCATCCATCTATATAAATTTAAAAGAAATGTTCTGTCAAACAAATATATCATTCCTTAATTCCTTTGTTCATTTAAAATCAGTTGTTTAAACGTACACACAAAAATTGAGGAGTAATTGAGTATATGCAGTTACTTACTACATACAATCTCTATCGCTCGATAAAGAATCCCTCATTTTCAATTGCAAAGTCGCACACTTTCGAGAATATTCCACTGTACCCGCATTTCATTTCCACTGCCATTAAACAGATTGAGACTGGAAAAACAAGGATCTGAAAAAACTTATGTCCCGCTGAAAGTACCTAAACTTCAGAGCGCTGTATTTTTTTTAATTTTAATTAGGAAATGTAAATTTTTCAACATTTATACTTTTATGTAGTCTTGGTAGACATTTGATTACAAACATGAAGTTTTAGAAGGTTTTAGGTATATATAAATGAATTAATCACCAAAAACACGCTTTTGAAAACGCTGCACTAAACGCCTTCTGACTCCATCATCAGACCCTGAAGACTATTTGTGACTGAAGTACATCTCAAGACAATACTAAAAAACCAAACAGGTTTAGAATACCTTTATTTCGCAATGGAGTTCCAGTGCCTACCTTCTAGTAGGTACTAAATCAGCCGATCAGTACTTACAGAGGGAACTGGCTTCCAAGTTGGTGCTTGGCGACAGATTTTCAACAGCCACGCGAGCGTCTACTACAACGTGCCCTACCATCGTGCTATGGTTTACTCATTATATTTTTCTTCACCGAAAGCTCAAGCTCATTGTGGGATTCGAATCAAATCCATTGAGTACATAAAGAAAGCTACACCTGAAATACTCTAATACACGTAATTATCCGCACGTTAAAAGCTCATTACATACTCGCAACCTAGATTTCTTTGAGCCTGAACTGAAAATTTAAGTACACTTCAGTTTAAGTTCTAACTTACAGTGGACTGAAATGCTAGCTTGAAACTTAATTCAAGTTGCACTTCCCTGGATTTTTCGAGTGTCCCATTTTTTCCTGGATTCTGCGAGTGACGGCGACTACGGTGGGATTTTTTAACTTAATGAAGGAAACTCCGCGTAGCAGGTGCATTTGAAATGTTTTTAGTTACTGTTAGTTTTTTTTTTCAGTTTTGTCGCGGAAGGAAGAATCTTGATTAATTTGGTTATACTTTAATGTGGATTAAGTAAGATTCGTCTTCGTTATCCACTTTTTTGTATAAATAATTATCTGAGTGGGCTTTAAAAAGCTTGTTTTCTCCAATAAGTGTCATGAAACGAGAATGAAATACGAAACAATGTTAAAGATCCACGATCATGAATTAAAATTCCACTACGCAAAGGATTTGGCTTCCTTTAAATCTGTTGTTTATTTTGGACTGTTCATCCTTTTTTCCTACAAAGTCAGCAAAATATGTGGTTACCTTAGCTTATAGATGCTTCCGGCATTCTCCTCGATGATCTCTGAGAACCTTAGACCTTGGCGTGATATACATACAAACTTACAAATTATATTAAGGTTTGCAAAATCCTGTTTATACTCGTATATCTCAGTAAGCCTCAAAATAAAGTCTCATAAGTCATAACTCGTGCAAACTGGCGGAGAAGAGATAACTTGGAAACCTTTTATTATATATTATTATCAACTGTAACTTGGACTGCGATATGAGACAATAAAATTTGTGCGTCTCCAAGAGATTTGCTTGAACTTTGCCTATGTCAAGCTCTTCATGTTCATGGTTGGGTTTTAGTAGACAATTGGAGCCCGAGTTTGTAACTACATTTTATTAGAGAGCCTGGTTTATACCTCGCACGGGTGCAATTTATATACACGTTCACTGTTTATTGTTCTTTCTATTAAACGTATAAAAATCCATTGCGTTTAGATTTAGAAAAAGTAAGCGGAGAAACAGACACGACTTTATTTTATACTGTCTAGAGAAGATACATAAAATGTTATTTTGAATCGTAATTCAAGGCTGATACGAGGGATTATGTCGAATGCCGTGACGAAGGTCGCGGGTTCGAACCCTATAATGAGCTTGAGCTTTCAGTGAAGGAAAAAATCGTAAGGAAACCATAGCACGATGGTAGCGCATCGTTGTACTTGTCTTTGTGTATATGTACTTATAGGTATTATTAAGGGGATGATAGCTCAGTGGTAGTGACGTCGGATGCCGCGACGAAGGTCGTGGGTTCGAATCCTACAATGAGCTTGAGCTTTCGGTGAAGGAAAACATCGTGAGGAAACCATACAAAGTACCCTAGTACTTTGTAGTATCCGTCTGGTTGGCTACCACCCTCATGTTGAAAATTTTTCGCCAAGCACCTATCGGTGTGTTCCGGCAATTGCACTTGAGAGCCAGTTTGCCTTCTCGGTATTACAATACCGAGTAACAGGTCAGCAACACATTGGCAATATCTCTGGTATTGCAAATGGCGATAAGCGACGGTAACCACTTACCATCAGATGGGCCGTATGCTTGCTTGCTACCTTAGCAGTATAAAAAAAAGGAACTCCGGTAAATTATGTGTGGTATTAGTGCCTACTACTACAAAAGTATCCCTTTGTATCGCATAATTTTTTAAAAATTATTTACTTAAGCATAACTTTTGTTGGCATAATATATTTTTTTCCTGAACAGTACATTTACATTACGTACATTTATGACATACTGTTTAGGTAGGCTTAATTTTGTGCTATATTATTTTTAATACTATGTCGCATAAAAGATAAACGGCAATATAGGTAATATAATCTAGATTCTATACTGTGGCTAAGGTGCGGCGGGGTGGCCGTTGGAGAACCCGTAAGCCGCAAATATGTTTGTTTTACATAGGAAGTATTTGTTTATAATATTAAGCTACTAAATAATATGCTTGTTTATCGTTATGCTAACTTTAGATAATGGTATACACGATAATGCCTTAAAAATTATGCGTAATTATTATTATGCATGCTCATAATTAGGATAAGTAAAACTATGCCAAACTAAATAATGAAATTATATTTATGCATATCGATAGAGAACCACTACAAACATGTATGTGGTGTAGTAACAAACGGTAACATAACTACAATAATAAAAAAAAAAACTAACAAGTGCGAGACTGACTCGCCGAGGATTCCGCAAGAAGGAAAAAATTTAACTTTTTTAGTAGAGAAAATATTCTTCCATTCATCAACATACCTACGTCACGGTGAACTCTCCAACTGTAAATGTAAATTTGTAATCACTTTTTTCACATGGACAGACAGACAATGGTCGATTGACAACGAAGTGATGCTGTAAGGGTTCCGTTTTTCCTTTTGAGGTAAGGACCCCTAAATAAGTTTTTCACCAGGTAAGATTTGCAGATATAAATTACACGCTACATCACTTACATACCTCTTTTGTAACAATTTGTCACGTGAAGATAAATGTCCTGAAATCTGTATGATAAAAGCAATATTATCAAGGGCTCTTTACAAAGTGGTTGTGCTCGTCCCACAAGGGGGAGTAGGGAGGTTCTTTTCAATCTCCGCGACATGGTAGGTACATGGTGGGAACGGAAGGGTGTTTTTGATTGACGTGCTTATTTTAGTTTGTTATAAACGAAAACATTTCAATTTATTTTTGAAGTGTCTTTTCTTCGAGGTTGAATTTAAATGAAAAATTCTATTACTTATGTTATTTTCCTTTTGTAATAATATTGACTTAAATATGGATATTATTTTTAATTTTTAGGGTTAGGGCGTTTAGGGGCTCAAAAGGAAAACAACGGTACCATTATAGGATCACTCGTGTGTCTACCTGTCCGTCCGTCTGTCATAGCCAATTTGCTCCAAAACTACCGATTGAGTTGAAATTTGGTACACATACCTATGTAAGTTAGTGACCCAAACACAGATGTATAACGTAAACAAATGAATTTTAAACATAGGGGGTAAATTAGAAAATTAAAAAAAAGTTTTGCCAACCATATCGTGTGATATATCAAATGAAAGGGCTCGTTGTGGGGATCTCATTTCTTTTTTGTAATTTTAATACAAATAACTTTGAAGTTATATGAGAAAATAGGCGAAAATTTAACATTCCCCAATATCTCCGAAACTACTGGGTCTAAAACTACAGATAATAGTTCTATACTTATAGATTACAGGAAATCCAATAAGAAGTCTATGGTAATAAGGTAACATAGGAAATTATCTGTACGGAACCCTTGGCGCGCGAGTCTGACTCGCACTTGTCCGGTTTATTTATATTACCAAGGTAAAAAACAAACATACGACCCGCTTGATGGTAAATATTTATCGTTACCTTATCCTTGTGATATTCTTTCCTGGTTACCTTTGTTCACTTTACTTACCGTTGAAACATAATAAAAAATAACTTTTTACGCCAAAATATCTACAAAACGTACCTAATACATATTTTGCATTGTTTTATTTTTTTAGGTACTTATTTCTCTCAAAAGCTAAATAGGTATATTCTCCGAAAGTATAAAATAGGAAGACTAGACCGCACTCAAGTCTCGTCCATTCGGTAGAATTTTGCAACATACCTCTGCATAGTGTACACTCGGCTTAATGCATGTCCTTGCATACGTGGCATAGAGTGAGTAATCTATAGACATGACAAAAAAAATATACGTTGTCCTTATGATAATAATTAAAGGCTTTGGGACCATAAAACAAGCAAACAGTCTTTGAGATCCTAGTATTGCTAAGTTATTAGCTCTACTTGGCCTTTACAAAGAGAGTTTTCTCACTCAAAAGCATTTCTGACTTGGTTACAGATTCTTCGTATATAGTACAGTTTGTTAGTTATAAGTTTTATATAATAAAAGTTCCTTCAAAATAAGATGTTATACGAAAAAAGGAAAGTAAGGGTTACTTCATAACATTTTATTATAGACTACGCAGTAAAGGAAAACATCATGAGAAAACTTTTAAATGAAAGGAGAACTCGGAGCCATACCTAATATTATTTATATTTCCATAAAAGATTGTTGTTATAAAACTATGATTTATATAACCATGATATTATCTTGTTCTCTCTTTTTTCTCTCCTCACTGCTTTTATCCCACTATTTCATCAAAACATTTGCTCATAAATGTGTGTGTGCGTATGTGTATTTGTTCGTTATCTCTCAGTTAGGTAATTATTTATCGGAGCTAAGTGAAACTTGGCACATTAATGGATCTCTGAAAGGATAAAAATAAGAATCCTCGGGTAAAAGCACAGGGTAGAAGCTAGTGAATACAAAAACCATGTAGTGACATCTGTCATAGATAAACGGAAATATTTAGATTATCTTTAAGTTCTACACACGCAGGCTTAGTACGTCTATCTAGCGTAGCGGTTATATACTCTTTGCCTCTATGTTAAACTTTATATTTAACTAACCGTCACCTGCGGTTTCACCCGCGTTCCCTGGATAAAAGTAATGTCTTTTTCCATATCAATCTAAGGCTATCTACGTACCAAATTTTATCGATCGAGTTAGCGGCTGAGGTGTGAAAAGGTACCAAAACTCATTTTGCATTTTTAATATTAGCTAAGATTGGATGTCTGTAAATGTTAAAGTCTATGTCCCTCGTAGATACGTAGCTATACAAAACTATACACAGCCATGCCTTTAATGGACAGCGTCAAAGCGTCTGTTTGCGACTAAAAGCACGTTTCAAATGGTTTCCAGCATGAAACGTGACTGTGAATTTTGAAAGTGTCGTTTCAAATTTTGTCACATGATATGCATGAAGCAATGACTCCGGAAATGATTCTCTCCCGCTGAATTTTATTAAATAAAATACAAGCTGTTTCCCGTGGTTTCACTCGCGTTCCCGGGTTAAAAAGTATCCTATAACCTTCGGGGATAATTTAGCTTCCTATTAGTGAAAGAATTTTTCAAATCGGACCAGGAGCTCCGGAGATTAGCGCGTTTAAACAAACAAACTCTTCAGCTTTATTATTAGTATAGATATAGTATTAATTTATTAATCTTTAAATAATTTCAATCATGGACTATCTAGTTGTGGAATTAGACCCCATTACCGTTTTCTCGCAGTCAATAGGCGTAGTGATCACTTACCATACAGGTGGAATGTCTGTTTTCTCATCAATCTAGTGACAAAGAAAAAAAACACAACGACCTCACGCCCGGAATTTATATGAAAACTACATAACATATTATTCCTCATTTGCAATTACTCATTTGCATTTGCAACTACCTTCTAAAATATTTTTTTTATTAATCAATTCCTAAACGAAACTACTAAATGTCACCTAAAACAAAACATTTCCAAATCTAAGAAAAAAATCACAACACATAAAAGATAAGGGGTGCCATGCCAGTTGAACCGAGCAGTTTACGTCTCATTCCACAGAACTTTACCTTACTCTCACGAAAGAACTGCCTCACGGATTCTCCATAGTACTCTTGATACGTTTAGAAATGGCAGAAATATTTTCAACTTTTCCGATGAAATGTAGACAGAAATAATTTTATATCGTTAACATTAGCAATATATGAATAAAAAATATTATTCAATAAAATTTTGATTTTTATCTACCGTATCGATTAAGCGTTCATTCACATTTTACGATTCTACAGTACTCGATGAGTACATAACTTGTAAGTCTTTTTTTTTTCTAATTCTATAAGGTTTAAGTTTATATAAAGAGGTAAAACTTGATTTAAATTTTTAAAGTATTTTTTTCAAGTTTTAACAAATAATAAACTTGCTAGGATCCCAATATTCAGCGTAGACTTTCATAAATTTTATTCGTGTTTGCTGTATACAAAATTAAATCGTCAGTTCTAGACATTCATAAGAGTTCTATATAATGTCTCAACGTCCATATTCCGTGTTCAGTGAACTTAAACGTGTGCGAAAACGTTATCGTTACGATGACGAGTGCGATATCGTGCGTAATGTGACGCGCTCGAATATACCGCTTCGGGAATTATAGCTTGTCGTTCAAAACGTACCTAGATGTTGGTTGTGTGGAAATTCTCTTATTTACTGTCACATGTTATTTTTGGCTCGCTCACAGATTAATTGTGTAATCACAAAATCTACTTGAAATAGGTATAAAGTAGAAATTAGGCAGGTACTAGGCAGGCCTAGGTAGTTTATGAATAATATCTGCAGGCGTCCATAGGCTACGTTAACCACTTACCATCAGGTGGACTGTATGCTTGTTTGCTGCCTTAAGTAGTGATATAAAAAATATCTATAACTGTGCGCGACTCCTAGCCACTAACTCCTGGCTTAACGGATTTGAATGAAACTTGAAACAGATAGATCATACCCAGGACTAACGTATAAGCTTCACTGCTGCACTTTTTATTCTGGAAATGCGAGCGAAACAGGACAGCTAGTATTTTAAAAAGTAGCAATCGCTTCCAGTTTCTATATAGTAAGCACTCCCACTGGAGCGAGCGAGCGAGATTTATAAAGCCAGTGGTTACCGGTTATAAATTCAAGAGCACGTATGTGTGCTAAGTGGATTAGTGTTTGCCGTCAGCTATATTTTCATCACCTATTACTCTTTTAGCTATAAAACTGTTCCAAGAATAACAATATTTTAAAAAGAGAGACGTTGGTCGTGGGCTTGAATCCTAAAATGAGCTTGAGCTTTCGGTGAAGGAAAACATGGCGAAGAAACCGTAGCGGTGGAAAGATATGCAGGTACTCGCCTGGCTGATTACCACGCTCAAGTTGAAAATCTGTTGCCAATCTATAGCGGTGTGTTCCTTTGGCTTTGTGAGCACATCATCACTGACTGATTGAATGAGTGATTTTCTTGAAACATAGCTAAGAAAACTCTCGATTAAGTCACCTTTCAAATAAAATAAACCAAATTGAAATCGGTCAATTCGTTCAGGAGCTATGTGTCCACAGACAGACAGACACGTCAAACTTATAACACCCCGTCGGGGGTAAAAACAAAGTGCTTTTTACGACAGAATGCCGATAAATAGTGAGAGGTCACCTAATGTTGAGTGAAACTTTCCCTGAAACTCAAAACTCACTCATAAAATGAGCTGGCCATAGGTATTTACTTGAAAATAAAGAGATATCATTAGGTACATCAAAATAACGTAGTGAGATCCCTTATAACTATTCGACGACGGACCCGACCGCAATAAAATAATTACACTTAAAGGTCGTTAGAGATAATTCCTGTAAAACTTTATACAGGTTGCAGCAATAATGTGTAGTTTAAAACATGTTGCAAAGAACGATTGTGTGTATTGTTTTGTACGTTTATTTGAGCATGAACAAAATTTATTATGTTTTAGATTTGATTTTAAATGTTCAAGCGAACTGTCGCGAAGCGAAGCAGGTAAGCAGAATTGGAACGTAAATAATTAAAAACAAAAACGTTTTTAATGTTGGCAACTGTTGTATGGAGACAAATGATGAAATAAGGGTAAAGCTATATGAGGAGACAGAAAGAAAAGTAGGGACAGAAGTCCCATCAATATTGTTACGTCTATTTTAAAAAAGATAATATGACGATACAGAGGATTAATTGAATCGAAAATCGATTAACTGCCTAAGTAAATAATGGTTACAGAAATAACTTTTGCTTATCGGAATTAGAAACAATTACTACCTGTTCCATGACTTGACAATCGCTTAACTTGAGTGCTAAATATGTAGGTATAACCTATTTCCCATGAGGCCCGAAAGGAACTGCATATGAATTCCTTTCGGAAATAAAACCGCCTGTACGTAACCGTAGGCGTACATATGTGGTCTCATGAATATTCTGGTCCACTATGAGATTTATTAGGGCCGGTTTTCCGCCTTGGCCTGGATTTATGCCGGTACGGACGGACGGACGAGTGAGACGGACCGGACGAGCGGAACCATCCTGACTTGGATTTAGATTTGTGACGCTACCATTAAACTGGGATCTTTAATAGTTTTAACTGAAATTGTGTCCGATTATATCAATCCGATGATAATACAATAATATGGTGTCATTGACCTGAGCTGAAGATAAAATAAAAAAATAAATAGACCGCCATAACACTAGAAAAGAGGTGATGATCCTCAAACGGCTGAGCACATTTTTTTAAACAAAGACACCTTTCAAACAAAAAAAAAACTTTATTAATATTGGTTCCTATGATGCCACAGACGGACACACTACAAACTTATAACACCCCTCGTTTCGGGTGTTAAAAAAAGGTTCTTATTATTTTACATTGAATAATATTAGTAGGATCTGTGACCAATATCCCATTCGATTATACATTTAATAGAGATTAAGGATTTAACATTTCATCAAAAGGTTCCTCGCGGGCTTTAGAATCTGTTAACACAGAGATTAGTTCATGTCATGCAAAGTCACGTAATATCATCTGAATTATAAATCAAGCATAAAATTAGGCTAAATATTCGTGACCTAATTAAATTGTTTAATTGAGCAATTGTTCGTACGAAATCCTGTAATTTCGGAATTGGTTTCGGAGTCTTTGAGAAATTAAGTCGCTATTACCACAGAGTAATAATATACTCTATTACTCAGAGGAATTAAGAATTAATATCTACATATCACAAAATCTATATATATAAAAGAAAGTCGTGTTAGTTACTCCACTTATAACTCAAGAACAGCTAAACCGATTTAGCTGAAAATTGGCAGGGAGGTAGTTTAGAGCCAGGAGAAGGACATAGGATAAGTAGGTAGGGGTAGGTAGGGTAGGTAGGTAAGGTAGGTAGGGGTAGGTAGGGTAGGTAGGTAAGGTAGGTAGGGGTAGGTAGAGGTAGGTAGGGGTAGGTAGTTAGGTAGGGGTAGGTAGTTAGGTAGGGGTAGGTAGTTAGGTAGGGGTAGGTAGATAGGTAGGGGTAGGTAGAGGTAGGTAGGGTAGGTAGGTAAGGTAGGTAGGGGTAGGTAGTTAGGTAGGGGTAGGTAGTTAGGTAGGGGTAGGTAGTTAGGTAGGGGTAGGTAGATAGGTAGGGGTAGGTAGATAGGTAGGGGTAGGTAGGGTAGGTAGGTAAGGTAGGTAGGGGTAGGTAGTTAGGTTAGGGGATGGTAGTTAGGTAGGGGTAGGTAGTTAGGTAGGGTAGGTAGGTAAGGTAGGTAGGGGTAGGTAGGTAGGTCCCAGTTTTATTTTTGTTCTCAGGGCAGGACAACGACTGCCGGGTCAGCTTGTTGTTATATAAAACTAAATATAAAATCTGTCGTATGGCCGATGACAGATTGCTTGGTATTTGATTACTAGTGTAAGCATCTTGGGCCATAAGTCCATCAGTATCAAATTATGTTCACATCAGAGGGAAGACCATAAATAAGTTTAAAGAACTTCTATTCTAACCAATTCACAGACATGCTAACACAACCACTACTCGAGGCAGCGCACAAGAATACGGGCCGCCTGATGGTAAGCGGTTACCAGTACCTATATATAGACGCTTGCATCACCAAGGAGATCACTCCTGCGTTGCCGACCCTCCAAAAATCTCTTTGCACCCTTCTCGAAGAACCCCATGCTGTATTTTCATAGGAAAACCATGGCGGGGAGTTCATTCCACAACTTGAGTGTCCGCGATAGAAAGCCATTTGAAACCATACTAATTTTAGTTCCAGGGTGTGAGGATGGACTCCCCGTTGATGGCGAGAGGTGCGAAGGTATAACGTAGCCATAGGTATAAAATTACTAATTCCAAATATAAAGTTGTAAGCTTTATTTTATTTCCTGAAGTACCTAACGTTGTTTCATAAATAAAACCATTAGGATAAAAACGCACAAAAAATTGTGTCATTTGACACATGAAATTATCTACAGCATATACCTATAGTAACGGTACTGATATACTCCTTTAAACAGAAGCCTCTAATCTCCAAAGCGACCACGCTACAATAATTAATTATAATAAGTGGGCAGCCACACAATACGTAGGATTAATCCCTCCTTGCCAACTCTTAGAAAACTTCTTGGTCTTAATTAAATAAATGTATTTGCTCGAGGAAGGGGATTTAAGTCGATTATTTTACTCGCTGAATTCTTGGCGCCCACGATTTACTAGGAGTGAACTCTGTGTTCTCGATTCGAGATAGGTATATAGAAAACTTTTATTCAGCTTAAAAGTTGCACAAATCCATAATCTTTCACTCTTTCACAAAAGCATTTCCATATCTTATTTTATTCAGGTAAATTATACCACCCGCGCCCGTAAAATAAAATAATCTTATTGTTTTAAAAATATTTATTTTTACAATTCATCATTTAATGTAAAAAACATATTTTAAATAAGAAATGGTAATTATAAATTATTTTACTCTTTGAAAAAAACATCGGAGAAACTAAAAAGTTAAGAAAAATATTTATAATAGTTTATTTTTCATTTGCAATTCATTCCATCTTTATAAAGAAATTTCAAAACGCCTGGTCGAAGCATCTCGTGACCAGAATGCTGGCGTATACTTGGGTCAGAGAATCAGCATTGCCATCCAACGTGGCAATGCCGCTAGTATTCTGGGAACGATGCCTACTGACAGCGACTGTTTCATTTAGTTTAGTAATTTTTATCTAAGTAGTTTTTAGTTTTTTTTACTTTGAACTTATTTGAAAATACAATTCAATTAATTATTTTATCTTAAACGTTTTCCATTCGAGAACACATAGTAACAGTTCCAAACAATTTGATCATGATGATAGCCAGATGAACGCGATTGCTATCTCTCTGCAAATTTACATAAAACAACGGATAATTTGTCTGCCTGTTAAATAACAATTTATTTCCATCGCCGATATTTTGCTAACGAAAGAAAATTTTGTAAGTTCACAGATCTTTTCAATTTACTTTGTATTTGCATTTATTATCTATGAATATTCGTCTTCTTCTATATCCTGATTTTTCCTAATCTTTGATATCATAATTACATTACAATCTAGAGTGTATAACTATTTTTTGTATTAAAAACTGGCTACCCATCCCAGCTCCGCAAGGCTTCTAGATAATCAATGTTTATGTTGCTGAAAACTCTATGAAAATCTCTACAGTGATTTCTGGGATTAGACCGAACAAATACAAACTCAACGCAGTGGGGGACTTTAAGGCGACGATATACGAGAAATTATCATTCATTCTTTGTAGCAAAAGATTTGTAAAAAACAAATTATATTCATAGGTACTAAAGAATATTTGACGAGGAATAGTTTTTTTTTTAAATTTGAATTTTTCATTAGTAACGTGAGAAAAGTCGAAATCGAAACTTGAAATATTAACATACCTATATTCTAGAGAACTAATAAAAAGGGAATAGATTTCTTATAAAAAAGGCTTAGTATTTTTTAGAAGACAAAACCAACATTTTACTAAAAGTGGGCCTCGCCTGTCTCGATTGTCCCCGTCAGTCTAATAACGGACGGAGTAATACGCGGAGAGTATCCTCATAAATAATGCTATTGAATGAAAATCTTGAATTTCTACTATTTTTCTATTATATAATATACTAGCATTCGCCCAGCGGTTTCACCCGCATTAGAGATCATGAACAACCCCGTTCTCAATTTACCCAACCAAATAATATATAGGTCAATTTGTTCGTTAGTATATTCTCATACCTTGAGAACCACAGTACAGATTATGAAGCGCTTTTCAAAGATAGGTATCCTCTTAGGTTCAGGTTCCTAGAGGAAGGTTTTAGGCTAGTAAATATCCAGGGACATTTAGATATAGTTGTTCTGTGACGATTGAATGCTACATACCTGAATATATTTTGCAAGTGGAATTCAGTTTTCACGTCTAAACACTGGTTAAAAATTAAAATCCATGATGTAGCTTACCTAAGTTTTTGTTATGTAAAAAAAAACAGTCAAAGGTTCAGAACCATACAGCCTTCTTATATTTTTTTATTAAATTTGTAGGTATATTGAATTCATTATGTGTTCGATATTGTTTCTTTTTTATAAGCTTCGAATGGCATGAAAGAGACAGTGTTTTTCTTTCTTCTTTCTTTCTAAACGTTCAAACAGTGTTAAATGAAAATTGGCAGAGCGGTAAACCCGGAAATAAGTAGGTAGGTATTTTTATTTCAGGACTTGTGAGAAACTAAGAACAGTTTCTAAAATGATTGTCTCATACAATACAGATGTCAAGAACTACCAACATAAACCTATCCATGATTAATCTATCTATCTATACTAATAATAAAGCTGAAGAGTTTGTTTGTTTGAAAGCGCTAACCACTGGAACTACCATTCGGATTTGGAAAAATCTTTTTGCAATTGAAAGCCCAATTATTAAGAATGGTTTTAAGCTAAATCACGCTACGATCCTTCAGAGCCGAGCAATAATGAAAAAACGCAAAGCGGGAATCATGTATAGCGCGGTATGGTAATGGATGACAGCGATCGCCCGATGTAACCCGAGCAATACCGAAAAGAACCGAACTATGCACGACTTCACCTGAAATACGGGTGAAGTCCTATACGTAATTAGTTTGATGATAAACTGCTTTTCTGCGTTTAATATTTTTAAGTTGAATTGTTGTAGATACCTATTACGGATTTCATAGAAACAAATACTCTTTTTAAGGTTATAGGCTACTTTTAATCCCGGTAACGCGAGGGAACAGCTAGTTATTTTATATAGACTAAATGCTATATTTTTAGAAATTTTAAATCACTTGTTTGAAATATTGAAGAAAAATACCTATAAGATTTATTACTTTATTTTGGCATGAAAGTTGAGCAATACTGTGAGTGGAAGGGTTCTCAGTGTGCTTTAAACAATGCTTGCTATGGGATAGCTTATATTCATAAAATATGCTACTTATATGAATAGCGTAGCCTTATTAAAGTCTGATGAATTTTTTTAAAAATCATATAAATATCTATGACTAAAATTTAGAATAATTTTGATTTCTATGTTGTTACATTTGTGTTAATTAGTCTTTATTCAAAATTTTGGATCATTTTCTCAAGTAATTGCAAAAATATTAAAGGGCAAAAATGAAATATTTCACCCTCTATAACATTTTATTGCTAAATAGTATTACAAAATGCTTTAGGATTATTATAGTGCTTGCTATGGGTAGCTTATAACCAGAAATTCGTGGTTGTTAAATGAATAGGAAAAGCGTTATACAGGTTGATAAAAAAAAATTAAAAATGTCATAAAATTGTCTATGATTAAAAAGTTTGAAATTATTGATGTGCATCTTGTTACAATTATGTTACATGGTCTACACCCAAAATTTTAGATCCCTAGCACAACTAATTGCAAAAATATTAAGGAGACAAAATAAAATTTTCAACATCTATAACATTTCATTACTAAATAGTATTGCAAAACGCTTTAGGATTCTTATAGTGCTTGCTATAGGTAGCTTATTTCCAAAAAATCATGCTTCTTAGTTGAATAGTTCTTGCGTTATTCAGATTCATAGAAAATAATTTAAGGTGTCATAAAATTGACAACTATGAAAAATTTGAGAAACACTGGTTTGAACATTGTTCCAATTGTATTGATTAGTTAATATTCCAAATTTGAGGTCCGTAGCTTTAGTCATTACAAAAATATTAAAGTGCAAAAATTGTATATTTCACCCTTTATAACTTTATGCCACATGAAAAGTTTGAGAAACTTAACAGTACAAACAGTTTCAAAACAAATACTGTAGAAAGTTTATATTCCAAAAATCAAGCTTCTGCTATGAATATTAACTGAGAAAAACAGGATGCTAAAAGTAAATTTTCAACATTTTTACTTTGTCTATGGGCAAAACTTTGACAACAACCGAAACCAAAAATTTGTAGTATTTGTATATTATAACGAGTATACGAAATTTCATTTGCCTATCTTCAGCTGTTGCAGAGATATAAGAGTTTGAAAAATGCATAATTTCCATCGGTAATATCTTCCTCGAAGACTTCCACATTAAACGGTTCAGCGGGATGTTTACCCAAAAAACCGCTACTCTTTTATATATATAGAATAATACCTCTATCTACAGTAAGTAGGTACCTACGCCTAAGGCATGATTACTACCGAACCTCTAAATTCACTTTTGCCTTCACTTCCGCAAGTAAGTCACAATCAGTGAGACAGAACATATATATAAATCAACAGTAACTTCCTCATGTAACTTCAAATAAACAGACGCTCCAGAATACGTAACAGCTTGGAATTAAATCAGAATCCAATAGGAAAAGGTCCTTATATGTGGGTACAATTTTCCACTCGGCAGCGTTCTTTAAAGCATGAAAGCAAATAAACCCAGTGTCGAGGTGAAGTCTTTGTGGCGTTCCGTGAGAGTTTATTTAATATTTTGCATTTTTTATTTTGACTTTAATAAGAACGACCTCTGTTTGTTTTTATAATTTAAAAATATTTCCTGCATAAATGTCGTATACAGTGGCCACTCGAGAGATTTTTTTCTTCAAACTTTTGAAATAGGTTATGGTTTGCCTATTGCCACTTCAGCTAACTCAATCTTTGTTCGCAACTTTTGTTCTCTGATAAATAGCCCCATGATGGATGGATGGAAATTACCTATCCAGATAAAATAGCCTAACCTAGTATAATTGTACCGAATAAAGTACCTACATGTTAGATATGCTTCCAAAAGTATTAGAATCGCTATTTTACTGCAAATTAAATATCATAAGATTTATAAGTATTTTAATGAATATTAGTAGGATACATATATTATGTATTTTTGGAATCCTGTTGTTTTTGATCTTGATTATTTTACCAAAATGTTTAATTAAATATCTACTCTAAATGAGATTTATAAAAATAAACGCAATAGAGAGAAAAATAATCAATTGCGTCGAATAAATATTAAATTTATTCAAACTCAAATATTGTACGGAATCCGACGCCGTTTAATAAAATGTTTGCTTATTAGGTTCGTGCTTAGTGGGTGTTTGTATTTTTCGGTTCACTGGTGATGCGGAGAAGCGCATAGACACGAGGTAGACATATCCATGTGCAGAGGTATATCCTACTATCCTATTTTAATATTAAAAATGCGAAAGTTTGTGAGTATGGATGTATGTATGGATGATTGTTACTCTTTCACATAAAAAATACTGAACGGATTTGGATGAAACTTGGCACACATGAAGATCATACTCTGGATTAACATATAGGCTACGTTTTTATCTCGAGATGACATAAGATACCTCGGGAACGCGGGTGAAACCGCGGGGCGGAAACTAGTAGATAATATTACCGTGTGGACACAAGACATACACGGACTGTACGTGACGTCATATAAAGTAGTCTTGACTTGGTTATATAATTTTCTTAGTAGTTACATATGTACCAATCCAAAGAGAACATATCTCTACAATTATATTATAAATAATAAATAAATATCTTGTGACATTCTTCACACACGGTTATCTGATCCCAAACTAAGTAGAGCTTGTACTATAGGTATGGAAACCAGATAACTGATATACTACATACACTACTTCTTTTTTTGTAAATACATACTTATATAGATAATTACACCCAGACTCAGGACAAACAGATATGTTTATGCACACAAATGTTTGTCCTGGATGGGAATCGAACCCACGACCAGCAGCTCGATAGGTGGCGTCTTAACCAACTGCGCCAACTGGCCTGTCGATCTATCTTACTAACTATACAAATGCGAATGTTTGTTGGTGTGTATGTTTGTTATCACTCACTCTGTTGGACTATGGACTACACTATTTACGTAGTTGCTTGGTGCGGGTGACGGTAGCCAGAGAGATATGAAAATGAATTATATGACATTGCAATAAGTTTCATAATATACTGAATCATAGATTACACAGACCCGCATCAAGTTGCAAAGTAAATAGTGTAATATGGTTTTTTGTAGAGGTTTGTCATAAAACTACAAGTCTCAAATTGTCTTTTTTACTAAATTGCAGAACGAAAGACTTTATTTTTCTTTGCCAGTTGCCAAAGTGGATGCGGTCTTCGTACTGAATTCGAGATGTAGTTTTCCTTCGCAGTGCTCTTCTCAATGATTGTTTCACATTGAAAATTTTACAGAAACTTTCTAGTAAAATATGTACATACTGAAGGCTTTTTAGGTATCTATACATAATGATTACATTTATTTATGTAATTCCTCACTTACAATACAATTTATTTTGATATCGATATATATATACCTACTTACATTTCAGTATAACTTAAAATCTAAATATATAAAAGCAAAGCGTGACTGACTTTACCGATCGGACTGAAATTTTCCATGGAGATAGCTAAGACTAAGCGCATCCACTAAGAAAGGATTTTTAAAACCCCTAAGGGGGCTAAATAGGGGATCATGGGTGAAACTAGGTGGAGCTATTTTATCATAGAAATTTGATACAGTTAACACAAATAATTTGTGTATAAACTAGAGGCCTACATTATTTTTATTTTTTTATGTCAAGAGATTGATAAACAGGCTGACGGAGTACCTGATGGTCAGTGGTCAGCGCCGGTTTTAGCTCTACTAGCGTCCTGGGCGATATTCCACCGCGCCCCCTCCTATATCTTCGTCAAAATGAACGCAAACTCTTTCTAAAGAAAATTAAAAAAAAGATAGATAAATTGAACGCTGCGTTACATTCTAGTGGTCCTATAGCGATTTTGTCGTTAGACTTAGTGAATTTACGAGTAAGTAGTAGGACTCCTCCTTTACATCTGGCGCCATGGGCGGTCGCCCAAACGCGCCCTACCCAAACGCCGCTACTGTCAGTGGTTACCGCTGCCTATGGACATTTGCAAATATTGCAATACCAGGGGAATTGCCAATGTGTTGCCGACCTTGAAGAGCTTTTTTCACGCCCCTTATGAAGAACCCCATGTCGTAGCGCTGAGAAAAAATCGTGATGGGGAGCTCATTCCACATTCCAATGGTCCGCAGTGGCGCTCGAGCTCGGTTTCAAATAATAACTAACGTACCTACCTACAGTATGACACAACTTAGATGTAGCATCGGCAAATCGTATATTTACACTTCCGATTTACACAACTAATAAAAATCATTCATTATCGCGCCCCACAAGATGGACCGAAGATCTTGTGAGGGTCGCGGGAAACCGCTGGATGCAGGTAGCGCAAGACCGGCCATCGTGGACGTCCAGCAGTGGACGTCTTTCAGTTGACATGATGATCGCGCCATTCAACGTTCAACAAGATCATTTTCGCCTATAATAAACATGGATAATGTTGTAGGCGCACTCTTTTCGGGAATGATCGATTTTTACGAATTTTGCCGATACTTCATCTAAGTTAGGTAGCATTAATATTTTATCATAACATTGATTTAGGACGTAAGCCCATTACAGTAGTGTATCATAATTGAATAACTGTCAATAACAATAATAGTACCAACGTTAATATTCGAATGTTTTTCCAGTAAATGATTGAATCGGAGGAAGACGTCAAATCAAATCAAGTGCGCAGAGCCAATTTGATTATTGTGAGTCGCGATTTGCCAAGTTAGTGTATCTACGTGACGGCAGATGGATTAATTTAGTAAAGTATGCCACAACTTAATGTTGGGACTATGGAACACTTTTATATTATTCTTGATTATTAAAAGGATGCTCTCCGCGAAAGAACACTTGGCCGGTCTCATCTGGGTTCCTATTTCAGGGTATAATCTATTTATGTTTCAAGTTTCATCCAAAGCTACTGAGCTAAATGATAATGATGAGTTTATATACTTCATCTCATCTCACTTATATTACAAACTAGCGTCCACCCCGCGGTTTCACCCGCGTTCCCGAGGGATCTTATGTTTTCCCGGGATAAAAAGTATCTTATATGTTATTCCAGGTTATAAACTATCTGTTTTCTAAATTTCATATAAATCCGTTCAGTAGTTTTTGCGTGAAAGAGTAACAAACATAGGCACAAACTATCGCATTTAAGTATAATATTAGTAGGACTAACGTCGTATAAAACTAATATCGTAATTAATATCAGTAATGGTAAAAGTTCACAATATCGCAGTCGCCATTTAGTTGCGTGGAAGAGTTTACCAACTTCCAGGAAAGTGGGTTCCGCTTATTGATTTACCGGAACGAAGACCGTAAAGAGGTTTGTTGGAGGGTTACTATTACTCTATAGATTGAGAGGAAACTTTCCGGAGCTTCTTTCACAACAAAAACTCGGGGGAAATACAATTAAGCATGTTTGGTGAAGAAAAAACTATAACTAAATTACGCTTATAATCCGATGGTAAATTTGATTCTTGAGGGTAGAAAGTAGAAAGAGCTTTTTCGAACACGCTCTATTTACTTTAGTGCTTTTCGCATCACTGACGCTACAAGATCGGAGGTGCGGCGAATTGTTTATATAACCAGTACCTACTACTGAAAAAATCAAGTCCCTTACTGATAGATGAAATGAATAAAAAAAAACATTTGACTGAGGACACATCTGAGATAAAAAAATCTCTTATTTTTTTAAAATTTTGATTTTGTTATTCTAGTGAATTATTGCGAATGAGGTCTCTATGTTACGATACTCTAAATTACTCTACCCTGGGACATTCTTCACACACGGTTTCTGATCCAAAACTCCAACCGCGTTATAGTTTCAAGGCGATGATAGCTCAGTGGTAGTGACGTCGGATGCCGCGACGAAGGTCGTGGGTTCGAATCCTACAATGAGCTTGAGCTTTCGGTGAAGGAAAACATCGTGAGGAAACCATAGCACGGTGGTAGGGTACTTTGTAGTACCCGCCTGGCTGGCTACCACCCTCAAGTTGAAAATTTGTCGCCAAGCACCTACCGGTGTGTTCCGGCAATTGCACTTGAGAGCCAGTATGCCTTCTCGGCATTGTAACAGGTCAGCAACACATTGGCAATATCTCTGGTATTGCAAATGGCAATAGGCGACAGTAACCACTTACCATCAGGTGAGCCGTATGCTTGCTTGCTACCTTAGTAGTATAAAAAAAAAAAAGTTATAAGTCCAAGAAGTACCTATTATTTCTTCTAAATATTTTAATTATGACTGTTAAATTCGTGTTTAATCCCCGTATTCACCATAAAGCATGTTTCGCCTTTACTCCTTTGTCAACGTCAAGAAAGGTCGATGTTTCAACTTGACGTATTGACCAATTTACTTCATTCCAATAAGAGATAAAAGCGAGCAATTTGTATTCGAGACATTGGGCTTAAGGGCAATGTATCACGCAGCTTTAATATTTAATTCCTGTGCTCATTTAATGGTACCATTTTAATTTTGGATAGAGTAGGCCCTTAAAAGGTTTATGTCGGTTATTTATGTTGACAGTACAAGTTGAAGGCGGATCATTTGATGTAAATTGTTGCTTTTAGCTGAGCAAATTATGTGTCGCCGTTTGTAGAAGCTTTTTATTTTAATTGATATCGTTCATCTTATATTCAGTTGCTAAAATAAATTCACATTTCATGAACTGAAAAATATATTTTTTGTATCATAGTAGGTACTTCATATTTTTTTCGCTAACATCAAAACAGTGTCAGTATTTTAACTGCATATAGTTTTCCATATAGTAAAATGTTTTAGGGTTTATGTAGCTGAAATAATTATTTTAAATTGAGTTAATAGTTCCAACGATTATGTATGTATGGAATGGTTATGTAGGCATTTATTAATTAAAAAGAGGTAATTATTTTTTTCTTTACCTACTTGCCGTGCTGAAAAAAAGTTTACTCACTTTCCGATGTTCAATTTTGAAATTTGGTTCACATATAATACTGTAATAAAAAAAAAAAAATATAGTGTCATGGAGCCGAATAACAAAAGCTTCGCCTTAATTATTATTTTATATTTAATTATTTCTTGTATGTATTGTAGGTATGTATCTGATGGCGCCGATCCAACGGAGGACCCGGAGTCTCCATGACATGCACAGCGGTAGTAGGCCACCGGGGTGGTTTTAGTGGGTAAAAATCCCACATAACCTGGTTACACTCCTCTTTGTAATCAGGTATCTTTTGAAGATTCCCAACTCGTCAATAAAAAAAAAAGGTTTGTATCTGATACTGTTAATTCAATTCTTATAATTATTTTATCTGCACAATCCCAGAGGTAAGTAATTATAAACATGTAAATATTTCTTGTTTTGCTAAAATATTTTCTAAAGTACGCTTAAAAAATTATGATCATTCCAGTTACATTTCTAGCTCTGAAACTTTGCTCTGAAAACATTCATTCAGTAATGGATTGCTCGACGGCTGACGAATTCATCCTACCAAGATTTGAGAGGCTTAAATACATGGCTTAATAGCACGCATATGTTTTATTAAAACGTTCAACTCTCAAGTACTGAGTTTATCTTGGATTGAGTTGGATTTTAGAACATATATAATCCTTAATTTCTTGGAATAATTAAAATTCAGTGAGGCATTAAGTGAGGATGTAGATTATAAAACAGGGCTTCCTCTTGTGCCATGTACACTGAGGTATATTACTACGTATAGAGAAGACGCCACTTATAACCACTATGTTCCGTTCAAGTGCAGCCATCCGGCCCCACTTCAAAGCGCCATGAAAATCACGCCGATTTCGTCTTTTTGGTCGCGAAAAAATTACACCATAAAAGCGTTCTAGCGCTTCGTGTTTGGACTGACTGGTTACACGACTAATTATTGTTTCAGCGCTGCGGCGAATATTATAACAAAATGGAGCATAACCTTTGCTTACGATATCTTCTCTATACTTACGTAGTAATATACCTCAGTGGCCATGTATAGATATATCATGCCTCTAACTAAACCATGTTAAAATGTTGCATAATTTGGTGCCAATTATGTTGCTCATATCTAACTAATTATTTTTTTAATCACGTTAAGTCTCTTTCTTTCAAACTTTATTAAAAAGGGATAGAATATATTTTAAACTATAACTAACAATAGGACTGACTGGACTTTTCTCATATTCGTTATGTTTTTTTATTAGAGAGTATAGTGAGATTGAATTATATTAGTTTGTAAAAACTCTTCAATATATTATTATTATTTATTTTTTATATCAGAAGGTTGACAAGCAGGCAGGCTTCCTGATGGTAAGTGGTTACCGTCGCCTATTACCAGAGGTATTGCCAATGTGTTGCCGACCTGTAACAATGCCCTCAAATGCAATTGCCGGAACACACCAGTACTTAGGTGCTTGTCAACAGATTTTCAACTTGAGGGTGGTAGCCAGCCAGATGGGTACTACAAAGTACCCTACCACCGTGCAAACAAGAGAGAAGAAGAAGTTAATAATTTTTTACCACTGATTTTTAAACAAAAAAGCATAAATATTTTTTTATAAGAATCTGAACAACTTTTCGTTCAAAAATACCAAACTTTGCAGAGAATTGCCAAATTGTCGTTCGCAAACGGAATTCGAACCGTAAATTATCGCTGCCATTGTGAACAGATGTATCGAATGCGTCCGGCACGAGGTCATTTTATACCATTCAACGTATATTGAAATTATGCGTACAGATTGCCTGCCAATATGTTAACACGATATTAATAGCGGCTGAACGCAAAAAATGAGTTTTTTTTTTACATTACATTTGGGGCTTTAGACTTTAGTCATTACGTCCCACCTCAGATCGAATGGCCCACAGTGTATAGGTACCTATCTCTCAATATTTTCATTTGCAAAATGTATGCAAAACAAGAAATTCGTAAAGAAAACTCATAAAGTAATTACCCGCCTGCAGCAAAAGTAAAAAGGTTCAATTTTACTTACAGGATCTTAGAAAGATTATTTATTTTAAATTTTGTACTACTTACAATGAATATCATCATCATCATGTCAATTGAAAGACGTGCACTGCTGGACAAAGGCCAAGGATCTCCACGATGGCCGGTCTTGTGCTACTCGCATCCAGCGGTTTTCCACGACCGTCACAAGATCGTCGGTCCACCTGCCCGCGCTGCGTCATCCGGTTCGTGGTCGCCCCACGAGCGATGTGCCCCGCCCACTGCCACTTCTGTTTGGTAACTCTTTGGGCTACAAGAAATATAATAAAATACAATTTATGTGATAAACTACATAAAACTCTGTCATATTTACAACAGAAAAAAAATAATAAAAAAAAAAAATAGAAAAGTTGTCCAAGAAGGCTGGCGGCATTTGATTTATTAACGCAGTGACATATCAAAAACAGGACAACAAACATTTTTTTAAAATGTATAAAGATTTCTTCTTCTTGTCAGCCAAGATTAAAATCCGGAAGGTGTACACAACCTCTATGCAACACATTGCCACGTTGAATGGCAATGCTAATTCGATGTCCTAAATAGACGCCAGCCCTCTTGTCACGTGAGACCCCAATAAGACGATGTGAGACCTCTTTAAACAAATGGCGAGCATCCAGCCCCCACGGCCGAGTGCGTGTTTTACCCCAAATGCCGCAAAAATGTAGGTACCCATTATCGAGGGTAGCATATTTTTGTGGCGCTTTAGACATTCTTGCTGGGCGGCAGCGCGTGACTGAAGTATCCGGAAGGTGATGGGGCCAGGGTGTCGACGCAAGTAGCATCCCAAATTATATAATAAACGGTCATATTTGAGTATTTTTCTAAGGGTATTTAAAATGTATAAGAGATTACAACAAAAATATTTTCAAATAATCTTCAAAATAATGTCAACCAACTTAATTTAGTATTAAATAAATTAAAATACACATCTTGAGTAATAAAATCACTATCTCGCTCAGAATTCGATAGAATTTTAATATATTATTTTATATTTTTAAGTAAATTTTAAGTAAAGTTATTTACGAAAATAAGCGAAAATTTACCATTCCTTCTACTTAACTCCAAAACTACTTACTGGGCATAAAATTTTGACAAAAATACAGAAAATATTTCTTTACCTATAGATCTATACCTCGCGCATCGAAGGTTACATAATAGTAGTTTATGATACTGTTGCATAATAGGGGTTATTAAATACGAGTGTGAGTTTAAGTACCGAGCCGTAGGCGAGGTTCTTAATAGTATCACACGAGTTTTTAATACCTAATTATGTGCAGTATCATACAGTACTTTATCTAAACTCATATAAATAATGTAATTAAAAAAAAAAAAAAAAACCAAAAATAAAAGATATATTTAGGCAAAACCAATAAAATAAACGAACACAATAATCATATATCTAATCAAATCCGTGTTGCCAACTCCCAAAAATTCTTACCTCTACAGTTCAAGTCAAAAATTCGTCACATGTAACCACACACAAAGTAAATTTGCATCTAAAATTGAATTGATACTGATTGATTATACTATTGATAGGTCCAAAGTGTACTTTAATAGAAAAATAAGTTATTTTATAGCATTATCTTGGGAACACAACTGTACTATAATGAATCATTATACATGGGTGTGCATAAAGTGGGTCATTAAAGTACTGTTTTTGATTTCATAATAAGAACATTACGATATGAGAGTAGATAAAGATAGTTTTTACCATAGACTTCATATAGGTTACAGAACACCTATAAGTAGTCTATGGTAGAAATTATCTTTACGTAACCTTCGATGTGCGAGTCAGACTAGAACTTGTCCGGCTTTTTTAAACTTAATTCTCATATTCTTTTTGATAGATATTTGCAGCTATGTTGCATAATGCTGTAACTGAAACTAAAAGTCTCGTACGTGAAACGAAATTGTTTGTATATTGCTTTATTGTGGTAGTCGCAGATTGTTTACATAGTTCTATTCTAACTATATACATTTACTACTTATCGGTCCCCCGCGGTTTCACTCGCAATCCCGGGGTTTTTATTATTTTTCTTAAATAAAAGTAGCCAAAGCTATAACCTATCTGCCAGTGAAAATCCCGTCAGAATCGGTTCATAGTTTTTGAGATTAGCCGGAACAAACATAAATAGACAGACAAGTACAAAAACTAAATGTTTACAATATTTTTTATGACCTATTTAAGGTATGTCTATATTTCCTTCAATCAATGCCATTTGAAGTTATACTTATATCGGTAGGTAATTATAAATTACACTTAAGTTCTTATAAACTGATGCGATAAACTATTATAAATCCAACAAAGTCTACCTTAAACTTGTACAATGAAGTGACAACGACAGCCAATCCATTATCTCAAAGCAACATCTCATTTTCACAACATTATCCCTTCTATTCATATCACCCTTATTTTGTAGTCAATAAGGTATATTTCTTCCAAAAATAGGTGTAGGTTTAAAATTGTATTGGCGAATGAGATTATTGGTGGGTCGTCCATCAAATGGGACCCTTTTAACGTCTAGAGCACGCTATAAGGGTGATACAAGAGGATAGGCCTGCATTTATGAGGCGAACTGTCTTTTGCAATCTAAGGTATAACAAAATAAATCAAGTCTTTTTGTAAATCGGAAGTAAAGTCAAGACCGGGGATTAAAAGTTGATTTTGATCATTTTTTAATCTTATTACGTACTAGTTTCCGCCCCGCGGTTTCACCCGCGTTCCCGAGGGATCTTATGCTTTTCTGGGATAAAAAGTAACTTATATCGTCGGTGATACTGCAATACCGCGTAAGTAGGTTTTACTATAAGGCCGAACTTTGGATTTAATAACGTTGAAATTTTGACCTTATAGCACACGCTACTTACGCATGTTATTCCGGTGTATGATCTATATACGTGCCAAGTTTCATCCAAATTTGAGACAGAGAAAGAGTAACAAATATCCATACATCCATCCTCACAAATTTTCGCTTTTATAATATTAGTAGGATAATGATGTAGGTACTAGTAAGCACAGAATTCTTAAAAGATTAATGTATCCTATTTAAATCCTTTGAATAATTTCCAGAATGGTTTACCAAGAAAGCAATAGTTACTAGATTCTTGTGGTACTCGGCTACTCGCTACTCGTCTGTTTTCAAGTAACTTGCACAAGTTTTCCAAGTTAACGACACTGATCATTATAAGTTGGAAGAGACATCGGTCATTACCGAGGAACGAACAGATGAACTTCTGCCTGTATTTAAAAGTTTGCTTTATGAGTACTTGTTCACTTATTTCTGACTGGTAATGCCTTGGGGTTCGGAGTTTGTCGGTGGTTCAAAGAGTACAGTTCTCCTATCCAACTAATATATAAATAATAATAATTGAAGTAGCAGTGAGCGGGAGCCATCGCTCGTAGAACCGACGGCCGCTGGGGAGGTTCTCGAGTGGCAACCACGAACCGGAAGACGCAACGTGGGCTGACAATCTTGTGAGGGTTGCGGGAAACCGCTGGATGCGGGTAGCGCTAGACCGGCTATCGTGAAGATCCTTGGGAGAGGCCTTTGTGCAGCAGTGGACGTCTTTCGGCTGATATAATGATGATGAAGGATCCCGTTTCACCTTTTGGGTACGGTACCCTAAAAAAAGATTTCATCTTCCGAACCGGTATTTAAAGACAGATTCATAAATGTCTGCTATTATACCGTAGATACATGTACATACATAATCATTGATATTACCTATTCCATGTCAATCAATTTAATTCTGATTTTATCTCATTAGTAGACAAGACAAGAAGTCAACAACTTTGCTAAGCAACGAACATATCATAAAGACAAATCTTATAAAAAGGTTGTGTCTTAACAGATTGATTATATTGGTATTTCATTAAAATTATAATCTTCTCTATTTCCAGCGAATGAGAAACATTTCAATATAACAATACAATGTAGTGTGTAGCACAGTTACGTGACCAAGTGGCTCCCTGGCACTAGCAGCCCAAATGGACCATTCTCTGTCGCCATATATCTTGCACGCTCCGATTCCGTTCGGTGCAATGTAGCTTAATTTATACACGTACACTGACCACACAACTCACAGGAGCGGGAACTACATTCAGCCATTTTCAGGAATACTGCTGAAAAATGAAAATACACGTTGGTTTACGATAGGCTGTGAGAGAATTTTGACACGTTGTAAATAATGGTGGTGTTAGACAGGTTTTGCTGTTCACCAATGGAATAATCATATTATTAATAATAATATAATGGGATATTCTTCATACACGGCTGTCAGGAGTTTTAGGGTTACTTATTTGCACATTTGTTATTTACATTTTATATTTAGTTTAAATCCTACGGTCCTTGCGCCATAGCCGTAGAAAGGACACCTTGCGAAACTATAAAATTGTTGGATTTAAAATTATATTTTTTTTAACCTTGGTAAAAAGTCTAAAGAAAACTTTGTGAAGTGAGGCACCCGACGATAGCGATTTCCGACTTTATATTAAGTACTTTCGATTTAGATTTGAGATGCCATTGCTACTTCGGTCACATATTTCTTTCATTTTGGTCCCAAACCCAAAGAAAAGATCTATTATAAGATCTTTAAAGTTTGTTAGTTTAAGAATTGATTAATTACTGAACCATAGATATTTTTATACTAAACTAATCAGACGATACTAAAATTTATAAACTAATTCAATTTATAGCTAAAACGGAAAAGTCATGGCCCAAAATCATTTAAACGTTCGGAATCTAATTAAATCGGGACAACATTGGATATATTTCCTATTCCGTTGCGTCCTCGGAAAATGGTATATCCCAGGGGAGGCTTTTCTACAAGTCAAATGGATTGCTTGTTAGTGTTACACCGTTTCGATACAATTTATACTGCGAATAACTGCAATAGTTTATTTGTTTAGTTGTTTAATATTTCCTAAGATGTATTACACAAATTGTTTTTGACATACAAAGAAATGTTACCATTTCATATTCAGTTATTTTAAAAAGGTAATTGATTATTCGTAGGGTAATTTATTATTATCCTTTACCTTAGCTACTGACCGATATTTAATTATTTTGCTCACAAGCCCGGTTAGGAGGTAGGTTTCGATTCCCTTGCGAGTGTCGAAAATTTGCAGCATAAACGGCTGTATCTTTTGATTGCGATGGCTTAGAAGTTTGATTTTTTACAGCTCCAAGGGTCAATAGACCTGAGTATTTGATATGAATTTGAGCTTGATACCTCCACGCGTTCCTGAGAAAAAGGGTCTTGACAGACGGATTTCAAACTGATCCTATAAGGGTTCAGTTTTTTTACCTTTTGAGGTATGGAACCCTAAAAATACTTGTAATATCAACTTATTGCAATACAAATAAGTTGAGGTGGCCGAGGTTTTGAGTTATTTCAGATTATGAGTTATTATTATGTTACAGAATAGTGTAATAGAAGGACACTTCAGAGGTAATGCGGTGGAGTGTCTATCGGATTTATAGGTGGACCCAATTCTTGCGGGCCCAAATAACAAGACAGTGCCGAATAATACATGAGCTTGTACCTGCTCCGTTTCCAATGAATAATTTTATATATTGAATTTTTATACAGCCTTCGTGTTTGTTGCTTTGGATATTTATATTGTGTTATGAAGATGCTAAATTTATTTTCGCAAATATGTTTTATTCATAGCATTGCTATGGGTTCTTTGATTTTATTGCTTTTGATAATGCCGAAAAATACGAAATACATTTATTTTCGATTCTTCACCTATACTGTAGTTTTTGACGCATACAAATAGTTTTTCCAGATTGCAATAGGAATATGTAATATATGTTCCTGACTAATTTTTATCCAATTTTATTTTAAAATTTGCTGTTCCCCCCGAGATTTTCATATAAAAATGCCACCCTAATTTCCGACTCTACCGGTAGATTTTCCAAAAAAAATCTTTCAAGCTAACCTTGTCCTGACAATTACAAACACAAGAAAAAAAATTGCCAAAACGATCCAATCTGAAGTGATGCGTTTACATCATCATCATCATATCAGCCGAAAGACGTCCACTGCTGGACAAAGGCCTCCCCCAAGGATCTCCACGATGGCCGGTCTTGCGCTAGCCGCATCCAGCGGTTTCCCGCGACCCTAACAAGATCGTCAGTCCACCTTGTAGGGGGCCTGCCCACGCTACGTCTTCCGGTTCGTAGTCGCCAATCGAGAACCTTTCTGCCCCAGTGGCCGTCGGTTCTACGAGCGATGGGCCCCGCCCACTGCCACTTAAGTTTGGCAATTCTTCGGGCTATGTCGGTTACCTTGGTTTGCCTGCGGATTTCATCATTTCTGATCCGATCTCGCAGGGAAACTCCGAGCATAGCCCTCTCCATTGCTCTTTGGGTGACCTTGAGCCTTCTTATAAGGCCCATCGTAAGCGACCACGTCTCTGCTCCGTAAGTCATCACTGGCAACACACACTGGTCGAAGACTTTCGACTTGAGACACTGCGGTATTTGAGACGAGAAGATATTACGTAGCTTCCCGAACGCTGCCCAGCCGAGTTGGATTCGACGATTGACCTCTTTCTCGAAGTTGGACCTACCTAGTTGGATGCGTTTACATATATTTCGGCAATTGAGTTTTATTTATTACAAGTTGTCCCCGCGGTTTCACCCGTGTTCCCGGAATAAAATTTAGCCTATGTCTTCTCTATAATCATAGGCAATCTGCGTGCCAAATTTCATCGAGAAATCATTTTTTCAGCAGAGGACATCCTCATACCGAATTATGTTCTTAAACTGTATTTTAGATAACTATAGTTTGTTATTCATCTCCGAATAAATACCTAAAGCGATATTTCCATATAGTCACAGTCAATTACCTAGGTATGTCACAGCTAGATGCAAATAGCGATGTTACAGCAGTTTATGATTGCAGGCAAACATTAGAATGCTCTACTATTTCCATATTGACAGTCTCTTCAATGCTGTTCGGGAATTTTGTTTGATTTTAGACGGAATTTTTGGATGGATGTTGTTTATTGAAGTTTTTGGGTAGTTTAAGAACCATTTTTGTCACTATCAGGCATGCTGAGTGATACCAGTTCTAAGATAGGTATTTCCCATAAAAGTAGGGGGGAAATATATTCTGAAGCATATTCGGCAAAGAATTTGATTGATTACGTGTTTATAGCTCAACGATAGTCACCACTGCGCGGGCGGAACAAGCTTATCTATTTTTTTGGCGTTTAGACGCGCGAACTCTATCTAGACAGGTTTATTATCTAAGAATATTTTTTTTAATAACTAATTATGTGGAGTTTCATACACTACTTTATCTAAAGTCATGTTATAACCAGTCTGGCGTCGCTGTCCGTATTTGGCCCAACAATTTTGTTGGCATATGGCTTTTGTTTATAACAAGTAGTTTCCGTTACGCTTTTATTGTTTTTAATTTCAACCTTGACAGGAAAATATAAGAATTATAATAATAACGTTTTTATCTATACTAATATTATAAAGAGGAAAGATTTGTTTGTTTGTTTGTTTGTTTGTTTGTTTGTTTGTAATGAATAGGCTCCGAAACTACTGGACCGATTTCAAAAATTCTTTCACCTTTGGAAAGCTACATTATCCCCGAGTAACATAGGCTATATTATATTTAAAAAAAAATTAGGGATCCTTACTAAAACTCCAATAATGTAACATAAGGTGTAAAAAAATGACCTGAAAAATTCCTTACGTCGCGTGCGCTGCGAAAACTATTGATGATAGAACAAAATCATTTACTACGACTTTGCAGAACTCATCATTATCTACAAAAAGTGTCGCGACAGCATATGTCTAAATATTATAGTTATGTCACAGTAAGCAGTTTTTTATTCTAAAATATTAATTTATATATACCGCCTCTTGAAAAGGCTCTTCATTTGTACCTTGGTATTAATCCTCATCAAAATAAATTACTTTATATTCAAGACGGCTTTAATACCTTTTTATAACTTTTTGAATTATTCAATTCGGACATTTCATTCGGAAGATATCACGAGTTTAAAAATGCAAGTATTAGAAAAAAGTCGCGTGGTTGTCGCTCACCGCGCTGTAATTAGGGGTAGGTAGGGGTAGGTAGTGGTAGGTAGTTAGGTAGGGGTAGGTCGGGGTAGGTAGGGTAGTTAAGGGTAGGTAGGGGCAGGTAGGAGTAGGTAGAGGTAGGTAGGGGCAGGTAGGGGTAGGTAGGGTTAAGTAGGGGTAGGTCGGGGCAGGTAGGGGTAGGTAAGGTAGGTAGTTAAGTAGGGGTAGGTAGGAGTAGGTTGGGGTAATTAGGGGTAGGTAGAGGTAGGTAGGGGTAGGTAGTTAGGTAGGGGTAGGTTGGGGTAGGTAGGCGTAGGTAGGGGCAGGTAGGTAGGGGTAGGTAGAATAGGTAGGGGTAGGTAGGAGTAGGTAGGGGTAATTAGGGGCAGGTATCGGTAGGTAGGGTAGGTAAGGTAGGTAGGGGTAGGTAGAGGTAGGTATTAGTAGGTATGGAAAATTTAGCGGTCGGTAGAGGTAGGTAGGAGTAGGTAGGGGTAGGGATAGGTAGGTAGGTCCCAGTTTTATTTTTATTCTCTGGGCAGGACAACGTCTGCCGGGTCAGCTAGTAGTCAATAAGGACAAGATTCTCCTGCAAAAGAGTTGCTTTTCACGACTTTCCTAGATTTTCATTTTATTTGACAGCGCCGGCTGACTGGATAATGTCATGCATTTGTCGTATCTTTTTCTTGATTTCAAAGTTCCCGAAAAACCAAGAAAAGATCGAGTGATAGTATTAAAAACCTCGCCTACGTGCCGTTCGGTTTTTAAACTCATACTCGGCCTAATCTGTGATTAATGACCCCTATATTATGTATGCAACAGTTTCTAACTAAAAGGAAATCTATCATTAACCATTATTAGGGCCGGATTGACCCTCCCATGTGTTTAGATTTTAGATACAAGCCTTACAAGTTTGAAACTATATACACTGGCTTTATTTATATAAGGGCAGTATACACAGGCTGATTGCGATGGGACCGCGCGGTATTTGCGTATCTTTGCGACGCGACTAACGGGCCGTGACTGCAAACTCGATTGCCTTGGGTAATTAATGGAGCTATATGTGCTCCCTGGAGATATACTAACATATTATGTATTTATATCATAGTTTCATACTATCCTATAGTTAAAAAGGATTTATTCGGGATCTAGCTGTCCCCCGTGTCCCATGTTATCTGGATAAAGTAGCCTATGCTTTTCGCCGTTCCATAAGCTGTCTATTGTTGTAAATTTTATCATAATTGTGCCGTTGTGACGTCAAGAGTTTACAAATAAACAAATCTACGTTCCCATCTATACTAATATAATAAAGCTGAAGTTTGTTTGTTTGAACACGTCAATCTCAAGACCGGCTATCAGATTTGTTTTCTTTTTGCATTTATAACCTACTAGCTGACCGCGTTGCTTTTAGGTACATCCTCTCTCTCTTATCAAAAAAAAGATAGCTAAATCTTTTTTTGCTCGGCTCCTAAGAATCGTAGCGTGATGTTAAATAGCTTATGACCTTCCATCAATTGCAAAAATAATACTTCAAATCCGATTGATACTTACGAGATTATCGCGTTCAAACAAACATTATTTAGCTAGTTAGGTAAGATAACACCTTTAATTTGCTCTCGGCTATAGGTATGATATGTGGGTGTGTTGTGTAGTTTTGATAAGTACCTAACCTACATGATCCTTTTTTAACCCCCCACGCAAAAACGACTGGGAGTTATAAGTCCTTTATTCATGTGGTTATAAGTTTGACGTATATGTTTGTCGGTGTGTGTCTGTCTGTGGTATCTTAGCTCCTGAATGGATGGACCGATTTCAATTTAGTTTTTATTGTTTGAAAGGTGTCTTAATCGAGAGTGTTCTAAGAAATGTTTCAAAAAAATCCGCTCAGCCGTTTGGAAATGATCACCAATTTACTAGGCAATGTCGGGGGTTTCTTTAAATTTTATTTATTTTATATTGAAATTCATGTGTTATACTAACTGCAATGCACCTTGGTACACTCAGATGTGCAGAGTAATTTTAGTACCTATCGTATTATTAGGCTAAAAGGCCAAACTTTTTTTGGGAACTTCTTCGAATCATTTATAATTTTAGAGGTAAACATTAGAAAGTAATCGAAAAACCTTAGAAATAGCTGAGTAGGTACTATTAACGACTAAAAGGTTAAGTTCATTTTTTCGCCTTTCATCGGATAAACCCGGACAAATCCCTAAGCAAGCTTCTTTCGAGCCTGCTCTTAATAAATTGGATGAAGGTGCCTTATAGCGGAACCAAACTATGGTAACGATTTTATTTAAGAGAAATCTTTTGAAGTGATATTTGTTCGAGAAATTTAATGTTTAATTTAGAGACTTTAATTAAAAAAAAAACACACCATGTGTGTTTTAATGAATTTTATTTATGAATTATTTTATTTAGCATTTAGTTAAATGCTTTTATTAGTCCTTAATATATTAATGTTTTATTTATTTTCATTTGTAAACATAACCAGAAAAGTATGTAACTTTATAAAGATAATTATAATTTATCTTAATTTTTTATCGTATTTTTATATATTGAACCATATATTTACAGAAATTAAATACTATATTATAATCTAAACTAAACTAAAACAACTATAAGTTAACTAAATAAAAGATCATCAAAATTTTCCATGGTACCTACCCATGATACCTACTGGTGGCGTTGCCTCGCTGAACAATCAAGCTGTCAGTCAAGTCTGGGCGAAAATGTTCCTGGCTTTCGAGTCTCTAGGGGCCAAGACCTTTGCTTTTGTCTTCCACGGTTGATTTTGTCCCATGGTTTTTGTATCGCAAGCGAGTAGATAGACGTGAGTATTTGCGGTGCTTGAGGGTCTGTGTGTGTTTTACGCGGCAGCTCGACCTCGGAGGCGCGTGCTTGGGATGTGATATACAATCGAATTACAATCATATAATAATTATAAGGGAATTTCAATCGAATTCCCATAGTAGTGATTGGGAAGATTTCTCGTTAATTAGTTGATTTTTGGTCTTCCATTAATCCATTAACTTTTGGCCGTTTCCTACGCTCCACGCGATTTTTTGAGTAATTCAACATTAAATACAAATGCCTTCATAATATTTACCAATTATTAAAATCAGGTAGGTATAGAAAGCTAATATTTGTCCTTGTATTTGCTACACAGTTATCTTAAAATCAATCTAAATGAAAATCAAAGTTCAGCGAGCGAATTTTATTTAACTACTTATCAAACCAGAAATACTTTTTTATTTGAATCCCTACTTATCTTTACTACGAGTATTATTATATATGCGAATGTCTGTCTGTCTGATTTTTTTTTTCTCGCCTAAACCGCTGAACCGATCACAATGAAATTTGGTATTCAGATAGCCAATAATATGGAGAATAACATAAGCTACTTTTTAACGTGGAAAAGCAAGTTTTTTTTTTTAGAAACCAGTAATAAATACCTACGAGTACATAATTGTAAAAAATACGGATAAGTGCGAGTGTGACACGCGCACGAAGGGTTCAAGCAAAAGATTCCGACGAATTGAGAACCTCTTCTTTTTTTAAGTAGGTTTAAAATAATGTACAGTCGCCAACACATCAGACTATACCTTTTTTGTTGCAAAATAGCTCCTATTACAACCGCATAAGATTGTTTACCTTGAATTGTCGTCGTCCGTACAATCGTACAGAACCCTTCGTGTGTCAGTCCGACTCGCACTTGGTCGATATTTTTATATCTGTTTTTACTGCTGAGATATTGACATTAAAAATGTATCGTAGTCTACTTCCGGACATAAGTCGCTCCAAATCCGTATTACCGTAAGTGGCTTATTTTATAATTCAGTTGTGCTACTTCAACTACTTTCTTTTACAAAAAATAATTCAATAACAAATCTTTAAAGCCGCTTACTCTCTGATCACACAGAATTTGCTAGAATTTTAATAATCTGATACTGTATTCAAAATAATTATGTAAAAATATTCATAAAGCATAATCTTCTTGATTTTCCCGCATTCGAAAGTTATGAGTTTAATTAAGTAAGTCTTAAATTTATGTTATGGTAAAGTTTTCTTTTCGCGTATTATTTTTGAATGATACTGAATTAAATAACGAATGCAGAATATATACCTATTTATTATAATATGTTATCTTTACAAAAATCGTAATGTAATATTTTTATTTTTGTTTGTAATGAATAGACATAAAATTACTGGATCAATTTTAAAAATTCTATCACTAGTCGAATGCTCCAATTGGGCGTCGGCCATCAGACAACGGAGGTCACTATAGCTAGCCATGCTAGCTAGTTAACTTTGTTTTTCCCTGTTTGTCCACATGAAATTTTCAAAATAAGTTCGCAGAAACAAGAGCGTTTAAATACCGTCACACGGTTAGGTGTTCGCTTGAATTTATTTTAATAAGTAGTAATATTTCCTTTACTAGTGCAGTTCGTATGAAGATCATCAGAGAATAAAGCGTGCGCGTAAATTAAATACCATCACAATTAAAATTTACTGAACCATTAAGTGAGAGTTAGCAAATTTGCAACAAACAGTAAGCAAACTCACAAAAGTTTGCTAATTCCGAAGCTTTTAATGCGGGGCACAATACTTTCATTGTTGGCCGGCTACAATAATAATTGCTAGTAGCCGAGTGGGCACGGTTTAGGGTTCATTCTACTGCAAGAATGAAAAGACGGCTGGATGTGGAGGTCTGTGATTTAATGGACTATATCTAATTCGCTAATGTGGCTGACATTCTTGGACTGAAATGCGAAGGTAATAACGTTGATTATTAAATAATTTATGGTTATTTTGACTTGGCCCCGAGAGTAAAGCGTCAAAGTAAGCAAGTTTATTGTCATTGCTATCATCACACACAAAAAGTGTCAGTAAATCATGTTGAACTCCTCACCAGTAGGTAACTATTACTTCATCTGTACCCTCTCTCCGGTCATAAATGTTAATATTTTGTTATCAGTGGTGCCGATTCTGTTGTTTACGAACTAAATAAATTTAATCTCACTATATCTCTTTCTAATAGTAAATATAAGAAAGGGATGCAAGATATTTTAGTCCTGTCAGTTTAATCCGATCACACATTTCAACGTGAATTTAAGCGCGATCTTTATTGGTCACGACTATTTACCCGTACATTACGACGATGGATTAAACTGACAGGATTAAAAATGTTCTATCTTTTTTCAATAAGGTTAAAATGAAAGAGAGGTGACTTGTCTAATATTAGTTAAGTTCGTAAACAACAGAATCGGCACCAGTATTTTGTTTCATATTTAAGTAAATATAATGTTATAGTATACGAGTAGCTGTTCCACGCGGTTACACTCGCGTTCCCGGGATAAAAAATAGTTTACGACCCACCGAATATACACAAAAATCGGAGGAGTGTGGTGACGAACTCTGTGACACGAGAATTTTATATATTAGATTTCAAAAATTTGGCTGTGTATTTCGTACGTTTTAACGAGGTAGGTATTAAACTTAATTGATTTTGATAGAAATTGGCAGAATTTTATTTCTGGACCTTAGAAAGAAACGCGGGGGATTCAGACTTCAGATATAATTCTACAGCTGTTAGTATAGAGATATAAAGTTCAATGATGATGGATCATGGTCTTTATTGTCATTGTTATAAGTGACGTTGTTTTTAACCCCCGACGCCAAAAGCGACGGGGTGTGTGTGTGTCTGTTTGTGGCCTCATAGCTCCTGAACGGATGGGCCAATTTTGATTTAGTCTTTTTTGTTTGAAAGGTGACTTAATCTAGAGCATTCTTAGCTATGTTTCAAGAAAATCCGCTCAGCCGTTTGGAAATTATCACCAATTTTCTAGTGAGTTTCTTGGGTTTCTTTAATTTTTTTATTTTAGTTATTTAAAACATGATGACGATGACCATCATCGATTTGCTATTTTAATTATACCTACCGAACCCAATAGTCATAGTAAAATACGTTTCAAGCTTGACGTTCTTATTTTGAATGGAACGAGCCCATTCATTGGCTTCCTCCTCTCTAGACTTGAAGAACAATAGGTGAGAAAAGCGTTGTTTTTTGTATTTTTGTCTTAAATAATTAGAGAAAGCCTATGAAAAATGTGTTAGTAAAAGTTCGTTGACTGTAAGAGAGAGGCTTTAAGTATATTATCATCAGCTTATAGCGTCTTAAATAGGAATTTACATATTTTTTTTTAAATAAACATGTTGTAACCCAACCAATATGAAAAAACCCAGGACAACTGCGAGTCTGCCTCGCGCACCGAGGGTTCTGTTATTTGTTACTTTAAATACCATAGACTTCTTATAGATTTTCCTGTAATCTATAGGTAACTGTATTTTTTTCAAAATTAATAAAATAATTGGTAAATTTTCGACTATTTTAATAAATAACTTCAAAACTATTTATTTTAAAATTATAAAAAAAATATTTGAAATCCTCACAATTTATATTAGATAAGTATGTCACACGATATAGTTTGAAAAAAAGTTTTTTTTTAAATTTTCTAATTTACCCCCCCTAAGTGGCCCCCGTGTTTAAAATCTTTTATTTACGTTACAAGTCCATGTTTGGGACACCGACTTACACATGTGTATAAGTCAATCGGTCCAGTAGTTTCCGAGCAAATTGGCTGTGACAGACGGACAGACAGATTTACGTAGGACTATTATACATTCTATTTAGACCTTATGTACCTACACTGACTACACTGCGTATGTAGAACCCTACTGTTACCAACCTTCGATATCGTAGCGCGTGCTACGGCGTAGCTAAAATGTAGCGTTATTACTGTTGCCGTTGTCATTTTTATATCCTTTATTACAAGATATTTTGAAGATAAGCAATTTTCTGCCCATTATGTATTTATGTATTATCGTCGTAGCAGCACAGCAAGTTGCTACGGCGTAGCTATTCAATTTAAAGATTTCGCCGTACATTTCCACAACTTTACTAGATTACTAATACTTTGCATGATTTTGTACATCTTTATACGACTATTAAAGAATATTAACTTTTATTTCGTAAAGAAGCCCACACCCCCTGTGAATTTATTGTCGTCCACCGCCGTTGCCTGCAACGAGATAGCACAACAGTACTCTTGATAGTATTGCGTAAGTCAAGTGCGGTGATGTGGCCGAAAATGGTAAAGATAAAAAGCTTAGAAGAACTCAAAAACTGCCGGAACACAATTGGATAAAATAAGTTCCTCATAATGCATTTTAATTTTAGTACTTGAATAAGAACCGCTCTACCGCTGGGGTAGAAGGGTTCTCGAGTGGCGACCAGGAACCGGAAGACGCAGCGTGTTTAGACCCCCCACTCAAGATGGACCGATGATCTTGTGAGGGTCGCGAGAAACCGCTGCATGCGGGTAGCGCAATACCAGCCATCGTGGAGATCCTTTGGAGAGGCTTTTGTCCAGCCAGCATGATGAAGAACCACTCTTATTCTTATTCCAAAATCAAATTTCCACAATACATTATTCAACATAGGTACCTTTTTTTTATACAACAAAGTCAGCAAACAAGCATACGGCCCGCCTGATGGTAAGCGGTTACCGTAGCCTATGGACGCTAGCGACACCCGGGACAGAGACCATATACAAATCCACGCACCGGGTACCACTTGCGCATTGCCGACCCTTCCCCCCACCCCGATGAGCTCTGGCGACCTTACTCACGCGCAGGAACACAACCAGGCTATTTGGTCCCCAGTCGGTAAATCGCTATGCTCTACCTCTCTCGAAACAAATACCTCAAACAAATCTGCACATATCAGGCATTAACATAAACGTGTCATCGCTTAAATACGTGCGCAGTGGGTCAACAGTATTTACTCAAATATGTTCGAGTTATGGTGGACGGTAAACTAGTCTACCATCTGCATCGAGCTGGCTCACTATCAATTACCTAATGCACGGTCACGGCGGCCGCATGAATATGGAAACGGCACTCAGTGAATTCGGTCATTAGTCTGTAGTACGCTCCGATTAATGACGGGGAATTGGATGCTACATTATTAAAGATGTTGGCGGTACGTCGCTAGATGGCGCTTTACTAGGTGTTGATTGTTTAGAGACGTTTAATTTATTTTTCCGTGAGCTGTAGTGGAAATGGCCTCGTATGTTAGGACTATAAGACCTACTAGAAAGCGTTGAGGAAGGCATTAATTTTTGCAGTTGATATTTTATTTATAAATATTTATTTAATATTGTATTATTAAAAAACCGCGTTTAAATCGCCGCCTGCATTCATATTTTAAATGATTTTAAATAGACACAAGATCAGCTTCTACACTTATCATGTTACAAGTCATAGAGTATATTTTTTGAGTTTTTAAGTATTACTTTACTAGGGCCTAATTTGAAAGTATTGCCACAGAAAATTCTAACGTTACATTTAACATGCAGATTAGAGTTTGTGATTTATTATAATGAATGTGGAAAAACTGTAGACTGAATAATTTAACAGCAACGCGAGCCATTCTAAAGTGCTGCTTACGAAGCGCTGCCGGGAACAAATTTGCCGTTTTTTTTCGGAAAAGCTTACTTAATTGCTCTGAAATGACCTTTGTTTCAGCACCATCAAGTAAAAGTTTTCAGCTGAATTTTATGTTTACTTTTTGTATATTTCTTAACAAAAAATAACTATTTTGGTTGAATTATTTAGTTTCTCTCAGGTTTGTTTTTCACTTTAGTTTTATACTTATTCTCATATATGTCAGGGGCAATTTTGCTACCTAAAATAGAATAAAATAGATCTTCAAATAATATATAACCTTATCGAATGAAACGTAAGTAATTGTAGTACCCAAAATCAGTGCTAATCAGTACAGAAATTAGATCAACAGTTGCATTTATAATTACTAGTAGATAATATTCGTGGAATAGGAAAGCCGTTTCATGGCATTATTAAAAAACGGTTGTTACGTTGATGTGTGGACTGTTGATTTTACAAATTCATATACTTTGCAAGAAAATTTTAAACACAATATCACTTTCGAAGCAAAGAAATGATAGACCAGCTTAACAAAACAAAACAGATATATGAAAATGTGACAATAATGTAGAAAAAAGAATTAAAAAAATATAACAAAGAGTCTAGCAACAACGGTTTTTGTTTTACATAAACATCAGTAACATTTAACATCAGTCTTTTAACATTGTTATAATTATAAAGTAATTCCTATTCCACTCACGTTGTAAAAAAAACCAAAGCGTACTATTTCCAACTCTCCGTTTCAATATTTATAGTTTATAGTTCCATACAATTGGGGCTCGTTAAAAGTTTGAAACTAAGCTTTGAAGACAAAGGAATTCCCTTTTGATACTGTTTTCCAATTTTCATTTAAATTCATTACATCACTTGCGAGACGTTTTGATAGATTTTAATGTTAAAATATTGTATTGTTTTATTGTTATTGTGAGAAAAGGCTGAAAGAAGTAGGTAGGTAGAGGTTTCACTACTACCAGAAAGATTTTTTTTCTCTGTCCAGCCATGTGACGGATATTTTGCGAATGAATTCTAACATATTGTTTTTTTATGCGTATTCTTTGAAATTCGTATAGGGAACACAGGAGCACGGAAGTCAGCACGCTATCCTGGTACAGGGAAATACAAAATCCTTCGGTAACAAGAGTAAAGCCGCGGTACGGGAGCTGTTATCTTGTAAGTGAGGGATTAATTCCACAAAGATAACAAATTATTTTGTTAATTGATTAATTACGCTTTCATGTGAAGTATCTACGTAGAGAACATACCATTATCTTTTCAATTATGTATGTATGTGCACATGTGGGTAGAACCAGGATTTTAATTTCCCAGCGGAAATATTTATTAGCAGCTTTTGGATGTATCCACATTATTTTATGATAGCTTTATACATTTTTTAATTGCTTTTATTTCGTCCCGTCATCATTGTCCTCATGTGTCATTGTCGTCATGTGTACAAACTTAACTAATTTAACCTCACTATATCTCTTTCTTACAAAAAAACATGAAAAGTATATAAAAGGAATTAAGTCCTGTCAAATTAGTTGCCAATTTATTGGTCACAATATTTCAATGATGACAATTGCCTATACTAATTTGACAGCTTTAAATATTTTCTTACATTATAGCATATTTTTTATACCGAGAAAACTTAAGATCTCTCCAGAAAATGCGAGTAAAACCACAGGACAACTTCGTAATCACTACCTCACTACGAGAAGTTATGACAGTTGGAACTTTTGCCGAAAGTTTTACAGGCACCTTTAAGGTTACTGAAAACAATGTACACTATCAGTAGAATTCGGACTACCATACCCTTCATGCATTCCAAAATCATCATGAGTTCTACAAAGAAGAAAATGTAGTTCTTCATGTTACAAACATTACTAAAGTAAAATAAGCACACTATGTCCTGCGTCGGAATCGAACCCACAACTGGTGGCGTTTTAAACAGATTTTACTTCCTCGCCGGCCGGTTTATCTTCCATTACAGTGTTTCTATTTAAAAATAAAATCATTTTCGCTAAAATATTATCCGCTTTACTTTAAAATAAAAATATTTAAGTACACTCTTTTCGCTTAAAGTAGCGCAGGATATTTAATTTATGAGATCCCGAGTGCTGAATTCTGTTTGAAATTACAAATTATGCCCACTTTTAGCATTAAAAATTGAAATGATTTTTAATGTCATATTTTATGCGTCAAAAAATAAATGAAAGTATAATTTAATTTTACTAAACTTGGTAGGTATAGCGGCTGTTTTGAAATGCCGTTGTAAATGGCATATTTTAATACTACAAAAAATTTTACCGGACAAGGGCGAGTCTGACACACACACCAAGGGTTCCGGAATTTCCTATATAATATAGACTTCTTATAGGTTTTCGTGTAATCTATAGGTAAAGAACTATCATCTGAATTTTTTTCAAAATCAATTTTCGCCTATTTTCTTAAATAATATCAAACGATTTATTTTAAAATTATAAAAAATATATATTTGAGATCCTCAAAACGAGTCCTTTCATTTGATATAAGGCACAATATAGTTTGTAAATCGTTTTTTTTAAATTTTCTAATTTACCCCCCAAATGTAGCCATAGGGACGGGCTACTACGGGTTTGAAATTTATTTATTTACGCAAAATGTCCATGTTTGGGTCTCCGACTTACATAATGTGTACCAAGTTTGAACTCAATCCAGTCCAGTATTTTCGGACAGACAGACAGACGCACGAGTGATTCTATAAGGGTTCCGTTTTTTTACACAAATATAAATACAAAAAATTGCAGCTAAACCAAGAAGAAGTGTATGGTATTTAAAGTAACATAGGAAATAGGAAATTACAGAATTTGCGCGAGTCAGATTTGCACTTGTCCGGTTATATTAGATCAGAAACTTTCTCCAATATACGCCTCAAGTGTCCAGGCAAAATATATCGCACTAAATTATTTATTTGTCATCGGGCTCGCCGTGGAGAATATTTCCCTATAACCCAGTTTAATTGGATTTTTACTATAAATAGTGCTTCTAAGTAAAGACTTCATTATTGCAAGGGAAGAAATGAAACAGTTTTTAATTAACTTCTTCTGTGGGATGACGGCTCTATTTTGTGGGGCTAATTAAATAGCCGGGTAAAGGGGACAGACAACACACAAATTATAAGGTCTAATAATTACAACAAATCAGACAAATATTTAAGAAAATGAAAAAAGCTCTCTTTGATGATCTCACATTTTTTCAGTATGAATATTTGCTCTAATGAGTCTTGATGTATAAATCTATAAAGTATGTATTTTACAAAGAGTAGTATATCTGTATCTACTTATACTATACTAATAATATATAGGCTGAAGAATTTGTTTCTTTGTTTGAACGCGCTAATCTAAATCTAATCGGAAGCTACACTATCCCAAAGGTAATAAGCTACTTTTTATCCTGGGAACGCGAGTGAAACCGCGGGGAACAGCTAGTGTAATATATTAGTTATCTGGTTAAATAACGAAGCCTATAGGTACAGGTTTCTAAAAGATGTCATTTAATATTATCCACTAGGTTTCCCTTTGTTCTGGAAAACACTAATTTTATTGTTATATGTCCAACTTCTAAGAAAAACTTATTTGCCTGCCATCTCTTTAAAAAATATATCATCTCTCAGAAAAACACAAGCCCCGAGGGACTTAAAAAAAGGTAAGCAAACGAAAATTCTAGGTAATTTACCTCCAAAGGAAGGTGAACCATTATTTTTCGTTGATGTTGAATAAAAGTGGGTTCGCATCCATCTTGATTATTCATCGATAAGTTCAAAAAGCGCATCTACACCGTCAAAGCTTCATGAAAATCTAATCGCTGTGTGATCACACGGGAATCTCTTATGTATTCGGAACAGGGTTGTCAAAAGTAAATACCAAACTGGATATCGGTATAATGGAACCACTGCTAAGATTTTTCTTTATTTTTAAGTTTTCGTATTATTTTCTGTACGACAGCACTTGACATAATTTTTTATTTATTATATCTTAGTAATTCTTAAATTTGAAAGTTTGTGCGAGTGAGTGAATGTTTTTTACCACTTAGATCTTAGAACATTATTATATAGATCATACTTTTGTCATAACTTCGTAATAGTAATGCTCATGCAGGCTCCTGAAATCTATGAATTATTTATAATAATGTGCACTATCGAAATCAAGTATTGTGCCTAATATACCCACCCGAAGTCAGTAGTTATATTGAATACTGTTCCCCGCGGTCTCGATGGCGTTTCCGAGATAAAAAGTAGCTTATGGCCTTCGGGGATAATGTAGCTTCCTATTCATGAAATATTTTTTTGAATCGGACCACTAGCTCCAGAGATTAGCGCGTTCAAACAATCAAACACACTTTTCAGGTTTATTATTAGTATACATAGATAGATTGAAGTATAAAAACTATACAATAGCATAATGGAAACACCAAAACCTTATCGAGTTTTTAAGGCGCGTTGCGCGGCAAACATTGCAAAAATATAATAATATTTCAGTAAAATCTGTGCCAGTGGCAACCCTATTCCCCTGGCAATATTCACTGGCATGCATTATTCAGTTTCATTACTCCCGAGCTACTTCCAACAATAAATCGAAGGGAACCGTTTATTCATTCCACGTTATTTTTATGTTATTTTTTTTTCGTTCTCTTTACTTTGTTATTGTGCTTTATACTGAGTAAATAGTAGGTAATAAAAAGGTTACGACGGTGAAAGTGTGTGTCAATATTGCTAAAGTGATGTTTGTTTTTTTTTTCAATTACGGTCAATGGACCTAAATAATGGAAGTCAATAATTCATATCGTATTTTTTGGTTCTGTTGCGCGTTCCAAATTATGGTTTAAACAGTCTACTAATATTATAAATGCGAAAGTTTGTGAGTATTGATGGATGGATGTATGTTTGTTACTCTTTAACGCAAAAACTACTGAACGGATTTGGATAAAATTTGGAACACAGATAGTTTATAACCTGGATTAACACATAGAATACTTTTTATCCCGGGAAAATATGATATCCCTGGGGAACGCGGGTTAAACCGCGGGGCGGAAGCTAGTTTAAAGATAACTTTTAAAACATTACACTATATGAATGAATGAATGCAAAAAGCGGGACCCATTTCACTTTCACAAGTTCCAATTTTATTTGGTAATGGGTTCCGAGTGCACCCAAAGTTTTTATAAAATGTCTAGATTAGTTTCTGATTATTTACTTGTTTCTTGCTTTTCAGTGTAGGTATATTTAATTAATTTTGAACTTTTATAGCACAACAGTTGGGTTTTTAATATTTATTAATTATTTTAACACAACAATATTTTAATTATTAATAGTAAAGTTCATTTTATGAATAGTTTTGTTAATTTATTTTTCAAACTGTCAAATAAGCTATTGACAGTAGATAATTATACAATTTCTCAAATTCGTCAATGCTTATAAAATAATAAATTATAATGTGTTACATTTTAACAAAAAAATATTGGAACTACGGGTGCATGAATCTGCTGTAAATTCGACAAATGAATTGCATCTAGGAATTATTCTGCTGGGCCCTTTTTAGACCAGTAATAAGTAGAGAACACATTGAACATTTCTTTTAATCACTGTTTAGATCAAAGAAATGTATAAAAGTAAATAACATATTTTCCCAATTTGATACAGGTAATTCCGTAAAAGGAATTAACCTATATAACTTAGTTAAAGGTATTCTTTGGAGAATACTCTTTGTAATTAGCAAATTATTTATATATCCTCATCATAAAATCATCTTAATCCTACCGGGCTCACTCTTATTTATATTGTAAACGCGTAGGTAGGAAGACGTTCTAATTGAGTTCAAATCCCAAATACCCAATGTACATTAGAAGAAAATATCCTTATCCCCATTAATGGACGTGAAAAAAGGAAGATTTGTTTCACCATTCAATAGAAAGACCTGTAAGAGCTATTAAGTTAATCCGCTTGGGCTTCCACCACGATCATCTAAACAAACGCCTAAACAATATTGTTCAATATCCATTGCGTTTTATTCACAAACGTTATACAAAGAGTTTGAATCAAAGCAGCAATGTATTTCATATAGGATTTGTATGTGAGAGTTTTGGGTAATTAAAGAACGCTTTCAGTACGACTGGGGTGAAGTGGGATGGGAAGAAAATGTAATCAATGCTAAGTCATTTCATTGCTCCATAAAGAGGCTACTTGGGCTAGATAATTTAATATTAGCAGAGATCGGAATGGCTATCCGAGATAAAGCAAACGGTATTGTTGGCAGTATTTTTTTTGTAGCGTCATTACCTTTATAAACGGGATTAATGATAGGTATCTTTGATCCCGTTTAAGGTAATAAATTGTTAAGGAAGGTAATAAATTGTTAAGGAATTTAGGTATACACCTACCTAGGTTTAACAATTACAAGAGGTATCTTAAAATAAGAGGTATCTGAAATATTTGTATAAATATTTTCTACTTCGAAAATAGCTTTAACATCTATACTTACCTACTAAAAATAAAGCTGAAGAGTTTGTGCGCGCTTATCTCCGCGGGTACGTAACGTGTATGCCAGGTGATTCTGAAATGGTATAGTAGGCCTAAAGGGCATTCATGTATACCTTATACAATACAGATCATTAAAAAAAATTGAGTGGAAAGCAAAACTAATATATTTCCATACAAATTTCATAAAAATATAAATAAATTACTGTAAGGTGAATCGGCGAAAATCCCGCGAAAATCCAATTTTATTAGGTTTTTTTCAAATTGCAGCTCAGTAATAGGTCGTATATTTGGCAAAATGTGATTTGCGCCTCATAAGTATGCCAATTGATTTCTGTATGTATACATTATGCTTTTTAAACTATTTAAATCCTTACATTGGTTCTTTTTCGATAAATAACGCGCACGAACTAATTACAGTTCATAATATTTTGAATGCAAAATGAATACATAAATAGATCTATAGCCATATCTCAGTGTCGCGAATCACGTTTTGACAAATAAATGACCTATTACTGAGCTGCAATTTGAAAAAAAAACCTAATAAATTTTGAATTTCGCCGGCTTTTTGGCCGATCCCCCTTAACGTTAAGTACGCTGCAATGTAACTGAGTATTTATTAGATTACTCGAGTACTAATACAGCTATTTACCCTATCACTACATTTTCTGCGAGTAAAAGCTTTTATCAGAAATTTTCGCTAAACTTGCACCTAATTGCCATAAATTCGTAATTAGTACTGAGTCACCTGAAATTTTGTAGAGATACTGATAACGTTACCTAACTGCCCGTAGAATTCAGGCTAAAATACCATTTCAAAATCATCCTGTACCTATATAATAATCTTCGTATCCTGTTGGGCGTCGCCACTATTTAATACAGCTTTAATAGATTTCCCTTTATAGTGGACAACCGTGTGACGCCATTTAAACGCTTATGTTTCTGGGAACTTATTTTGAAAATTTCATGTGGAAAAACAAAGTTAAGTAGCTAGCTAGCTATCAGTGACCTCCGCTGTCAGATGGCCGACGCCCAATAGGGTAAACAACTCCAATATTTTAGGTACTTTCATCAAATATCACACAATTATATTCATATTTGGACGGTGATTAAAAAGTCACATTCAGAATTCAGATGAGAGATTATATTTTACAGTCTGCAATAAACGTATTAAACGCAAGTGTCGACCTGAATTATCACAGTAACCAAGCTTCGCTGGGTTCCCAATACGAGCACACAGCAAGATTTACGCCAGTGTTGCGGTGCCTAGTATAGTAACACCAGTTCGCAATTGCTGTAATAAACTTTACTTTTTTATTCGACAATGCAAAGGCAATGTAATGTACTATCCTATTTTATGTATCTTTATATACGAGAATAAACAAACTGTTTGTTAAGACATTTCTTTTACAGATGGTGTCTTATTAGCAACTAGCTTTTCCCCACGGTTTCACCCGCGTTCCTTAGATAAATAGTACCTACCCTATGTTCTTCTCTATAACGGCTATCTGCATGCCAAATCTCATCGTATTCGGTTCAGCGATTTAGGCGTGAAAAATTAACAGACAGACAGATATAGTTACTTTCGGATTTATTATATTATTATGGATTTTTTATACAATGGGTTACATTATTGTAATTTTCGTAGGATCTTTAATTTTTTTAAAACGAGCGGTATAGGTAATAAGCATTCTATAGGTGAAAGAATTTTCGAAATCGGTTAAGTCATTTTTGATTTATCTATTACAAACAAACGTTGTATTTAGTTGGATTGAAAAAAATCCTTCACTAATATTAAGCTACATTATCCCCAAAGGTAATATAAGTATATGCCCTACTTTTTATGCCGGGAACGCGAGTGAAACCGTGGGGAACAGCTAGTACTATTATAATAGGGTAGTTGACTGACACATCAAATCAGCTACTTTTTAATAAATGTCAAAACGATAATTTATATAGAATTTTGTATGAAATATTACACTATGACGTCATAGTTTCACAGCATCAAATCATCTACTCTTAGTGGTTCCACTGGTAATTAAAAATCATAAAAAGCATTAAATGTACTAGTGATGTACAACATATTTGTTGTTTCCAAGTGTTTTTAGATGTTTTATTAATTGGTTATATTTTTGATAGTGTCAACTACCCTATTTTGGAAGTTTGTATGGATGTGAGGAAAAGATCGTACCTACCCTTGAATAATAAGTATAGGCTATTTTTTATAACGAAAAACATAACGTATGCGGGTGAAACCGCGGTGTGGAAGCTAGTACTTACTATTTTGTCTTCCACGGAAATATCTTTACACAAAAAGTTACTAGGTACTTAGAATCAAAGTGAATTGGAATAAAGGGAATAATTCTAACTGCTCCCCATTACGAAATAACAATGATAATCCCATTCGATTGGTAACTCACACTAAAACATTCAGGGATCAGCTAAAAGCTTACTATTTAAACAAACCGGGATTTAGTAAAATGGAATCGCGCGGGATTTCAAGTACTTGGGTAGGTACTCTGCTAATGTAAGCAAAGTGAAATTTTAATGTGATTATAGTCGTGTTCATTGAATAAAGTTTCACTATTAGTAGTATTATTTTGACCAGACACCACCTATTACGCCGCTGGTCGTGGGTTTGATTCCCATCCAGGACAAATATTTGTGTGCATGAACATGTCTGTTTGTCCTGAAGTCTTTACTTTCACGCATAAAATACAGTATGTACCTATTTACAAAAAAGTTGTATATGTAGTATCAGTTAACTGGTTTCCATAGTACAAGCTCTGCTTAGTTTGGGATCAGATAACCGTGTGTGAAGAGTGTCCCAAGATATTTTTATAATAAAAAAAACTGAACTTTAAATTTGTAAATATTCTTAGAACATGAGAACAGGAGTAAGTTCATTGTGAGGGAAGCTTTTCAACGGTCATATGCGTATTATTATACTGCAATAAATTTTTATCTAAAACCGATTGAAAATAGCCGATTTAGCGACTTGTTTCTGATTTTTGCAATTATTATTGTTACCTGTGGCTAAACAAGCCCATTTTATTTAAAAAAAAAAACAAAGATGTACATGATTAGGTATTATGTAAATTATGTGATTTTACTGTTAGGTATTGTTATCTTTTAACCCACTTCCCGGTGTTCACATATTCGTAAATCCACTACAAAAATTATAGAGCTGAATTAAAAACAGCTTGTACTTACAAAAAAAAAACATTAAATTTTAACTTATTGTACAGTTACTCATTACCCTTATTGTTTCTAAATAGTAATTGAGGTTTTCTCTATTTTCTAATCATAATGCCCTCTTGTTAAGCCTTTTATGTCTCATCTGACCTCTAAAATTGAATATTCTGTTCTGTGGTCGTTTTAGGTACGATCTGCGGCTTTATCCACTCCACTCACGTTTGTTTGTTAAAGTTCCGAGCATGATTTAGTGGACCCAGAAACTTTTTTGCATTACGGTTTATGGCAGTGAAATGTTCGAAATAAAAATTGAGTTTGTCAGAGCTTGTTTATTATGCGTTAGGTAAATATTCATAACAGAATAGCCGCCATTTACTTTTGGATAGATATCTACTTTTAGAAATAGTACTTTGTATCTTGAAGTATTATTTTCGTCCTATTGAGGCCTCTGGTGCCATAGCTATTGCCATTCAGCGTGACAATGTTACCAGTCTTCTGGGCACGTTTCTGTATGATTTGGCAAGAAATTTCCTAATTTTAGTTAGTTTTGTTTTGATTTTATTAGTTTTCAATAGGCAATTTTACTATACATTTGTTTTATTTATAAAGTAGGTCTATTTTAATATTTCAGTAACTTCACAAGACTATTGCAATCTTGGTTAAAACTAAAATATGAATATATCGTACTAGCCGTCCCGCGGTTTCATCCGTGGTATCTTATGTTTTCCGGGATAAAAAGTAGCCTATATGTTATTCCAGGGTATGATCTATCGAGAGGTTTTTACGTAACAAACAAACTTTCGCATTTATAATATTAGTAGGATAGGAATCGTCGAACTAAGACCTAAACAGTCGGTATTGTATGTATTGAATACAATAATATTGTTATATTCTTCTTGCTACAGTTATAAATCTTCTTCTCTCCGTTACATGTCAAATAAACCCAAAACTGGGTTTGTCACGATACACGGTAGGTATATATTTTAATTTAAGGAATCAAATAAAAGAGAGGAACTCTTTGGGACAAAAAACCGGCCAAGTGCGACTCTGGCTCACGCACGAAGGGTCCCGTACCATTATCTATAAAAACGGCAAAAAAACACGTTTGTTGTATGGGAGCCCCCTTAAATAATTATTTTGTTCATCTGTGAAATACATCATCTGTGAAAATTTCAACTGTCTAACTATCAAGGTTCATGAGATACAGCCTGATGACAGACGGACAGACAGACAGACAGCGGAGTCTTAGTAATAGGGTCCCGTTTTACCCTTTAGGTACGGAACTTTAAAAATTAAAGAGATTCTTATAGATCAAACATTTATTTTCGATAATTATATTCTAGAAGATTATTTTAATAACAAAAAATTATTAATAAACCATTTCAGAATAGTTACACTATAAATTCACATTTGCACTTAAAACTTTGTCATGGGTACCTATCAGTGGCGAAAGGTCCATACAAGGCTTACCTTTTAGAAATCCCAGTCCCACATTTTCATCATTTCAAAGCCACTTTTATGATGCTTAAAATACACTGTAATTATAAAATTACAGGTTTTTTTTGAGCGGCTTACCTTCGCCATAATTTCACCCTTCGCCACTGGTACCTACAGATTGTTTGCAAACGGAATATGCATTTGTATTAGCAATAGCTTTTCATACACAAAGACAAAGTCACTATGTTAAAATTACTTTGGCAGATTATTTCTATTTATTTTATAAAGAACTATGTCACGAATGTTTAAGTTTAAAACTTAACTTAAATTCTACAATAAAACATCAGTCTTTTAAAAGATACATCATGAGTTAAATGATTGGATTTTTATAATATTTTTAATTTATCATTAGGTACTTATTTAAATGTATATCATAAATTACCATCAAACATTTTGATACCTAGTTAAGTATATTACAAAAAAAACTGGTAACTAAAATGAAATTAATCAATTAATAATACGATTCAATCATAGGTATAGTTTGGTATTCGTTTTAAATAACTATATTTATGAATATAATTTTGCAGAGACAAATGTACTATTTATAAATAAATAGGTACACAATAAAAATTGATATGCATAATAATAACTAAATAATTGTTAATTATTTTTTATTAAAATTTTGTTGTTATCTGTGATGCGGCGTACGACAATGACCTGTGAAAAAAAAGAAAGATTTTTTAGATAAATATCTTGTAAGTAGGTAATTATTATTTCTAACCTTAAACACCCTATAAGTAAATTGTATAGTTATTGCTCCAAATTGGTATCCCACGCCCGCAAGGTTTATCTAACCCTCCGCCCTAACACCCTATTTAATCTAAAAGGTAAAAGCCCGCAGTAAACGAGGATGTAAAATGTTGCTGCATTTGATTTAGTCGTGTTCTAGCAGCGGGCGAATGAAGGCGTCTGTAAAGGGTTCCATAAACACAACTATTTGCAAATAGACGTACAAATTTTGATCATATAAAACGCGAGTGAATTCACGAGTAATAAATAGTTAAAAACATCCAATCGTTGCCAAATCCACCTATAAATCACATATTAGTGGTAATCATAGACAAATTTGCCAACAACCATAATCGCTGGTTCAGCTTTGGCAACATTGCCAACTTTGCACTGTACCTCCTGGGTTACTACGTACAATTTACGTGTATTTTATGTAGTGCATATTAAAATATGGCTAACACTTTGTTATATACTTACTAGCTTACCCTATGCGGTTTTACCCTTTTTAGTCCTGATGTCTGGCCACTTGCAATATTTTTTTCTTTATTATTTCGTTTGACAAGTAGACAGACAGTAATTGCAGTATTAAAAAAAACAAAAAACATTTTAAGTGGCCAGACATGTCCAAAGTGTACATTATTAGAAAAAAAGTTATTTTATAGCATTATCTTGGGAAGAAAACTGTACTATAATATATTTTTTTAATTTCATTATACACGGGTGTGCATAAAGTGGGTCATTAAAGTACTGTTTTTGATTTCATAATAAGAACATTACGATATGAGAGTAGATAAAATAACTTACGCCTCGGCATTACAGACACTGTGGCTTTGGATGTGCTGTCACTGTCATCAGATTCTGAGCGATTTTGAAAACTCGTTTCTGTAACAATTACAACATTCAGACATTCAATTTATCATTCCCGAGAGATATAAGTTTTCTCTCGATAAAAAGTCTCCTTTATGTTTAATAAGATCTACGTATACGTTTGGCCGATGATAGTAAGACAACTGAATTTAATATCTTTATGAACATTTTGATATATTGTATTTTGCGTTATGTGTGTTAATGTTTCGTATGTGCTATATCTTTGTGTATTGTGTATTATATCTTCATAAATGATCTCTTGTATATTCGTATTTCGTATATTAGATATTTATTGTAGGTATAATTTATTATAATCTTCATAAAATGTGTTTTATATCTTCGTATAGGTATCGTTTCTAACTACAAGCTACAATGTAATCATTTAAGCAGTCTTAATACAACAATTCACAGACGAAACGGCGATCAATCAATTAGAACAGCTCTCCTTAATAAGTCACCGAAGGTTATCCATTCACTAGCAGACTAAGAACGAATTCCCTGAGCATCCAGTCGAAAAGCTAAACTAAATGGAAGAACAAACTCATTAATTTTATTAAATTAGATCAAGATTAATGGCGATACGAAACGGCAGAGTATTGTCGGGCCGTTAGTTTAGCGATCGTAGATTTATTGACGAAATTTTGGAAACACATTTTAGTATCCTACTAATATAATAAACATTTCACGTAAAAACTACTGAACGGATTTGGATGAAATTTGGAACTCGGATAGTTTATAACCTGGATTAACACATAGGATACTTTTTATCCCGGGAAAACATAAGATCCTTCAGAAACGCGGGTGAAATCGCAGGGCGGAAAGCAAGTTTAAAATAAAGCAAGCAATAAAATACCTTTATTATTCTTTATTGATTAATATGTACCATTCATCAAGATCTATAGTCGTTGACACGTGATTGGGTCACAAACTTCCAAAGCCTTAAACTGGATACAAAGAAAAACAATACACGATCATAGTTTTAAAAACTAAACCAATAGAAATTGAGAAAATCTGACGTGCCGTGATATTCGTGTAATTCTATTGGCTAAAAATTCAAAACTATTATCGTAAGTTAATCGTTTTTCATTTCGTTATCCTGTAACGTTTTTGGAGTAGCTCTAGAATACAAATAGGTTCGTTTTCTAGTCAGTTATGAACATCGACCTAAGTTACGTGTTTCATGGCCTTGAACAACGTCTACAGAAAGAGTAAGATGAATTATAGCAAAGTGTAATTCTGTGTATTGTTTAAATGTAAATGAAGTTTCAGAAAATATATTTATCACTCTAATCGTAACCTGTAGCGTGACATATCTATATCTATACTAATAATAAAGCTGAAGAGATTGTTTGTTTGAACGCGCTAATCTCCGGAATTACTGGTCCCATTTGAAAAAAAAATTACTAATAGAAAGCTACGTTATCCCTGAAGGTTATAGGTTACTTTTTATTCCGAGAACACGAGTAAAACCGCGGGGAACAGCTAGTAAACTATATTCATAAACGTGAAAACATAATTGTTTTCACGTGACTACTTACGTATGTAACGTACTTTAATGGCAATATAAAACTAGACATTTCTATTAGAAATAAACAGTCCCATTATACATTTGTATCTTTTATATTTTTTATTGTTACTTGTGTGTGTAATAAATAAATAAATATAATTAGTTTTATATTGATATAGGTAGCTAGAACTTATGTACCTAATGTTGGCCTTAGTATTGGATATCAGTTCAAAAACAATTTACCAAATATTATCGACATTATGAAATCAACGCAGCACTCCCAACAAACTTTGATTAATTTCTGAAAGTAATATAACTTGATCCTTCGTCCAATTAAAAAAGATATAATTCGGAAAACTTGAACAATTAAAATCATTTTGCATAATCGCCCAAGGCAGTCTGTCTGGTCACAATAACAAAGAGGAGTAAACCAATAAGTATTTCCAGAACTCGTAAAAACTTAGGCTTGAGATAAAAACTTTTAACTGGCTGTCGTGGGCGCGATTTCAATTTCTTGGCAAAGCAAGTAATTATAATACTAGATCAAAGTGTCGCTTACATTAAATAACAGGGATATTTCATTTTGTCTGTATATACCTATTTAACTTCAATAACCCCTGAAAAAGAGGGGTGTTATGAGGTTTAAGTGTATACAGATACACACTGTTTCTTTGTCTGTGGCCTCATACCTCCTGAACAGATTGACCAATTATGATTATTTATTTTATTTAAAAAGGTGGCTTATTAGAGAGTGTTTTTAATTATGTTTCAAGAAAATCCGCTCAGCCGTTTGAAAATGATGAACAATTTTCATGTTAGTTTCTGGGGTTTCTTGAAATTTTTAATTTTACTTATAGTAAAGCACGTTTCTATCTGCTCTCGTTTTGATTGATTTTGATGGTCATTCCAAAATCAACTTTGGGGTCCTTTGAGAAAGGTTCTAATTACGTATCATTGAGTTGTATGTTATTATCTATTGTTATGTTCTTTTATGTGTAGAATAAATGGTTTAAATTATGGAGAAATGGTGAAGAAAAGTTGTTTATATGTAAAAGTTGTATAAAATATGAATTAACATGAATGAAAATCAATGCGATAGTTTGTGGGTATGTTTGCTACCACACAGCTTCGTAATCCGGGGTAAGACTAGCATAGCTATTATTTTCTAAAATTGTATTATTTTGCCCCTTAATGTATTATGGAATATATTTTAACAAATTAGCTTAACATTAAATTTATTCAAATCAGAAGGACAACAGCTAACCCCAAAGTTCTAAATTATGATCTTCCCTCAGTTCAAAGTCAAAACAAAGTTGTTAACAATATTTCAACTCGCACAAATCCAGTCGAATTCAATTATCAAGTAACATTGACTAGATTTTGAATACTCTATTATTTGATGTTACGATGAAATACGATCAAGTACTGTCACATAATTCAATGTTTAATACTGGAAGCAGATCTATGTCATCAAAAAGTTGGTGCTGACTCGAAAATGAATTTGAGAACGAAGTGGCGACATGAGGAATTGTTTTAATATGTGTCATATTCATATAGGAGTAGAGTCACATCTGTAAGTTACATTCTTTTTTGGTCGTATTTTTCGATTATTAAAATTTAATATTAGACTGTGGTAGGTTTATTACGTACTTACCCTAGGGAAGTATAGTATGACACAACTTAGATGAAGCATCGGCAAACTTCGTAAAATCGATCGTTCTCGAAAAGAGTGCGCCTACAACATTACTCATGTGTTAATAAATGATCGGCGAAAATGATCTTGTTGAACGTTGAATGGCGCGATACTGAATTATTTTTATTTGTTGTGTAAATCGGAAGTGAAGTGTACGAAAACGATTCGCCGATGCTACATCTAAGTTATACCTATATACAATGCCGTTTTTTCTTCAGATTGAATCTCGAAACTACTACACATTTGTCTGGTAAGGTTGATGCAGCCATCAGGGGATACTAACTTAAGTCCTCTAAAAAAAAAGCTACTACGTATGTATCCGTAGTTTGTGGGTAATATTTTACTTATCTTATCTTACCGTCCATCAATTCGTCTGTCAACAGGCAGTATCTCTTGAACCATAATAGGTAGACAGTTATTTTTTTTACAGAATATACGTGCTGCTGTAACAACAATAACAAAAAACTATAATTTAAAAAAAAAAAAAAAAACCCCCGTAACATTTTCTTTCTTTTCTGAATTGTCTTGAAACATAGCTATTAACACTCTCGATTAAGACACCTTTAAAAAAAACTAAATCAGAATCGGTCCATACGTTCAGGAGCTACGAGGATAAAGACATCATTACATATGACATTGTTTCATGAACGCTGATGGAGAACAACAGATGTTTGTTCAATCCACAGGATTTGGTTTACGATATAAACAATACACAATATGACGTTAATACAAGCGCTCAAGGAAGTGACGTTTTAAGCTAGAATGGAGTGGAAGTGTCACTCAAATATGACATATGACAACTTGAATCCTCAGATCAAAGGACTAACTAATCACACAATAATTTGTCAGCATTAAGCCGCTAAATCGTAGCACTAACTTAATTGTATCGTTATGAATGAATCATTTGTTTTCACTGCAAAATCATTATCTTATCAACTATAAGCAGATGTTTTCTCCTGTCTTCTGTATTAGTCTCTTTCTACCATATGAAGCTTCATATAAGTCAGATGGATAGACATACTCGTATTCAAAAAATGGCATCATTAGCAGTTTACAGTTTTTTTTTCAGTTTCCCTAAGGCTGGAACTGGGTTTAAATCACAAAAAAACTAAGTGTTTTTACGAATCCTTTCGTCTATTTGTCCAGCAAAAAATAAATGATATTGTATGGACTAAAATTGAAGTCAACATACCGGAATAAAAAACAAAATATCCTTCCAAATGTAACCTTAACCTTCATCGATAATTTTTGACGAAACAGTTCATAAGATACATTTGCCTTTTACGCTAAAAACAAAAAAAAGATTCCAACGAAAGGAGGATGGTCGATTAAAAATACTGTGTGTTTTTAAATGCATTTGAAAAGTCAAGTATAGTATTTACTCACTACTTACTTACCTGTGTCAAACCTTGGTCTACTAGGTAATCTGCTCGGTAAATCTTGATTCTCCACATGGTCGAAAGTTCGAAACCCGAGCGCAAACTCTGCATACGGACTTATCTCGAACATTTCTATATAAACAAACAATTGTTTTAACTTTTCAAAGTAGAGTCGAGATAGTGTTTGTCGTTTGTCGTGGTAGATTTTGTTCCTGGATGGGAATCGAATCCAAGACCTGCGGTGTGACAGGCTATCGTATCTTACTCCAACCACGCTAGCTATAATTATATTTTCTTCAATTCCGTAAACTAATAACATTAATTACCAAATACTTATTTCTTTATAGTCTAGTAAAAGATAAAAGATGCATATTTTCTGTAGTATTAAAATTAAAGTAGGATAATCAAGTAATATTCCACAAGATAGAAGAAAAAAACGCATTTGTTTGCTCCACATACTGAAACTAAACTTCTACAAAATAAATGTCTTGCCGGGAATCTTAAACGATAAGAGTTAAAAACTAGAAACGAGTTGAGTAGCGAGTGTGTAGTTCCGATTATTTTGTCGCTGGGCTAATAACGAGTGTGCGTGGGCGACGGTGACGTTTATAATAATAAGTGCCTTATCAGCCCTATACCATCCTGCGTAAAATATGATTATTCTAAAACTAATTCATAAACTATTTTCTTACCATTCTTACTGCTTTTTCTAGGATGTACTGGAGAGGTGTAGATCCTGGGCGCGTGCGCATACCGCTCCTTATGTTCTGACTGCGAGGCCACGCTCTCATTCCGTGACTTTACTTCTTCCGCGATCGAGTGGCGATATTGCGACGTGTAGTTTTGTCTATGTCCAAAATTAATAATGTATTCGGATAATGAGATCTTCGCCACTTACCTAATGTTTTTGGGATTACGTATCTCAAAATCAAAAATGAGACCCTAATTATGAGTGTTATGATTACTTAGTTCTCCACCTGTCCATGCATAAAGGTAGTTTCTTTCAAGAACCAGTTTTGCTATCAAATTGGAAGCAGCCAGTATAGCTAAGACCAATAATAAAGCTGAAGACTTTTTTTGTTTGTTAGAACGCGTAATCTCCGGAGTTACTGGTTCGAATTGAAAAATTATTTCACTAATAGGAAGCTACATTATCCTCGAAGGTTATAGACTACTTTTTATCCCGGAAACGCGAGTGAAACCGCGGGGAACAGTTAGTAGTTAATAATGACACACTTACCTATGTCTCCTAAACAATATACAGAAGAACGCCATTAGACATACTACCAATAGTATGGAACTGCAAATGATGACTAACATGTTCAAATCAAATAGATCTGACGGTGGACCAATTTCCTCTAAAACAAAAAATATAAATACTAAAATTTTTCATCACATAATAAATTCGAACAAAGTAGTGTGAATATTTGTCTCTCAATTCTTATAACAACCTAAACACGTGGTTTTCTTTAAACATGAAATTGTGATTCTAAACAGAAGTTTCAAAACTTGATCTTACAGCAAATTTTAATGATAAAATTGATAACAGCGTTAAACATTCCGGGAACTTTGCGTACATAAATGACATAATTTCGTCGGAGCAGGCCTTTGTCGGTGCCGTGGTGATAACGAAACTTTCGATGGGCAAGACATCAAGGATATCGTTATCGCAGTTGGGGATTGATCGTTTATTACATAGGTACAATAGTTTCAAAGGACACAAAATATACCTTAAAATTTACAATTCAGTAAAACAATTTCTCGTGATTATTTAAATTGGGTGGTTTACACTAGGTTCAAGCTGAAATAAATATAAAAATTATATTCCATATAAATATTAAAGAGTCTTACCTCCTTCCATTGTTTTAGTGGCATAAGTGTAAATGGTTGAAGCGGTACCAGCATCGTTCATCGCAGTCACTCGCAACTGGTACCAATTGGCTGGAACGAGAGATCCTACAGCGTATGACGTGGGTATGGATCGAAGAGGTGGAGCCTGGTAGTGTCCTTCTACGTAACTCCAACCTAGGTTCTGGTCCATGGGCTATGAAAATTAAATATTTTTAAACATCATTAATAGTATACAAGGTGGAATTTTGAGACCGGTCCGTAAGGGTCAGTAAGCTACCTTAAGCGATATGCGGCGGGAACCACTTACCGATGGACCGTTTGCCTGTTTGTCAACCTTCTGACATATTTTTTGTTTAATTGAATATACACATACTTTATTACGTACTGGTAGTGTTAGTAATATGATTTAGGAAAATAAAAATAGGAGGTCACAAGACTGACACTCCAGAAAAAGATTTTTATGTAACCTTGAGAAGACTTTTTTTCTTACACTTGGAATTGTTCATTACAGTACCTATTTATTTTTTATACCACTAAATCTGCAAACAAGCACACAACTCGCGTTGGAATAGAAGATAATACCAAATATAATAACGCAGCGCACTAATACTCACGGCTCTATTTTCTGCTCGTTGCCAAATGTTTGATCCTAGAAGTCTGTAATCAACATCCCACTTAGTGACGTCACAGCCTCCATCATCCCAACCACTGAGCTGAATGTAGATGTGAGTGGCATTACTCCAGAGCCAGTCAGTTGATGGGGGTGATACAGGTGCTAAGGAAAAGTTTCAAATATAGCTCCAAAAACAATAACAAAAAATTGAAACTTACTGTTTAGTTATGCTAAGTGCGGTTTAGGATTGTTAGTAATAATAGTACAGTATTATTATGATAAGGATATATAGTTCGTAGAGTAAATGAACTGAAATAAGTAATAATAATGTCATTATATCTTGTTTGTCTTATTTATTGTTTTGTTCTTTTTTGTGGTGTAAACAATAAAGTGTATTCTATTCTATGGGTCGGTTGCTTATAGCGCGGTCATAGTAAGGATATAGGTAGGTTAAGCAAACTGGGTTGCTTGTGTTACCTTAACTAAAATTATAACCATAACCGACCGAGGGAGATCCGTCATCGTCAAAGCATGGTAATAGTTAAGTTAACTTTGACTATAACTTTAACTAAAATGTACGAGCAACTTGCCCTAAAAGAGCATAATGGGCAATAAAGATTGGTCGAATATCCGATAACCGATAGGGAACAAAAACCTCTTGAGTGGCTACTACTCGTTAGAGTCGCCAAAAGCTACTAGATGTATGTAGCCTAAGAATATTTATCACTGAATTCTATGCGCAGTGGATTTCCCTGGAGAATTGCTCTGGTGCTAAAGGTGGCTCATTACAAAGAAGACAAGAATGGTTGTACTTCCCTCTGCACTTGCAGTCCCCTGGCCAAGTGATAATTTTATGAAGTTTATGTATATTTAAAACAACAACTGTAATTACATAAATTCAGCCTTGCTGAGTTTCTTGCCGGAGTCTTCTCAGTTCAAGTGTATTCCGAACCGGTAGTAAAGTCTAAAAATTGTAACTGTTGATATTCATAAGTGCCTTAATAGGGCCTAAACTGAATAAATGAGTTTTTGATTTTGATTTGATTTTAAATTCTTATGATGATAATGGACTCACCTCCACCCAATGTAGTAATATCAACATGTGCTGGAGCCGAGGTCCCCACGCTGTCAGTAGCTGTAACCCTTACTGAGTATTTGGTCCCACATTTTAAGCCTGCTAACGTGTGCTGCTGCATGCCAGGTAGGCGTGTTTCCCGAGCTACTGGCCAAGCTTCTTGCCATGGACCGTCACCTTCTCTCCACGTTAAATTGTAGCCTTTGAGATATAGAGGTTTACTTAATCAGTATCTATACTAATATTATAAAGAGGAAAGATTTGTTTGTTTGTTTGTTTGTTTGTTTGTTTGTTTGTAATGAATAGGCTCCGAAACTACTGGACCGATTTCAAAAATTCTTTCACCTTTGGAAAGCTACATTATCCCCGAGTAACATAGGCTATATTATATTTAAAAAAAAATTAGGGATCCTTACTAAAACTCCAATAATGTAACATAAGGTGTAAAAAAATGACCTGAAAAATTCCTTACGTCGCGTGCGCTGCGAAAACTATTGATGATAGAACAAAATCATTTACTACGACTTTGCAGAACTCATCATTATCTACAAAAAGTGTCGCGACAGCATATGTCTAAATATTATAGTTATGTCACAGTAAGCAGTTTTTTATTCTAAAATATTAATTTATATATGCCGCCTCTTGAAAAGGCTCTTCATTTGTACCTTGGTATTAATCCTCATCAAAATAAATTACTTTATATTCAAGACGGCTTTAATACCTTTTTATAACTTTTTGAATTATTCAATTCGGACATTTCATTCGGAAGATATCACGAGTTTAAAAATGCAAGTATTAGAAAAAAGTTGCGTGGTTGTCGCTCACCGCGCTCAGCTAGCCAGCATGCGATGTAGGCTCCATGTAAGCGTCACTGGGGTACGGGGGGGGAGTCAATGGAGTTATAACTCAAGAACGGCTGAACCGATTTAGCTGAAAATTGGCAGGGAGGTAGTTTAGAGCCAGGAGAAGGACATAGGATAAGTAGGTAGGGGTAGGTAGGGTAGGTAGGTAAGGTAGGTAGGGGTAGGTAGAGGTAGGTAGGGTAGGTAGGTAAGGTAGGTAGGGGTAGGTAGTTAGGTAGGGGTAGGTAGTTAGGTAGGGGTAGGTAGTTAGGTAGGGGTAGGTAGATAGGTAGGGGTAGGTAGATAGGTAGGGGTAGGTAGGGTAGGTAGGTAAGGTAGGTAGGGGTAGGTACTTAGGTTAGGGGTAGGTAGTTAGGTAGGGGTAGGTAGTTAGGTAGGGTAGGTAGGTAAGGTAGGTAGGGGTAGGTAGGTAGGTCCCAGTTTTATTTTTGTTCTCAGGGCAGGACAACGTCTGCCGGGTCAGCTAGTCTTAGATAATTATCATCACTAAAAAAAAATCTCTAATATCATAAATACATTACATCCACTAAATATATAATAATAAATACGGGAAACCGCTGGATGCGGGTAGCGAAGACTGGTCTTTGTGGAGATCCTTGGGGAAGGCCTTTGTCCAGCAGTGGACGACTTTCGGCTGATATGATGATGATAAATACATCAGAAAAAGTTTGAATCATAAGTTTGTGACAATCTTGCATCTATGGCTCAACGTATTTTGATGAATAAGTTTCATTTAACATTTACTAATCTTGATATAATATGAGCGTCTTACAACGTAAACTAAAAAAATCCTTACTCATTCCATATGTCAAAGAATCATTGGTGTGCGGTTTGATCTCATCCCATTCGATCACCACGTAGTCTTTATAGGGGGTGGCTCGTAATGTAGGCGGATCGGGCAAAGGTAGCACTTTCACTGAATAAATAACAGAGTCGGATCCGTAAAGATTCTTCGCCAGACACGTGTAGTTCCCGCTGAGTGATTGATCTATACCTAAAAGTAAGTTTGATTCACAATACACGACCTCAAAGAATACACTTTGAATATCAATGACGCTTCAAAAATAAACAGGACCGAGAGGAAAACAGAAAACGCCAAAAGTATCTTATTACTCAAGGGGATTGTGTACAAGAAATATATTTAATGTGTTCAAGTAAAATTTCTTGTTTTAATTTTATATGGAGCGAACATTGGGAACAAGGCAGAGAGGAGATGATGATGGAGCAATCATTAATTTTAAAATGTATAAAAGAAATCTGATAGTCAAGTTGAAATTAATCAATGAACTGAATTATGATTTAACTTTAAATGGAAACAAAATAAATAAATCAAAACTTGCTAAGCTTACATGATACAATAATTTATGTCAGCGAAATTAAGGGCTGCAATAATAATTTTGACTAGTACTTGTGAAAATAGGTCTTCCCTCAGGGAACAAAAGTTACGGACAGAATTACCACACTGGGTAGACAATTTTGTTGAATCCTCCCGGGGAACAGTTACAGAACATTGAAAAGTTTGGAATTTGTCTCCAAATACGAAATTCGTCTTTAATATTAAAATGTTTCCATAAAAATGTCGTTCACAAGTTAATTTACGGTTAGTACATTTATGAAGGTTTTACTATACATTAATATAAATACAAAAAAATAAATAAATTAATGAAAAGAATTAAAGAGAAGATAAAATTAAAGATATTTTAAAAATAATTAAAAGATTAACAGCAACTCTAATAAAATAGCACTTAAAAACACATAGATGTAAATATTCTCATTGCAAATTGTTTAAAAATGTATATGTCACCGGAAATGTATGAAAAATAGGAATTGTACACAATTCCTGTGTAGGTATTTCCCCAAGGAAATTATAATTCTATAATGATACTAGGCAATATATAAAAACTTGAAAAAAATTGGTTACGGTTTTTTTTTTATTTTGCATAAATTAGAAAGTATTCGCACAAAAGTACCTTTCACTTACAACCCCCCAAATACCGCTATCCTTACAAATATCCCGAATTTAATACTCCGATAGATATTTAGGAAATGTATGGATTTCCTAGGAAATGTATACAATGACGGATTAGATACTTTTCCGTTAACATATATACACAAAATTAAATCTACAGGCATATTGTAATAAACTTACTTTTAATCAACAAGCTATCATCTCTGTTTCTGGTGAACCGTGGATGATGAGTGATAATGTTCTGGTTGTGGTACCACACGGTACGTGGTGGTGGTGACCCCACGCTTCTACACTCTAGTAGCAAGGAGTTCCTTACAGCGACTGTTATCTCACCACTTAGTGATGATACCCCTGCTACAACTAAATATAGATAAAAAGATGATTTGTAGTTATTTATGAAGCTTTTGACACTTGAGAAATATTTAATGATTGCTTCTTTTCCGGATATTTTACAATATAAAAAGCTCTCTCTTTTCTTTGGCTAATAAAAATAATTGTCTTTAATGGAAGAGGACGGAGGACACAATATCTAATAGATTTACAAAGGACTCCTGGATATCTTGAATTACGTTTTTCAAAACAAATAAAGAATTTTTGCAAAACAATCCAAGACCTTTTATCTATAAGTCTAGCACTACCAGTAAGAATGCTTATCATTATTCAGTAAGGTCAATTATCTCACATTTATTTCACTTCTGACCTGTCTGGTGGACCTCATAATTGGCTATAGAAATTAGGGTTATCAGTAGTATAACCAATGCTGCCGATCTTCTCAAATCTAAGAAGGTAACTAACTGGTTCTCAAAATGCAACTCTCAAAACTGGTAAGTGCTGCAGCAATTTTATACTTGAGGGTAGCAAGCCAGGTACTATCAAGTCCCCTAAAGTCTTACTTTGATTATAACAAAAGATTTTCCAAGTCACTCCAGACAACAGTAAGTTTTGAAGTCATTACTATAGAAGCTTAGTTTCTGTCATTGCTTACCTCTTTGTGATGGAGTATTTGTAACCCTTCTGCTTTCGGGTCCTTCACCAACGGCTGTATTAGCTGTCACCCATACATCATATTGTCGACCTTCATTCAGTCCCTTTAGCTCCATAGTCTGACACCTTTCATATGCGTCTGTGATTGGCTGAGCATCTACTCTTAAAGCTTGAGGCCCGTCGTTACTACATAGATTAAAAGTATTATTACTATGATGTACCATAACAACGAGAATAGCGCGTCGAAACAAACGTCCGATTTGAAAAAATATTTCACTAATAGGAAGCTATTAACTATTAACCCCGAAAGGTTATAAGCTACTTTTTATCCCGGGAACGCGAGTGAAACCGCGGGGAACAGTAGTCTAGTACTAGTGTCTTTATAAGGCCTGTAAATATTCTTAAGAGAACAAATAAATCAAAAGTTATTGAGGTAACAACCAGGTAATAGGGCAACCTTGTCGCTGTTATAGCGTACGATGGAGATCACTATGGACAATAATGTTGATGATTCGTCCACACAACCAATTATTCAAAGCTGAGGCGTACGCGGATGAGATTTAGAATAAAGCGAGGGTTTTATGATTTAATGATTATTAAAATCATAAATTGAACTAATACATATTGTTAAAAAAATACTTATTTTTGGTATAAGATTCACATATACCTATCTCGATGAGCCGTTTTGTCTCAAATCTCCGATTTAGATTAAAATTACATGTGATAAGATTTATTTTTCTGCAAAATTCGGGAATGTTTACTTCAATCAATACAATTGAAACATAATAAACTCAACTATAACATATATTTTTTGTAGATGAAAGGATTCGTCAAAAAAACTGTTTAAACCCACCGTATTCTTGCGATTTGACCTCAGTTCTAACATTCATAAAAATCTCGCTGTAGATCCATAAAAATAAATGTTTCTTACCTCGCCGTTGGCTTGCAATATACAGTGTAGTGCAATAGTCTTCCATTCGGTTGTCTCGGCTTCTTCCAACTCACTAGTAGTGTATTGGAAGATTGCGAAAGTAGTTTTATCTCCGCCGGCGCTTCAGGCACTGTTGGAATGCCATAAAATCTAATATTAATACGATAAATTGAAAACCTACATGATACTCTTAAAGCCACCCGCTTAGAGTTAAATTATGATGACACTATTTATATTGTCCGTGTGTCAAATAGCACTTATCTGATTTTTATTTATATAGAAAACTTTTTTTAATTAACTGCATTGCCTAACCAAAGCGTAAACTTAAGAGGAGGCTATCTGCGTATGTCTCCGTCCCTTACTAAACTGACGGGGACAAGAGAGACAGGAGAGACGTAATTTTAGTAAAAATATGGTTTTATTTAAAAATAAAATAAGCCTTTTTTTTAAAAGTAAATAAATTCCCTTTCTAATGGATTTCAGAATGTATGTTAATATTTTTAAAGTTATTTTTTCCAAATCTTAGAATCATCATTTCACGTTTAGCATCGCCTTAACCAAGGAAACTTACCATCTTGCAATGTCGCGCAAACAATGGGAAAGGAGAATGGACCCAATCCGTAGTTAGAGAACCCAGCCACTTTGATTGTGTAGTTAGTATACTTGAACAGGCCTTGAAGTCGAAGTTCAGTCACCAGTGACGTGGAGTTCAACCACTGTCGACCTGAGGATTTACATAACGAGGTTGAAGCCGGTATTTGGTTTGAGATGGAATTACTTGTTACTGGTAACTTTAATATAAGCCGTATTGATCTCTGAGGTGAATGCGGAAGAGTTTCATTTTGCACAATGTTTTTTATTTCCATAACTTCGTATACCCGACGCAAAACCGACGGGGTGTTATAAGTTTGACGTGTCTGTCTGTCTGTTTGTGTGTGTGTCTGTCTGTGGCCTCATAGCTCCTGAACAGATGGATCGATTTTGATTAAGTTTTTTTTTTATTAGAAATGTGACTTAATCGAAAGTGTTTTTGGCTATGTTTCAAGAAAATCCACTCAGTCGTTTGAAAATTATCACCAATTTTCGGGGATTTCTTAATTTTTTTAATTTTAGTTATATTTCATTTATTAAATACTTCATCATAAAAAAAATACATTTAAAAATATAAAAACAGAATCCAACCGGCATCGGGAACAGGGTCCTAGATACCGATGGTTAAGGCTCCAAACAGAGGAACTTCCTCACTATGCGTGCCGTCTCCAGGAGCACTGCCTTCTGAATAAGGCCCTTGAGCCAGCTACCTAACGCGAGCCTCTTGAGGTGTTTGTCGAGGCTCTTGGCCATAAGGCCATGGGCTGATACGATTATCAGTACAATGGTTGCCGTGTCAATATCCCACATGTCAACAACCTCGTGTGCCAGATCAAGATATAGTTATATTATTGTTATACATTTTAGGAGACAAGGTTAAATGTATATGCTGGTAAAGTGGATGTCATTTAGACAAAAGTTTAATTTGTTGTTATAGTACCTACAGAACTCTAATGTTAAAGCTTGACTCGCTCTTGACCGACTTTTAAATCTCATTTAGAATTGTATCCTTTAAAAGTAGAATAAAAATAATTTATTTATTTATTAATTTATGTACACACACACACAAGTAAAGGGAAAAGAAAAAAACAGATACAAAGGCACAGGGACTGCTTATTTCTAATAGAAATTTCTTCCAGCAGCCCTGCTACTGGAAAGTTTGACAGATACGTAGACACAGTGTGTAATAGATGAAAGAAATACATACATGAAACAGAAAGAATGACTTAAAACTAAATAAACTAAACTAAACAAAACCAAAGTAAATAAACTACATAAATATTATAGCATAATAATGTTAGATAATACAAATATTATTTTCAAAATTGTAATGACTTGACTTGTTCTGAGATGCAATAAGCTACGACGTTATGAATTAAACTCGTAATTGGCTTAAACAAGTTTTACAAAGAAACTGTAAAAAATAAGCAACTACAGAAGCTTTATGAAGACAATTTGCTAATCAAAGTATTTGATAAACAAACTTTAAAATAAAATACTTCAATTATTTTACGTTTTTCAGCTTATTCATTTGCACAAAATCTCTCTTCTAATGGCTTCAAAGGTACTTAGAGGTTTGATGCCATAATAGTCTCAAGGTAAAAATCTTAAAATACTAGGACCACTGACATAAAACCTAAAATAGACTTCATGTACGACTCGAGTGTTACAAGCGTCCATGGGTTACGGTAACCGCTCAAATCAAATCAAATCAAAAATCATTTATTCAGTTTAGGCCCTAATAAGGCACTTATGAATGTCAAAAGTTACAGTTTTACAATAGACTCTACTACCGGTTCGGAATACACTTGAACTGAGAACCGCTTACCAATAAGCAGGCTTATGCTTGTTTTCCGTATGAAAACTTCGCGTAATAGTACAAATACCTTGAGCTGCGTATAGCACAGTATATCCTATGAGTGCTCCAGCTTGCTTGTGTGGTGGTATTGGCTGCCAGCTCACTCGTAGAGCTGTTGAAGTTACTCCACCACACTCGACAGCTGATGGTCCTTCTTCAGGAGCTAGAGCAATATACAGGGTTATTCCGAATTTTCTTTTGCATTCATTGCACCACTTAATAACATTAAATTTAGTTGGATCTCATATCTTAATTTTTGATGTACATTGTAATTTCAACAAAGTTGAAGCATGATCACCTTTAGGGTGTATTTTGTGTGCAGAGACCAGCGGCTACCTGTGCCTCACACTATACAACCAAACAATGCGCTTGTCATAAAAATAGTCGAAACAAATGATTTTACAAGAGACTATTTTATTGTCAACAATGGACAGGGCGAACTATGATTACTGGCTGCAAGCGAAAAGGTCTCAAAACTGATCATGCTTCAACTTTGTTGATGGTACATTGTTTTTACACTATCCATCCACAGTCCTTGGTCTAATATACTCACGCACAGTACATTAGATATTTATTTCCTAATTGTAAAATGAGAATTTCAATAATTAAGTATTTTTCTCAATTTAAAATTGAGTAAAATACTTAATTCGAAAGAAGTCAAGTCGAAAGAAGACTCCGAAGTTTAGGTTTTTTTATGCAATAAACAAATAGTATTTGCTTTAGAATACATAGTTCAACCTAGATGAAAAAAATCGGAGGATTGTTATTTACTCTTAGATTTTTCGAACCTTATGGAATATTTTATAACGTATTTTTGCAGGTATGGCATTAAGCAAGTTATAATTGTTACAATACCTACCTTAAACTTACTTCTAAATGAAGTTACAAGAAGTCAATTAGACTAACGGTTAAAACTAAAACATTTTAGCGTACCTATGTAATTTTACCAGGTTTGAAAATTATAATTAACCAAGCGATTTAACTTCAAAACAACACGACTAAAATGATAATTAGTCACAACTTTCCAGTACAAATACAAACTTCGTCGCCATAAAACATTGTTAATTTACGACACTTTGAATTTTACTAAATGGAAATTTCTGTGCTGAGTTTTGCCAACAAAAATAAAGTAAGAAACTTCTTTACGCGTTTCGTTCGACTCATGATTAACTAAAAAGCTTGATGAATCGCTTAAAATTAAAAAGGTGTAAAGCGCTTCACGCTTAAGTAGGAACACTTTTAGTAATATAACAGCGGTGTAGTTATAGTGAATGTAAATGAAGGCAATTAAGGTTTACGAGCTAAAGTTTGTCCGGTTAAAGTTAGAAGTCGCAGTAAAATAAAGAACTTGAGGTAAAATTTACATCAAGTGATCTTTACGTGATCGAAATGCAAACGACTTCAAACGGTCCCAACTAATTTAAAGAAATCAGAAAAGTAAGAAGAGGTCTCATTGATTCAGTAAGGTTTGATTTATTGACGGCAATTCCATATTTTTTTTAAATAGTTATGCCTCAAATGTTTGATGCCTGTTAGTGTACCGACACACCTGCGTAAGGTTCAGCGCGGAAAGTTACGCGTTTGAACTTTCTGTCATAATAAAAATCTTTCATTATCGCGCCATGCAACATTCAAAAAGATCATTTTCGCCTAAAGTAGGTATAAAGGTATTTTTGTAGGCACACACATTTCGGGAATGATCGATTTTATGAATTTTGCCGATGCTTCATCTAAGTTGTGGCATACTGTACGCAGGTGTTGACATTTTTACGTACCTCCTTCTCGTGTATCTTGAAACAATGGCACTGAATACGGTCCTGTACCGGCGCCATTGAAAGCCGCTATTGAAACTGCATACCTGTAATCAAATGGTACATTAACGAGCTTAATTGATAAGTGATTACTGACATTATGGTACGAGTCAAGCTTGGTGAATTCCTGTTTTAATTATAGTGAATCGTATTCAATTATATAATTGAAACAAAAATCCCAAGTATCAATATTGTAAAACAATGGCGCCGATTCTATTGTTTAAAAACTAAACTAATTTAAACTCATTCTAACAAAAACCACTAGAAAGAGATGAAATAAATTTAGTCCCATCAAAGTAGTCCATTTGCTTGTATAATGTCACGACACGACTAATTTACTAATTTAACAGCTTTAAAAATGTTTTGTCGTTCTGTCCTTTTTCGAGAATGTTTGTCAGAAAGAGATGTGACCTGATTAAAAATTGATGATAGAATTGGCACCAATGTGTTTATTTATATGCCACCATCTAAACTTAAATAAAAATTTGTTTACCTGACACCTTTTAAAAGTCCAGAAATAATTGTTTCTTGTTTTGCGTAAAGAGATGCTGTTTTTATTGTTTTATCACTTGTTTCTTCAGCTTCTGTGTGAATAAATATTACATTAGCAATAATAGTAAAAGATTCAATGAAGTTTGGACAACTTTGTGAGTCTGACCTTTGATTCCAGAAAATTGTGGTACAGCTCTCAAACGGTATCCTATTATAAGGCCGTTGTGAGCATCAGCTGGAGGGGGTAACCATCTAACTTTTAGTTCTCCTGGTGTTTCAGTCTGTTCTAATTGTACTCCAAGTGGTGGGGATGAAGGAGCTGGCGGCATAACACATAAAATAGTTTTATAAAATGGTAATAATGATTCAGAAGCTGTTGGTGTTTCAGTCAAGTTGTTAGTTATCACTACATATTTATGAAACAAAGTCCCCCTCCCCGCGTTATCACATTCAGACAACCTCATAAACAACTGAACGGATTTTCATACTGTTTTCACCAATAGACGATGTGATGCATTAGGAAGGTTTAAGTGAATAGTTAATGAAGATTTTTTTATATATTGGCTGATAAATAACGCTTTGCTACCCTTGCAACACCGAAACGAGTGGCTAGTACGATAATATAAATTAAATATAAAGAAACCCCCGAAACAAAAAACCTCTAAAAAGGAAAAAATGTATATACATCAACTAGAAAAGAGGTGATGATGTTCAATCGGCTGAGCGGATTTTGAACTAAGAACATTTTCGCGGGTAAAAAATAAAATGCCAGAGATAATAAAACAATACGAATAAATTAGTTGACTACGTGCTTACTGAAAACATTATCTTCAAATAAATAAATAAGCTTGTCATTGACACAAAACATTAGGCGCCTAAAGAAAAAGAAATGCAAAGATGGTTACATAGTTACAGGTACCTTCTTCAGTGGTAGTGAATCTCACAGGAGTTGAGTAATGACTGAGATCAGCTTGGTTACCGCCTGCAACTCTAACTGAGTAACTTGTTGATGGTTGCAATTCTTCTATCTCAATCATGTGTCTTATTTCTTCTAACCTATGGTTGTAAATGAATATTTTAGGTTTCGAGTACAAATTTATTTTCGAAGTCAGTTAAGAATTTTGGTCTATTCGAAGTCAGTTAGCAATTTTGGGTTATTCTTAACCAGAAATTAGTCTTAATTTTTTTTACAACTAAATTATGTATGTAATACCAAAATAGTACTTTACCTGGTAACGTTAATAGTTCTAGCACTACTCCAAGATAACCTCTGACTATTCGTAATTTGTAAACTGTAGTAATGAGCTAAGGATTTCGCCAAATCCCTCCATGAAACTTTCACTGATCGACTCTTTATGGAATCTACAGATAAATCAGTCGGAGGTGATGGTGGCTCTAAAAATGTATGAACGCATAACTAATAAAAAGAAAATACACATAAAACCAATATGTCAAAGTACAAAAATATACAGTGATTCACAAAATGTTATTCATGTCGAATAACGGAGGCTTTTGATCGAATAGTGCCCGTAATAGCACTGACAGATTACTTTTGGAGATCCTTTCATCTTGTTTTGACGAAAAATTTACACAGGTACACAAAAATAGGTAGAAAAATAACTTTCGATCGTGAAATTTAGCATTGATTTGAAGTAAAATAATTCTGTTTAGTTTGTGTAGGTAGATACATTCCAAAATAAATAATTTCTTACCTAATATAGTGAGATGGACACTAAAAACATCAGCTCCATATGGATTTCCAGCTTTGCATTGGTATAAAGCACCATCACTGGCTTCAGTCTGCAATAGTTCTAGAATATTTGTCATGCCTTCGTCGGTATGTGCTTCTGATATTTTTACCCTATTCGAATACAATTATGCTAAATTAATAAGTGACAAATTGATTAGAACTTTACAACAACTTTCAAGTTCTTACCTTTGTGTTAATGGATTGATAGGTTTTCCATTTCGAGTCCACATCATCCTTATAGGGTCGTCTCCCTTTGCTTGACATTCTATCGTTACATGTTGTCCTAGTTTTGCTGTCAAATTCCTTGATACTACGTCAAAAGTTACTGGTTCTGTAATTTTTGGGTACAGTTAAAATTTGTTTGATCTGTGTGTATTTATGTGTGACCCTTGTCAATTACTAAACGGCTGAACTGATTTTGATCAATTTATTTTTACGATATGTCTTAATTCGTCTAATAACACAATTGTACAAACATGATGAACATAACTTTAATAAGGGAACCATTCTACAATTTAAGAAATTCAAATACTGTTCAGTATAAAACTTACTATTGACAGTAATCCATATACTTTTACTGAGTGCTTCGCCGACACCGTTTTCTACGTGACAAGTATATAGTCCAGCATCAGAGAGCGCTACCGAATCAAATATTAATGATCCGTTCGATAAACTCAGTACTCCACCACCTGCCACTTCTAAAACTGGTCTCCAACTATCTGAAACAACTACAAAATGGATGTACAGAGATACTGTAAGGTAACTAAACCTTAACCTAATAACCTCTTAAGGTGACTTAGGTACCTAGACTTACATCAAGAATTCAAAACTTTTGTTGTGACAGCTAAAACGTAATATATCCCAAGAAAAAAAATTGTTTTAAAGGGGACCAAAGGGACCTTAAATGGTTTTGCCGTAGTTACCAGTGATCCTGTATACGTCAGTTAAATATCGTGACAAATTATCACAACGTAACACCTCTTATCCATGCATACTACACCTAAGCTCACACTGCTCTGTTTTTATCAGAGTTGGAAATTACTTTTTGGATATAACAGCTACTGAGATACGTCAAACAGAATTTAAATGCTTATCTGTTTATTGATAGGGATGAGAGAAAGAGATAATCAATCATTATTGTCTCTGAGTACGGCTGTAATTTACGTAGTTAGTGTATTTAATTACTTATCCCAGAGGAATTTGCATCACATCTATGATACTACCTAATGTAATATCACAAATTGTTGCAGAAAAATCTTACCATCTTTCTTCAGCCAGTGCGTTTGCGGTTGTGGGTATCCATTTGCTTTGCATGATATGTGACCACTTCTGCCTAGCAATAAAGATGTATTTTGTGGTTCTTCGCTCCATTTAGGGGCAACTGGTGAAAAAAAAAACAATATAAATTCCTACAAACATTTTCGAGTGGAGATTCTCTACACAATTTTAAATTAGCAAAGATTATTAACATCTTAAAGCTAATTAAATATTTACGTTGACGTAAACAAAAGACAATATCCAATACCAAAACACTCGTGAAAATTAATTAATTATGTAAGGAATACCAATTAATTTTGCTGTTAGATATAATGTACAGAATAAGTTTTTTTTTAAATAAGTACGAAAGTTATGCTAAGAAACGTAAACTTTTTTTTTATAAGTCGGCAAACAGCATACGGCCCGGCTGATGGTAAGCGGTTACCGTAGCCTATGGACACTTACAACCCTCGGACAGACCACTTAAATAGTAAAAACCAAATACACTTATTTATGTGGGTACTTTTTTATGGGTATTAGTATTATATACTGGGTAGTGTATCTATTATTAATGTACAACATTTTTCATTGAAAATTTGACCCAATTCATGCAAATAGCTTGCTAACCTGTTGTGCAATCAAACATATTTTATTGGAAGCAAAACATGTTAATTAAATTATTATTTGCGTTGTGAAATCAATATAACATTTGATCCTATTCTAACTTGATTACATAATACGGTTTTAATTTTTTTCCGCAGAAAAATATGATATCATTATTTAGTGTTACCTCAAAATTGATATCATATGCTAACGTAAAATTTTTACTTTTATCTTTGGTTTTCGAACTTAAATATTTAGTGCTATAAATCAGTGAAACTTTTATTTGACCCTGTGCATTATTCACTTAACTGACTTTGACTGTGTCTATTTTAAGTATTCTTATATTGTTTTTATAATCTTATATGTTTTTTGGATTGCTCATAATGACGACATCACTGAAAAAATCTTCTATTGCAGATAATGATTAGGGTATGATAGGTGCTGATTCAAAAGATACCTTTGATATACAAATTGACGGTTCGATTCACTTTAGCCACGTGATTCGCCGCAACACACGTGTATGTCCCACAGTGATCCAAAGAAACATTCTTGATGATGAGAACACTAAATACTTCCAAACTCCTCTCAACAATCTGAAAACGTCGGGGAATTCTGCTCTTCAAGCTTGTTTATTTAATGTTAGTGAAATTAAAAATAGTTTTCCTAGCAGTACTTATTTAAGGAATTCAAATTAACGAAGCCGTAAAAAAGATAATAAAAACGGTAAAGAAAAGTAATTAAGAGAAAAATTAAATTAAATCAAAATAGTTTTATTTATATATACCTGCGAAGGTATATTTTTAGCACTGTGAAATGAATAGTCTGATTTTAATTCTGGTTCAAAAAGCTGCAATGGCTGAGAAGAGCCGGCATCAAACTCAACAATTACTTAAATACTCTACAATAAATTTAGGTACAACTGATTACAATTGCTTGCCCGACGATGGTAAAACACAAATTAAACTGTTTGTTATGTAAATAGCAGATTTAAGCAGCATCTATTCATAAGTGGCAGCCATCGCTTTCCTCCTCATTTGGGAGGGAAGTGGACAATTTGGGAGGGAAATAAACTAAAGATACACTTATGAATGTTGTGAATTATGAATATTCATTTGATAATCTCAGAAAAAGCCAAATAATATGGATGATATAAGGTGGATTTGTTTGATACTTACTTTAAGATGAGTCGGTATTTTCTTACCATCTTTCAACCATGAATAATAAACTGGTGAATCTCCACTCTTAAGGTTACAATGGATTTGTACAATCTGTCCTTCTTGTAAATCTGAAGCTAATAGTATTTCCTCTAATTGGGGAGCCTCAACTACATGCAATTCAAATGACCTCTTAGCCATTTCACCTGATGGACTTCTGACTATGCAAGAATACGACGCCCCATTGTCACTTTTCGTCACTTTAGGTACGTTCAGTGTCCCATCATTGGCCATAACAGTTAAATCTCTCTTCTCTCTTAACTTAGGCTTACGTCCAAATATTTCTATACTTAAAGCTGTGTCGTTTATAAATCTCTTATATCGAGTTGTTTGTGTAGATATATCTGAGCTTATTTCTTTTCCTTTGTATTCCCAAGTTATTTCTCTGCGAATTGTGTAAGCTTTATTAAAATTTTACTTTTGAACCCAAAATTGCTCTGTATTATTCAAACAAAAGTTATTGTAAGCGATAATAATTGTAAGTGCTATATTTACTTAACATTTATAGCAGAATAACATTCAAATTTTTAAGAAAGGTCTTTTGTTACAAAAGATAATAGGAATATTTTCTATAGCCTTCTTCCAAACATAAAACCAGAAGTCTTATAAAAAGCTATCAAAGGCCGCTTTAAAGCTTGTTCATTTTGAAAGGGAAGTGGTATTTAATGGCTATAAAACAATAGGTACCTTATTGGGAAACCGTAGTACGGACATCTGAGGGTGACACTTTGACCACTTTGTACTTTAAACGGTGGAAGTGTCCGAATGTAGGGCGGACCTGTTTGATAAATTGTTCTTTAAAATAGTTTACTTAAACATAATATCATGATGTTTTTCAGTTTAGTTCTAGACAAATACTATAATTTTGCAACTATATTTTCTAATGATCGAAAGAGTTTAAAAATGTAATTGTGTAAGTATTCGAATTTTCTCTAGGTATACAAAAAAAAATCTATCTTCGTGGTAGCCGCTGCTGTTGATCATAAGTAAGGCTCCCATCTTGGCAGCATCCTCTTTGGATGGCCAAGCTAATGCGCAGGAGATAAAAGTTACTCGACTACTACACTATAGTGATATGTATGTAGTTATAGTTTTTCTTTAAACATAGTTCGTGAAAATTTTATTAAAATCAAATTTGCCGTTTTTCTGATTTACTGGTGTCTTAAACGCATTTTAAAACGCAGTAATTAGGTATGTTCTCTTTGCGCATTCTCTCAGCACTTGATATAAAATTGTCACTTACCATAGACATTTAATCTATCATAGTGTGCGATTGAGGTTTCTCCGTGGTGCGCAACACATGAAAATAAGCCTCCGTCGTCTACCCTCAGATGTGATATGTTGAGTTGTGTGATCACTCCTCCATCTGGAGCCATGATTTGGCCAATCGCATACCTGGGTATGAATATTGTCATTACCTACATAATTAGTTTTAACTTCAGAATAAGTAGGTCTCTTTATTTCGCGGAAGAAGTTTATTCTTAGGTCTGAATTATAACTGTTTTAATGGGGTATATTGTTTTCAGAATATGAAATCACTAGGCAATGACTCTAGCTAAGTTATTTATAATGTATATTAATATATTTTGAGACAGAATCTTTTAAAACTTAGGTATCTTTTTACTTCAACCAAAACACTAATTCTAAATTTCGCAAAAAACAATGATTTCGATCAAAATGTATAAAAGATAAAAGAAAATATCTCGTTTCAGAGTTTTAGCCACATTAAAAATTGTTCAGCATGACGAAGCCAAAAAAAAACGAATATTGTTTTGTCCTTGACTTCCACTCTTTAAATCAATACAGGTGAAATACATGTAGCCTGTAAATAATCCTTGAGCGGTACTATAATTATTTGTTTACAATTCGACGTCCAAATTAGAAACAATTGAATAAACGTCACTTAAATATTCAATTGTGTTTGTGACGTCATTTGACAGTTCAACCCATACAATTGAACTGTCTAATGACGACATAAAATGGCGTCTCAGTATTCGCCCGTAAGCCAATTAAAATTAAAGCAATTTATATATAGCAGTAACAGCTATATCCAGTTAATCCGCTGGGAGAATGATATTCCACTAAATGAAAATGAATACTATACTTGCCTAGAATCTGTGTTGGAAGATATAACTATACCATCTCTTTCCCAAATAAATCTGGCTGGATGTGGTCCGTTAACAGTACACTGAAGGCTCACCTGTGTAAACAAAACACACTTGTAATACTGTTGCATAGGGTTCTCAATTCAGCGCAAGGCCCTGTCGGGCAATAATTTCAGGACATGAAACGAAAGGAGACTATATTATATGGGCCATAAAACACAGTTTTATTTGAATGCAAAGTAGCTTCATATGTGTACATTCGACAAGTATTCGAGGAATGTATTTTCTATGTAAGCGAATTTTGTCGTTTAGGTAACCATTGCTTTGTTCCATTTGATATTTCTGGATGCTGACATCATTTGCTTAAAATGCAACAGCAAAATATGACTGCTGCATAAAATATTTGTCTCTGAATAGAAATCTTTTCACTTTGTTCAAATATTTATTTTGAAACAATGTTGAAAAAGAATTTCATAATTTACAATATTTTTGGATACTTTGTTAAGCCCGATTTCCACCGCGAAAGGGTGTGAGCGGAATGGACATATTTTAAATGAAATAGGTTTACATTTCCACCAACAAAGAGTTATGTCTGTTGATGTTGTTTTGTCAATGAAAATGAGAGAAAGAGCAGGGGGCCAATTCCACTAATAAATTTTGATTAGATTACAAATGGATCGCAGCTGAATGACGACTTTTGCACGTTTTCGTATTCTACTAATAAATCTGACAACGATGAACGAACGATGTTTCGGTTGCCAAAGGCAACAACGATTACAATCTAATCATAATAATCCAATCGTGGTTCGGTTTCGTTTATTTAGTGGAATGCAGTTTTTAGTAAAATTAGAATTGGATTGGAAACGAACTTTAACTGAATCGATATTGGATGTCAACGTTGTCATTTACCAGAATTGGCCCCCTGAGCGTGTTCGAATTTTTTAAATCCGTTTGGTAGTTCTTAACATTAGCGAGTTAAAAAAAACTCTTCATATTTATTTATTCATTATATTAGTACTTATAGGTTAATAAATACATCATACATACATCAACTCCCGGCATAACGGCAGTCTCAGTGAAATGTTGTGATATGATTATTTGTAAGCTCCTTTTGTTGCGAAGAATGCTAGCTTGTGAGTCTGAAATCAAATCAGTACCATCAGCGACTTGCCGCGAGTGCCAAATATTATATGTATATGAAGTTAGCTTTCAAGGCTTTGCAGGAAATGTAGTACAAGCCACGCTACGTATTCAATCTGAATAATTTTATTAAGTACCTACTTAATCTATCACTACATAGTATAAACCAAAGTCGCTTCCCGTCTGTCTGTCCCTATGTTTGCTTTGATCTTTAAAATTACGCAATGGATTGCGATTCTGTTTTTAGGGTTCCGAAAAAAAAAACGGAACCCTTATAGGATCACTCGTGCGTCTGTCTGTCCGAAAATATTGGACTGGATTGAGTTGAAAGTTGGTACACATATGTAAGTCGGTGACCCAAACATGGACGTGTTAAGTAAATAAATGAATTTCAAACATGGGGGCTAATTATAAGAATTTTAATGTAAAAAGTTTTGAAGTTATTTAAGAAAATAGGCGAAAAATATTTGGCCCAGTAGTTTCGGAAATAAGGGGGGGCGAAAATTGATCATTCCCCCCCCCCCCCTTATTTCCGAAACTACTGGGCCAAATATTTTGAAAAATATCAGATAATAGTTCTTTACCTATAGATTACAGGAAAACCTATAAGAAGTCTATCTAATACCTTTAAACCTGCAATTCATGGATATATATATATTATCTGAATCTCGGAAATGGATTTTCATGAAATTTGGTATGCAGGTGGTTTCGGGGGCGATAAATCGATGTAGCTAGGTTTAATTTTTAGAAAACACGATTAAAAAAAAAACTTTTTATAGTTACCATCAACAAATTTGGGTCAGATTTAAAAATATTTATGGAACTTAGTTAAACATGTACGGAACCCTCTCCACGCGAGTTTAACTCGCATTTGTCCGATTTATTTTTAATAGATAGAGTGATATTATTATTATTATTATTCAAGAGGAAGGTTTTTATGTATAATACATGCATACAGAAAAGCTGAGAAAATCCGTGCGAAGCCGGGGCGGGTCGCTAGTATTATATATAAAAGGTAATTTACTAAATTTCGAGAACAGCAATAATTGCCCATGTGCCTATTTCTTTGTCAATGAGCGCAAAGACTTTTTGTATTGATTGGAAAAAGGTATGAAGTAATGTAAAGAGCAATCAGTTAAATTTTAAACAACTTTTGTATTAAAAAAGTTGTATGAATATCGCATTTGTTAGTTACAAAATTAAGAGTCATAGGCGCTTGAAATGGGGTAGTTGACAGTGTTAAAAATAAATGACCAAACACTAACCAATGCATAAAACATCTAAAAACACGTGGAAACATCAAATATGTCGTACATTTAATAAATTTTATGATTTTTAATTACCGGTAGAACCACAAAGAGTAGATCATTTGATGCTGTGAAACTATGATGTCATAGTGTAATATTTCATACAAATTTCTATATAAACTATCGTTTTGACATTTATTAAAAAGTAGCTGATTTGATAAGTCAGTCAACTACCCTATTGACGTAATAAATTAAAACGTCCATCCATTTTAATGCATGCTTTAAAAAGAGCCATAGATTACTTATAAAACACTGCGAGCGTGTTTAGCGGAACTTCCCGCGCCGAACTTTCCGCGCCGTACTTTCCGCAGGTACCTATAGCACTAAGGGATCTTTATAATTATGTTTTTAATTATTTTTTATAATACTTACCATTAAAATCATGACTCCACCAGTCATTAAACTTTCGATACCAAAAGTTGTTATCACCGATATGAGGGGTTGAGCTGAAAAAAATAATGTTCCGTCCAATTATTTTTAATGACCTGTAAACTGAAACTGTGGGATTAATTAATGAATGTTCAGTATTAAGGACTTATACAGTTTTACTTTTTAACTCACTGAACATTGTTATAAAATATTTTTCCATAATGAGTTATGCCAGCGCGGCGTGGGCAGATTCTCACATGGTGGACCGACGATCTTGTGAGGGTCGCGAGAAACCGCTGGATGCGGGTAGCGCAAGACCACCCATCGTGGAGATCCTAGGGAGACTTATGTCCAGCAGTGGACGTCTTTCAGCTGATATGATGTTGTGTATATTTAAGAAGTTATCAAACGTGAAAAGGTACGTCTGTAATCCCCTCAAGCGGAATAAACTACTTATTTAAACAACTTGTAATCATATAAACGCAATTTGGAAATAAAGTAGATTCCCAAATACCTTATCAAAGATATTCATTGGCTCGAAAGAGCTTATTTCTCACGAATACACATTTGGGTGCCTTTGAAGTGACTTATAAAGGTTGAAGACAATTAAGGGACCTTAAAGGATCACTGAAAGGTTCCTAACTTGTTACAATATTTTGTGGACGGGTGTGGCATCCCAATTCGAGAATTAATGCTTAGTTTATAAACCACTAGCTTCCGCCCTGCGGGTTCTTATGTTTTCTCGGAATAAAAAGTAGCCTATATGTTATTCTAGAGTATGATATATGTGCCAAGTTTCATCCAAATCCGTTCAGTAGTTTTTATGTGAAAGAGTAACAAACATCCATACATCCTCAGAAACTTTCACATATACTAATCTATCTATCTGTACTAATAATAAAGCTGAACAATTTGTTTGTTTAAACGCTCTAATCTCCGGAGTTACTGGTCCGATTTGAATTTTTTTTTTCACTAATAGAAAGCTACATTTACCTACCTCAAAGGTACCTACTACTTCTTAACCCGGGAACGCGAGTGAAGCCGCGGTGAATTTACCCTGTTTTAGTAACTTTGATTACGAGAGTTCTGTCTAGTTCTCATTAGAAAATTGGTTATGTTAATAACACTCTCGATTAACAAACAGACAGATTTCAAACAAAAAAAAAACTAAAACTAAATCGGTGCTATGACCCAACAGATAACAGATACACACACCCACACACACATCAAACTTATAACACCCCGTCGTTTTTGCGTCGGGTGTTAAAAACAAATCGTGTTATGGGGATCACTAAGGCCAATAACCGTGATGATTCGTTCATAAAAGCAAATAAATAAACCAAATAAATCCGATTAATACTATTAGGTACCTACCATGAATGGCAAAGATTAATTAATTCAGAAGTGCTGAATGAATAAAAATAAATATTTTTCCATATAGCTGGCACATAAAATACAATAAATATTTTTGATGCAGAATAATATGGATTCTGAATCAATGAAACAGAAAATAGGTTGGCGATACAAGGTAAAATTTTAATTGATACCATCATGAATCGACATTGTTTTCTGCGTAGATGAATTAATATTTTATTTTATTTTTGAGTTCAGAAGTCAAACTTGGAAAACTTAAAGTGGATAAGATTTATTTACCTAACCAATTCCACTAATTATTTTGATTAGATTACAATTGCTAGTAGAGTCTAAAAATTGTAACTGTTGACATTCATAAGTGCCTTATTAGGGCCTAAACTGAATAAATGAGGTTTTGATTTTGATTGGATCGCAAGTGAATGAAGATTTTTTCACGTTTTCGTATTCCACTAACAATCTGACAACGATCTAGATCCAATCATGGTTGAGTTAAAGTTGTCGTTCGATCGAAAGTTATATTCGAAAAGTATTCTGCTAATTCGATTGAACATGAACTTTTACCAATATGGTTTTCCACTGAACATTTGACACATTTGATTGGACAACACAAACTTATTGTTTCGGTTACCAAGGGCAACAGCGATTACAATCAAATCGTGGATCGGTTTCGTTTATTTAGTAGAATACCGTTTTTTTAGTAAAAAATTGAATTGGATTGGAAATGAACTTTAACTGAATCGAAATTGGATGTCAACCGTTGTAATTTACCGGCAATGGCCCTCTGATAAGTACCTAATTTTATTAATCAGTTTATCGATACGATCGTTACTTGAATCAATCGTTCGTTACTATCACTTCAACACTATTTTTTAAATAATACGACAGTTACATGGTTGTATAAAACGAAGTAATAAAAAACATCATAGAAGGAAAGATAGAAGGAAAGAGAGGAAGATCTAGATTGAACTATATAGACCAAGTGACGGCAAAATTGGATGTCATGTCTTATAAGGAGGTTCATGAAGTAATAAACAATAGAAAGGAATGGAAGAAGCTACACCGACAAGAGCCAAGCTCTTAAATATAGAAGAAGAAGTATAAAATGTATGATATCAGTTCATCTGAACAATCATGGGGCAAATTTGTATGCAGTGTTTGTTTATTGTTGTGATAAAGCTTCCGGGGTTCCTTTTATTCTCTACTAAGGTTTCTCGAGTTGTTTTTTTTGTGGATTACTTAGTTATATTATGTCTACTAGACCCCTATTTTTGGAACGGAGTTCCTTAGCTGTGGGGCTAGACCGAAAAATGTGTAACAATCATAGATAAATAATTTGCAACACTACAATATCGTCATATATATTAATAAGTTGTCTTACATATTAAGCACAAATAATAATAATTTGTATACTGTAGTGTTGCATAATTTAGATGTAGTATTTAAAATAAAAATGTCTAATTATATTATAGTATACCTGCATAGTGTTCTTCCATTTAAATATTCTGTGTCAGTTCTTTGTATTTTGTATTGTATAGTAATTTCTAAGGTCATCCAAATGGGCAAATGTTCTTGTTTTAATTTTTTTACACATTTTATTAATAATTGTATTTTGATTTCAATTTTATGTCACAGTATCTTGTTAATATACAATATTGAAACCTCGCTTAGTCATTTAATTATTCCTGGTTATTTATTTTTCACTCTTATAGACATAATATTGTGTTTATGTGGTATGATAATGGGTATGACGGATTTTTGCAATTATAATGATGACCAATAAATTCTTTAAAGTTGGTTTATTTAATGCAGGGTCTCTTGGCACACGCCACGATGAGTTAATAATGGCTATGTCACAGGTGAAGGTTGACATTATGGCAATAAACGAGACCTGGCTTAGGGAAGGGGAGGAGGGTCGAGCGCCGACGGTTCCCGGTTATCGGCTGCGGCACTCTCCTAGGCCTATTAACGTGCGTGCGGGTCGTGGTGGTGGAGTCGGTTTTTATGTTAGGCGAGGTATAAATGTACGAGTTTGTCCCCATCCTGTTTCTCCCTGCGTGGAGCAGCTCTGGGTGAGCCTACGCATAAATAGTGTCAGTCTCATAGTTGGTACCGCTTATAGGCCCCCGTGGATGGACGTCAACCTTTTTCTTGATGCCCTGACAGCATCGTGCGTGGAATTTTCGAGATTTGATCGCATTATTCTTGTAGGTGATTTTAATATAAACATGTTGAATCTGGGAGATGGCAAGACTAAATTACTGTTGAATTTCCTACAGTACTCTGGCTTGACACAGCTGGTGCAGGAACCCACTCATTTCACAGACCATAGTGAGACACTAATAGATTTAGTGTGCACTGATGCGTGTTTCCGTCATGTTGAAGTGACTCATATACCGGACCTAGGGAACCATGCAGTCATCTCTGTCGAGTTTAGACTTAAGAAAGAAAAGCCCATTCCCCATCTTATAACATTCAGACCGATCAAGGATATCTTGCCAGAGTATTTCAATAGGGACCTTGAGAGTATCGACTGGAACACTATTGGAGAAGCTGGGGATGTAAATAGTATTGTGGCTTTATTTAATTATATGATTTTGGCATTATTTGACTTACACGCTCCACTGAAATCAATTTTAGTAAAGGAGCGCTCCCTTCCATGGTTTACACAAACTGTGAAGGACATGATGCAGCTTCGGAATGAAAGTCACATGAGATATAAAGCATCTGGTTTAGATTCGCATAAGGTTTTTTATAAAAATCTTAAAGCGATGGTTGTTACGGCTATTGAATTTGAAAAAAAAGCATATTTTGAAAATCACATAAATTTAAATATTAATAACCCAAAAGCATTATGGAAAAACTTAAAAAGAAATGTTGTAATGAATTCTCACGTTAGCGACTTGCCTAATTTCTGTAGTAACCCAAATGATTTAAATAAACACTTCCTCGATATACCTGGTAGCAGCAATGTTAGCATATCTTTGCTATCTTATTATGAGTTTCATAGAGTTGGCTCAGCTGTTTTTTCTTTAGTGACTGTTGATGAGGATGTTGTAGCTAATATTATTAGATCTTTAAAGTCCAATGCTACGGGTACTGATAATATAAATATAGAAATGATTATGTTGACACTTCCTAATACACTTGGTATTATAACAGAAATCGTAAATAAATCTATTGTGACCTCGACATTCCCTGACCTTTGGAAAATCGCTCTTATCAAACCAATCCCAAAAAAATTACACCCAACTGGTTTCAAGGATCTTCGACCTATAAGTATTTTGCCTTGTTTATCAAAAATTTTAGAGAAAGTTGTCTGTTTACAGCTAACGAAATTCATGGAATTTAATAACATACTTCCTAGCGTACAATCAGGTTTTCGTAAGAAACGTAGTACAACCACGGCTCTTCTTGATGTTGTAGACAACGTCTTGACATCTCAGGACCGAGGACTGGGAACAATCTTGGTCTTACTCGATTTCTCTCGTGCATTTGATGCGATTAATATTCCGTTACTTCTCTCCAAACTAACATTTCTTGGTTTTGATAGTTCCACAGTTCGTTGGTTCCATAGTTACCTAAATTTAAGATCACAGATAGTTGAGGTACGGAAGAGTGATGGCTCTAAAGCTTTCTCGGAGCAGAGTTATTTAACCAGAGGCGTTCCTCAGGGCTCCATTCTTGGTCCACTGCTTTTCATCCTGTACAGCTCTGATATTGCCACCTGCATACAAAATTGCCAGTTCCATATATATGCAGATGATCTGCAGATATATATTAATACTTCATCCAGTGATGTCGTGGGCTCTGTTAGCAAATTAAATGAAGACCTTAGTCGTGTCTCAGTTTGGTCGGAAAACAACTGCTTAGTACTAAATCCAACCAAGTCTAAGTATATGGTATTGGGTTCCAAAAAACAAGTAGCTGATATATGCAAGTGTCAACCTAATATTTTGATAATGAATGAACCAATTGAGTTTATTTCCGAAGCTCGAAATCTTGGAGTTATATTTGACTCTCAGCTTCATTTTGAAAACCACGTATTAGAGGCTGTGCGTAACTGCTTCTATCGCCTGAAGCTGTTGTATCAGGTTCGCCCCTTTCTTAGTGTTGATATTAGGATAAGATTATGTGAGACTTTAGTATTATCGAAACTTAATTATGCTGACATTGTCTATGGCCCTTGCCTGTTCTCTAAGACTCAGAAGTTAATCCAACGTGTACAAAATGCTTGTGCCCGCTTTTGCTTCTATATACCTCCTCGTAGTCATGTCACACCATATTTAATTCAGGCAAATTTAATGAAAATGTCATCACGAAGACATTTACATCTTGCGAGTCTACTCTTTGGGATTATCAAAACTAAAGAGCCAAGCTATCTGTATGACAAGCTTTCTTGGAACCAAAGTAAGTATGGTAACAGGGGCTCCATACCACGACTAAGTATGCCGCGTCATAAGACTGCAGCATTCCGTGGAAGTTTTAAGTTTGCGGCGACCCGGTGTTGGAATGACCTTCCTCCGCCAATTCGTGCCTTGAAAAATGTCAAAACGTTTAGTAGACATCTAAAAGCCCACCTTTTAAAAATTCAATTGCAAACTTAGTGTCGTCCCTTAAGGCTACTTTCTGACCACATTTTTGTTTATTTTTATAACCAATAATTATTTTATACAACATTTGACATTTGCCTCCTTATTATATAAATATCTCTGACTCTGACTGTCACCTGGGTCATAAAAAATGTTACCACAATATTATTGTATAACACTGGCCGTACTCTCGCATTTGATTAATTATGTTTTATATATTTTTCCTATTTCGTATTGTATATTTTTGTTGAGTTCTTATGTTTTCTTATTTTAATAATTATTATTTATTGTTTTCAATGTTGTTCGTGACGTCACCTATGGCAGCAACTGAAAATCAGTACTGTGAGCCCACTACAAACTGTGCTCACAGTTTACAACTGAGTTGCTGTCCATTTTTGATGTCACACACCACAATTTTTATTATTTTTATATTGTTATTTTAATTTATTATCTTGTGTAAGTACCTTGTGTAATTGTGCTGTGTGTATCAAAATAAATGGTTTCTTTCTTTCTTTCTTTCTTTATAAATAGAATGACACCTAAAACCGACACCGAGGGGTCTCATTAACTGGTCGAAGGTGGACGTTACAAAGCAAAATTAGCATCCGTCAATTATAAGTAGACTCTTATTCATTAGTACAAACTAATGTCAATAGATAGCGTTGTGCCTTCTCTCGAATATATACTTAAGACTTTTGTATTTTATTTACCCTTTTTATATTACTTAACCTATTGGGCGTCGGCCATCTGACAGCGGAGGTCACTGATAGCTAGCTAGCTAGTTAACTTTGTTTTTCCACCAGAAACAAAAGCGTTTAAATGCCGTCACATGGTTGTCCACTATAAAGGTAAAGCTGTATTAAATGGTGGCGACGCCCAACAGGCTAATATATTTAATTCCGTTCCAACCGGGTGTCCTTAAGACACCTCTCAATTTTTGTATACAACGTCGGCAAACAACCTTACGGCCCATGTTGTAAGCGGTTACCGTAGCCTATAGACGCTTGTCACACGAGGGGTTTTATTTCCTTCCCTCCTCCCCGACCTCAATCATGCGCAGGAAGTTATTTGGCTGCCAGCTGCCGCTTTATTCTGAAAGGTACTTTTCCTCAGTGAAAAAACTGTTAGGTATAGGGTTAGTCAATGATGACTATAAAAAAAAATATTGTTACTTGTCTCTCGGGAGACTTGGTATAGAACTAACTCGCATCGCAAAGAATCAACCTAAAGGTTATAGGCCCTATGGTGCGAAGTCAGACATCAGTCTGTTATTTTATTTTATTTACCTACTCTTTTTTTACTATGTATATTATTTCGTGTGTGTTTGACCTCAATCTCACCGTAATCAGTGATGATGTGGCCGATGGTGGTAAGCATACAAAGCCTAGAAGGGAACTGGCTTTCAAGTGCAGCTGTTGGAACACAACTGTGTGTTTAGCTCGTGAAAACATTTCTTTTTATTCGTGCACGATGCTTATCGGGATATTTTTTTATAGTTTTATAAGATTGAAATTCGAAAGGCACACGTTCCTTTTTTGATTTGACGTTAGTTATACCTCTTTGGATTTAAATTGCTCCTAATTTTTTCGTCAGTCCAATGAAGATTTTCTTTTAAATAATTCAGTTATATATAAAATATGTTCACTACTTAGGTATATGTAGTTTTCTTATACTAAACTTTTACAAGGAGAAAATCTTCGAGTACAAATCGAGAACAAAAAGTTGTTCGCGCACTCCATGTCTCCCCGAGGGCCTTTGTTCGGAGTGTTTCTCACTTTCCCTTCTCCCTCCCGCACTCATGTTATTATGTGTTTTGTATATTATACTTTTGTTTTTACGAGGAGGCACCCTCTATTAGGAAAAAACTTTGAATAAAAATAGAACCGCCTTCAAAGGCGCTAAAAAGACTTAAATAAATGCAGGAACTCTAATCTGACTGTTATGAAGTCAGAAGAAAGTTTAAATGTTATAACACATGCATATCCGAAAATCCGAAAAGCTGTGCGAAGTCGGGGCGGGTTGCTAGTATAATAGCTGTACATAATGTATCAAATAAAGTAACAATATTCTTGCTAAGGTAATATTAGTTCTGAAAAGGATGACCCAGAACTGAATGGAACGGAAGCCAAGCAAAATTTATTTATGAGTAAAGTTACGAACATAGTTTACGGAACCCTGTTTATAGTTGAAAGGAAATAATTCCTAGTTAGTTTAAAGGTAGGTGGGAAAATTTATTTTGTAACAATTTGAAGAATGCTTTTTATTGATGGATATAGGAAGAGTCTCACTAACAGTTCATGTAAGTGACAAAGGTCGATGTTCATAGACTAGAAAACGGTCCGATAAATTATTGTCGGGCATTTACGAAGGACCCCACAAGGTGGACCGATGATCTTGTGAGGGTCGCGGGAAACCGCTGCTTGCGGGTAGCGCAAGACCGGCCATCGTGGAGATCCTTGGGAGGCTTATGTCCAGCAGTGGACGTCTTTCAGCTGACATGATAATGATGATGATTATTTACGATGACTTTTTCCTACGAAAATTCGTTGTAAACGCCCGATTATATTTCTTTCTTTTCTTTCATCAAATTATGAATTGCATTATGCCCCATATTTACAAGCATTTTCTCGAATCTTATAAGTAAAATTTTGACTCACTTCCCGGTGTTCAATAGATCTGAAGTTTGGTATTGATTCATATAGAACCCTGTCCAGAAGGGGCAAATTCGCGCTGATTTTGTGCGCGATTTCACATACAATGCCGCTTTGTTTAGCCGTGGAAGTGATCAAATTCTTAACGATTAAGCAATGTACCACAAAACGCGACAAACTTGCGCGTACACCTGAACAGGTGATAGGTATGTACCTAACTCCAATGGCAATACAAAATCATGGAGCTGAATATAAAAAGCTTGGCCTTAATTTTTGAGCTACTAAAATTCACGGTCATATTAGAACAATTTTTATGGTTTATTTGTATGAGGAGAAGAAATTTATTTTAAACTTCTTAGTTCGTTTTAAAAACGTGGAAGCTCTAATGGAAGTAGTATTCTACATGATTAAAAAGAGGTACTTACAGTTTATAAGGTATACTTTCAGTTTGAGGAAGCTCTTGATTATCTCCCGTCACTGAAGCTGTGATCTCTGAAATAGAAAAGTTGAGTAAATTTTGCGTAATCAATGGAATTTATAAGCCTAATGTAATTTTTGCGAAATATTCAAATCGAATTCGGGGATCAAACAGGGTCTTTATACGACAGGGATTATTGGTCTTTTTGTAGGTGATGGTAGCTCAGTGGTCGTGACGTCTAATGCCAAGACGAAAGTTGTGGGTTTGGCTTTTGGTGAAGGATAATATCGCGAGGAAACCATAGAAAGTACACCATGTGGTAGTGTACTTTGTGGTAGTGTATTTTCTGAAAACTGCATTAAAATCCGTTAGGTAGCTTAAAAGATCTAAGTGAACAGACAGCGCAGCGCGATTCATTTTAAACCTACTAACTTATGTAAAGATAGGCTACTTTTTATCCCGGTAATGCGGATGAAACCGTGGCGGACAGGTAGTAAAAGTCTGTTAAATCATTTTTGCAATAAACTTTAATATGAGGAAGCAACAATTTAATTACTAGAAACTTGTTGTACAAATACGTAACTTGAACGGTACTGTGTACACCACGCGGCTTGTAACTCGTTCAAAATTGACGAAGTTTTAATGAGATCGCTCAGATGTTTACATCAAATATTATGAGTATTTTTGCAAAACTACTTGATGACTTGTAAAGCACTAAAAACGCAATATTTTTATTTACGAGGAATAGAGAAATGCTTTTAGATTGTTCAGATTATCCTATCGACATCGTTCGAGACTTACGTATACAAACACCTAGTTTTTAAAAAACTAAGCTTTTTCCCGTGGTTTCAAACAAGTTACTGGGATAAAAAGTAACTTATAGGGATCAAGGATAATGTAGCTTCTTATTAGTGAAAGATTTTTTAGAATTGGACCAGTAACTCCGGAGATTACCTCCTACTTCCGATCTACCCCTTTGTAATTTATGTTTCAAGCTTATGTCATCATTGCAACCAGACTAGACCTATTGTGATAGTCACATAAATTTAATTTCACTGCCAAAACCTGCTGGTATAATTAACTGTATCTTTATAGGAATAGGGAATACGCATGATTTTTTTTTTGCTTTAAGAAAAGCTCATTCATATAAGAAACAGAAGGAAAAAAAGATTTCGGATAACTATTTTTTTTTTTTTTTTATACTACTAAGGTAGCAAGCAAGCATACGGCCCACCTGTGTGGTTACCGTCGCCTATTGCCATTTGCAATACCAGAGATATTGCCAATGTGTTGCTGACCTGTTACAATGCCGAGAAGACAAACTGGCTCTCAAGTGCAATTGCCGGAACACACCGGTAGGTGCTTGGCGACAAATTTTCAACTTGAGGGTGGTAGCCAGCCAGGCGGGTACTACAAAGTACCCTACCACCGTGCAAAAATAAACAACATACCTATAAGCCATCAAAGATTTATTCGTATCTCTTTCTAGCAAAGCAGACGCTAAAGCATGGAGTTTATATAGCTATGTCCGATCTCTCTGTCTAATCGCTGTCTAATAAGTACCTAGTTTAAAATGCTTTACTTCTCTTCCGTGTTTCGTGGCCGATTTTAATTTCACTTATGTAAATCTTTTTTACGGTATTTTCAAATTATGTTAAGAAATGCGATAAAAAAAATATCATGCATATTCCCTATTAATAAGTCTTGATAATAATCCAAAAAAGAAGGCAAGTTGCAAGGAAATTGATCTTAGTCTTTGGCTGTTTCAGGTTTTCAACACTAAAAAGTTAAGAAAAGACCATTTCGTTCCTTAAGTGTGAGGATGATCAGAAAAACTAAGTTACTTCAGTTTGTAAATGACAATCAGCAACATCATATCACTAATGGATAAGTGATAACCGAACCGAGTAATTTATTCCGCAATACAAAGAGTAAACATTTCCAAACAATATTTGTGGTAATATCCAAAGGTAAATGATTTCGGAGTATGGAATAATTATACACTGAAGTCATCCGACCGATAAATTATGAATTGCATGATAATTTTCGAAAACATATTCAAATTTTTGATGTCCTTATTAAATTTATTGCTTGATAATTTATTATTGCTATCTGGAATTTGGATATTCTGTACAAACGACCGAGCTTGTGGATTGGAAACAAGATATAATCCCTTATTCATAAACGCTGTATAACTAAATCAGTGCAATAGTGTCCTCCGTCTCACTCTTTCGATCACCATACGTCACATATCAGAGAAAGACTTCGGAATTTTAACTCTTAACTTATCAACGTTTCTTTTGTTATTTATAAGGGGGTAAGAAGTACTATAGAAATATTATATAATATTTCATTTTAACAATTGAAGGATTGTCAGTGTTGACCTTGATGATATCTTTTCCTTTTTATAGAACCCCATATCGTAGAGCATTAAAGGGAAAACCATAATGGATGAACCATTTTGGCTCATTTCACACACTCAACATACTGTCGCTTTACGAGTCTATTGAAGCATACCAATTCTTGAGCTTTATAATATTAGTAAGTGTTACGGTGAAATAAATTTGTATATTTCTCAGCAAGGTCTTTTAAGAAGAGGCTATCTGTGTATGTCTCCGTCCCTTACTAAACTGGCGGTGACAAGCGAGACAGGAGAAACATAATTTTGGTAAAAAATATGGTTTTATGTTATTTAAAACGAAACTAAGCCTTTTTTGAAAAAGTAAGAAAACTATTCCCTTGGTGTTAATATTTTTCAAGTTATTTGGATGGCCCAAATAAGAGAAGAATTCATTCTTAGTTTTAAGAATTATGGGTATATTTCTGACCTTACTAATGAAAAATTCCAATTTTTTAAAAACTATTCCCCGTCACGTATTCTCTAGTTTCACATATATTTTTTCCAAATCTCTTGGAACAAAGAGTACACAGAAATTCGAATTTTAGAATCATCATTTCACGTATAGCATCGCATTTCTGTTCATATCGTCTGTTGTTTTCTGTCGCGTTGTCGTTTTTCTTTCGCTCTACTCGGCCGGTCAGTCTTCGTCTGCAGAGGTTAGATATCGCCGCAACAAGCAATACTAAATATAAACATAAATAAGCATTTTTCAATGATATATTTACATGACAAATTCAATTTTATTGAATAGGGATGATGACTGGTTAAAAAATAATTAATTCTATTTAGTCCGTCAGTTAGGTTATCAAAAAATATTGGATACGTATTTTTTATTTTATCAAATCAATAAAAACTTACAAAGATAGGTCGCATCAAAGTTCAGGAGTGGGGGTTTGTGACGTCACTTCTCTGTAAAAAGTGTACTAAAACGTGACGTCACGCGATATTTATACGCACTGTATCTTCGTTATTTTTTGTTTTCAGAACTAAAGAAAAAACATGTGTCCAATATTTTTTGGTAATCTAACTGACGGACAATTTTTTTTTTTAGTCGTCACCCCTATTGTGACATTTTACTATCTGAATCCCCTGGAGTTGCAAGCGTCTATTTGGTTACGTTAACCGCATTCCCGTAATCTTGTTTGCTATTTTATTAGTGTAAAAAATATAGGTATAATGATGTGAAGATATTTATTACTCTTTTACTCAAAAACGACTGAACGGATCGTTCCCATCCCGGGAAAACATAAGACCTCACAGGAACGCGGCTGAAACCACGGGGCAGAATGAGTATTTTAACATGAATTGAGATAAAAGGCTCTGTAATGGGGCTCCAAATGCTACAAAACATAAAGTCTAAGTACAAGATATTACAAAAACTGTAATCATCATCATAATGGAAGACTATAAAGTTAATATCCCGGAACCTACTTATCAAAAAGCCTTTGTAGCATCCAAAGTATAAGCAGCCTACACTTAGAGACTGAAAAGGTTTGTGAATGGCCTTATCTAGGTTACATCTCGCGGCGTCTCATTGAAACATGTTCTTAAAACCTTGGCTATAAGCTTAAAAGCTCTCGCTAAAGCCTAGAAGCCTTTGAAAGCTAGGAGGTAAAAATATTTAATCTCTTTTAAGGCAAATGGTCGCTATGCCAAAATCTTGTTCTAAAGGTATTTTATAAAACAGACTCTTCAGCTTTTCTATTAGATCCCAGATTGTATGATAATATTTTCATGTTATTTGGATGGGCCAAATAAAAAGGGTTTATTTTTCTGACGTTACTGGTGAAAAATTCAAATTCTCATCACATATTCTCTAGACAAAAGAATGCAGAGAAAACCTTCATTTAGAAAATTTAGAATCATCATTTCTCATATATCGTCGCCGTAAGGTAGACGTAACCCTTTCGCAGCGGTAAATATTCGCATATGACATTCTTATGACGTCGGTGTCCGTCGTTTCGAGTACAGTACTGTATCGGTCCTCAGGGACCTATGAGCGGTTATTGGGCTCTTTTGAGCACTCGCAAAAAATACACTGAAACATAAAAGTTTATAGCTACGATTGAGTCTCTTTTTTATAGCTTTACATAAACGTTTTCTTTTGGTCCGCCGTTTTCTTAATGGCGTATGAAACAGCATTTTTTTAATAACCTCTGTGACGTAAAATAAACTTTATATGATACTTGATAGCGTGTGTTATCGTAAAGGGATATTTGTGGCTCATCTATGCTTATATTTCATACTTTGTTACTTATACTGTCAATCTACTCAATGTCAATGATTATTTTTTAAAATATTTTATTTATTTATTTTATATATTTTTTTATTATTAAGTTTACATTATCTTAGTACCTAAAAACCCTTGGGTTTGTGCAGGCGCATTGCACAAACACCTAGGTATAAAATAAAATGTTTAAGTTTAATACAGGAATTACTTACCTTAAAAGTATCTATAATAACATAATTGAATACGAGAATTACATGTCTATAGGTATATTAATATTTATTTTGATATTAGGTAATAATTTTTTGATTTGGTCTCATATTTGCGTTTGTTTGTTTTAATCCAGTAATAAAAAAAATATTTATTTTGAATATCATAAAATAAATTATTGTACTACTATATTTAAAAGCTGAGCTCTTTTCAGTAAAGCTTCCTTCACTCCTGTTATTTACGACTTCCTGTAGGTACCTCGTACGTTAGCTACATTTTCCTTAAAAATCTAGGGAAGCAATATGTTGCTCCCTAGATTTCCTTTCCTCACATAACCTTCTATCAATCATTGTATTTTTAATGGAACATAATAAAAAAAGACTTAGGATTATTATTTGGAATAAATTTATAGTGCTTCCATTAGATTCCCTATCTCTTAAATAAAATGTATAAGTAATTTTTAAGTAAATAGCTGTTTGTTGGAGTGTCTTTGATATTTCTAAAAAGGTTTTTTTTCTCTTTTGGTATTACATTCTTTTAGTTTTCAAATTAGGTATCGGTTTTATCTTAGCTGGATTATGGTTTAATTTATCATGTTTTTCAAAAGGTATATTGGATAGACAGATTTCTAAAGCTAAGATTTCTTAATTAAATATTAATTTACATAACAGTACTTAGATGTTTTATTTGTTTAAACATAAAAGTAATTTAATCTTCATTACATGTATACATTCCCGATTAGAATCTATATAATTATTAGTAACTACATATATAAATACTTACCAAAAGAAAATGAAGAAACGAGAAGAACAAAAATCCAAAAACATAAATCCATTTTGCAGTTCCCAAACACAAATGTCATTTTTCCGAAAATCACTTTCACAGTGTCTGTCACTAAATGAGAATTATTTCAACGCATCACGATATTATAGAAAAAGAAATTGAGTTACGGAAATTAGTTCGCGATTTCCCGCTTTTTAGAAAACAGGAGCGTGCGTCTCACAACCTGGTCGAGGATAGACTGACTGAAGGGAGGATATCTCTCCAACGATGCTGCGCTACTATATGCCTACGCTAGGAGTCTATTTTATGTGAACATTATGTTTAATGAAGTGATAGACGGCTCGATTGAAGTTACCGAGTTATAGAGTGGGAGAATATAATAAGCTTTTTAGGATTTTCAGAGATTTTCTTTCCGATAAGCTGTTTTAGGAACTTTTTTTGTTTTACCTTATTGTTTTATTTTTTTCAGTGCTATTTTTAGCATAAGTTTTTCAACGAATCTGTTTCTTTTGTCTACTAGCTTCTGCCCCGCGGTTTCACCCGCGTCATTAGAGTCCTGGGGTCAAGCCGGGAAATAATATTGTACTCAATTTCAGCTGGTACACTTATCCCTACCGAGCTATCCCTATGTAAATTTATTTCTACCGTTAGGGATAGGTGCACTGCCCATTTCCACTATTCACTACTGCCACTTTTGTACACTTAAGCTCTAATTTGTTTTAAATGTAAAAAAAATAGTTAATATTTTTTTATCACATTATTAGATTGTAAACGATTTAGACAATGAGTTTTGAAAACTCATGGTAAGGGATATCGTATAGGGCGAGTAGGTATATTATCCCCTCTCGGGCACTTGAAGGGATCATCTTTATAACCCTCGCTCGAGATATTTTCTAACGATTCTCAAGCCTACTCGTATCTCGAATTGTCGCAAAGTGGTTATTTACATTTTTTATTGTTTCTTCTTTTGTTTATAAGGCTGAATTAGCTTTTTGAAAATTCCTTTTTATGTTTTCTGGTGTACAATAAAAATCTATTTGTTCTGCTCTAAGCAAGAAATGGATATTTATACAGGAACCAGAAAGAAAATATGGTGAGTTAAGTGATGCAACAAGAGGATTTTGCAATAGGTACTAGTTGGATTCAGGCTGATTCTGTGATTGATTTGTTTTTATTGATAGGCTTTTGTTTGTATGTATTTATTTATATCACCGAAAAAGGATCAGTTGCTGGAATATAATTACATATGGTTAACGACTGATTTTGAACTTGACAGATGTATATCCAGGTACAAAGTACCCTATCACCAGGCTATGGTTTCCTCACGATGTGTTCCTTCACTTTTATAATACATAATATTGGTATTGCAATACCCGATAAAACCAAGTTAATTTTTTTTTTTATACACATGTCCCTGTTCCATATCTCTTAAAAAAATGATGTAGCAAATATTTCTATGTTTTGTATATGATTTACTCCCGATATCATAAAGCAGTAGGTACCTAACTGAGATGAGATCACTTAAAGGTATCTACTTAAAACGTAACCAGTATTTATAGGGAGGGTTCTAAAGCGCAGCGCCAGTTTTAGCTCTACCAGCGCCAGGGCGAGATTTTCACGGCGCTCCCTATTTTTAATCCCGCCAGCTAGTGTCATGTATTTTAATAATAGTCCGATACACTGATGTAATGAATGAGCTGAGCGTGTCAAAAATAACGCTGACTCTTTCTAAATAAAATGTTAAAAAGAGATAGTAATCTCTACTATCTCTTTTTTTATTTTGGGTTGTGTCAACTAAATATTCTAGTGTTGTCATCATAGCGACTTTGTCGCTAAACTTTGAGAAATAAGTAGAACTCAGACTACTAGGAGTGAGCGAACAGGCGCCGCTTTCAATCTGGCGGCCTGTACGGAATTTTTCTTCTCCGAAAAGTCAGTTGTTGCTTTCCCGTTTATAGTTAGTTAGATAGCGTATTTCATATTATTCAAAATATGTTATTTAATATTGAACAAGGATATTGAATTTACATCAAAGCACAAGGCTGTGAGGGATATTATCTAAATACCATTATAGGGGCTGCAAGCTAACCTAGTTATAAAGGGTAACCGACCAGAAATAGATTGTTCAAACGTTCCTGATCAAGGAAAGCTTGATGATAGAAATATTATCCGACTTTTGCCGATGACCGAGATTTATTTAATTTCTTGTGCTATGAGACCTTGCTTCTTATCAATTTTATTTTTTTCAAAGTTTTGAGTTTAAAGTATCAAAATATGCGGCGTGTCGAACATCGCGATCAGTTAATTGGTTTTGGCAGGAAAAGGTACAAAAATATGTACGCACAAATGAAGTAAGTAATTTTCAATGCAATTTTTCATCTTCTAGTAATGTTTTACGTAGACATTCTTTTTCATCATTGTTCGTTCTTCCCTACCAGATGGAGCATTGCCGTAACTTCTCAGAGCATGGCAAAGCTATAAAGACCTTATACACAGTGTCACTTAAGCCCACCTGCGTTCACTTACGTTAAGTTACATAAAGCCTGCTTTGTTTTCTCCACTGGAAAAGACTGTGGGTACAAATAATGTAATTTCTTCTACAGGCTAAACAGACGCAAATAATGTATCCAAATCATGCAGTGGACCAAGTTACAGTTGTTCTGTTTGAATTATTTTAAAATTGCTTCCGCCCCGCGGTTTTACCCACGTTCCCGAGGGATCTAATATTCTCCCGGAATAAAAGTATCCTATATTATGTGAATCCGGGGTATGATCTTTCACAGGTACCTATGAATTGTCAGTTATCAGATGCAAAGATAAATAAAATATGTTACCATTCATATGCAAAAGAGAATTTGTTAGTACCACTTACTGAACGTATTTCCTGAAAGTCAGATAGTGTGGTCGGAGCATGAAGTTTAAAATATAAACGACCTAGGTACTTGTTCATTTAATTTAATAAAGGAAAGTAATGTAACATGGTTAAACCATATATACCAATTTTAGTGTAAAGGCAGCCACGTGCAGACTAATTCGCCTATGTTGGTAGCAGATGGTGCTGCAAGTCGCCCATTACTGTATGTCATCTCAGTAACTACGTAGAGTTGGGAAACGCAACTTTAATTATCGATAATTTTATTATTAACTACCGACCCACCCCAGCTTCGCACGGGTGTACAAATCTTTGAATTTCTCGGCTTTTCTGTACTATAATATGCATGTATTGTAGATATAAACCTTCCTCTTGAATCACTCTGTCTATTGCTGCATTAAATCCGTTGAGTAGTTAAAAAGATCTAAGCGAACAGACAGCGGCAGCGAATTCATTTTATACTATCTAAAGATAATAATATTATAAAGAGGAAAGATTTGTTTGTTTGTTTGTAATGAATAGGCTCCGAAACTACTGGACCGATTTCAAAAATTCTTTCACCTTTGGAAAGCTACATTATCCCCGAGTAACATAGGCTATATTATATTTAAAAAAAAATTAGGGGTCCTTACTAAAACTCCAATAATGTAACATAAGGTGTAAAAAAATGACCTGAAAAATTCCTTACGTCGCGTGCGCTGCGAAAACTATTGATGATAGAACAAAATCATTTACTACGACTTTGCAGAACTCATCATTATCTACAAAAAGTGTCGCGACAGCATATGTCTAAATATTATAGTTATGTCTCAGTAAGCAGTTTTTTATTCTAAAATATTAATTTATATATGCCGCCTCTTGAAAAGGCTCTTCATTTGTACCTTGGTATTAATCCTCATCAAAATAAATTACTTTATATTCAAGACGGCTTTAATACCTTTTTATAACTTTTTGAATTATTCAATTCGGACATTTCATTCGGAAGATATCACGAGTTTAAAAATGCAAGTATTAGAAAAAAGTCGCGTGGTTGTCGCTCACCGCGCTGTAATTAGGGGTAGGTAGGGGTAGGTAGTTAGGTAGGGGTAGGTCGGGGTAGGTAAAGGTAGGTAGGGTAGTTAAGGGTAGGTAGGGGCAGGTAGGAGTAGGTAGAGGTAGGTAGGGGCAGGTAGGGGTAGGTAGGGGTAAGTAGGTGTAGGTCGGGGCAGGTAGGGGTAGGTAAGGTAGGTAGTTAAGTGGGGGTAGGTAGGAGTAGGTTGGGGTAATTAGGGGTAGGTAGAGGTAGGTAGGGGTAGGTAGTTAGGTAGGGGTAGGTTGGGGTAGGTAGGCGTAGGTAGGGGCAGGTAGGTAGGGGTAGGTAGAATAGGTAGGGGTAGGTAGGAGTAGGTAGGGGTAATTAGGGGCAGGTATCGGTAGGTAGGGTAGGTAAGGTAGGTAAGGGTAGGTAGAGGTAGGTATTAGTAGGTATGGAAAATTTAGCGGTCGGTAGAGGTAGGTAGGAGTAGGTAGGGGTAGGGATAGGTAGGTAGGTCCCAGTTTTATTTTTATTCTCTGGGCAGGACAACGTCTGCCGGGTCAGCTAGTACTATCTAAAGATAATAATAATGCCATGAGGTAACAAGGCCATCTAAAATTAGAGTACTAACTCTAGGGCTAAGATCTATAGAGCGTACTTAGACTTTGCTCAGACTTTACCTTACAAAGTCGGTATTTAAAATGCAATCTTCGAATCGAACTATTTTCGTAAATGCAATCTCAATGAAAATAGCCATGGGCAAAACTGACATATTGAAAACATAAATTAACGGTATAAAATGACTGTTTATGTATTTAAAATTATAGGATTTATTCGATATCGAAATCCCATTTATCATATTCTATCGATATTTCCTAACCCCTCACTATTAACGGCTTGCTGTCTAAAAGCTATTAGCAGTTGGCGACGGAAGGCGCACCTGTGACTGTCATTTCCTACGGAGAGATTACCTACAAGGCATTAACTTGCCTCTACTTGAAGAGATGTTTCACAATTTCATGCTTCACATAATAGAGGAAAATTGTACTTCGTACAACAAGAGTTGATGTGACCGTGTCTTGGGATTGCTCACAATTTAATGGCGTGTCACACGTAATGTTTTAGAAATAAACACACATTGCAGAGATTTTGATAATTTGTTAGCACTATGAGTTTTATGTACCTATACCTAATGTCTGTTTATTACTCAGAAAGAAAAGAAAGAAAATCAGTTTATTTATTGTGCGGCATCCTACACATAGGTAGGTATAGCCTAGAAATACTAATACCTATTATACACTTAAAGTGAAAATAATGAATAAATAAAAAAATATATAAATTAAAACACGAAAAGGCTGTAAGTATTTTAAATGTGTGTTTATTGTGAATTTATGATTGATTTATTTAAAAATTGTCTAAAAGCATATCAATGTTAATTTAACACTAATTTATTCATGAATAATAATTCAGCTTTTAGCTTCGCAGTTTCGCCTACGACTACTTATTTGATCTCCTTAGGAGTGGAATTTCCAAAAAAATCTCCATTGCGTTCTGCTACATTATAATTGGAAGCCTTCCGCATAGTTTCACGATTATGTTCTCACTTGCTGTTTCCCGCGGTTTCACCGGTTCCCGGGCTAAAAAGTAGCTTATAACCTTTGGGGATAATGTAGTTTCCTATTAGTGAAAGAATTTTTCGAATCGAACTAGTAGCTCAACCAAACTCTTCAGCTTTATAATATTAGTTTAGATTAGTTTGGTCAAGAAGAATCAAAATAAAATTATAGTCATAATAATATCCTGGGACATTCCTCAGACAAGGTTATGATCCCAAACTAAGCAGTGCTTGTATTATGGAAACCAGATAACGAATATTACTTTTTTTCGTAAAAACATACTCAAATAGATAAACATTAGGTATACCTGTATCTATATGACGCCTACATTAGACAAAGGTGGCGATAATTTTAACCATAACTTTGATTGGGCTTTCAGAAACTGATGTTAAACATCCGTTACTAGTTATTATAACTTCACCCATCATCATTAACGGGGTGTAATACTTATACAGGATGATTTTGGTTATATCAGGCCACATACTGCGGGTAGTGTACTCGTAGGTATTATCATTATTAATATCTGATCTAGCTGTTTTCCGTTGTTTCATTCACGTTCCCGGGATAAGAAGTAGCCTATATATCGATGGTCTAGAAGACAAACATGCTAATTACAGAACTACAAATTTTTCATGAGGACTGTTTTTATTAATTCAAAACTTCTAGATGCTATAACTTAAAACTGTACATAGAAATTGTAAATATACTGCCTATACTTAGTTAGAGTATTTATTTTCATACTTACTTATCATAAATTTGAACATCAACATCCAAAATATTGTAGTTAAAAATATTTTTTTTGTAGTTAGCACATTTGTCTTCTAGACCCTTTGACCACACCTTATTACTTTCGGTATATTATTGGATTAAAAGTTAAAGACCATCCTCCATATCCCACTAATATTATAAATGTGAAAGTTTGTGAGTATGGATGGATGGATGTTTGTTACTCTTTCACGCAAAAACTACTGAACGGATTTGGATGAAATTTAAAAGACAGACAGTTTATAACCTAGATAGCACACACACATAGGACCTAACACATAGGATACTTTTTATCCCGGGAAAACATAAGATCCCTCGGGAACGCGGGTGAAACCGCGGGGCGGAATCTAGTGGTTTATATTTTTTACTCAAGATGATACAAATAACTTAAATTATTTAAAAACTATTTTCATTACATAATATTTGCGGTACAGCGTACCAAAGTCTTGGAAATCCTGGCCAGATGAGGCTTGAAAAAACACTTTTTCACATTTCCACTACTGTTTCCACGCGGGTAGAGCTAAAATAAACCTTAAACTTTACAAGAAATAAAAGTTACCGGACTGACTTTCGTAGTTTCGCCGGTCTTTTGGAGTTGGCTTTAAAAGCTGCATAAATCTAGCTCATAGCAGATTGTTTTTAACAAGACTTGTGTTGTGGTACAAGGTTAAGGCAATAAGCGGTTTATTCATAACAATGCAAATTTTATCGATATCGATAATCAGAGGAAAAGTTATAAACGGACTAGATGTCCCCCGCGGTTTCATTTGCATTCACTAGATAATAATGCCTATATGTTATACTAGGGTATGATCTATCTACGTGCTCATCAAAATCAGTTCAGTATTTTTTGGGGTGAAAATGGAAAATACATCGCCACATACTCACAAACATTACCACGATACGCATATTCATGTCTTTTTACTTCACTGATGTTGCAGGCACTTGGATCGATCTTCATTGGAAATCCTGGAAATGATTCCATAATTTATCTTATAACGACGATAAGATTTTAAAAAAATACAATCTAATCGTAAATTCCTGCCAAAAAGACCATTGCGTTGTCTTCATGAGGAGATACACAATAATTATTAATTATCAAAAAATCACATAGATAAACCTAAAAAACTGTCGTTTTTGATAGTGAATATTGGCAGCTAAAACAAATCATCTAACGCTTATAAATTGGACTGTTAACTTAAAACATTGCAGATTCAGAAAAAGTAACAACTGTGATTATTCAATTAAAGAGGCAGCTAGGTTTTGTACAAGACTTAATTTGGAAAAAAAATACATCGAAATAGTCTTGATATTTTTTTTATCAAAAGGCTGACAGGCTATCAGATGTTGCCCAAAGAATTCCAGCTAAATTCCATGAACAAAAATTCTTTCCGCCTTTTTAAATTAGGCATATTATAAATAAGTAGCTGTTCCCCGCGGTCTCACTCGCGTTTCCGGATTAAAAAGTAGCTTATAACCTTCGGGGATAATGTAGCTTCCTATTAGAGAAATAATTTTTCAAATCGGATCAAAAACTCCGGAGACTAGTGCGTTCAAACAAACAAACAAACTAGTACTATTATTAGTATAGATAGATATGAAATCTCAAAATAATATATAAGTTTTCATATTCTTACAGGAAAATTCATTTTGAAACAAGACGAAGTTCTCAACAGTGTTGGAAAATTTTCAATATGCTTAAAAGGATTTTCCTATTCGTTTACAATTGAGTAAGTTAGATACTACCTCATATTGTGTTGGGTAAGTATGTGTTTACATACGAAAGCAAAAAGTATTTCATAGTAGTTTATGATACTGTTGCATAATAGGGGTTATTAAATACGAGTGTGAGTTTAAGTACCGAGCCGTAGGCGAGGTTCTTAATAGTATCACACGAGTTTTTAATACCTAATTATGTGCAGTATCATACAGTACTTTATCAAAACTAATAATGTAATTTAAAAAAATAGAAAAATTGATACCAACTTTAAAAAAAAAAAAGCTATTTTTGTGACATTTATGGTCAAAATGATATATGTAGGCAAAAACAATAAAATAAACAGACACAATAATCATATACCTAATGAAATCCGTGTTGCCAACTCCCAAAAATTCTAACCTCTAAAGTTCAAGTCAAAAATTTGTCACATTGTCATCGTCAAATTGAATTGATACTGATTGATTATACTATTGATAGGTCCAAAGTGTACTTTAATAGAAAAGTTATTTTATAGCATTATCTTGGGAAAACAACTGTACTATAATGAATCATTATTCACGGGTGTGCATAAAGTGGGTCATTAAAGTACTGATTTTGATTTCATAATAAGAAGAACATTACGATATGAGAGTAGATAAAATGTATTTATTTTATTTTTACATTTTTCATAGTTAAAATAATAGACATGGATTCTTTTGACTTCCGTCCCCGTGTGACCAATAAGCCTATTACTAAGCCGATATTAAGAAATTAGGTATGTGAAATTCTTAATAGATCATTATAAAATTAGAAGAAGTCAAAAATCTGAAAAGAATTCTTGCTCGAAAACATATTTTTTCGAAAGCTTTTGTTAGGGCTCTATTTTCAAATGACTTTACAAAAGTATACAATACATGTACCATTTGAAAGTACAAATAGTTAAAAAAACGAAAAGTGGGATAATATAGATTTATAATAGTTACAAAAGGTGAAATATTATCAAAATACAATTCTTAATTTATAAAGAGTTCCAATCCAACACACGACACAACGCATTCTAATTTCATAAGGTTCTAAAAAGTTTTGACTGTATAATTTTTCATTGATGTTTTTAATATACATTTTTGAATTTATATAATGGAATAATCACGGAAATAGCTAATCCGATTTTGATTACATTTAAATTACTATACCTAAGAAAATACTGACGATTTCGAAATAACTCATCAAAAACCGAAAAGGTGTCTCAGCGGCCGCGCTGTAATGATTGTGTGATAATTTGTGTTTCAATTAAAAATCAACCCTGTAAACAAGCCGTCCACTCGGTTGCCATGGACTTGGACCAAATTGGTTGACAGTCTTGGATGCTCCCAGACTGAAGTCCAAAGACGAAGAAGGAGTTTTATGAAGATTGAGATTTCCACCGACAGAGTACTCCTTATGGTTGAATGCTGGTACTTGCGCATGCGCAGCGTTAATACCCACTTTGTCTCTGAAATGTAAAATAATTAAAGTATTTTTAAGGTCATGAATTCTATTTTAAAGGATTATTTTTAATAGTGTATCTCCTGTACAAGTATTTAAGTATTTAAAATGAAAAAAATATTATATGTATGACATTATCAAGTCTTTGACGGAACTCAATACAATATTTGGGGATGCATAAAAAAATAATTCACTTTAAAAGCATTTTTTCTACATGATTTCAAATTCTTAAGCACATATATACCTGCGAATAATTTTTGGATGAATATTAAAAAAAAGAGTTTTGTGAAAATGGAAACAAATATCTACACACACGGCAGACTGTCAGCCAAGTTCCACAAGCAAAAGACATCGTCCGTGGTTTATATTACACGAACCTCTTATTTGCTTTTTTTCTGTATATAATTTGACCACAATCCCTCAAATCGGGATTGTGGTCAAATTATATACGGCATTATATGCAAGCATTCTATATATTATAGACGGCCAGTTGGCGCAGTTGGTTAAGACACCAACTATTGCGCCGCAGGTCGTGGGTTCGATTCCCATCCAGGACAAACATTTGTGTGCATGAACATGTCTGTTCGTCCTGAGTCTGGGTGTAATTATCTATATATGTATGTATTTATAAAAAAAAAAGTAGTACATGTAGTATATCAGTTATCTGGTTTCCATAGTACAAGCTCTGCTTAGTTTGGGATCAGATAACCGTGTGTGAAGAAATGTCCCAGGATATTAATCTTAAAATTAGTAAGACCCTCTTCTATTTATTACATTTCAATATAAAACAAAAGTACCTATTTTTTTTAAATAAAATCATGAATCTTATGTTATAACAAATGTCATGGCAAAATTTTGGCAACTAATTGAATTTTACCTTGCAGATACTCACTTAAAGCTGTAGTCAACATTCACGCCCTGTTTTGAAAAAATTGGAAAGTCCTTTGGTTGATTGATCGTGTTAAATGCGTTCACATTTAATTTATGGTCTGGTGTGTCCACTACGTTCATATGGACACCAGCAGTGAGCTGGTTTCCGAAACCTTGAAAGTGATGTGCTTGTACACTGGCTCCTAGTCCACTTCTGAAAAGAATCACGAAGAAAGGAAAATTACAAAATTATAAATCTGACTTGGCTTTTTTTTAGTTGGAGTTGACAAAGGTCGTGTACAACACAAAATAAATCAATTATATTATGCTTCTGTAAAATAACTTCACTGTGCCGACTGGTCTTAATAACGAGGACGCCAAGCAAAGCACGGGAAACAATCTGTCACAGTAGTGACGTTCCGCTACAGCGCAATTTTGTATCGTTATTTTTAGGGTGCCATAACTTCCATACCCAAATTGACAGTCATGCAAATACCATATCCAATTCAGTATCGATCTTCTAGTCATAAGCACACTAATAGACAAACTGACAACTAATTTATTCAATTTGGACCCTGATAACGTCGAAAGTTATAATTAACACCACACCGGTTTGGAATACTTAAACTGTAAAGACTGGCAAGACACTCAGCAATGCTTCTTTCTTTTGAATAAACATACAATAGATATTAGGGTCTCAGGGGACTTGCGGGCGGGGAGCTTTTTCCGCCAACGCGTTAGCTTGGCCATCCAAAGAGGGAACGCTGCCAGCCGTCTGGGAACCTTGCCGTTAATCGGCAGCAGCGGCCGCTTCGAGGATTTTTTTGTTGTAAATATTGTAAACAATAGATAACTAACTCGTGTTTAAATGCCAATCCTCCACCAACACTCTGAATAGATCCCGTTGCTTCGTTATGTCCGTTTACGGATAAGGAGCCAGTGATCTTGAGATCATCGCCTCCATTATCCCTGACAATACTATAGTCTTTACTTGCTGCTGATTTTGATGACATTATTAATACGAATAATGATAAAATGTTTAAAAAAACATTGACCATTGCTGGCTCCAGATATGTCAGTTTCGATTCACTGAAGTTGTATTTATATAAAGCTTCGAGCTGTTCATCAATTTTATTTATAAGCGGCGTGACGTCATGCATTCTACTGATTCATGATTTTGCTCTCTGTGTATCGAGAAATCGTAAGCCAACTAAAATTGAGTCTTGAAAATGACATCTATATAGATATATACATGGCGGGACACATTTCAAATTCTCTGTCACCTTCTTCCACCCAGATCCAATTTTATTTGGTAATGGGTCCCGAGTGCATCCAAAGACATGGTCTAGATTAGTTTCAGGTTATTTACTATTTATTTTAAATTAATTTTGATGTATTATATGAAAGTTTTTTTTATCTGACTGTGTAGTTCGGCTAGTCTAAAAAGACCGATTTTGACTGGGATTTTCACTGGCTTATTGATTAGTTTCATTTATTGGTTTATGTGCGAGTCTAAAATGAATGTCTTTCTTTCTTTCAATGTAAATCTTTTTAGCTAGGATGAAAACGAAATATATGTACTTATTAAAATTCACTATCACAAATGTATTTTCTTATTTTTAAGCATACTTGGACTGAAAATAATAAGGCGATGATAGCTCAGTGGTAAGTGACGTCAAATGTCGAGACGGTCATGGGTTCGAATCCTACAATGAGTTTGAGCTTTCGGTGAAGGAAAACATCATGAGGAAACGATAGCACGGTGCTAGGATACTTTGTAGTACCCGCCAGGCTGGCTACCACCCTCAAGTTGAAAATCTGTCGCCAAGCACCTTCCGGTGTGTTTTTTTAGTGTGATGAGTTGCGATACTATCTTTCGCTGGACTACATCATGTATGTATAAAAGGGGAATCCCACTCTTGAGTAATATAGCTTCAAGGTTAAAATAATAACAACGGGGCCCCGATTCTGTTGTTTTTTTCTTTCTAACATGAAGCATAAGTCTATAGGGATACTATAGGGATATAATAAATTTTAGTCCTTTAGATTAGCCCATTGTGTTACAGCATATATAGAACCCTTAATTTCCTTAAGTGTCTCTTCTACACAATATGCTGTTTCATAACCCTAACAACAAAAGTGTATTTTGAAACATGATCTGTAAATTATGACAATATTGAACGTTAGCATAATATATTGATAGCATAATTTTGTTCAGAACAAAAGCCTCAGGGCCTCGGGATAGAAATGTATTGTTCTTGTTACACATTCTCTATTGTTTAGGGGCCGAAAAGCCTCTTACTCGGTCCGTTTATTTGAGCTTAATTGTAAGCAGCTCTAACAGTTAGAAACATAAATATAATTATCATGTTCGAGATCTTTATTTGCATAGTTACTTGGAAATCTGTGGGAATTTAGAATACAAACGCTGTGCGTACCTACTTATTGTATTTATAAACATGTTATTAAGTTGAATTTATCATCCCATTATGGGAATAAACAGATATTATGTTGATTGATATGTGAATCATCTTTAAATTATTTATTTTTGAATGAAGTGCCTAGGGCGTGGTTTTATTGTCTCCGTGAATTTATACCTACTCTCATAATCTATTATATAAAAGAGTAGCGGTTTTTTGGGTAAACATCCCCCTGCCCACACCGCTGAACCGATTAATGTGAAATTTGGCATGTGCATAGATTTTGTCACATAGACCCCATTTAAGAAGCGATTTTTCGAAATTCCTTTCCGCAGTGGTGGAAACGGGCCCTTTGTGCGATTTTAAGAATCTTAATATCTCTGGAACCATAAGGTCTAGGAGTCTGAAATTTTTAATGTAGCTTTTTCAGTAAAAAATATTAGATATGGGTGCGAGCGTTTCTCAAACTTTTGTCTATGGGAGGAAAATTTAAAAAAATGAGGGATTTGCTTTGTTTCCGTTAAACCTTGATAACTTTGTGAGTTTGAATGTTACAAACTCTAAATTTATATTGTAGGTAGTTTAATAATACTGCTAAAATATATTTTCGGCGTTTCTCAAACTTTTTTTCATCGAGGAAGATATTACCGATGGAAATTATGCATTTTTCAAACTCTTATATCTCTGCAACGGCTGAAGATAGGTAAATGAAATTTCGTATACGCGTTATGCTATACAAATACTACAAATTTCAATTTGATGTTTGTCAAAGTTTTGCCCATAGACAAAGTAAAAATGTTGAAAATTTACTTTTAACATCCTGTTTTTCTCAGTTAATATTCATAGCAGATGCTTGATTTTTGGAATATAAGCTTTTTACAGTATTTGTTTTGAAATGTACTGTTAAGTTTCTCAAACTTTTCATGCGGCATAAAGTTATAAAGGGTGAAATATCCAATTTTTGCACTTTAATATTTTTGTAATGGCTCAAGCTAGGGACCTTAAATTTGGAATATAAACTATTTAATACAATTGAAACAATATTCAAACCAGTGTTTTTCAAATTTTTCATAGATGTCAATTTTATGACACCTTAAATTATTTTCTATCAACCTGTATAACGGAAGTACTATACAACTGAGAAGCATGATTTTTTGGAAATAAGCTACTCTTAGCAAGCACTATAAGAATCCTAAAGCATTTTGCAATACTATTTAGCAATGAAATGTTATAGAGGGTGGAAAATTTTATTTTTGACTTTTAATATTTTTGCAATTACTTAAGCTAGGGTTCCAAAATTTTAAATGTAGACCATGTAACATAAGTGTAACAACATGCCAGTCAATAATTAAAAAAAAATTACCATAGACAATTTTATGACCTTTTTAATTTTTTTTTATCAACCTGTATAACGCAAGAACTATTTAACTAAGAAGCATGATTTTTTGGAAATAAGCTATCTATAGCAAGCACTATAAGAATCCTAAAGCATTTTGTAATCCTATTCAGCAATGAAATGTTATAGAGGGTGGAAAATTGTATTTTGGCCCCTTAATATTTTTGCAATTACTTGAGCTAGGGATCAAAATTTTTGGGTATAGACCATGTAACATAATTGTAACAATATGTACATTAATAATTTTAAACTTTTTAATCATAGACAATTTTATGACCTTTTTAATTTTTTTTCATCAACCTGTATAACGCTTTTCCTATTGATTTAAGAACCACGAATTTCTGGTTATAAGCTACCCATAGCGAGAACTATAAGAATCCTAAAGCATTTTGTAATACTATTTAGCAATGCAATGTTATAGAGGGTGAAATATTTCATTTTTGCCCTTTAATATTTTTGCAATTACTTGAGCAAAAGATCCAAAATTTTGAATATAGACTAATTAACACAAATGTAATAACATAAAAATCAAAATTATTCTAAATTTTAGTCATAGATATTTATATGATTTTTTAAAAAAGTTTATCAGACTGTATAAAGCTACTCTATTCATATAAGTACCATATTTTATGAATTTAAGCTATCATATAGCAAGCATTGTTTATAGCAAACTAAGAACCCTTCCACTCACAGTATTGTTCAACTTTCATGCCAAAATAAAGTAACAAAGCTTTAAATTGTCTTCAATATTTGAGATATACAAGTGATCTAAAATTATAATACTTAGCATTTAGTTTATATAAAATAACTAGCTGTTCCCCGCGGTTTCGTTCGCGGGTTTATAAGTAGCTTATAACCTTCGGGGATAATGTAGCTTCCCATTAGTGAAACAATTTTTCGAATCGGACCAATAACTCCGGAGATTAGCGCGTTCAAACAAACTCTTCAGCTTTATTATTACTACCTATAGATAGATTAAGTTTTCACCCAAGAAATAAAAAAAAACAAATTTAGTAAAAATAAACTCAAAACCAATTTTGAAATAATTAGGACCTTCTTAAGTAGTATTTGTTTCTATGAAATCCGTATATAATATCTACAACAATTCAACTTAAAATATTCAACGTTAAAGCAATTATCATCAAACAAATTACGTATAGGACTTCATGTCGGTGAAGTCGTGCATAGTTCGGTTCTTTTCGGTATTGCTCGGGTTACATCGGGCGCCGCGTCGCATCGCCCGTGCTATACAAAAATAAATAAATATCCTGGGACATTCTTCACATATTTTTTTTCAGGTTTTCAATTGCAAAAAGATTTTTCCAAATCCGACTGGTAGATCCAGAGATTAGCGCGTTCATACAAACAAACAAAAACTCTTCAGTTTCATTATAGTTTAGATAGATAGATTTATAGATTATTATTAGTATAGATAAAACATAGATAGGTTTATATTGGCAGTTCTTGACAATTTTGCATCAATCTAGCTGTCCTTAGTTTCTCACAAGTTCTGGGATAAAAATACCTACCTTCTTATCTCACGGGTCTACCTCTCTGCCAATTTTCATTACACATTGTTTGAACGTTTAGAAAGAAAGAAGAAAGAAAAACTTTTATCTCCTGCATTGCATGCCATTCGAAACTTAAAATAAAAAATAATAAGAAGGCTGTATGGCTCTGATCCTTTGACTGCTTTTTTTTAACGTAACAAAAACTTATGTATGACTAATAATGGATTGTAATTTTTGGCAAGTATTTAGACGTGAAAACTGAACTCCACATGCATAATATATTTATGTAGCATTCAATCGTCACAGAACTATACCTGTCCCTGGATATTAAATAGCCTAAAACCTTCATCTAGGAACCTGAACCTAAGAGGATACCTATCTTTGAAAAGCGCTTCATAATCTGTACTGTGGTTCTCAAGGTGTGAGAATACTAACGGACAAATTGACCTACATATTATTTGGTTGGTTAAATTGAGTACGGGGTGTTCATGAACTCTAATGCGGGTGAAACCGCTGGGCGAAAGCTAGTTATCTATAAATATAAAAATGAATCGCAAAATGTGTTGGTTATGCGCATAACCCAAGAACGGCTGAACTGATTTGGCTGAAAATTGGTGGGGAGGTAGCTTAGAACCAGGAGAAGGTCTTAGGATAGGTAGGGGTGGGTAGGGTAGGTAGGGTAGGTAGGAGTAAGTAGAGGTATGTCGGGGTAGGTAGGGTAGGTAGAGGTAGGCAGGGGTAGGTAGGGGTAGGTAGGTAGGTAGGTTTGCTACCTAAATTCTATTTTTTTTATACACCTAAACACAACAATGATTTCAACTATTTCAGTGTCTATCTGTATATCGTTTTGGCTTACCGTACTCTCTATATTATGTATCTGCCTATCTGTTAATTAGTTTTAAAATAATAGTGCCATTATGTTACATAATAAAGAGAAAAAAATAAAAATAGTAATAATATTTTCGTGGAGAATGGTGTTGGTTGCACAATCACCTACTTATTTTGCTTAGCCAATATTTTTATGTTTAAGCCTCATTGTACTATCGACAAAGTTAAAGCATGATCACCTTAAGGGTGTATTTTGCGTGCAGTGACCAGCCGCTACCTGTGTCTCACACAATATAACCAGACAATGCGCTTGTCATAAAATAGTATATTGTCATTGTCAGTAAAGTCTAAACAAAAGATTTTACAAGAGATCGTTTTAATGTCAACAATGGACAGGGCAAACTATGATTACTGGCTGCAAGCGAAAAGGTCTCAAAACTGATCATGCTTCAACTTTGTTGATGGTACAATTATTGTTTGTCCTCCTAAATAAATAAAACTAAAAATAATATAAACAAGAAGGAATTTATTTAAGCACGATTTCAAATAAGATCATATAGAATACGTTACGATTACTGAAATCAACGTGCATACTTGGAATCCAGCGGTTCTAAGTCAAACGTAGACGCAGCAAAGTTTACCAACTAACTTGAGCTTTCCTGCTGACTAGATCCGGTACTCATTAGCTTATTGGAGTAACTAGCTAAGTTTACAATATATCGTAGGCTTAGGTAGGTATGTAGTATGCTTAAATATCAATAATAGTTAATGCTCTGACCTTTCGATTAAGGAAAAGATTTTGAGAGACCCAAACAATCGTCATGTTGAAAATCTATCGCCAAGCACCTACTGGAAGGTACGTTACGACAGCTGCACTTGAGAGCTAGTTCCCATTTAAGAATTGCGTGCTTACCACCTTCGGTCACTTGAATTCATTCATCACTGAACGTGGTAAGAATGTGGTCACAGGCCAATAATAGTAAAATAAAAAGTAGGTACACTATTCTACTCAAGTTAGTAGATGGAAGTAATCTCCGGACTGGTACGATTCTAAAAAAATAATAGGTACTACTTACATTATTTCCAATAAAAGTTGTTATATGCGTGTGGGTGTGTATTATTTGTTAGCACTTGGCCCCAATGAAACTTGGAACATACATAGAAAAATATCTATTTTGTATTACATTATATTTTGTATCCCGTAAAAATATAAGATCCCTCGGAATTTCAGGTAAATAATGGCAATAAAAATAAACAAACATAAAAGATAGGTCATTCAACCTGAAACCGACACCTGTCTATGGTGTAAAAGTAGGCGTTCAACCCCCATCCTCACGTTTTTAATCTTAGATAAAGGGTACATTAAGTACTTAACCATCATGTCTGAGAAAACCACATAATTACAGTTGCGCTTACAATGAACCTTAACTCTCGTACATAAATACCATTTTAACGTAAACAGTGTAGCTTGGATCTGGCAATGTAATATTTTAAGACAATCTTACAAATGCACACTTAATAGTCCTTGTATACTTTGTTTTAGAGACTATTTTAGTTTGATAAAGGATTCAATTAATAGTGTTTTTTCGTATCTCTAGATAGAGGCTGACAATAGGCTCTTGTTTTATCAGTCGATGAACGTATCGGGAAGCGATTTGTGTGGATGGAATAAAGCGGATTATGATAGAGTAAATTAATTAAGCGTTTTAATATAAGTAGATCTTATAGTATCACCTTAATGAAACAAAAAGATATGAAATGTGCCGTGAGTTGCTTTGAGAAAAGCATGGCAAGGCCGTGCCCATGATACCGTGTTTTTACTTCGTGAAAACTGTTATTATATAAGGTTTTAATAAAAAAAAACAGGAAGCAAGGTACATTAATATTAGTCATAAAAACGTGATTTAATAACTTTGCAAATAATTATTACAAATGAGTTAGGTACATAATTTTATGTAGGGTAGGTAGGTACTAGTTTCCACCTTGTAGGATGACTTTTTTATGTGACATTGTATGTATCCTATTGCATCTTTTAATAGATAAAACTTTAAGTACCTATTATATGGTGCTTACGTTTTGCAGCTTTACTAAGTCCTACCCCTTTTTGTCAGCCCTAACTATCCACCCTCCCACCCACTTCATTGACAACAGATTATAAACGAGCTGGACACTTGTAACCCCCCCCCCCCCTCCTCCTCATTTTCCTTGCGAAAGCAGCAACTCGCCAACTTGCCAAAGAGATTTATTATAGTAAGTAAGATCGTTATAGGTATATACAGGGTGATTTTGTGAGGGTATTAGGCTAATGGGGTACTGAGACATGCCAATACAAATATGTGTTTTAGAGTCGAATGTCCTCTAGGATATTATGGCGATGATATACGAAAAATGATGATTCTTGATCCCATTTTTCTCGGTATTCTTTGCTGCAAGAGATAAAAAATATAGGTATGTTAAACTAGAGAATATGTTTACATAGAATGTGAATAGTTTTTTTTTAATTGGAATTTATGAGGACTTTTGAATGTTTGTTACTCTTTCACGTAAAAACCACTGAACGGATTTGGATGAAACTTGATGAAACTTCTGTGTGTAATAAAGGCTACTTTTTATCCCGGGAAAACTTAAGATCCCTCGATGAACGCGGGTGAAACAGCGGGCTGAAACTAGTGTACAAATAAACTGAGTATTTTTTTTCTGTCAGCTGAAAAGAAGAAAAATATAGTTCCCTACACATTTCTTCCCACTTTATATTTACTTGTATTTTCATGGAGGAGGCTAATCGAATCGCAAATCACTCCAGAGAATAGCCGAGCTCGACGTATTATATTTTTTGTCATACAACGGAGTTTTCAATTTATCCATTAAATTCTTCCATAAAGTGCGGAATATTTTTTTAGTAAGTTTTACCTTTAAATTGAACCAGAAACGTATCTAATAAATGCCTTTTTATTGTCATTGGCCATGGTCGTGTAGTACACTGCAGTGCAATAAAACAGGCGTGAACACTTTTGGTCAATTTGAAGGCACCTTTTACTTTAGTTAGAAAACAAAAACTCATTTATACAATAAAAGGAGACGTCAAAAGAAGCAGGTGTTTTAAATTAGAGTTCCCATCCAACTCATCATTTTATAATTTCAAAACCTCGATTTGAATTGGATTTCAATACAATAAAAATAGAAAACCATTTTATTTATTTTACATAATTTTAATCCTACTAATATTATAAATGCGAATGTTTGTTACTTCTTCACGCTCAAACGGCTGCACCAATTTTGATGAAATTTGATATGGAAGTAGCTGATTAACACAAGCTCCTTTTTCCCTCGGGAACGTGGGTGAAACCGCGGGGCAGAAGCTAGTATATTATTTCTACACCTGTTTAATTTATGTATAGTTTAAATGAAGATAATATGCCTTTCTGCTCAGAAAGTGTACTCCAAGCACAATAGATGTCAAGAGCAGAATTCTTCGTTTCTGCGTTGGATTTTGTTTTATTTGCCTTTAAGTACAGCACATCCACATTCCATTGTGTATTAAAATAGCTGCAAGCAAAATGGATCATTTTATCTGAATAAATAATAAAACTCTTTGTTGTGATTTTTTAAACATTTTTTTTTGAAGAATCTTTATTCTATCATTAATGTTTATTATCTCTCAACGCCGCAAAAAGATCGTAACCAAAAATAACTAATAATGTCATGTCAATGTTTGAAAGTTTTAGGTGTTTGGAAGAATCTTGGCATATAGATAGAGCATACCCTGGAATAGCACATAACACATGCTTTTTATGATCAGTTACTTAAGTAATCTTATAAGTATATTATTAACATTATTATTTCATTTATTCAACATAATAGATTTTGTTAATTACATTTTTAAATATAATTATAAAAAATACTTTACGAAATATTAATATAATTTATTCATCTTATATCTTATTAGTTAATTTTTAAAATATAATTATAATAAAAAACATTTTTAAATATAAAATACAGTACCCTACCGGCATTGGGAACAGGGTCCAAGCTGCCGATGGTCAAAGCTCCATAGAGAGGAACCTCCTCACAATATGTGCCGTCTCTAGAAGCAATGTCTTCTGAATCTAGCCCTGGACCCAACTGCCTAACGCGAGCCTCTATTATAATTATGACTAACTGTTACTCTTCACGGAGCACTGTATATACAATTTTCTTGATAAATATAAACTGTTCCAGAAGATCCAACTATCGTAATCAGAACTTAGCTTTAGTTTCGTAGCTACCTTTAGTAGTTACGTATTCAGTAGCGAGTGGCCACTCGAACGAGAACTCGTCGATTTGAACTTTAATTGCCTGTGACCTAACTCCTCTGAAACCCGCACTGGCTCAGTTTCAGTTTTATTGCCACCGCAAAGTATGCTAAACTAGGAGCAAGTTTTAGATTTAGTCTTCACGTTTAAGTTTAAGCTAAGTTTAGGTTATGGTTATGTAGAGCATTTGGCGTATAATTACATTTTACGTCTCAAAAATCCACTATTACTCTAACTGAATATACCTATATAATAGAATATATATAAGAACTAGTTGTTCCCCACGGTTTCACAATAGTTAAAAAGTAGTCCTTCTTTATAATAGGGTAGTTGACTGACTTATCAAATCAGCTACTTTTTAATAAATGTCAAAACGATAGTTTATATGGAATTTTGTATGAAATATTACACTATGACGTCATAGTTTCACAGCATCAAATCATCTACTCTTAGTGGTTCCACTGGTAATTAAAAAAAGCATTAAATGTACGACATATTGGTTGTTTTCACTTGTTTTAGATGTTTTATGCATTGGTTAGTGTTTGGTCATTTATTTTTGACAGTGTCAACTAGCCTATTATCATAGGCTATCATGATGATGATGATGAATTATAATTTATCATAGCTATCAAAGTTACTTTCACATTATAATATTAGTAGGGATATTTATAATAGGACCAACTACACATTAACTGAGTATTTTAGTAAATTTTATTATTTCAGTTTTTTGTTTGTTATTCTCTGTAATTTAAGTGTATGTTTTTCTTTCTTTCTTTCAACTCAGAAAACGTGAAAAATTATTAAATCTTTTCATATCTTGCTCCTTGCTACCCTTGCTCGGTCAAAATGTATGAAATATCCACTCATTTAGTTTGTGAATCATTAAGATGGGTATGAAGAGATTTTTGTTGGTTCGGCATTGCGGATTACGATGATACAGATAGCTCATGACATGGAGTGGAACATAGGCTACTTATAAACCCGGGAAAGCGAGTGAAACCGCAGGAAAAGCTAAGTAATAAATATCCGTTGTTTATCCATCAGTCAATGTTGAGAGTTCTAAAAATATTCATAAGGTTGAACCCTCGTTACAATATTTCCGCGCAGCTATTTCTCCTCACAGAGAATTCTGCAAGAGTTTTCTTTTCAATTTCAAACTGTCTCTGGCTCCGTGTACTGAGAAACAAGTACGGAAATAAGGGTTGGGATGAGTTTAGTGTGGATACGATAATATTTACAAGCTTTTATTTAACTTGCTAACCCCCTATGCGTCACGACGAACTAATAAATAAGTATAACTAAAATTAAAAAAAAATTGGGATTATTTCAAAACGGCTTAGCCGATTTTCTTAAAACATAGCAAAGAACAATCTCGATTAAGACACTTTTCAAACAAAAAAAAAATCCAAATCGGTTCATACGTTCGGGAACTACTATGCCACAGACAGATACACAACACACAGACAAACACGTCAAACTTATAACACCCATTATTATTTCATTCGGTGAAGGAAAACATCGTGAGGAAACCATAGCACGGTGGTAGGGTACTTTGTAGTACCCGTCTGGCTGACTACCACCCACAATTTGAAAACCTGTCGCCAAACACCTGCCGGTGTGTTCCGGCAATCGCACTTGAGAGCTAGTTGCGTTCTTGGCATTGTAACAGGTCGGCAACATATTGGCAATACCTCTAGTATTGCAAATGGCGATAGGCGACGGTAACCACTTACCATCTGGTGGACCACTTGTCTGCTTGTCAACCTTCTGACATAAAAAAAAAACATCCCGTCGTTTTTGCTTCGGGGGCTAAAAACGAAAGAAAAGCGAGAAAGAGGAGGACCTAGAATGATAATAGACCAAATGAAGGCAAAATTGGACGTCGTGCCGTATAGGGAGGTGAAGGAAGCAGCAAACAACAAATAAGATGGAAGAAGCTATACCGACAAGAGCCAAGCCCGTAAATATTGAATTTGCTACATGCTGTTTTTTTTTTAGTTTTTTTTAAATTATTATTTTCCTTAATTTGTTTGGTTTTATTAGTTTAGGTTTTATGTTTCATGCGGACCAAATATGGCCAATGTTGTGCACGCCTGTCATCGGTGTACATATCAGAAATGTGTTGGTGTGCCTTATTCAATAAATAAATGCTTAAGTTTTATAGATCAGTGGTAGTGACGTGCCGAAGGTCGTGGATTCGAATCTTGCAATGAGTTCGAGGATGTTACACACAAAAATATATAAAGCCGTATCTATATTTTTCTTTTGCACATCAACCCGACACGATATCTAAAATTCGCTGTTAAAGGAAGAACTCTTTCAAAATGGCCAACAAACCTTTGCGTCTAATAGAATTTAAATTGTCTCCTTGATATTGAAGTGTATTTATAAAATCCTTGTAACAAATTCTGATTGAATTTTTACATGCAACTAGCTTCCACCCCGCGGTTTCATCCGCGTTCCCGAAGAATAAAAAGTAGCCTATGTGTTATTCCTGGGTGTCAGCTGTCTCCATACTAAATTTCATCAAAATTGTTGTTCACACTCAAACACTGAGCGTTTATAACATTAGTAGGACTAGTTTCCGCCCTGCGGTTTCACCCGAGAGACCTCATGTTATCCCGGTATAAAAAGATGCATATTTTAAAGTTAGTAAGGCAGTAAGGCACCTTATGCGGTTGTAATATGCGCTATTTTGCAACAAAAATTTACTATTCGGTAACAGCTTTAGGTATACTAATTGCATATGTCACCGGAAATGTATGAAATATAGGAATTGTATACAATTCCTGTGTATTTCCCCTAGGAAATTATAATTCAATAATGATACTTGGAAATATATAGAAACTATTGAAAATAAATCGGACAAATACGAGTTAAACTCGCGTGGAGAGGGTTCCGTGCATGTTTAACTAAGTTCCATAAATATTTTTAAACCTGACCCAAATTTGTTTGTAAATAAAAAGTTTTTTTTTTTTGGAAATCGTCTTTTCTAAAAATGAAACCTAGCTACATCGATTTATCGCCCTCGAAATCCCTGCATACCAAATTTCATGAAAATCGTTGGAGCCGTTTCCGAGATTCAGATTATACATATATATATATCCATGAATTGCAGGTTTAAAGGTATTAGATAGACTTCTCATAGGTTTTCCTGTAATCTTTAGGTAAAGAACTATTATCTGATTTTTTTTTCAAAATGTTTGGCCCAGTAGTTTCGGAAATAAGGGGGGGGGGAATGGTCAATTTTCGCCAATTTTTCGCCTATTTTCTTAAATAACTTCAAAACTATTTATATTAAAATTCTAAAAAAAATATATTTGACATCCTGATAAAAAGCCCTTTCATTTGATATGTTACACAATATTGTCTGCAAAACTTTTTTTTTTAATTTTCTAATTTACCCCCCAAAATTAGCCCCCATGTTTGAAATTCATTTATTTACGTAACACGTCCATGTTTGGGTCATCGACTTACATATGTGTACCAACTTTCAACTCAATCCAGTCCAATATTTTCGGACAGACAGACAGACAGACAGACAGACAGACAGACGCACGAGTGATCCTATAAGGGTACCGTTTTTTTTTTTTTTTCGGAACCCTAAAAATAGGTTGGGGTTATTTTTTTTATTTTGCATAGAATAGAAAGTATTCGCACAAAAGTACCTTTCACTTAAAACCCCCCAAATACCGCTATCCTTACAAATATACCGAATGTAGTACTCCGATAGATATTTAGGAAATGTATGGATTTCCTAGGAAATGTATACAATGACGGACTAGATACTTTTCCGATAACACATACATAAAAAAGTTTTATACGACAAAATACTTCTTTTTTCATTTTTTGTCCGCCTGTTCCTTGATTTGATTTTGACGGGACTTTTAGTGCTAGATGGCTTATAGGTAGGTACTACAAGGAGTAACTTAGGCTCTGGGTGAAATAACGGGGAACATCCAGTTATTCTATAATATTGCGGATTTAAAATGCGACGTTGCCGTTTCAATCCAGCAGTTCGTTGGTAGGTAAGTACGCGCGGGATTTTGTGATTATTATGACTCATGCGCAGCGCTTGGAGATGGTTGCGCTCTATTATCTAAAATTACATAGGTACAAACTATAGGTACTACACTATAAACGAATCGGGAACATAATATTTTATTAGTTTTGTTACCGCAACTATTAATGTGAAGACGAAATCATGCGTAGATAGATATTACCCGTTCACAATTTTTTACCCGTTCCTTCGCTATCGGTTCAGCGGTTTAGGCGTAAAAAGGTAACAGACAAACAGACGGAGTTACTTTCGCATATAATATTACCATGGATTATTAAAGAGTAATAAAGAGGATTATTAAATTTCATGAAAATCGTTAGAGCCGTTTCCGAAATCCAGATTATATAAAAGTACATACAAGAATTAATCGTTTAAAGGTATTCAATTATTATTATAGATGTAAGGAAGGATATATAAAGGATTAAAACAAATTCAGAGATGAATCAAAACATTTTTATTGAAACAAAAATCACGTTCCCTTATTTATAAGCTGTTGTACACTCTTAGCTGCTGCTTTTAATTTATATAATAAATTTTCTTTATCCCTGCAAGAGAAGCATAACAAAAATTCGCAACATATTCTATGTACGGTTTTGTTACACCTGCAACATATGTATATCAAATCGGTCAGAGAAGTGTTGCATTGCTTACACAACTTTTTATTTGCATCACTAATTTCGTCAACCGCATCTATATCTTCTATGGTTGACTTATACTTATTAGTATTCGACGTCTGGCCGAAAACCAACTCGTACGGTGATAATCTATTGTCTAACGAGGTATTATTGTGCTCCCACTGCACTATCTGGCATCCGAGTGACCAATGATCAGTTTTATTTTCAGTCATCCATTTCAAAATCTTGGCTTCAATAATTTCAAGATGACTAGTCATACTCTTTTGTGAGTCCACAAAGACTTCACAAGGAAGGCGGCACATCATATTTACTGTCTTCAAAACTAGTCGAAATAGTTCCTTATCAGAGGTATTTAAATACATAGGTGAGCCGAAATTCATAAATATCTGCATCAACACCATAGCTAACTCATCTTCATCTTTTTTGTCTAATGCTCTTACATGAACATATTTAGTGGACATATCTTCGTAAATGAGAACATACTTAAAATGTTCATCGGGCCTCGGTATATTAATGATCTCAACATTTCCTTTCTCACTATACTTCAATGAAAACTTGTCACTTCGGTATTTTTGACAGACATTGCAAACTTGTTCCATGATATCTACGCACCATTTTGGCAACACGTGAGTTAAGCAAAGGTGATCATATATTTTTTTTTTAAGCCTGTGTCCTATAGTCCTATGCGCTCTCATGACAACATCGAATGATTCCTCACAAGGAATAATTTGATGTTGTTTAATAGATTTTAAAAGTAAGGTATATTTACCAGTGCTAGTTTGGCAGGTACTGTATTTCTTCATAGCGCGATATTGGTCACCAGTGCGAGTAAGATGCATTTTTATACACTCCTTGCCATTATTAACGTCTTCTATTAGCTCGTCGATGATTTTCCGATCCCACGGTGAATCAAAGTCTATAGTTTGCCCCTTAAGATACATTATTACTTTAGTGGTATACAATTCTCTTACTCTTTCACAATCGAATTCCATGTCCTCCTTTTTATCGATTTCTAATGTCGTTTCGCTGTGTATATTCTTTCCTGGGGCCGCCATTTTGTTGACAAAAGACGCGTCGTCGTGCTACCGCGATGTAAGTGGCGTGCGTCCGCTCTGTACGTACAGCGTACACACACTGACACACACTACTGAACTCTGTCTGCCTGTCGGGTACGTGCTGTCGAGTCGACCGCGCGGCCTCGTCTCGTGCCCTCTCCCCGCAAAACAACAGCGCACTGCATGACACGTGCGTAAAAGAGACAACAATAATCAACGATATACGATATTATTATTGCGCATGCGAAACGTGAGAGTTATTCGATAGTCATAGTTGTACGTAGTATATTATTACTCTGTGGTCATAGTAAAATATTTTTGGGCATAATTTGAATGTAATTAGCACATGAGTAAATAAACAGTAGTAATTACTACAACATTACCTTCGCAATAAGTATTTAAATAAACAAAAGAGTAAATTGGTATTTGACTAACATAATGAAATCGGCTAGGTACTTATATTACCTACTTTTAATTAAATGTAAATGATAATTTAAAATTGAGTTTCGTATAAAATATCAAATTGATGTATTATCTGTGGTAATAAAACATAAAAATAATTTGTAGGTTTAAAAATCTTAAGTGATGTTTCCGCGAATTTTTGATCGTTTAGGTATTTATTTTTCACACTAGGTACTATCCATAGCCTATTTTAGTACCTAAACCTATGTTACTAATAAAATACGAAAATATAGCTGTGTAAATATAGACCGTAGTGTATAATGACATGTAGTATTGAAACAACACTATGGTACGTTCGCTGGATTGGAATAGAAAGTAAATATTGCCCCTATTCCATCATTGAATATTTTTCTCTGTGAGGCCACCAGGAACGAACGGTGAAATTGTTCGAGAATTGAGACATTTTACGTGTTCACTAGAATCACAGTGTAACTATATTCTCTCTACCAGTGTAGAAACGCGTTTGATGTTGGACGATGCCGCCGCCCGTGTAGGTACCTACACACTTACGCTGTCTAATAATATTATTAACATAAAGATATTTTTTTACGAAGTCTCGTCAAACACTCTCGTGTCGTCCTTCAACGTTCGAGCCTGCAAACTAAGCGTGTTTGCAGGTCAGTCCGCGCCGCCCGCTTCCCCGCTCCGTTGCTCTGCGCAAGTACATTCGATGCCCAACTGGTAAGAATATTTAAGCTGTAGTAGAACTATCTGCTGAGTAATATCAATTAGTACGCAATAAATATACTAACTGTCTTCCGCAGTTTCATCCGCGTTCCCGAGATAAAAAGTTGCCTATGTGCTCCTGATGCTCCTACTTGTCATAGGCTATCTGCGCGCTAAATTTCACGTAGGTAGGTAGGTACCTAACTCAAATAACGCAATATCACTATCACTCTTACATCCCTGAGGGGCCTTTCAAGTTTCATGTTCCACGTCCGAATTCCGTGTTGCGTATTTATTTTACCCACCTAATAGTCGGACATGTTCGTCGGGGTAATTTATTAGGTAAAAACAAGAGACATAAGGGTGGGATTTTTTGTGGTAATAATTTAGGCCGTTGCCGCTCTTACTTTTGTGGGTACATTACACTGTGACTTTTTATTTCCTTGTAAAATAAAAAGTATGACCAAAAAGCAGGTCCTACTTATATCAGTTATATCAAAGGTATTTGTACCTAAAAAGGTAAAGATTTCTAGATTGTTCCCATTGTTGGATCAAAGATTACAAACATACATACTTACCTACTAATAATTTCATTGCGGAGGTAGGCTATATACAGGATTACTCACAGAAGATATATACAGAACCTAAGTCTAATTTAAAAAATAAATTTATATGTTACCAAACACTTATAACCAGTAAAGTGCTCAATTGTAAAGTTCTGCCTGATTTGAGTTAGGTACAATTTTCAAACGCACTTGTACCAAATGAACCAATAGAACTCAAATGAGAACAGCACAACGAAAACTCAAGTACCCTCAAAGGGGTCTAGACGTGTCCTTACTAAATGTAAATCAGAGTTACCCATTTGAAGCACAACCCCAGGAAATCCTCCCCGTCGTTTGAGAGAACTCAGAGCTATTGTTCTGTCCACATTTGCACGTAATCGACGATACCTATTCGAGTGTTTAAACTGAGGTTCAAGTGATTCACAGGTCGTAAGCACACCCATGTTTGGATCTTAAAGGACCTATTTGCACAATCAGATATTGAATGCTCCAAAGCAAATAGGTACGGATTTATTCAAAAAAGATTGTGGTAAGCCATAGTAAAAAAAAAAAAATATTTTCCACAGTGGTCAGTGATGATGTAACCGATAGTGGTAAGTACACAAATCCTAGAAAGGGAACTGGCTCTCAAGTACAGCTGTTTGAACCCACTGGAAGGTCCTTGGCGGGTACTACATAGTACTGAGGAGTTTGTTTGTTTCTTGGAACGCGCTAATCTCCGGAATTAGTGGTCCGATTTGAAAAATTGTTTCTGTAATAGGAAGCTACACTATCCTCAAAAGTTATAGGCTACTTTTTATCCCGGGAACGCGAGTGAAACCGCGAGGAACAGCTAGTAACTTCATAAAATCATAAGGGTAGTGACCAGGCACCTGAAATTTCTTAGAATTACTAAAGCGCTATTTTGGTTCAATTTCAAAGGATTAGGTACTTTTGAAACTCTCTCCTACTCCAAAACATTCTGGCTAATCTAAAGAACAGGGGTAATAAACAATTTCTCACGCTCTTCACCTCCAGGGGATTGTGATCCGGAAACTTTAGTGTCAGCAAAAATGAGCCCAACAACTAATACCTATAAATTACGTTTACCCACCCCTGAGACTAAAGAGTTAGGGCCCAATGAACATGTTACGGCTGGTTCTTCTGCTAAAACAGAATAATGTTGTTATCAACTTTCTTGTCGCATTTTCACTCACACAGAGAGAACTATCAAAATTGTTATGTAGAAATGTTACACACATTGATGGATCTTTAGTCGATCAATATGTATAATCGATTATCATCATATCGCCGTATGTTTTTTATTATTCAACTAGCTTCTGCCCCGCGGATCCCGCGTTACCAAGGAATCTAATATTTTCCCATATAAGCTACTTTTTGGGATAAAAAGTAGCTTACATGTTATTCCTGGGTATGATCTATCTATGTGCCAAGTTTCATCCAAATCAGTTTAATAGTGTTTACATGAAAGAGCATACATACTCACAAACTTTTGAATAGAAATAAACACGTTTTTTTTTCATGTTTTTTTTTTATAAAGGCTAAAATAACGCCCCCTAGCTCTTACGTACAATAACTTACCTACACATTTTACTCTCTACTAGGAATTTCTCACAATATTTCCAACAAAGCCTAGCATTACTCCAAGCATGTCCGAGGCCATATTTTCTCCCGGAAGGAGGTTCACTCACAAAACGTGACAAGATAAAAGGAATTTATACATATACACTATAATACATTCACATGTATGTATACTTTGCTCGTAAGTAGGTGCTTATATACTTTTATTTAGGTACCTAAAAGGAAAATCAGGTTTCGACTAAAACACGTAAGGAAAAGCTGTTTAGAATATTAGGGACGATTTTCGAAGGCAAAAGGTATCACAAAAATACAAATAACTAGCTGTTTGCCGCGGTTTTACTCGCATTCCAGGGATAAAGAGTAGCCTATAGCAGTTGGGGATAATGTAGCTTCCTATTAGTAGAAGAATTTTTTGAATCGTACCTATAACTCTTGTAAACTAAACTACCTATTAGACTAGGCTTCCACTCCCGTTCCCAAGATTAAAATTAGCGTAATTACTTAGTTACCCTCGAGCTCTTAACCTATCTGAATGCTAAAATTCACGTAAATCTAAAATGCTGATTTGGGAATTTTCGGACAGACAGACACACGCACGACTGGTCCTATAAAAGGGTTCCGTTTTTTTCTTTTGAATTCCGGAACCCTAAAAACGAATGCAGTTACCGTGAAAAGTTATTGACTTTAGCTACCGTTTAGCATTGTAGCTACATAGTATTTAGGTTACGGCAGTTACATTTAGTTTCAAATAGAAAAGGCATCTCAGACAAACTTGTAAAATTAATCCCATCAATAATGTTACATGTAGGTATAAAAAATGACAAATCTCGCAACACAATCCTTCCACCGTAAAAAGTTGTGGAATCTCATATAAAACCAAGCCTTAGCAAGCATGGAAGCACTGACTGATTAAATACGAAAAAATCGGAGGAGGTTCTCAAGTCGAAGCATAACTTTTTACAGTGTAGTTTGATTTTGATAATTCTTTGTTTGAAAGGGTATACTTCACAGGTGGCCCCATTGTCATCAAGTCAGTATCTGATGATGGAATCCTGGAGAAATTGAGGGAACTCTTAAAATTTATAGGCACTTACAATGTTTTTCATATATTTTTTAAAGCTATTCAGATATTTGCGTCTGGTAGTCATCATTTACGTTGCTGAGCTGATGATAGAAGGTACAACGATAGCTTCTAATAGGTCAGTGATAAAACATAAGAAACTAAAAATTGAAAAATAAAATATTTTAACAAAAAATAGAACAGACTTCAAAACACTACAAAAAATCAGCGGTACCATGATAAAACATCACCATGGAACATGAACTACACTTTCGCTGACTTCAAAACAATATGGGGTTGATTAGAGTTCGTACATGGTTATTTTATGCTTTTTAGTGTTTTGAAGTCGGTTCTATATTTTGTTAAAAGTGTTTTTAGATACCTAGTTGTCTTAGCTAAACTTGTAAAATTAAAAATAGAATACCTATTTTTAATTTTACAAATTGCCTTTGATCGGCTTCTCTGTCTATAAAAAGCCCTTTCCACGAGAAGTATAATTTAATTATGAACATAATTAATTACTGGTTTCATGATCATAATAAAATATTGTGGGATTCAGCACTTTATTGATTTCATTGCCAAATTAATTCCCAGAACATGTAATTCAATTCAAATGGCTCACAATTTATAATTATCGACTAGATTCTGCATCGCAGTTACCCGACTTCCCGGTATAAAATATTTTACTATGTAGGTATAGGCCTGTGTTTGACAATCTGACCATGGTCAGTGATGATGTGGCCGATGGTGGTAAGCAAACAAAGCCTAGAAGGGAACTGGCTCTCAAGTGCAGCTGTCGGAACACACCAAAAGGTTTTTGGCGACAGGTGAATTTCAACGTGCCTATCGCGCCACAGGTCGTGGGTTCGATTCGCATCCATAACAAACATTTGTGTACATGAACATGTCTGTTTGTTCCTAGTCTGGGTGTATTTGTCTATGTAAGTAAGTATTTACAAAAAATAAGTAGTTTAAGTAGTATGCGGCTGGTAGGTACTACGCGGCCTAGGGCGGCCAAGATTGCAAACCCGCCACTGAGGTTGGGATCTATAGAGCGTGCTTAGACTTTGCTCAGACTTAGGCTAGAGTATATAAACCTACGTAATAAAGTAAATATTTTTGTGTTTTAATTTGTAGCAAAGTTTTTGGTTAGTCGTCGATTAGGTGCACTTAGACTTTAGACTTAGTACGGTAAAGTCTGAGCAAAGTCTAAGTACGCTCTATAGATCTCAGCCGGAATGCTCACCTTTCCCAGTGGGTACGATATCGTTTCGTTTCACAGGCATTTACGACATGGCTCGTAGGTTCTATCGCAACGATATCGAAGCGGGTTTACGGCACTCATTCACGCTTGGATAGACTGACGTTATCTACTCATGCAAGCGCTGCGGTTTATTCGTACATATAAATATCTGATAGTTTTGTGTCGATGTTACTAAGATGGTTGATGGGAAAAATATAGTTTTCTTTAGTTCTAGTACTAATACGTCTCTACTATAGTATAGATATGTAAAAAACTAACGTAACCTAAAATTAAAAAAAATCTATTTACATATTTCCGTTTTTAAAATAGAGCGAGACGAAAAAATTTTTTTTTTTTTGCTGTTTCTTGAATTATAAGATCCCCTTAGATAATTTTACTGTTGTAATTTTATCATTTGTACATGAACATTTCAATAAGCTATAATCAATACAGTCCTGTGGCAGACTGACAGAGAGACAAGCAGACAGGCAGACTCTCTAAATAGTAAGGTTTCGACTTTCCGAACCCCAAAAATTTATAGTCGTATAAAAATACCCAAACAAAATAAGCGATAAGGTGGACACAAGGTCGTTGGCCCGAGGCCCGAGGCTGACGACCTTGACAGATAGCGCGCGTGTGATATGAGAAATCCCCGCAATGTATCATAGCAAAAATAATAATAGACTTGCATTCCCCGGAGATATTACTCGCATTCTGTACCTAATGAAAAGTAGCCCATGTAGGGATAATGTAGCTTTATAATAATGAAAGAATGTTACCTCTTTAGAATATTCACTCACTAATAGAAAGCTACATTATCCCCGAAGGTTATAAGCTAATTTTTGTCCCGGGAACGTGAGTGAAACCGCAGGGAAAAGCTAAGGTAGTAAAATAAATTAAAGAAAATTTAACTGATTATATTAGTAGGTCTATACCTAATAGATTAATCTATATTAATCTATAATTTATTAATATAGATAGGTATAAACAAGAATATTTACGAAAAATTGTTGTACAAAAAAATGGGATTATCCACTCGATTCTTTTCTATCTGCTGTGTTTGGATTTTTATGTTGCTTCTCAAATTCTTATTATGAGACTGTCTCTTAAATATTTGTGCCATATTTTATGAACCCCTTAACATTAAATAAAGCGTCGTCACGCAACAAACCATGATACTATCACAATCCATTATACAAATTTGCGTCTCAAGCGCGGAAATTTACGAAAATATTTTGGTCCCAAACAATTATTAAAATAATCAACGACAAGACCTTTAATAAAGGGAAGATTAAATTTCAGTGACGTGAAAGAATTTCTTCAGCATTTTTAAAATAGTATTTAATAGGGGAAGCTTCAATAAAGTATTTTAGAGATAAAAGATTAAAGTAAACTATAAAATGTATTATATTTCCGACTAGAATTTATAATGGATTGTGATTGATTGTTGGTATACAACAAATCATCCAGAATGCAAATTTCTTATGCGTAGGTAATTTTTATTTACAATTTCAAGTATTTTTTTCGAAATGGTCTGTTAAGGCTTGATTAAACGTAGTTTTTAGAACTATTTCGTCTCTGTAATAATAAACAATATTTGCGTCCTATATTTTTGTAATTTTGGTATTTGCAACGCCTCATAAAGGGACATAAAGCCAAATAGTACCTACAAACACAGCGAGTGGAATGCTGAATTTTTTTGTTGGACAGCTCTAGTTTTTGTACAACGTAGGTGTTTTTTACTCGTACACTCAGCACTTTTTGTGGAACATTGCAACGCTTAAAATCTGCGCTACATATGAATTTTAAGGTGACGTTAGAATATTAGCTACCCAGTCTTTTCGAATGTAAACCATCACTCGTGAGGCATTTCGTCGTTTCAATTCTTTAAGCATATTAATGGTTTCAAAATCAATCAAATCAAATTCTCATTTATTCAGTTTAGGCCCTAATAAGGCACTTATGAATGTCAAAAGTTACAGTTTACAATAGACTCTACTACCAGAATAATATCCACTTTAAAATATATGGAGCAAGGATCTTTGTGGTTTGTAGTCATGATAACTTTGTTAGCGTGATATAAAATCAAGAGGCGTCAACTATCCATCGTAGAATAATCTTTATATGTAGATTATAGATGTCGCTGCATTCCTATCCCCAAATATCATAGAAAATCATTAATTTATGGATACCAAGTAAATTATTAGAATCAGCACATTTTGCTTCTTTTAATGTGACCAAAGCACGGCTAAGCAATTTTCCAGTTGATATACCACATTAGCCGAGAGCACCTCGTTTTGGATATCAATTTTACGTATTCCCCTTAACTGGGGAGGACGAAAACCGTGCATAATTAATATCTCTGAGCGGACACACGCTGCATATTCATGAGGTAGACGACTCAGCGTAAAACAAGATTATTAGACTGTTCTCTATAATTTGAAACGGCATTTTTCAATTTAGTTTGTTGAAACACTAGTGCCGATTTAGTTTACAAACTATAGCTCCTTATGTTTCCTTCTAAAAAAATCATCCTACCAATATTATAAATCCGAAAGTTTGTGAGTATGGATGCATGTTTGTTACTCTTTCACGCAAAAAACTACTGAACGAATTTGGATGAACTTTGGAACACGAATAGTTTATAACTTGGATTAACACATACATAGGATACTTACAATTTTTATTTAGCTTCATGTTAGCGCCTGGCAAAGAACTAATAGAAAAAATATGTCTCATGACACTTCACAGGAGATCACTTTTTTTTGTTTTTTTTTAGTAAATGTAAAGGTTTCGTGTTTATGTAGATACAATCAAAATAACAAGTGTTCCACTATTACGCGCTCAAACAAAGCAACGAAGTCTGCTTTGAAACAAAACCATTCATTTACACCAACATTGACAAAACAAAGACGAAACACTCTTTACTTGTTTTTACGTCAACGAGCCTCGATTGTAAAGCTTTCACTACACCGGGTTCTAAATCAAAGCACATTATTAAATACTAGCTGTTTCCCGTGGTTTCACTCGCATTACTGAATAGTATAATTTGCTCGTCATCGTATAGAAAAATTCACGTCAAATATACACAATATAAGTGTTTTGTTCTTCTTTTTCTTAGCCAGGGACTTATTTCTATTGTTTTATGTATGGTGTTTGGGAGTTATTATGCCACAGTACAGACATACAGCGTCAAACTTAGGTATAACTATGCATTTTTCATTATAAGTAATGCATTAATGTATTACCTATATGAAATCTTGCAGAAAATAGAAATAAAGATCCCACTAGATTATCGGGATTCACGATTATTTTCCATATAGGAAACTAGCTTTCCGACCCACGGCTTCACCTGCGTTCTCCTGTTTTACCACCATAAAGATTGAAAATTCCTCTCTTATTGTATGCCTACGTCATAAGTAATAGCTATCTGTATGCCAAATTTCAGCCCGATCTGTCTGTCATAGATTGAAGCAGAATAAAATATGCAAACATCATTTTATTCTGCAAATATCGTTATCCACCTTATCTTTGCGTAGTCGACCAAATCACCCGGTGTGCCTCTCAAGTGCGTCTGAATGAGTTACAAGTAGAAGGGGACAAAGCCGAGTGATGGAGGGGATATAAAAGGATGATGCGACGATATCCCATGAGCATAGTGCTATATCGGAGATTACTTGGTCTGGTCCCATGGTACAGATAGGTAGGTCCTACTGTATTGTTAAAGATGCGTACTGAAATAAAATAGGTATCTTTAAAGCCTATGCTTTGAGAAACATCTTACAAATTTTATTATAAATGAGAAAGTTTGTGAGTATGGATGTTTGTTATACTTTCACAGAAAAACTACTGAACGGATTTGGATGAAACTTGGCACATAGATGGCACGGGAACCGGGAAGTTTGTTAGTTGTAATACAGGTTGATTTTTTAGGAAGGGTATAGTAGGCCGAAAAGGCATTGAAGTATTCCTTATACCATACTAAACCCTAAGATAGGGAGATCAGGGGGTATCATCATAGTATATTTCGGATGGCATTTCATCGTCCTGTCAACTATATTTTAATCTAACTTTACAGATTTGTATGTAGTTTCGTAATATAGCCTAATTTTAGGCGAAGCAGATAATTATGTTTCTACAAATCCGTCAGTTAATTAAAAGTGGCGATATTGGAGGGCAGAAAAGCTCTTAAAACATAAATTTAAGTTATGAATAAGTACTCTATACAATAGATAGTATTTACACTGAATTCTACAGGTGAAAGAATATTTAAAATTGGTCCAGTAATTAATTTTAAGGTTATACCTACAAACAAAAACAAAAATCATTTCACTTTATAATTTTAGTGAAAATGTAGGTGGATGTAAATGATAATTTACTCCAAGATGTCAAATGATAAAAAAATAATACAAACGTAGTAGGTACCTTCCTACACAAAACGTAATAAGTATTTTTCCTTTCATCCATCAGAAAACTCTGCCAACTTTATTGGATTACTTCGCCTCCGTTCTCGAACGAGGAAATTTGTTTTAAATGAAGTAAAGTATGAAATAATAAATATATAAGCTCCTTTTGTTACACATTTTTTTATTTTCATGATAATGTCTGTCGGTGAAGAACCAGCAAAGAACCAGATTCTATAGCTGCGATTTAATAAGTTTACTGGTCCTATATTGGGGGGATATGCCAGAATCGCCACGGTTAACGAAGAATTGCCAAATTGAAATGGCAGTGGGCGGGGCACATCGCTCGTAGAACCGACGGCCGCTGGGGCAGAAAAGTTCTCGAGTGGCGACCACAAACTGGAAAACGCAGCGTGGGCTGACAATTTTTTGAGGGTCGCGGGTAACCGTTCACTGCGCGTAGCGCAAGACCGGCCATCGTGAAGATCCTTGGGGAAGGCCTTTGTCCAGCAGTGGACGCTTTCGGCTGACATGACTACTAAAAAATCTGAAAACTCAAACAAGCAGACGCGCGTCCTATCCGATTGATGACGTCACCTCACGTCACGTCACCGCGAATTAGTATCCTTTTTGCCGTAAGTCAGCTAGTGATCTGTGCCCCGGGTGTTAGATGGTTTCTATAAATACTATAACAAAAAAGAATCTGCCCCTTGAAATCTGAACTACGAAGCATTAATCGGAAAAAGGGCTTAATAAACGTCGCCCTGTCAATCTCCGTATCATCTTACTCCGTAATAGATGACCTGTCGATTCCAAAAGCCCGGGTTAATATTATACCCCGTTTCCATTGTCGTGTGGAAGAGACTTCGTGTAATAACGTCGCTACGTCAAAATTGTAGTAAACAATAAATGCTACTAATATTTTAAGAAAGTTTGTGAGTATCATATGGATGTTTGTTACTCTTTCACGGAAAATCTACTGAATTGATTTGAATGAAACTTGGCATATAGATAGATCATACCCTGGAATAACATATAGGCTACTTTTTATCCTGGGAAAACATAAGATATACCTAATCTAAAACTACCTTTAACAAATAGAAAGAGAGTGAAAGGAGAAGAAAAAGTGGAATGAGATATGTCTATTTCACATTATAATTTGTATAATATGTAGGGTACCTACCTTAAAAAATTAAAAAATTACGCCAGGTACTTGACTAGCGGTCGTAAAGCTATATACCGCAGGTACTTAGTTCATGATATTTCTTTGAGTAGATCTTCAGAAGTGTTTACTACCATCACATGAGATTTTGCCTTTTATAACATTGTTAAGAAACCCAAAAAAAGCTTTAACAAAATAAGGAAGATTTATGGAAAGAACATCGCAATATTTTTTTCCATGGGCCACGGAGCAATTCTTATCCCCTTTTTGATATGGGATCGGGTTGGACATGATAAAACATGACAGTTGTTGTTTGATAAAAAAATCATGCGTATTTATGAGATAAATGAAACAGTTCAAAGAAAGGATGAATTATAACTCGTAAATTTAACTTCTCTTCCGCAAAATACAGTAAATATTATTGACTAGCTTCTACACTGGTATTTTAGGAAAGTACCAGTTCACCAGCAGAATGCCATATCATCTGAGTAACATAGGCTAAGAAACATTAGATCCGTACGATAACTTCTTACATACTTACACCATACGGAAAGCTAGCTATTCATAAATTATCTAGCTGTTCCCTGCGGTTTCACTCGCGTTCCCGTTATAAAAAGTAGCCTTTCTTCGGGATACTGTAGCTTCCTATTAGTGAAAGAATTTTTCAGATAGGTCTAGTGACTCCGAAGATTAGCGCATTCAAACAAACAAACTCATCGGCTTTATTATTAGTAGTTGTATACTTATATATAGACAAGAGTTATGGAAACAGAATTACGGAGTTTAAACTAACTGATAAGATATTTTTTATGTCGTTAAGGAGTGAATTTGCCAATCAAACGAATTCTTATTCAATGAACTTTTATCAAAATGACCATGACCTATCTTTTGACACTTAGGTTATCTATTTAGATATTTCAATAAGTTTTATCTTTTCTGACTCTTTCAAAAACGGAGATTGATTAATAAGTTACATTTTCGTTATCTATGATAACTTAGTGGTAGTGACGTCGAATAGCGAGATGAAGCACACCAACGGACGGACGGACGTAAGGAAGGGACAGCAGAGGCTTAGTAAAAAGGTACCGTGGCACCCTTTCGGTACGGAACCCTAAAAATCATAGTTAATTGTGAATATTGTACTGAAAAATCAATATTCTATATGTAGCATATAATAAAATGTGATTGTTGAATAATCTACAAGAAATGTGATTTTATTAGATAGGAGCATCGGGTCCAGTTCGGTATTTGCTTTATTTCATGTCAAATACGTAGGAAATCTGCTAAGCAAGCAATTTCTAGATTAAATTCTTGGAATCCGGGGCACAGCGGGTAGATATAAAAACTTTGCCATGACAGCAAAGTCGTCACCCCTACCATTTGTTATACTGTAAACTGACAATTTCGTTGATTTTTTGCTTCTAGATAGATAGAGATAGATACGTAACGGGAAGAGAGATATTTAGATGTACATTAAGGCCTTTCCATTGAAGCGGAGCGAGGCTGCGGAGCGCAGAGCTAGGAAAAATTTAACCAATACTATCGTGCATAATTCACATCACGTCATTTTTGTGCAATTGTATTGGTTCGCTCCGCTTCAATGGACAGGGAGCCTAATTCTATACGAAGACTACAGCTTTGAAGTTTTGCTACCCGCGGTTTCACCCAGGATCCTCGTAAACACACTATTACACTAAGGCTGAGATCTATAGAGCGTGCTCAGACTTTGCTCAGACTTTACTTTGGATATAAACCTACGTAATAAAGTATATATTTGTGTGTTTTAATTTGTAGCTGTTTTTGGTAAGTCGTCGATTAGGTGCACTTAGACTTTGCTTAGCACACACTCAGAGAAATTCGAAGATTGCATTTTAAATACCGACTTTGTACGGTAAAGTCTGAGCAAAGTCAAAGTACGCTCTATAGATCTCAGCCTAAGTAAAGAAGACTCACTCATAAACCTATAGGTATAGTTGCCCACAATATTCTAAAAAAAACCGTAAAATGGTATCGTAGACCAATAGTAGCGGTGACAAGATATGACATAGAGTAATTGATGTTCTGTCGAAGCTTCTTCATACTGAGTGTGGGGAAATGAACCGCCTGGCGCCGCTTCGTTTTGAGACTTACCAAGACTTTCTGATGTGCACTTTACGTCACAAGCATTTTAATCATAACTTAAAAGTTGGTAGACGTGAGTACCTACCTACTTAAATTACTTAGACGATGTCTTATTGTTAAAATAGTGTGCTGATTTATTTAGATTTTGAAGTCGCTATTAGGCTTTTTTCAAATGGTTTTTTATATTAGTTTGTCTGTCGTCACTGTAATTTACCTACGGGGAAATGTTTCGATGGTCGTTACCAATAAAGGTCGGCGATTAAATTCACGTTGAATTTGGCAATCAGTCTAATTAGACAAGCCTCAATTTCTTATGTTTTTTCACTTGTTTTTGTAAGAATTCGTTTATTAGAAACAATAGAAATTGCACCATTTAATAAGTTAAAATTATAAATATTTTATTTAAATTAAGCTTTTTTTTCAGATCAGCTCAATGACACCATATTATTATTGTCATCGGCATAATGTGTATTACAAAATTTCGGATCAATTGAACAGCGGGAAGTGGGTTAAATTTGACTTGCCAGTTCCGATCTAAACGTACTAACACGTGAAGTTGAATAAAAACAAAGAATGCTTGTAAAAACAAAGAATGTTTTATCCAATCAAAAGTATACTTTACTGAATGATGTAAACAATTTATAATTGAATGAGTGTATAGCGATTCGCAGTTTATAAGATTTATAGAGAAGAAAATAAGGCAGTAAAAAATGTAATCCCCCGATGGTAGCGCTAATTATCTAAATTGTTGCTGTCTCTCCCGACTTATTATCAAGTTACGTCAGAGCTCCAAGTGTAATTTGCGGCAATTTGCACAATTATGAGAAATTTTCCATTTGTGTAAGCTTTTCTGAAATATTATGACGCGAAATTTGTTAATGCAATTATGTGTGGAATTTTCCCGCGAGATATGAGGGTAGCGAAATTAAATTTTGCCTGCTTTTACCTATTTTATTTATTACAATATTGAATTTAATTTAATTTTCTAACAGCCTGTTACATCACATTTTCGTAATATACCATCAATCAAGCTGCAGATTGATATTATTTTACCTCGTACAAACTTTTTGGCTTAGATTGGAACACACAAAACACGACTGCCTTTTACAAAAAGTAAACAAATTAGCCAGTGTCATTCGGAATGATGTAATGTAGAGATTCTTTTTAAAGTTATGGTGGATTAAGGAAACTCACATATAAATGAACCCTGAAAATATTACACTCTCCTTTGGCCAGTAGAGTGAAAAGTCAATCTAATACTTTCTGGCCTAGCACCAACAAATCAACGCCATATTGCAAAACTTCTAGACTAAAATGCTGAGACTACGAACTAGCTATGAGAAATTCAAGATAAAAATGAAAAGACATTTAAAGTAATATAGGTAGTCATAGGCTTTATTTATGCGTTTTTGTAAAAAGTCATGTAAAAGCCCGCGAGTGAAGTCATAGTATATTTTTAAGGAAAAGTAAAAGTTGTGTTATAGCGTTACCCTTTCTATTTTTTTAATCTGCCATAGATAAGCTTCACTATGAAAATGTCTCCACCGCCCGCTCTATCCATGATGGAATCTCTTTGCATAGATGCCTAGAATTTCTAGAGCTTAGAAGCTCAAAGCTTTCATTTCAACGTAAAATTAGTTCGTATTTAATATTTTCCTGGTGTAAGTTTTAACTTTATATAAGTGTTTCGTACATACGTATAAAACAGTTATAATTTCGCGCCGATTGCTTGCTGGTTGTCGAGGTGGTCACGTGATAGTATTTAAGCCTATCAAAACGTATTTTCTATTGAAGATACTATTGCGTTGTCTCACTTCCTCATACGGGTGTGTCGCCTACCGGCTAATCGTCCCTTCTCGCTCATGTATGGAACGAACGATTGGAAGGAGACATCTTTGTTTCGTCATTCTCGGCGTACGTTACAAGACAAACGTATAAAATCTAATAAGCGAATTTTATAGTGGTTCAGCACATAACAGGATTGCAAGAGCCAGGAAACATAGTTGGACATACCCGGCTTCAAGAAATAGACGCCATCAGGTTAGTGCAGACACGCATTGTATTTTGTTAGGTTTAGATGCTATTCATGTGACCACCATCGACCAGCTGAGCACAGCGATCGGCAATAGCAAATCGGTATCTAAATATATTTCAATAACGTATTGAACCCATATATGTAACGGGCATATACAAAACTTAAATATCGATTCGGGTTCGTTACATATTTTTGGAGGCCCCGACGAGATACGTTGCTTGTATTTTGTCTTATTTAATCGATTCATCTCGTTTTCTAAACCTATCGAAGTAATATTACCGCTAACCTCGAAAGATTGTAATTGTAAATTTCTTCGTTTTCATTGATTTGATTCTCATTCGCAATTAATAATCATTCTTGAAGTAATCTGTTTAATCGTTTCGCTATAAATTAAATACATTTCATCATAAATTTGATAAATTTCTATAACTATATTTTTATTTTTGGTGTGTAGGTAGGAAAATATTCGCCGCCATTACATGCAATCATTTTATTTTCCGTGATACGTCTCATTGTTTATGTCAATTCCGTTTCCGTTTAACTATTGGAACATCATTCATTCATTCGTTTTCTACTTCTTCTAGTGTCGAGTGCTATCGTAACGAAAATAAGCGTGTTATTTGTAGCTGTTATTTATAGCTACTTTTATCTGCTTTTTATAACGAAAATAACAGGTTAGAAGACTGGTAATTTTATTTGATATTGATAACTGTTGTCTTGCTTATAAGGTTTTAACATGGCATACCTAACGAAACGCAGACGTAGTTCACTAAAGAAAGCGAAAATTAGTTCTATTGAAATGGATGTACCAACTGTTCTGGATTTACCAGTATTAAGACGCAAACGCACTCTAGCTATTAATCGTTTAAAGCGGACTCATGAGGCGGCTCTTGGTGCTAAGGAAAATATATCAATGTTGAATTCGTTTATGGCTTATTTCTCGGAAATTCAAAATTTACGTCGCAAATTTGAAGAAGCTCATGATGATATTCTTGCAATCGTTGATGTCTCATCTGAAGAGAGTGAAGATAAAATTCGCGCTAGTTTTGATGAAATTGATTATGAAGTAATTGCAATTCATAAGGAGTTAACGGTGTCAACGTCTACAGCTAACGATTCATTTCAATCTATTAAAGAAACGTCTCTTCAAGTGAGACTTCCTAAAATTAATATTCCAATATTTTCCGGAAACATAAAGGCCTGGCCCGAGTTTTATGATATTTTCAAATCGCTTATTCATGAACGCGCGGGTCTATCTGACACTGAAAAAATGCAATACCTTATGTCAAGTCTCAAGGGCGATGCGTTAGGGCTCGTAAAAACGTTTCCTTTGCAGGGTACCTTTTATCAAGAAGCTTTCAAAACATTAGTTTCGCGTTATCGTGATAAGCGTGAACTGGCTTTCACCTGTTGGAAGGAGATGCTAAACGTTACTATCAAACCGAATTCTCCTCTCGACTTTCGTAGGGTTTTAGATATGTTTAACGAGAATCTGACAATTTTAAAGGGAATAGGGCTTCCAACCGATCAATGGGATTTCATTCTCACTTATCTTCTGCTTTCTAAGCTAGATTCGAAAACTAGATACGAATATGAACAGTCTCATTCCTCTGTTGAATTACCTCGTTACTCAGACTTAAAAGATTTCTTATATTCTAAATGTGAATCGCTGATGCGAGATGCTCACTTTTCTGCGCACGCTGCTTCAGATAAACATCGTTCTTCAGATGACAAGCCACGTGCTTCAATGCCTTCTCACGTTCCAAAAAAGTCTTCCTCGTTTCTGGCTAAGAACGACCTCGTAAAAAACGATGAAAGGAAACCCTCCGATAGTAAAAAGCCATCTTCATCAGCAAATCCTGTCCCAATCGTTCAAAAGTGTTCATTCTGTGAACAAAATCATTCAATTGTTCAATGTAACGTGTTCTCTCAAAAATCGATTGATGATAGGCTAGAACATGCTAAATTACACCACTGGTGTTTCAACTGTTTGCGACCATCGCACAGTCTCAAGGACTGTAAGTCTATTTTCAGATGTCGTGAATGTAATCAGCGACATCATACACTTCTTCATCAACCGCTACCGGCTGATGACGTGACTAGTCACACTCAAAAGACTTCGTCCCATGGAAAATCTCCTTCGGTTGGTGTTTATACATCTATTCAAGAGCGTTCCATGGTTCTGCTTTCAACCGCGAAAATATTCATTCGGGACTCAAGGGGTCAATTTCAACAGTTTCGCGCGTTGATTGATTCAGGGAGTCAAGCTCATTTCATTACCGACAGCGCTGTAAAGCGTTTAGGTTTGAATCAAGCCCATACTTCGCGTCAAATTCGTGGCCTCGGACAATCTGAGGCATCCGTTTCAGGTTCTGTGAACGTGGAGATAGGTGTCAATGGGAAAACACTGTTTCAGATTGATGCTCTTTCTTTACCAGCCATCTGTAGTGACATGCCTTCTGCTCGTCTTAATCCTAACTCGTGGCGTCACTTACAACATTTATCGTTAGCAGATCCTGACTGCCATAAACCAGGCCCAATAGATGTACTATTGGGTGCTGAAGTCTTCTCTTCTCTCTTGCTTCCTGGCAATCTTACCGGCGGTTCTCATGAACCTTCTGCCTTGAACTCAGTCTTTGGTTGGTTGCTTCTCGGTAACGTGCCTTACGATAGCGAAAGCTACACGAGCTCGTTTTTCTCTATAGAAGATAACAATCTTCATCGAGAGGTTCAGAACTTCTGGGAGTTAGAAAACATTCCTAACATTTCTCGGCTAACTCCTGAAGAAGAGTGTTGTGAACAGCTTTTTGTTCAAACTGTATCTCGTGATAGCACCGGACGATATGTTGTCGCGCTGCCCTTCAAAAAGGGAGAAGAAAATCATTTATTTCTTGGTTCTAAAGAGAAAGCTTTGCGTAGGTTTTACTCTTTAGAGCGCAAGCTTCGCAAGAACCCTGTCACTCGTAAGCAATATGTTGAATTCATGGAAGACTATTTGAGTAGTGGTCATATGAGTCGTGTGCCTAACAGAGAACTTCACAACGGAAGGTATTACATTCCACATCACTGCGTTCTTCGACCCGATAGTGTCTCCACTAAGCTTCGAGTAGTCTTCGATGCGTCAGCTAAAGATGACAATAACGTTTCGTTAAACGAAATACTCTTATCTGGGCCCAAGCTTCAGACTAACATTCTAGAGTTGCTCCTTAAGTTTCGCGTACATTTTGTGGTATTTACTGCAGATATGCGCCAAATGTACAGGCAACTACTTTTGCGAGAGCAAGACCGTGACCATCAGCGTATATTCTGGCGTTCAGATGAATCAGATTCTGTCCAAGAATACCGTCTAAATACGGTTACGTACGGGGTTTCATCTGCTCCATTTCTGGCCTGTCGCGCCGTCAAGCAGTTAATCGCCGATGAAGGCAGCGATTTTCCACATGCGCGCCGAGTCCTCGAAACTGACATTTACGTTGATGATATCGTAAGCGGTGGTAGCAGTCTTGAGGAAGTCCGTAGAATCAAAGAAGAGATCATTTTTCTTCTCAATCGTGGTCATTTAGAGCTTCGGAAGTGGGCGAGTAACGTACCCGAACTATTGTCCGATCTGCCACCCGAACACTGTCTCATTGATCTTCTTTCCATGGACATTGGAAATATCATGGAAATCAAGATCTTGGGACTGAAGTGGGATCCAGTTCATGACGTTTTTACATTTGAGGTTACTCCTCGTAACGTCAAGTGTAATAAACGTAACATTTTAAGTGAACTAGCTCGGATTTTCGATCCATTAGGGTTTCTCGCACCTATGACTTTCGTTGCTAAACTTCTCGTTCAAAAACTTTGGATTCTCGGAATTGACTGGGACGCAACTCCTCCCAATGAAATCGTTTCACTGTGGGAAAATTACACACGGCAATTGCCATGTATCAAATTGCTGAAAATACCTCGTTGTGTTTCTATTACAAATGCAAAAACATTTCAACTACACGGGTTTGCAGATGCTTCCGAGAGCGGATATGGAGCTGTCATCTATTTGCGGGTTGAAGATGAGAGTGGCGACGTAAGAGTCTTCTTTCTTTGCGCGAAATCACGCGTGGCTCCTATTAAAAGGGTGTCACTACCACGCCTTGAACTGTGTGCAGCGGTTTTATTATCAGACCTCATTCAGTTTGTCAAACATGTTTATGTTTCATGTTTTGCGATTTCTGACATGTACACATGGTCAGATTCTATGGTCGTTCTTTCTTGGCTTCATTCACACGCTTCACGTTGGAAAACGTTCGTGTCAAATCGTGTTGGTCACATTCAAACTACCATTCCTGAAGCGCATTGGAATCATGTCGCGTCTGCGGATAATCCTGCGGATATTCCTTCGCGTGGAATGAGCCCTGAGGATCTCGTCAACAGTTCTTTATGGTGGGCGGGACCCCCTTGGCTCGTTCAACCATCGGAATGTTGGCCTTCAGTCATTTGTCAGGAAAGCCCAATCGAAACTCAATGTGAAGAGCGTGGTCAGTTTGTCCTTGTCACGCAGGAAAATAATCATGTTATTGACATTCTACTAGAAAGATTTTCATCTATTCGTAAAATTCAACGAATCATTGGGTATTGCTTTCGTTTTATTCGTAACGCTCGTACTCGTGATCAACAATCTCGTAATCACAGTACGTTTCTTAATCGTTCTGAACTTCATTCAGCATTGATCAATATCGTTAAATATGTTCAATCACAACATTTTAGTGAGGACATTCACAAGTTGACCAATGGTTTACCTCTTTCAAAGCCGTTTCGTAAACTTCATCCATTCCTTGATAGTCAGGGTATAATCAGGGTGGGCGGACGATTATCGCGTTCCGGGCTCAATTTTGAGCATAAACATCCTGCGTTCCTCCCCCGCCATTCGAAACTGACAAACATGATTATCGAATCGTTTCATCGTGAAAATTGTCATGCAGGTGTTAACACCATGCATTATCTGCTTACTCAGCAGTTCTGGATTCTTTCAGCCAAACGTGCTATTCGGCACTGCTTATCAAAATGCATTCCATGCTATCGTTTAAATCCAACCCCATTGGAACCATTTATGAGTGATTTGCCAGCTGTCCGCGTAAATCAAGTAAAGCCATTTTCAATAGTTGGTGTTGACTATGGTGGACCATTCTCCATTAAGTCAGGTCGTCATCGTGGTGCTAAAGTGACCAAGGCTTATCTCTGTCTGTTTGTATGTTTTACCACAAAGGCACTACACCTCGAAGTCGCTTCTGAGTTATCAACAGATGCCTTCGTTGCAGCTGTTCGTCGCTTTGTTGGACGTCGTGGTCGGGTTAACATAATTTATTCTGATCGAGGAACCAACTTTGTTGGAACTAAATCATTGTTCGATTCATATATGGCTAATGCTTCACAAGCTGAGCAAATAGAATTTCGTTTCAATGCTCCATCGAGTCCACATTTTGGAGGCGTGTGGGAAATCCAAATAAAGGTAGTGAAAACTCATTTATATCGTATCGTTGGCACTCAGTGTCTCACCTTCGAGGAACTGGCCACTTTGTTTGTACAGATCGAAGCTATGTTAAATTCGCGTCCGCTTTGCCCGTTGAGTTCAGATCCAAGCGATCTGTCTGTTCTCACACCTGGTCATTTTTTGACTCTCGAGCCGTTGACAGCGGCACCAGACCAAAATCTGACAGACGTCAAAATTAAGCGCTTAGGCCGTTGGCAACTGATCCAGCGATTTCAACAAGATTTTTGGAAACGCTGGAAATCAGAGTATCTCCAAACGTTAACTCAGCGAGCAAAGTGGACAACTAACTCAAAGCCGTTACTCGAAGGTTCCGTCGTCTTGATCAAGCATGATAACACAATGCCACTGCATTGGGTTATTGCTCGTGTAGTCAAGTTACATCCAGGTCCTGATGGAGTAGTGCGCGTGGCTACCGTGCGTACTGCCCACAGTACACTTACTCGACCCTTAGCGAAACTTTGTCCATTGCCTTCGCAATGTGACTAATATTAAAATTAATTCAATCTACCTAATATTAATCTAAATCTATTAATTTAAACAAATATCATACGTTTTCGTTTCGTTATTAGCTATAAAATGTAATTTAATTCATTTGTAATAGTTTACCTAATAAATTAAAATCGTTATTTCGAATATATTAAAATAGCATAACTGCTATTTTTCTTTTCGTTGCGTTCCGACACTAGTTGCTTGGATCAGATCGTTCCAATCTTTAAGTGATTCTTTCATACGTCAAATCAATTTATCTTAATTTCATTCATTCAATAATCGTTCTCAATCTGCCTATCATGTCAATCAAAATGTTTAACGTAAACACAAATTCATTGTGTTTGGTGGGCGGATTATGTTTCGTACATACGTATAAAACAGTTATAATTTCGCGCCGATTGCTTGCTGGTTGTCGAGGTGGTCACGTGATAGTATTTAAGCCTATCAAAACGTATTTTCTATTGAAGATACTATTGCGTTGTCTCACTTCCTCATACGGGTGTGTCGCCTACCGGCTAATCGTCCCTTCTCGCTCATGTATGGAACGAACGATTGGAAGGAGACATCTTTGTTTCGTCATTCTCGGCGTACGTTACAAGACAAACGTATAAAATCTAATAAGCGAATTTTATAGTGGTTCAGCACATAACAGGATTGCAAGAGCCAGGAAACATAGTTGGACATACCCGGCTTCAAGAAATAGACGCCATCAGGTTAGTGCAGACACGCATTGTATTTTGTTAGGTTTAGATGCTATTCATGTGACCACCATCGACCAGCTGAGCACAGCGATCGGCAATAGCAAATCGGTATCTAAATATATTTCAATAACGTATTGAACCCATATATGTAACGGGCATATACAAAACTTAAATATCGATTCGGGTTCGTTACATATTTTTAAAAAGTACGTTTTTTCCCTGCTACGTTGCTTTGTGTAAACAAAAACTTACCTGGCTAAGTTCTGGCCATAGATAAGTAAAATCCATGTGAATATTATTACAAAAACGTAACTTCCCTACTACAAATAAAGATCACGGCCTGGATTATAATAAAGACTTAGTAGATAATAAAACTGAAATAGATTTATTCCTAATAATATTTCCAATTATTAACAATAAATATACAAACTACATAATATAAAAAAAAATCCACAAAAATATATAAGTAATTGGTCCGTCAAAAATGTACGTAGGAACTGGATCAAAAAATATCCTGTATTGTCTAACATTGAAAATTAAAAATTATTAAGTACACTTTGTTCAGCAAACATAATTATACTGTTTTTAAATTAGAATGCTCTTTGGAGTGATGAAAGTCTATCTGCAAACAATTTCCTGTTCATAATAAAAATAAAAACGTGCAAAAAAGAATGTCTAGTTGCGCTGGAGAATTTTCAGTGGGATTTTATTATAAAAACGGGCCAAGTTGAAAGTAAGCAGACAGTGATAGTTAAGTGCTTAATGTATCCGTGGAGAGGCAGTCGCGTAGCTTGGAAATTGAAATAGCTTAAGCTAGAGTTTCATTAATGCTACTTTTTAAAATAAATAAATCCGCAGAAATATTTCGGATCTGTTACGTAGGTCCGTAGATTAGCAAAATAATTTAGTACCTAACTATATGAACAAAACTAAAGTACATAGGTATTATTATGTAGGTATACATAATGTGACATAGGTGATAGTTTGTAAAAGTTTTATTGTGTAGAAACTTACTTCTGTACTTATGTACTGTTTCGGTGTATCGTACAAAAAAAGCGTATCTAAGGGAAATCGCAGTTACCCCACTATTATTGCAATATATTGGTATATCTTCGTGTTAGCGAAACCAAGGCTTACGCAAAGTCTACTTTATGAGAGTTATTCATTTTTAATATTTTGTCTGAAAAATAAGCTCTAATGGTAAACGTTTATGATACAACTTTTCATTAGAGCTTTTGGTATTATAAAAAAGCATTTGCCGCATGTTTGATCAGGACAATCTAATTAAAACTTGATGGTTAGGGTACTCAAATGGTATTTAATTAGGTATAATACCTACTTAGGGTAGCAAGGTGACTTTTACTCGTAAGTACATACCTACAGGGAAAATATTATATTATTATTTTTTTATGTCAGAAAGTTGACAAGCAGGCAGGCGGTCCACCTGATGGTAAGTGGTTACCGTCGCCTATCGCCATTTGCAATACCAGAGGTATTGCCGACCTGTTACAATGCCGAGAAGGCAATTACTGGCTCTCAAGTGCAATTGCCGGAACACACCGGTAGGTGCTTGGCGCCAGATTTTCTACTTGAGGGTGGTAGCCAGCCAGACGGGTACTACAAAGTACCCTACCACCGTGCTATAGTTTCTTCACGATGTTTTCCTTCACCGAAAGCTCAAGCTCATTGTAGGATTCGAACCCACGACCTTCGTCGCGGCATCCGACGTCACTACCACTGAGCTATCATCGCCTCATTATAAGTATTTATTTCTTAGGACATCCAACGGCTACATAATACGTACATGCTTAGGTAATCCTAAAATCCTGCTCCCTACTAATGAAGTATGTGAGTATGGATACTTTTTTTTTCTTGTTGAATGAACTCTGATTTACGCAAACATCTCTTTAATAAATAAGTACTTAAATAATTAATGTAGTTCCATCCGTTTGGTACAATAAAATTATTACTGACATGATTGATAGGTTAGCAAACCGTGTGGGCTTAGTTAGATAATCCGTTTTCCGGTCACAGAATTTTGTATTAATTGCATTCGAACGTTAATGCTTCGCAAAATTTATTATCATTTAGCCAATAATTATGACGTAAATATGAACCTTACTGACTAATGTGTTTTTCATGCATAAATAATTTTGATATTTCATTACCTGTACAGGAAAATTAAAAAATTATGTATTAAGTATAGGTATGTAATTCATAATAATTTTGTATGTATGAATGTTTGTTCACGTAAAAACTACTGAACAGATTTGGATGAAACATGGCACATAGATAAATCATACCCTTGAATAACATATAGGCTACTTTTTATCCCGGGAAAACATTAGATACCTCGGGAGCGCGGGTGAAACCGCGGGACGGAAGCTAGTGACTAATAATCTTGAATCTAATCGAACATGGTATAACCTGATAACCTAGTGCGGTTGCAACACAGCTTCAGATCCAATTAGGTGTATTGATTCTAATGATGAATAAAGTATCGATTTCAGAATCATACACGAATAACGTGTATTACACATTAAATAGGTACATAATATACAAATACAAGTTGGTAGCGTACATACAGTATCTAGCAGTAAATTTGGGCGCTCGCCAAATGCAATGCTCATCCATTATGTTGACTCGGCAGTGCACGGGAAACTGTGCGTGTCCATTCTCGCTGTACGATACGATACGATACCACATGCTTCGCTAACGATACAGACAACCATGGATTTGCGAAAAGACTGTCCAATTGCGAAAAGACTGTCCAAAAAGAGAGTGTGTTTTCAGGGTTCGTGTGTGTGTACGTTTCGTTTCTTTCTTATTTTACTTTAATTAGGATTGAATGTCACTTAAAGTACCTAAACTGTCAAAATTTCAAAAAAAAAGATCACAATATGCCTTTCAAAGTATTTCCATTCATTATTTCAAAGTACCTAGGTAAGGTACAATAAATTTTATGTGTTTACCTATAAAAAATACGAAAAAAATAAACGCTTGCGCGTGTGTTGGTAATTCAAGGCTTGCGCGCAAAGAATAGTAAAATTATTTCGTACATACATTCGAGTGAAGCCGGATTTCTGTAGCTTATCTTCCTACTGCCTCCGCGCCCCCCTCCCGAGCCGTTCGGGCTAATTTGGAAGACAGTAAGCATCTTCAGTTTTATCATGCTAATGCATACACTGTAATTATAAAATTATTGGTGTTTTTTGAACGGCTTACCCTCGCCATAATTTCACCCCTCGCCACTTCTAGTTAGTTATGTACCTAATCTGTTATAACTTATACCTATTGCTTCGTGGAGTAGGTAGCTTACACTGATGAATCAACTTGAGACGATTTCTGACGTAACGTATCGTATCGTAAGTAGCAATGGGCACAGAGTAGGTACTGTATATACAGAGTAAATACATCCCTCTCGAGTGTGCTCTGTGATTGAAGCATGTTACATGTCCGGTGTGGGTCCATTTCCCAAAATGCATGGATTTAGGTTACATACGTCAGAGCCTTGCTTTGCCAATATATACGCAATGATGTGTTAGTGTATGGTTATTTGCTGGCTTATTGGGATACGCTATTTCAAATGCCGCAGATAGAAATTTGGCGCAAGCTGAATGGCTTAGTGGATATTACCTAATTCTGACTCCCCTAAATACTTTTATTTCATCATCAGCCATTTTGAGTCCACTGCTGGACATAGGCCTCTCCTATAGCGCGCCACACCTTTCTATTCTCAGCCATGCATCCAGCCCAGTCCGGCTACCTTTTTAAGGTCGTCAGTCCATCGTGCTGCAGGGCGTCCCACACTACGCTTGCCAAGACGCGGTCTCCACTCTAACACTCGTCTGCTCCATCGACCGTCCGTTCTTCGGCAAACGGCAAATACTTTTATTTGCTATACTAGCTGACCCGGCAGACGTTGTTCTGCCCTGAGAACAAAAATAAAACTGGGACCTACAAACCTATCCCTACCTACTCCTATCTACCTCTACCTGCCACTACCTACCCCTACCTACCTTACCTACCTACCCTACCTAACTACCCTACCTACCCTACCTACCTACCCTACCTACCTACCCTACCTACCTACCCTACCTACCTACCCTACCTACCTACCCTACCTACCTACCCTACCTACCTACCCTACCTACCTACCCTACCTACCTACCCTACCTACCTACCCTACCTACCTACCCTACCTACCTACCCTACCTACCTACCCTACCTACCTACCCTACCTACCTACCCTACCTACCTACCCTACCTACCTACCCTACCTACCTACCCTACCTACCTACCCTACCCGAGTAGCATTTTTTGTTGGTATTTCGTTGGGCCACTGATCGGCACAACCACCACTACCGTTGGTCAACCGTTGCGAGTGACACACCTGTTTTCAGTAATGCCAACGATGTCTCCCAACATAGGGCCTACCAGGACGACTATGTTGGGCCAACCACTGTTTCTCATCGTTGGGCCAACCACTGTTTCTCATCGTTGGGCCAGATTAACATTTGCAACTTATGGCCTACAGCTATACGACTACGTTGGGCCAACCACTGTTTAGAATTGTAGGGCCAGAATTACATTTGCAACATAAGTCCTACAGCTATATTCCACGGTTGGTATACAGTGATTCTATTTTGTAGGCCCTTCCTACGCCATAACGTAGGGTTACAGATGTTTTATCTTACGCAGGCGGGTTGGTCTTCGAGAGCGATACTATACCGCCCGTGCACACAACAATGTGCATGTGCATCTACACTCAAGGAAGGTCAACCCGTCTTCGTGAGATAAAACAACTGTAACCCTACGTTATGGCGTAGGAAGGATCTACAAAATAGAATCACTGTATACCAACCGTGGAATATAGCTGTAGGCCTTATGTTGCAAATGTAATTCTGTAACATACAAAGTAAAGGTCTTATGGCTGAATTCACTAACATCACTCAAATCTAACTGCAAATTAACATTTGATAACAGACATTTGAATGCTTTATGGAAGATCTAAAAGTTAAATTATGTTGGTGAATTTCACTATTATATAATTACTTAAAAAAATTGCAAAAATAAATTACATAATATTTCGATATCAGTGATAAATGAAAAAAATTTGCAATGACGTTTATTGGAAATTTGATTTACTTGACAATGGCTTCATAATATGAATATAAATATATATATATTTTTTTAAGATCAATAAGCAATTTAACTTGGTTAGATACCTACCTATAGCAAAAATGACCGCAAGTTTTTGTTTAGTCATAATTTCTAACCATAACTTGTCTTAGCACCATTTTTGCTTTCCCTTTTATTAGCAGAAGAAAACATTTAAAAGGAAAGACAAATTACATTCGTTAATTTTTATAATTCTCAAGGTTCGATGCAACTACATTACATGTTGAAGCTGTCAAATTTCCTATAATTTATGCAGTCCTAGCCCTGATATGGCGATGCTTTGTACTTCTTAAAGATCTTCGGCTTTCTCTGCCTCCATCTATCTTTAGTGAACCGGAACCAGTTTGAAACTACGGCATGAATATCAGCATCTGTGGCTCCTTCAAAAGGTTTATTTAGTCAAACGGCACCTGTAGGTAAGAAATTTTATCATATAGTTATTGTTTTTACTATTACCTACATAAATCATCATCAAAAGTGCAGGAAACAATTTGTGGGTAGGGATAGGTAGGTAGGTGTAGGTATGTTTCAGTACCATATTTTTTTGCGGAGCAGGACGTCTTCCGGGCCAGCAAGTAATTAATAATTTCTTGTGTTAATTAATATTTTTACGAAAGATACAAAATAGATATCAATTTTTTAAATAAAGGCCCCGCCATTATTACGGTCACCTATCCCATATAAATGTTTCCAGCCCAACAGGAAGTTAGTTCAAAATAGATTGCAAAATTTGTACCAAACAGACAGACAAACTATAATTAATATAATAATTGTATTCCGAGCCGCGAAAACATTAAAAAAATTCTATATGTAGCAAATTTCATCCAAATCTGTTTAGTCTTGCAGTGCTGAATGGTAACAAACATACACGCAAATAATTATCAGCAATACAGATAACTTAGTTATAGTATAACTAATTTAATATATTGAGACTTACCAGGACCATGGCTGGCTGTCCTAGATCCCATATCTACTCCAGTTGACTTTGATGTAATACAAGGTGCACTTATTATTCTGGTTTCTGTAAAATCAAAACATACTTTTTATCACTATCTTTATGAACTACTTTATTCTATAATATACAATATTTACAACAAATATATAAATATACTATTTAACAAAACATAAGTAAACATAAGTTTGCAGTTTTTGTGAGTGATATGAATTTATTTTCTGTTATCATCAAGTAACTGATCTGTACTATCAATTAATTTAATATCACAGATTTTGACCGTTTACATTTAATGCTTGTGTCAGACTGATTTTTATAATAAATACAAATCACTGAACTTGGCAAGAAAAAGCAACAAAATATTATTAGAAATATATGTCACACAGGTAGGTAGTCAGGACCAGATAAATCGAAACAGAACAATTGTTGAGAAAAAATTAAAAAACCCAAGGGGGATATCCTCCATACCAGTAACCTCGATTTCATGGCAATTTTTAGACCATTTTTGTACAAACTCTTTTCCCAAAATAGCTTGTATATTCCAGGTGTCAAATTAATCCCGCCCCAGGACTACTCAATGACCATCAAATTAAGCTTAAGAGAAGTATATGGTTTGTACGTAAAACAACAAATACAAATTACGTATATGTAAAACGGTCACCCATCTATTTTTTCGACCGCGCTTACAGATGCTTATCATTAGAGTTGAGATTTATTATTTTATAAATTATATGGATCACGGAACCCTCAGTGCTCGAGTCCGACTCCTACTTGCTTGGTTTAATCTGGCATTATTTATTTTGGAGGAGGGCCTGGTACAAAATAAATAGTAATAGTCCCGTTTAATATACAATGACAGTAAAAAAAAACACTCAAGTCACCTGTTTCATATAAAATCCGATTGAAGGGATAGACGATCCAAGTATCGTCTGGTAATATTTTTGTTGGCAGGCACTTTATCAGACACTTGTTGAATTTTGAAACTATTTTATGTGGAGGCTAAAGGCACTCCTCAAGTTTACGAGTAATCCACTCCTTTGACGCTCAAACTACCCAAAATACCGCCAATACTCCCATCACAATCGTCAAACTCAACCACCTTGTACATTATCAAGATTACTAAAAAAAGAATAGGTCGTAGGTATTCACTTGCACACTATTTTGTTTGTGTTATAGAAATAAACTTCAAAAATCTCTTCTATCCTTTGAAAAAACAAAAAAAAACGTGAGCACACAGAAAGCACGCAACTACATCAAAATTATCAATACAAAATGGCCGATTTAGCCGGCCGGCCGGCGAAATTTAGGACTGTTGATAAAATATCGATATATCGAAATATCGATATTATTATTTTGAAATATCGATATTTATTACTAATATTTTTTTAAACGATATATCGATATTTCGATATTGAAATGTAGATATCGATGGTCGATATTTTTTTAAAATAAATTTTAATTTTTAATTTTTTTTCGTTAATTATTTAATCGCTAAAATTTTGGATCGATAGTAGGCATTTTACTCCCGTGCTATCAGAAATAGCTGTTAAATATTTAATTTCTTCTGCTACATCTGTAGCATCTGAACGAGTTGCTTCTACAATCAATCTTTTAGTGCCTAATAATCGTAGTAGTCAAACAGCTGAACATATAAAACAAAGAGTATTTTTAAAACTCTTACTGAAAAATATTGGTACATATAATTGTCTTATTTAAATTAAACAATAATTACTAAGAACTATATATAGTTATAACCTAACACTTTTATACATTTATAATTTAATTTACTTAATAAATATACTGGACTATAAACTGTGTAATCATTTTTGAGCTGCCTTACGATTATTTTTTTAAAATAAAGCCGATATATCGAAATATCGATATTTTTTTTCGATATATCAAACTCCGATATTGATATATTTAAAAATATCGATATATCGAAAATCCGATATTTTTAAAAATATCAACAGTCCTACGGCGAATGTTTGGCGACTCGCGCGCGTGTCAAGTCAAGGTTGCATCACCCGCGCCCGTCCCGCCCGCGACCCGCACCCCTTTGTAAATTGGTTGGTTGTTGGTTGGCATAATACTACCTATTTTCATGTTCGAAAAAAACATTTGTAATAAAGCATGTAAAATTATTCAGGGATCATAATATTTTTGTTATATAAATAACTAAGTATAAATTACTCATATTTATTTGAACTAAGATGTACTGTACGTGTTGATACGTAAATTACACGTACTACTTACATTCATCGAGACTAATTTCCTAGTTTTTTTTTTTAAAACTGCCTTTTCTAAAAATGTAACCTAGCTAGATCGTTTTTTTCTCCCCCGAAACCCTCTGCATATTAAATTTCATGACAATTGTTGGAGCCGTTTCCGAGATTCAGATTACATAGGTATTAGATTATTAGGTATTATATTAGGTATTAGATTGTTTTGTGTTATTTTGTTAAAATATGACGATAATTGTATGAGCAGCCCTCGTATGGATTTTCGGTTGAAAATCCAACTAAAATCGCGGTCAGGCCTTTGTTTTATGTTCGTATAAATTTTCTGTTGGGAACGCTGATCGAAACTGCAGTTGGGCCATTGTAGGCTGCTGGTATGAATTTTCGGTTGGAAAACTGTGGTAAGACCTTTGTTTTATTTTCGTATAGATTTTCCGTTGGGAATGCTGAGCGAAACCACAGTAGGCCCATTGTAGGCTGCTCGTATGGATTTTTGGTTGGAAATCTAACCAAAACCGGCAGTAGGGCTTATGTTAGATATTTGTATGATTTTGCTGTTGCAAAGCCTACCAATTAGTAGTGAGGCCATTGTTGGCCGTTCGTTAGATTGTCACAAACAACTGTTGGCACCGTTGGCCAACGCAAAATGCTACTAGGGTACCTACCTACCCTACCTACCTACCCTACCTACCTACCCTACCTACCTACCCTACCTACCTACCCTACCTACCTACCCTACCTACCTACCCTACCTACCTACCCTACCTACCTACCCTACCTACCTACCCTACCTACCTACCCTACCTACCTACCCTACCTACCTACCCTACCTACCTACCCTACCTACCTACCCTACCTACCTACCCTACCTACCTACCCTACCTACCTACCCTACCTACCTACCCTACCTACCTACCCTACCTACCTACCCTACCTACCTACCCTACCTACCTACCCTACCTACCTACCCTACCTACCTACCCTACCTACCTACCCTACCTACCTACCCTACCTACCTACCCTACCTACCTACCCTACCTACCTACCCTACCTACCTACCCTACCTACCTACCCTACCTACCTACCCTACCTACCTACCCTACCTACCTACCCTACCTACCTACCCTACCTACCTACCCTACCTACCTACCCTACCTACCTACCCTACCTACTTACCCTACCTACCTACCCTACCTACCTACCCTACCTACCTACCCTACCTACCTACCCTACCTACCTACCCTACCTACCTACCCCTACCTATCTACCTACCTCTACCTGCCACTACCTACCCCTACCTACCTTACCTACCTACCCTACCTACCTACCCTACCTACCTACCCTACCTACCCCTACCTATGTCCTTCTCCTGGCTCTGAACTACCTCCCTGCCAATTTTCAGCTAAATCGGTTCAGACGTTCTTGAGTTATAAGTGGAGTAACTAACACGACTTTCTTTTATATATATATAAGATTACATTGACTCCCCCCCCGTACCCCAGTGACGCTTACATGGAGCCTACATCGCATGCTGGCTAGCTGAGCGCGGTGAGCGACAACCACGCGACTTTTTTCTAATACTTGCATTTTTAAACTCGTGATATCTTCCGAATGAAATGTCCGAATTGAATAATTCAAAAAGTTATAAAAAGGTATTAAAGCCGTCTTGAATATAAAGTAATTTATTTTGATGAGGATTAATACCAAGGTACAAATGAAGAGCCTTTTCAAGAGGCGGCATATATAAATTAATATTTTAGAATAAAAAACTGCTTACTGTGACATAACTATAATATTTAGACATATGCTGTCGCGACACTTTTTGTAGATAATGATGAGTTCTACAAAGTCGTAGTAAATGATTTTGTTCTATCATCAATAGTTTTCGCAGCGCACGCGACGTAAGGAATTTTTCAGGTCATTTTTTTACACCTTATGTTACATTATTGGAGTTTTAGTAAGGATCCCTATTTTTTTTTTAAATATAATATAGCCTATGTTACTCGGGGATAATGTAGCTTTCCAAAGGTGAAAGAATTTTTGAAATCGGTCCAGTAGTTTCGGAGCCTATTCATTACAAACAAACAAACAAACAAACAAACAAACAAATCTTTCCTCTTTATAATATTATTATAGTATAGATATAGATATAGATAAATAAACTTTCACAGCCATCACATAACATGACTCCTACTATTAATTAAAACTAAATTCTCCTTTGTTTTGTTATTTACCTACTTCATATAAAAATATGAAAGGAAAGCGTGTTTGACTGACTGATCTATCAACGCACAGCTCATACCACTAGACGGATCTAGCTGAAATTTGAAATACAGATGGCTAGTGAGTATAACGTAGGCAACTACTAACACAGGATTTTTGTAAATTCAACCCCGGGTAAGGGGGTAAAATTGGTAAAACCTCGGGGCGGAAAGTATCTAGTTTCCTATAATGGAAAAATAAAATATTATTTTGAAACTTGTATGTAAGGTTTTAACCCCTTGTATTAATACTTTTAATCGTTTTTGAACCTAAATAACAAAAAAATCGGTCTAATAGTTCTAATTAGGTAAGCGTAGATCAAAAACTAAATTTTCTAAAAAAAAATAAGTGCTAAAACTTTTTATACATTTTGGTTGCGTATAATAATGAGGCTGAATACTGCTGAGTTTAGCGTAAAACCTCTGCTGAAACCACTCGCACCAAACGTAGTGATGGCGTGAGATACCGATTTTAGCACTCGAGTATCTAAATAAAAATATTTTTATGCTGTAAAATCTTTTGCTTCTCCCAGAACGCTGGTAATGCCTCTGCGGTACAGACAGAACAATAAAATTCCAGACGTGTCTTGAATATAAAATGAGATTTAGGTATTATTTGTGAAGTACCTACAAGAGAACTGTACTGAGACAAGATACTTCATAGGCTTAATTTCCGTGTTAGAATTAAACTGAACAAAGATAAAGATGGAAATGGAAATGTTAGCAAAATGTCTGCTGTTATTTCGCTTGGTTGGATGATACTAATTGTCTTTGTTAAGTAAAAATATTTGGGCTCCAAAAACATAGGTATCAGATCAGCTCAATGATACCATAATATTGCATTGTTACCAAATTTACATATAATATGCCAAATTTCAGATTCCAGCATGTGATTTTTATTATTGTCTTTTTTTTCTTATTTTGTTATTAAAAATTTTCAAATTGATTTGTGTGCGTTTTTCATGCTCATTGTAAATTGTTAATTCAATAAATGAATTTAATTGGGTTCAATTAAGCCAGCCAAGTGGCCTCAGTAGCCAAGTTAGAGACACCCTACTAATATTATAAACGTGAAAGTTTGTATGTATGTTTGTTGCTCTTTCACGCAAAAACTACTTACTGAACGGACTTGGATGAAACTTGGCACATAGATAGATCATACCCTGGAATAACATATAGGCTCCTTTTTATCCCGGGAACGCGAGTGAAACCGCGAAGGACAGCTATTCTTGCTATATTTCCTATCATCAAGTCTATCAGTCTCCATCGACTTCGACATCGACAAAGAAAGAAAATTATTCATTTGTAACACTTTGGTGATAAGGGGGAAGGGGAATTTGAAATAGTTTTGAAAATATCAAAGAAGGTATTTCTTAATCAATAGCATGCCTAGCATTAATGGTTGAAATATGGAAGAAGGATAGACGACAGACGGACGGATGGAGTGGCATCAAAAGGACTCGATTTTACCTTTTGTTTGAACCCTAAAAATGGTTTGCAAATTTTGAAACAGACAACTTAGCTTGTAATAAAATTCGTAGTCATAAAGGCAAACCCGATATTACCAACAGATGTTTTCCGTGCCTCCTTAGTAAAAAATAAAAAAATTGTAGTGGAAACATTACTAAATATTTCCATATAAGTACTTAAATTTAAATCCTTAAATAAAAAACATTGTATGGAATTATAGATTTGGATGAATCTTGGCTTATGAGCCACTTGGCTTAGAGATCATACCTTGGAAAAAAATATAGGCTACTTTTATCCCGGGAAAACGTAAGATCCCTCGGGAACGCGGTTGAAACCACGGGGCAGATGCTATAGCTACATAATGGTAATGCTGAGGCTCCACAAATTTTGTAACATATACACTAGTCTAAAACTAAATAAGTTTCAGATACTAAAATCGTTAGCTGCAGTCGGTTGGGGCGCAAACATGCAGATTTCTATGTGCCCCAGTTCTGAAGCTGAGCGCTCACCGCATGTCGCGTATTTGTACTGCCATTGCAAATAGTTTCTACGTTCGTATATATTTGTCCTTATATGTATAAATATTTACGCTAATTTTGTGGTACTTTTTCCATTTACCATTTTTTTTTATTGTACCGGGTGTAAGAGACGTCGTTACGAAAACAGAGGGTCTGTAGGCCCGTAAGATCAATCGTAGTTTAAACCACGATAGAGAGTTTAATCTCCCGTCTCTGATTATTTCATAATATCAGCGGCAGTGATAGTTCAAACTGTCGATTAATTTAAACTATCCTTTTTGTGGGTTTAAACTCCCGGTAATGGATTAAACTGTCATAATTTGACATATCCTTCAAGATGTATGACCCTGACACTGGCAGAATTGTGTAAAAAACGCATCTAATGCCATATAATCAAGAAGTGAAGTAAACTGATACACCAATGTCAATGTCTAATTTCACGTTAAAAAAACTTATTGGAAAGTACTGCCGTATCTATGGGATTAATCGAAGTTTAAACCATAAAGGTTTTTGATCGATTGATTTAAGATCGATCGATGTTTACGACACATATTGACAAACATACGACTTATAACTATAATAATAATAATAAATATTCTGGGACATTCTTCACACACGGTTAACTGATCCCAAACTAAGCAGAGCTTGTACTATGGAAACCAGATAACTGATATACTACATAAACTTACTTTTTTTGTAAATACATACTTATATAGATAATTACAGGACTCAGGACAAACAGACATGTTCATGCACACAAATGTTTGTCCTGGATGGGAATCGAGCCGACGACCGGCGGCGCGATAGGTGGCGTCTTAACCAACTGCGCCAACTGGCCTGTCTGTTATAACTGAGCTGCAATTAACAAAAAACTTAATAAAATTTGAATTTCACGGTCCAACCGAAGGATTCACCTTAAAGTTAACTTAACTATAACTATGCTTTGACCGAATAGACACATTGACGATGAGCGATCTCCCTCGGTCGGTTATGGTTACGGATAAATATTTTTTTTTTTACTATGTATAAGCCTGTGTTTTACCACAATCTCACCGTGGTCAGTGATGATGTGGCCGATGATGGTAAGCACACAAAGCCTAGAAAGGAACTGGCTCTCAAATGCAGCTGTCGGAACACACCGAAAGGTGCTTGGCGACAGATTTTCAACTTGAGGGAAAATTAAAATTTTAGTTAAAGTGACACGAGCAACCCAGTTTGCTTTCTGTCGGCGGTTAAAGTTAACTATAACCGTAACCTAACTATAACTATAACCTTACTATGACAGCGCTTTATGCAACCGACCCTTAGATTTGGACATCTCTGGCCACTTATAATGTTTTTTGGGTTTTAATACTTCAATTACTGTCAGTCAACTTGTCAAACAAATGAATAAAGAAAAAAAACATTATATGTGGCCAGACATCAGGACTAAACAATTATAATTAGATGCAAATTTACTTTGTCTGTGGTCGCGTATGCGGTAGAGATCTCAACTTAGGATTTTTTCCCCACACGGATTTGGGCGCCATGATGATTAATGTTTGTTTATTTTATTGATTTTTTTTGCATACATATTTTATTTTGCCCAAAAATGATAGAAAAATAACAGTGATACTAAGGTGAAATAAACTTGGATCTGAAATTGAGGAGGCGGCAGTGGAAATGACGAATAATCGATACCCGTAAGTCATAAAAACCTATGACAAAATATTATCGATGTTTTACCTTTAAATTACATTATTAGATGAGTTTAGATAAAGTACTGTATGATACTGCACATAATTAGGTATTAAAAACTCGTGTGATACTATTAAGAACCTCGCCTACGGCTCGGTACTTAAACTCACACTCGTATTTAATAACCCCTATTATGCAACAGTATCATAAACTACTATTATAAGTCAATATTTTTAACGGTACATACTTAGGTACTATATTATAAAAAATAATTATTGTATTAAAATACTTATTGCTTAGTTGACTGTTATTTTCATTATCAACCTCCCAATAAATTTCGATGACAAGAAGCTCAAACAATATTTTAATTACTATTTTTTTATAGTGGGCACGTAGTGGGCATGTAGTGTGCAGGTAGGTAGTAAGTAGTCCCCCGAGGCCTCGATAAGTTTGGAATTTAATTAGGCCCAGAAAATAATGACTGGGTACAATAATTAAACATATATATACACACAAACACATATTACACATACATACTTACCTATTTTTATAAGAAACGTACAATTTTATCTAGCACATGTTCCATCTTCATAAATATATAAATCTACTTTAAGTCCTGTAAATGTGAGAGCGCTGGTACCCATAACACAAGTTTAATCTTATTTTGGGTACCAGAGTTCAACAAACACTATTTTTCTGTCAAACGTATTTATCGTCTAGATGCCTCAGATTGAAGTGTATTGTATAAGAAGTGTTTTTCCTTCAATGCTTTTTGACAATTATTATTATTATCTTCTTTATTTATGTTATTCCTTAAAATTAGTTTTTTTTACAACATTAGTATCAAAAATCAAAAATATTATAAAAAAACTAACCCTATAAATAAACATATGATTATTTTTATTATTATTAATAATTAAAAACCGAGTTGTAATGGGTTTTAGCGCCGCCGTGTGTTACACTATACTTTAGGTACCATGGATGCCAATATGAAAGACGTGAAGTGAAAAGATTACTTATTATCATTTTATAATGGTACCTCCCCTAGCTAATCAAAATAAAGCAACTACCTATAAGGATAAAAACATCTTAGAATTATGACGCATGGAATAATCTATAAACGGACAGAAACGTTCCCCTTTTATATCCAAGCCGGGACTTTACCAAAGCGCTACACGTTATTATAAATACATTTGAAAAACTGTGTGATGGTACATTCGCAAGAAGTTCCTGTTGCAAGATTGTTTGACATATATCTACGAAGTAAGTAAAGCACATTTTATAACAATAATCATAAAAATATAATAGTTATTCTTAAAATATTAGTATACATTAAGGCGATGATAGCTCAGTGGTAGTGACGTCGGATGCCGCGACGAAGGTCGTGGGTTCAAATCCTACAATGAGCTTGAGCTTTCGGTGAAGGAAAACATCGTCAGGAAACCATAGCACGGTGGTAGGGTACTTTGTAGTACCCGCCTGGCAGGCTACCACCCTCAAGTTGAAAATTTGTCGCCAAGCACCTACCGGTATGTTCCGGCAATTGCACTTGAGAGCCAGTTTGCCTTCTCGGCATTGTAACAGGTCAGCAACACATTGGCAATATCTCTGGTATTGCAAATGGCAATAGGCGACGGTAACCACTTACCATCAGGTGGGCCGTATGCTTGCTTGCTACCTTAGTAGTATAAAAAAAAAATTGCATTAAATACTCTCCATTTTAAATAATTGACATACCTCCAGTAGGTACCTATGTTTTTCAAGTCTCTATAGATAAGACGTCCTGAGAAACCATTATTATTTACGTTTTTTCATTTGTTTCGGTTGTAATTAAATTAAATGATATAAAATTCATTATGATAATAGTTTCAAGTTTACTATATAGCTACAAAATCATACTTGAGTCTATAATATTAAGGGTATACCTTCGGTTGGAGCGCGAAATTCAAATTTTATCAAGTTTTTTGCTAATTGCAGCTCAGTTATAGGTCGTAAGTAATCAACATGTTATTTGCGAGAAGAATGGTAGTATATTTACTGATTAATAACAAAAGAAATCATCAACATATTCCTCCAAGGTATTTTAGTAACATTTTCATGAAATAGTCGTATATGTCACTTAATGCGAAAGTGTTTTATAATTTAATTTTGAACAGAGTAGCTCTTATTAGTATTTATTTTGTGTTGCAAACAGGAAAAGCTTTGTGTGTAGTTAACCAAGTGAGCAATGGCCTTGCTCGTTTATTTTTATGGTTAAAATGTTAGATTTTAAAAGTTGTTAAAAGTTTAGATACCTACTAAATAATTGTATGCAGAAAAATAATAATACATTATTTAGTTGTATTGATTACTAGAAATAATTACCATCGCGGTTATCAAACGATTCAACTCTGACCTGGTTAAGATAAGGAACCTTACGGCGTAATAAAATAGTTATGAACATAATAGAAATTGGCTCCCATTTTCTGAAGTTATATGTAATATGATATTATGAAGTTCAAATTGACTCGTTTAATATTAAAATGCCACATAATGGCTACATAATACCTATATTGCAATTTTACACAATTTGACGGAACAAAATTGATGTTTTGTATGAAAAGTTTGATTATTTTTCGTGATTTCAGGGTTGGTCCCATAGTAAAAGTTATTCATAATTTATGATTACAATAATTCCTGAATATTTGGGTACTCATTGAAAAGTAACCCTGTTTGCGATGATATATTATTTTGATTTTTTTAAAAGATATTTATTGCTTTTTAATTTATTAGCTACATTTAATTTAACCGCCAATTTTAATTTTTTTTGATTCGCGAAAAAAACGTAAAAAATATAAAAATGTTGGTTCCTTATTGATAACAGATATTTATAATTAAAGAACCAGTAAGTACCTACAGTTCTATAACGTTTTGAAAGCATTATGAATACATACCTATATAAATCTGACTAATCGCTTGTATATATAATATAAATAAATTATGTATAATTATAATATAAATTATTCAAAATGATTCAAAGAACCTTAATACTTACATCATAGCCAATATTTTTGTTTGAATTTTAAAACTTTGATCTTTTTTCTTTTGCAGTAAAAATGAAAAGCATCGTATTATTTGCTGCATTCGTGGCATGCGTTTACGCACAGGTTTCATTGCCACCTGGCTACAATGAGAGGTAAGTCACAAAAACTGAATATTATCAGCTAGCTACTTCACATTCTCGCAAAAGATTACATTTATTATTCTATCCTCTGACAAAAAAGAGGGGTGTTATATGTTTGTAGTGTATTTGTGTGTCTGTCTATGGCATCATAGCTCCAGAACGGGTGAACCGATTTTGATACATTTTTTTTTGAAGGTGTCATGGGAGAGTGGTCTTGCTATGTTTATGAACCGCATTAAGATTTTCACACAAAAATAGAAAAAAAACAATAAATTTTGGGGGTTCCCCATACAGTACGTAGTATATTATTTATTCTTTGCCCATACTTAGAACTGAAACTCAAAAAAAATTCTCATTAAACCCATACGTGTGGGGTATCTATAGATAGGTCTTCAAAAATGATATTGAGGTTTCTACTATAATTTTTTATGGTTATTCAATATGGTCTTTGAGGGAAAATACGATGTTCAACTCTTTTATGTATCAAAGCAATTCTTCAATAGATATATCCTCCCAAAAAGAAAGCGAATGACGCTGGAAAATAATTTCAGGTACCCACACATAAAGTTCTCAAAACAAGCACGACACCCTAGAGATGTGACATGGGATAAGCAAATTGGAAATGGCAAAGTCTTCGGCACCTTAGGAAATGACGATCAGGGACTTTTCGTAAGTTATTTTGAAATCATTTTGTATTTATCAATTTTTTATACATAAAAATTCATTCATCTTTCACAGAAATAGTTATAAGCAGTTTATGGTTACTGGTAGCTAAGGTTAACCAGACGCAAAGGCTTGGAAATATATTATTCTATCCTATTCCATATTGATAATGGACATCAAATAAAGGTCTGGCTGACTGACTGAAGTCGATTTTCACCGACTAGAAAACGGTCCGGTAAATTATAATCGGGCGTTTGCGATGATTTTTTCCTACGAAAATTCATGGTACAGTATGACACAGCTTAGATGAAGCATCGGCAAAATTCGTAAAATCGTTCATTTCCGAAAAGAGTGCGTCTACAACATTACCCATGTTTATTATTACTTTAGGCGAAAATTACCTATCTTGTTGAATGTTGAATGGCGCGATAATTAATGATTTTTATTAGTTGTGTAAATCAGAAGTGAACTGTGTACGATTTGCTGATGCTACATCTTAGTTGTGTCATACTGTACCTACCTACCTAAAATAACTAAATACTTATAATAAAATTTTATCTTGACTTCAGGGCAGAGGTGGATACAAACAACAGATCTTCAATGATGACAGAGGAAAGTTAGTAGGTGAAGCTTATGGCTCTAGGGTACTGGGACAAGCTGGCGACAGCACTAACTTTGGAGGAAAATTCGACTGGTCGAATAAAGATGCGAAGGCAGCTATTGATTTGAACAAGCAAATCCATGGTAGATCAAGTGTGAGTACTAGGTATATATATATTTATAGGTACCACTAAGATGGTCAACCAGCAAATCTACCACTGGCCTGGTGATAAGCGGTTACCATGAAAACGATTGCGTAATAAACTATAGAATCTATACAAATTAATTAATTTGAAGTGTCTTTTTGTAATGTCAAATTTTATTTTTACTATATTTGCATAAGTATAAAAAAGTATTATATACCTACAGTAGGGAAGCACTTACCTACTTAAACTTGCTTAAACATAGCACATTTTTTTTAAATTTTTATCTGTTTGTTTGTTCCGGCTAATCTCCGAAATGGCTGAACCAATTTTGAAGGGAATTTTAGTTTGTATGTATGTATGTTTGTTGCTCTTTCACGAAAAAACTACTGAACGGATTTGAATGAAACTTGGCACATAGATAGATCATACCCTGGAATAACATATAGGCTACATTTTTATCATGGGAACGCGGATGAAACCGCGGGGGACAGCTAGTATGTTATAATGTGAAGATATTTTTATTTTAGAAAAAGAAATTAGGGTTTCGCGCAAAAAAATATAAGTACCTACCTACCTATCTCGGGAACGCAGGTGAAATGTTGACTGTAGTCGGTCGCTTGGGCTCGGGGATGTGGACGGTTACTCAGAAAATGCTTGTTCAACCAAATATAATTATTATGCTTATTTTACAGTTAACAGCGACTGGTGAGGGAATTTGGAACCTAGACAAGAACACCCGACTTTCAGCTGGTGGTGGCTTGATGAAGGAGTTCGGTAGTAGGAGGCCAGATGTGGTCCTGCAAGCTCAGTTCCAACACGACTTCTAAAAACCCTACATAATACTTAATTCAGTACTTAGTAATCTTTACAATTGTGTGCCAAATTATTTATTACTTACCTACATATCTTACATTAATTCAGTTAAATAAAAATTTGCGTTAGAGTCTAATAACATGTCTTTTATGTCAAGTTTAACCCACTTCAAATAATAGTACCTACCTGGACGACCGAGCTTGCTCGTTTTTTTTTTAAAACGACGTTTTCTACAATTGAAACCTAGTTAGATCAAAGAATTACTCGTCAATACCTACATGGTACCTATACAGTCCAGTCAGCATCAAAAGTAGATTGGTCCCTTTATTGCACTCTTGACAGTTTTGTAAAAACGTAAGCAACTTTTGACGCTGACTGTGCCTGTTGTAGTGTTTACTACAAACTCTCTTAATTGAGTTATGTAAAAGTTTTTCTTCCTAAATAAATCTATTTTATTACTGTTATACATATTCTACCATGGCTATTAATATATTCCATGCGCAACTTAGAGTAAGATATTGACGCGAAGTTCTCAAGTTATTTCATTATGCACAGAATATGTTTTGTAGCCAAAGTTCAACAAACCAGCAACAGTCGCCGAGTAATTAGTAAAGTTTACTGAACTATGCAACAAATACACTACATGAACATCTGGTGATAGAGATGGCAATTACAAGTCAATTACATATTAGTCAATTATTTTTGTGTTTGTTAATGTGTGTTTCATGTTTTGACGATTTTTTTGGTGACGTTTTAATGACAATAAAAATATAATTATGGTAAAAAAAGAAGGTAAATTAAATTAATAATATTATTTGGGCTCAGCGCCATCTATGATTCAGACTTGGAACTAATTTTACAACAGAAAAACAGTCCGTATTTGCATGAATTTGTTTTTTTTTTTTTTTTTTTTTTTTTTTTTTTTTTTTTTTTTTTTTTTTTTTTTTTTTTTTTTTTTTTTTTGAAAGGACTATGTTGGTAGCCTCAGATGGCTGCAACAACCTTACCGGACAAATCGGCGAGCGCAGAGGGCTCTCAGCCGGGTAATATTTAGGTAACAACGCCTGAGGGCACCCCCGAATGGGGTACGAGGCTCAGGGCGTTACCGGGGGAGGGGGAGGACTTTGTACGAGTTACGACAAATTGGGGGCGGTCGGATTACTGTAGGCAGCTCGGGCCGCTTGAACGGGACGAGACTGAGTGGGACGTCGCGGCGGTCCTCGCCGTCGAGGACGGTAGCGTGATCGGTTGTGTGTAGTGTGTTGTGTACTTTTACGAGCTTCGTCAGCTTCGATCTGAGCTAATGTAATAGGGTCATCCGGCTCGCTGAGGGCTTGCCTTGGTCTATGGATACGGAGTATACGGGAGGGCGTGTACGTTGCGGCTTTCACTATAAGAGGGTTGCGGTGATTAACGGCGGTATTGAAAAATCTGCGTGAGGTGCGTTTTATAAATTGTTTTATCGTGGGGAGACCTAAGTCAATGTGGAGATTTTCATTACGCATGTACCACGGGGCGCCCGTGGCCTTGCGCATGAAGCGATTTTGAATCACCTGAAGGCTATGGATCCGTGATGGAGCTGCATGTGCGAACACAGTACTAGCATAGGTCATGATCATGTATTTGTATTGCATAATATTGGATGAAACATTTCGATAATAAATGCTCTATCAGGGCCTACTCCGAAAAACCAATAGAATTTGCAGCAAACTGACGAGATGTACATTTTGTGCAATTAGGTATATTGGTTAATTATTTGACAATGATGATCGAACTATTAGTGTATCGTTTTTCGGAGTAGGTCCGCTCTTGTTTGTTTAGATAAATAAATTTAGTACAACGCCATCTATTCCTTAGTCGTAGAACTTTCTTACTACATATGATGAGCATAGCTTTGCGTATGAAGCCGAGTGGGCTTGTACGTCCTAGTTAAAAAGACTAACTAGTTCCTAAATTTACCCATAGATGTCACAAAATTGTTTTAATAGTTTTTTTCCCGCATTTACAGATGATTACTTATTTTGACTTGTTATGCAGTGAATATTAAATCTTCCGTCTCCATACATTTTTCTGAAATTTATTTAAGGAAGCTGTTATTTTAAGAAACTTAAAAATAACAAATAAAAATTACTTCTAAAAATTATAGAAAATCTTACAGTTTACAATGTTAATTTTAACCGGAAATTAGAAAAACCAACATGATAATATTCGTTGAGTAACTTACTGAGCAATTCAATGTACGAGTAATTGGCTATCTGTAATAATAATACAGCTATTATATAAGCGAGATGTAATGAAATTTACTTACACTCGGTTGCACAAATACTTTAACGGCCAAGCTAAGTAGGTGGTTAGAAATTAATTAAAAAAATCCAATACAAACAATTAAACATTAAATAAAAACGATCAAATCATTACCAGTCTGTGTCGAAGAATCGATTTCAATCCGGTTTCTTTTTAATCGTGTTTATGGTGCGTCAATCATCGGGCACGTCACCCGAGACGGTGACTGATGTGTGGGGCTGCCGCCGTAAAACTTTTACATGATTTGATGTGACGTTTTACGTATGACTTATGGGACTTATATTACAAACTAGCTGTTCCCCGCGGCTTCACTCGCATTCAAAAAGTAGCATAAAACTTTCGAGGATAACGTAGGTAGCTTCCTATTAATCGGACCAGTAACTCCGGAGATTTTTCGCGTTTAAACAAACAAACAAACTTTTCAGCTTTATTATTAGTATAGATATAGATGAAGTAATAGTTACTATGCTGTGTGAATGCATCTTTGACCGGGTTATGGTTCTAATTATGTTATATAACTTGAAATCGATTTATAGACTTGACTTCAACATAAAATATAACATGACACTGGCAAAATGCACAAACCGTGTGATGCTTGGATACAGAGAGAGGAGGAGTAGGTGTTCTACATTGCTCATCAGCTAGAGATCAGAATTTAGGATGGCTGGATAGGTATCTATATACTCACTGTAACCACATCGTAGGTACTGTATAAACGTACAAAATTTTCTATTGAGTATAAAAAATCTAACACGAACAAAAGTAAGTATAAAAACTATTTTTTTCAAAGATAAACGAATTATTTATTTATAGACTAATAAAATTACTTATTTATAGACAAATGAAAATTTGTCTATATATAAGTAATTTATTAAACTTTGAACCTCCTCTTAGGTATATAATAGGTGAATACTGTTTAAATTATAACACTTATTTTAATAAAAGTTATTCTAGGGCTGGTATAAAGTATTTCTTAAAATCAATTCCATCAAAGTATAACAAACTTCAACTCCTATTAATAGCCAAAAACAAATGAAGACGATGACTAACTCTTCTTCAGTAGAGAAACCTAACCTTATACCTAGAGGTCTATCCAGAGACCTATCTGATGGTCAATAACTATTTCTATACGTATGTAATTATGGCGCTTACCGTTATCGCTAGCATAGATAGATAGATAGAGCTGCTATAGCATAGCAGTACTTTTGATGGTGATTGCTAATCGCTGCGTATGCGTATCATCATCATCATATCAGTCAAAAGACGTCCACTGCTGGCCAAAGGCCAAGGATCTACACGCTACCCGCATCCATCGGTTGCCCGCAACCCTCAAAAGATCGTCGGTCCACCTTGTGGGGTCCTGCCCATTCTGCGTTTTTCGGTTCGTGGTCGCCACTCGAGAACCTTTTCTGCCCTAGGGGCCGTCGGTATGCGTATGGTTACACGTATGTAAGTTATTAAATTAGTTCGCTAGAGGGTGTATTTTTAACTGATTAATATTTTCTACCTACCATGTTTTCTGTTCTTTCGACTCCGTTAAACCACGGTTAACTGTAACCGGTAAACTACCTATTTTTGGTGCAACCCAACAGCGTGAAACAAAACAAAATAAGTATAAGATTGTTACTTACATTCTTTTCATCTGTCCATCCATCGTAAGTAGGTATTCATTTGCGCCAGATTGTGTTCATAAATTGGATCATTTCTTTGTTTTCTTCGTGTCTTTGAATTAATGTGACTATGAAGCAATTTTCTGTCATTTCGTTGATCACAAAGACATGTTAATATGACAGGTTATCTTGTTTGTTTTTATGAGATACATTATAATTAAAATTAAGCTTCTAGTAAGGCATGTATGCGAACAACACTAGGTGATAAGTAGAATTATGCTATCAAGAACGCATAAAATAATATGTAGGAACTCTAATCTTCTAGATTTCCTCTTACCTATTGTTAGTTGTGGCGTTTCTATTTTTTTACCGACTTAAAAAATGGAGGAGGTTCTCAATTCATCGGAACTGTTATGTAAAAGGATTTTACCATCATAACGTGTTAATAAATATTCTATGTCATCCTAGGTGACAATTAAACAAGAAAGAAAAATATTTTATTTTTTGCGCGCCATCCGACACAAATAGCCTAAAAAAACAAAATTACAATATTTGAAAACATATAGAAAAAAATAAATAAGTATGTAAGAAAAACTAAATTAAAGGCTTAATTTTCTAAGGAAAAAAAACAATGTGACTTGACACTGGCAGAAATATTTTAAGTACCTAATTTACTTTAGTAGGTACTATTTAAAAATCTGTAGTGATAATTGAGAATCTTTGCACTACAAATAGTCTGTGAGTGTAATTTAATCAATCTGTTTTGCTCCGATAAATTATAATCAGACGATTACCATGAATTTTCGTGGGAAAAAGTCATCGTAAACGCCCGATTATAACTTATCGGCCCGTTTTATTGTGTGAATATCGACCTTAGTAAACCTTATGCTTTTAAGTTTAGTCTTTCTTTCCTAATGGAGGATTATTAGATCATTAAATATTTCAATTAATGTTAGCTATTCAAGCTTTCTGAAACAAACGTACGGACGAAACACGTTTACCTAGTAGTGTCACTAATATATCAGCCTTACATTTCACTACTTGCAATTTCTATACATTGGAAAGTAGTTTAATAACTTTCGCCTTTAAAGTGTCCAAATTATTTATGTTTAGTGATTATTATTAGTTAAGAAGTTTAAAAAAAAAACGCAGATCAAATTATTTAAGAGTTGCATAATTAAAATACGATTCGTGAGAAAGGTACGTACAACGTGGACGGACGGATGGATAGCGGAGGCTTAAACATAGGGTTCCGTTGCGACCCTTTGGGTACGGAACCCTAAAAAAAATTGTTGAACTAGAGTTAAATTAACCTAATGAAATGAGTTACAAACTAGGTTGCAATCTGTACTTATTTAACCAATATATTGTGTACTTACCAGTGGCGAAGGGTCCATACAAGCCGATTCCTTTTAGGAATCCCAGTCCCACATTTTCATAATTTCAAAGCCACTTTTATCATGCTAAAATTCACTGTAATTATAAAAAAAAACCAAGTGTTTTTTGGACGGCTTAGCCTCTCCATAATTTCACCCCTCGCCCCTGCTACTTACATATACAGCTGAAGAGTTTGTTTGTTTGTTTGAACACGCTAATCTACGAAGTTACAAGTTCGATTTGAAAAAATCTTTCACCAATAGGAAGCTACATTATCCCTGAAGGTTATATGGCTACTTTCTATGCCGGGAACGCGAGTGAAGCCGCAGGGAACAGCTAGTATAGAAATATAATAGAAACTAGGTCCTGGATCCATCAATTAATGGACAGAAAACATGCCTTCATAATTAATCTGACGCCTATGTACCTACCCGAGAGATATCTCGATTAGAATATCTCAAAGAACTTAAAAGAATTCCAAAATTGCGGAGGAAAATTATGAGACGTCAAGCGCCGACAAAGGCATTGCACGCGGAACAAAAGGTAGAAGGAAATAGAAGCGTAAGCAAGCACCTACTTTATCTGGGTACATTTTACTGGGTAAATATTGCAAGATTTCAAAGGTTTCGAATCTTGATGAAAATATACGTTTTCCGTATTATACAGGTTGATTTTCTCCGTAGGCCGAAAGAGCGTTGACGTATACCTTATACAGCTCTCCGTAGGCCTAAAGGGCGTTGAAGTATACTTTTATATAAGTAGGTAGGTCATGAAAAAAAATATTTTCGATAAACGAAACAAAAATATTTCCATGCAAAGAAAAATATTCAATGTCAATCATGAAGGTATAGGCCTCTTTTCATCTTATCTGTTTTTGGCTAAATTCATCCTGTTCGTAAGCACATGTCGTCCTTCATTTTCGCCCATTTTTTTAATTACTTCAAAACTAAATCTTAAAATTATAACGAAAATATAATAGAGATCCTCACAACAAGCCCTTTCATTTGATATGTTATAACAATATAGTTTGTAAAGCTTTTTTTTAAATTTACCCCCCATGTTTGAAATTCATTTATTTACGTTACACTTTCGTGTTTGGGTCACTGACTTACATATGTGTATCAAATTTCAACTCAATCCATTCCAGTATTTTCGGACAGAGAGACAGACACACGAGTGCTCCTATATTTAGGTAAGGGTTAAGTTTTTTCTTTTGAATTTCGGAACCCTAATACAAAAGATCAAAAGTGTAGTTTTGCATGTCATACATACAGTATGACACAACTTAGATGTAGCATCGGCAAATCGTATATCTACACTTTACTTCCGATTTACACAACTAATAAAAATCATTCATTATCGCGCCATTCAACGTTCAAGAAGATCATTTTCGCCTAAAGTAGGTACTAATATACATGGTGTAACTCTTTTTGGGAATGATCGATTTTACGAATTATGCCGATGCTTCATCTAAGTTGTGTCATACTGTACCTACCTACTTTCTGGACAACAACATTTCCCACATTACTAATTGGTCTTGCGTATCCCATCTCATTTCTCATATTTGGTCATTACATCATTACTTTCTTTTTAGGGTTCCATATCTCAAAATTGAAATATGGGGGAGGGTAAAAAACTTGTCTGTCAGTTTGTTCTGGTAATCTCCCAAACGGCAAGATCATTTTTGACGTGACTTTCACCGGCACGTAGCAAAAGGAGTAATTTAGGTTTCTTTTATTAAGAAAAATAATTAGGGTTCCGAGCAAAAAATAATAATTAATAGGCTACTTTTTATCCCGGGAATGTGGGTGAACCGTACATAACATACTTAACATGTACCTTAGGTAGGTACTCGTTAAGTATGTTAAGATTAATGTCTTCCTATCTCACTATCAAGATACCTATTTAGCGGAAGGTAGAATCTAGGATGAACCTTTCACATTCCGATTAATAACTTAGAGTCTTAATGCCTTAAGTACAATTTACAATTTTATGTTTTATGATGGCACGCCATAAAAAGTAATTTTAAGGACGTCGTATGAGGATGTAAATCATACTAATATTATAGTGCGAAAGTAACTCTATTTGTTACCTTTTCACGACCAAAGCTCTGAACCGATTCGCTATGAAAATTGATAAACTCAAACTCAAAGCTCATTTATTCAGTTTAGGCCTTGAAAAGGCACTTTAGAATGTCTGTTTCAGATTAGTCCATGCTATAGTAATTTACGGGAAAATAGTCGTGGCCAATAATGCGTAATCGGACTAATCTGACAAGACTAAAATATCTTTCATACCTTTCTTATATTTTTTGTTAAAAAGAGATAAAGTGATATTAAAGTTTAGTTTGTAATCAAATACCTAATAAAAATAAGCTGTAATTGCTGTTGATTATTCCAAAAAAATGGCTAGACTTTTACGTATGAAACTGTTTGCTTTAGGCGTGAAAGGAGTTTTTCTCCGTCTCAAGACGCAGTTCCTGAGAACGGAAGATAACACAAACATTGGAGCGCCAAAAAAAGTTCAAAAGTAAAGGTAATCGGTATCAAAGAAGGTACGGCTCACCGCTGTAACTACATAGAGCTGTTAAAACCATTCCGTATTAAATATTTTTTATTTCTTAACTAGCTTTCTCCCTACGATTTCATGATATTTCTGTTCATAAACAAATACCCCGTTGCGTAAATACCCTTTCATAAATACTGCAATTTTAATTAATCTTTTGTGGATTTTTCTCAAAATTTTCAGAACAGATGCAAAATGCAAAATACTAAAGCGAAATTAAATTTAATTTTAGCTTTAATATTGATTTTTGTATCAAATTACCTTTGTAAATAGCTGTTACTTTTCCGAAGAACAAATAAATTACTTTCTCTAAGCTTCTCGTGACAAGAGGGCTGGAATGGGGTTATAGCAAAAATATTAAACTGCAAACATAAAATATTCATTTTTTTTACATCCAACTAGGTAGGTCCAACTTCGAGAAAGAGGTCAATCGTCGAGTCCAACTCAGCTGGGTAGCGTTCGCGAAGCTACGCAATATCTTCTCGTCCCAAATACCGCAGTGTCTTAAGTCGAAAGACTTCATGGACCTCATAAGAAGGCTTAAAGTGCAATGGAGAGGGCTATGCTCGGACTTTCCCTGCTAGATAGAATCAGAAATGATGAGATTCGCAGGCGAACCAAATGGGGAGAGAGGTTCTCGAGTGGCAAGCACGAACCGAAAGACGCACAGTGGGCAGGCCCGCAACAAGATGGACCGACAATCTTGTGAGGGTCATGGGAAACCGCTGCATGCGTGAGACGTCTTTCGGCTGATATGATGGTGAAAATTTAAATTTGATAATCATTTTACAGAGGGCTCTTAAAATATTAGCTATGGTTAGTTTAAATTAAAAAAAAAATTGTATTTGTATTACCACATATTATGATAACATGATTAAAAGAAAGTTAGATTTACTTGACATAAATTCCTTTGGTACTTGTAAACCATACACTGATTCCGGCAGCTGCACTTGGAGCCAGTCCTCTTCGAATCTATTTATTCAGACTTCAAGTATCTATTAGTAGTAGTAGATTTTCTTACAAAGTAGACCGACGATCTTGGGAGGGTTGCGGGCATTTGCGGGGAACCGCTGAATGCGCAAGACCGGCCATCGGCCATGGAGACTTTGTTTTATACCATTTAGACATTTGATGGGTCCATATATAACTTCCGAATAAGAAAGATAAAACATAACAGTACAAAATGCAAATAATTCAAAATGTAAATTATTTGACTGAGATATTACCAAGGGTTTTGTATATTTGACGCGCCCTATTTATATTCATAAGTTTATTTGGACGAAGAAACTTTGATTAGACAGTTGTGAAAACAATGATGTATTTTGAGTTGGTTAGATAGCTTTACTTTATAAATGTATTATAGATACATAATAAAGAGCATCTCTTGTTTTGAAATGGAAAATCACAAATTTTCTCTGATTTCATCTGATTACAATATAAGATTACAGTATAAGTTATAGAAGAAAAAATGAAATTTATGAAAATAAAACCTCGTAGTTATATTTTGTTGATTGTACTGTCACGAGCATAAATATATTAGCATGGACAGATCAGCAATAATTTCTGATTTCATACTATAATATATGAGTTGTACTTGTACGTAGTATATTATTTACTCTATGGTTACAAGTATTTTGTTCATTAATTAAAAGTTTTTAACATTAATATTGTACAAACTTTTGCTCTGATGCGTGTTGTGTAAATGTTTGAAATGTAGTCTTTGATGTTTACTTTTGTTGTAAGTTATTGTAGATAAGTAAAAACAAACTTAAACTATACATATATTATGAAAATTATAGCGTTTATAGCGTTTATATTATTTAAAAAAACCTGACAGGTGTGAGTAGAGTACTCACGCCTTGAGAGTTGTTTTTATTACTATGTAAAGGCCTGTGTTTGACCACCATCTCACCGCGGTTAGTGATGATGTGGCCGTTGGTGGTAAACACACAAAGCCTAGAAGGGAACTGGCTCTAAAGTGTTGGAACACATTGAAGTGTTATTAGGGATTTAACATTCATATCAACTTGATGTGTTTACCCGTTCCTAAGAAAAAAGTTTTTGACAGACTGAGGTTTCCGCAATGGTTCCGTATTACATTTTGAGATACCCTAAAAATACAACAAACAATCTAGGTAACATAAAAAATCATTCAAACAAAATATGCATTTTGTTTTTATTTTTTGTTGCGTATCAACAGCTCTATGTGAATACCGATCGGAGCCTTTCTACAGTGCCTCCTGAGACAGTCACTTCCGGATACTATAAAAATGTTTGTACATTTGTCCAAAGGCATCATTGCACAGGCTGTAAGCAGCGGGTGAAGTAGTACCCCGCAAAACTAAGCTTTATCGACATGAAGACTTTTGTAAGTGTACATTTTTCAATTATAATTTTTAATGTGTCATGTGTCAGTGTGTGTGGTGAATTTGTGAATTACAATTGGATTTTTTGGTTAACTATCACTGATATTTCTTCAGCATCAGCATGAGGACTAAGCAAAGGGTTTTAGGACCAATTTCATTATCCTTCTTTAATATACATACTTTATAATCCTTTATTATTGCAATTTCTAATTGGTTCTTACCAAATTACATTTAATACGAAATAAAATGGATTTCAATTGTGGTTTCTTAACAACAAAGTCAGCAAGCGGCTGGTGGTAAGCGGTTACCGTAGCTTTTAGATACAGTTGTATCACTCGCGAGCTGCTTACATTCCTTCCCCACTCGATGAGTTCTGGCAACCTTGTTACGTGTCGTATTCTATTTTAACTAAAATATGCTATAATATGCAACAAATCAAACATTACCAAAATACTAAAGCCTCAATATACGGTAATTAAAATATTATCGGCCCAAAATATAAACCTCGATAAGATCTATGAATAATAGTTTTGTTTTGATTCAGAGATTAGTTTGTTACTTGCATAATTACACTACAGTAAAAGGTATGTTATTATTTCAATTTGCATTTTCATTACTTAAGCGTTATATACATGACTAGCTGTTCCGTGCGGTTTCACTCGCGTTCCCGGGATAAAAAGTAGCCTATAACCTTCGGGAATAATGTAGCTTCCTATTAGTGAAAGAATTTTTCAAATCGGTTCAGTAGTTTCGGAGCCTATTCAATGCAAACAAACAAACAAACAATCAAATCTTTCCTCTTTATAATATTAGTATAGATGTAACATATCACTCTTATTTACACATAGTGGTAGAGTCAAAATGTAACGTTCAAAGAGCCTTATCAGGAGCCTAAACTGTAGGTACCTTGAATCAATCAAGCAAGGTACCTACATGAGTTTTGAGTTTAACAACTATTCTATACAAAAACTTGTATAGACGTTTTGTTATAATATTTTTACAAGCCGTTTTAGTTTAGGTCTAATCTTGTTAGTCACGACCCGTTAGTCCGATATGACGATACGAATATGACGTCATTGAACTGGACTGATGATGGAGTTGAATAAATAATTCAAGTTATGAAATTAGGATATGATTTAATTGCACGCTAAAATGAACTGTAATCTATTGTAATATTACGTTTTGAAATCGTGAATCTATTTTTAAACTGTAAACACATATTTGTGAATACTCGTAGAAGCATGGTTGACTGACAGCTGTCATGTAAGGATTTTCAAAATATATGCTCGCTATAAAGACACAAAGTAAAATTATCTAACTCAATTCGAGATTTTTGAGAAACAAACCTTGTATGTAATTCTAACTTTGTGATTTGTGAGTAATCCATTATCAAGATCCACTGGAAATGTATTACTAGTTATTGTTTTCTTAAACTTTCTTTTGAACAATACAAGTGGGCATTAAATTTAATGAGTTTTTTTTGTGATTTACGATATACAATTACTTCTACTCACATTCTTTGAATCTCTCCATCAATTCTGATGATTCATTACATCCGCAATAAATAATGCAAACAAACGATTGACGCCCCGTGGTTTCACCCGCGTTCCTTTGATATCTTATGTTTTCCCGGGATAAAAAATAGCCTATATGTTATTCCAGGGTATGATCTATATATGTGCCAAGTTTCATCCAAATCTGTTCAGTAGTTTTTCCATGAAAGAGTAACAAACATCCATACATCCATACTCACAAACTTTCGCATTGGTTAAAAAGTCAACCTTACAACAGGTGATTCCATACTGCAAATTATTAAAACAATAGAAATAGCTCCCGAGAGAGTATCATTTATTCCTATAGTTGAGATAGAAGCTCATTGAATAAGGAAAGGAATGTAATTACATAATGTTACAGAATAAACACTAGAACCGGTAAAGTAAAAGTAGAAATAAATCCCTTGTACCTGTCCCTTGCTTAACCAGTAACACTACTTGTCAATTTTGTTGGTCGAAAGATCAATGATGAAGATTCCGTATAAGGATTTTATGCAAACCGCATTCCGTTTTTCCATTGAATTTATATAAACTGCCAATTATTGTCAAAAAAGGTATTTATTGATAAAGAATGCCTTTAATAGATTGATGCCTTTGAATTTCGTATCATGTCAAATCAAATCTCATTTATTCAGTTTAGGCCCTAATAAGGCACTTATGAATGTCAACAGTTACAATTTTTCTACTACCGGTTCGGAATACACTTGAACTGAGGAGACTCCGGCAAACAACTCAGCAAGGCTTCAGCAAGGCTTCTTTTTTTTGTGGTTGTCGAATGCTTATCATCTTGTGACAGTATATTATTTGATGGTAATAATAAGCCAGCTAATCTTGAAAAACATCTCAGCATTCTAGACGCATACTTACAAGTCGTAAAAAGAGGTGTTTGACTTTTTCATTATCTCTTTGTTCGTAATAAAATACAGAATACCAACAGACGTAACCGTGCTGGCAATCTTCCTTATTTCTTCCGTATAGTTAACTACCATGTTTACGGTTGCAAATAGTCAGTTACTAGTTCAAAAGATCCTAATTTACTACGTATTTGTTGCTGTATTAAACACTTCATGATTATCAAAAATACTGATAAGTTGTATCTTAACAAATTTCGAACGGCCACGACTTTCTAAAAACTTGGTGATGAATTAGTTCTCTAGTGACACTCAATAAAATTTCAATTCCTTTCTTCGTCTTACATATTTCTTTGTCAATTTATAAGTAAGTAGTTACGTTAACAGCAAACTAACACAGCGCCTAGATCACAATAGATTGTAATTTATTACGCGGCATTACATAAAAATTATGACATTGTATTAGCTCAGTAAGTTCAATGGCATAATACTGGAAGGTAACAAAGTGTGTACATTTTCGAGCATTCTTGAAGCTGTATTGGCGGATATTTCCTCATCAATGTTTGAAAGCTTAATTTCGTTAGGTGTCCTCTACTAAACTAAGGGTCTCTATAATCGAAGTGCGGTATTCCAAACATGTTTTCATTACTTACGGTTGAGGATAAAACGTTATTTATTCACCTGGCTATAAACACAGGTTATTTGTTTATAAAATCCCCATAATTACCATTATGAAAGCAAATCTGTATCGGGCTTAAAATATTCATGTTTATATAGGACGAATACAATTTTCCAACCTCAAAGCTCTGAATTATAACAGTTTGATAATTTAAAATTACGCAGCCGTTTGTGTGCATAATAAAACATTACAGACTGTTATGTAACAGTGAGTGAGCTAATGATGATAGCTTCACTTATGCCGTCATAATGCATCCATTTGCTACCGCACTGGATGTTATTAATTCTTACATTAATCATTTGAGGTTGGTGGTAATTTGGATGTCGCTTTAATTCACTATTTACCTTCACTTAAGTGTCTTTCACTTTCAGGCTGCGATCTATAGAGCGTGCTTAGACTTTGCTCAGACTTTACTTCGGGTATAAACCTACGTTATAAAGTAAATATTTTTGTGTTTTAATTTGCAGCCAAGTTTTTGGTAAGTCGTCGATTACTTTACGACTAAACCTTTGTACGGTAAAGTCTGAGCAAAGTCTAACTACGCTCTATAGATCTCAGCCTCAGTCTGCAAGTCTTAAGTTACATTGTGAACAAGATACTGATCTATATATACATGTTCTTCTTTTGTACTTATTTCGGTACAAAATTGTTTTAAAAGTTAACCAACTCAATAATTAAAATAAAAGTAAAAGGTCTTGCGGGTGAGAATCTTCGACAATTAGATCATAACTAATCCGTTTTTGAAATCTGTTCTTTCAAAAAATATTCAGTAACTTTTTTTGTTTAGTTGACCATACATAAGATGACAAGCCAGTTGGCGCAGTTGGTTAAGACACCAACTATCACGCCACTGGTCATGGGTTCGATTCCCATACAGAACAAACATTTGTGTGCATGAACATGTCTGTTTGCCCTGTGTCTGGGTGTAGTTATCTATATAAGTATGTATTTACAAAAAAAAAATAGTATATGCAGTATATCAGTTATCTGGTTTTCATAGCACAAGCTCTGCTTAGTTTGGGATCAGATAACCGTCTGTGAGGAATGTCCCAGGATATTTATTTATTTATTTATAACGAATTTACCTATTTAAAGTTAACAAAGACTGGTTTACATAGTTTTATGTGTGGCTACAATCTCATGCTGAATAATGCTTTGATACAGATTTGCAAGTTTAGTTGGTGGCCGCCCAAGTTCTTACGCCCAAATACTTTGTAGACCTGGTCATGGTCAGCAAGAAACAGTATAAATTACTAGCAATTTGTCTATAAGTAGGTAATTCTAAGATACTTGATTTGATAAATCGCCGTAAATGCTTTTAATATATATCATCGACGTAACAGTTAACAAATGGACCAAATAGCGTATCGCCTCTGATTCTTGGAGAAAATAACAGTTGTTACGAATTTTACGGATCAAATATGAACTACAATGAGCTATTGTTAGAAATGCGTCAGTTAACGATTAATAAAGTCCCATTGTAACTACTTGGAACGAATTTTCTAGTAGGTACCATCAAATTGTAAAATTTAGGCGTATAATTGGAATTTCTTCGTCTATTATTAGGTTCCTACCGTTATTTGCTAGTCTGTATTATTTCAATTATAATGAGCTACACTTTGTATAGAACATTTACGTTTACATAATTAATTATTTGTTTAATCAAGTGGAAGCCGTTTTGTAATATTAGACTTCCCTGCGGATTCACTCGCGTTTCGAAGAATCTTAGTTTTCTCCAAATAAATATAAGCCTTTATGTTATTCCAGGATTCAACAAACATCCATACAAACTTTCACTATTAGTAGGAAGTAGAATTTTCGAATTCCTTAACTGAGTTCATTATGAAAAGTTCATTAACCTTTTTAATAAAATGCTCACCTAAAGATAGTTGTCATTCGGTTTCTCGTATACTGAGGATTCCATACCATATTAAATCAATGACCGAACATTCGAATAACGAAACTGACGAAAATCAATATATTTATCTGTGAATCTCTAGCCTCATTCATGTTGATCAAGAATTAAACTTTAAAACATCATAACAGCTCATAAAATGTTACAGTAAAATAAAAGCCATCATAAATTTAATTGGTCATGATAATTTTCACGCATTCACAGAATGAAACCTGTTCTAAGTACTTAAATATTTTTTTTATCCGATACTCAAATATTTTTTTATGCTGTTAAAAGACATCATAGTATTGACAGTTTAGAGTACTCTTGTCATGATATAGAAAGGTACATGTTTGATAAAGTGAAAGGTGCAAGCATGTACCTGTTTAATTTTTTAGAACGTTATCGTATTAAATTACGTGTGACCAAAAAAACAACACTGATTTTGCTGCCGAAGCTATTATAAAATGAAATCATTACTTTTAAAGAGCAAAGTTAACGAAAGAAGTGAAATATTTACTCAAACTTGAAATATCTTAAGTATTTTTTAAAGATATTTATAAAAAGAAAAGGTCCAGTTGATATAACTTAAACATGATATAACTATTACTAACAGTTTTTTGTCAGGTGGGTTGCTTTAAATTTTTTTTAATAACGAACGTATAAAATAAACTAATGGTTTTACTATTACTAAAGGTTCAATGAAACCCGACCAAATATTAGTATAAATAACTAATAAATTATATACCTACTTATAAATTGTAATCAATAAAACCCTTTAAAAGTTATAACATTTCCCAATAAAATTAAACAAAAACTCAAAACACATTTGAGTGGGTTACCTAACGAGCATAAAATTAAATTTAACGGTACTCACTTGCAAAGTACCAACATGCTATAATTGGCGCCCGGGACCGATGCTTAAAATTCTCAGTTAAAAGTCATCGCAACACCAAATAATAATTGAGGGTCTATTAAAAATTACGAACGAAAGAAATCGAGATCGAGAAAGTTACTACAGCATTCTTTTTATGTTTATTATTTCAGCATCAGATAATTGATTGAATAATTGGCAATTTAATGTGGAACAAAGTCTCTTGCAGAGACTTGTCATTACGCCCTTCATGTCCTTATATTTTTTTGCGATGTGGCTTTTTCAAGCCTTCTTATCGCTGCCAGACTAGGTCTGCTGTACTATTGTACTATCACAAACTGCTTTATTTCTTCGGGTGTAAGGTTTTTAAAAATATTCTCGTTTTGTTTCAGGTGTGTTTATTGCTGGCAGTTGCCTCATGCAAGGCCGGGTTTGAAGGAGGATATACCCATGAGCTAGCGGGAGAAGGTGGCCATGACGGTGGTCAAGCTGGTTATGAATATTCTGCTCCAGCGAGCGGAGGAGGCCATGAGTTCTCCGGTGGACAAGGCGGCCACGACTTCGCTGGCAATCAGGGCCTTCACACACTCGCCCTGACTCAAGGCGGTAACGGAGGCCATGACTTCGGTGGTCAACAAGACTTCGGCATCCATAATTTCGGCGGTCAGTTCTCTGGACATGAAGGTCAGCAGGCTGCTGGTGGTGGTCACAATTTCGGTGGAGATTCTTATCTCCAAGCAGCTCATGATTCAGGCAATCAAGAATTTGGTAGCCACGAGGAAGTAAGCGGCAACGGAGGAGATTTCGGTGGTCAGGGGCATGGTGGTCAAGTCCAATCATTCACGCTCCAAGACGCAGGTCAAGAATACGGTCACGGTGGTAATGATGGAATTCAAGACTACGGTGTACAAGATTTTGGTCACAATTTTGGTGGTCACGCCGAAGCATTCCCCGTTGGAGAGCACACTGATGAACAACATCCCGTAGCTGTACCCCTGTACAAACATGTCACTGTACCAATCCATAAGCCGATTCACATCAACGTGCCCAAGCCTATTTTAATTGGCATTCCCCAGCCATACCCCGTCAAGGTGCCCGTCAATAAGCCTGTTGCAGTTCCCGTTGAAACTGAAATCTCAATCCCCGTGGAGAAGGTCGTACCTTACCCAGTGGTGAAACATGTGCCTTACCCCGTCGAGAAACACGTGCCAATCAAAGTAGAGAAGACCGTCACAGTCCACGTGCCACAACCTTATCCCGTGAAGATCCCCGTGTACAAAACCATTCATCATCATAAAGGTCACTAAAGACCTCGATGTGTGTCTGTAATGGTGTATGTGTGTGTGTTCGTTCGCCGTGCCTTGTAAATATTGTTGATTAATTTTAAGTCATTTTCAACTGTCTTCATGTTGTAGTTGATTTATTTATTGTACATTGTTGTTGTTTTGTTGGTAAATATAAGATATTGTTATGCCTTTTTAAAGTTACGACTTTTTTTTAATTCTCCACCAAAATCAAAATCAAAACTAATTTATTAAGTTTAGTTTGAATGTCAACAGTTACAGTTTTACAATAGACTCTACTACCGGTTCGGAATACACTTGAACTGAGAAGATTCCGGCAAGAAACTCAGCAAGGCTTCTTTTTTTTTGGTGGATCTTTTTTTTTTTGAATTTATGTAATTACAGTTTTAAATATACATAAACTTCATACAATTATCACTTGGCCAGGGGGCTGCAAGTGCAGAGAGAAGCTACTACAACCATGTATTCTTGTCGTCTATGTAATGAGCCACCTTATAATAGGCCTTGTCGATACACATCTACGTGAAATACTTTGTCCAACTTGTAATTCTGGTAAATTAATTTGTAGTTCGGTAAAATGTCTGATCGTAATAACACGTAAATGACGAACTAAACTAAACTTACGATAAAAATAGCTCGTGTAGAACAAAACAAACATGTTTTCAAACCTAAAATTACATTTCATTTGGCGTCAGGCGGCACCATCAAAACAACTCTTAAATAAATGCGGGAGACTGGCACAGTAGCGAGGAAATTAATTTTCTCCTCGGCAGGAGCGTGTGACGTTTTAGTATTACATCTTGAGTACCAATGCATTGTGGTATACCTATCATTATGGAAGAGCCAATTTTTATTTTTATACCAAGTTCCACCCCGCAGACTCCTTTTCTCAGGATAAAACGTATGTTACCTATTACAGGTAATGTAATATTGTTACTCTCTGGTCCATAAGTTATGTCTGTCCAATTATCACGTTGGTTCATTGCTCTGTCCGAAAAGAAGATCAAAAACACATGTTTTAATTTGTTATATTCGTAAGTATAGAAAGTAAGTACCTTAGGTAGAAGGGACAAAGCCGGTCGACAGGGATGAGCCGTTAGGCAAAGTGCGAGGGTGACACCGGCGCCGATCCAACGGAGGACCCGGTGTCTCCATGACATGCACAGCGGTAGGCCACCGGGGTGGTTTTAATGGGTAAAAATCCCACATAACCTGGTTACACCCCTCTTTGTAATCAGGTATCTTTTGAAGATTTTCACCTCGACAATAAAAAAAAAAAAAAGGTACCTCTACCTACCTTAGTCTATTATAGTTCCTAACCACGTTACTGTTCAACCGTTTATAGGGTTGTTTGTAAATCACCAGAGTAGAAGTATTCATCAATAATTATGATCTAGGGTTCAGTTTAGCTTAAACATCATTTTTTATATTTTAGTACCTTCTCATCTTTTTGTACAAAATTGTGTTTGAATAGTGTCAAAAAAACAACATTCCATTCTATTCCGTACCTTACAATGAACAGACAATTTTTCAAGACCGGCAAAAATAAAAAAAGAATCGACAGTTTTCAGAGAATAAAGAAAGTATCAGGTTTTGTCTCATTGTTGATATTGTCGCTTGCTTACAAAGAAAGAAAAAAAGCGTTCAGCATTTTTGTCATATCCAATTATGTTACATCTTCGTACCTTTTTCCTAGTAGAGACATCTTGAAGAGACACTGGGACACACTACACATATTTACTGTACATTTTATCCTACGTTGCAGTTTGCTGTGTACAAGGCTTTGTCGACTAATTGATCGAATATAGGTACCTACTTTACATTGGACTTCTAGTTATCAAGCAATAACACCTGATAAATATTTTTAGATGATAAATTTTCAGAATTCCGGACATATTATATGAAAATCTGTTGCCAAACTTACTAGCAATTATCGGATCTAGGAGAGGGAAATAAGGGGCTGAAACCGCCCTTAAAAACATCTGAGTCCTCGCGTGACAATTCTTAAACCAAACTTGCTCCCAAACAAAAACCTGAATCCGCTACTTCACCATTATGTTCCGGCAGCTGCATTTTAGATTCAGTAGATACTTCAAGGCTTTGAGTGCTTACTATATACCGACACATCATGCGAAAACGGTGAGATTGTCAAACACTACACTGGCCTAAACATAGTAAAAAAAATGTATTAAAATACTAGAAAATGTAAGCGATCTTATTCAATTTACGATATACTTGCATGAATGATCTGGCAAATAATTTTACGTTTTCATGTGAGTGTTTCGGGTGAACGTACTAAGGAGTTTGTTTCAGTCTCTGAGGAGTGTCAACGAACTGCGTCAAAGGTATCTTATTAAGGGCTGCTTGTTGTCAAGCTCTGTCATTAATCTACTCGCAGTCTATCGCTTCGAATTCAATTGATTTTGCATTAGAGTCGCTATTATCTTGTATATTTTGAGAATATTTTAAGATTAAAGCAAATTTCATAATAATTGTTGTTGAATTAGTCTGCACTTCATTGAATAAATTTTCAGGATTGAAGATGATGATTCGCAAGACTTCCTTTTAGATACATGTTTTCTCTATAAATATAATATTAAAGTTATTTTTTGTTTTCGTATCTATCGTTTCGATCTCCTGCGACTGCAATCCGAAAGAAAATAAAAAGGTGTTCATCATAAACAAAATCCAAACGACAATGTATGTAAAGGTTAATGGTAAAAATTCCTCGGTATCATAAAATAAGGTTATGCTCGCCACGTGTTCACTTCTATACGAGCATGTTAGATATTATGTATATACAATAACAAGCTGAACGTATACAAAACTTTGTCTTTACGTATTTGCAATGTTAACTCGGCAACTCAAAATATGCTTGTTTACTGTAGAGGTGAGATGAAGTGTACTAATTGAATCTTACGGTGAGTAAATAGAATTTAAATCTGATTGTACGTTGAAATTAGTATTATTCATACAAGTAAATTAATTTAGCTACCTTCGCTGTGATCAATTATTATACATACTCGTACAAGAAGTGAGCCAATGGGTGGGGCAATACCGACAGGAGTACTGCTATGCTTTTACGTTGCGGGCGACGGTGGTGGGTGACTATCAGAGATTTGCCGGATCATTAAAAATCAACTTTTTCAACAATATCCGTCACATCTAGAGACGATAACATTCGCGGGGAGCGTAAGTGTACCTTCTCTACGTAGTATTATAGTTAGTATTCATTGGAATGGGCGATATTACGCAGCCGTAATCTTTGGTAATTAACATTTACCTATTATAAGGTGGCTCATTACATAGAAGACAAGAATGCATGGTTGTAGTAGCTTCTCTCTGCACTTGCAGCCCCCTGGCCAAGTGATAATTGTATGACGTTTATGTATATTTAAAACTGTAATTACATAAATTAAGAAAAAAAAAGATCCACCAAAAAAAGAAGCCTTGCTGAGTTTCTTGCCGGAGTCTTCTCAGTTCAAGTGTATTCCGAACCGGTAGTAGAGTCTATTGTAAAACTGTAACTTTTGATATTCTTATGTGCCTTATTAGGGCCTAAACTGAATAAATGATTTTTGATTTTGATTTTAACATAAAATAATTAATCAACTGTCCACCCAAAGAATTAATTATGTAGAGGCAAACCGGAAGACGTAAAGCTTCATATTTCTTGACAGCTTTCGCAACGCAATTTATATCATTATACCGTTCATTTCCTTTTGGTACATAATGCAAAGTAAATAAAAAAAAAACTCCGGCCGAGGGAAGTAAATGCATAATTAATTGTCCCCCGAGTTAACGTAGTAAGTTGAAACAAGCTAATTTGCGATAAGAAAGTTTTAAAAGAAAATTTACTTTTTTTCATTGGAAGTCGGCAAAAAGCTTACAGCTCGCATCACTTATTACCTGGAGTTCGATAAGTAAGTAATCTGCGCCCCGGGTTATGATGAACTCTGAGGGCTATTTTAAAACTCTCGGATTCGACATCGGAATCGGAAACGAAAACTTTCCGATATCGAAAATGCCACAATCTCTAAAATTCTCTTGATATTTTTTTTTTATAAATGTTAGGGGATTCTTTATCCTATCACATCAAACGGTTTGTGTGTAATGGGACGTGACGGCAACTGACGCAAGATAGACGGGCAGATGGATAGACCAACAGTAGCTATACTGATTCCTTTTTGCAAGCTTTTAAGTATGTTTAGGTTTAATCTTGTAAGTCAATACTCGGAAAGTGAGTATGAGGTGTTCAATTTTATTGTTCTTAAATTGGGTACAAAGTTATTTTTTTTTTTGTAGTGACGGCCGAAAGGTCGTATGTTTCGAATCCTACAATGAGCTTGAGCTTTCGCTGAAAGAAAACTACATATACTATAATAGACTTGGGTGTTACATTAGTCGTATAAAATAAACAGGCCAAGTGCGTGACGGCCCACACATAGTGTAGGGTGCCGTAGTTTCCCGTAACTATATGGACTTATAAGGAAGGCCCCTTGAGTTCACGGTATAACGGCTCATAGCGTCTAAAAACGGGTACAAATACGACAAATAACTAATAATCGTTAACTTGTACCTAAAGCTTACTTACCTGTGTATATTATCTACTGCTTTGAATTATTTCACCCAAAAACAAACATTAAAAATAAACATTCCCACGTTACGTCCTAAAAAAATATTTATATTTTTTCCACTTCGTTGGCGTAATTAACATGTACCTATATCCATGGCACGGCTTTATAGTACCACAGTTTAATTAAATTCCCCATAAATTTAAACTGTGATCATAATAGTCTCTGAGCCAAGCGGACGGATGGACAGACAAAGCGAAATTATACGGGTTCTTTGCTGACTGCAGAACTCTAAAAAAGGAAAGATCTTATTTTCGGCCAATAATAGAAAACTTGTAGCTTGTTGTTACTTAGTTTGATCAAAAGAAAACCAATTAAATACTTCGCAATAAAAGAAGTAACATTTAGTCGTACCTACCTTATTAACGTTATTTTTTCGTGAAAAAAGTAAAAAAGTTCTTGTTGAATTCAAAATAAAATAAACCATTTCAATGTTGAAGTAAAACACCGGGTATTATTAGGTATTCAGTGCACAGTCTTCCTGCCTGCGAGGAAAAACGCCAGATCCTTTTCCACTTGCGTTTGAATCCGAAACAAAACTAGTCGAGTGCATTTGCATTTGAAAATTTCCGCAGTACAGTTACTGGCTTGGGAACTGGCAAAAAGTCCGGCTAGTTGGTAGGTAACAACTACCGCGTCCGGCACGACTCCGGTAACGTAATATTTCAAATTTGAATAAACCCCACATTTAGATCGGACGAGAAATAGAGCGTTAAAGTGTTGTCTTTTTATTTTGTCGCTATCGGATGACGATGTCGATACAATTGTCCAGTAGACGGTCCGGTAAAAGTGGGACAGCTCGATGCTTGTTGTAGAACAAATTTGAAGTGTGATTTTTTATGAGTCATTTAATCTTGATAAGATTTGTCGTTTAAATTGAGAATTGTGATCGGTTTCAATTTATTGAAGCAAATAAGTACCAATCCTTTTTAGGGTTACGTACGCATATGGTACCGACGGAACCCTATTACTAAGCCGCCACTGTCCGTCCGTCCGTCTGTCCGTCTATAAGTAGGCTCTATCTCATGAACCATAATACATAGTTGATTTTTTAAAGAATATGTATTACCTACTGTTTACGGCATAATAACAAATAATAAACATAAAATAATGTTAAAAATTAAAGATTACGTAATTTTGTCAATGTTTTTTCCTGGACCTTAACAATTGCTATATATTTTTTTTTACTAGTTATAGGCCTTGTATACTGCAATCTCACTGCAAAGTGATCAGTGATGATGTGGCCTATCGTGGTAAGCACATAAAGCCTAGAAGAGAATTGGCTCTCAAGTGCCGGATTCTTGGCGACAGATTTTCAACTTAAGGGTACTTACAAAGTTCCGAGTACTATCACCGTGCTATGGTTTCCCCATGATGTTTTTCTTCACCGAACGCTCAAGTTCAATGTAGGGATCGAACACGCGACCTTCGTCTTGGCATTCGACGTCACTACCACTGTACTATCATCTCTTTAAATTTCATGAACTTCACAGAATATGTATTTCTGTTACCGCTGTAACAACAAATAATGTAAAATGCTACGGAATCCTTCGTGTCCGACACACTGGGCAATTATTCAATAATGTTTGTAGAAAAGTGAGGTGACGTGACTAATATTTAAGTTGGTAAACAGAATCGGCACCGGTGTCAGTAAAAAAACTGTCGATAACGACAAAAATTTACATCACTATCCGGCAGTACCATCTGTCGCTCTCCGCACGTTGACGATGTGTCTGTGAATATTTGATACTTTATTATGGTGTTAAATCACGTAGCTCTGGTTTTTATATCCAACTTTATTCCGTACATGATTCACTGAAATATAAGTAGGACGCGGATTTGTAGATACATCATAGATCTGTCGGCATAAGATTGCAAGAACTTTCATTGATGATTTTGAAAGAAAATATATTTTTTATTGACTTGAGATTTTTTATATGTAGCCCATGGTATCATTAGATTTTGGATTAGGTATATTATAATTCTTTAAATCAGGTTATTGATTTTTAACATATTTTATAGTCTTTCTGTAACTTTATATTTACCTTTACAGTATAGGTACATTGTAAAATTTTCAGTTGTTATTATTTCTAGAAATCGATTAAATAAATATTATAATAATATTTTGGGAAAATCTTCAAATATGGCTGATCTGATCTGATCCTAAAATAATGAGGGCTTGTACTATGAAAATCAGATAACTGATGTACTGACTTACTTCATTTGTTATAAATATACTTAATTACAACTAAACTCAGGACAAACAGACAAACATGTTCATGAACACAAAATGTTTATCTTGAATGGAAATCGAACCCACAATCTAGGGCGCCAATGAAATAATAATAATAACTGGCCTGAATAATATCATGTCACATGACATAATTTACTTTTGATCATTTCCTAGCGAACAAAACTATTACATATGAAGAGGTATTTTTGGCATGTTCAGATGTAGCAGAAATCTCCGGAGGATTCTAAAAATTCTTTCACTAGTAGAAAGCTAAATTATACCCAAGTATTTTCGCTATTAGTTACTTTTTATCCCAGAAACGCGGGTGAAGACGCGGGAAGCAGCTAGTTCTAAATAAATCTGTTTGTAAAGCACTATGTTACCTACAAGTTAAAATGTAAAATATTCAATAACACGTTCGTAAACATAATTCGATTTCATATCTAATATAACCAGCTCCGCTGTACCCTTTGAGCCAGGATAAATCTTCGCCCAAGATTTATTGTGAGTAGTGGCGTAGAGGTTGCATTCAATATGTTGGTTTTTGACAGCTCCAGATATAACATTTTCAAATTTTATTGATTTTGGGAGGGTTGTTAGTCCGAATTCTTCGGATAGTGTGCATTGTTATCTGTAATCCTACAAAATTTCAGGTGCCTGAGCACGACTATTAAGAAGTTGTGATAGTTGGAAATTTAGTGGAAATATCTGGTTTTATTTAATAAAGATATATGTTACAAAGTACGATCCTCTTTGAAGCGGCCACTGTTGCATCGCCAAGGTTGCCAGCAGCTGAGATTACTCTTTGGATCTTCGATCAACAATATCATTACATAATGATTTTTATTGATCGAAGCTTTGAATAGCCAAAATTAGCGTTAGCGGAAATACTTCCGGAATTATAAGCACATAACTTTATGATTTCTGCCCGCTGGCATCACCCGCGATCCCCCATCTTTAAATTATTTCAAAAAATCCTTTCTTAGCAGATTCCTACATCATAATTAGCTATCGGTATGCCAAATTTCAGCTCGACCCGTCCAGTTGTTTTAGCTGTGATGCGAGCTTTTATATAGTTAGATTAATATTTAAAAAGTTTTATATTCCAACTACAATAAAACAAGCTTCATTTTACTTCAAGAATAAATTTTATTTCGCATAAATTTTCAGATTGAAGACAATCTTTGCTGCGAAAGCGGGCTTTCTTGACTGTCGGGCTTTTCCTAACAAGAAATTGGCAATGCAATATTACATGACCCGATCATAGGAATGTACTAAACTACTGCCCTTATTTGAAAATTACTTAGATAATATGATCTACTTGTTTTCTTGGTTTAATAAATAAGCTTCGAGATAGGTACCTACATAATGTCCGGTCATGAACTAGCGATGTTTACTAGATGTTTGTTAGGTACTTGAAAACATTTTATGGGACTTTCTTTGGATCAACCCTGTTAACTCGAAAAAAAAACAAACTTTTCATACAAAACATCTATCTTGTTCGATCAAAATGTATGAAAAGTTTGATATTTTTTCGTGTTTTCTGGGTTGGTCCCACGGTAAAGGTACCTTAAAAAGGGTTGAAATATAAGTACTTAAAATATCGCTAGTTCATGACCGGACACACTGTATAAAATGAACTTATCATCTTCATGAATTTTCTCGATCGCCGTCACATGGTTTTAATAAACTGGGGTAATATCTAATTAATATAAATGCTAGTTAAAATAACTCTATATAAGAAAACATTTAATTTATGGATAAGATTGAGCTTAATCATTTTGAAGCCTAAAAATGATGTACGGTAGGTACATCTCCTAGACTTTAAGCTATCTTTTAATTACTCAACTGTTCACAATAAACAAGACTGGATTAATTAATACAAACTCGCAGGCTTACTCTAGACTCAAAGGCTGAATATAAAGTGCTTTAAGATAGTTTAGTAAAAGCGTTCTCTACCCAACAGAGCATTTTGTTTAGCAATCTAAATTTGCTAGATGTCTACCTAATTTGGTAAGGTTAGTAGTACTAGCTGCCTGCTTATTCTGCTACCATCATAGCTTTTAATATAAAAGATCTATTGTGGTGGAGTTAAAAAGTGCTAAAAAGAAACAGTTACATTTTCGGGAGTAATAAGTAGGAGTCGGTAAGTAGGTACTGGTAAAAAAAAATCTTGAAGTAAGATTTTATTTAGTAATTATATCGATCTATATGTGTACCAAATTTAAGGTAAATTGGCCTTACAGTGCATATGTAAAATGAACATTAATGTTTTGAGTTTCGGGGAAAGATTCACTACGTGGCCCTAAAAAGACGAGAGTGTTTGTAAAACCTAATATATTGAGAACTGAAATTCATAGCATTTCATTTACAGATTGCTCTGTGTTTTTTTTAGTTTTTAATCATAAATTGTTTTGTCACTGCGTTTGTTCCTTCTAGTCTAGACAAATCTACTAATGGGGATCAAAAGGATCCTAAGCCCCTTGAAAAAATATTTAAGGTTAAGTTTGCTCAAGTGGACAGATTATTATTTTATAAAAGTTTTTGCAATCATAGAATGTATTATTACTACCGACTATAATACTTTTAAATACAATTTTTGTATTGTATGTAGGTACTGTTAAGGAGTAGGTATTCTTTTTGTACGTCAGGTATACCAAACAGGGGATATAGTGAGTAAGCATCTAAATGTACCTATCTACAAAAAAAAATATGCATTGAAAATGACTGTGCTGTAGCACAGTCATTGATCACTAAGAACTATTTCTGAAGAATTGTATGTGCTTTGTACTGAATAACCATAGGATGAACTAGCAGTACGAGACAGATCTGTAGGTTATTATGGATCCCAGTAAATTCCGTATAATGTAACTGCCATATTTTTCACCGCAATAATTTATACGTCACGTTGCTAGCGCAAAACTGTCAGGCGCTCTATGTAAATGTACGGAAAAATATTGTGATACTATTACGCGGTAAGGTTGTGAATGTTAGTAAAACATGAAATGTTGTTGTTTTACCTGTGTTTTATACGTTCAGGTAACGACATTTCCATGCGTGTTGTAGGTTACGAAGGTGTATGCAGTGCTCGCTCTAAATATGTTAAAAGCTCACGCGTCTGATTATTATTCAGTATCACGGAACGCAGAGGCGAGACATGCTTGCGTTTTAGACACGTACAACACTAGATGGGGACATGTATGTAGACAAAGAGAATATAATCTCTACTTTTTATAGACCTGTGTACAAAATAAAAGCATAAAATATGTACGATAAAACTGTTACAATCATTACCTCAAGTAATGAACGCTTATATGTATAGTTAATAGATTCCGCCCCGCGGTTTCATCCGCTTTCCCGAGAGATCTTATGTTTTCCTGAGATCAAAAGTATCCTATGTGTTAATCTAGGTTATACACTATCTGTGTTCCAAATTTCATCCAAATCCGTTGAGTAGTTTTTGCGTGAAAGGGTAACAAACATCCATCCATCCATACTCACAAATGTTTTAGGCGATATCATTTTCATGAGGCGAGTTCATGCTAAGCCTCCAGACAGTATGAAGCAGTTTTTTCATACAGCTATAGTGATGTTCGCCCATATTACGTAACTAGCTTCCGTCCCGGGGCTTTACCCGCGTTTCCGGGATAAAAAGTAACCTACGTCACTTTTCGTCCCTTATCTCTATGCCAGATGGTACTTTCGTATTCGTAATGATTAGTTGGGATGATAGGGCCAAAGAAGGTTCTTTCAGCTGCTTGAATACAACGGTAGATCTTTGGCGATTGATTTTCGGAGAAGGAGGAGAGTACCCTTTGAGCACCAATGCATAGAGCACTAAAGATGTTCCCATTCGAGCACCAATCACAGTTATGGCTTGGTGCTGATTTATATAAAAATCGACTTTATTCCACTTTGACCATTGTTATTTCTGTTCCACGTTGTCCAAAAAAGCCTATGGAGAAGAATATAGGTAGCTTTTTATTCTGGGAACGTAGTTGAAGATAAGTGAAGCAGCCGTGAAAACAGCTAAGGTATAGAATAGAATTAGTACCTACTGTCAATCTTCAAATGCCATCGATATCTCTCCAGCATAATCGAATCTTAGATCAAAGAAGCCTTCGATTAGGATACAAAAGGATGCTTTAGAGTACTTTAGACTATTGAACCCTTGAATGATAATTCAATTAAGTTTGGCTAACGCTTGAACTGAATCAATTACCTGCCGTTGTCACTTGTTTTAAGAGGACTTTATCTCTAGGCCTTCCGCGTGTTTTTGTGTTTATTTATTTGTTGGTAGGTACCTCAATATTCTCAATTGCGAGTGGAAAGCGCGCGCTTTCTTGTATGAGCAATACTTTTTAGTCCCGACGAAAAAGAGAGGTGTTATTAGTTTTTAATGTGTGTCTGTGGCATCATAGCTCCTGATTGAATGAACTGTTTTTGATATTGTTTTTTTTTTGTTTAATTTTTTGTTACAAATAATAAAGACCACCATTTCATTTTGTAAATTCATTTCATTCATTTTGAATCTTTGTAGTTTAGAGCGATTATGCCTTTCTACAAGTTTAGGTACTTACCTATAACTTATTGGATACCTAATGTTTACGAAATTTTATTCAGTTTTAATTCGTTGATACAGAAAATAAGATCATACATGTATAGAGCTGGCTAGAGGTAACTCGGTCTGTCTGTCTGATCGCGATAAAATTTGGCAGGCAGATAAAGAACAGGTTACTTTTTATTTCGGGAACCCATTATGGAACATGAATAAATTAATTATACAAAAATTTCCGAACGCTACAATGAATAACACACCTTCCTAATTTAACGTTCATAGAAGGTTTAAAAAAAACAATCGAATCAAATCAAATTAAAAACTCATTTATTCAGTTTAGGCCCTAATAAGGCCCTTATGAATGTCAACAGTTACAGTTTTACAGTTACACTAGTACACAATAGTACAATAGTTAATTAAGAGCACTAGAACGCAATAAATTCAGTTACTAATTTCTACTAGCTACTCTAAACTAAAAATTCTGACAAATAGCACTGCAGTCGAAAGCATAAATCATAAACTATAACACGAATATATCCCGAAATTCCTGTAACGTTAACAGCTTTATTTTTTACCGAATAAGATTGCTAATCCTTTGATATTCTATGAAATATTCTGGACGGTATGCGGCATAGAGACCATGACGTTGTCAGTTCATTAAAATTTTCAGCTATCGAATTCTTAGCTCAATTCTCATCTCAACTCTCGTTTGTGAATAAAAAACATTTTTTACGTTTTTGCTGAGATTAAATTAAATATTTGTTACAGTCATATACTCGTATGAATGATCAATTTATTGAAATATATATGAAATATTCGAATGAAATATGAAGTTACGAATCAAGGAATCCAATACATTGGATTTTAATTTAGAAGTAATTCTCTGCTATCAAATTTTGAATGAAAATACCATCTGAAACAATTTGGATTACTTGACATAAAAAAAATCTGGCGAATGTTAGTTTTCATTCGAATTACGCTCAAAAGTACCTAAAAGCTACTGTAAAAAACGTTCCGGTACTTAATTTGTAAAAAAATCGAGGCAAATTTTAATTCAATCTAACAGATAAGACGAAAAAACTTGAGTAACTTAACTGGGTACACCCCAAGTGATTATTATCAAATTTAACTTCAGAAATCAGAAGTGTTCGGGTAAAGGAAATGGGATAAGTTTTCCTAAATGGTCGTAATCTCGACTTTTGTTTGCCAATTTGCAATAAAAATTCTAAAGCGTCGATTTGCAGTCTATTTACGTTTTGCTTTTTATTTTTCTTAAATATTTATTTGATGTTATTTTTTTCTGCGGTTCTAAAATGGGGAAATCAAAGCAATCAGCAGCACATTCTGTTTCATTAGTCTGTAGAAGGAAACTTGTTTGATACTGCACAATGCGAGAGGATTTTGGTGGACCTTACGTTGACGGCAAGAGTTATGATGGTAGAAGGTGGTAGAAGTGTACCTAGCTGTCGGCATCAATTTCAAGTTGTCAAAGCAAGTAGGTACCTATCAATCGAACATTATCTTAGAAACTAATTGAAGTCACAGGGGACCGGCGGGCGGGGAGCTTTTTCCTCCAACGCGTTAGCTTGGCCATCCAAAGAGGAAACGCTGCCAGCCTTCTGGGAAACTTGCCGTTGATCGGCAGCAGGGGCCGCCTCGAGGAAACTTTTTATATGTAGTTTGTATATTTGTTGTAAATAATTGAAAATAATTTATAGATACCTAGTCTAATATTAATATGGTAGTACCTAAATATAAAGATGTACCTATTAGTGTACGTTTGTACAAGAGTTAAAGGTACTAAATACTATGAAACAATTTTCAGAGAGCAAATTGTTAAGAGCGATCGAAACATTCTCAAGTTTATAGAAACTATTTTCAATTTGGTGGTTTCACCGCTCTATTTGATGTAGGTATAACATACAAACTTTAAGCTACTGCGTTTTCCATTATGATCTAGGTGTTTTGATAACTAAGGCAAAAATATAAAAATACTAGCTATAGCTTCCGCCCCGCGGTTTCACCCGCGTTTTTGAGGTATCTTATGTTTTCACTGGATAAAAAGTAGCCTCTATGTTATTCTAGGGTATGATATATCTATGTGCCAAGTTTCATTCAAATCCGTTCTGTTGTTTTTAAGTGAAAGAGTAACAAACATTCATACATACTCACAAACTTTCGCATTTATAATATTAGTAGGATAATAAATAGGATTTTCTTACTCTCCATTTAATGTTCTTTTCAATTAAATACACACATAGCTATTAAAATACAGATAACATTTTAAATTGCGAACTAGGTGTAACTAAAAGGGTTCCTTGTTTGCACCCGACCCTTGTTATTCTAGGGTTAATTTTATTGTGTAATGAATAAAAATTGCGCAGTGTGGTGAATTTTTTTTTACAATTCCTCAAAAACAATTCTAAGTTTAATTTGTTTTTGGGGAATTGTATTATAGGGAGTCATCCGTTGAGAGTTCTGTAATCTATAAACTTTATATTATAATATAATTTTTATTAATAATTATTATAACAATAATAATATGATAATAAGTCTTTTTATTATTTATAGGCCTGTGTTTGACCACAATCTCATCATGTTCAGTGATGATGTGGCCGCTGGTGGTAGGTACCTACGGTGGTACGTAAAAGGAAGGAGGGAAAGTAAGAATTTTTGCAAATATGTGGCCAATAACCATTAATTAACCTTTACTGAATTAAAAAAAAAGAAGTATTCTTTATACCATACTCCTAAGTTTCGTGGGTGGATCACAAGTCCGAACAAAACACCCGTTTGCCTTTGAGAGGCAAAATTTTATCGAGTGCCAAGTGCCACCGCCACGCGTCGGTATACCTAGATAACGTAGAATCGAAATGGAAATGTCCTGCGACAGCTTGTGTCTATGCAAATGCATTGGACAATTTAAATTTGGAATCCTCCATTTCTACCCGCCTCCCTACAGAATACAGATTTAAATTTCACATTCCGCCTTTTGTGAGACTTTGAAGTTTCAGTGGCAGTTATGTAGGTAATTTCACAGGTAATTAAAAGCCAAATTTATGTTAATATGAGAGATAAGTACTTACCTGCCTACTCGTAAAGGAATATCATAATATAGGTACACTTTCTTATCTTGACAAGTTAATTAGGTACATAAACAATATAGAAACACCAATAATACTTTTAACTACATAATTGACTGAGGTGTGACCTTGCGGAAATCCATTACACGATTATACAAAAAACAAATATTTAGAAACTAGTTCCACTGGATCTCCTTCCCTATTAGCAGCAGAGAAAGAGATCCAGTGGAACTAGTTCCTAGATATTTCTCTTTTGTGTAATCTTACGAATACTTTTGTATAAAAATCGTAACTCGACACATAAAAAAACTGTGGTGTTAATTGTTAAACATTTTATTATTGTTTTTGAGTAATTGAAGGTTCATTTAAATCTACTATGTAGGTAATTATAATTCTTACATTTTAATTGGCCATCCCAAGAGGAAACGCTACCAGCCTTCTAGGAACCTTGCCGTTGATCGCCTCGAGGATTTTTTTATAATGTAGTTTGTATAAAGAAAAACTTGGTAATAACCTAATAAATAAACCCATCATAATAATTTGAAGCATTGCTTCAATAAATATATTAGGTGAAGCTATAGAAATCAAGAGCTTCCTACCTATTTCTGTTGAAACAGTTTGAATTGAAATCAAAACTTTGAAATAACAAATGTTGAAACAAAATTTAACAACTAGGTATGTAAATTTGGATCAAACAACAATCAACTAAAATTGGTAACATTTTGATACCTATCCAAAATTCGTCGACTTTGATATTTATTTTTCTCGTTGAAATCTATAAATTAAAATGTATGAATTCTACTCCGATTCATCTTCTGGCTCATACATGCACATCTATTGTTTCACCTTCACACAGAATATTTCTGCCGCTGGGGCAGAAGGGAACTTGAGTGGCGATCAGCTTAGGCAGCCCCCCCACAAGGTGTACCGATGATCTTGTGAGGGTCGCGGCCGCGGGAAACCGCTGGATGCGGCTAGCGCAAGACCGACCATCATCCTTGGGGAAGGCCTTAGTCCATCAGTGGACGTCTTTCGGCTGACATGATGATGATAGACTATTTAAGATTAAAATAAAATTCATTGTAAATAGCTTCATCTGTTGGACAATAGCATATTGTGAAGTTAAACAGTTTGAGCCAATGAGCACAATAGAGCTTTGAATAGATCTCTATTTCAAATCCAGCACAGATATTTGCGTTTAACAGCGTTGAGTTATCAGCATTTGCACCGAATACCTCACGCCACGGTTGTTGCAGCCATCAGAGGCTACCAACTTAGTCATTTCAAAAAAAAAAAACCTCACGCCACGCGATACTGAACATTCCGATTTATTTTTTCATGCGTCCGAAATGTGCAATGGCATGTTCGCAATACGAGTGTTCTATGATTGGTGTTTATTTTGATGATGAATTGCGACATATTTTTTTAACAATAGTTAAAATTTAGTATGAAATATGATACGGTAAAAACAAATTCGAGCAATGACTAAAATATTGATGATTAGTTTTATGAATCGCAGTTTCAGCGATCTGAGTAATCATCATCATCCCTGCCCTGTTCCCAGTGATGTAAGGATTTTTATATTATACAATTTTTTTAACACTTTGGGTTACATTTCTGGACTTTTTATAGGGATCACTAATTTTTTGAAAATAAATTAAACTCTCTGTTACTTATTAATATTACAGCATTACTGGTTAAAACAGTCCAGTAATTTTTATGTTTATTCGTTTAAATTTTTTTTTTCTCTTTATAATATTGTGTAGATGGATAGCATAATACCTAAATGAATAAGTACCTAAATGGATAATACAATGCAATTTTCCCATAAACAATATACATGATTGCATTTACAATTTTAATCTACAGTTTACAGTCTCCGTATATCAGGATTAACGGTGGCAATGCTGAAGTTTAGCCGCACAATTCTAGTTGGCAACGCAATAATTGCGCTCGCTTCAAACGAAAGTTGGTAATGTTATAACGGCTTCAGTTTTGTTCAGTTTTACCACCTGTAATAATTCTGACATAAAAATTAAATATAGGTAATTGGATGAAAAATACAAAAAATAAAAAATGTGAATAAAAGTATCTTAAGTTATCATCGGATGTGGTTCTAGAAAACATGACGATTGCTATAGTACGAAATTGCGATTTTTCCAAGGTACCTAATCTAGATAGATATATCTATCTAGCAGGTATATTTTAATACTAAACTTACTCGATTGATATTTTTTGAAATTCCTATTTTTTATTTATTTTTCAAAGTCACCAAGAAAAAGAAGGTAGGTAGCTAGGTACCTAAAGGTACCTAAAGGTACCTGTAGGTACATAAAGATGTTTCATGTGCGAATCACAATCGCAGATGTTTATAGTAATGTAACGGGTATATTCGCGCATAGAATATTGTCAAAATATAACCTCGACGTTTCGATCAAGTTGCATTGATCGTGGTCACGAGTGCAGTTTTGGTCAGTCCCGTTACATTACTATAAACATGAATTGTGTTCGCGAGAGTTTAAAAAGTATTATCACAATCGTAGATGCTTTAAATTTACTTAATAAATTATAACGCAAAAAATATCCGTTAAAAATACGCAGACCATTCTCAATTCAAAGACCCTGTGAAGTTCAAATCTACATCAGAAGTTTCCGGCAATGGACACGTTATTTAACTCAATAAAATTAAATATTCAAACTCATCTGTAACTTACGTCAAAGTTACCACCGAGTCACCCAATATATTGAAATCCCTCAACTCTCCAACTTAAAAAAGATTTCTAAATCTTTACGGAGGATAAAACTCCGCTTGGGCATAAAGTGCGCGTTGTTTTATGGGCAAGATGGCGCCTGTAGCGGCCGCGGCCGTGGAAGGTCCGAACGCTCAACTTGGCAAATGGTTTAGCGAGTTTTGCCAACTTCTTCGGGACCCCCAATAAGTTTGTTAGTTAATATACAGATTGTTTGCGGTCCCGCCGTGTAATACACTCGAGTTTTTGAAGCTAAGAATTTATTTTATATCTAGAGTTGGATTTAGTCTTACTGAATATTTTTTTTAAGTGTAAAAGTAAATAAATATCTTGGGACATTCTTCTCACACCTTATCTGATCCCAAACTAAGCAGAGCTTGTACTATAGAAACCACATAAATAATTTGTAATTAACAGAATCGGGACTAACATTTAAGTATCTTATTTAGATTTCAGGGCTTCGTTTGATTTTTAAATTGGTTCTGATGCCATCAATTTATTTGATTAAATCTACATCATAACGTCTACAAAAGTAGTTAACCTGCATATCATCCGTCAAAAAATTTTGCGACTAGATTCCGCCCCGCGGTTTCACCCGCGTTCCCGAGGCATCTTATGTTTTCCCGGGATAAAAAGTATTCAATATGTTAATCTAGGTTATAATCGGTGTTCCAAAATTCATCCAAATCCGTTTAGTAGTTTTTGCGTGAAAGAGTAACAAACATCCATCCATACTCGCAAACTTTCGGATTTATACTATTAGTAGGATTCGCATGCTTACTCTATGGTACAGTGATTCTACGACCGTGCGACGGCAGATACTGAACGTACACTGTTACGTTTATTAACTTACAAGTTTTGAAACAAGTAACTTTTCCGGAACATAATATTATCTGCGTCAACACGTTACGATCGCTAATGAGACGTTAAAATTGGAAATTGGTACGGTCGGCCAAGTATGGTGTGCCAGTATTGATTTAGTTTCCTAGTCATCGAAAATTACAACAAGGTTCAAACTAAGAACAGCTGTCACGTAACAAACAGTAAACAAAATGTTGTAAGTTGTCAGATTGATCTGCAAGCGAAACTAATCATTATCACTTATGGATCTGCAAGCGACATTCAACCTTAGGGTGGTATAGTATGACACAACTTAGATGAAGCATCGGCAAAATTCGTAAAATCGATCGTTCCAGAAAAGAGTGCGCCTACAACATTACTCGTGAGTTAAAATTGAATTGTTGTTGAATGGCGCAATAATGAATGATTTTTATTAGTTGTGTAAATCGGAAGTGAAGTGTACGAAACCGATTTGCCGATGCTACATCTAAGTTGTGTCATACTGTACACCACTTTCTTGGCCGACCGTACCTAATATTTTCAACCGACAAGATTATCCATCTATATTTTATATTACATTGGTAAAGTTTGTTTGTTTGATGTAGGAGGAAACCTTCAGAGATTCTGATCCAATTCTGAAAATTCCGGAGGGCTATTTTTATCCGAAAGAATGTGGATGAAACTGCGAGAAACAGCTAGTCTATCGCTAATGTGAAGAGGTAAAGTTTGTTTGTATGTAGTACCTACCTTCGGTACTGACCCGATTTAGTAATGTTCATTAATAATGGAAGTTGCATTTTCCCCGAGTGCTAGAGTTAAAGACTACTTTTTTTGCCAGGAACTTGGGTGAAACTGCAAGAAACAGCCATATAAATAGGTGCGATATTTTTGTAAAAATATAAATTTCAGAAAAAAAAAATATTGTTCAATTTATCATTTGGTAGGTGAGTATTGTATGTACTTGCATGCAACGAAAGTCATACGACCAATTTTATTGTGGCCATTGTAACTCTATTAGCAATCCATTCGTTTACCTTACAACATTTATAAACGTAATTGAACAAAACATACGTGTTTATATCAACACTAGCTGTTCCTGTTATCGGGATAATAAGTAGCTCATGACCTTCGAGGACAGTGTAGCTTTCTATTAGTGAAAGAATTTTTCAAATCGAACTGGTTATATATCGTATTAGCGCGTTCAAACAAACTCTTCAGCTTTATTATTAGTGAAGCTATAGATAAACATATTTGCATCAAATTCTGCGAACGTGCAACAAAAAAGGCCACTAACCTACGCCTTTTCCAGACATAATATTTGTCAAGAATGTTGTATGTTGTTTTCAGACTATAGTACGCATTGTTGTAGTTGGATGGTTTAGTGCAAAACGAGCCAAGTTTTTAGTTGGCTAATTAATTCTGGCGCACGCCGTTATCTTGCCTGTTGCGGCAATGCTGCTCTACGTGAAAGGTTACGCAAGAGTGGCGCAAGAAGATATTTTAAATGACGCATTATGACGTCATATCTTGACTGCTACGTTTTACTTAAAATTGAGAAGATTTTTTGCTTGTATTGTTTTTAAAATCTACATTTAATCCCAATCCTTCATAAAAGCACTACTTACTTACAGGCATTTAAAATAGTTGAATAAGACTAAAAGAGCTTAAAGGTTTATTAGAATAAAAGAGCTGAAGGCTAAAACTGTTCTAACATAAAAAAAAAAAAAAGTTAAAAGTGAACAATATCTTCAAGCGTATTATTCCCAAAAACAGATACATAGTAATGTAAATATTTGTGACTTTTAATCATTTGTATGAAACTTGGCACTTAGATCACAACGTGGAATAACATAGCGAATACTTTTTATTTTGATCCTTCGGGATCGCTGGTAAAACCACGGGGTAGAAATTAATTTCAAATATTTTGTCCGTTGTTTCCCTCTCGCATAACACTGAACAAGTAAACCTCCAAACATTGAATAACGTCTTCTGAAGCGAGCGTGCTTTATCGTAGAGAAGAAGAGTAATTAAAGCGTATATGCGATGCTCTAACCGCCAAGCTTGCTGAGATATGAACTTCGTTCCATGCGTGAAAATGTGTACACATTTTCCTATGCTTACATCAATGACGTACTTACTACCAATATGTTAATGTCGTTTGTACCTAGTTAGGCACTTACTTTCAGAAGGAAGGAAGAAACGAAATTAATAATATTTTTTAAGTAAGTATGTGTTCATCTTAATCACAGTTCCACTGACCGTGCATTGGCCAATCATAGTGCTTGAAATGCCCACTCCGCGTCAGTGGAAACCCACCCTAATACGTTACAGTCCTTAAAAAATACTCTGTTCTAACCGGGTGTCCCTAAGACACCTCTCAATATTTTTTTTAGATGGTTACTACTTATGTGCCAAATTTCATTATTTTTTTCAGTCATTGACGCGTGATTTAGATAAAAACATAACATATTAAATATTCAAAACTAGTTTTATAATTTTATTATAATAAATTAGTTTCCTTCGCGGTTTCACCAGCATTCCCAAGGGATATCATTCCAGGATAATATGATTTATCTATGTGCCAAGTTTAATCCAAATCCGTTCAGTCTGGTGTGTAATTGAGTCACAGATATACATTTACACTATTAGTCGAATACTATTCCGATTGCTAGGAATTGTGGATGCTGTGAGAATCAGTCTTTATTTACAGCATTCGCTTCCATACCAACCAGTGGCTGTCTTATTTAGAATTTTAATTCCGAATTCCGACGGTTGCATTTGAAAAATACGACCCATTTAAATCAAAAGACCGCAACCTGAATTAACTCAATTTCACCTTTAATCCAGGGATATAAAGTATATTTTTCTACGAGCCATTGTCATAAATTCAGATCGCAAGGAAATAGCGCAACTTACTATAAGCTTGTCTGCCTAATTTGTATATTTTTTTTGGCTACATTTGAAATTTTGGTCCAATACATGGGCCAATCGACAGTCAAACATTCTTTTTGTATTTAAAGACTTGTGTTTGACCATAATCTCCGTGGTCGGTGATGATGTGGCCAAAGGTAGTAAGCACACAAAGCCTAGAAGGGAACTGGCTATCAAGTGCAGTTGTCGAAACACACCGGTAGGTGCTTGGCAACAGATTTACAACTCGAGGGTGGTATCCAGTCAGGCGTGCTATGGTTTCCACGATGTTTTCCTTCACCGAAAGCTCAAGCTCATTGTATGATTCGAACGCGCTTCTTTCTCCACAACATTACAGTATAGGTAGTATACGAGATATATGTGCGAGATTTCTATTCAAAGTAAATACTTTAAAATCAAATCTGTCTAAATGTACGAAACTTTTAATTAGTTTTAATTGCACCAAACAACTTTTTGCGCATAAACAAAATTACGGTTTAAAACTGTGAAATAAAGTTGCACATCGAGGTACCTATGTAGGCAAAGTTAGACAATTTTATTTGAGGGCAAATTTAGAAACAAATATTTTCGGGGGTGAAAGGACTGACGAAGCTAGAATTAGCTAATTTTCCCTCGAGTAGTAGGGGTGTTTCAAAATATTTTCATTGCGTACTTCGTTACGAAGCAGGAAGAAAATACGGTAATTAAACATGCATAAATTGTTGTTTATTGTGATGAATTTGACGCGATAACGGCGAAGTTAAGAAAGTAGATAAATTAAAAATTACTTACTTAATATGTTGTATTATTTACTAGCTGTTACCCGTGGTTCCACTCGCGTTCCCGGGATAAAAAGTAGCCTAAATACTTTTTTTAATCGGGCTCAAGAGATTAGCGAAAGAGTTCAAACAAACAAACGAACGAACGGAGTGACGGACCAGTGTCACCTGGGATAATGTATAGAGATTCTAATGCTACGTAATAATTATATTAAAATCTGTTCAAGCATTTAAATGTTATGGTGGAATAAAAAATCTCACATACATACATGAACCCTGAAAATTATTTTTGTATATACTACTTAAACGTCGTGTAAAAATAGTTGCTTAGTTATTATAGGAAGGTACGAAAAGTAACTACTTACGTAAAAACAACTTTTTCCCCGATTGTAGCAGGAAAATAATACTCGTTTAATTAAGGGTAAGCACTCCGATAAAAGTACTATGATACCAGAGTAATTCTATAAACTTAACTAACAAACATATTTGGCGCTAATTTAACTAGAGGGCGCGGCGGGTGAGAGTTAAATTCAAATTACGCAAAGCTCCCAGCGTGCTTAAGGGAAAATTCCAACAATGTTTGTTAGTGGGTACCCACCCTTGTTTTGACCTCAAATTATAAGGGTCACTGGCTTGTTTCTTGTAGAGAGAGTTGTATATTACGGTTATACTATAGGTAACCAGGTGTACGGTTGTTAAGGAAAGTCTGAAACGAACAATTTAAGTAAGATCTACAAAATTCCTTTCAATAAAAAACATCTCGCCCATTTAAAAGACCATGACTAAGTATGCGTATGATTGCTTGAAAATGCAAAAATATTCTTCGGAGATAGTGCAGCTTCCTATTAGTAAAAAAATCGATTCGGACCAGTAACTCCGCCGAACCGCGTTCAAACATACAAACAAGCTCATTAGCTTTATTATTAGTATAGATAGAAGTATAGTTATAGATTACATGACTGCTATTCTGGGAGGGGGAACCAGTTCAAAATGTATCGACAGTTTACTAGATAAAATTATGAGGTAACGGTGTACACAATCATAAGCTGATATCACTACCACTGCTAAAATTTACTCAACTATGTGGCGCTGTAACTCAATGCTGCAATTTTGCTATGACACTGGTGGTAGGAACCGCAATCGCGACAAACACAATGCCTAAAAGTTTGTTGGACATATTCTTTAACAATTTATTTACACAAATAGGGTGACAAGGAAACTTGACCCATTTCTTGAAAGGGATTAAACTAGAGGTCATTAGCAGCAAATTAAGTCCAGTCAACTAGGGGTAAAAACTGAATGGTTACCGAGCTGTGACGGTTTTTCGATTCTTTAGTTTCTGACGAGTTACTTTTGGTAACTCGTCGGTAATTAAAAGTTTCAATTAATTATAAAAATACTACTCCACTCTAAACATTTAATTGATACTCTTCTGAAAACTGATAAAATTAAATCTCAGAAATAAAAGGAAACTTTTTTTTGTGTCTATTGATCGTTGAATGCTGTCCCAGATTACTTTTGGAAAAACCTGGGATTGAAGATATCAAAATTGCTTCTATGTGGAGTTTTTTTTGGTGTATTAAAATTTAATAGTGATTAAGTTCAGGCAATCCAGGATACCATTCAGAAAGATGTAGCCCAGAAACTGTCGGCGCTCCTGAATACTGATAACTGATGACTGATAAAATATATTCATCGGGAATAACTACCTAAACAAAAACTTATAACAAGTAATTCCGCTAATACAACTAGGAACTTAATTGAATCGTTCTTGAAGAATAATATCATATTTCACATGATATTGTAGGTGAGCATCCACAGGGCTGTAATAAATGAAACCATTAAAATTTTAAACAGTTACTAAGGCCAACCAAATGTGGGGTAGTGTTGGCCTTAATTATCTTAAGACCTAGTAAAACGAGAAGTAGTGCCATAGTACTTCGGCGGATAATCAATACTGGCCTTTTCTCAAAGGGTTTAAATGGGACTTTATTTTTAGCAATTTTAGCATGTCTCCTTTGTTTGGCCATCGATTCACACTGGAAGGAGTTATGCCAAAGCCGAAGATGCAGCATGATTATCCAAAAATCCTTACTTTAACAGGATACATGACAGAAAACCAACGTCGGGAGTAAGTAATCTTTTGCAGCATAACAACGTGTCTGAATATACCTGTGTCAATAAATTATGAGCATGATGGAAAAAATAATAATTCCTGCGTACTCTTCGCAATTGTATTCCTATTCTAGAAAACTGAGGCATAAAAACTTTCGCCGAAACGCCAGCTTGTGAGTTTTGCTTTACCTACTTGTAATCTTCGATGAGTCTAGATGTCACGACGACTTCGTTGAATTATCGAACAGGTGCTTCCAGCTAGTACTTGGCAGAGTTAGAAATAGCTCCATGCGCTAGTTTGTAGTACGTACTATAATACTTATAATTGCATTATCTGAGCCTAAATACATCTAAATAGGTATTTATTTAAAACAAACTTATAAATCAGGAAAACTGACTACATTTTATATAATAAAGCTAGAAGATATATTTAAACAAAACGAAAGGGTGAAGGTGGCGCCGTATATCATGGAAAGCTATTAATCGCAGTTTAAGTGTTCTAGAACCTTCGGCGTTAACCCAAAGTATAGTAAAAATGTTGAATTACCGACGCCATGCCGTTCGGACGTCTGTATAGTTTGTAAAAGCAATCTATCTATTAGTCTTTCGATAGACTACACGATTTATTTTGAAACTATATGAGATTTTAGGACAGTTTAGTCAGTTTTTGCGAGCGTTTGAAGACTGTTTGTTGGTTATTAAGAACGCAGTTTTATCAGAATTCCAAAGGGATTTAAAGTTTCATCGGGATAAAAAATATTGTATATGTTAATCTGTTCATATGCCAAGTTTCATATAAAACTTTGCGAACATACAAACTTCGCATACAAGTTTAACATTCATAGGATTTCTAGCATCGATTTCAGTCGATAAGAGCGATGCCTCACGGGCGTTTCCGGTGCGTCGCAGCGAGGCCTGAGTGCTTAGAGCGGTGACGAGTGACGACGCAGCGAAGAAGCTCTAAGTGGTAAGTTATAAGTACTAACGGACGCTAGGTCCCGCCCCGGCTTTGAACTGGTGCAATTTATTTATACATACCTTTCTTGTTTATCGTTCTTTCTATTAGTGAAAATCGTATCAAAATTGGTTGACTGGTTTAGAAAGAAGATGAAGAAACAAACAGAGACAGAGTGACATTATTTTATACGATTTAGAGATATTTCTACCGCCGCTAATGAAATGATTGATTTATATCTGTAGACATTCCTTTCTATAGCAATTCATAAACAAAGATCCATATACTTTTTTTTAATCAATGTTTGTTTTGTCATGTTCGTTCGCTCGTTCAGATTAGTTTCATTAACTAGTACCATAGAATAAATTGTGCTAGTACCTACCAATAAAGGTTAATTTTCTATGACATTCTTAATAGTAGTTTATGAAACTGTTCAAACTGTTAAATAATTATCATCTTTGGGTATATTTGTTGATAATATAATAATTATCTTCTTGATTTTTTTTGTACGAATATAAGTGAGTAAAACATCTCAATGCTGGTGTCCTATAGACTTTCGTATGCAAATACGATTTCAACTAACTCTTGCAACTGATATTTGCATAATCGCCAGATGAAATGTAAATATTCTGTCTCCGTTCATCCTTACTTTTTCTGAGCAAAGGAACATTGTATGCTATATTTGTGTGGACTTAGTAGAGTTTATGTCAACTATGAGAAAATGTGGGAAAATATTATTTCGTAGACGAATTTTGTTGTATTGATAGAATACTATTCAAATTGGAGCATGCTTATGTTCGACTAGCTTCCGCCCCCCGGTTTCACCCGCATTCCCGAGGGATCTTATGTTTTCCGGGATAAAAGTATCCTATGTGTTAATTCGGGTTATAAACTATCTGTGTTCCAAATTTCATCCAAATCCGTTCAGTAGTTTTTGCGTATGTACCTAATCACAAATTTTCGCATTTATAATAAATATAGTTAAAAATATTATTATTTTGATATACCTACTTATTTGCAGTTGATGGATACTTAGCACAGAGTTTATAATATACCTACGTATGTACAAATGGATACATTTTAAATCAAATGTACCCACCTAATTAATAGGTAGGAAAAAAAATATTATTAAACATTAGAATATAATAGCTTACAAATACTTTTGATCTATGTTCTTGCCGTAATTTCTAAAAAACACTTTTAATTCCATCCTTGCAATATTACGTAGGTCGCGTACCGGTAGATCTTTTATTTCGCTCTAGCATGTATAATTTTATGCGTTCCTTTCACACAGGCGCCCGGTCCGCTCCGCTCGTTCGTTTCACCTCGCGCGCCACCCCTCCCCCTTCTAGCGCCGCCGTGTAGACGAACCGCGCCGCCCGCCAGTCTCCGCTCAAACGTGCGAGGTGAAAGACATTTAATCTGACGTAATTTTATCGCTTGTGTCACACGCGCACCGGCTTGTCAACAATATGGCCGCTGTATCCAGTCCTTCACGCAGCCACCGCGGTAAACAAAATTTGCTTAAAGACACTAATATAAACGCTGTAAGTCTAAAGAAAGAGTATTTTAAACAATTATCAGATTGGGTGCAACTTCATGATAATTTTGAATTGAGATTGTATCAAGATAGGATAGATAATCTTATGAGAGAAGTAAAACAAGTGAAGAAGCTAAAACAAGATGGAGTCACCCTTGAACCTGATCAGCGGTTAATGGACGATATATACTTTATAATTACATACAAGTCAGAAGATGTTTTAATGAAGAAAAACATGGTAAATAATATTGTTTCATCAACAACACGTATATTGACTCGAGATAACTGTTTTGAAATATTCCTTAAAGAGCACAAACGAATAGGATACAATAGAAATACTTCGAGTCTGCAACAAATTTTAATCGAAAAATACATATATCCAAAGATCTGCTTGGAAATTTATATAAAAAGCTTCAATATGTGTTGTTTACTTGATGATAAAGAACTGTCGGATCTAGTATTCAATAAAATTGGGCAATTACGTGTCATCAACAATATATCTGACAACCACACACAAATGTTTCACTACCTACTAATTTATGTAGATAAACTAACCAATTTTACAATTTTAAGGCCTATAATGATCAACACGGAAGAAGAGGTTAGTGTTGAACTATTTAAAATATTCTTAGAGTTTGGTCCTCCAGAAACATTACATATCTATGAAGCTGAGAAATACAATTTTTATGCAGATGTATTCAAACGCATAAAAATTCTTATGCCAGTATTTGATATTAAATGGAGAATTGATACGTCAAATTTTAATAATGTTACCATTCCTATAATGAATGAACTCGATAACTGGATGATGGAAACAGGTAGTAGCAATTGGGAAATCGGTTGTTACTTAGTACAATGGAAGCTTAATAGCACAAAACCTATAAAATCATTTGTAGACAAAGATACAGGCAAGGTATCAAACAAACACCCATACGACATAGTTTTTGCACAATCATTAAATCCTTTTGTAAAGTCAGTTACGAAGAAGCCAACGATAATTTCTCAGCCAGCAACATCTTCGAAAGCACATACAAGTGAACAAGCGATATCTTCAATAGAACATACAAGTGAATCAGAGCTGCCTGATATTGATGAAATGGGATCAATGGAAATAATGAGTGAAGATAGCGATAGTCAGTGACTCAGGAAGGAGAACTTGATGAACTTAATAGTGGAAGTACAGAAAACCTACATTAATGCTTGTATGAAGCTCCAGATAATGCCTCGTTGGAGAGTTCACATCATCAAAGAGACAAGTTGAACAAAAATATGCTTGAAGTAATCATTCAGCAAAAGAACTTTGAATTTGATTGATATTTTGTGATAAGTATTAGAAATAATGTTTTGTACTCGATCACTTAAAAATACGCATGTTATGACTATAATTTTTTTTAAAGATTTTTTGGTTAAAATATGTTCAATTTTTTGTTCTCATTTTAATAAATAAACTAGATTTTTGTACTTTGTGGCTTTTTCCTTATAGGTACCTACTCACTTTTTTTCCTAACTAATATTGTAAAAAAATACTTTTTTTTTCAATATGTTTGGAATAAACCTTTTAGAGTATTTCCTGAAACACACGCTAGGTGTTTGGAGCAGATTGCCAACTTGAGAGTGGTACCCAGTCGTGCGAGTACTACCACCGTTTTAGTTACCTCACAATCTAAGACCTACAATATTCTCATTCCTGCGGTATTCGACATCAATAACACAGAGTTATAATCCTTTCATTTAGTAATAATTACTTTTTATTAATTGACTAAAACATTTTCGCTTATAGCAAACTACACAAACAAATAAATAATTTAATAAGTCGGTATAGTATGACACAACTTAGATGAAGCATCGGCAAAATTGAAAAGAGTGCGCTTAGAACATTATTCGTGCGTTAAAAAATGATCGGCGAAAATGATTGTTGAATGACACGATAATGAATGAAATTATTAGTTGTGTAAATCGAAAGTGAAGTGTACGAAAACGATTTACCGATGCTATATCTAAGTTGTGTCTTACTGTACCTAATACATTGTCAGAGAGAAAAATTATTGACTATTCGCCTGATGCAGCAATTTAGCAATATTTTACCACGTCTAAACAGCCATACTTAATATTTTAAAAGGGGAAAGTACCTAACTCTGTTACCTACTTTTTTACGCCTATATAACTTGCATTTAACACTCAGATAGATGATACGGAAAAAGACATAGGGTACTTTTTATCCCGGGAACGTGAGTGATACTACAAGGAACTAAGGTTAATCCCGGGAACGTGGGTGAAACAGCTAGTTAATAAAATTACTGTGTACGTTTAGCGATAAGCAAGTTATATGGATCATTTCTATTAATATCGTTTATTTCATGAGTCGGCTTTCGCAGTGCATTCGTAAATTACAGGGGTTTACAGAACACAGAGTTTATTTTTAAAAGGCAAGTACCGCAATTGATTCACAGTGATTAATATTATTGATTCCTTTTCACAGGTATAAAAATTAAATAAAATTAATACACAATAATTATACTTTTAATGTTAAATGATGGGGGAATTAGGAGACTTAAGGAAAATTGATAATTTGAATTTTCGATAAATTTTCTGCTATTACAAAAAATTACAATTAATTGAGCGATATTCGCGCGACTCAATCTTATTTGGATGAATTGACATCATCAAAGTAAAAATAATTGCTATTAACAATTGACTTTTTCTGTCTGTAGATACGGATTGCTGAATTCATTCATTTTTATGTTAACAAGCAGAGTTATGAATGAGCATTGAAGTATACTTTATAATATAGGTCAAGGGTTCCCAATCTTTTTCAGCCCGCGGCGCAGTTACAAATTTAGTATTTTGTCACGGCACCCTACCTATTTGAAAAAGATAAAGTAGAAAGAATTAGGTACCAACAATAATAGTAGTTAGGTTAGGTAGATAGGAAGAAAAATAAAAATATCTACAATATGAAATTGAGTTTTTTTTCATTTTAAAAGAATTGAAACGTAAAACAACAAGAAGCCTTTCGGATAATGTTAGAGGATCGACTCAGGCGCACCTTCTTACTTTCTACACCAGGGCGCCGCGGCGTACACTTTGGGAACCCCTGATATAGGTCATGAAAAACATATTGTAAGATTGAAAACAATATAATAATATTCGCATATAAATTTAAAAAACGGTTCACAATTATATGTACTGTTACCTATCACTGTTACCAGTTACATTACAATATCTCTTTACAGTAGATATAGGTATTATAGAGTATTTGGCCTAATTACCCAACCAAATTATCAGGTCATTGATAACTAAACAAAATAAAACAAATGTAAGAACATTTGTCTTATCAAATGCAATATTTCATATGGAAATTGTGAAGAGCACACACCAGTTTCTTGCGATACCATTATCTTGGTTGTACGTAAAACTTTTTGTCTGAAACTTTGAAAATGTTATTTATTGTTAAAAGTTTATCGGTTGTAGGTAATACTTTTTTCTAAAAATTTAAAAGCACTTCCTATTGTGTATTTTTTGCTTCTACAGGTTGATTTTTTAGGGTTACCCGAATTATCCGAAATTTCAGGAGTATCAGTGAAATCACCTGTATATTGATAATTTATTTAAATTAGATATTAATATTGGTCTGCAAAAATTAATATTAAAAAAAAACAAACAAGAAATGTTTTAAATTACCTATGGCAAACGTGTAATTTGGTACTTCTAAAATGAGCAACGTTTTCAAATGATAGTTTCAGTTTTGTAAATCGACGAAGTGGAACGTGAATTAATGATACCTACCATTCAGATCCGTAAATAGGTTTTCAACGGAAAATATTCCAAAGGTCCCAAAATACTATTTAGCGTATGTAAACTGAGGTACAGGACTTCATTTTTAACTGTAAACAGGCTTGTGTTTGACCTTTATCTCACCATGGCATGGTAAGATTCAAGTGGTCGAAGATGGTAAGCACATAAATCCTACAAGCTCTCAGAGCATTTTACATGAGGCGGGTACTACTAACGTGCTATAGTTTCCTCACGATGTTTTCCTTCACCGAAAGCTCAAGTTCACCTTCGACCTTCGCCGCAGCATTCGATGTTAATACCATCGAGCCATCATCTCAAGTTAGTTAATATTAAACATGAACATACATTTAACATAATAATTATGCTGTCTTGACAATGTACAAAAATGGGGCGAGTCTCCATCCAAATGAAATGAATATTCATGACAAAGATATCGGCAATTTTATGAATTCATATCGTAGCGTTTTTTTCTTGTATTACTTTTTCATTCGCTAAATTCATAACCTTCAAATTAGAATCATAAAATAATGTTGGGATAACGTATCACTGATTTCATTTTACGTAGTTTTTTTTAAATCTTTGTATTATTTGTATTATTATACTTAGTATGATTTATTAATGTATGATTATTTATGCAAGCAAAATGTCGACAGTTTTTTCTATTTGCCAAAACTCAAAACACAAGTAATTAGTTAATTATCTGTGTGTTGCATTGGCCCCAATTCTGTAAACAATTATAATCTCTCTATATCTCCTTTCAACAACAAACTACGAAAGGGATACAATAAATTGTAGTCCTGTCCAATTTCTTCTTTCATCTTGAATTAAATTGCCACCTTTATTGGTCACGCACGACTATTTACTATATGGACTAATTAGACAACATTACAAATGTTTTTTTTTTCAATAACTTTTATAAAATAGGTGTCGTGACTAATATTAGTTAGTTTGTAAACACCAGAATTGTAATCATCATTGTAATCTTAGGGTACGGTCCCAATCAAGATATATATTTCTCGACAGCAGCGGCACCTACCGGGTCCAATTGTATTTTCAATCCAAAAAACCCATTGAAATATATACACAATCATCCATATCGGTCCAGCCGTTTAGGAGGAAAACAAACACACGCACAGAATAATTATATATATTAAGTTACTGCGCTATATTCAAGCTTGCCAATATGGCACATGTCTCTCATATTCGATTCGAGTGATATTAAAAGAGTAACGTTGCAGTGCAAGCGTGGAAAATATTCTTCCTTATCACAATTCGAGACACGTACGTCGAGAATGTCAACCGAACAAGTGACGTGGGAATTTCATTTATACTCACAATCGAACATCTGTGACTCTCGTCGAAACAAGAGTTTTGCGCATTTTACAGAAAATTGAGTTTTAAAATTGACGACGTCCGCTGAGCTGTGGCGTTTTCTGTGTGATCTTTTGTGAGCGTTCGACCTTAATCTCACCGTGGTCAGTAATGATGTGAACGATGGCAGTAAGCATACAAAGCCTGGAAGGGAACTATGAAGCTCTCAAATGTGTATAGGAAAACGAATAATAATGTCATTTAGGTAAAAGTATAGAAACGAATACCTATTCGTATTGTCGATTCTTGTACTTATGCAAACATCGGCATTATCAAATATTATAGAACTATACATAGTTTTAATTAAGATTTGAATAGTATCTACCCACTTATGGAGTACTTCCTTACACAGTTTTCCTTATTATTAAGTGCTAGATAATGCATTATCTCAGTGAATTGGATGTGAGGTGAATTTCATAAATGCCGACATAACAGGTATATAACTTGAATAATTAACTTTGTTTATTTTTCACATTTTTCTTACAACTTTTACCAAACAAACGGCTTATATTCTGAAATATCTTAAAGATAATAAAAACGAGTACAAGCTTGACTGCAAGAAGAGCTAATAATAAAGGTGCTAGCACATCAAGCATGTAGTAATCTGACCAGGAGATGTTTGCAGCGGGCGAGCGCAGATGTTTGGCGCCACCGTGTCGAAGAACGTGCTCGGTCCACCACATCGCTCGATCCATTGGTGTGTCTGGCTGGTCACGCGTCACTGATCTCAAGCTTTTGATGTTTTCTTTGTAACTAAAAAAAATAGGTAAGTAAGTCAATTTGATTGTCAGTATGGAATATGATAACTGAGGGATGACTTTTAGTATCAGATGGTATCGGAGTCCACCTAAGTAAGGCCTGGTAGGACCAAAATTTAACTTTTGATGATAATTTCCTTTTTATAAAGATATACTAAGCTAAAAAAAATAGCAATTTCCCGCGGATCCACACACGTTTCCTGGGATGAAAAGTAGCCTATAGCACTCGGGGATGATGTAGCTTCCTATTATTGAAAGAATTTTTAGAATGGGACCAGCTGGACTATTGCGTATCTTTTGGTGGTAATCGTAATGAACAACACTAATGATTGCATCCAATGACGTGTTACGACGATGACCATTTTGTGGGCGTGGTGAGCCCTCATTGGATGATTTTCAATAATGATGTTCATTAGGATTACCACCAAAGATACGCGGTAGAGCCCCTGGTATTACGAATCGATGGTAGAGTCATTTGTAACTTCCAACGTCCTTAAGTGCCTTATCAGGGCCTAAACTGAATAAATGATTTTTGGGTTTGAGGTTCTCTTTATAATATTAGTATAGATTTAATGGTGATAAACATGAATAATTATGACAGCAAACTACAAAAATAATCTAGTCCATATTATGGATAGTCTAAATAATATACTATGTACAAACTATACTATGATTAAACAATTGACGTCTAGTAGTAACTGTCAAGATGAAAGTCAGCGCCATGTTTCATTATTATTAAAGCTTACCTGCTATTACCAATAACAGTGTTAACGGCATCAATTAAATCATCGGCTTGCATAGTAAGAACGTCCACTTCAACTCCAATACCAAATTGCACGTACTTATTAGCATTGAACCACTGGTCACCAAGAATTGGAATACCAACTAATGGTACAGCTGCATCTATTGCTTCATCAGTCGATTGGAGACCACATTGAGTGACAAAAACTTTGATGTTTGGATGCACTGAAAATATAGAAGTTATTGAAATATATTAATAATCTACTTAGTTTGTAGAATCTATATAGCTTAAAATAAATCAGCCCACATAGTTTTTGATTAAAAAAAAATATGTCAGTAGTACTGGACTGTTTTTATTAACTAGTGAAACGGAGATATCTATCCAAAACGGGTCAGTTAGTCAAGAGTCGACAGTAGGGTTGCCAGATGTCCGGTACTTAAGCGTACAATCCGGTATTTTGGAGGCCTGTCCGGTAAAATATAAATGGGCATACCGGACAGAACTATGTCCGGTATTTTGAGGAAAATCGGTACTACTGGTAGTCGAGAGTCGTAGAAAAGGTTGGTCAGCAATTTGAATTTTTAACGAATATTTCATGCGTCAACTCAAGTTTATGGCTGTAGATTTATCTATGTTATTCATTATGCATTCAAAATATTATCGAACTTTAGTCTTTCTCAAAATGTAATTTTAATAGTTTCAAAAGCATAATGAATACATAGAATAATCAATTTGCATGTGTCTCGGGTATTAATCACTAAATTTCTTTCAATAGGAAGGTCAACGCAAAATATATCCGTTGTAAATTCAAAATGCGGCATCCCCTATAAGTGAGATAGGGCATAGTGTATACTTACGCTCAAAGAGCCGCTTTAGTGTAGAAGTACCTTATAAAATATTGCAGTTACTGCGCGTGAGTAAGGTAAGACCATAGAGAAAACACATGCAGCCACAGCTCAACGGGGTGGTGAGAAGACCCTTACCACTTACAGTTATCTATGGCCCAGGTGTTGCAAGCGTATTTAAACTACGATAACCGCTTACCTCCAGGCGGGCCGTATGCCTGTTTGCTGACTTCGAAGGTACTCACATAACAAATCTCTCTGAGGAAACCATTTTTGCATTTTAACATTTTTGGGAATCCCTTGCAAATTATCACCATCAAATTTCCAGAGTATATCGTAAGGTAGACCTTCAAAAGCTTCTATAAAAGATTTGAGCAGATCATCGTCCATGTGTGAAGGTCTTACATTAGTACCTAAGCTAACGTATACGACTCCTCTTTTAGAATTATCCAAGTATGTTTTCAGTGGCTGAAAATAATGTTAAGACGTTTATATATTTTTTTCATTTTTAGTCATCGACTATATAAAATCTCTGAGCAAAAGGCCTGTCAAATAAATATGAATTGCGCGAAATTATTTTGTTAGAATGCAAAGTCGGAGCACAATAAACATTGTCAATCAAAGTCAAAATGAGATATTACAATAACTTTACCTCAGGAATATCTTTTGCAGGTTGCAAGTGCAATGATCCCAAAAATACGACACTTGGAGGTACAGGACGATTGTCACCAAACATCGCATGCGAGTTCAAAAATAACATTGCAATATTTTGTTCCAATTCTTGTATAGACGGTGCATTAGGACCGAAATGCTGTTTTATGAGTTTAGTTTCTAATTCTTCTATTTGCTTGAAATTATCCATTAGCTTGTATTCACGGTACAATTCCAAAAATTGGTCCCAGTAATTTAGGTTTCTGAATTTGTTCCTCAAGAAATGTGGATATAACATTGGATGAAATCCAACTCCACCCATTATATGGTAGTCCTCCGGAATGCCATATAGAGATGAGAAAGTTATGACAGGTGCTTTGAAGAAGTGAGACACGATCAAATGGTATTTCAAAAATGATTCGACAACGATCAGGTCGAAGTGCTGGGTTTTGTCTTCCAAAAGCTGCTTCACTTGTGGATGAGAAATTTGCTGTGATACTATGTACACCATTCCTTCGTAAAGTTGAAAAGAACTCATAGCATGAACATCAATAACGACACCTCTTTTAAATTCCTGTTTACCCATCTGTTGAAATATTTTTAAAGTTTCATATGTAAAGGAAACGTCGATTTGTGTTACATTGACGTGGTTTTCCTCTGGATCAGCAGGATTGGGAGTAATGACAACCACTTCATGTCCTCTTTTCGCCAGTTCTTGAGTATAAGCTCTGAACACAAATTGGTGGCTTATAGATGGAGTTGGAAAAACTCCTAGTATTCTCGCTGAGTCAACATTTGCGACAATAAATAAAGTTATCGAAAAAAGAAACTGATAAATCAAGGAGCACGACATTATGCTCTGGTATTTAGATCCCATTTGGAATTCCGTATTAACGAATACGTTGATAACTTTGATAAGAGATAACGAATAAAAGATATTAGTAACGATTCGAATAAAAACTGATTTCTGTTACGAGTTACAAGTCAAGCTATAATTCTTACAGTCTTTAAGACACATCATGTATAAACTGATGATAATGGTGTGGTTTATTGCAAAAGGAGTACTGGACGGGATTCTTCAAATGGGGTATGAAAAGTTTTTTGCAGCGTCGAGAGATACTCCTAAGACAATAAATAACGTAGCTATCAATAAAGAAAAAGATGATCAAAATTTAACCTATGAAGGTATAGAGGATCGTGGGTAAAACCGCGGGAAGAAAGATAGAAAAATTAATATCCGATTAGCACTTATTGAGATAAGCGCATTCAACAAACAGACGCGGCAAGCTAACACGCATTTATGAGATGGTGATTAATAAACTTGTGGCAAATATGTATGTATGGTTGATAATATTACAATCTGATTAATAAATACTTAGGTAAACTGGAACAGGTGTGATGTGTCTTGTAATAAATGATTACCTACTTTTATAATATTTAGATACTCTTATCTGACTGTAGTAATTAGGTAATCTGTGAATGACTAATTTTGGAGTCGGTTTTTAGTACATAAATAACCATTCTGTACTCACATATTATATTAATATTAACAAGACTAATATAATCACCAAGCTCTGTGTATAATAGCTGTTTTCATGATCTTTTCATGACATACTGGATTTGCACAAATATCACAATTGAAACATTTTTAACCAACTTCAATATAAATAACTTATAACAAAAAATAGAACCGCCTTCAATAAATAACTTTTATCTACTCTCATATTGTAATGTGCTTATTATGAAATCAAAAACAGTACTTTAATGACCCACTTTATGCACACTTTATGTAACGGTGAGGCGATTATTCAATGAACGGAGTAACACCGTTAGGCTGCTTTTCCACAAGAGATGTGATATGCAGCTATGATCCGGTATGTGAAAGCTAAGCTACGAAACTATGTGACCGTTTCCACTGATGCTAAGCTATGTAGCGGATCGAGTAAGATGTGCTACGGAGATGCGCCGCCATGTATATTTCTAGTAAAAACGTGTGCCTGATTAGTAGTACAGTTTTGTTCCCAAGATAATGCTATAAAATAACTTTTTTTCTATTAAAGTACACTTTGGACCTATCAATAGTATAATCAATCAGTATCAATTAAATTTTAGATGCATATTTACTTTGTCTCTGTGGTTACATGTAATAGTGACGAATTTTTGACTTGAACTTTAGAGGTAAGAATTTTTGGGAGTTGGCAACACGGATTTGATTAGGTATATGATTATTGTGTTTGTTTATTTTATTGTTTTTGCCTACATATATCATTTTGACCAAAAATGTCACTTGTTTTTTTTTGGTAAAGTTGGTGGCAAAATACTGTCGATTTTTGTAAAATTACATTTATATGAGTTTCGATAAAGTACTGTATGATACTGCACAAAAGTAATTAGGTATTAAAAACTCGTGTGATACTATTAAGAACCTCGCCTACGACTCGGTACTTAAACTCACACTCGTATTTAATAACCCCTATTATGCAACAGTATCATAAACTACTATAAACGTTATTTTATTTATGGATAAAATAACGTTAAAAGTTTAGCTGTGCATGCTCTAAAAATATACTGATAAAAATGTCAAAATTTGAATCAAAACCTCAACAAATAGTTAGTAGACATAGAGTACAACCATGACCATTTCTGCTCAATATAAAACATAAAATCCCTCAGGAACGTGGGTGAAACCGAGGGACGGAATCTAGTACAAAAAGTTAGATTTTGTAATCCTAATCGTGTCCTAAACTTGTACGGGTAATACTTCTCTAATGTTTTATGCATTTTTATTTTACTTTCAAACTGTCTAAAATCAATTTACCTTCTAACTTACGAATTCTCGGTCAGGACTTGCTAGAGGGAATATTGAATGAAGTAAAGTTTCACGAACTTCCGTATTCATATCAAAGAAGTCGGAAGAGGAATTAATTACAAACCCTCCACACCCGATTCTAGCTTTAAATTATATGATAAAAAGTATATTTTGTCGCCAAGCACCTACCGGTGTGTTCCGGCAATCGCACTTGAGAGCCAGTTGCCTTCTCGGCATTGTAACAGGTCAGCAACAGATTGGCAATACCTCTGGTATTGCAAATGGCGATAGGCGACGGTAACCACTTACCATCAGGTGGGCCGTATGCTCGCTTGCTGCCTTAGTAGTATAAAAAAAAGTCTTCGTGTTAGACTAGCTGTTTCACATGGTTTCACCCGCGTTCCTGGTATAAAAACTAGCCTAAAGTACTCGGGGTTATTGTAGCTTCCGATTAGTGAAATCATTTGTAAACTTGGACCAGTAACGCCATAGATTGTCACCATCTGAACTTACAAACTATACTACTTTTTATCAGCTTTTACTAAACAGTTAAATTAAACAGGCCGTTCCAGTAGGCACATTTAGGGCGAATTAGACTCGCTTCTCAGTGTTCAATTCATGTGAATTTTGGTACACATGACATTTCATTAATATGGTGGAGCTGAATAAAAATCTTGTTCTTAAAATTAATAAAATATTAGATTAAAATAAAAACAATAAAAAAAGCCTGTGATTGTCACGGCAATAAAAAGCCGAATAAATCCTATAATTTAATATATTTCCATGTAAATATATCACCTACTTACCTGAATTGCAGGTCAAATGCTTACTCGTATGATAAAAAGGGGTCCTTATTTAAAAAATTCAACCTATTCCGAAATAAAATCAACGCGCGATGATTACTCGGAGATAGCAAATTACGCAAAGGAAGATAGCAAATGAAGCGAAAATACGATTATTTTGCCCTGAGACTTGCGAAAATTTATACGAAATGTTCACTTTTATTTAACGACGAAGGGTGAGGACTGAGATACTCTGGATAGCAGGTTATGCTTAAGGCGACGATATCCGAGAAATGATAATTCTAGATTAAGTATTTTCGACATTCTTCGTTGCTAGAGATTATATTAAATAAATGGTAAACTAGAAAATATGAGACGAGGAATAGTTTTTTTTTAAACATGAATATTTTGAGTAATTTTCACATCTCTCTGGCTACTCTCCTCCACACAAAGCTAAAACGTAAATAGTAAATTCAAATGTATAATGTCTGATAGGTTCCATTAAATAGTACCTATTTGGGATGCGAGCCTAAATATTTTTATCAAATAAGCAAAAAAATATGATGGTATTATCATGATAGTTGAAAATAAAATTACGAAAAAAGTGTAATTGTGAAACATACGAATATTTTTATCAGCAATTAAAAAATATAACTAAGTCACGAAATTGAGTTGAATTATTTTTTGTTGTCTGGGTTGTCAACTCTAAAAACTTAATCTGCTCGGCTTAATTAAACTCGCTTTGCTTATGCCAATAAAAACATACTCTGCTCCAAAATGATGTAAATTAGCATATCTGTGATTCAGGTCGGCTTGCATTTGTTTATTTGTCGCATAATTTGCCACTTTCTTGTTTCACCGAATTTCATTACGCTGTTTATGATTTGCAAGACTCTGAATATTCACGCTGAATATTCAATGAGATAATCATCGTTATGGTCAACTTATACATTAGTGTATTTTCATCATAATGTTTATTAGTTCTTTGTGAAATTTGCATCTTTATGTATAATTTTCACACTCATTTATTATTATTTTTTGCAATAAAGAAAACTTAATAATAACCTGAATAATGTTTCACATTTTGTTTTTGGTACTGAGAGCCTTTTTTATTTCTGGCATCATTTACCTATGGATATAACTTCCTTTATTGTCGACCTAAAACTATTGGTAGTATAAATAACTACCTGTTCCATTTCAAAATAACACAACCTACTTGTGGCTCTTCGAAGTTAGTCTTCAATTGCTAATATAGAGTTATTCCAGGACAATAGAAAATATGGTGTAGGTTTCTTTGACCTGTCAACATTTCTTTCCCCAATTGTATCCTTAACTTAATTTGTCGATTCAGCAGTACGAGACAAAAATAAAATATTTGTCTGTTCTATTGGACGAACGGAATTCTTTTTTGAAATCCGTACCAATTTGTAAAAATGAACCCATAAGATGTAACTTCGGCGACTTAGTGACCTGTAATTTATTTTTGTGCCTTGTTTGTGTCTAAATATTTTTTTCTTCCTTTCTTTCTTGCTCGACGCTAACTTGTCAGGTTTTATTTTTTGACTAGCTGTTCCGCGTTCCCGGGATAAAAAGTAGCCTATAACCTTCGGGAATAATGTAGCTTCCTATTAGTGAAAGAATTTTTCAAATCGGTTCTGCAGTTTCGGAGCCTATTCAATGCAAACAAACAAACAAAAAATCAAATCAAATATTAGTATAGATATAAGTACCTAGGTGTCGCAAAGTGGTTTTAAAAAAAGTTAAGGATTTTTTGAACTTTAGATTTTCATAGAGGTATTGCTTATGGTAACCCGTATATCCTTGAATATACACAGATCCTATTGATGTAACAAATTCAAATGATTGTGTGTACGAAAACAAAAACGATAATATGTGTAATTTCTCTCCGTAATAGTTGAATGGGTTTGAAATTTGCCACACACCACATATTAGGTTGGACTAGTAAATACAAATCTTACCACATCACTAAGAGTGACAACTAATAATTACTTAAGGGGGAACGTTCGGTTGGAGCGCGAAATTCAAATTTTATCACGTTTTTAGCAAATTACAGCTCTGTTATAGGTCGTATGTTATCAAGATGTTATTTGCGAGAAGAACTAAGTATATTTATAGATAGATAGATAATTCTTTATTGTCACACCACATTAATATTTGTAAAGCAATACAAGAATTTAAATATATTATAGTGTTACTGATTAATAACAAAAGAAATCATCAATATATTCTTCCAAGGTATATTAGTAACATTTTCATGAAATAGTCGTATATGTCAGTCATATACCTTGGAGGAATATGTTGATGATTTCTTTTGTTATTAATCAGTAAATATACTTCCATTCTTCTCGCAAATAACATCTTGATAACATACGACCTATAACTGAGCTGCAATTTGCAAAAAACGTGTAAAAATTTGAATTTCGCGCTCCAACCGACCGTTTACCCTTAAGTAATCAGGATAAATAATCATGGACGTCCCATAACTAAAATTCCAGGGATTGCAATTCTAGTGATTAAAATTGTGCCTTAAGTCCACTTTGATGTCAATATCAGAAAACAATACATACTGGAAATAAAATAAAACTCACATTGAATCAGAGCTAAAATAAATAGTCTCGGGCAGTAAGTCTCTATAGAAAGCAGAAAATGACCACATCAGCACTAATACCGCTGGTCCAGGGTCGTTATAACTTCATACAGACCATCGGATAACTGTACAAAAGCTGAAATAGATTTAAGTAAATATTTGTCTAGTACTAGCACCTATAGAAATGTGGAAATATAACTTCACTGAACATTTGAGTTACCTACGGTCGTTTTCATATTTTGTTTTCGTTGGAAAGTTTAAACGAGGTGCTCTGTTAATTTGTTTTACACAGCAAATGCAGATTCATTTGAAATCAAATAAATTGGCCAAGTGCGAGTCGGACTCGCACACAAAGAATTGACTTGGCAATCGCACTAAGCAATCTAATTTAATATAATATGTATTACATGTGAGATACATTGTGTTTTCATGCGATGGCCAAGTCAATCTATTTATTTAAAACATAAAAGACATTACGTAATAACTTAGGACAGAAGGACCCTTAAGTAGGGACTAATTAAATATAACAACTTTTTACGGTAGAAGAACTAAGTTGCGAGACTGGGTGTTTTTACAAGTTATGTTTTGATGGCATCCCTTTTATGGGGACCAACCAAAAATCTGCCATTATGATTATATATGAAAACATTACTCTCCTGGGCCAGTCGAGTAAAAAATAACTCTAGCAGTAGCAGTTATTTCACGAAATCGTCATTGCGCTGGTGGTATCTCAATATAAGATAGTGGATCACAACAGTCGTGCATTCACTGAAGCCCGCTGTTGATTCCGGATTAAAGCGGCAGACATTACTCAGTGAGGTACTTCCCTGTAAATCGCAAGCAATTTATGTTTCGGACGAGAGATTCCTGTACATTCACAAATTCAGATTAAGGAATTTAGTATGCCTAAGAATCTGTTTGAAAACTTAAATATTACAATGAAATTGATGATATTACGTAAATGCCGCAAAAACGTGGGAGGTATCTTTGAAAATTATTTTTTTTTTTTCAATAAAGAATAAAAATGCGTTACAACGATTTTTACTTTCAAAAAGTCTCGTGACGAAGGAAAGAAAATATGAAACTGAAAGTGCCTGAAGATTTGTGAAATGGCGATGAAGTATAGAATTAAACAGTTTGTATAAAAAAACAAAGATATCCAGGATAATACAGAAAATCTGAAAAAAAATACTGCGATTTATGAATTTAAAAGGTCATTATTTTTAAAAACAACGCCCAAACCACAGATTTCGACGATAACACATTAAAACCACGATTTTCAACAACGATTATTCATTAAAACTTATGCGTGCTATTTCCGGACTTTCATTTTCAGTGAAACCGCAAAAATTCATTCCGTATCTTAATTCAATAAATTTTCAATTAATTACAATAATATGTTTCATAACATCAGCCGAAAGACGTCCACTGCTGGATAAAGGGGGGGAGGGGGAACATGGCCGGTGTAGCGCTACCCGCATCCAGCGATTTCCCGCGACCACAAGATCGTAGAACCACCTGAAGGGCTTGCCCACGCTGCGTCTTCCGGTTTGTGGTCGTCACTCGAGAACCTTTCTGCCTCAGAGGCCGTCGGTCATTCACCTGCGGATCTCATCATTTTTTATTCGATCACGCAGGGAAACTCCGAGCGTAGTACTCTTCATTAGTCATTGAGCATTATACCGAAGTCTTCTAAGGTCTCCGCCATGACTATATCAGAAGTTTGAAGACGTCTTCCAGACAAGGTCTAGCGTGAGTTATCCTTTAATCGATTTCCATAAATTTTGATAGAGGGTTGGCTTGGTAATAGGATGATTTTCACCCCGGGGACAATAATATCTAAATAATTTTATAAATATAAAAGTCTGTTTCTCTTTCACTCAACAATGAAGAGATCAACGTGATTTTTGGTATGGAGGTTATACACCGAAGAATAACATAGGATACCTTTTATCCCTGGAACGCGGGTAAAACTGCGAGGCGAAAACTGGTATCTAATATTTATAGTTATTATTCTAAACTTTGAGAGCCGCTGTTTTACATTATTAGGAAAATAGTCACGTACAACACGCGTATCCATTAGGTTGCGTAAAGGGACTTGTAAAAAACCTAAGGGTACTTTGGGGTAATCACTGCACAAGTTTGCTTCGTTTGCGGTCAATTGATATGATGCTTCAAAAGGCTTGTCAACAACATTTACAAGATTTTTTCAAAATTATTGTTAATCTATCTGTTTTATATTAAGTTTAACAATAAAAAAAAAAGTTTAGCAATTTCATCATGCCGAGTTTAATATAGGTACTTTTATAATGTTGCATATTATAAGGACACAAAGAGATTAGATCCTTGGTACATCTCTACACGTATTACAATTTTATAGGGTACTAGATGCCGCCCCGCGGTTTCATCCACGTTCCGAGGATCTTATGTTTTCCCGGGATAAAAAGTATCCTATGTGTTAATATAGTTTATAAACTATCTGTGTTCTAAATTTCATCCAAATCCGTTCAGTCGTTTTTGGGTGAAAGAGTAAGAAACATCCATCCATACAACAAACTTTTGCATAAATTTATAATATTAGTAAGATGCGCTCTAAGAAATATTTACTAATAAAAATAATACTTCATTTGCCCTCTTTTTTTTTTACTATGTATAGGCCTGTGTTTGGCCACAATTTCACCGTGGTCAGTGATGATGTGGCCGATGATGGTAAGCACACAAAGCTTAGAAAGGAACTGGCTCTCAAGTGCAGCTGTCGGAACACACCGAAAGGTGCTTGGCGACAGATTTTCAACTTGAGGGTGGTAGCCAGCCAGGCGGGCACAAAAAAGTACCCTACTAAGTGCTATGGTTTCCTCACGATGTTTTCCTTCACCGAAAGCTCAAGCTCATTGTAGGATTCGAACCCGGGACCTTCGTCTCGGCATCCGATGTTACTACCACCAAAGAATAAATCTACCACTGAGCTATCATCGCCTTAAATTCATTTCATTTTTCAAAGAGCAAGTAGTCTGCAGACTACCTTGGTGGCAGCATCTGGTCATGTTACCATAAATATTTTTGCAGGACCATCAAATTTACATACATGTTTATTTATTTATTAATTATGGCATTCCAACAACTAATTCACTTATCTAGGACATAATAAATTACACATTTCAAAAGTCTAGTGAACTTGTCACTTACAGGAACAGCCTACTTTATATAAACTTAAGTCAATGTTCAATTGAAGTCAATTGAATTCCGCAATTTGACATTGAAATCGATTTCTCTAAATTCATTCCAGAGGACACCCAAAGACAGACAGGCGTCCAATTTATAACGCGGAGGTAAAAATAATTTTATTCAAGTACATTTACAAAAGAAAGTCTAGACGTATCTAATTATATTGCCTTTAGGCAAAAATATTTGTCTATAACTTAGTGTTGTGCCATTTTTTGGTATTCGAATCAAAAATCGAAGAATCGAGTCAGAACTCGAGTTACTACCTCAGAACCAATACTCGAGAACCAAGTCCAATTCGCGAGTACTTCATTGGATTCGAGTACCTACTCTAATTATTTTAATTTTCAAAAACAGTGCAAAATAAAATAGAATTCTCTTTTATTAATTGGTCAAAATATAATAAATAATAATAAAATAAAAAAAATAAAACAAAACTTCACGCCTGTTGATAAAATGAGATACTAATTTATATTGATAATTTGGTGAAATTGAAAATAAACCTCTTATCTCCTATACTCTCTTCTCCTCTTATACTCTTCGTGGTTATTTTTTTTATTCTCTTATCCACAGATTTATAAACAATTGGCTCTTATCAGTTTTTTCATAAACCATAATACCTGAGTTTAACCAACTTTTACCAGCCGTACGTAGGTGTAACCGTACTTCGCCTTTTAGCCGTGACATACCTACCTAATTTCACTCTTAAATGTGTAAATATGATTTCTTTTCTAAGAATCTTTGCGATGAATATTTTTCTAAAAAAACACCACAGATTTATAAATATGGTAAGAGACAAGTTAGGATCGACCTTAACAACTAAGAACTTTGTAATAAGGTCATATTTTAACAAAGAACATTAAAGTATTATTTTTATAACACTCATTTTGGTAATTTAGTTTAAGAAGTCTTTTTAAAATCATGCAATTCATGTTTACCTAGTCTTTGCTAGTAAATTTACAAAATGGTTGCCTAGTTTTGGAACCGAATTATTTTTCTCTACTTTAGTTTTGTGTTTTACATGTGGCTCATATTAAAAAGTAAAAAGGCGGGTCTTAAGAAGCATTGTCAAGTTTCTCTGATTTATTTCACTTGGATTAAGAATCGCTGAACCGATGATCCGAAACCTAGCAGCTAAAAAATAGGTACTTTAGGATAATCTGAAAATATACAAAGGGCAAAATTGAACTCAGAAATAAATTTAGTACTTCTATTTCGACTAGCAATAGCTTTTATTTGACCGTGTTGTCGTGTTAGATTGAGTCCACCTAAGTAATCTGATAACATTGAAATCCTAGATTATTCACTTTTATAAATTCTTTGAATGAATTTCTGAATTAGAATTTACGTAATTATTTAACTAATAAAAAAAAATTTTAACATAAAATAAAGCTTTGTAGTGCATTTGAAGGTGGTTCTATTTTTTATTTTTTAGTTTCTTATTTTTATCACTGACCTAATTTATACATATTAGCGTTGTACCTTCCATCATCACATCAAAGAATACAACTAACGGTCTAAACGGTCCTATAATTCTCAGCAATATAAAATGATGACTAGTAGACGCAAATATCTGAAAAGCTTTAGAACGTAGGATATCAAAAACATTGTAAGTGCCTATAAATTTGAAGTGTACCCTCGAATTCTCCAGGATCTCATCATTAGATCCTGAATGTTCTAAATTACAAATAATCGATACCCACGAAAATAAAAAAAAACGTTATGACAAATTTTATCGATTTTTAACCCCCGACGAAAAAGAAGGATGTTACCTATTTAAAAGTTTGTAGTGCGTATCTGTATATCTATGTGTTCGTTTGTGGCCTCATTGTGTCTGAACCAATGGACCGATTTTGATTTTTTTTTTGTTTCAAAGGTGTTTTAATCGAGAGTGTTCAAGAAAACCGCTCAGCCGTTTGAAACTTATCACCAATTTACTAGTGAGATTCGGAAGTTTCTTTAATTTTAGTTATATACCTGTAAATTATCTAAGTGATTATATGAGTTTAGATAAAGTAATGAACTCATAATTACTGTGTGAAGAATTGTAGATAAAAGTTTTTGAGAATATACCTACTAGATATGAGGACTATAAAAAAACCTCTCATGCCATTTTATGATGGTAATGAAGCAAAAAAGTATTCGAAATACATTATAGCCTTTTAAATTGAAACATAAAAAACGCAAATGGTTCAGTAATACGATATGATCCTTAAGTACCTAATACTTTCCAAATTCAATTTTCATGGAAAAAACGGGACGGCAGAAAGCGTGAACAAATTTTATTATCACAGGTCAAAAAAAACACTTTGTCATAGGTTCAGCGACAGCAATTTTTTTTAAAGTAGGTACTTAGTACTTATTTTGCCTATTAGTTTCCAACCCGTAGTGTTATTTGTGTGAGATCTTATGCTTTCTCAGGATAAAAGTATTCTATTAATCATTATTATTATTTATGTGTATATATTAATGTACCTATATGAATTAAAAAATACACGTTAATGTTCCATGTGTTACATGTCAATGAGACTCTCGGGCCTTGGGGACCGGAGGCTCATCTTTTGTTCAAAGAGGTCTATCGACTCATTCAGGCCTCTCATGACAAGAAGGCTGGCACGTATTTTGCACAAAGAATAAGCTATTCAGCGTGGCAATGCGGCCAGCCTTCTTGGCACGCTTCCGCTTGGCAGCGACTTGGGACAATTTTTTTACTTATAAGTAGTTTAGTGTGTAGGTAAAAAGAGATTTTTTTATTTTTTTATGCACATAGTTAATGTTAATTTATTTAGGTTCGTCTCTATGTTATAATGTTTACATAGTATAAAATGAAGTAGCTTCCGCTGTCTATAACATTAATGTTACCAAAAATCAATAAATAAACATGCCATTCATCGACCTCCAGCTCAGCACTATGTTGGTTATTGTAGAAACGTACATATAACCAACGCTGATCTTCCATTGGGGCTGTTCAAAATCAAAACTCATTTGACAACACGTCAAAAGTTACAATTGACCCTAACACTGACGTCAACAAGAAACTCAGCAAGGCCTCTTTCATTTGCTAGTGTGATACCAAACGCCATGTAAACTAAACTATCATTAGTAAAGGTCGGTAGTCTGTCCATTATAATAAATCATGGTAACAGTAACCATTATTAAGGTCACGCTTGATTCGCATAAATCAACCGAGTGAACCCAATTTGTTGGGAGAATATTGTTCAGTTAATATTTCCGTTTTGACGTTTAATATTTTAGCCCAGGAACCTTACATCATTCGGGAATGTAGACGTGTTTTATCCGAAATATGAGTCCAAGTGAGAAGCGGAAGCGTTCTAAAAATTTGTACCAGTGTAATTTTTTCCAGGTTTGAACTATGAAATCTTACGAAGTGGGTTCGAATCCTACAATGAGCTTGAGCTTTCGGTGAAGGAAAACATCGTGAGGAAAGCATAGCGGGGCACATCGTTCGTAGAACCGACGGCCGCTGGGGCAGAAAGGTTCTCAAGTCGCGACCACGAACCGGAAGACGCAGCGTGGGTAGGCCCCCCACAAGGTGGACCAACGATCTTGTTAGGGTCGCGGGAAACCGCTGGATGCGGGTAGCGCAAGACCGGCCATCGTAGAGATCCTTGGGGGAGTCCTTTGTCCAGCAGTGGACGTCTTTCGGCTGATATGATGATGATGAAACTAAAATAAGTATACAATTTTTCTCGTCAGGTTGCTCTTCCCCTAGTTCTTTCCATACTTTCCTATCCCGAGCTGATCTTCTCCACTCCTTTGGTAAATTATCTTTCCATCTCTTTATTTGTCGTCCATTTTGCCGGTTTCCATTTCTGGGGTACCAGTCCATAACGTCCATTTTTCTATGTTTAACATATTTAACTATACAAAAACATTATTGTTCAACTGAAAAAAAAGCCGCCTGGCTACCACCCTCAAGTTGAAAATTTGTCGCCAAGCACCTACCGGTGTGTTCCGTCAATTGCATTTGAGAGCCAGTATGCCTTCTCGGTATTGTACCAGGTCAGCAACACATTTGCAATATCTCTGGTATTGCAAATGGCGATAGGCGACGGTAATCACTTATGGGCCGTATGCTTGCTTGCTACCTTAGTAGTATAAAAAAAAACCTACAAAATAAATCATTAAGAGCAACTATCCAAAAAAAATTACCTACTATAAACCAAAAATACTCGGAGCAGATCCAAAGTTACCTAGTTATAACTGGGTTAGTAACTAAAGTCGTTGCTTTGAACGCAATTCTTGCATCGATGGTTTTATCGCAGTTTGATGATCGAAAAAGTTGAAAATACTCCGTAGTTTGCGGAAATTTCCATTAATTTTCTGTTAGTGAGAATTGATTGGCTATAATTCGGAATATCTAAAAGCTTAGCTTTTATTTTTTATTTTGAGCAGACATATTGCCATTTGCAACTTTGCGTAGAGCACTCTTTTCTGTTCAAAGTATCTGACTGACATATCAACGCGTAACCCAAACTGCTAGTTACTACTAAGAAAGAATTTTTCGAAAATCCACACCAAAAAATAAAATAGGAGATTACGGGTGAAACCACGGGTAAACCTAGTATAAAATAAAGCCAGATAAGAGAAAGAATCTGCAAGTATGCAAACCAAAAGAGCCAAATATAACTGTAATCGTGTTAAAATTTATGAGTTACAGATAAAAACATGATTCCTCTAACTCGCGTCGACAGAGATTAATCTTTTCCACCCGTAAATTACGGAAATTTTTTAGGTGTTAGACTTACTTAACTTAAAATGTATAGGAATTCAAACTATTTTAGCACAAAAATTTAAAGCATTTTATTTTAACACAAAACAAACTTTTATGACGCGTTGCGTTTATTTCAATTTTATATGGCAGTAATTAGTTCCATGATTATTCCGCGAGAGGCGCTGTACCAATTCGTAGAGAGAAAAATGTCGTAAACGCAAACATGGCAGTAACGTAAATTCTTTACACTCGGGGTACTTTATCACAGATGTCACGACTACTAAATTACATTAGATCATTGATCTAATTTTTGAACTGGCATTTTATTCGATAGTATTTTAAGCTAGTTAAAGATGCCTTTACTCAATGTAGCTTCAACCTTAAATTATTTTGCTATAAAAAGACTTATTCTTTCCCTGTCTCAGACAAAAAGCGCACAATTTTCTCGCGCTTCCAATTCTCCTTATCCTTCGACCTTCAAATTACTTCTCATTGTGATAAATGAAGTTCTCTCAAGCTGATTGAAATTCACCGTTTTCAATTTATTACAATGTCAATTTCGTATCTCTGTTTTGTATCTGTGATTTTTTTTCATACAAAATCTGTTATTGCGTCAGACAATCTTACGCTCTTATAAATAGATTTTAGGTTATTTGCTTACCTGTTTAATTTTTCGATACACCAGACGTTTATTATGAACATAATACTTTAATTTTGGAAACTTTATAGGTTTTAAAATAATTATAGTTAGTTTATACCCACATAAGAACGTAGGTGTATATAGTTTAAAGATGTATTGTAAGAAGTTGTATATTTGTTTTAGGATTAGAACCTGTTGAAGGTTCTACAACAGTTGCTGACCATTTTGATTAGGTTTTCAGTTTTGAACGAAGTGGTCACCTTCACATTTTCACACATTTCAAATTTTATCACGGGCAAATTACTAAATCATCACAAGTAACTTTTTTCCATGATTGGAAAGTAAAAAAGAAATCATAGAAGATTGATTTCTAATTTCAACAAAACAAGATTGGTTATTTATTCCTAGAAGTTGCTACACAAAAAACGTAGGGTCTACAAATGTCAGGTAACAGCTGTAAGACAAAACTTGATTGACTTATAGCAGTGACACAATGCCGCTATTATGGCTAGCATATTTTTTTTTTAATATCTCTTGTAATAAAACGCTATCTGTAAATTAATTACGGTATTTTATGGGATGCCACTACTCATATTGATTATTGTGAAGTTTTTTTTTGAAGGACTAAAGTTGATAGCCTCTGATGGCTGCATCAACCTTACCGGACAAATCAGCGAGCGCGGAGGGGTTTCAACCGAATATTTAGGTAACCACGCCTGAGAGCACCGCCGAATGGGGTACGAACCTCGCCTCTGGGAGTTACCGGGGAGGGGGAATTGTCAATTATTGATAAGCACTTACAGCCTATAAAGTACTGCAGGTACCTACTTACATTAAAGAATTACTCCAACATATACAAGAATTGCTCGTTTAAAGGTAGGTATTAGATAGGTATTGGTAAAGGGTAACACACAATGATAAATTCTTCCAACTACTTTCCTCTGTAAAATGTAGTCCATGAATCCGGAACCTCGTAATATTATTGAAAAAACACAAATGCACCACCTGGTGCATTATGGAGATTCTAGTTATTAATATTTATAAATCAGTGGATTTCTTAAAGAAATTAATTTATTATTAATATAGATTGTTCATTTAAAAATCTGTGTGTCTCAAAGCTAAAGATATCTTAGGAAGGAAAACTGGCTCGTTATTTTCTAGTGGCGTCTCTTGCTTTAGAAGAATATCGAGACCAATCGACTTTTATGTGAATAGATTTTCCATCCATTTCATACTCACATTATTACGTTTACCATTGATTTAAGAAATGATGCATTATTTTAACACCTGCTTAAAATATCCTATCCTTCTTATATTAATTGTTACGATTGAATGATGAATTGATGCTAGTACATACTTATAAGTGTTTCTTTGAATACTTATACCTTGTTTATTTTTTTAGGGTCCCGTACTTCGGAAGGAAAAATCGGAACCTTTATAAGATTACTTGGTTGTCAGTCCGTCAAAACAAAAACTTCGAAACTTGATAATTTATAGTTATATCACATCAAATAAATATAGGCTTATTTTTGACCACAATTTCACAGTAGTCGTGATGTGAGAGTAAGTAACACACAAAGCTTAGAAAGACTTTTTAAGTGTAGCTGTAAAATAGCTACAAACCGATAGATGGCAACAGATTTTCGACGTGGGTACTTGTACAAAGCAATCTACCTAGCTATGGTTTACTTACAATAATTTTCTTAATCGAATGTTAAAGCTCATTGTATCTATGATTTGAATTCGGGACCTTCGACACGGTATTCGACGTCACTACCACTAAGCTATAATTGAAAATTTGTATAATCTTTAGGAGTATAATCACCCTGTCAAAATAGAATTAGTTATGTATGTTTTATAAATAAGTAAACCATGTAGGTAATTAATCCCCAATACAACTTAAAGCGGCTTACTTTCCTAATCATGTTCATGCAAGTGTCTCAGAAATGGGGTTGTCACATACACAAGAAAGCCATTACGTAGGCAACCATTATCACATTACTAATTCTAATTTCAGTCTAATATCTAACAAACATAAAATCAATTAAGTACTAATTAATTTTACTTTTTAAAGAAATCCTAAAACATTTTAGTAATCGATAAACCAAGTAAATTAATAGTGAAAATATGGTAGACATAGTCGCTAAGAAAATTAAGAGAAGTTCCAGCTCTATGTACTGAGTCCAGGATATGTTGGCAGCAGGCGCGCGAAGGTGCGAGGCGCCACCGTGTCGCAGCACGTGCTCGGTCCACCACATAGCGCGCTCTAACGCACTCTGTGGCTGATCGTACATCAGTGTCCGAAGTTTAACCACATTTTGCTGATACCTGCAATAATCATTTTGGTAATGATAATGTGACCAGTCGAAAACAATTTTTTCCCAATCCCAAAAAAAAATTACGGAACCCTTATAGGATCACTCGTGCGCCTGTCTGTCTGTCCGAAAATATTGGCCTGGATTGAGTTGAAAGTTGGTACACATATGTAAGTCGGTGACCCAAACATGGACGTGTTACGTAAATAAATGAATTTCAAACATGGGGGCTACTTTTAGGGGGTAAATTAGAAAATTAAAAAAAAAAGTTTTGCAGACAATATTGTGTAACATATCAAATGAAAGGGCTTGTTATGAGGACCTCAAAAATTTTTTTTAGAATTTTAAAATAAATAGTATTGAAGTTATTTAAGAAAATAGGCGAAAAATTGGCGAAAATTGACCATCTTCCCCCCCCTTATCTCAGAAACTACTGGGCCAAACATTTTGAAAAAAAAATCAGATAATAGTTCTTTACCTATAGATTACAGAAAAACCTATAACAAGTCTATCTAATACCTTTAAACCTGCAATTCATGGATATATGTATATAATCTGAATCTCGGAAACGGCTCCAACGATTTTCATGAAATTAGGTATGCGGGGTGTTTCGGGGGCGATAAATTGATCTAGCTACGTTTCATTTTTAGAAAACACGATTTCCAAAAAAAAAAAATTTTATAGTTACCATCAACAAATTTTGGGTCAGATTTAAAAATATTTATAGAACTTAGTTAAACATGTACGGAACCCTCTCCACGCGAGTTTAACTCGCATTTGTCCGATTTATTTTCTTTTGAGTTTCGGAACCCTAAAAATCCTCTAATTGACAATGTAAAATATTTTTACCGGCATTTTCCTTTAAATGAGAAGACATTTTCACTAACCTTTCGTCAGTAATCACAGTTTTAATTGCATTCCCCAGTTGATCCTCGTCAAGCGTTTCTATTTCGAGTTTTAATCCAATTTTGTGATGGACATATTTCTCGGCATTACACCATTGATCAAATAACATAGGTATTCCAATTAGTGGCACTCCAGCTATTATTGCTTCATCTGTAGACTGTAGGCCAGCTTGTGTGATGAAAAATTTTACATTTGGGTGTCCTGCAATAGAATTAAGGATCGTATGTCTACGTAAAACGTAGCCTATATACATTCTAGGGTATCTATATATGTGCAAAGTTTAATTCAGTAGTTTTTGCGTGAAAGAAAGAAAAACAATCATCCATTCTAACATCTTCTCATCTATACAAATTTTCAGATTTATAATATTAGTAAGAAGCTTTCTGAATCAAACTACTTAGATTAAAATTGATGATGTATTTTTTTATTTGTCATTATCTCTTAGTTAATAGAATTCAGTTTAGTGTTAAAAACAATCATTATTCATAATAGTATCAAATCCACAATTTTCAAATAGGTACTTACTCAAAAGATCTGCTTGCGGAAACCAACTTGCAGTTTTGATGTTCTTAGTCATCTCAGGTTGTTTATCACTTTCCCACTTCCATAAAACATTGTACGGAAGTTTAGAAAACACTTTTATGAAAATATCCAGTTTATTCTGAGGAAGTAATGTAGAGTTCACGTTTGTGCCAAAACTCATGTAAATAACACCGTTTTCTGAAGAATCCAAATAGTTTTTAAGTTCCTGTAAAATAAAAGTATTTGGGAATTTAAAAATACAAAACACGAATGCATGACAATTTTCCGGAGATACTGCTGGGCTAAAATTTTAAAATATTATGTTAATCTTTGTAATTCTCCTGGTACTAACTTATTATTAATTTCCATTGGCAGCTGTGGACGACTTTTAGCTGATATGATAATGATGATTGGCAGATGAGACCCTTTACCATCAGTTAGAATGCCAGCTTACTTATCAGCCTTAACATTACGCCAGACATTAAAATCTTTGGTACAATCATACTCGTATTTTTTAAGCTACCACCAAAGATAGATAGCATTTAGCATAATAAGCATTAATTTATAACTTTATGTTGGTATCTATCTTAATAATTAATTAGTGCATTCGGTAATGTTACCTTCGGTAGTTCTATTTTAGGTTTCAGATGTATCCCCCCTAAATTAACCACACTCAGAGGGACAGGCCTTAATCCTTCCCAAATTCGATGACTATTTAATACTAGCAAATTGACATTATTATATAATTCATCCATTGTCGGGATATTATGGTAAAATTTCTTCATTGCACGACTTTCCACGACTGCATTAGAATGTACAAGTTGTGAAATTGATAGGTCTCTAGTTGATTCCTTTATTTGTTCCCACATATTCAAATTATTGTGACTGTATGGGTAAGCAGATGGAAAAAGTAGTGGGTGAATAGGTGCACCTACAAATTCGTAAGTGCTCAGCGCGTAATATGAACTCATCAAAATAACAGGTACTTTATAAATAAAAGATAACATTATTGTAAATCTATAGAAAACCTCTATGATGATCAGATCAAATAATTTTTCTTTATTGTTGATAATACTTTGTATCGCATCACATTCAAAATGAAGAACAGATATTTTATTGAATATAACTAGAGAATCTTTAATAAATTTATACGTATCCCTTTGACCGATTATTTCTGGAACTTCACTTTGAACATTAAAATCTGTTGTAACATTACTAATATTGATTTCTGTGAGATTTTTAGCAGATTCTCCTTTTAAATTTGAAGGCACAGTTGTTATAAGTACTACTTCGTGACCGCGATTCAATAGTTCTTGTATAATGTTTCGGAAGACAGCCTGATGGCTCACGGCCTGAATTGGAAACATGGCTAATATCCGAGCAGATTCGTGACACGGTATTGAAGTTATCGTAAACACGAACAAAACTAATGTAATAATTTCACAAAACAACATTTTAATAAAAAAAAATATGGGTTCCGAAAATTGCTTGTATAATATAAATTGTCTGGATGCAACTAATGTTGAAAATATTATTACATATATGAAGTGAACTAATGCTATTTGTTCATCGATGTTAGTTGACTTTTGGTGTTCAAATAATAAATGTCATTGTAACAACTGTTTTAAATGATCATAATTTTAATACAGACAACCATGCAAAATAATAAAAAATATGTTGTTATTAATGTGACATTAATGTAATTTATACTTGATTTGACTTTGACTGGAATTAATGAGTTTTTTAGAAACTAGTCGAATCGAATCCTTTCCCATATTACACGGTTAAATTATATCGCGTCTTTAGAATCACAAGAAAATAGTTCTTTATTTTTTTTAACATTAGTTACGTTACACGTCCGTGTTTGGGTCACCGACTAACATTATGTGTACCAAATACAACTCAATCGGTCCTGCAGTTTCGGGCAAAGTGGTAACAGACGGACAGACACAAGAGTGATCCTATAAGGGTTCCGTCTTTTATTTTTTACGGAACCGTAACAATGAAAAACACTGTTGTTATGGGTGAAATGCTAATATTGATAGGAGTTGTTATGTAAACTAGAACAAATAAATTATGAAACAGGTGTGTGAAATATCGTGACATTATTTTAACCTGGACTTGTAATTTTATTGTTTTGATAATCACGTGAAAAAAGAACATTTACTTCTTGGTGTACTTTTATGATGATCAACAGCTGTTGTTTGTAATATTGTAACAGGTGCCTCGACTTTTTTTTACTTGTAAATTTTATTTTGTAAAAGCAAAAGTATTACATGTTCTGACTGACTGGTTGATTCAATTCATCAACGAAGTACCTAAACCGTGGCTTCAAACTTAAAAACTGGATGTATTCGTTATGAAGTATAGGCATCGATTAAGAAAGTGTTTTACGAAAAACCCATTTTCCCAATTTTGCAGATTGCGGGTGATACCGCATGCTTCTAAAGCTAAATGGGAAGATTTATAAGTCCGTGATAAGACCAGTATTAATGTATAGTTCAGAATGTTTAAGAGATGGATAAGGGATGGATGAAACTTCTTTCATCTATCCCTCCATTGCTCGCAATGAAGCTCATATTAAGTTGGATGTATGGAGTAACAAAAAATTTTTTTTTTTTTTTTTTACTATGTACCTATAGGTCTGTGTTTGACCAAAATCTCACCGTGGTCAGTGATGATGTGGCCGATGATAGTAAGCACACAAAGCCTAGAAAGGAACTGGCTCTAAAGTGCAACTGTCGGAACACACCGAAAGATGCTTGGCTGATTTTCAACTTGAGGGTGGTAGCCAGCCAGGCGGGTACTACAAAGTACCCTACCACCGTCCTATAGTTTCCTCACGATGTTTTCCTTCACCGAAAGCTCAAGCTCATTGTAGGATTCGAACCCGGGACCTTCGTCTCGGCATCCGATGTCACTACCACTGAGCTATCATCGCCTTCATTTGAAATGAGTACTTAAGAGGAAGTTTGAAAGTAGCACCAGTAAATAATAAGTTGAGAGGGAACCGTTTATCGTGGATCGGACATGTTATGAGGAGGGATGAAACCCATGTGACTAAGAGTGGTGACTAAGAAAGTTGATGGATATACAGGAAAGGGAAGACCGAAAAAGAGATAGATGAATTTTGTGAAATATTATGAGTAAGTAAGCTGTGAATGCCAAAGGATTGGAAACAGGGCAGAGAGATAATGAAATAAGTAAAACGTACCTGTGATACATTTTCCGCAACTCTATTCTCCATCATACCTCCCACATAAACTAAAGTTTGAGGTACGGGACGAATCCCATCCCATATTGAGTGCACATTTAAGATCTTCAAATTAACATTATCACTTAATTGGTGTAACGTCGGTGCATTCTCATTTCCTGTCATTTTTATCAGTAATTTGTTGTCGTCCATATGTACCATGCGAGCATGATGCATCAATAAATCCCTATAGAGTTCACTTAAATTTTCCCATAATGTTAGACCATAAATGTTTGTCCGTAACATTCCAGGATACAAAATCAGGTGTGTCGGAGCACCTATGGTTTCATAATCTGTGCTACTAAATGAACTGACAGAAATAACTGGTGATTTAAATATATGGGAAAATACCAAGGTTGTTTTATAATAATCTTCGACTAATATTACGTCAAATGTATGATTATTGAGTTCTCTTACTTGATCACATTGATACTGTCTTTCAGATATTTTAAAAAATTCTTTATAACCATGTTGAATGTGTCTATACACATCATATTTTATTCCAGGAACAAATGACAATTTTTGTTCTTTTAATTCATATGAAATATCGTGTATATTTACTTCTGTTAGATTTTCCGGGGTTTGGCCACTCGGGTATGCAGGGTCAGCGGTAATCACAACTACTTCATGATTACGCCTGATCAGTTCGTCTGTTATGCGACGAAAAACGATTTGATGACTAAAAGATGCAGTTGGGAACACGCACAATATTTTTGCACTTTCCACACTTTGTATCAGATAACAAAATAAAAACACTTGTGACAATTTACGAGTCCTTAAATTCATAGTATGTTGGGTATATATTAAATTAAAAATATAAAATAAATAATTAATTCACTAATAAAATTATAAGTGTTATCAGTAGTAGATTATGAATATTAAATATGCAACTGCATTTAAAAACAGAAATATGGATAGGTGGGTGGTTAACGTTTTCATTCATTACGTTGATACTTACGTAATGAATGAAAACGTATGGCATATGGTTAAAAAAGGCAAAAGGTGACGTCATCATCATGTCAGCTGAAAGACGTCCACTGTTGGATAAAGGCCTCCCCAAGGATCTCCACGATAGCCGGTCTTGCGTTGAAGGTGACATTGATAGAATAATATCGCAGTACCGCAGATAGACCATCTATTATAAAAAAAAACACTTACAATTTAAATTTAAATCATTAAATTGTCGACCTGATTTTCTTTTGGTATCGTAACCGCGATTAAAAACTCATATTTAATTTAAATTAGACATTTAAACAGATTTTAATTTAAACCACCGCGGTGATTTATGAAAACGTTATTCATACGATGTTAAAAAATACTGAGTAGTAAAATTTTACGAGCATGTTTCGATGCCAAAGCGGGACCTCAAAGGGAAGTATTAATACCGAGATTTAGTTTCAGGTAATATTTCGGTATCAGGTGAAATTCTGCACCATTTATGAAAAATCCATTTTTTAACATGGATTTATACATTTGCTATTTAAGTTATTTTAACGCTACGAATTCATCAATCATAGGTAGATTGAAAAATAATAAAATTTTGAATACTTCATGAACCGGGTATTTGAAACAATATTTTATCATAAATTCGTATGTAATTTAATATTTATTTACGTACTCGTTATAATGGTTTATTAATAAATCAAATCAAATGGAATATTTATTTGTAGAACGTAGGTGTTCACATGATAAGGTTCATTGATAATCCGCGCCAACAAGTAGGTACAAACTAAAACAAACACAGTATATTAGACAGAATAAAGCTCGTAATTATATTCTAATCAGCAGCAGGAACATAATTTTGTCTGGAATTTATATTATACTTAGCTATACATTGTATTTAAAGCAATATGCCATTATTGAAAAACTAAAAATTCCGACTGGAGCCTACGAAAAAAATCGGAATTGTTTTTTGTCATTTCTCATCTGAAATTACATTTGTATGGGACAAGGAAAATATGGCACTTGAATAATTTACATACGTACATAATCAGTTAGACTTACGTTGATTCGTATTTTAATGCTATACTTGTCGATATATTTTTTTAATTTTGTATGGAAATATTTTAGTGTTGTTTTGCACTCAAAAATATTTTTTTTCCTTTCAGTTTCTTTTTTTTACTACTACTTTCCCAAAATCAACCTGTGTAACTAGAAAATCTTTGAATAGCATCAAACTATGGTTGTTATAAGTACCTACCTATTTATACAGCCTGTTTCTATTACCCGAGCACAAGCAACTTGAAACTTTGTTAAAACTTTACTGTAGGCAACATGTCACAATAACATACTTACTTTTGCAGTTTCTATACGTAATTTTAGACCTTATTTCAATAAGGCGAGTTAAAGAAAAACAGTATAACACTATTGGTGAATTGTAAATTAAAGCTAGCTGTTGGCAGCACCAGAACGTTCTACATTACAGAGGATGTTCACCAACTGATGCTACATACGGCTCAAAAGGTCCTTCATTCATTATAGAATTCATATAGGTATTTGCTTTTTTTTACAGGAATGTAAGCATTATTTAGCTAGGGATGTGCTCTATTAGGCCTACACTAAGAATTTTAACTGTGACCTTAAGGAGCTTGCAACTATCTATCTTCAAGGGACATTTTTCGTTTATCCTACTAGTATTATAAATGCGAAAGTTTGTGAGTATGGATGTATGGATTTTTGTTACTCTTTCACGGAAAAACTACAAAATGGATTTGGATGAAATTTGGCACATAGATAGGTCATATCATGGAATAACATATAGGCTACTTTTTATCCCGGAAAAACATAAGATACCACGGGAACACGGGAGAAACCGCGGGGCGGAAGCTAGTTATTTATATGACTTTACTCTCATTGAAATAGCATCTAGGTATTTAAACTGGTTACCAATATCACCAATTGGAACCGTGTGTGTCAAAACTTCATGTTACATAATAATTTGCGCTCGGTTTCCCTACATGCAATGACTAGTGAAGTGGTTTTCTGAAGACAATCCATTGTACACAGGCACCAGTTATAGAAACTTTATATTAGACCATTGTTTCCACAAACCAACACTCATTTAGGTATCAATAAATTGGCTGCATCATGAGGTTTCTGGGGCAAAAGGGCTCTCGAGTGGCGATCACGAACCGGAAGACGCAGCGTGGGCAGGCCCTCCACAAGGTAGACCGATGATCATGTGAGGGTCGCGGGAAACCGCTGGATGCTGGCAGCACAAGACAAGCCATCATGGAGATCCCTGGATAAGGACTTTGTCCAGCAGTGGACGATGATGATGATGTAATACCTACGTTTTTGTCTTACCATTAAGACGATTGTTTTGTTACACAAAAAGTCAAGACAAACAAAATAAATAAGCACATTTATAATTTTAGAGAAGTTACAATCAATCTCTAAGTGAAATTAAAGTTTTCTAGGACACAGCAAACAAACGGCGAAATAGAAATTTTCAAAAGTTTTCCTTACAAAGTAAGTCAGACGTAATTAGACCGTTTAGTAAATTGATCTGTAGTTTTCAGAGTTGTGAGTTTTCAGCAAATAATGTTAGAGGACAAAAGTCCGTTGTTTATTTTACAATTCAATCTTAGAATTTCGTTTTCATTTATGTTTGAGAGAATACCGCAGCCAAAGAACTTGGTTTTGTGTTCCTGTCAGTGAGTGAGGTTGTAGTTGCTAGAGCGTGAGTGATACCCAGGAAAACAACACAAAAGTATTGTTTTCAAAATAATATCAACAAAATTTCTTAGAAAATAAATACGCGTCAATGTATGTCTGAGTACCTATCTTTTAAATTACTCGAGTCACAACCTGAGTGATAAAATAACTATTTCGCCCCATCACTACGATTACGTGCGATATCGACCAATCAGGGACGGTTCACAATTTTATTAGTGATACAAGTTGCATTGTGAGCAGTATGGTACATAATCTCGCGAGATGGTTTGTAATCTAGCGATGTGTGCAATCATGCGGTGCGGCTAAAAAGTAGCCTGTGTGTTAATCTAGGGCGTCAGCTACCTCCATACGAAATTTCATCAATATTGATCCAGCCGTTTGAGCAAACATACAAACATACACACAAACATTCGTATTTATAATATTAGTAGGATTTAAAGTTTGTAGTTAAATTTGGGTTAGGCAACTAATATTATGAAACCTGTAAAAGGGTATCTGAGTAACATGTTCATGCTCACAAATGTATATCCTGGATGAGAATCAGTGATGTGATAGACACTATTATCTATCCAACTATGTAAGCTAACGATGCCGGATGTTTGAGATACATGCTACATAGTATATTTACCTAGTTATGTTTCTCGTATTCACGAAACTATCCGTACAGAGCAAACATTTCAAATCGATTCTGCTCAACATGTACGTTCATTTACACCATCGTTATAAATCGCCTTTCTATCCCATAAACTATAGGTAACATGAGATTGAAGGTAATTGCTACTAATACTAAAACTAGGTGTGTTCACGCGGTTTCTCCCGTTTTCCTGAGATGAAAAGTAGTCTATAACACACGGAATTAGAGAAAACTCTGACAGACCTATTTTTTTTGTTTTGTTTATAACTTTGCAGTTTTTTATCTTAACTATGTGTGTCAAATTTGAGACTAAGGCTGAGATCTATAGAGCGTAATTTGGCACACAACCTTATAGGTTACCTACATGATATACCTACATGGGTCTATATGGAATCTATATGGGTTCGTAATTTGACTGGAAAACCCTAACCCTTATGGTAAGTGTTAGATATAAGATAATTTGATGATTTAATTGTGTGAGTACCAAGTTGATTTGTATCCGATTGATTTGTGTTAGAAAATAATCTAAATGTTGGTATCATTGAATCATATCCACATCCGGTTGATTCCTGCCGATTAATTTATTTTGTTAATGTAATCTAGTCACTCTTTTAAAAGAGTAAAAATGTTTACGGTAGTACTTAAAATATTTATTTAGTTCTTAGTATTTTTAACCCATGTTGAAATGCCATAACTGTTATATAAGAAAATAGTATAAAAGGAATCCGTAGTTGATGTTGAGGGCATTCAAATTGTAACAGTAAAAGTGTCAGGACGTTATTATTGTGCGAAGATTAAAAGTGAATCTGTAATAACACGCTGTCGTTTTATTGAGCCATCCGGCTTCTATTATCAGAAGTACGGGATAAAGGACCATAAAATGGAACGCGACAAAAGTTTGCCTAAAAAGTGTGGCCGTGATTCTCGGCCCAAAAAACGCTTACATGTGCTCGCACCACGTGTAAGCAGTTCAAGCAGTGAGTCCTCGATTATTCCACGTGGCGGTTCATCATCGAAACGGAAACAACTTAGGCTAAAAAAGCCTGATGCTAAAAAAAAGAAAACTAAAAGCCATCGTACCAATAGTGGTAATCAAGTGAATGAGTGGATCGTGGAAGAGGAACAAACACAAACTGAAAAGGCAAGTCTTATTTCACATGTATTTTTTTTTAGAATGGTTAAGATTCAGGATAGATGTTCGACGAATATCTACAAGGTAAATGTTTTATTTATGTAGCGTAATAAGCCGAACGTTTTGAGACAGTCTAAATTGGATGAAATTGGAAAATTAAGTTGCTTAGTAGTAATATTTTATTTCTCCATGAAAAAAAAGGGTTAAAAAAAAAGGGCAAAGGTCATTGAACATATAATTACTGAGTGTGTTTCCTGGAGGACTGTTGTCAAGTTGAGGATTTATTATTTATTTAACTAGTTTTATTATATAACGTTACAATCAAGGACTACCCTGAAAAAAAAAAAAATTTTGAAAATGATACTGTGTAATGATGAATTACAGGATTATCAGCAGGCTCAAGTGAACTTACAACCATCGGAAGACACGCTGAGCTTCCCACATGCTACGACGCAGCCGAGCGTCAGAACATCACCACCAGTTGTAGAACTGCAGCAGCAACCAGACACAAGTGCACTAACCCCAGAAATATTTCATGGAGATACAAGTAAGAGTACCAATATGCTTATTAATATGAATGATTTTTCCCAAATGATTCAATCAATGTTACGACCAAATGTACACAATATGACTCTTGACAAAAACATGATACCAGTTTTTGATCCTACCCAAAAAAATCAAAAAATAGAACGTTGGATAGCTAAAGTCAATGAATGTGCCAAAATTTACCGTTGGACTGATGAACAAACTGTTCATTTTGCCTTACCCAAGTTAGGAGGACATGCCAAAAAATGGTACGAGGGCCTACAGTCTATTTTATTGACGTGGACTGAATGGCAAGACCGTTTGATTAGGGCCTTTCCATCTGAAAGTAATTATGGAGCTATATTGACTGAAATGTTGGATCGGCGAATGAAAATGGGTGAATCAATAGATGAGTACTATTATGACAAAACAATGCTTTTGAATGCTTGCGAAATCAAAGGGAAAAAGGCGGTAGATTGCTTAATTTACGGAATAGATGATCGTATGATTAGGGCTGGTGCGTCTTCTGCCAGATTTAGTGACCCTGAGGATTTACTTAAATTCCTGAAAGATTTCTGTAAGGAAACCAATTATAAACCATATAAACCTCGAACAGGTACAAGCGCTTCCAATGATATTATTTGTCATAAATGTCACAAAGCTGGGCATCGCGCGGTACAGTGTCGTAGTACTAATTTTGAGATGATTTGTTATAATTGTAAGGAAAAGGGCCACTTGTCCACAAATTGCCCAAAGCCCATTGTTAAATGTGAAACGTGCAATCGACTTGGTCATAAATCTGATGATTGTTTTCGAAACAAAAAATCAAGCGATAATAACAAGTCGTTAGAAAAAAGGACACTACTAACCCAGACTACTAAATCAGATTCAAAATTTTTCAAACAAGTTACTATTAATGGGGTCATTACTACTGAAGGTTTTGTCGATTTTGGAAGCGATTGTACACTCATTCGTCAAGATATAGTTACAAATAATTCCTTATCAAAGTGTAATAACAACTTACCTGTAATACGAGGTTTTGGTAACGGATCATACACTCCCTTAGGAAAAACAAAAATAAATTTATGTATAGGCAATGTAAATGCCGAGATTGATGCATTAATTGTAGACTCTTCACAACTTGCGACACCGTTATTAATTGGTCAAGATTTTACTGAGAGACCAGATGTTTTAGTAATTAAAACTAGTGACAATTTAGACATTTTAAAACGTGAAATACCACAGGAATATATTTCATTGCCATCTGAAATTAATGAAAAAGTTGTTCTAAGAATTGTGTCAGACACTGTTATTGATAAAATTGATCTAGTAGATTGTATTGATAACAATAAAGGTTCTGGTGATATTTTTATTGAGAGTAGTACGCGGAGTCTCACAAAATCAGAATATTGTGTAATCGGAGGTGTCTATGGATTAAAAAAGGGGTGTTGTAGGATAGCTATATACAACCCTTCAAGACAACCACTAACTTTAAATAAGGGTTCAGTTTTAGTACGTGCAAATACAATATCTGAATTGAATCCTAATTCTCACATCAGTCAACTTAGCTGCAATAAGGTGTCAACTCAAGAATTAAACTATTGTCCTTTTAATCTAAATTGTGTAAATATCAACCCGAAGCTAACAAAAGATCAGATTGATAGCATTATTAAATTGATTAACGCATATAGACATTGTTTTGCTGAAAATTTATCAGAGTTAGGATGTACAGATACGACCGAAATGACAATTGAACTTGTTGATCAGAATCCAGTTACATACAGACCTTACCGTTTGAGTTATGTTGAGAGAGAGACTGTTCGAGACATGGTTAAAGAACTAATTGATAATGATATTGCTGAAGAATCAACGTCATCCTACGCAAGCCCTATTATACTTGTAACAAAGAAAACTGGTGGATATAGGTTGTGTGTGGACTTCAGAGCGCTAAATAAAAAGACTATAAAAGATCATTATCCTCTACCTAGAATAGATGACCTTCTTGATATGCTTAATGGTAACAAGTTCTACACTAGTTTGGACTTGGCCAGTGGTTACTATCAAATTCCTATTAGAACTGATTGTAGACACCTTACTGCATTCATAACGCCAGATGGATTATATCAATTCAAAAAAATGCCATTTGGATTAGTAAATTCTCCTTCAGTTTTTCAAAGAACCATAAATAAAGTTTTGGGCAATTCCCGATTTAAATCTACCCTCGCGTACATGGATGATATTTTAATACCAGGAAAAGATTTTACAGAAGAATATGATCGTTTAGAAGAAACTTTTAAATTATTACAAAATGCCGGATTAACGTTAAATCTGAAGAAATGTAACTTTTTCCAAGAAGAACTCGAATATTTAGGTTATGAAATAAGCGAGCAAGGTATTAAACCGGGAAAAGCAAAAATTAACGCAGTGGAATTATTTCCGATACCTAAAAATGTACATGAAATAAGACAATTTGTTGGGTTAGCAAGTTATTTTAGAAAATTTATTAAAAATTTCGCTATTATTGCTCGACCATTGACAGACTTGACCCGAAAAAATTACGCATGGACATGGGGTATAGAACAACAGGACGCTTTTAATCAGCTGAAACAGGCTTTAGTACAGAGACCTCTTCTAGGTTTGTATGACCATAAACATGTTACTTATTTACACACAGATGCTAGTAAACATGGATTAGCGGGTATATTATTACAAAAAGAAAACGAGACGGCTTCTCTTAAACCCATTGCATATTTTAGTCGTAAAACTACATTGGACGAACAAAACTATCATGCTTATGAGTTAGAGACTTTGGCGGTAATAGCTTCTCTCCAAAGATTTCGTGTTTATCTATTAGGAATACAATTTACATTAGTTACTGATTGTATAGCATTACGGGATACTTTTACTAAACGTGACCTTATTCCTCGAATTGCACGGTGGTGGATAGCACTACAAGAATTTAATTTCAAGATTGAATACAAGCCAGGTCATCATATGGCACATGTTGACGCACTGAGTAGAAACCCCCTACCTTGTGAGTTTGTTACCGCGCCAGATCCTATACCATCTATATTAAAAATAACTCAAGAAGATTGGTTATTGACTTTACAAATAAATGATCCTGAAGTACAACGTATCCGTAAAATATTGGAAGACAAGGAATACGCTGAAATAAAAAATAAATATGTTATTAAAGATAATAAACTTTTTCGAATTAATGGTGATGGCTTGCAGTGGGTTGTTCCTAAAAGTGCCCGTTTTCAATTATGTAAATTAAATCATGACGATATTGGTCATTTTAGTGTGGAAAAAACTTTAAATAAAATTAGTAAAGATTTTTGGTTTCCAAAAATGAAACGTTTTGTCACTAAATATGTTCGGCGTTGTATAGAGTGCGCATATAGCAAAGAACCAAGTGGGCCTAAAGAAGGTTATTTGCATCCGATTCACAAGGTGAACAAACCTTTCGATACAGTACATATTGACCATTTAGGGCCCTTTGTCAAGAGTGCTAAAGGTAATTCATACTTACTGGTAATTGTTGACGGATTTACGAAGTTTTGTTTGCTAAAGCCTCTTCGGAATTTAAAATCAGGTCCTAGTATTCGTGCCTTGGATGACATATTTGCGACCTTTGGTTACCCAAATAGACTAATATCTGACCGGGGAACATCATTTACATCCAATGAGTTCGAAACATTTTGCAACGATGCAAAAATAAGGCACATTCTTAATGCAGTAGCTTCTCCACGAGCTAACGGCCAAGTGGAGAGGTACAATAGAACAATTTTGGATGGATTAACATCATACACTGACAAATTAGGTGAGAAGTATTGGGACAAAGTATTGGGGAAATTACAATGGGGACTAAATAATACATTAAATAAAGGAATAGGTAAAGCTCCATCTGAGGCATTATTTGGAATCCAATTGGTTAGTAAAGGTGATAATATATTTGCTCAAATTTTAGACAATACTAGACAGCCAAGTTCTTTACAAGACATTCGAGATGAAATAGATTCACACATAGAAAAAGATCAGACTGCCCAAAAAGTTAGGTATGACAAAAATAAGCTTAAAGCTAAAATATATAAAGAAGGGGATTTAGTTAAAATACTAAAACCAACACCTGGTAATGATGGCAAGAGTAAAAAACTTCTTCCGAAGTTTACAGGTCCATTTAAAGTGTCAAAAGTCTTGGGTAACGATAGGTATGAGGTTTCTAGTATTGAAGGATCCACAATTACGCAAAGAGATTACTGTAATATTTGGGCGGTAGATCGTATTAAGCCCTGGATAACGACATATAGCGATAGCAGCTCTAGTAATGACAATAGTGGCGATGAAATTAATTCTCATGAGTAAAGTTTGGGTCGGGGTTATATTGTGTGCTTCAATTATTCCAATAATGTTACCGAAATGAGGTTGTGATTAATTAGAATTAGTAGATAAATAATTGAATAAGTATTTTTGATGATTATATCATGTATTTAGTTAAAGTGTTGGACGTAAAGTTTAAGTTGGTTAAATACGACAAAAATAATCATAATTAGTTGACTATAAATATAATGAAATAGAAGTCTATCATGTTGTTTAGAAGATGTTGACAGATCCATCTAAATAATATCATTGAATGATGATAGATTCATGTTAATAGCATAATGGTTGTTAGAACCATGTAAATAAAATGGAATGTTGATGGATTCATCTGAGTTAAATCAATTAATAGATGTTGAAAGATCCATCTGTAGATATGTCATCGTGTTGATTGTTGATAGATCCATCAGAGTTAAATAAATCAATAGATGTTGAAAGATCCATCTGTAGACATGGCATCGTGGTGAATGTTGATAGATCCATCCCGTATGTGTTATGTGATGTTGATAGGTCCATCTAAGCTGATATTGAGAATATTTAGTAGAATAATTAATTTGTGAGAAATTGTGCTAAGTTTGAGGACAAACTTCAATGTCAGGAAAGGCCGAATGTTAGATATAAGATAATTTGATGATTTAATTGTGTGAGTACCAAGTTGATTTGTATCCGATTGATTTGTGTTAGAAAATAATCTAAATGTTGGTATCATTGAATCATATCCACATCCGGTTGATTCCTGCCGATTAATTTATTTTGTTAATGTAATCTAGTCACTCTTTTAAAAGAGTAAAAATGTTTACGGTAGTACTTAAAATATTTATTTAGTTCTTAGTATTTTTAACCCATGTTGAAATGCCATAACTGTTATATAAGAAAATAGTATAAAAGGAATCCGTAGTTGATGTTGAGGGCATTCAAATTGTAACAGTAAAAGTGTCAGGACGTTATTATTGTGCGAAGATTAAAAGTGAATCTGTAATAACACGCTGTCGTTTTATTGAGCCATCCGGCTTCTATTATAAGTATTTTTTATTTTATTTATTTTCCGTACCGTCGCTTATCTGGGGGCACGGTCGTGCCCACGCCAAACGAGCCAAGCGAAGCGCAAGGGCACTACCTACCTTTTCTCGTAGATATATAATTATAATCATATAATCTGTATATATGGCCAGACTATCCCATATATAGGTACTTATTTACGGGAGGAAATTACGTCACAGGTCTTCAATGTTATGCTGTGCAATACATCTATGAAACCGCCAAGCCGTACTCTTTAAACCAAGGTGTAGGTTTAGTAAAGTCAGGGCTTAGCGGCTTGGCTTTTCCTGTGATCTGATAACTTTTTTACAGCGAAAGCGTTTAGAGCTTATTTGGCAGCCAATTTTACATGAAATGTTTTCGGTAGGATCTCCCTTTGCGTATGTGTTGGCAACGTACAATGCCAAGAAGGCGGTAGAGGAACCTAAATAATACTAGCAAATTTTACCCAAAGGAAACATTCCAAAATTTTAAAAATACAGTAAAACAGTCACAGTTTTTATAACCGAGCCCAAATACTTACCCACACCAGATTCGTAAAAGTATTTACTGAACATTATTTCATATGGCTTTACTCACAATAACCGTTTATTGTTAACATGTTACGTGCACTAGTAAACACATCAAACCATACCTTTTGTTCGCAGGAGGGTAAACTAACCTATTCTCGGCTGGATGTGTTTTGTTATAGAAAACAAAAAGAGTACGTCACGCGGTTAATATTGTATGAACGTAGCCGGTAAATAAGAAATCAGTGTTTGGTCCATTGTTACTTTGAAGTTAACTTTCGGGAGCGCTTATTAAATCCGTACTAATATTATAAATGCGAAAGTAACTCTGTTTGTTTGTTTGTATATTTGTTATCATTTCACGCCTAAACCACTGAACCGATCGCGATGAAATTTGGCACGCAGATAATCTATAATATAGAAAAGGACATAGGCTATTTTTTTTCTCGGGAAAACCGTGGGGTACGGCTAGTGTTTTTAGGAATTTTGCAGATTAACTTCGAAATTAAAAGCTTTATAATATACTAGCTGTTCTCTGCGGTTTCACTCACTTCCCAGGATAAGAAGTAGCTTATGTCATTTTCCAAATATATGATGCCTCGGGAATACGGGTAAAACCGCGGGGTGGAAGCCAGTATCTCACATAAATAATAATAGATTTAACTTTACTTTACAGAGAGTTTACTAAGCGTATAAAGTTCAGTAGGTAGACGAAATTAAAAATCTGATAATGTAGGATCAAAATAGTAGTGCTCCTGAAGTATTAGAGATAAAAATCTTACATGATTGAAATGTTGGTTTAACAGCGCAGCCTCTATTAATTCCTTAGTAGGTACCTACTTATTCGTTAACATCTTGCTTAGAAACTTATTGACCCATAATTTAAAAAAGACAATCTTCTTTTTCCATCATATCAATTAAAATATTTGCTAAACTATTTCCCTCGAGAATGATCGCCATGAAATTTGGCACGCAGTTTTCAGGTTAAAATAGTAGCAACATTTTTTATCTTGCAAACGCGGGTGATGTGGAGGACAAGACAGCTAGTATTATTATAAATGACTCAATCACGCTTTTACAATTGATAAGATTCGAATCCGCTTGGCACATAGATCAATAATGCTTTACAAAAAAATAAAATCTTTCGGAAATCCTTTTGAAACCACTTTTGGATTTTTTTGAAAGGTAATTTATAAAAATCGTCTCAGTATCAAGGAACTTAGTATCTCAATTGATTAGCACTATTGAGGATATTATGCCAATTCTTTCGATTTCTTATTTCGAATAGCATTTAGGTCAAATAAACATACTTCCTTTACAGTTATACACCAAACGATTCAGCCTCCTTTGATGCGTTTTGCCCCAATAACCCCTGCGTAAATCCAATTTGATTGATACCTTCTATTTCCGCTTCTAAATGCGAGCCTTTATTTTATTGTTATAAATAGTTATAGCATTTGGTCTTTTAGTATTTATTGCCAAACAAAAACAAAGATCAAAATGTTGTACGGATAATCACTGCAATGCAATTATAATATTTATCTACTCTCATATCGTAATGTTCTTATTATGAAATCAAAATCAGTGCTTTAATGAGCCACTTTAGGCACACCCGTGTGTAATGATTCATTATAGTACAGTTGTTGTTCCCAAGATAATGCTATAAAATAACTTTTTTTCTATTAAAGTACACTTTGGACCTATCAATAGTGTGGGGTTCCCAGCTCGTGAGCTTCGACTGTTCCTTCGTAGTGTCGATAACTCAACTACCCAGGTACTTTTCCCCTCAATAAAAACACTTTGTTTAAATGGACTGTATACTATATTTGCATATAACTTTGTATCATAATCACTTATTTATTACACACGTGATCACTGGCCGACTTGATACAATTTCCTGTTTTTATGCGTGAATTCTACTCAACTGAATATTCGAATTAAATACTAAAGACACTGATGTCCGTTCAAGACTTCGGTCTTACCGTATCGAGAGCCATGCATTATAATAATTATTTTGTTCTCTAACATTGTTCAAATGTCTTATAGATTTTCATTATTTACATAATTTACTTGTGATCTAGTATCGCTACAAAAGTGATTTTATCCTTAAACATTGCCTGCAATGAGGTCTTTCCAATGAATTCACGTTGTCGATACCAGCTTAATCTATCTTAAAGTTATTACACAGTTTATACATAAATTCTCAAAAAAGATATACATTTTTAATTGAAAAGCTTAATTTCTCCCAAATCCCTGTTCTATCGGGTTAGATGGTTATACACATATACAATACAAACAATTAGCTTACACAAAAACATAATCTTACTTACTATAAACTGCGGGAAATAACCCAAAAACACATAAAAGAAACATATTGATAAACCAAATTAAAACAATATTTCTATTTATACATTTTACCTAAATTGACGTCATCGTCCGCCACATTCTCCCTCCGGCGCAGATCTTCGCAGCCTTCATTAACAACAGGGACGATGAGACGCCTAACTGGCCTTCGGAAAATACTCCCTCGCGTCCGCGTATCCGTGCCGCGTACTCAGCACGTCAGGTCCCGTGTATACACACTTCACTAGACCTTTTTTCCATACATCACGAGGTAATAATTTATCCGGGATCACCACGATACCACCTACATCCCCATTGTCATATTCGTAGCGATAACACGCTATTGTATGTAACGTTTGTTCACTCGCGGCGCAAAACACGTGGAAATGTGTACGAACACTCTTGTCGTAACTGTAGTAACGTGGCAAATGGAGGTCGGTGATGAATGTTAAATCGTCGAACCATTCATCAAGCACGGTTGCTTCCTCCAGTGGTAATGGGTCGTCCCATTCCACTTTCTGCTTCCTTAGTTCCTTCAGCATATTTTCCCGTATGTTTACTGTTACAGCAATCGGTTTCTTTCTGAACCGAAACAAAACACCGTACAAAGTTTTTAAATGTTCAGGTCTATCGAGCAGCACATCGTTAAGGCACGTTCCACTGGTACGTGCGACTGCATCGAATATCATCCTAACTTTTCCGGGTTTGCTTGGGTTGACTACTGCAAAATGGGGCAGATACCACATGCGCTTGTCTTCTGTGTGGTCTTGTCGACAGCGTTCTGCATATCCCTTTCCCAGCAATCCGTTCACCCGTGCTGTGTATGCTTCTTTAAACGGCGGTGATCTATCCATTTTCCTTTCGATGCCGCGCAGCCGACTCATAGCCATGTCGCAGCTTGGTGGTAACACTACCTCATCATCTGTCCAAGGTAGTTCCACTTCGAACCGACGGTTCTCTTGCTTGGCCGTGTTGTTGAAGATTTCCTTGGCGCGTTCATCCTTTGCGACAGGCTTTCTTTTCATGGAAATCCCTAGCGCGTCAATATTGAAAGGTTCCGTGACGAGTTTGCTCAGGTCTTCGTCTCGGTCATTCGTTACTGAAATCTTCTGGATCTCTTGAACTGTTCGCACGTATAACACTGTTTCATCTTCATGTGTTACAACGTTTCTGGGTATGGTTCCGTGTATAACCCAACCCAATCGTGTGAGTGACGCAGCTGGTTGACCTCTTCGTCCGGACAATAACTTTCGCGTTACTATCAGGTCCCAGTAATCAGCACCGATGAGTATGCGTGGTCTGGCATACTCATAACACACGTTCTCTGGTCTAAGCGCACTTAGATGTTTGTGTTTCAATACGTCTGACTTCATCACCTGACTGGTCAATTGTAAATTCCTAACCGTCTGTGCTTTAATCGTATGAAAGTCCGTTTGGCCCTTTCCGCGTAACTCGATGTTCGTAATCTGGCTATTCAAAACTCGCTGACTCGACATGACTCCGTGGATATGTAACGCTCTGGTCGGGCCTTCTGCTCCGACCATCCCGGCAATCTCTTCATCGATCAGTGTTATAGTTGACGCCTCATCGAATAACGCGTACGTATTAAATTCCTGGCCGTTCTGTGTCTTAATTACAATAGGACACACTTTCATTAGCACTTGGTCATTGGTGATTCTATGTGCTGAAGCCGTATTCACGGAATGATCATTCTGAGTCGGTTCGCTTGACGACTCCTCATTCTTCATCACATGTAACATCGCATGATGTGCTTGGCGACACTCATCTACTCCACATTTCTTCGCTTTACATGTGGACCTTCTGTGCTTATTATTCATACACTGGAAACAGACGTGTGCTTCCTGTACCCATTCCCATCGTTTTACCACGGGCATAGCCACGAGCTTTGCGCATTTCGATGTTTCGTGTTCGGCTCCGCAACAGTAACACTCGCTCTTTTTCGGTAGCGTCTCTGTTGTAGCATACACGGGAGCTCTGTGGCTACGATTCAATGCCTGCTTTCGGGGTTCCTGTTTCGGTACAGCACGTATGGTTTCCGACGTATTCTTGGAATCGTATGAATATTTTATGGCGTGTTTCGCTTCACGCATACAGAATCGTGACAATGTAATGATTTCTGGTTCTGACTTAGACACAGATTCATCTGCATAATCATACCATTTTGATTTGAGGAATGGGCTCAATTTTTCTACAACTGACTGCATAATCATTGGATTTTGTAGATACCCTTTATTATCAACACAGTTTATCATCGTCACGATGTTTTGCAACTTGATGGCAAACTTGTTTTGTTCGTCAGATGTTCCGCCTTGTCGCGGCAACTTCTTTATTTCGTCAAACGCATAATTGATGATCATCTCTGGACGACCAAAACATTGTTCTAATGTTTCCATGATTATTGTTGAATCGGTCGCTGCATACATTAATGACGAAACTGCTTCACGTGCTTCTCCTCGTAAGCATGTCCTGAGTCTAGCTAGATTTTCTGCTGGTGTGAAACCGTAGAGGCTAACAGATTCCATCATGGCCGCTTTAAATGATAACCATTCCCCTCTGGCGCCGCTAAAGATAGGCAAGTCTGGCGTACGTCTGGGTATCGGTCTACTTTTGTTCATTTGTCCTAGGGCATCTGCTAGTCGATCAATCGCTCGGTCTTTTGATCGTGTCGGCGTAGGTGATCTAGGACGACGTGGTGTCTCCGTTATGACACAATTTGACGCAATCGGAGGAGTTGGATCCGCAGTCCTCATTGTGAGTGTGACACGATTAGATGCAATCGGAGGAGGTGGATCTGTAGCCTTTTCTCGTGATGGTGAGCGGTACTTCTCATGGCTTTCTGTACCGACACGTTCGGGCTCTTCGAGCTCCCTCCGTACAGCGCTATGCCGAATCCAGTCAGTGACTTTACATTCTGTGTCTACAGTCTCATGGTCGCATATGCTGCCCGATTCCTCTTGTATCGTAGCGACATTAACAGCAAGTCTCTTTTCAACGAGTTTTGCCTGAATCTCAGCCAATTCAGTGCAATCTTTAATTCGCCGTAACTCTACTGCGGCTGCTGCTTTTGCTGATGCTGCTGCTGCTGCTGCTGCTTCTGTTTCTGCTTTTGCTTCTATTGCTGTTGCTGCTGCTTCTGCTGCTTGTCTCTCTTTGATGAGATTTGTACGAATCTCTGCTAATCTTTCGTCCGCCTCCAGTTCAGCTAACCTGAGACGCGTTGAAGTGCTGGCGGAAGATCGCTGAGAACGCACGGACGAAGCGCGCGATCCTCTGTCTGTAGCGCGGAGCGTAGACAAACGCGTACGACGTGGTATCATGTCGATCGCGGGCGGTGACGGTTCAGTCGAGAACTTATAGGTTACGTCGGATTCACTCCTCGCGTGGCGCGCGTGACTGAGCTGCGGATTCACGGGCACGTCTAACTCAGACGGGGACGCGGGGGGCTTCTCATGGCGTCGCCTCTCAGCCGCTTGACGAGTGCGGACTGGGCTTCTAGACGTCGACATCTCATGGCACTAATGCCTTTTTTGCAATGTACTAAAAAAACTACTCAAAATAAGTTTTTTGAGATCGCACTTGAGATCGAGCTTGAGATCGCACTTGAGATCGAGCTTGAGATCGCACTTGAGATCGAGCTTGAGATCGCACTTGAGATCGAGCTTGAGATCGCACTTGAGATCGAGCCCGAGATCGAGCTTGAGAATGAATTTAAGTTTGAACTTGAGATTGAGGCTTTAATTGAGATTTAACTTGAGTTTAAACTTGAGATTGAACTTGAGTTTAAGTTTGAGATGTCGACATCTACTTCTTATCTATCTAACGTGGTGAGACGCAACTTACATAAAGACTCGAGACACCGATCGTTTGGCACCGTTAGGTGACCGGCGTTCAAGAGCCGCGGCAAATCTGCCTAAACGTTTTTCTTATAGTCGCACCGTTGGGTGATGTTGCGTCGTCCTCTTCGCACGTTCTTTGATACTGCGATGAATTCGTTACTCGTGTGGGATAGAGAAAACGAATTCACCACTTGTTTAATGACACTTATGTGTCGAGACGAGTTTGTCACACGCTTAACGACGTAGGTAACAAACTCGACAAGCTTGCTTCTTGAGACGATTCGTCGCACCGTTGGGTGATGTTGCGTCGTCCTCTTCGCACGTTCTGATACTGCGATGAATTCGTTACTCGTGTGGGATAGAGAAAACGAATTCACCACTTGTTTAATGACACTTATGTGTCGAGACGAGTTTGTCACACGCTTAACGACGTAGGTAACAAACTCGACAAGCTTGCTTCTTGAGACGATTCGTCGCACCGTTGGGTGATGTTGCGTCGTCCTCTTCGCACGTTCTTTGATACTGCGATGAATTCGTTACTCGTGTGAGATAGAGATAACGAATTCACCACTTGTTTAATGACACTTATGTGTCGAGACGAGTTTGTCACACGCTTAACGACGTAGGTAACAAACTCTTGCTTCTCTTGAGATGATCTCGTCGCGATGTTGCGTCGTACTCGGTGCACCGTTCGGTGTTTTTCACACGACGACCTCTTCACTGGGCGTCTCGAGAGCAAATCGTCGCACCGTTGGGTGATGTTGCGTCGTCCTCTTCGCTCGTTCGGCGATCTCGAGACGAACTTGTTGCACCGTTCGGTGTTCTTCACTCGGCGATGTGCCGACGAACTCGTCGCACCATTCGGTGTTTTTCCCTCGACGGTCTCGGCGCACCTATGCGGTGTTGGTCCCGGTTCTGATCCTGTCACACCAAATCGTGGTGGAACCCAAGGATCTGATGCCCCAATTCCCTGACAAATCCGGTTGGCTTGAACACGTGATCACTGGCCGACTAGATACAAAACTTTGTATCTTAATCACGTGTTTAACCGGTTTGTGCTGATGGTCACTTTCTTCGAGCTAATCAAATCCGGCTTCGAAGTACCAATTTGTGGGGTTCCCAGCTCGTGAGCTTCGACTGTTCCTTCGTAGTGTCGATAACTCAACTACCCAGGTACTTTTCCCCTCAATAAAAACACTTTGTTTAAATGGACTGTATACTATATTTGCATATAACTTTGTATCATAATCACTTATTTATTACACACGTGATCACTGGCCGACTTGATACAATTTCCTGTTTTTATGCGTGAATTCTACTCAACTGAATATTCGAATTAAATACTAAAGACACTGATGTCCGTTCAAGACTTCGGTCTTACCGTATCGAGAGCCATGCATTATAATAATTATTTTGTTCTCTAACATTGTTCAAATGTCTTATAGATTTTCATTATTTACATAATTTACTTGTGATCTAGTATCGCTACAAAAGTGATTTTATCCTTAAACATTGCCTGCAATGAGGTCTTTCCAATGAATTCACGTTGTCGATACCAGCTTAATCTATCTTAAAGTTATTACACAGTTTATACATAAATTCTCAAAAAAGATATACATTTTTAATTGAAAAGCTTAATTTCTCCCAAATCCCTGTTCTATCGGGTTAGATGGTTATACACATATACAATACAAACAATTAGCTTACACAAAAACATAATCTTACTTACTATAAACTGCGGGAAATAACCCAAAAACACATAAAAGAAACATATTGATAAACCAAATTAAAACAATATTTCTATTTATACATTTTACCTAAATTGACGTCATCGTCCGCCACAAATAGTATAATCAATCAGTATCAATTCAATTTGACGATGACAATGTCACAAATTTTGTAACTTGAACTTTAGAGGTAAGAATTTTTGGGAGTTGGCAACACGGATTTGATTAAGTATATGATTATATTTTATTGTTTTTGCCTACACATATCATATTGACCAAAAATGTCACAAAAATATATATATATTTTTTTTTTTTTTTCAATTTTTTTAAATGACATTATTTATATGAGTTTAGATAAAGTACTGTATGATACTGCACATAATTAGGTATTAAAAACTCGTGTGATACTATTAAGAACCTCGCCTACGGCTCGGTACTTAAACTCACACTCGTAGTTAATAACCCCTATTATGCAACAGTATCATAAACTACTATTATAACACTAGTTGTTTCACACGTTTTCCTAGAATTAAAATTAGCCATAGCATTCGGGGATATCCTAAAGAAAAAAGATTTTTTTAATCAGACCGATGATTGCCTTCTACGTCATAAAACAAAAAACTAAAATTAATTATATTTAAAAAAAAGATCCACAAAAAATGGAAGTTTTGCTGAGTTTCTTACCGGAGTCTTCTCAGTTCATTCAAGTGTATTCCGAACAGGTAGTAGAGTCTAAAAATTCAGGGCCTAAACTGAATAAATGAGTTTTGATTTGATTTGACATCCAAACAAACTTTTCCTCTTTATTATTATGATAGATTTAAACGTTTAAACTAACTATGCCAGTGACATCATCCACGTTGGCTTCAAAACACTGTATAAAAAATTACCAATCAAATTTGCTTTCTTGAAAACTGCGGGAACAATCTTCTGCGACCTACATTTCACCACACAAAATCCTTCCAGCATAATTTATCTTTAAAATATTATAAAAACCGCGAACAGCCAATTCCAAGGGCGTTATGTAACCATGTTAAGCACAAATACATTATACCCATTTTTACTACAGGATTTGCAGAACCCTGGTAAATCGCGTAAAGTGAAATATACGGTTTGTATATTGAAATTTACTGTTATATTTCGGCACGTATTGATAGCATCGTATTTGTACACATTTACGCACGGGAACGATGTTATTTTGTAAATGTACTTTTTAGGGCGTGTTCAGAGGACACGCGCCCGCAAAGTCCAACCGCACACGCCTTGCAGATGCCACGTGACCTCCTCGCGCCAACCCCGTGGCGTGTGCAAGGCGTATGAGGTTGGACTTCGATAAATGCAATTTGGAATTTATTGATGTATACTAACCTGTTGGGCGTCGCCCATCTGACAGCGAAGGTCACTGATAGCTGGCTAGTTAGCTAGTTAATTTTGTTTATTCACGTGAAATTTTCAAAATAAGTTCCCAGAAACAAAAGCGTTTAAATGCCGTCACACTATAAAGGGAAATCTTTTAACGTCCAACAGGCTAAGCAAAAAAATTCAAAGCGAGTTGATGCGGGTGCTGACTCGCGAGACGTGCGCTTAGCGGGCGCGTGTCGTCTGAACACACCCTTAGGGTTATTTGGCGGTAATTTACTGTCACATTTACCGATATAGAAGCAATGCAATACCTCAGAAGAGTGATGATGATGTAAAAGTAAATGGTCATTGAACTCACAGTAATTTATTCAGATTAGGCCCTGATAAAGTGCCTTATCATGCTATAAACATAGCGATTGATTCTGCCACCGAGTACATTAGGTTTTAGGTAGATAATATTTATTATAATTTACTTTATCTAAAATTAGTTTTACATCCCGAATTTATCGGCGTTCTCGGGATAAAAGTAGCCTATATTACTCTCCGGCCTATCTCTATGCCAAAAAATGGCGTCGATTAGTTATTTCACTGTGTGAAAAAAAAACCGGACAAGGGCGCGTCTGACTCGCGCACCGAGGGTTCCATAATTTTTTATGTTAATCTACTATGTTTTGTTTTTTTTTTCAAATTTTATTGGCGTATTAGTTACGGAGATAAGGGGGGAGATCTGTGTGTCAGTCAGTCACAGCCAAAACTACAAGACCGATTGAGTTGAAATTTGGTACACATATGTAAGTCAGTAATCCATATATGGAAATGTAACGTAAATAAATGATTTTTAAACATGGTGGCCACTTTTAGGGGCTAAATTAAAAAAATTAAAAAAGATGACACATCAATTGAAAGGGCTTATTGTGACAGTCTCAAATATTTTTTTAATATAAAATAATTTTTAAGTTATTTAATAGAACATTGACCATTCCCCCCTTTTTATGAAAAAAATACAGAAAATAGTTAATTTACTATAGATTACAGGAAAACCTACAAGAAGTCTATGTATGTTATTTAGAATAACATAGGAAAATACGGAACATTGGTGCGCGAGTCAGACCCGCATTTTCCGCCATTTATACCTATGGATTTCGGAACCCTAAACAGTCACTATTCTAGAAACAAACTAGCTTTATATTGTAGATAAGTAAATATTTGTCTACCTACTTTGAAAACTTTTCATTAAACTTTGAGAAAACTTAAGCGAAAGTAAATTATACCATTGAAAATTTATCAAATGGAAGGTACTTAGTGTAAACATAAGCCCGATATCAATCTTCATCAATTGAATTAATGTCGTTTGTACTGTTTATAACAACTAATATAGCATAACAAGTTTTCTAATTAATTTAGTTGGATCTCACAACAATGTGTTACGTAAATGATTGATTGGTGTCCAAATACTCAAATGTTTATGCTTTCTGTGTTACATCCGACAATATTATTTCATCTAAAGAACGAGTTATATTTGGTCGTGGATCCTGAATATATTTACAAGTTTTTATTTAACTTCACTTGTTAGTATGTTTAGGTCAAAACTTGTAAGTAAATTTTGACTCGCTTCCCGGTGTTCAATTGATCTGAAATTTGGTATACATCTGAATTCTGGTATATAAATCCGATGACAATACAATAATCATGGTGTCATAGAGCTGATCTGAAAAAAAAAACTTGTCCTTAAAAAATACTTTCAATTAAAAAAAAGAGTCGCTATTTGCTATGAAGTCACTAGATTTAGAGAGGTGAGCATAGGATTTTTGACTCAAAAAGCAGCTCCACTGGGTAACAGGAACTCTATCTTACAGAATACCCCAGCTAAATATATTTATGTTGTGTTCCTTTCCAAGTGTGAATAAGGTCACCAGAACTCATTGAAATGGAAGGAAGGGTCAGTATCGTGTGAGTGTTGCTGACCATTAATTACCTCAGATTAAGTGTTCTTACCACCGGCTCTACACTCCGGGTGTTGCAAACTTCTGTGGACTATGGTAACCACTTTCTAACGGGTCATAAGCTTGTTTACATATACCTTGCCAGTCTTTTCAGTTTAAGTGTATTCTGAACCGGTAGTAGGTTTTCAATTGTCACTTTCGACGTTCATCATTGCCTTATCTGGGCCTATAGGTAATGGTAAGTTTTGTAGTTCCTGTGTTTCCATCTTTGGCTACATTGTCACTTACCATTAATGTTGTGGTCAAACACAAGCCTTTACATAGTAAAAATAAAGCCTATTTTAAAGAACATTAAATTAATGAAAGAGGACCGCTTTGTTTTACTTCTAGCTTGGAATGTTTGGATCACGTAACAATCTAGAAATGCACACACGAGTACTTATAATAAACTATTTTTACATAAGGTTTATTGCAAACTATAAAGTTACGTAATTACATAACCAATGGTGTTATTATGCTTTAATAAGTGAAAGAGAAACAAAAGAAATAATCGTCACCCTCAACTCTAAAGAACTGAAATAGACAAAATATTGAGCCGAGGTGGCATTGACGTTGAATTATGATCATCACAATTGAGTCCAAGTTATAAAACATAAATCGAGGCACAACTTAAACCTCCATGATGAACTGATAGTATAGATCATACTAATAATGTATACTAATAATAAAGCTGAAGAGTTTGTTTGTTTGAACGCGCTAATCTCTGGAGTTACTGGTCCGATTCGAATTATTCTTTCACTAATAGGAAGCTACATTATCCCCGAAGGTTATAGGCTTTTTATCCCTGAAACACGGGATTATATATACCTTAGGGTATTTTATTGATACCAAATCATTGGACTAACTATTGGTGATGTTGTAGCAGTTAGTCATATTGGCTATAAACTAACACATGGCAAAAAAATAATTTCTGATCTTAAATATTATTACGTAAATTGGAACTATTTCAAGGATTTGCGTGCATAATAAGGTAAAGCAGAAGTCCATCCCAGCCTATTTGTAGTAAAAAAGAAAATGATTAAGCTTCTTTATAATTCAAGTCTCCTTTAATTTGGGACACAATTGAAGGCGTGGCATAATAATAGGTGCCTGCTTAGCGGTGGCATTCACGAGAGCTGTATTTTATTCAAGCCCGGAGTCTGTTCTTATTATTCCCTAGATTTAAGGAGTCTTTATCCTAACAATGACCCGTCACTTTAGTATTAAAATTACCAGTATGACTAGCCACACGGTTTAAAAACTCTGGGACCTCATCAGTCATTTCATAGCCATCCATGACTATCATTGTCTAGAGACTATTTTTTTACCCTTATTAAGGCTACTTAAGTAAGTTTCTTCGTGATTTCACCAAAATTTTATAATTTCTATCAAGATATTTTTTAACGTACAATTTAGAAGAAATTCTTTTATATCGATGATAGAAATGACAACAGTATGAAAATATAAGTAATAAGTAGTTTTTGGTTTATGACCTTTTTTCAGAATGGGAAGGTTATTTTCCAGTACCAATTTTGTTAGTTGAAGTAGGTACCTACTACAGAATTTAAAAAGTGCCAAAAAATAAAAATCTTAGCCACATCACAAGGGAGCGAGAAAGTTTAACCTTTTGCCTCATTAACTCCTCAACAAAGCGTTGCAAATGTGTTTAAATTTTTACACCGCCAAGTTTTATAGCGCAAAGTTTTGGTTTACACGCGGCGCAGTTTGGTCCCAAAGTTAATTCATTAGCGCCTCAACAGATGGTGCCACTGGGAAAAACGGGACCTCTATTTTATGGAACATTTGGAACGGCGCTTGTCAAAATACAACCCTTTTAGAACTCACATGATTGGAAATAGAAAACCGTGATATAATTTTTTTATGCTCCGGAACATAATAATCTAGGTCTAAAATAACATAATGTTGGTTTTAGAGATACATTTTTGATCTACTTTTTCTTAATTAGTTACATTATGGCTGTCCGTTTAAAAAAAAAAACCATGACCTAACGAACTAAATTTCATGGAACATGCACTACACTTTTGCTGGCTTCAAAACAGCCAGATTAGAGTTACTACATAGTTATTTTATACTTTTTAGTGTCTTTGAAGGCTGAACCTATTTTTTGTTAAAAGTTTTTTATGCATAACTTTCTACTCCATCTCATCCCAGGATATGAGAGGCAGTACACAAAGTTTATTACCATATTAAAGTAAACAATTCCAATAGAGCACAAAAGCACTAGCTTTGGCTCAGAGCTTAACTGAAGATTCTCCTCAATGGATGCTTTTGAGTGAAATCCAATGAAAATGGGTCATGTTTGATAGCGCTTTAATAGATTCTTGATGATAATGATATAATCGACGCTATTCATACAGTGTGAACGGGATATGTAGCTTATCGGTTAGCGCTTTATAGCAGCTATGTACTGATTCGTAGATTATCTGTTCATATTTTATTTTGATATTATTGTGAGGACTTATTGCTACGGTATTAAATTTTATGTCACCAGAGAGTTTGATGGCTGCTCCAACCTTACCGGAACAATCGGCGAGCGCTGAGGGCTCTCAGCCGGGTAACAGTAACCTCGCCTGAGGGCACCCCCGAGTAGGGTACGAACCTCGGCTCAGGGCGTTACCGGGAGAAGGAGAGGACTTACGGTTACGACTAATTTGGGGCGGTAGGATTACTAATGGCAGCTCGGGCCACTTGAACGGGACGAGACTGAGTGGGACGTCGCGGCAGTCCTCGCCGTCGAGGACGGTAGCGTAATCGGTTTTGTGTAGTGTGTTGTGTACTTTTACGGGCTTCGTCAGCTTCGATCTGAGCTAATGCCATCCGGCTCGCTGAGGGCTTGCCTTGGTCTAAGGATACGGAGTATACTGGACGGCGTGTAGGTTGCAGAGAGTTTGAATTGAACCGTATTAGAGTTAATATTGTTGGTTTACCATGACAATAATTACTATGCTTCTAAATTATCTATATCTATAGGTACTAATAATTAAGCTGTAGAGTTTGTTTGAATGCGCTAATCTCTGGATCTACCAGTCGGATTCAAAAAAATAGGGAACTTGAGTGAAACCGCGGGGGGCAGCAATTGTAAATTAATAAGACAGACTTCTTTATTACAAAGATGATTTAAAGAAAGTCTTGTGAAACTAAGGTTTTATGTTAGGTATTTCTGACTCTTTTCTTAATATGAGGTTAGAAATTGATATATGTATTTAAAACTGGTGGTTTTACTAGACATGCTTTGAACCATATTTTAATATAAGAAGGAAACTGTCTTTTTTAAACTGGGTTTTACAAGAATTGCTATTTAAATCTTCTTTTCACAAACATAAGATTTTCGGCAGAAAGCTTGTCATTTGCGATTAACAAATTATATGTTCGCAATACCTCAAAACCAATATTTAATACCTGGATTTTCGTACCTATTATTATATGTATGGATGCGTTGTCACAGAATTTTTGGAATTTCGATTTAAATTTGAAAAAGGAAACAAATTTAAATTCTTACAGAAAAAATAAATCATCAAAAATGATAATACATAATAATAAAATATCATTTGGAATAGATACAGCACAGTTAAACGCTTCAGCGTTCAATAGTCTTGACAACATAGCACCGGTGGGTCGAGGATCACCTCCAGGGCAGTTGGCGTACATCATATTGTGGTCACAATCCTGAGGACAACATTAATAATGATCACGTCAAAATCCTGAACTACGAGGAAACATCAATCACCATTCTTGGCAAGGGGGCAAACTAGGTAATGATTCCGAACCACTATTGGAAGAGGCTTTACGTTACTTTAAGATATAAACTATGATTGTATTTAAATACTTTTAATTTTATTCGAGATCCCTTTATATAAAAATTTTCAATTTTGTTATTTTTGCAATTTGTGCATCGGCTCCAAATTGTATAACATAATGAAAATTTAGGTACTTGGATACTTTTACTTACAAACATTCCCAATAACTATGAAAATGTTATAACTTGAGAAATATCTGATGTCACATTTATCTATATGTACTAATCTATACTAATAATAAAGCTGAAGAGTTTGTTTGTTTGAACGCTCTAATCTTCGGAGTTACTAGTCCGATTCGAAAAATTCTTTCATTACATAAGATGTTACATTTTCCCTGAAGGTTATGTTACTTTTTGTCTCGAGATCGCGAGTGAAACCGCGGGGAAGAACTAGTGTAAATATAAATCCAACAGCAGAATATCAAGGAATTTGTGTAACAAAACAATTAAGGCAAGACGAAATGACATATAACTTAAAAACGACTTTTTTGGAATTAACCCCCTTTTCAATAGTGCCCCAGATATATTGTTGGAAATTTAAAATGGATATTTATTTCAAGAAGCCCTACAATGCAAAATAACCAAGCAGTCACAGATATAACAAATAAATAGCTTTGAGAATTTTGAAGAGTTGGAATTTCAAATTTACAGGAAATACAAAGTAGTGCGACTGACAAGGCATTCAGATAAACTTGAGCAAATTAGATTGTGATTCTGGGAACTGCAAGCAGGCAAGTAAGTATTCCTTTTACTTTGACGAACTTGTGTTGTGTGTTGCATTTAAATACATATTGAAATCTGTGGGCTGGTGTAGAGTTTACTTAGGAGGTGAACTCAATGAGGCTGAATAAGAATAGTAGATTATGCATCAAATGGATAAAGCAGTGTCATAATAAATTTCAGAATAATATTATTATATGTATATTATATTATATATTAGTAGCTTAGGGTTCTAGTGCAATACAGTACCTACTTTAGGTTAAGTTTGCATGATATATAATTTGAAAAATATCATCGAGTGGTTTGAATAGACATTTTCATAGGAAGGTTCATTTTCTTTTTTAGTGGTGAAAAGTTAGGTATTAAATTTTTTTTATAGTTCTGAGAGGTCGTTTTAATTTAAATCATCAAAATTAAGTTTATTAGGCAAAATATTTGAGTAGTAAAAATATTTGAGTAGTTAAAGTAGTAAGTAAATAAATCGGACAAGTGCGAGTTAAACTCGCGTGGAGAGGGTTCCGTACATGTTTAACTAAGTTCCATAAATATTTTTAAATCTGACCCAAATTTGTTGATGGTAACTATAAAAAGTTTTTTTTTTTGTAAATCGTGTTTTCTAAAAATGAATCCAGTCCAATATTTTCGGACAGACAGACAGACAGACGGACAGACACACGAGTGATCCTATAATCCGGGTACCGTTTTTTTTTCGGAACCCTAAAAATCAACGCTATTTCAAAAGTTTACACGTCTATAAATAATTCACAACAAATATTTTAAAAACAACCGTGTAAAAATACATATTTCGGTTTTACAAACAATAAATAAAACAAAATTTCGAGATTTCTCCCCTCGAGGATTTTTCTTTGAGCATTTTTGTGATCTGTTGTTATGTAAGCAAATCTTGTGGTGAGGGTATTTTAGGACGGAAAATATAACCATCTCATTGTAACACGATTGTAAGATATTTGATGGAAAAAAATAGGAATAATCAAGCTTAATATTTATAGCATAGAAAAGATTTTATAAATATATTGACAAACGGTTGACCATCAGATGTATTATTTGTCTTACAAAAATAAGAATTTGATAATACCAGTTAGATAATAATATTCTAAATTGTATGTATCCTATTAATATTATAAATGCGAAAGTTTCACGCAAAAACTACTAAACGGATTTGGATGAAATTTGGAACATAGATAGTTTATAATCTGAATTAACATAAAGGATACTTTTTATCCCGGGAAAACATAAGATCCCTCGGGAACGAGGATGAAACCGCGGGGCGGAATCTAGTTGAAAATAAATTTGTCAGACAAACACTGTAAAAATATATCAAAGACAAAAAACTTGTCAGGTTGTTTTGCTAATTGAAAATACAAGTATTTAGGTATTCTTCCTTATTCAGACCGACTCGGTTTCCATGCCTATCCGTAGGAACAATTTAATTTAATTTAAATAGCGATACGATATGTATTATTACCGTGATTGTAAACTGATCTACCTCTGATCTCATTCTGAATTTAAGTCTGAAATCGGGAAATAATAGCCTTTTTCCTCAATAAATTACCTCGGTTCGTAATCCGAATCGGGCCTCGAACCGAGCGGCTCTGAATTACCCAGAATCTCAAAATCACCATTCACTATTTTTGTTGAGCTGTCCTTGAATTGACAGACTAATATAAAATGACTACTAACCTGATAAACGTCGCCTTCAGAGACAATCACTGAAAATTTTTGCAATGTAACAGCATGTTCGTAGGCACATTTCGATGGCTTTTGAAATAGATGATCAAGCGTACATCGACGAAACTGTGCTCGAGCACTGAAACATTGACAAAGGATTCGTATACCTACAATATTTGTTGTTTGAACTGTGCAAAGTTGTTCTGTGCAGAGTTAATTAACTTCTAGATTTTTTTACTAAATGGACGTGTTCTTTAAAACCATCCTACTAATTGTATAAACGAAAGATTGTTTGATTGTGAAGATGTTTGTCATTAATTCAAGTAAAAATTAATGAAAGTATTTTGACGAAACAAGGCACATAAAATATACAATAACATACAGATACTTTTGGCGCGGAGTTTATTATGTCACGTTATAGATTGCGGGCTGAGGGGCTAGAGATAATAAAAAGAAAAATAGAATAAAACACTAAAAACCGACACCGAGCGGTTTCTTTAACTGGTCGATGATTGACGCTATAAAGAAAAATTTGCGTCCGTCAATTTTTAAGTAGCAGTAGTACAAACTAATGTCAATAGATGGCGTCGTGCCTTTTTTAAACAAGCTATGGTTTCATTTTCACGATTATACTTAGGACTTTTGTAATTTTTATAAGAACTCCGTTCCAACCGGGTTTTAATAAAACACCTCTCAGTTTTTTATCCCGAAAACGCGGAATATGCGGATGAATCCCCGGGGGACAGCTAGTCATTAATAAGCTGTTTCTCCGTGTCTGCTTTGATTTCATTACTTCTATCTGAATTCTTATTATTTTATTACGATGGTACAGTACAACTATTCATTTAGTTTCAAGCAAGTCCAACATTTTTAAACGCAATCTGCCATCTAGATGAAATTTCTATATAATCCCAGACTCATAAAAGATTTACAAAGCATCGACAACTGCAATTGAAAGCTAGTCTCTTTTAAAGCTTCAAGAACTTAACTAACCGCTAACCCTTTGGGACTGTGATCAAAAGCAATACTTTTCAAAGTAAGTTTAAATTTAAAGTATTTTTTTAGACCAGCTCATTGACATGATATCAATGACACTATTGTTATTGTACTAGATTCCACCCCGCAGTTTCACCCGCGTTCCCGAGGTATCTTATGTTTTCCCGGCATAAAAAGTATCCTATGTGTTAATCTAGGTTATAAACTATCTGTGTTCCAAATTTAATCTAAATCCGTTCAGTAGTTTTGCGTGAAAGAGTAACAAAAATCCATCCATCTATCCATAAATCCATACTCATAAACTTACGCATTTATAATATTAGTGGGATTGTCATCGGACTAACAATATGTGTACCAAGTTTCATATCAATTGAACACCGGAAAGTGAATTTAAAATTGCTTTGCCAGTTGCGACCTATACATACTAACATGTGAAGTTAAATAAAAGTTTGTAAAAAGCTAACCAGCATAAATAAAAGTGTGTTTTGAAATGTGTCCACTCTTGTGTTGCGTTTTTCTGCCCTTCTACTTCCAATTTGAAGACCGAATAGCACGCTTCCCATGCATCGGATGAATCTTCTATGCAATTTGGTAAATCGTCATATTCTGAAAAAGAAAAACACAATAATCCATGTTATTGTTCAATGAGAAACAGACAAACTCTAAATTTTAATTTATAAAAAAACCTTTAAAATCCTGTAAGTAATTGATGAATTTACTCTGAAAAGCTAAAGTTAGGTACTTTGTCTTATGTAATACAAAAACCGAGTAAATGAGATTCTATTTAGAGTTTAAAGGTATAGAGATAAAACGGAGAACGGAGATCGACCAATCAACAAATTGAATTGCTCTTTTGAGTCATTAATGACTTTAAAAATAAACTAAATCATCCACAACTTCTTGAACTACGGAATTTGAATTTCCAAATGTTATTTTGGGAAAAACTATCATAACGACAAAAAGTTTGTCTCTTCACAAAAAACATTTTTGCGTTCACAACATTAGGATAACAAGCTTGTCTCACTAAATATGATTCTGAACACAAAACTCCACTTCTCGAAAACCTTCATGCCTCAATGTTCAAGCGATCTCAGTGTTTCCCATTTGAATCTTAACTCTATCTAATACGTTATAAGGGTGTAAATAAGTTGCTCACTTGTAAGGTACCACTCATCATTGCAGACATTGTTAACAACATGCATATGACCCTTAATGCTCTCTTCATTAAAGTGGCTCTCAGTCACATCCTTGCAGTCTGAGTTCCAATCTATGGCGCAATTTGTTAGATGATTAATTGCTCTGTAAAATTACAATTACAATGTAAGTTAATGATATAGTAGTTTAGATTCTATTGTTTACAAACTAATTTGAATGACGTCACACTTTCTAAAAAAGGATAGGTGTATAGCTGACGATTGTCTCTGCCAATGTAATTTACGGGTAATAATAACCAAATAAAGCTCGGCACTTAAATTCACGTTGAAACAAACTAAAATATTTTCAGGACTAAATCCCTTTCTTATGTGTTGGTATAGTAAGATTAAATAAGGTTTAGTTTGTAAACAAATAAGTCTGCTTTCCACAGGTTATATTTCAACATGCATGGTTTATAGCTACTGCTCATCGTCTGGTTAATAATCCTTCGTCTGTAACGATACTCAGGAGAAGAAATTACGTACCGACTACATTGTAAGCTGACATGATATTACATTGATGGCATACAGTTTAACACACTTTTGGATATCAAAAAACCAATGGCGAAGTAGGCAGTGACAGGTATAGCCAACCAGTTGGATACTACAAAATACTTCCGTGCTAATGGATGCCCCACGATCTTTTTCCTTCACCAAAAGTAGGATTCGAATACACCTTCGTTTCGACAAGCTGAAATTGGTTTGGTGTAAAGTAAAGTAAAGTAGTCTACTGAGTTTATTGTTGGTTCTTCTCAGCAAATAGGCAAAATTATCAGGTAATTGAAGTCAAAAGATAAGTGTAAAAGTTTGGTATTTTTTAAAATTATTAAAATATTCAAATTATGCGTACTTGCACCAGTTATTAATTTTCGCAGGCATTGGTGGACTCTTTCTGCTTGAGTTATATATCAAAGCTGCTTCAATAGTACAGTTTATGGCATATTTAGCAAAATTATCGCAATTAATGTTCTTTACGAACATAAGCTTTTCCTGATCTTTGGTCAACGTCACTATTGGTTCAAAGTTCAAGTCGTTTGATGATGGAAAAAATGGTCTGTTGGCTGATTGTTCGTCTTCTTCTGCATCATAAATATCTATAACAAAATACTTATATTATAATATCAATAAACCTGGAGGACTCACCAAATTTTATAATTAGACAAGGTTTAAGCAAAGTTAGATAATGTAATATGGGTAGGTATCAGTGGCGAAGGGTAAAATTATGGCGAGGGTAAGCCGTTTAAAAAACACCGATAATTTCATAATTATAGTGTATTATAATCATGATAAAAGTGGTTTTGAAAGGATTAAACTGTTTGAAAAACCCATCCACCTCATTGCACCGTTTTTTTCGTAATATCTCATAACACATTATATTTGAAATAATTAATCTGTAGGACTGGGCTTTCTAAAAGGCTTGTATGTATCCTTCGCCACTGGTAGGTATTAATTCTGGGTTACAAAGTACCTATAGTATTCTTCTAACGTTTGGGTGACAAGATATTTTCATTTTTGTGACAAAGGTCTAAACGGATTTAAATGAAACTTACCACGTAGATATCTCATACCTGGGATTAACATATAAGACACTTTTCATCCCGAAAAGTTCTAAGATCTTTCGGGAACACGGAAGAAGGAAACTAGAAGTGAAATGATTGAAACTCGACTTTGTACGACTTGGATTTTATGTGATTTGTTTCATTAAATTTATTACCAGCTTTTACTTACATACAGCATTCAAAGGGTCCAAAATAATTGCCAATAAACATATGACTAACATTTCTTTATTGAAATCATGTTACAAGTATTTGTTTTAAATATTTTACTCCAGCATCTCTAAAATAGTTTGATCTTCCATAATGTCATTTTTGACATTGATTAATATTTGTCTTTGTACACGTAAAAAATTTGGCTGAAAAAAAAATTTTAGTCTATGATTTTGCTTTACTCTTTTATAGCGTAATAAAATAATTATTATTCGTTTTGTAGGACTATACAATTTACATACAGGGCTACTTTTCAATGAATAGTAAAAATAATTTTTACAACCATTTTCATCGTATTTTGAAAAATACTCAGGGGAGTAGTGTCATAAGATAGCTCTCAGAATATAATGTAAGTAAAGCATAGCCAGGCACTTTTCTAAAATCATACGGGTTTAATATGTACAAAAGTTTTTCATTATTCTTGCAGAAATTACATTACTGCTTGTTCGTGTAATTATTGTTATCTGATTTTTAACTTGCAAGCTTTGGGGACTCCTTAAAAAAGAAGAATAAAGAAGTAGTTGTACAAAGAAGTAGTCGTTTTTTTAAAGAAAATTTGACCTATCACGAAAAAATAATCCCTTGTGTATTGGTAATGAGGACCAATTTGTCGCATTTTCCCATACTATCTTACAATTTGTCCTCAGGGAGTTTCAGTCCCTGCATCCCGGTTCCATTATCAGATTACCTCGATGGTAGGTACCTACCATAATATTGCATTGTCGCCAAACATACATATTATTACGAATTTTGAAACGAAGAACTTACATACAAACGATTTTTTTTGGGAAGGACTAAAGTTGGTAGCCTCTGATGGCTGCATCAACCTAACCGGAAAAATACGTTGCAAGTTAATAAAAAGCTTGTAATCTTTAAATATGTAGGTCAGGTAGGTACACCTATAAAAGTCACTGTCTGTTTCTCCGCATACTTTTTCTAAACTACTCAACAGTATTTTGGTACGATTTTCACTAGGAATAACGATAAATGAGGTGTATAAATTGCACTCATGTAAAGCCAGGGCGGATCGCTAGTAATAATAAAGCTTGTTAATTACAATGCAAGAGATAGCCTGCAACGTGCTAAGTAACTTACTTACCTTCAAACAATGTATCAGTTTAGTGTAATGATTTATGCAAATCAATGAATCAAACTAATTGTGAAGCAATCAAATGTCTATATTAGTTAATTATTATCAATAAGTGAATGATAAAATAAATGATATGATATGAACGTCAATATTTTGGTTTAAATAAGTAATTAAAAAATATATTTTATTTTCAAAGTCTATCGAATTCTTTCATACCTACTTTATTATGATCAAAGTATCCGGATGACCGAGCTTTGCACGTTTTTTTTTTGGTAAATCTTGTTTTCTAAAAATCAAACCTAGATCGATTTATCGCCCCCGAAATCCCCTGCATTCTAAATTTCATGAAAATCTTTGAGCTTTTTCCGAGATTCAGATTATATATTTACAAGAATTGTTCGTTTACAGGTGTTAGATTAAAGATCGCTATATACGGCTATGCACCAGTACTCCTGTCGATTGATTACAGACTTTGATGTGAAACAATTTTATGTAAAAGAATTATTTTAAGCAGGTAGAGCGTGGACACTTACTACGCTGAAAATCACCAATCACACATCAATGATGATGATAATTCTAATATTAGGTACCTTTATTTCAAATAAATTACATACCTCGATTAATAAAATGTAGAAAAAAAAACTTGTTCTAATACTTTTTAACTTAATAAATACTCTTGGAACTCTAACTTTGCGCTAAAGTTCCAGATATTCGAGTAACTTATTACAGAACCACCTAGATATGGACGCATTGTGGTAGTCTGTAGTTAGTATACCTACGTAAACAATAAAAAATAATGAAACCTCCGACCCAAATCCTCCAGGTTGATGATCTTCAAACAGCTGACCGGATTTTCTTGAAACAAAGCTAAAAACACTTTTGATTATGACAGACACCTTTTAAACGAAAAAAACTTAATTATTATCGGTTTATCCGCTCAGGCGCTATAATGCAGACAGACACACAGATACAGTATAAACTTATAACATCCCTCTTTTTAATAGGAGGTTAAAAATGTTTTAAGGCGATGAGCTTGAGCTTTCGGTGAAGGAAAACATCGTAAGGATAGCTTAGCATGGCTACTACCCTCAATTTTAAAATCTGTCGCCAAGTACCTAACGGTCTATTCCGACAGCTGCACTTTATAGTCAGTTCCCTTCTAAGCTTCGTGACCATCGAGTCTGAAGCCCAACGCAAGTCGTAATTATAAAAAAACCTTCATTCATCCATCCGTCCATCCATCTGATTCAAACTAAGCAGAGCTAAGTAATATTAAACATCAAATTTAACAACGTATAAAATATGATACGATATACGTATAGCGCCAAACGTATTTAGAGGCCTTTTCGCCTTTTTAGCCTTTCTCACGGGTATAAAAAATTATATACAGCCTTCCTCGTTTATTGTTCCTTTTATTAGTGAAAATCCTATAAAAATCTGTTGCGTAGTTTAGAAGAAGTAATACAGAGACAGAGAGAGGCAGACAGAGACTTTGATTTATTTCGAGATATCTTACCATACAGCATCCACATAAGCCCGCTTAAATTCCATGCAAATAAGGACACTTTGGCTTGAAACGGTTCACATCTAGAAATTTTAGTGCTCTCCATGATATTACGTGGAAACCTTTTTTGGCCTAAGACCGCAATATGTTCGTATTTTTATTCGCGACACCGTGTGTTTGTTTAGTGCGACATTTTTGGATTTTATCTTTACAATGTCTGCATAAAAACCATTTTGCGCTGCCAATATTGTCGGTATTCTTTCTCTAAGTAAGTATTTTTGATACTTGTACTAAAGTATTAGTAGATCTGAAATTGTCGTGCCACATAGTCAATACCTACTGCACCAACTGAAACTGGTATTATACTAGTTGCTTTCAGGTCTGAATAGGCTTAAAGCTTAGCCTAGGAAGTATGGCATTCAGAGCAACTACAATGCAGAGCAAACCCTAAGACCGGAGAGCTGTGCATGTTCTGCATAATTTTGAATTAATCGTCGCAAATTTTGACAGAATCTCTAGAATTTCTAATTTAATATTCGGTTCGTATTTTGTGATACATACATGAAGATGTTATTTTGAAGAAAAGTCTGGTTATTACGGTTCATGAGATATCTATAGACAGAGGGATGGACAGCGGAGGCTTAGTAATAAAGTTCAGTCAGCACCCTTATATACGGAACCCTAAAAAGTAGTTATGAATGTTAAGGATATTGTTATTAATTATTCAAGTTAAATAAATTGCTAAACCTGGAAATACTTTAATCATGTCTTATTCAATTCGTATTTCAAGTTTGAATGACAAACATGTTTGTATTCACTGAGTTATATTACTACGTATAGAGAAGACGCCATTTATAACCACTACTATTCGTTCAAGTGCAGCCATCCGGCCGCACTTCACTTAGTTACTTACGACTTTTAGGTCGCGAAAAAACTACACTAGCAAATACAAATAATCATTTTTATCACCATTTAACGGCTTAAAGAACAAAGAATGTCGATGTGTGAGTGGCTATAATGACAAGGGATAACATGACAGATATTGTTTTGCTAACGGCTTAAAGAACAAAGAATGTCGATGTGTGTGTGGCTATAATGACAAGGTATAACATGACAGATATTGTTTTGTTGATCATCTTTTTAACTAAATTGCTTTGGAAGGAAATAAATGTATAATAAATACAATAAAATACAAATTTTTCGCAACCCCTAAAATACACTCCAAATGTATTCTCGATATTTACGTAAAAAATAAATAATTGAAATTCTGCGATTACAATGACCTCTGGCGGGAATGTAGTTTTTTGTCAACCGAAGCCATGGCCTTAAAAGCGGTCTAGTGCTACGTGCTTAAACTTTCTGGTTATAAATGGAGCATTACATAAGATAGCTTCTCTATACGTAGTGATATAACTCAGTGCTTGTATTCCCCTTAACACATTCCTAGGTATTTGTGAATAGAAATGAAATGAACCTGCAGAATTCAGTTTGTAGATGACAACTTTAGAATCTCATTAGTGGTTGACCTGAATCGAAGAATTGAAACCGGGTTGGGAAAATGCTCTGTTGTCTACCCGGCATAATTAGTGCTTGTGCGGGGTAAACGACCTTTGCTTGCCCATTGTATTAGATGTTATTAGTAACTAGCTGTCCCCTGCGGTTTCATCCACATTCACGGGATAAATGTATGCCTTATAATATTTAGGGACAACGTAGCTTCCTATTATTGAAATAATTTTTCGAATCGGATTAAAGATAAGATAAGATAAGCGCGTTCAATCAAACAAACTCTTCAGCTTTATTATTAGTATAGATTTGCTGAAATATAATGCTTGGTATTGTCATATCCAAAGCAATAATAGATCGATAGTAAGTCAGATTCAATACATAATTATAGCAACATAATAGGTAGAATTGAAACTATCGATAGTTTTAAGATACAATTATCCAATAGTTTTAGCACAGAGTATTGAGAAATCTGTGATAGCACTATCGATATTGTAACTATTTTCCAAGGTGAACTATCGATAGCTAAACTATTGATATTTTTGCAACATACTCCAAATTTCAAGTTTGTTAGTCTCAGCACTTTAGGTTCTGCATTGATGAATCAATCAGGAAAAGTAATTATATCTCGTTCGTATATATATATTATTTAAGAGTAGATACCAACTTGAAAAAAGTTAGAATACCTAAAAGTACCACCCACATTAGAATATTAATCATCGTCACGATTGAAAAGCCTGTACATATTTACGCGCTTAGTAAGTTCCAATAAAAAAAAAGTATTTTTTCAATCAGACGACAACTGGGTCCCTCACTCCTATCAGATACGCGGTAGTGTAACAGCCAAGTCTGAGAGGATAGCAATAGAATTAGAAATGAAATGTTTTTTTATTTATTAAATAGATGCCTACTTGGTTATTTTTGATTGAATACACGTTAATGAAATACAATTTCAGGCTAAAAAGCAAAATCATTAATCATAAGATCTCTCATCATTGGCTAGTTCAAGTTAAAACTTGGTATAAACTGCGGTAAAATGGTAGCTCATCACCAAAGCGAAGCGCAGTTAGAAACATGAAATTTAGAACATCATGATATTTTCATGACGTAGGAAATCTGTTTGTTTTATAATTCAGCTCTACTATGTGAATTTGAGGATGTACAATTATTGTATGGGATAACTTTGTCTTCGTGTTGATTTACTCTAATAAGTCCAGTACTTTTTAACCGCTTTAAAAAAAGGAGAAGGTTCTCAATTAGTTGTTTTCAATTATTTTTGCATTGGGTTCAGTAGTATAGGTCCAAGGTGGTCCCATTTTAATTTTATTGTCTTTAAAGGTTTTGCTCTTTTTGTTAAAAGTCACTTTAACTCTTTATTCCACGCGAATTAAACTTGGCTATTCTTTTACATTTTTATTTTATGTGGGTTTCTTTTATCTGTGAACAATAATCTCACGCATGGCGAGAGAACGTTCTGTCGTCGTCGAGTCTGTATTAAATTCCTTTTACGTACAGTATGTTCACTGATTTGTCAGTTTGTTTCGATGTAATAGGATTTTTTATTGATTTTATTTTTTATCGTGCTGATGCGATGGCTGAGATATGAGATTCGATTTACTTCGACTTGAATAATTGTGTTTATTTGATTAGGACTTATAATTTCAAGGGCTTTTTTTTACTATGTATTTTTATACCGCATTCAGTGAAGATGTGGCCGATGGTGGTAAGCACACAAAGCTAGAAGGTAACTGGCTCTCAAGTGCAGCTGTCGGAACACACCTGTAGGTGCTTGACGACAGATAATTCAACTTGAGGGGGGTAACCATTTAGCTAACCAGTTGGGTACCTACTACAACTACCCTACCACCGTGCTATGGTTTCCTCACGATGTTTTCCTTCACTCGAGCTCATTGTAGGATTCGAACCCGTGACCTTGGACTACTCGCCTGACTAACTGCAACTCTCAAGTTATAAGTTTGTCACCAAGTCTCTAATCAAGGGGCTACTACATACATTAATGGGGGCTTTTGTAGGGATCCCTAATTTTTTGGAAATAAAATATAGCCTATGTTACTCAGTGATAATAACAGCTTTCTCAGTCCGGTGATAGAGTCTATTTTAATAATTGTAACTATCGACATTCTTGTGCCTTATGAAGGCCTAAAGTTATATATATATGAGTTTTGAGTGTGAGTTGAGTTTTAGTTTCTACTGGTGAAACATTTTTAAAATTTACTGTAGTTTTTTTAATTTTTCATTACAAACAAAAATACAAATCTTTTCGCTTTATTTTTATGTACGAGTATAATATGTGTAGAAGGTTAAAAATGTAAGGTCAAGCTTCTTTATATTCAGCTCCTTATTATTGTACTGTCATCGGATTTACATATATGTTTACCAAATTACAGATCAATTGAACACGGGAAATGAGTTGAAATTGACATGCAATTGTCGACTTAAACAACATACTATTACGGCAAGTAATAAAAAGCTTGTTATAAATAGATTATGCCGACTTGTTACAAGAACTACGGGTAAACTGATAATGAAGCTCTAGAACAAGCTTACTATGCTAATTCAGGCTTCTGTTGTGCTCTTTTGATCAGATACCAGCGATAAATAAGCAGATCCATTCTTTCCGCTAACTTATATCCCAGTTTGCAACTTTATATCTTGTTAAAAAGACGTATATATCCCACGGAGAGAATGAACAAGAATTTCTATAATATTTTAAACTTTATTACATGAGCTTTAAGGAACAAAATTACATTCAATTCAAGAGACCATAAAGGTATACATAAAGATGTAATGTTTCTTTATCAAAGTGCTTTTGGAGAATAAACACATGCTAATGGGTGCAAGAGAATAGCAATATAACGCTAAAGGAAGTAAAGCCACGAAAAGCGCGAGTGTCTGGCACAGAATACGTAATAATACAGACAGAGTTCTCGGAAAGTTTTAGTCCCGTTAATCCTGTAGGGTTAATTTTGTCATATTTGTAGCTTTATAGTATGTTTTGCATAGAATTTCACCAACATATCTGTTTCGCCTAAAATTGATTGCAAAACTCCATACAAATCTGTTAAATTAGATTAAACAAAAGATAGTTGACAGGCCGATGAAATGCCATCCGAAACATAAAATTATGAAGCTGCAACATGATTTTCTTTTTATGGTACTATTTTATGAAAATGTTTGATATATCTAGGTATATCAAGGTTGAAGTAGTAGCATAATATTCATCAAAATATTCTAAGAATCAGATTATTACTAGGAAGTGAAATCTCGAATTCTATGGCTACCATAAACGATATTTTGGAAGCTTATATTAAATTTCATACTGCCGGATTTTATTGTGACTTTCCTGAAAAAAATGTTGTACCATATTAATATCAAAGCCAGTGAGAAAATTATGTGTAGGTAGGTTATAGATCGAAAAAAAAATCTTAGTAATACCTATCTTGCTGGCTACCACCCTCAAAATCTGTCGCCATGTACCTACCGGTGGGTTCCGGCAAATTGTACTTGAGAACCAGTTGCCTTCTCGGCGTTGTAACAGGTCGACAACACATTGGCAATACCTCTGGTATTGCAAATGGCGATAGGCGAGCACCACATACCATCAGGTGGACGACTGTCTGCTTGTTAACCTTCTGACATAAAAAAAGACATCAAAGATATGCCATCGATTTTATTCGATAAATAAATATTTGTGCTATTTTTCCAATGGTATCAACGTCAACGTCAACGTCACTTTTTGGCAGTTTTCCTATAACACAGGATTAGTAGTAGACATGAAGGCCAACCAGCCTATCAACAAATGTCTATGGACCTCACTCAATCAGTACCGAACAGATTACACCAGTGACTGAATCCTAAAAGGACACTATTTGGGTAATATGAAACAAGACTCGAGGACCTAAACCCAAATTGATGAACCGTGACATTAATCTCTTCTACATGATACAAATATATTTCTTGTACTAATGAGGTTTTTACGAATATACTGAAGAAAATATTACGATGCCTACACTCTTATTTTACGTAAAATAAGGATACTTACCTACACTATGTTTACAATTTGGAACCGGAAGACGCAGCGTGGGAACCGACGATCTTGTGAGGGTCGCGGAAAACCGCTGGATGCGGGTGGCGCAAGACCGGCCATCGTGGAGATCCTTGGGGGAGGCCTTTGTCCAGCTGTGGACATCTTTCGGCTGACATGATGATGTTTAAAATCTAGTTGCATTCAATTCAAGTTTCACCATTACTCATTAAGGTTTTGCTATATTACTATGTTTTAAATGTATTATTCATTTAGGTTTTGCTGAAATCTTGCCACACAAAAAAATCTGCGAGCAACACGAGCAAGCGGTCACACTGTGCGAAGCCCTGCTTCGCATTTGGCCGGTCGCTCGCCAGTTTATTTAAAAACTAGAACTGACCCGGCAGACGTTGTCCTGCCCTGAGAACAAAAATAAAACTGGGACCTACAAACCTATCCCTACCTACTCCTATCTACCTCTACCTGCCACTACCTACCCCTACCTACCTACCCTACCTACCTACCCTACCTACCTACCCTACCTACCTACCCTACCTACCTACCTACCCTACCTACCTACCCAACCTACCCCTACCTATCTACCTACCCCTACCTACCTTACCTACCTACCTTACCTACCTACCCTACCTACCTACCTACCCTACCTACCTACCCTACCTACCTACCCTACCTACCCCTACCTATCCTATGTCCTTCTCCTGGCTCTAAACTACCTCCCTGCCAATTTTCAGCTAAATCAGCCGTTCTTGAGTTATAAGTGGAGTAACTAACACGACTTTCTTTTATATATATAAGATTACATTGACTCCCCCCCGTACCCCAGTGACGCTTACATGGAGCCTACATCGCATGCTGGCTAGCTGAGCGCGGTGAGCGACAACCACGCGACTTTTTTCTAATACTTGCATTTTTAAACTCGTGATATCTTCCGAATGAAATGTCCGAATTGAATAATTCAAAAAGTTATAAAAAGGTATTAAAGCCGTCTTGAATATAAAGTAATTTATTTTGATGAGGATTTATACCAAGGTACAAATGAAGAGCCTTTTCAAGAGGCGGCATATATAAATTAATATTTTAGAATAAAAAACTGCTTACTGTGACATAACTATAATATTTAGACATATGCTGTCGCGACACTTTTTGTAGATAATGATGAGTTCTGCAAAGTAGTAGTAAGTGATTTTGTTCTATCATCAATAGATTTCGCAGCGCACGCGACGTAAGGAATTTTTCAGGTCATTTTTTTACACCTTATGTTACATTATTGGAGTTTTAGTAAGGATCCCTAATTTTTTTTTAAATATAATATAGCCTATGTTACTCGGGGATAATGTAGCTTTCCAAAGGTGAAAGAATTTTTGAAATCGGTCCAGTAGTTTCGGAGCCTATTCATTACAAACAAACAAACAAACAAATCTTTCCTCTTTATAATATTAGTATAGATAAATACCGACAAAAGCAACAAAATAAATATTAAAAATAACAATATACTGTATGCTTAACGGTCTCACAGCAGTAAATTCACTCGATTGTAAAAATGTACCACTGCCACCAATAATAAAATTGTTATGATTATGATCATGGAAAATTAGACTTTATGGCGGGGTGGATAAAGTTATTATAGAGTGCATTAATGTTGGGGATAAACAAAATAAGTCAATGTCATTCACACGTACGCCTCTTGATGTTTCTGAATTCCACCTACTCGTATTTGCATTGCAAAAAAATATTATCATACTAGCTTCCGCCCCTTGGTTTCACCCGTTTCCCAAGGCATCTTATGTATTCCCGGGATAAAAAGTAGCCCATATTTTTATTCCAGGGTCGATTTATGATCAATGTGCCAAGTTTCATCCAATTCCGTTCAGTAGTTATTACGTGATAGAGTAATAAATATACATACCAGTGGCCAGTGGCCAGGGGTGAAATTATGGCGAGGGTAAGCCGTTCAAAAAACACCGATAATTTTATACTTAATTACAGTGTATTTTTATAAAAATAGCTTTGAAATTATGAATCTGTGGGACTGGGATTTCTAAAAGGTAAGCCGATGGTAATCGGCTTGTATGGACCCTTCACCACTGATACATATACATCCTCATAATTTTCTTTTTTTTTCTTTTTTGAATTTGGAATAAAGACTTTATCTAACATAACCTGAAATTTTGTCTGAAACTATACTAAAAACGTTAATAGGTATATTATATATTTTTTATGATGGTAGTTTTATTTCCAAACTCATTCATTTTATTCTCCTAAATGTAAATCTTGCGAAGGTAGCCCACACAACGTGGCTTTATCAGTATTTCGTTACTCAATTAACATTAACATTGAAAAGCAACAAACAACAATCTCTGGGGACTACTTTGAAGGGACAAAGTCCGAAGTTGATTAAACATTCATGAATTTCAGGTTTGAAAGGGTTCAAATGTGATTTAGGTGACCTACGTTTTGTTTAGCTTAGAGTAGATTATGTTAAAAAGGTCCAAATGGTAATTTAAATACAAACAATGATAAGGAAAGTACTAGATATAGGTGTAAGGATAAACTAAACAATAGCTTAATTTTAGTATCTTATCTATCTTTTACGCTAATCTCCGGAGTTACTGGTCCGATTCGAAAAATTCTGTAACTGATAGGAAGCTACATTATCCCCGAAGGTTATAGGCTACTTTTTGTTTCGGAAACGCTAGTGAAACCGCTGGAAAATAGCTAGTTTTAGATACAAGTAGATTGATTTAAAACATGTTTAAAACGTTTATTGAATACCTACTATCAAAAGTAGTATAATGCTTATTTTTTGTTGGTAGTTAGCATACAAAACCTAGACCTGCCTGTCAAGTGCAGCTGTCGGAACACACCGAAAGGTGCTTGGCGACAGATTTTCAATTTGAGGGTGGTAGCCGGTCAGGCTTTTCAGTAATGGTGAAAGAATATTTGGAATCAGTCCTGTAGTTTATGAATTTAATAATTACAAACAAAACATATAAATCTTTTATCTACTCTCATATCGTAAAGTTCTAATTATGAAATCAAAAACAGTACTTTAATGACCCACTTTATGCACACCCGTCTATAATGAAATTAAAAAATTATATTGTAGTACAGTTTTCTTCCCAAGATAATGCTATAAAATAACTTTTTTTCATTAAAGTACAATTATTTGGACATGTCTGGCCACTCACAATGTTTTTTGGGTTTTAATACTTCAATTACTGTCAGTCAACTTGTCAAAAATAATAAAGAAAATAACGCCAGACATCAGGACTAAACAATTATAATTTTAGATGCAAATTTACTTTGTCTGTGGTCGCGTATGCGGTAGAGATCTCAACTTGGGAGTTTTTCTCCACACGGATTTGGGCGCCATGATGATTAATGTTTGTTTATTTTATTGATTTTTTTGCATACATATTTTATTTTGGCCAAAAATGATAGAAAAATAGCTGTGACATTAAGGTGAAATAAACTTGGATCTGAAATTGTGGAGGCGGCAATGGGAATGACGAATAATCGATACCCGTAAGTCATGAAAACCTATAACAAAATATTATTGATTTTTTACATTTAAAATACATTATTAGATGAGTTTAGATAAAGTACTGTATGATACTGCACATAATTAGGTATTAAAAACTCGTGTGATACTATTAAGAACCTCACCTACGGCTCGGTACTTAAACTCACACTCGTATTTAATAACCCCTATTATGCAACAGTATCATAAACTACTATTAAATGTATATTAGATTCCCACTGCAGGCGCACGGGCAATGAAAGAAATAAGGTTCGCTCAGATCGAGGAGTTGACGCCGCGAACAGAGGGATAACTAGCAGAATCTGCCATGGCAATCTAAGATTTATTGTACTCAACGTAAGGTTGATAATACCGCGCTGCGGTTTCGCCGACCCGTGGTTCGTGGCGTTTACTCCTCGGTCTGAGCGAATCTTTACGCTCAAGTCTATCAAGTGGTCCCAGGGCGGTCTAGCAGACGTCACTTAACTTGGGAGTTTCTTTCAACTGAAAAGGCACCATTCATTCTTAGGTATTTAAAATTTAGAGGTAAGTCTGAACTTAATTCTACTGCTGGTTTTGGGTCTAAATCTACTCTCATACTACTTAGGTAAGTATCTACGACACTACACTATTTTTTAAATTCGCTTTTCACCATAAAATTTTCGAAATTTGTGCTCGAAATAGTAAAAACACAAGAATAAAGTTTGGAATAACATAGCCTATATCAATATTTGAGTAAGGCTGGTACATAAAATAGAAAAAAATCTGTGTTGGATATTGTTTTCCCGCAAACAAAACATTGAACCGTAACGTACCTATTCTATACTCCTACGCCCTAAGGGTCACTAGTTAGTCGTTTATGTAGGACTGGAAACTAAATTACAAGTTGGCAGTAACACAATATAGCGCAGCGGAACCGCGATTAGATATGACCAACAGTAAATTATTAATCGCTTGCTCTTGACACAGCAGTTGTGGTTATTACTGGTGCTGCGTTACAGTAAATTATATACCTAATTCAAATGGGTAATTATGTACCTTTAATTTGAACAATTGACCTACCATCTCGTCGATATTTTTGTCACACATAAAGAAGAATACTAACAATCTAAAATTAAAACATAATTTGGACATAATACACGATACACATTCAATAACACATGACAATATAACTTAGGTATACCTAATACTTATATTAGGTATATTATAGTATAGTGTTTTTTCAAAAGATTGACAAACAGGCAGACGGTTGACGGTAAGTGGTTACCGTCGCCTATCGCCATTTGCAATATTAGACGTATTGCCAATATGTTGCCAATCTGTTACAAATGCCAAGAAGGCAACTGGCTCTCAAGTGCAATTGCCGGAACACACCGGTAGGTGCTTGGCTTATATCCATTTAGAGTCCCTCGTTCGCTGAGGATGCAATATCCCGCCCGTGACAAAGACACTGCTTTATTATCCCCTTGATGCATAATCTACTATTAAATATCTGGACGAACGGCTATGTTTGGCACACATAGAGGACAAAATATAAGCTTCTACGTATACAACTAATCACTTCTTAACGTATAGGTACAACAAGTTAGGCTAGAATAAAAAAAAAGATTTTAATTTTCGCTTACGGTTCCTTCATAAAACTACGCGTCTGTATTCATACGCGCTTTATAAAAGCTAGAAATAGCCACGCAAGGGGTCGTCGAACAAAAGCCTAGCTGAGAAGCCAGAGTGCTTTACGTCTATAACCGTTATACCGTACACATAAAGATGAGAATCGACTGCGGTGCATGCCCTAATTGCAGTAGGTTATCGTAAGTTCTAGGGACGGTCAAGTTGTGAATTCCTGAAACTGTTAGTACAGTTGGGTTCATAAATAAATCTCATTTCATCTCACTTCTCAAATTGTACCTATATATTAAACAAAGTCGCTCTCTGCCTCTGTCTATTTCTCTACTTGCTTCTTCTAAATCACACAACGGATTTAAATAATGTTTTCGCTAATAGAAAGAGAAATAAATTCAACCCCTAAGGTGGTAAGATAGGGGATTTCAGGTGAAACCGCGGGGTGGAAAGCTAGTAAATAAATAAACGTGTAAGTATCAATGTTTAGATTTTGTATGTTTGTGACATCTCACATTCATTCCCTAATGTTATAAATGCATGTCAGTAATTATAGTATAATAATTTAACTTGTTATATTATTATAACTCTCATCCCTCATCGCTGCTCCTGCGGGGACAATGTGGATGAGCTTGGTCACCATGGCCTATCGTGCAGTAGGAGTGCTGGGAGGCTTTCGCGTCATGCGGAACTCAATGACTTAATCCGTCGGGCTCTTGTCACCGTTGGTGTACCGGCAGTTTTAGAACCAAATGGCCTGGTGCGCGACGATGGCAAGAGACCAGATGGAATGTCATTGGTGCCGTGGAAGATGGGAAGGCCGTTGGTGTGGGATGCTACGTGCGTCGAAACCCTTGCGCCTTCCCATCTTACAGACACGTCTGTAGCTGCCGGCGCTGCGGCTGCACAACAAGAGTGCCTCAAGCGTCGCAAATATGCTGGTCTACAGAGGACCAACATATTTTTGGCATTTGGGGTAGAAACTCTAGGGCCTTGGGGACCGGAGGCTCATCTTCTGTTCAAAGAGGTCTCCTATTGACTCATTCAGGCCTCTCATGACAAGAAGGCTGGCACGTATTTTGCACAAAGAATTAGCATTGCTATTCAGCGTGGCAATGCGGCCAGCCTTCTTGGCACGCTACCGCTAGGCAGCGATTTGGGACAATTTTTTTACTTATAAGTAGGTAGGTAGTAAGAAGTTTTTATTTTTATTTTTTTATGTACATAGTTAATGTTAGTTTAGTTTAGATTATATAGTTTTAACTAGTTTATAATTAAAGGCCAATTTTTTTTTCTCAGTAATGGGACATTATTATTGTGCCTGACTGTAGGTATTACACTACATTAAGTATTACACTGCAGTTGGCAGTGAAATTATATACAGAGTAGTACATAATGGGCTGTGTTCTCAAACACCATTAATTTTATTATTTCCCATGCAAACTTAGTACACATTTATTCATTGTGAACATTCACAGATAAATTGCATAAATTGCTATAAAAATCTTGAGACAATAGCACAGACAATAGGCAAGAATAACGAAACAGGTAACCTACCTACCGGAAAAATTTATGAGTCCGCACAATTATTACAATTACGAGGAAAATTTTTATGAATTGCTGCTAAGAGAAAACTGTTGTAGCGATTTTAATGACGTAAAAAGAAAAGTCGTGTGAGAGTTATTGCGAAGGTTGTATGTAATTCGGTAAAGAATTAAGTTTTCTTTTATTATTATAACCTTATCCTACTTCCAACTAATATTATAAATGCAAAAGTTTGTGAGTATGTATGTATCTTTGTTGTTCTTCACGTAAAAACTAGTGAACGGATTTGGACGAATCTTGGCACATAGATAGATCACACCCTAGAATAACATATAGGCTACTTTTTATCCCGGGAAAACTTTATACCGCGGGGCGGAAGCTAGTAGGTATACTTATATAATTGTTGCCTTCATATCCTGGGAGCCAAAACCAAATCAGCGCTGTAGCAAATCTTATCAAAATAGAGCATGAACATTGCTTAGGATAGGTAATCTATACTATAGTAATATACCTCAGTGATCAATAGGTCTATCTCACACTTTTGAAAAGGTATGAAATAATGAAACTGAGAAAATCAAATGCCACCCACCTACCTGTATATTCTACATAGCAAATTATTATTTAGTTTACCTACTCAAAACTTTCAGCTATATCACTTACCTACCCATAATATTTATAAAGTACCGTCTAAGTAAATTACTTACGATCATTTATGAAGTCTTTTGAGTGGTGACGAACCTCGGAGCGGCCAAAGAAGGCTATTTATTTAGTCAAGAACTTTCGGGAAATTACTTTGCTAAGTTAGTTTCAACTTGGAATAATTGGATGGACAAAAATACTTTATACGAGTTTTTAAAAATAAGAAATAAGATGCTAATTGCTTTATGCTTATAAAATATGTACTAGCTGTTTTCCGCGGTTTCACCCACATTCCTGGGAAAATTGTTGCCAATAGCACTCCAAGATAAAATATAGCTTGCTATTAGTTGTACACACTGCGGCACCTTATGCGGTTGTAATAGGCGCTATTTTGCAACAAAAATGTGTAGCTTGATCTGTGGTCGTGTGTACATAGTATATCATTACTCTGTGCTATTAGTGAAAATAATGGAATTCCGGTCTCTCGTGATCGTCTTTTATTTTTGGTATTGTCTATCTTTTTTGATTCCGATGGGTAATGTCAAATAATTAGTTGATATGAGAAGTAATTACAATGGCAGTTTTGTTGTTGCTCATCTAAGATAGAAAATACCAAAATTATAAGATGATTACGAGAGCCATCGTTATCGGTATCAAGTTACACAATCGCCCTGCGGGTCCAATAATTGAGGTTCTTCATTCCAAACAAAAATGGGAATCTTTTATCTATACAATATTAGTTTGGATTAGTTGAAATACAAATAAAGCAGTTTAATTCAACAAAAACTTATTATATTATTAAGCGCTTACGTACCTAATGGGTAGGTCAAAAACCTACAACTTTTAGGCGTTCATGGACAATTTTGTACTCGCGTAAAGTGATATCACTTTAAATTATCTCGTTTAAGTTGAACTTTGTTTGATAACTAATTAAAAACAAAACACCGATACAATAATAGGATCCACACCGCTGTTATCAGTATCTACAAATATGCATAAGGCTGAGGCGCCTTTAATAGCGATCTACGGTAAGCTACTTGTTAATGTATTCAACATTTCAGAAAATAGAATTAAAAGGTCACCGAAAATACTGACTTTTAACAGGTAGGTACTTATCTTTTGTTCACATTGGGTCCTCTATATGGATTGATCGTACCTAGATTCTTGATTCTATTCTTATTCTTCTTGAGATCTCATAAATATGCCGCCATATTCATGTTTAAGTATTTTTCATTTCTTTGTTCGTTTGCTATTTTCTTTTTTAATGTGGAGATTATAACAGATATCAAAACGCTAATTAACATCATCAAACGCGCTTATATTTAGACCCTGCCTTATGGCTCACAAGCGAAGTTTCCACTCCCAGTCAAAGCGATAAGCGCACGAAATTGAGCGCATTTAGTTGATAACACGCCAAATTAAGCGCAAGTGAGCGCCGTTAAACCTAGATGGGCTGGCAAGGCTGCTTAAGGCATTTCACTGCCTATACTGGAAGTGAGAACTTGCTAAAGTTACTTGCTTAAGCAAGTAAAACATTATGTCGTCCAATAACCTACTTACAGCATATAATATTGATTGACTAGGCAATGATAGAATGTCGTTGAATGATGTGCCAATTGTGAGTGAAAATTGTAAAGTAGCAATAATTCGGGCCTACCATCAACTTTTAGATAGCCCTTCAGTTCCGATGCAATCTAGTTTAAGTTGTCATTTAAATTACAATAAGAGTTGATGGTAAGCCTCCAGACTTTGACTCTGAACTCATTTTGCTCGTCAACTAATGTCTATTCTTTGTGCTAGCTAGGACTCGAATTAGTCTATGTAGCTGGAAAATCTGTACTGTCCTCTGCTGCATTGCCAGCATCTGAGCATACCATTAGCCTCATGGTTTTGAATTTTAAAATGAGCCCAAGGTTTGCTATAAGAAAACATTTGTGCATCTTTGTAATTTTATATGCATTTGTTATTAGTATTGTTGTCGTTGTCTTATTGCTTCATTGTGTAATCAAATAAAGCTTTGTCTATTTGTCTAGTATTATATCATCTTTGTTTCAAAGCTCTAATAAATCCTCTTACAATAAGCATTGTTTGTAAATCCTGCAGGAGGAATAAAAACTGTTTCAGCTACAGGGTATCTTGACTTTTTCTTTTTAAAAATCTTCCAGCGTAATGGCGCGCAACGGTGGAAGTAACGGGGGAAATGTGGATAGGTGGAGATGTCGGAAGGGACCAGTTGAAATATGTGCCGGGTAACGTATGGACATTTTATATTGTTAAATTGTATGCTCTCGGTTATGGTAGGTACTTTCAATGTGAACTGAAGATAATAATTCATTCTCGTACCCATTGTATTTATGTAACTAGTTTTAAGCCTTACTATCTGTTTCATGTATGTATTTCTTTCTTCTATAACACACTGTGTCTTCATATATATCAAACTTCCCAGTAGCAGGGCTGCTGGAAGAAATTTATATTAGAAATAAGCAGTCCCTTTGTGCATTTGTATCTGTATTGACTTTTCTCTTTACTTGTCTGTGCGTGTACATAGATAAATAAATAAAACTGTTACTGTTTTTAGCCAGAGATTGATAGCTAGTGTTTTCAAATAGTTATTGGTGTGAACTAGTATTTTTTTTTTAAATTTCGATGTGTTTAAGAATTACTTTGCAGATATAAACATATCTTATTATATAAAAGAATGCCTTTCTTGGTTGGTTTTGTGTAATTACCACTTTTGGCTTATTAGATTACTGCTATGATGCGACTGTGGTCATGCATGGCCTCTTCTGAGTCGGACACTCTTGTCAGAGCGGTAGTGGTTGCGCTGAAGAGGCGCATGAAGAGGCATTCTTTAGGTAATTCGTTTTCTCGAGTATTGACTTCTTTGCAATGCGCTTCCAATCCTGGCGATTCGAAGCGTTCCTCGTACATTCGACTATGGCGGACTATCGCTTTGGTTATCAGGTCAGTCCAGCGGGTTGGTAATCGGCCGCGTGATCTCTTGCCTTCCACTTGGCAATAGGTGCTTACATTCATTTTATTTCCATTGGTCATACATGTACCTACTATAGGCACAAGTCAAACAACAGTTAAAAAATACATGTACGAGTATGTAACGATATAACATTCCAGCAAAAAGAGGCACGCATTCAAAAAAAGATTTAGCCAGTCCTCCTTCGTAAGTTATGAGAGGGCTATATCGCCGATAAGCTAAACTTGCGCGAGCGTTTACCATAAAATACGGGCATAGAAATAAATTCTCTGCAAATTTATGAGTTTGAATTAGTCTGTGGTGGTAAAGACACTGATTGTTGGGTTTCTTGTGTGTGAATAAAATACTAGAAATAATTATAGAGATATCCGTTAATATCTCATAAAATTCGATTTGGATGAAATTTTGTTGTTTTGAAGTTCATCTATAATCAGTCTTTGCTGAAAAACGCGATAAGTTCAGCAACAACATAAAACATAACATTTTTCGAGCACTGACAAATTAAACCGCGGGAAGGAATTTAGTTACAAATAAAAATGAAATTCAGATTCAATTGAATGATGTCGTGAAATACGAAACTTGGAAATTGATTTTGTGGATTAACATGACAGTTCACTCTGAAATGTGGGTGAATGGAACCGCAGGTGGACGCTAAATGTGTTTGAATCAGAACATACTTATTAACGTTTCAATTGAAAATGATGCTATTGAAAATGCAAACTCGGACAATAAAGTGTAAGTATTGTGTTATATTAGTAGGATAAAGGTAATTACCTTTATCCTACTAATATATATATAAACGTGAAAGTTTCTATGTATGTATGTTTGTTGCTCTTTCACGCAAAAAGTGCTTACCGGATTTGGATGAAACTTGGCACATAAATAGATCATACTCTGGAATAACATATAGGCATAATTTTATCCCGGGAACGCGGGTGAAACCGCGGGGGACAGCTAGTCTAATAATAAATATTTATTTTCCTTATAAAAAGGAAGACGTCTTCTGATAGGTATTTTAGTTAGTTTATTTCGTTTTATGAAGTCTTGTAATAGTTTCACAAAAATAACATTATAATTCAATCTAAATGCCGTGGTCGTACCTTGTCAACTACATAAGCAAAACAAATAATCTAACTTGATATACAAATAAAAACAATCAAAGTCAAAACCATTTATAAAATTTAGGCACCAAAAGGCCACTTATGAAGGTAAAATTTATTGAAGTTACCACCGGTTCGGAACTCGGCCTTCAATTGCAAATGGAGGAGATAAAAATACGCCCGCCATACGGCTGGTTTATTACAAGTTAATTCTATATTAGACCAGCAGGGCGATTGTGTAACTTGATTCCGATTACGATGGCTCTCGTGATCATCTTATAATTTTGCTATTGTCTATCTTAGGTGAACAACAACTAAACTGCGATTGGAATTACTTCTCATAATAAATAATCATTTGAAATTATTCATCGGAATAAAAAAAGATAGACAATGTCAAAAATAAAAGATGATTACGAGAGCCATCGTTATCGGAATCCGATTACGAAGGAGATAGACAATCGCCCCGTAGCATGACGATTCAGTTAAATTAGTATACTCTGTGGCAATGATTTACTTCATTAGTTTTAACTTATGACCGTGGTTAAGTACAAGTTTAAGGCACAAGAAGCTATTTTACGGAGCGAGTCAGACGATCGTGAAACGCTGTGTAAAGGTACTAGCCCGAGGGTCGCGGCCGAGGCGTCAACGCGCGCGGCTGTCGCCCACGCGCGGCGAGACACTTCACTTCCGTGGGTCGCGGCCGAGTCGACAGACGCGCGCGTCAGACGCGCCGTGGCTATACCTATACAGCCGTCTCAGCCGCGCGCGTCTGTCGCGAGCCTCGGAAGTGGCTCCATACATTCCCATATGTTGACTATGGCCGCGCGCGTCAGCCGCGAGCCTCGGAAGCCTACCTTAAAATAGACTTTAGTCAAACCCCGAACCGCTTGCGCTTGCAGAGATAGTCTTTAACAGGCACATCTGAAAATGTAACGTCATCGCCTTGGTCATCGCTCACCGATATGTTGCCTCCAACGTAATGTAATAGCATAACAAATACAGTACTATCACTATGGTATCACATTGTAATTATATTCTATTTAAGGGTAAACGTTCGGTTGGAGCGACCTATAAAAGAGCTGCAATTTGCAAAAAACGTGATAAAATTTGAATTTCGCGCTCCAAGAGACGCCTCCACCTTAAACTGTGTTAGTATTGCCTCGGCCATCGACCAATGGCATCACCGCTCGCTGCGTGTGCGTGTGAAAATTAGTTCACTTGTATGAAGTGTCTAGGGTAAGTATGTTTTAGTGCTAGGTCACAGATACATAATAGTAGTTGCTAGGTTAGCCGACATCAAAAAAGAGGAGATTATCAATTCGTACGAATATTTTTTTATCCCCGTTTACTCGAAGACAGAAAAATAAAGGGTTTTGTAAGGGTATACTTTACAGATGGTCCCATTGTCACTAAGTCAAGATCTGATGATGGAATCCTGGAGAAATCGAGAAAACTCTTCAAATTTTATAGGCATTTACTTTCTAAAGCTATTCAGATAGTTTAGTCTGGTAGTCATCATCTTATGGTGCTGAGCTTATGATGGAAGGTACAACTCCTTAGGGGTTAGGAGTTAGGGGATAATTCTTTAAATATTATAGGACCGTTTAGACCGGTATTATATTCTTTGATGTGATGATGGAAGGTACAACGCTACTATGTCCTTATAATAAAGTACCATGTACGGAACAATTAACATATTTCAGAGGAATTGCTACCTTGGGACCAATACAGTTTGTGGTTAGTTGAAACTTAACGTAAACTTTCTTGTTTATGAACTACCTACTATGGTTTGCATTAAACAAATGGCCGAACTCTAAGTCGGTATAATGACCTCCCAGTTTTTATTCAGTACTAGCGACCCGCCCCAGCTTCGCACGGGTGTACAAATCTTTGAATTTCTCGGCTTTCCTGTACTATAGTATGTATGTATTATACATAATATAAACCTTCTACTTGAATCACTCTATCTATTAAAAAAACCGCATCAAAATCCGTTGCGCAGTTTTAAAGATCTAAGTATACATAGGGACTGACAGACGGGAAGCGACTTTGTTTTATACTATGTAGTGATTAGTATTTCAAAGAAGTACCATTGACAAGCTTGAAGCATGCAAAGAAACATACGTACGGCCCGCCTGATGGTAAGCGTTACCGTACGTAGCCTATGGATATCCGGGGCACAGACCATTTACTAAACTATGCCACGACAACGAAATACCTCCCATTCGCACTCGTACATTTCAATAATAGGTATGAGTAATAAGCCAAAATCAAAATAATTAATCAAACAGTTACAATGTGTTCAGTAATTCATAATTCTTATCTATCACTAGTACCTACTACTGTTCCCCGCGGTTTCACTCGCTTTCCCAGTATAAAAAGTAGCCAACCTTTGGGGATAATGTAGCTTCTTACATTTCAGCCGAAAAACGTCCACTGCTGGACAAAGGCCTCCCCCAGGGATCTCCTGGATCATTTGGGGGGATATGCCATAATCGCCACGCTTGGCAGGCGGGTTGGCGATCGCAGTATGGTGTTATAGTTCTCAGAGATACGCTGCTGCCCGTACTCTGGTATACCTTCCCTCGGACGACTTGTACGCCCCCCACAAGATGAGATGGGGTGGTGATATTCGTCGCCGTCACCACACAGCATATAGTTTCTGATTAGTGAAATAATTTTTCAAATCGGACGAGTAACTCTGGAGATTAGCGCGTTCAAACAAACAAACTAGATATCTATAGGTACTATTAATAAAGCTAAAGGGTTCAAACCAACTTGTTATTTTGTTTGAACGCGCTAATCTCCAAAGCTACTGGTCCGATTTGAAAAGATTTTGATTGTTGGAGTTATTTATCTCTAAAGATAAAAACGGATTCTTTATAGGATCAGTTTGTTGTCCATCTGTCCGTCTGTCACTTATGTATACGGAACCCTCGGCGCGTCAGTCAGACTCGCTTGTCCGGTTTTTATATATATTTAGGTAAGATAATTATTACAATTAATACGTATTTACGTTTGCACGTTTGACACACATCACACCCGTGCTAGACAATTTATCAAACAGATATCAGCCAAACCAGTCAGATCCCGTTTTTATCAATAAATCTTATATTTAAAACTAAGCAGTGATAAAATGTCGTATCAATTAGTCCGCGATTATGAAAGAATAACCTTCAGTACTTATTGCTCTGCAAATACATAGGTACTTCAAGTTTTTAGGAATATTGTATACTTGAAACAGTTTATTAGGTGAAGGTATACTTGTTTATCAGGTGTAATTTTTTAAAGGTGTCCTAAATCAGTGTTTATAGCTATTTTTCAAGAAAATCCGATTAGCTGTTTTCCTTTTTAGAGGTTTTTTGTATAATCATTTTTAAAAATGTTTAATTTAGATTATCGCATCACCGCGGTGTGGGACTCCTAGCTTTGAACAATCTGTATGGAGTAATTCAGACCCATCTAGAAAACAATCAGGATTATCCACCCACAAATCCATTAATCATAACATGGTGCACACTAGATGCGATGTGAGAATGTCACATTATCTCAAGTTATTATACCGAGATATTGCCGGAATTATGAGATTGTACCTCCATCATGTGATCCCCTGAGACTCTTGACGTTAATTAATTCCGGCACACATATTTTTGCTCTTATTTTTAGATCGTTTTCTTCAATAATAATTTCTTTCCTTTCACATAGTGCTATGGAAACTACATAGCTTATACAGTTTTTTTTAAACAACCAAGTCTGTAAACTAGCATAAGACTCGATCAATGGTAAGGAAATGCGAGCTACAACAACGTATATAGTCATTATCATCATCAGCCGAAAGACGTCCACTGCATGACAAAAGCTCCAAGATCTCCACGATGGCCGGTCTTGCCCTACCTGCATCCAACGGTTTCCCGCGATCCTAATAAGATCATCGGTCCACCTTGAGGGGGGCCTGCCCACGCTGCGTCTTCCGGTTCGTGGTCGCCATTCGAGAACCCTTTTGCCCCAGCAGCCGTACGTACGCACTACGTAGTACTGGAACCAAATTGTCTCGTACTGTGTGGTTCCAAAGGAGCTTCTTACCACGGACTCTCAACTTGTGGCATGGTTTCAATTCGCCGCCGTGGTTTTCCCATAAAACTACATAAATAAATATAATATCCTGGGACATTTCTTCACACACGGTTATCTGATCCCAAACTAAGCAGATCTTGTACTATGGAAACCAGGTAACTGATATACTACTTTGTTTTTTGTAAATACATACTTATATATATAATTACACCCAGACTCAGGACAAACAGACATATTCATGCACACAAATGTTAGTCCTGGATGGGAATCGAACCCACGACCTTCGGCGCAATAGGTGGTGTCTTAACCAACTGCGCCAACTGGCACGTCATGGGGTTCTTCAGAAAAGAACCCTAAAAATGTAGGAAAGACAAGTACATATTATTTACAACTGCATAGTTAAGTGTGTATAAGTTATTTCGATTCTCCATGATAATGTACAATACAATACAATAAAATTACTGTGAAAAATAGACGGGCGGATATGACTTGCTTAGTGCTATTATTTATTCTATGCTTATACTATGAGGGCTCCTTGTTGTCCTTCAATAAGAGAAACAGTTGTTCAAACATCGTTAATTAAACATGTCATTGTATTCGATCAATGATGAGACGTGAACAGCGTCATCAGTAAATTACAGGTATGTGGCAATAGCAATGCATGCCATCATTGAATTATCAACCTGCTATGCCATACAATACAATATCCCTACGTAAACAGTAATTGTACAAGTCACTCTAATACGCAATAGGGTACTTGACAAATGTTGTAACTTAAATATTGAAACACTGGCTGTCCCCCGCGGTTTCACCCGCGTTCTCGGGATAAAAAGTAGCCTATATGGTATTCCAGGGCATGATCTATCTATGTGCCAGATTTCATCTAAATCCGTTCAGTAGTTTTTGCGTGAAAGAGTAAAACGTATACAAACTTTCACGTTTATAGTATTAGTAATCTTCGCGCTAAAACGCTATCTAGTGATTGTATTACGTAACATTTTTATAAACAAACAGCTGTTTATCAGTGTTGCCAGATGATATGTGGCAAATCTTACAAACGAGTCCTTGAAAAAGTAAGAAGAGCTCTAAAAATTGCACAATCTACTTAGTTATTTGTCAGGTACAGTCGGCAAAGAAAGTGATGTGCCAGTTTTGATTTAGTACTTTAAAAATTGTATTAGAAAAATCTTATTTTAATTTAATTTTAGTACCTACTTTATTTTTTGATATTTTGATTTTGTTAATCTTGTTTCACTAAATTATCACATATATATAATTCAGAGTATTAAGTATTTTGTAGATATACCAAGTAAGGGCACATGTTTTTGAAGTGTAACCTAGCTCAGCTCTTAAGTACTAATTGTTGTTAATATGTTTGGTTATATTCTGTTGTGTGTCTAAATAAAAGTTTCCTAGTCATCGAAAATTATAACAAGGTTCAAACTAAGAACAGCTGTCACGTAACAGACAGTAAACAAAATGCAAACGAAACTAATCATTATCACCTATGATATGAATCTGCAAGCGACATTCAACCTTAGGATGGTATACCACTTTCTTGGCCGACCGTACCTAAAAGGTACAATTGTGTCGTTGAGAAAGTCTTCAAGAGGTAACAGACAGACAAACATACATTCACATTTTTTATAGTTCCAAATGACGTAAAATAGAGAATCAAATTCAGTTGAGTACATTCTGCAATTTAATATACACCTATGCACGTAAATTATTACTTACCAATAATATTAGAGAAACAGGCAGCGACTTTGAGTAAAATTAACAGGAATTTTCCATTCAAACTTCCATTATTAAAATAGGAGTGATGGTTTCATCCGTCAGTCTTGAAGTTCTGTAATTGGAAAAGTTTGTTCAAATAGAATATAATTAATATACATTCCAAAGATATTTATGAGATGAAATAGGGCTTGAGAAATAATAGGTATTTGCGAAGTGGTTGTCTAGATTCAATTTTATCGAAGCTATGTATAGTACAGTTCACAATGTATCGACGGTTTACAATCTCACAAGATGGATTGTAAACAAATTTGCGATAAACTGCACCATACCGCCCACAATATTATGTCTTATTAATTTACGATAGTTCACAATACGTGATGTATTCAGTCAAACCATCAAAATGTGAACGAACCTTACCATTTAGCATTTACCAACAGAGTTTACAATCTGTTCGTTTTCGTTCGTATTGACGGTTTACAATCTCGCAAGATAGGTTGTAAACTAGCGGTGTTTGCAATCATACGGTGACATACCTATACAGAATGACTTAAATCATCGTCCAAAATGAACTTTGGTGAAAATAATAGAATCTATGTTTTCTTAAACTACTCAGTAATAAAATATTGAGATATAGGTATATTATAATATCATCAGAAAGATAAATAATATAAAAATCACGTTTATGGACACTGCACCGTTACACAGGTCCGTCTGCTCCTGCATTTAATCGATAACTGTATCTTATGAGTCATAATTTGCATTTTTAGGGTTGCTTAACTCAAAAGGAAAAACTAAATACTTATAGGATCACTCTGTGTCTATCTGTCAGTCCGTCCGCCTGTCAATGTCAATATGCTCCGAAACTACTGGACAGATCGAGCTGAAATTTGGTACACTTATGTAAGTCTGTGACGAACGTGTAACGTAAATTTAAGTGAATTTTAAACCAAGGGGGTACTTTTTGGGGGGTAAAACAGAAACAAAAAAAAGTTTCTAACTCTATAGTTAAATAATACAATACCTATGTATTGTGTGATAGATACATTTTATTGTCCGGTAAGGTTGGAGCAGCCATCAGATCCTACCAACTTTAGTCCTTTCAAAAAAAAAATAGATACATTGTGTGTTAGAGGTTACATCGAATGAAAGGGCTTGTTGTGAGAATCTGAAATAAATATTTTATAATTTTAAAATAATTAGTTTTTAATTAAAGAAAATAATCTAAAATTGACCATTCCCATACCCTTATCTTCGAAACTACTGGGCCTAAAATGTCTACGGTGTTTAAAGTAACAGTACTTGGTTGACCGAGCTTTGCTCGTTTCTTTTTTTTAAACGTCTTTTTCTAAAAATGAAACCTAGCTAGATCGATTTTTCTCCCCCGAAACCATACCCTAAATACATACTAAATTTTATGAAAATCGTTGGAGCCGTTTCCGAGATTCAGATTACATATAGGTATTAGAGAGGCAATTATATATAAGGAACCCTCGGTGCGCAGACTCGCACTTGTTCGGTTTTTTTTCCTTAGTAATCATGACGATTGATAATTCATTCAGGTGATATGATAGCTTTAAATCATTAATGAAATGGGCGAAAATCCTACGCTAGGTAAAAAAAAGTATAGGTAGGTTTGGTGCGAGTAAGGTTGGGTTTGAGTTTAGATTTTTTCCTTGTTGAAATTACAATAGACGTGATTGTCGTTTACTGATAATTCAAATTTTGCTAGTCATCATTAGATAAAACATAAGAATGGTAATATTTGTGTACGACTATTATTTTGGTAGGTTTTATCCACTCAGTATTAACAAACACTTTTGTTTTATATTTCTTGATGGTTTTGAGTTATATTTTGTGTATATTTTATCGATACGTTTTGAATTTATTTTTGTTCACTGTTTATTTTCCACTTTGGAGTTATTAATGTAAACAACGGTACATCATTTACACCACTTATTGAATTAAAATTAATATCTATATATATCCATATTCAAACAAACAAACAACCCTGTCTGTTTGAACGCGCTAATCTCTGGAGTTACTGGTCCGATTTGAAAAATTCGTTCAAATCTCGAGGCTACTTTTTATCACGAGAACGTGAGTGAAACCGCGGTGAACGGCTAGTTACTTACGAAGCTTAGTCATCATTGTCACTGCAGGTACAAGATAACAGCGAAATAGAAATGGACAGATGACGTAGTACCAGAGTCCGGTCAGGTTTTGAAACCTTTTGAGTACGGATGTCTAAAAAATATGAAAAATCACGCCTATCATCTTTGATACCGACATGCGATAAGTGTATAATTATTTTACATGTCATTGTGTACAATTACAATTCAGCAAAAGCAGCGACTGTGTTGAACAAAAGCAGATTTGTTTTTAAATTCATAGCTCAATTGAAGGAAATACTAAATATCACGAGTCAATATAACAATAATCACACAACAACCGGTCATTTTTTTTATGAAACAAAGTCGGCAAACAAGCATGCGGCTCGCCTAATGGTAAGCGATTATCGTAGCCTATGAAGAAACCCGAGGCAACTTTACTAATCCACGCCCCAGGTTCCACTCGCGCGTTGCCGACCCTTCCCCTCTCCTCGATGAGCTCTGGCTTGATTGAGCTTACTCACATGCAAGACATACCTAATTATAATTTGTTTATTAGGTTGCGGTAATCTGTAGGGTGGAGATACTTCTCTAGTCGAGCTGCTCTGAGCGTATAATGCTATGCTCTACTTCTCTTAAACTTTTCAGGAGTATAACAACACGAAGAATATTGAACAATTAACATAAGATCTTGAAAAAGTAGGTAGAGCTATTTTATAAAGTTTAATAATTAATCGATCTAAAAGAACCTATATTATAAGACAGCAAGCGCTTTATGCTTGAAAAACTCTAATACGTAATTGATAACAAAGCAATTTTTTTCTATTATAGGTATATATTTTTTCTCAATTGCGATTAAACAGACAGTTTGATGGTTTAGTTAGTAGAGTGTATAGTATAATAATAGTGGTAGAGGTGTTATATTTTAAACAAAAATGATATACTTTATTTATATATCATTATTTTTAAGTTTAACATCTATAAATGAAGCTGCGAGGATTTTAGCTATGTTTCCAATTCCATCTATCAGTCATCAAGTTGTCTTCCGTCCTTTAACTCAAGAACTAGCAAAACGAGGACATGAAGTTGTTGTCATAACTCCAGATCCAGCTTTTCCTAAAGGACAAACTCCAGCAAATCTTACAGAAATAGACGTCCATGATATATCTTATGATATGTGGAGAAAAGAGACCGCTATAATGTCTACAGGAAAGAATAACAATATGCACACACAGGTTGAGGTAACGTTAGGTTTATTACCAAAGATAGTTGACGAGCAACTACGAAGTCCTGAAGTAAAAGATCTGATTCAAGATAAGGGTAGACATTTTGATTTGTTGTTGTTGGAAGCATGTGTAAGATCAGCGTTGGTCATGTCACATAGATATAAAGTGCCAGTTATTCAAGTTAGCTCATTTGGTGCAACGCCTGGAAACTATGAAGCTATAGGGGCACCTATCCATCCTTTTCTTTATCCATCAGTATTACGTCAAAGACTTTATAATCTTACAAATTGGGAGAAAGTGTATGAATTATACCATCACTATAAAATGGAGCGTATTTATGCAAATCAAGAAGAGATTGAGAATGCATACGCCAAAAAACAATTTGGACCCGATACTCCAGATTTGAATGAATTATATGAAAATATTCATATGTTGCTTTTAAATACGCATGAAATTTGGGAAGGAAATCAACCAGTGCCTCCTAGCGTTGTGCATATGGGTGGACTGCATCAGAAGCCTCAAAATGAGTTACCTAAGGTTAGTCAAAGGAACTATCCAAACATGTGAGTTTTTACTAGCCGACTGTATTTTATATCTTCAGTTTTAGACCCTATAAAAATAGATATATTTTTTCTGGTCGACGTTTTTCACATCTGATGTGATTTTTCTATTTTCTATGAAATATAAATAAAAAAAAAACATAGTAGCTGCTGACTAATATTGTTATTCGCAGTAACTACAAAATTATTTTTTCAGGATCTGAAAGCATATTTGGACTCTTCGAAAAATGGCGTGATCTACATAAGTTATGGTACAAACGTAAATCCAACATTATTACCTCCCGAAATGATACAAATGATGATAAACGTTTTTTCACGGTTACCTTACGACGTTTTATGGAAATGGAATAACGATGTGTTACCTGGACAATCGAAAAACATCAAAATATCTAAGTGGTTGCCACAGTCAGATTTGTTAAGTAAGTTTATTACAAGTCAGGAACATACATTTGCAGGCATAGACCTAAAAAAAAGATTGTTTCATGGGATATAAAGTAACCTATATGTTATTCCAGGTTATGATCTATCTATGTGCCTTGTTTCATCATGAAAGAGTAACAAATATACCTATGGATATTAAATTTTACATCTATAAATAATATTAGTAAGATTCCACTCCAGTAGCTAGGATCGGATGGTCTGGCAATATTATTAATTTTTAGTTTTTAGGTTAGGAGAATACTTAGGATTTATACCGTGAGGCTAATTTCGTTGGGGCCATTTTGCGTATTGTACCTATATTTTTTTGGAAACCCAAATAGATTATCATAATTATGTGAATTATGTGCAGTTTCAAATATAAATATTATCCATTATTATTATTATAAGTAATAAATAAAAATGTTTTAAAAAATATTTCAGGGCACCCAAAAATTAAATTATTCATAACACAAGGAGGTCTACAGTCTACAGATGAAGCTATTGCAGCTGGTGTGCCTTTAATTGGAATGCCAATGTTAGGTGACCAGTGGTATAATGTTGAGAAATATGTCCACCATGGAATAGGACTGAGACTGGATCTGGAAAGTCTCACTGAGGAGAAATTCATGAATGGAATCAATACTGTAATTGAAGATGAGAGGTAAGGATAATAAATATGTATTTTGTGTTTATAATATGGCTTGTATGTTTCCGGAATGTAAGTTATAGTATGTTACATCAATGTATTCCACAAGCTCCACAACGCTACGGGGTCAAACCTTCTAAATATTTAAAAGTAAAGTGTGACTGACTGACTGATCTATCAACGCACAGCACAAACCACTATTTGGATCGAAATGAAATTTAGCATACAGATAAACATGATGACAGCTCATATTATATTGTGGCTCATATCCCTCATATTTTTTTTTGTTTTGGCAATCCGATACAAAGACCATATTATTATATAGGTACATATATATCTACATGGGGAGATGTATCATTGTTTTTTCTTTTCTTTCTTTCGTGTAGGTTGATAAAACAATTCGAATGGTTTTCTCTTAGGTTATCTCCACTGAGCGCCAACGCAGTCGAGTCATTATCTTTGCAAGCCAATTGACATACTGTGCGATATTTTAATGCTGTTTTCAAAGAGTTATATCTAGTTGGAGCGCAACGGAGATCAATCAGATTTCTTTCTGCAGCTACCGTCGCAACATAGTTAAATTGAGTGCGCTGATTCGAGACAAGCCCCAGCGTCCGCTAGAGCGTGCCGTGTGGTGGATCGAGCACGTGCTACGGCACGGCAGCGCCTTGCATCTGCGCTCGCCAGCTGCTAACATCTCCTGGACACAGTTCTTAGAGCTGGAATTAGTCACTATAATTTTAATAATTTTATTAGCAATAATTTGTACATTTTCTTTATTCATCTACTATGCATTAAAATTCATAAGAAACAATATCGTAACTGTTAAATTCAAACAAAGTTAAATATTATCTACATCACATTATACTACGAGTATGTAAATATTTATTTCCTAATGTCAATTGCTCTTATTTAGATTAATTAAACAAGTTAAGTTTATGAATTTATGTTTGAATAAGAACCCACCCATCCACTTTATGGCTATAATTAGCTTAGTTTAGTAACGTGAAATACCCCGTCTGAGGTTGTGAGTTTGAATTCTACAATAAGCTCAAGTATGGCATGTAGAAAAAAATAGGCTACTTTTTATTTGGGATCGTGGGTAAAACCACCGGGGACTGCTAGTAGAATATAAATTACCACAGTTGCACAGTTTTCTAGCGCAGAAACACTACACGAGAGGATACAACACTACCTCTGGTGTTGTGCGCGTTGATAACTGCGTACCATCGAGGGTCTTATGCATATTTACCGACTTCATGATGGAAAATAAATCCACGCATCGTTCAATAAACGGTCCGGTAAATTGCAGACCATAAAAATGTGTTATGAGCTCCCACCTAATTTAGCTACTAGTCCGAGGGTCTCGGCTGAAGCCTACCTTTGCGGGTTTCCCTAAGCGCATGACACGGGGTTCTTAAAAAAGTGCTTATATTTAAGGCTGGCATCATATCGACATATCCTTCTGGTACGTATGAATAGGTACAGGTGCGGCGATGATTATTAAAAATATAATATATTATATTGAGCGGAGATGTAGACATTGAAGCATAGACTAGTCCAAATGAAGAGTCATATTATGCTCTTTATAGTTAATGATTGGATTAATTTCACAACATAACTTCGGTCTTGTGATTGAGGCTGTAAATCTGAGGCTGTTGTTTTCGAAAATATATCGATAGTCGATATAATGGAGACTAAGTTCAAGGTAAAATGTAGGTACTGCCATGATATGGCACGGATCTACTCGTATAAGGCATGAATATAAATGAATATGCATAAAATATCGTATAGAACGGGTACCACACCGCTTTAATAATGCAAAATATCAGTTCCTCGTCGCAGTCTTTCAGAACGTTGGTATATATTGTTAGCGTATTTACGAATTACGATACCAACCCTCACAAACGTCAAATAAATATATGGAATTAAAATTTCGGTGGCGAAAGATTTTCCAGTAAGTATACATTTTTATTATGTGACTAACTGTTCGATTTTAATTCTTGAAGATATTTTATAGAGTTCACAAGCAAGAAGCAAGCGTGAAGTGGTCTAATAAAAGTAACTTAATATTCATAAACATTTTGCAGAAATATGCCCAAATGAAAATTCCAAGTTCCAATATAACATACTATTATATTAAATACATATTAATAAATAAAGTCGGCCAAGTGCGATTCTGAGGTCGACTCACGCATCGAAGGTCCCAGCCTTCCCAGAACGTATATTTATTGATTTGGGCTGTCACTGTAGTTAAAAATTAAAGCTTGCACGGTGGTAAGCAATAGAATCGGCACCATTGCAACTAAGACTGTTATTAAAATCCTAGTAACGAACATTATGAACACGTGTTGATGCTAAAGTGTTTATAATAAAATAAACTACTCTTAAATCCTTTGTGCCTATTGGAAACCTCTTGGGTACGGAACACCAAAAACTAAGAAATATTACGCCTACCGTTGTTGACATAAAATAATATACACTTATCAAGTGGTAGGTCCACTTGATAATAGTATGTCATTGTAACAATACAACTCAGCGGAAACAGCGAATGTATTTATTAAAAGTCGAATTGTTTTTGACCGAGCGAGCGCATAGCGCAAGCGAAGCGTCTCAATGTTAGCTAAAATGCTTTCGTATGTTTGTCTGGCGGATTTCTGGCTGTTTTCCTATACAGGTCGCATTTTGTCGACCGATTCTCGTGAAATTTTGTGAGCAGGTTCAATAATTTTATGGACTTTTTTCAAAATGGCGGAGATATGGGGTTTGATAATGTAAAACAAAACATATTTCAGCTATTTTGAAAAATACAAAACTTTTTTGATACCCTTACTTAGACGCATCTTTTTTGTCCAAACATTTTCATCCGATAAACTTCAAGGGGTCGCACAGGGTGTGAGGTGGAAAAAATATAAAACCCGTTAGGTCTACAGCTCACGGAGTCACTAGTTAGTAAAATTTGGTAAAATGTAAAGATTGTGTCAATATTTACATCGGTATTCAGGGATGTCCACTGCTGGCCCTTTCCTAACAATTTTACAACAAACAAACTAAGGCTGCTTATATTCTATGGTTCCAAGACGTATTTCAAGAACGTATAAAAACATGAAGTATATAATATAATTTTTTTTCGAAAAATAGGTTTTTACATTAGATGATTTAAATTTAAATAAAACATAAAAAAAATATCGCTCTATAAGAACCTATAATTATTATACAACAAGCGCTTTATGCTTGATAGCAAAACTCTATTATTACGTTACTGATAACAAAGCTAATGTTTTCATGTCTTATTCTTCTGTATAAATATTATATATAATGCAGACAGTTTTGGCGCTTCACTAATTAGAGATAGAGGTGTAGTGTTTCAAACAAAATGACATATATTTTTATGTCATTAATTTTTAGTTTAGTATCTGTCAATGAAGCTGCAAGAATTTTAGCTGTGTTTCCAATTCCATCTATCAGTCATCAAGTTGTCTTCCGTCCTTTAACTCAAGAACTAGCAAAACGAGGACATGAAGTTGTTGTTATAACTCCAGATCCAGCTTTTCCTAAAGGACAATCTCCAGCAAATCTTACAGAAATAGACGTTCATGATATATCTTATGAATTATGGAGAAAAGAGACCGATATGATGTCTAGAGGCAGGAATAATGATCTATACACGCAGATTGAGATTATGTTGAATGTTATACCAAAGATATTTGACGAGGAACTACGAAGTCCTGAGGTAAAAGGTCTGATTGAAGATAGGGGTAAAAATTTTGATTTGTTGTTGTTGGAAGCATGTGTAAGATCAGCGTTGGTCCTGTCACATAGATACAAAGTGCCAGTTATCCAAGTTAGCTCATTAGGCTCAACACCTGGTAATTACGAAGCTATGGGGGCACCTGTCCATCCTCTTCTATATCCATCAGCACTACGTCAACGGCTTTATAATCTTACAATTTGGGAGAAACTGTATGAATTATACAATCACTATAAAATTGAGCATATTTATGAGAAACTAGAGAAGATTGAGAATACATACGCCAAAAAACAATTTGGACCCAATACTCCAGATCTGAATGAATTATATGAAAATATTCATATGTTGTTCTTAAATACGCATGTAATTTGGGAAGGAAATCGACCAGTTCCACCTAGTGTTGTGCATATGGGTGGACTGCATCAGAAGCCTCAAAAAGAGTTACCCAAGGTTAGTACAAAGGCAGCCATCTGGGCAGTGCTTTTGTGGGTCTTTATTAATCGACTGCATTTTATGACTTCAGATGTTGACATTATAAAGTTAAAAGATATTTTTGCTGGTAGACCATAATATTAGTTGCTATGTTTTTCTATTATTGCGCATTTTATTCGCAGGATCTCAAAGCATATTTAGACTCTTCGAAAAATGGCGTCATCTATATAAGTTATGGTACAAATGTAAATCCATCATTTTTACCTCCCAAAAAGATACAAATGATGACAAACGTTTTTTCTCGATTACCTTACGATGTTTTATGGAAATGGGATAAGGATGTGCTGCCTGGCCAATCGAAAAATATCAAAATATCCAAGTGGTTACCGCAGTCAGATTTGTTAAGTAAGTTTATTTCAAATCAGAAATAAAAGCAAAATATATCTAATAATCATCGAAAATCATAAAAAAGTAAAAAATTACAAACGGTCTTATTATTATGAGTAACAAATAAATATGTTATAAAAATATTTCAGTGCACCCTAAAATTAAGTTATTCATAACACAAGGAGGTCTACAGTCTACAGATGAAGCTATTTTAGCTGGTGTACCTTTAATTGGAATGCCGATGTTAGGTGACCAGTGGTATAATGTTGAGAAATATGTCCACCATGGAATAGGACTGAGACTTGATATGGAAAGTCTCACTGAGGAGAAATTCATGAATGGAATCAATACTGTAATTGAAGATGAAAGGTAAGGATAGTAAATAAGTATTTTGTATTTACAATATGGCTTGTGCATATGTTTCCGGAATGTTGAATGTATTTTGAAAATAGATAATAATGTTTTATTTTTGCAGCTACCGTCGCAACATAGTTAAATTGAGTGCGCTGATGCGGGACCAGCCCCAGCATCCGCTAGAGCGCGCCGTGTGGTGGACCGAGCACGTGCTGCGGCACGGCAGCGCCTTGCATCTGCGCTCCCCAGCTGCAAATATTTCCTGGACACAGTTCTTAGAGCTGGAATTAGTCACTATAATTTTAATAATTTTAGTAGCAATCATTTGTATGTTTTCTGTATTCATCTATTATGTATTCAAATTCATAAGAAACAATAATATTGTAAGTGTTAAATTTAAACAAAGTTAAATATTATTCCTTATTATAGACATCGGTTCTCTATCGATACTCATAAAATATAATGTCATAATTTAGTATGGCATAACTGCACAAATCCTAATAATGTGGAAGCATAATAATAAACACGCATAAATGTTTTGGCATAATCGTGTTTACCTTTACTGAACTTAGCATAACAATAAACAAACATGATATTTAATAGCATTATACTATAAAAACGCATACCATAATTGTTGATTATGGGTTATATCCCCATATAAGCCATGATCGCCACGCTTGGCAGACGGGTTGGCGATCGCAGTTCGATGATTGCAGTACTAAGAGAGAAGCTCCTGCCCGTTCTCTGTTATATCTTCCCTCGGATGAACCACCCGCTGCGAACTCAAAAGCGAAAAAAATATCCTTATTCTTATGGCACCAATAAAATATGGTAAATAATAGGAACAAATCATTTATTCATGGCGTAGACGAGTGTTAAGAGTAAAAACTGCGTCTTAGGAAGCGCGATGCACAGACGGACGACGGAAATAAATCGGAAGAAGTGGCATGCTCCTAGAGAGGCCTATGTCCAGCAATGAACTCAGAATAACTGATAATGATGAGTAGGAACTATTAAAATATTTGTCCAAATTGCGTAGTTTTTAAATATCAGAAGCGATAAAAGTATTCATTTTGATAAGAATAAATTTGTATTGATTTTAAAATTTGTGCATTGGAAGTAAAGTACCTATAATTATTTCGGTTCACCTTGTGGAGAGCTTGCCTACGCTGCATCTTCCGTTTCGTAGTTACCACTCGAGAACCTTTCTGCCCCAGCGGCGGTTGTTATATTTTGGCTAATTTACACAATATCTTTATTATTATATAGGTATTAGCTATATTAATGAAATTCATTAAAATACTTTCTGTCCTACTTTTTACGTGAAGACTAACATAATAACTTTAGGAAGTATATGAAAGACATTGTATGTGTAAAATTTGAAGAGATTCCTCAATTTCTCCAAGGTCCCATCATCAGATCCTGATTTGATGACCATGGGACCACTAAAAAAATAAGCTCTTTCAAACAACAAAATAAATTTTTCAAATCGGTCCTGGTGTCTTCGAGTAATCGGGGAACATACAAAAATAAATATTCTGTTGAATTGCCTCCTCCTTTTTAAAGTGGGTTAAAAATGTTGTGCGATTATTGCTCACCACGTTGTGGTCACTATAAAGCCGATGAGCGCAAAAAACAACCGCAATCTTTAATCCAAACAGCTAGTACTACAAGCACATATAAATTTGCTACTTTAAAACCTCATCTTTCTGTGCGTACAGCATTCATCACATAAACATAATGCAGATAACTAATTTCCTCGTGTATTTTGTATCTATTTTGATAAATTATAATGATGGTGCTCGTATTTTAGCTATGTTTCCCACACCTTCAATCAGTCATCAAGTAGTTTTCCGTCCATTGACTCAAGAACTAATCAAAAATGGCCATGAAATTGTTGTGATAACTACAGATCCTGCATTTCCAAAAGGAAAATCTCCAAAAAATCTAACAGAAATAGATGTTCACGACATATCATATGCATTCGTTGGTGCAGTACATTCGTTAGCAACTGGAAAAAGTGATAATATAGTTCTTCAAGTTAAATTACTATTCGATTTATTTTCAAAAATATTTGAGGCACAGATAAAAACAGATGAAGTGCGAAGAATAATTTTTGATAAAAGTCAAACGTTTGATTTATTGTTATTGGAAGCCTGCATTAGACCAGCATTAGCTTTGACACAACAGTTTAAAATTCCAACAATTCAAGTGAGCTCTTTTGGCCCCTTGGAACTAAATAATGAAGTATTTGGTATCCCAACACATCCTCTTCTTTATCCGACAATATATAATCAAAGGTTGTATAATCTTACACAGTGGGAAAAGATTCGACAATTATATAATTACTATTCATTTGAAAATATTATAAAAAAATATGAAGCTGAAGAAAATAAAATGATCAAGAAGTATTTTGGAGTAAATACACCGCCAATTAGTGAATTAAGTGACAATGTCGATATGCTCTTTCTAAATACACATCCTATTTGGGAAGGAAATCGTCCCGCACCGTCTAATGTCATTTTTATGGGAGGATTGCATCAAAACCCTGAGAAAGATTTACCTGAGGTTAGCTATAAACTAATTTACTAATTGGTACATACTTGTGTTTACGAATCCTGAAGTTCTATGGACATATTACCCGCAAAGAGGTCTCAATAGAACGTTTGGTAGTTCAAGGCAGAATGGATGGCAAAAGAGCACGTGGTTGGTTCCCGACTGGTCTGATCTTATAATGTCTACCACACACGTGGAGTGTGTGGCCATGACCGAGTGTTCCGCAATGCTTGCAACAGGGCCAAATCGAGAGGCATTGCAAAAGCCACCATTCGAGACCTACCATAACCACGACCACTCTGTCATGAGTATCCGACTAGGAAGAGAGACATACTTGTACCGACGTCAAAATAATATTAGATAAATTATTGTCACACATAATTATTATCAATTATTATTTGACAAGCCAGTTGGCGCAGTTGGTTAAGACACGACCTATCACGCCGCTGGTCATGGGTTCGATTCCCATCCAGGACAAACATTTGTGTGCATGAACATGTCTGTTTGTCCTGTGTCTGGGTGTAATTATCTATATAAGTATGTATTTACAAAAAAAAAAGTAGTATATGTAGTATATCAGTTATCTGGTTTCCATAGTACAAGCTCTGCTTAGTTTGGAATCAGATAACCGTGTGTGAAGAATGTCCGAGGATATTTATTTATTATTTTGCAGGATCTGAAGACGTACTTAGATTCTGCAAAGAATGGTGTTATATACGTAAGTTTTGGAACAAATGCACGCCCTTCTTTGTTGCCTCCAGGAACAATACAAACATTCGTCAAAGTATTTTCTAAATTACCCTTCAATATCTTGTGGAAGTTTGATGCTGATGAAGTGCCTGGTCTATCTAAAAATGTTAGAATATCCAAATGGTTACCTCAATCAGATCTATTACGTAAGTTATTAAAATTATCATATTTCCACAAAACTATGTATTTATTTCGATGTGTGTTCAATTCGTGATTCGTGTCATAAATATTGTAAATGTGATATATTTAATGTAATTTTCAGGACATCCTAAAATAAAATTGTTTATAACTCAAGGAGGATTACAATCTACAGATGAAGCCATCACAGCTGGTGTACCGTTGATTGGTTTCCCAATGTTGGCCGACCAGTGGTTTAATGTAGAAAAATATGTCTACCATAATATTGGATTAAAATTGGACATGGAAACTATCGATGAGGAAAATTTAAAAAAAGCGATTAAAACTATTGTTGAGGACGATAGGTGACTTATCGATACATTGGTATTTACTTATAGCATAGAGTAATTATTATACTACGTACAGTACAATTTATAGTAAAAAGAAAGGATTAAATATAAACAAATAAAAACAGGAAGGAACTGCTTATTTATTTCTAATTTGAATTGAAAATAAATGAAATTGACTGAAATGTTTAAAAGGTGTGACACAAGAAAGAAATATAGTAAGGAACAAATATAAGGTCTTAAATCTGATGCTTAAATTTAATTAAAAGTAAATAAACTACATGAATATAAAAAATATATATTACTATTAATTAAAAATGAATCCATCAATCTATGTGGTTTAGAATTTGAAATCTTGTGATAATTTTTAATTTCAAGGTACTACATACAAAGACACAGATACATATCAATACTAATAATAAAACTGAAGAGTTTGTTTCTTGGTTTGAACCCAATAATCTCTGTACCCCAAGTGTAAATAAACGCAAACACGGTAGTAAGCTTTAACTTACGTCAATTCTTTCCACTCAAGGTACTGGATCTACCAGTAGGATTCGAAAAATAACATCACTAATAGGAAGCTACATTATCCCCGAATTTTATAGGCTACTTTTTATTCAGAGAATGTGGGTGAAACCGCGGGGGATACTAGTAAATATATAAAATAGAATACATAATCAATATCTATCTATCTATACTAATAATAAAGCTGAAGAGTTTGTTTGTTTGTTTGTTTGTTTGTTTGTTTGTTTGAACGCGCTAATCTCTGGATCTGCCAGTGGGATATGGAAAAACCTTTTTGCAATTGAAAGCCCATTTATTAAGGAAGGTTATAGGCTATAGAACATCACGCTACGACCCTCAGGAGCTGAGCAATGATAAAAAGAACGTTAAGCGGGAGCATGTATAGCATGGGTGAGCGATGCGACGCGGTTGTCAATGGATGACAGCGGTCGCCTAGGTAACAGTTTTTTGTTATTTTTAACTGTCATCAAGACGAGGTTATCAATTCGTCGGAATCTTTTTTTATGTATGTTCCTCGATTACTCGAAGATGCCTGACCCGATTTGGAAACTATACATACAGGTGGTCACATGGTCACCAAGTCAGGGTCTGATGATGGGATCTTGAAGAAATCGAGGGAACTCTTCAAATTTTATAGGCACTAACAATGTTTTTCATATATTTTCTAAAACTATTCAGATATTTGCGTCTGGTAGTCGTCACATGTTGCTGAGCTGATGATAGAAGGTACAACTCCTTAACGGGTAGGAGTTAGGGGATAAATCTTTAAATATTATAGGAACGATGATGGAAAGTACAACGCTAATATGCTTATCCTAGGTCAGTGACCTTGAGAGTCATTGATTACACATAAGAAACTAAAAATTGAAAAATAAAATACTTTTAACAAAAAAAAACCACAAAGGCACTAATAAGTATAAAATAACTATATAAGAACTCTAATCTGATAGTTTTGAAGTCAACGAAATTAGCCATTGCTGTTGCATCATCAGATATTTATTGCTGCTACACTATTGACAGGTAGAAGCACGGCTCATTTCACTTCTAAACAGACCCTTACGGTATTTCTTGAAAAAGACAGCGTACGCTCTATACGTAAAAATGGACCATTGGGCAAGGTTTTACAAGATGCAAACCTAATAATATGGGATGAGTGCACAAGACTCATAGAGCTCATCTAGAGGCTTTAGATAGAACTCTCAGAATTATAAAATGCACAAATAGATGGCTAATGTTTGTTTGGTTGAACGCGCGAATCTCCGGAGCTACTGGTCCGATTCGAAAACTACGCTGTCGGCTGGTAGTTTAGCCATTATTTACCACCCATGGGGGTGGAATAACTTTGATGTTTTCTGGTGATTTCAGATAAACGTTGCCTGTTAGGGAAACTAGAGCAGATATTATTAAATCTTGCTTAAAATCTTCCTCATTATGAAAGTCTGTTGAATTATTGAAACTGTATACCAAAATGAGGAGTCACTTGGGTAGAGGAAGCACAGATTTCCCAATAAAGCTCCATTTAATCGGGGATGGGAAAGTACCTGAATCAGATAAAAAAATTGCTATTGACAAAGACCTTGGTAAAATCGTGACCAATATTGAAGACCTGATCTGTAGAGTATATCCGGATATAGCCAATATCGACCAAAAAAACATTAATGGATGTGTGAGAGGGCAATTTAATTTAATTAGCTGCCAGAAATATAAGCGTTGACGCCATCAACGACAAAATAATGGCTAAACTACCAGCTGACAGCGTAGTTTTCGAATCGGACCAGTAACTCCGGAGATTCGCGCGTTCAAACAAACAAACAAACTTTTCAGCTTTATTATTTAATGCTAAATAGCTTTCCACCCGCGATGCCCCCCGCGATCAGTCAGTCAATTAACCAACTTCAAGCGGAGGTTATCAATTCGTTGAAATCTTTTTTTTTGTATGTTCCCCAAATACTCGAACGCCTGGACCGATTAGGAAAATTATTTTTTGTTTGAAAGGATATACTTCACAAGTAGTCCCATGGTCACCAAGTCAGGATCCTAGACAAATCGAGGGAACTCTTCAAATTTTATAGGCACTTACAATGTTTTTCATAAACTTCTCAGCTTTAATATAGAATGCTAAATAGCTTTCCACCCGCGATATCACACGCGATATCACCCGCGATCAGTCAGTCAGTCAATTAACCAACTTCAAGCGGAGGTTATCAATTCGTCGGAATCATTTTTTTTGTATGTTCCCCGAATACTCGAACGCCTGGACCGATTTGGAAAAATATTTTTCGTTTGAAAGGGTATACTTCACAAGTAGTCCCATAGTCACCAAGTCAGGATCTGATGATAGGATCCTGGACAAATCGAGGGAACTCTTTAAATTTTATAGGCTTTTACAATGTTTTTCATCATACTTTCTAAAGCTATTCAGATATTTGCGTCTGGTAGTCATCATCTTATGTTGCTGAGCTGATGATGGACGGTACAAATCCTTAACGGGTAGGAGTTAGGGGATAATTCTTTAAATGTTATAGGAACGATGATGGAAACTACAACACTAATATGCTTATCCTAGGTCAGTGACCTTGAGAGTCATTGATTACACATAAGAAATTCAAAATTGAAAAATAAAAAACTTTTAACAAAAAATAGAACCGCCTTCAAATGCACTAAAAAGCAGAAAATAACTATTTAGTAACTCTAATATGATAGTTTTGAAGTAAGCGAAATAAATCTGCGGTACCATGATATCGGTTCTAATTTTTGTTAAAAGTTTTATATATTTAGATTGGCTATTGGACGCTGATCAGTGTTATTATCACCATCGGCATCAGCGTAGGCATCAAAGTGACCATAAGAAAGATCTTGGGAAAAACGTAACCTTTTGATGGGTTGGTCTTCTGTACCAAATTTGGCATACTGGTTTCCATTTCGATATACTTCAAATACAAATGGGTATATTTGACCGGCTGCAACTAACTCGCAGAAATGTAGAGTGTTGTAACATCTAATTTATACTTTTCTTTTGTCCCATGATTGTTGCCAAGACGGTCATGAGACATAACAGCAAATTCATCCCAATTGTTCGTCATATGCATTGCATTGCACCAAGCTTTTATGTGAGTTCAAAAGCAGTATTGATATCAACTTCGATGCAAATCACCCCCAAAATATCTTTCTACCCTTTTTTAACCCCGATAGGCGATGAGTTTCAATAAAATACAAAACACGTCTTCCATCAATTATCTTAAAGAATGTTTATGCAAAATTTGAAGTAGATTGGACCAAGGAATCACGTTGTTCCATACAAACTTTGTCCCAGTTTTTCAACCCCCAAGGATGTTAAATAGATATTAGACCACCAAATTTATGTAATGGTACCAGACTTCAAGTAAAATTTCCGTCATAGTAGCGATTGGTTTTGACTGAGCCAGCAGTTGGGCAAACAGTACTGATACCTCGCATTCCGATGATACCCACAGATTTACCATATAGATTTAAACGAATAGGTACAATTTCCTGTGAAATTACCTACCTATCGTCTGAAGTCAATATAAATAAAGCACAAGGACAAACTTTTAAGCATGTTGGAATATATTTAAGTGAAAACTGTTTTTCCCATGGACAATTATTATGTTGCCTTATCTAGATCAGGTTGCATAGGCTACTTTTTATTTGGAAACGCGGGTGGAACCGCGGGGGACAGCTAGTACTAATAATAAAGCTGAAGAGTTTGTTTGTTTGTTTGTTTGTTTGTTTGTTTGTTTGAACGCGCTAATCTCTGGATCTGCCAGTGGGATATGGAAAAACCTTTTTGCAATTGAAAGCCCATTTATTAAGGAAGGTTATAGGCTATAGAACATCACGCTACGACCCTCAGGAGCTGAGCAATGATAAAAAGAACGTTAAGCGGGAGCATGTATAGCATGGGTGAGCGATGCGACGCGGTTGTCAATGGATGACAGCGGTCGCCTAGGTAACAGTTTTTTGTTATTTTTAACTGTCATCAAGACGAGGTTATCAATTCGTCGGAATCTTTTTTTATGTATGTTCCTCGATTACTCGAAGATGCCTGACCCGATTTGGAAACTATACATACAGGTGGTCACATGGTCACCAAGTCAGGGTCTGATGATGGGATCTTGAAGAAATCGAGGGAACTCTTCAAATTTTATAGGCACTAACAATGTTTTTCATATATTTTCTAAAACTATTCAGATATTTGCGTCTGGTAGTCGTCACATGTTGCTGAGCTGATGATAGAAGGTACAACTCCTTAACGGGTAGGAGTTAGGGGATAAATCTTTAAATATTATAGGAACGATGATGGAAAGTACAACGCTAATATGCTTATCCTAGGTCAGTGACCTTGAGAGTCATTGATTACACATAAGAAACTAAAAATTGAAAAATAAAATACTTTTAACAAAAAAAAACCACAAAGGCACTAATAAGTATAAAATAACTATATAAGAACTCTAATCTGATAGTTTTGAAGTCAACGAAATTAGCCATTGCTGTTGCATCATCAGATATTTATTGCTGCTACACTATTGACAGGTAGAAGCACGGCTCATTTCACTTCTAAACAGACCCTTACGGTATTTCTTGAAAAAGACAGCGTACGCTCTATACGTAAAAATGGACCATTGGGCAAGGTTTTACAAGATGCAAACCTAATAATATGGGATGAGTGCACAAGACTCATAGAGCTCATCTAGAGGCTTTAGATAGAACTCTCAGAATTATAAAATGCACAAATAGATGGCTAATGTTTGTTTGGTTGAACGCGCGAATCTCCGGAGCTACTGGTCCGATTCGAAAACTACGCTGTCGGCTGGTAGTTTAGCCATTATTTACCACCCATGGGGGTGGAATAACTTTGATGTTTTCTGGTGATTTCAGATAAACGTTGCCTGTTAGGGAAACTAGAGCAGATATTATTAAATCTTGCTTAAAATCTTCCTCATTATGAAAGTCTGTTGAATTATTGAAACTGTATACCAAAATGAGGAGTCACTTGGGTAGAGGAAGCACAGATTTCCCAATAAAGCTCCATTTAATCGGGGATGGGAAAGTACCTGAATCAGATAAAAAAATTGCTATTGACAAAGACCTTGGTAAAATCGTGACCAATATTGAAGACCTGATCTGTAGAGTATATCCGGATATAGCCAATATCGACCAAAAAAACATTAATGGATGTGTGAGAGGGCAATTTAATTTAATTAGCTGCCAGAAATATAAGCGTTGACGCCATCAACGACAAAATAATGGCTAAACTACCAGCTGACAGCGTAGTTTTCGAATCGGACCAGTAACTCCGGAGATTCGCGCGTTCAAACAAACAAACAAACTTTTCAGCTTTATTATTTAATGCTAAATAGCTTTCCACCCGCGATGCCCCCCGCGATCAGTCAGTCAATTAACCAACTTCAAGCGGAGGTTATCAATTCGTTGAAATCTTTTTTTTTGTATGTTCCCCAAATACTCGAACGCCTGGACCGATTAGGAAAATTATTTTTTGTTTGAAAGGATATACTTCACAAGTAGTCCCATGGTCACCAAGTCAGGATCCTAGACAAATCGAGGGAACTCTTCAAATTTTATAGGCACTTACAATGTTTTTCATAAACTTCTCAGCTTTAATATAGAATGCTAAATAGCTTTCCACCCGCGATATCACACGCGATATCACCCGCGATCAGTCAGTCAGTCAATTAACCAACTTCAAGCGGAGGTTATCAATTCGTCGGAATCATTTTTTTTGTATGTTCCCCGAATACTCGAACGCCTGGACCGATTTGGAAAAATATTTTTCGTTTGAAAGGGTATACTTCACAAGTAGTCCCATAGTCACCAAGTCAGGATCTGATGATAGGATCCTGGACAAATCGAGGGAACTCTTTAAATTTTATAGGCTTTTACAATGTTTTTCATCATACTTTCTAAAGCTATTCAGATATTTGCGTCTGGTAGTCATCATCTTATGTTGCTGAGCTGATGATGGACGGTACAAATCCTTAACGGGTAGGAGTTAGGGGATAATTCTTTAAATGTTATAGGAACGATGATGGAAACTACAACACTAATATGCTTATCCTAGGTCAGTGACCTTGAGAGTCATTGATTACACATAAGAAATTCAAAATTGAAAAATAAAAAACTTTTAACAAAAAATAGAACCGCCTTCAAATGCACTAAAAAGCAGAAAATAACTATTTAGTAACTCTAATATGATAGTTTTGAAGTAAGCGAAATAAATCTGCGGTACCATGATATCGGTTCTAATTTTTGTTAAAAGTTTTATATATTTAGATTGGCTATTGGACGCTGATCAGTGTTATTATCACCATCGGCATCAGCGTAGGCATCAAAGTGACCATAAGAAAGATCTTGGGAAAAACGTAACCTTTTGATGGGTTGGTCTTCTGTACCAAATTTGGCATACTGGTTTCCATTTCGATATACTTCAAATACAAATGGGTATATTTGACCGGCTGCAACTAACTCGCAGAAATGTAGAGTGTTGTAACATCTAATTTATACTTTTCTTTTGTCCCATGATTGTTGCCAAGACGGTCATGAGACATAACAGCAAATTCATCCCAATTGTTCGTCATATGCATTGCATTGCACCAAGCTTTTATGTGAGTTCAAAAGCAGTATTGATATCAACTTCGATGCAAATCACCCCCAAAATATCTTTCTACCCTTTTTTAACCCCGATAGGCGATGAGTTTCAATAAAATACAAAACACGTCTTCCATCAATTATCTTAAAGAATGTTTATGCAAAATTTGAAGTAGATTGGACCAAGGAATCACGTTGTTCCATACAAACTTTGTCCCAGTTTTTCAACCCCCAAGGATGTTAAATAGATATTAGACCACCAAATTTATGTAATGGTACCAGACTTCAAGTAAAATTTCCGTCATAGTAGCGATTGGTTTTGACTGAGCCAGCAGTTGGGCAAACAGTACTGATACCTCGCATTCCGATGATACCCACAGATTTACCATATAGATTTAAACGAATAGGTACAATTTCCTGTGAAATTACCTACCTATCGTCTGAAGTCAATATAAATAAAGCACAAGGACAAACTTTTAAGCATGTTGGAATATATTTAAGTGAAAACTGTTTTTCCCATGGACAATTATTATGTTGCCTTATCTAGATCAGGTTGCATAGGCTACTTTTTATTTGGAAACGCGGGTGGAACCGCGGGGGACAGCTAGTTATTTATATAAGTAGTAGGTACTTACTTTGATTAACCATTTGTAATATTATTCAGTAATAAACCTTGAACCTTGGTAGAAGTTGATTACCTTGGTTACAAGACCGGCCATCGTGGGAATACTTGGGGGAGGCCTTTGTCTAGCAGTGGACGTTTTTCGGCTGATATGATGATGAATTGTGACATGCTGCAGATTTATAATAAAATTATCAAATTAATTTCAGCTACCGTCGCAACATAGTAAAGCTGAGAGCGCTGATGCAGGATCAGCCCCAGCGTCCGCTAGAGCGAGCCGTGTGGTGGACCGAGCACGTGCTACGTCACGGCGGCGCCTCGCATCTGCGCTCGCCGGCTTCTAACATCTCCTGGGCACAGTTCTTAGAGATTGAACTATTACTAAGTCTTCTGATAACAATTCTAAGTGTAGTTACATCTGTATATTGCTCAGTTAAATACCTAAGAAACTATGTAACTGTTAAACTCAAACAAAAGTTAAATTAAGTTTGATGATAAAAGTTACTTTATTAATACTTATTATAATATTTTAATTTTATTAACATCTTTCTCTTTTTTACGTCCACTGCATAGACAAAAGACTCCAAGATGGCAGGTCTTGCGCTACCCGCATCCAGAGATTTCCCGCGACCCTCAAAAGATCTTCGGTCCATCTTGTAGGAGGCCGGTCCACATGCATCTTCCGGTTCGTGGTCGCCACTAGAGAACCTTTCTGGCACAGCAAATATTATTTTTACATAAAAGTACAGTGTACCTAAATATTTCAGTAGGCGTCCGATCAACTGTTCAAATTCACTGGCAAGGCTACCAGAGAAAACCTTAAGTGTTTGTCGCAGTATTTGATAAGATAAGATAATCACTATCACAATAATTAGGTCTTAAATTGAATATGTTTAGTAAAATAATCAACTTGCAAATCAGGCGTGCAAATATTTATAATTTTGATGACTACGATTATAATTATTATTAAAAAAGTCAAACATTATACATTAGACATAATCATCTTACCAAAAACATTTCATGTAAAATTGGCGGCAAACTCGCAAGCTCATAACGCTTTCGCTGTAAAAAAGTAATCAGATCCCCGGAAAAGCCAAGCTCCTAAGCCCTAACAAGATGCCTATACTGTGAAAATTTTAAAACAGTTCTAACCGTTTTGGCTGTAATACCTGTGTGACAAGCGTTCACATGAGTGACAGAAATAGGGCTCCGTTTAGACCCCGAAAACTTAAAAAAGACGAGATTTTATGTTAAAATTTTATATGAGGGTATATTTCGATAACGGGTAGCCATTATAATATCACTCATAAAGAGCTGATACTAATGGTATCAGTCACAAATAGATTATTAGTGGCAGGAACCCTGCTGAGGATCAGACAAACGATGTTTAATTTATATACAGTTAATCTACAATAAGTATTCAAAATGCACCAACTGTACTAATACTTATTTCCAACAAATAAGAGACACGATAAATTTATTAAAATTTAAACTAACTTTGATCATTACTACTCTGCACGTCTGGCTCTTACACGTATACTGTATCAAAAAGGTTCCAACAAATTAAGAAACACCCCCTTTTTTGTAGCTGGTTAATAAACGTTGAAATGGCAAAGATTTCATTACTGCTCGTGATAATAGTTATAATAGAACACAACCGAGCAGCAAGAATTTTGTAAAAACAAACATGAACGGGCAATACTAAATCAATTAAAAATTGCTCTTGAAGCATTATTAGAAATATTTGACGTCCAGATGGAATCTGATCCAGTTCAAGATCTACTTCAAGATAATAATAGAAAGTTTGCTTTGATTCTTTCAGATGCTTTAATGAAGCAACCAATAGTTTTATCCCATATTTATAAAGTGCCCATGATACAAGTTAGCTCTATGGCTTCTATTGGTGGTAACTACGATATTATAGGTGCACCTGTACATCCACTTTTGTATAGCGCTATACCACGTCAGCGATTGTATAATCTAACGATTTATGAGAAGTTAACAGAATTGTTAAATTATTACTATATTCAATTTATACTCCGCACTCAAGAAGATTCTAACAACAAGATGATCCAAAGATATTCTAAAACTGATAGTCCAACAATGAACGAATTAAGCAACAATGTTCACATGCTATTTACGAATATGCACCCTTTTTTGGATGGAAATAGGCCGGTTCCACAAAGAGTAAATTTTATAGGGGGAATACATCATAGCTCCTAAAGAACTACCCAAGGTAAATTAAATACAATTTGTTATCTAAAATTAAAAAAAATGTTAATGCTTAATTTTGCTTTCCCTATTTTACCCACTTATGGGGTGAATTTTCATCCTTTCTTAGCTAATGCCTACGTTATAATAGCTATATGTATGCCAAATTTCCCTAATCTTCTGGCGGTTTGAGCTGTGCTTTAATAAATCATGTTTTCCTTTTATATATTTAGATTTAATTTTTTAGGTTCCAAAACGTATTTGAATTCCTCAAAAAATGATATAATTTACGTAAGCTTTGGAACGAATGTGGTTCCCTTACAGTTGCCGCCAAAGTTGATTAAAGTGTTAGTAAAAGTATTGTCTCAAATGCCTCATGATGTTTTATGGAAGTGGGGCCAGGATGATTTACCTAAATTTTGTTTCTCCAAATTCTTCATAATGTCATATCAAGTTGATGTAGGTAGTTAGTTTTATGTTTTGTATAATGTATGTATTGATTTGTATGCAATAGTAACCACATAAAATCCTGAAAAAAAAAATATACGGAACCCTTTTCACGCGAGTTCAGGTTGCACTTTTTTATATCTATGTTTTACTTCAGGACACCCAAATATCAAATTGTTCATTACTCAAGGAGGATTGCAATCAACAGACGAAGCAATTTCTGCTGGTGTACCATTGATTGGTATACCATTTATTTGTGATCAATGGCTCAATACAGAGTTTTACGTCTATTACAAGTTTGGTATGAAACTAGATTCTGAATTTCTAACCGAGAAACAATTTAAAAGTGCGATAGAAAATGTTATCGGAGATGAAAGGTTAGTTTATTTAAAATGATAAATGATTCTTCTGACATCTAAATATTTGTTTAAGAGAAATAGATCACACTGTTCTTTCACTCACAGTAGAGTTTGACTAGAGAAGTACATCTTAGTGGCTATCACTGAGGTATATTACTACGTATAGAGTAGAAGGCAGTTCCACTATGTTCCGGTCAAGTGCAGCCATCGGGCCGCACTTCACTTAGTTGCTTAAACACGAAACGCGCAAGAGTCGTGATAATCGGCACGGCACTTACAACTTTTGGTCCGGAAAAAACTCCACCTTATAAGCGTTCTAGCGTACTACGTATTTAAACTGTCTGGTTAGACGACTAATTTATTGTTTCAGCGCTGCAGCGAATTTGCTTAGGATAGCCTCTCTATACGCAGTAATATACCTCAGTGGTGGTTATAGGCTGCGGTAAATCCATCTAACCATCAGGCGAGCCGTATGCTTGTTTACCTACTAGCTGACTTCGTTGTTAATTTTTTTTTTCTTTTAGCTACCGTCGCAACATTATAAAATTTCGATCGTTAATACTTGATCAGCCTCAAACACCACTGGAGCGCGTAATTTGGGGGATCGAACATGTGCTTAAGAACGGTGGCGCAACACACTTGCGCTCGGCTGCCGCCAACATCTCCTGGCTACAGTATTTAGAATATGACGTCATATGCTATTCATTTTATTTTTTATTGTTTCATTATCTTGCTTTACGGGTATCGTTTTAATAAAGTGTATTCTTGTGAAGATATCAAAGGTCAAAAGGAAAATAAGTTAAGTAATATCAGCTTACATGAGTACATTGCTTGGAGGACAGTAATTAGGTTTTACTGGTTTTGGAGACATGTTATAAGTATAAATAATTGTTTTGTTCGCGTCATTTCAATTAATTTTATGTGGTCTTGTGCCTTATTTTAGTTACTTATTGACTTACAAATTAGACTAAATAGGTTTCAAATAATTTAGTTAAAATTATTTGAAACCTATTTAGTCTCGAAGCCATTATGACTGAATAAATATCAAAATTATTATATAAATAAAATAATACTATTATTTACACACAAGATTTTTTTTATAATTTTTGTATGCATTTAGCGTTACAAAACCATTGATGTTTCGCCTCAAAGTAGAATAACTTTTATATTATGGATTTTGGGCATTCTCCTTTGTATTGCTTTTGTCAGTGTCATCAACTGCCAACTACTTTATGTCGTCATCACGAGCAAAACTACCGAAAAATTTAATAGGTATACCGAGATTTTTGTTGATTGTTTTGGTGTCTTAGATTAATATTCTGGGACATATTTTAATATTCTGGCTATTTGATACTACCTATACCAGGCCCTACCCACTTCATATGATCGGACTGATTTACTTCCCTACGCTGTTATTGTCGCTAATCACACGGACACACGGAGCGGTGAGGCCAAATTATATATGTACAAATTTGTGAGGATGAATGTAAGTATGGATATATATTGGATGTTTGTTACTCTTTCACGTAAATCTATTGAATGCATCTGGATATAAGATCCCACGTTGCTATGTTCGGTATATTCACGGGAGGGTGTTCTTTGCCAATATTGAGCAGAGCTTGCACTTTACTACTTTTTGTTACGAAATGGCAATTTTTCCTGTTCTTTACTAAATGATTTGCTATTTACTTTAAATTGCCTCACAAAGTGACTCTGTATTCTTTTTGCAGCTTTTCTTTTTCTAAACAACAACACAATTAACTTTTATGGGGTAAAGTTAAATTGCCTGTGCCATTTACTTTGAGTACTATGGATCTGATCTCGTAATATCCATTAATTGACAATAGTCATTATGTACTACCCTTAATTTAGTTTGTTGGAAATACTCCAAGAGAAAGTAAAATAAGTTTGAAAGTAATGATAAGTTGAGAGAGAATTGTTTGTCGTGGTAATGGATAGTTAGGAAGAGAGACTAAAAGAGAGAGATAGAAGATAGAAAATGAGATGGATGGATTGTGTGAAAGATAATTTATGAGTAACAAAGGAGTGAATACCGATATGATGGACACAAGGTCTGAAGATGAGTACATATTGCACCGCCCCCAAATTATTGAGAACAGGGCAGGGATTTGATGATGAATGCAAGAGATGAATCTAAACTTTTTTTTAAAATACACTTTAAACTTAGAAAAGCTGTATGTTTACAATTTTGAAAACGCATTTTCTCTGGCACTTTAAAATTATTAGATTTCTGTATGACTAATTTGTTTTCAAGTAATCTAGGCTAACTGATAATCTGTAACACGCTTGCAATGCGTTATGCAAAGAAAAAATCATCAGTATGAACTTTCAAAATGAGACCAATTTGCTTTTGGACATTTTCAAAAATCAACCCAATCAAATCGATCTCACTTACGAATTTTGACAATGTTGAGTATATTATCAAGATCAAATTAGAAGGCATTATCTATGAAGCGTCATGCAAGTGCGTAGTCGATTAATTTGAGTATTGTCTCACTGTCTGACCCTTTTCAAAGTGGCAGGGTCGAAGCGGGCGTGAGGAATCTCGATCACATGCCATTGACACAGGCGGCAGTTTCTTAAGCCATTGTCATCGAACTATTTGTGGAACTTTGTTTACAATATAATACAAAACACAACCTACATACTAGTGTGTGTACACAATGAGAAAAACATTGTATGTGAGTTCGTATAATATAAATAAAAGTTGTAAGACATTGTAATAACATTGAAATATTGAAAGGATGCATATTCAATATTATGCATATAAAATAAAGCGATTAATTGCACAATAAAAAACACCCCAACTAAATACAACTGTATAAATAACTTCGACTGTTATGTAATCGATATAAATAACATACAATTTATAGAGAAAAATTTAGGGTACAGCTCTATAATGTTTTAAATGAGAAATGAATGAATACAGTGATCAATCTATAGCAAAACCGACCTTTAATTTCACCCGCGATGCCATTTTTTACCCCCTATGAGACTGGACGTGGCCACATAAAAAAACCGCTAATTCATATTACGCACACGTTTGGATCCTTTGGGTACGGAAGCCTAAAAAAGTCGAGATTCTATGTCGACGAAAATTTTGTTTACGGGGTGAACAAACAAAAAAATTTGTATGATGATATATTTTTATGACGAGAAGCTAATTACATCACTCATAAATAGATGATACTAATGGTACTAGTCACAAAATGTTTATTTTAATGCAATGTGGCAGGAACCCTGATGACAATCAAACAAATGTTTAATTTATATACAGTTAAGCTGCAATAGGTATTCAAAATGCACCAACTGTACTAATACAACATCCAATAAATAAGAAACACGATAAATATATTGTGATTTAAACCTTTGATCGTTACTACTGTGCACGTCTGACTCTTACACGTATACTATATAAAAGAAGTTCCGAGGAATAAGAGGATAACCCGGTTAATAAACGTTGAAATGGCAAAAAATTCATTACTGCTCGTGATAATAGTTTTAATAGAACACAATCAAGCAGCAAGAATTTTGTCCGTGTATCCAGTACCAAGTATAAGTCATGAGATATTCTTTCGCACTCTGACAAATGAACTACTTAAAAGGGGCCATGAAGTAACTGTCATTACCACAGATCCCATGTACCAACAAGGACAATCACCACATAACCTCACGGAAATAAATACGCATGATTTCTCGTATAAAATATGGCAAAACAAATTCCTCAAAACATTACATGAAAACAAAAATGCGATACGAAATCAATTAAAAATTGCTCTTGAAGCATTAATAGAAATATTTGACGACCAGATGAAATCTGATCCAGTTCAAGATCTACTTCAAGATAATACTAGAAAGTTTGATTTGATTCTTTCAGATGCTATAGTGAACCAACCAATCGCTTTATCCAATATTTATAAAGTACCCATGATACAAGTTAGTTCTATGGCTTCTATTGCTGGTAACTACGAAGTTATAGGTGCACCTGTACATCCACTTTTGTACACCTCTGTACAACGTCAGCGATTGTATAATCTAACGTTTTATGAGAAGTTAACAGAAGTGTTCAATTATTACTATATTAAATTTATACTCCACACTCAAGAAGATTCCAACAACAAGATGATCCAAAGATATTCCAAAACTGATAGTCCAACAATAAATGAATTAAGCAACAATATTCACATGCTATTTATGAATACGCACCCTTTTTTGGATGGAAATAGGCCGGTCCCACAAAGTGTAATTTTTATGGGGGGAATACATAAAGTAGCTCCAAAAGAACTGCCCAAGGTAAATTAAATACAAGTTCTTTTCTAAGCTATTATCAAATAACTGCTTTTGCTTCCCCTATATTACCCCCTTATGGGCTGAATTATCATCATCCTTAGCTGATGCCTACATTATAATAGCTATCTGTATCTTTTTTATATATTGAGATTTCTTAATGTAGGATCTTAAAAGGTATTTGGATTTCTCAAAAAATGGTGTAATTTACGTAAGTTTTGGAACGAATGTGGTTCCCTCACAGTTGCCGCCACACTTGATTAAAGTGTTAGTAAAAGTATTGTCTCAAATGCCTCATGATGTTTTATGGAAATGGGACCAGGATGATTTACCTGGACGATCTAAGAATATAAAAATATCAAAATGGTTTCCTCAAGCTGATCTTCTAGGTAAATTTTGTTTCTTCAAACTCTGCATAATGTCACATCAAGTTGATGTAGTTAGTTATGTGTTTTTTATAATGTATGTATCGATTTAAAAGCAATAGGAACAACATAAAATCCTTAAACAATATACAGTACCCTTTTCTATATGAATGTATTTACTTCAGGACATCCAAATATCAAATTGTTCATTACTCAAGGAGGATTGCAATCAACAGACGAAGCAATTTCTGCTGGTGTCCCATTGATTGGTATACCATTTCTTTGTGATCAATGGCTCAATACCGAGTTTTACGTCTATTACAAGTTTGGTATGAAATTGGATTCTGAATTTCTAACTGAGAAACAATTTAAAAGTGCGATAGAAAATGTTATCGGAGATGAAAGGTTAGTTTAACATTTAAAATTCTTCTAATATTTAAATTCTTTCACTCACAGTAGAGTGCGCTAATTGCTAACCACCAGGCGAGCCGTATGCTTGTTTACCTGCTAACTGACTTCGTTGTAATTTTTTTTCCTCTTTTAGCTACCGTCGCAACATGATAAAATTTCGATCATTAATACTTGATCAGCCTCAAACACCGCTGGAGCGCGTAATGTGGGGGATCGAACATGTGTGTGCTTAAAAACGGTGGCGCAACACACTTGCGCTCGGCTGCCGCCAACATCTCCTGGCTACAGAATTTCGAATATGACGTCATATTACTTATGCTATCCGTTTTATTTTTCATTGTTTCATTATCTTGCTTTACGGTTATCGTTTTAATAAAGTGTATTCTTGTGAAGATGTCAAAGGTCAAAAGGAAAATAAGTTAAGTAATATCAGCTTACATAAGTACATTGCTTGGAGGACAGTAATTAGGTTTTACTGGTTACTTTTTCGCGTCATTTCAATAAATTTTATGTGGTCTTGTGCCTTCTTTTAATTATTTATTGACTTTCAATTAGTTACTAAATTATTTTGAAACCTTTAATCTCGAAGCTATAATTACTGTTTAAATATATATTTTTTTACATAAATAAAATAATACTATTAATAACCCGTAAGTAGGTAGTTTAATGTAGCAACCTTAAACTAAGGTTGACATAACTTTATATAATGATGATTTTTTATACTGAATTTAATTGCACGTCTATTATCTTTTATATCCACAAATATCACCTTCTAAAACTTAAATAAGTACCATATTTTATAATTTTTCAAGTTTCAGAATCGCTGAAAATAGAAACCATTGATGTTTCACCTCAAAGTACATACAATAACTTTTATATGGATCTCTCATATGGAGCATTCTCCTTTGTATTGCTTTTGTCAGTGTCATCAACTGTCAACTATTTTATGTCGTCATCATGGGCAAAACTTGAAGAACTTATGTATATTATAGCAACTACTGCTAGGAAATGAAATCACTACATAGTGTAAAACAAAGTCGCTTCCCGCTATAGTACAGAAAAGCCAAGAAATTAAAAGATTTGTACATCCGTGCGAAGCTGGGGCGGGTCGCTAGTTAAAATATGCTAAACCACGATATGAAACAAAAAACAACCGACGAAATAACCTGCTCTTTTTTTGAAGTCGGTAAAAATAAAAAAAAACTTTAATTTTTTATATTTACTTTACCTCGATTTTTGTTTATTGTTTTGGGGACTTCGATTAATATTTTTGGTTCCACCCGCGTTCCCGGGATAAAAAGTAGCCTATATGTTATTCTAGTGTATGATCTGATCTATCTATGTGCCATGTTTCATCCAAAACCGTTTAGTAGTTCTTGCGTGAAAGAGCATCAAACATACATACATACAAACGGATTTGGATGAAACTTGGAACATTAAACCTAGCTATTGGAACAGTAAAAGTAGGGTAAAATATCGAAAATCTTAATTATTTAGAAATAAGTTTTCGGTCAATACAAAACAAAACTCAATTACGAGAAGTATCCATCCAAAAAATGCCTACACAGTATTTTATAATAACACGGTTCTTTACGAATAACCCATGCCGACATAAGGTCGGTGAGAATCTCATTATAATATTGTGAGAATATTATTAATCCTAGTCCAGATGTCACTACATTATTACCACCGAAATTTACGTGGGAGAATTTGATGTGATAGGATTTTATGATTTCGGCTTTCTATTACTTTCTAAATATTGCGAATCAACTTCTGGCTTTATTTTAGACTAGCTTTCTGTTTCATTGATCAACGTGATGCAAGAAGCTTTATAATTCCGGAACTAAAAAAAAAATTTAATCCTTATCACTCGTTTGTGTGTATCTAATATAAAAGGGCTCATTGTGAGGACCTCATTTTTTTTATCATTTAAGATAAATAGTTTTGAAGTTATTTAAGAAATTAGTTGAAAATTTACCATTCCCCCCGTTATTCGGGGACTACTGGACCAAAAAGTTCAAAAAAAAGTTCTTTACCTATAGATTACTGGAAAACCTGTTTATTATGGGGTGAAGTGAAACGTAGTAACTGATATTCTACAAAATTCAAATCATTCTCATATATAGAAGGAAGGTCATAAATCCAATATTATATATCGTCGGGAACAAAATATATTTCCACCTAGGTACCTACAAAAAAATCCAGATTTATAGACACATAATATTTTTTATGGAGCACTGAAAGGTTCCGTCTAACACAGACTTGTATTTTTCAACCAGAATTTTATTTTGGGTCTAATATTATTTATTTTTCTGCCTCACAGATCCACCCTGCAATATTTTATTTACCCTTTTAGGGAAAACTTAGGGGACCCTATTTTGGAAAATCTTTTCATAGGTCACCTCTATTCAATCTATATCTATACGGATAATAAAGCTGAAGGGTATGTTTGTTTGAACGCGCAAATATCTGGATCTATCAGTTGGATTCGAATAATTCCTTCAAAAATAGGAAGCTACATTATTCCCGGGTACGTGGATGAAACCGCGGGGAACAGGCTAGTGTAGGTATAAAATTAATTTATCTGCTCTTGTCCGTGAAAACAAATACTTCCATACTACATACCATTCTGTGTTTTGAGATTTATCATATTATTTCTCAGTTTCCATAAAAGTAGCATGTTTTTTGTTACGCCTAGTGATAATTACATAGCAAATGCAAAATTGAGATACACACAAAAAAGTTAAAAATCAAAAATATTATTGTACGAAATCTAAAAAAACAATTTACCTATGGCATGTACAAACAGAAAAAGAAATTGCCTAACGCCAAAGAAATTTTAAGTAAATTTCTCTACCTATGAATTTACAAATGTGCTTTTTGAACAGAAAAATATCAGTGGTCAATTTCAATTATTAATCTCTAAGCAAAATAAGAAGAGTGTTGTATTATTTATTAACTTATTGCATTATTCGTATTTATATTCGCCGAATAGTAGCTTTAGTATTCGTATTCGGTAATGATGTATTCGTTGCATATTGCATCACTAAATTAGATATTTTAGGCTCGAACGCGTCGCGGTTATTAAAAATCATCCTCATCGTGAAATTATGTTATGCTCTTATAAAAACGCCCATGACGCGTTGTAGCAATCACAAAATGAGCACATAGCATATTTCATGTACCTACTGGCTACCACGCTATACGTCTGGGCGTTTTTATTAGAGCCACAACACAAATTTCGGGATCTTTTACAGACAGTTTTTCCGCTCAATGAGCGTATGAAGTCTTTGAGCATCACCAGATATATTAGACTACCTGTTCTCCGCGCTTTCACTCACGTTCCCGGAGTAAAAAGTAGCCTTTAACCTTCGGGGATAATGTAGCTTCTTATTAGTAAAAGAATTTATCGAATCGGAGATTAATGCGTTCAAATCAAAATCAAAAACTCATTTATTCAATTTTGGCCCTGGTAAGGCACTTATGAACGTCAATAGTTACAAACATTACAATAGACTCTACCACCGGTTCGGAATACACTTGAACTGAGAAGACTCCGGCAAGAAACTCAGCAAGGCTACATTTTTTTTTGTGGATCTTTCTGTTTTAAATTTATGTAATTACAGTTCCTATTCCAAATATACATAAAGTTCATACAATTGTCACTTGGCCAGGGGGCCGCAAGTGCAGAGAGAAGCTACTACAACCATGTATTCTTGTCTTCAACGTAATGAGCCTCCTTATAGTAGGCCTTGTCGATCAAACAAACAAACTCTTCAGCTTTATTATTAGTATAGAAGATTCATTCATTAAGTTTTCGTTTTTGAGCATTAACTAACTATTATCATTAAAATTATGTATTTTTTAACCATCTTAACCCAAAGGCTGCTGGTCTCTTTGAGCCGTAAAATAAACCCATTCTCGAAAGCTTACACAGAAAGTGCATTACGAGAACACTGATGTACGTTCACGCACGAGTCTAATACCTTAATATACCATACAGTTTAACCATATCTTTTACAAATACTTAAGGGCAGGTTGCTCGTACATTTTAGTTAAAGTTAACTTAACGATTACCATGCTTTGACCGTAGAGTCACTTTGACGATGACCGATCTCCCTTCGGTCGGTTATGGTAACGATTAAAATTCTAGTTATAGGAACACAAGCAACCCATTTTTTTTTTTTTTTGAAATGACTAAAGTTGGTAGCCTCTTATCTCTGCACCAACCTTACCGGACAAGTTTGTTTTCTTTCGGCGGTTAATGTTAACCACAACCGTAACCTACCTTTAAACTTACTATGCCCGCAGTTTATGCAACCGACCCTTAGAAGAACAATCATGAAATCAGGCCGCCGACGCTCGCGGCTGACGCGCGCGACAGACGCGCGCGTGAGACGGCTGTATAGGTACAGCCACGGCGCGTCTGACGCGCGCGCCTGTCGCCTCGGCCGCGACCCACGGAAGTGAGGAGTGTCGCCGCGGCCGAAGCCGCACGCGTCTGTCGCCTTGGCCGCGACCCTCGGACTAGTACCTTAAATGTCTGAATTCACAGACTGTCAGCAGCAGTCAAAATATCAGAAAACAATAACAAAGTTGGCAAATATTAGAGCTGCATTTTACGGAAGTTTAAAAACACCCATGCACAACAAACTTTTACTATTAGACATTAACGTTGAAACGTCACAAATAAAATGGAAGGTTCCGAACGTACCTCTCGCTTTATTGAATTAGAGCCAAGATTCAAAGATATATTACAGCTAGATATAATACTACTGCCGCATTTTTAAGCGTCTACCGGGGAGTTTCAATAAAACATTGGTGCCGATTCTGTTGTTTTCTAATAGTAAATATAAGAAAGGGATGCAAGATATTTTAGTCCTGTCAGTTTAGTTCGATCACATATTTCAGCGCGATCTGTATTGGTCACGACTATTTACCCGTACATTACGACGGCATGGATTAAACTGATAGCATTAAAAATGGTCTATCTTTTTTCAATAAGGTTAACATGAAAGAGAGGTGACTTGTCTAATATTAGTTAAGTTCGTAAATAACAGAATCGGCACACTGTCCTCATAATTTTTTTAATAGTAAAAAAAGATACGGTTAGCGTAATAGTAAGCGGTCACCGTAACCTATAGCCCTGGTTGCAAGCATCAATACAATATCTTCACTCCATGGTGTAAGGACTCCCCTGGGAAAACTACAGAGGGAAGCTCATTCTACAACCTGAGAGTCTACAGTAGGAAGCTCCATTGAAAGCGCACAGAGAGATTTTATATTTATACAATAATCCTTTACAGCGGAAACCGCTCATTAGTTTATGTTTTTAAAAAGGTGCATATTCACTTATATTTTTTCTGACGTTACAAATGAAAAATTGTTAAATGTTCACTAGTTTAACATAGGTAGGTATATTTTTAACAAATCTCTTGCAATAAAGAATACAGAGAAACTGAATCTAGAATTATCTTTTCTCGGATATCGTAGCCATAGTTTCAAAAATCTTCCTATTGCTTCCAGTCTTCTATAAAGATTCTACCTAAACTGTATCAAGTCATTTCCAGTGGAACACATTCTTGGAAATAGTTAAGAGCAGAGCAGCAAACTTTGAAGTCGCGACAGAGAAATCTCGTTAGTATCTCGTTCTGATATCTGTAACTATAGTTCAAGATTACATGAAAGGGTAAACTTGCTGCAGGCTCTTGCTGTTACCAGCTCTTCTTTGTTTGCTGTATGTGATAGATATAGGTAGGTTAAAACTAACTGTTTTATAGGTAAGTAAATGGAGTTAACGTTTTAAAAAACCGGAAAAGTGCGAGTCTAACTCGCGCACCGAGGGCTCCTAAAGATAATTTCCTGCTACTTTAATACCATAGACTTCTTATACATTTTCCCGTAATCTATAGGTAAAGAACTGTAAATGTATATTTTTTTTTTCAAAATAAGGGGTGTAAATAAATGGTAAATTTTCGCTTCTTTTTAAATAACTTCAAAACTTTTTACATTAAATTTATAAAAAAAAATTAGAAAATTTCACAACCAGCCCGTTCATTTGATATGTCACACACACGATATTGTTTGCAAAACTTTTTTTTTAATTTAAAAGAAAGACGATTTTTTAATTTATTTAATTACGTTATACGTCAGTGTTTGGAACATTGATTTACATTATGTGAACCAAATTTCTACTCAATCAGTTCAGTAGTTTTGGAGTAAATTAGCTGTAACACACGAGTGAACCATAAGGTGTCGATTTTTTTTCTTTTTGAGTTTCGGAACCCTAAAAACGGTTTAAGCGTTATAGCAAATGGTGTCAGCCTCCGTAACGACCGGCAACTCAAATACTTAGAAGTGAATTAACATACGAGCATAAACAATAATTTTGACTCTCACCAACAAGTTTATGTTGGAATCGCGATTTGATCAGATAGGCATGCCTTTTCTAAATAGATTGGAATAAATATTGATGCGGGACTATTTGATGAAAGGAATCGAGGGATTGCCGGATATTTGGCCGTGTGAGTACGGTCTGATTATAAGCGATTTCTTTTTTAACCTCCGACGCAAAAACGACGGGATGTTATAAGTTTGACGTGTCTGTCTGTTTCCTCATAGCTCCTGAATGGATCAACTGATTTTAATTTAGTGTTTTTGTCTGAAAGGTGACATAATAAAGAGTGTTCTTAGTATGTTTCAAAAAAATCAGCTCAGACGTTTGAAATTTATGACCAATTTACTAGTCAGTGTCGGGGGTTACTTTAACTTTAAAATTTTAATTAGTAACAATATAACAAGCATTCAGACTAACCAACTGGGCCACCGTGTTATCAACTCTTTGGGGTCTACCACACTACACGGAAATTCCGTCCCAAAACCTATTGACAAAGCGAAGCGACTTGTCGTGATGGACCGACCGCTCTTCCGCGTGGTGTAAGTGCCTATCCGTTATTAGTAATTTATATGCAACTAGCAGGCCCGACTACGTCGTTCGGCCCAGAAAACACATTTCCAATTGTGTTTTCAAACCATCCAGAATCTTATTGAATACAAATATACACAAAAAAAACATTCAAAACTGTCCAATTATTTTCATGTAGATCATTATGGTAATAATAAAGTAGATACTGAGCAAATACTTAGTTTTATGTTAGGTATATACCTAGGTACCATGTAATTGTCGACAGCGGTATCTACCATATAATTGAATACTAAATTATTACTAGTTATTATTTATTACTTTGTCGAGTCACTGAATGAGATAAGCGAAATAAATTAAGAAAAAAATACAGTTTTATTTTTTATTTTTTCCAAAGGTTTTTTGGAAAACTAACTTTTAATGAATAATTGTTGATATTTTGTGAATCGCTTAAATACATACATATATACATATTATAGGTCAAACCCTAGAATAACATATAGGCTACTTTTTATCCCGGAAAAACATAAGATACATCGGGAATGCGGGTGAAACCGCGGGGCGGAAGCTTGTATTTTATAGTTTTTATTCCGGGATTACACAAAATTCTTCTAGATCGAGGGTGAACGAGGCGCAAGCCTGTATTCAATCTAAAAAGCTTTAGTTACATCTCAGGCTTTGTACACACAACACATTGTATTACTATCTACATAAAAGTACCTATCACGATCAAGCGTGTCATCAAAAATATGAACACCATAACTCGCTGAGAATTGGACCTCAGCCTTACGGATAAACGGATAGCATTTCCCAAAAAGTTACCAATATCAGTAGAAAAAAATAGCTTTCTGCCATCAGCTAATGTGTAGAATTATACAGCCTACTAGGTTTTATTATATACTATAGGTTCTACTAAACATTAATTGCATGACAACTAGGTTCTTGTAACACAAACTATTAACAAATACTTGTAGACGAATAATACTGAGGTCAAGCTATTGTTACCTTACGAGTAGGTAGGTATAATGATGCGCCTAACAACTTGCTTAGGTATAATACCTACTACGAGTATTAAAATGAAACATACAATTTTACAATTAGAATAACAACCACTTAATAAACCTTATAATTCTAAAACGTGTACTGCTAATCAGTTTTAAGATACCCACGAGTGTATATAGCTTACTTAGGATACAATAATAACTTTATTCTATAATATACAATATTTACAAAAAATATACAAACTATATATAAAAAAAATCCTCGAGGCGGCCGCTGCTGCCAATCAACGGCAAGATTCACAGAAGGCTGGCAGAGTTCCCTATTTGTATGGCCAAGCTAACGCTTGGCGGAAAAAGCTCCCCGTCCGCCGGTCCCCTGTGACCTCAATTAATTTTGAAGATAATGTTCGAGAAAATCGGCGAGCCTCGGACCCCCAAGGACCCATGGTCTCGACCGCAAAAGGCAAAAATAAATAATTTGGGACAATAGAAGCGTATTTTATGGATACAATTAAATTGCGTTAATGCAGTAGTTTAAATATGTCCTAGGCTGATTTTGGTAAGGTATATCACCCTAAGGTAAAAAAAAAACTCACCGACCTTATACAGGTTAAAAAAATGGTATTAATATTAAAATGTTTAATATTAGCAAATTAACGTAGCATTAAAATACGACTGAGTACCTATAAAATAACATGAGTACTGAAATACGTATCTCGCCTTAAAAGGAGTAAAGGTTTTTACCAGAGATTTACGCTAACCATCTTATTGTCATAATCGTAATGGCTCCTGAAATTTTATGGGATTATTAAGAATGTATACTGTAGTATTAAGCCCAACCAAGAAATAAGGATAAACTTGCTTTACCTGTAACTCGTCTAAGCAAAATTAGGGATTCTTTTAAGGGGCAATGTATACGTTTCTTTAACAAAGTACCCAAAGAAATTCAAGAATTTTAAAACGGACACGTAAAAATTTAAAAAGCTAATTAAAAAAAAAAAAAATAAGTTGTACAAAATAGGGTACTATAAAATTTCTGATTTTATAGAGGACAAGAACGGATTTCAATAGTTGCTCGCTTCACATGCATATTATTATTATTATTTTGTTATTATTATTATCATATTGTTATTGTTTATTTTTATAGTTTTTTATTTAGGTACATATTTTTTTATTTTACATATTTGACGATTAAAAATACTTGCAATTACTTCATTAAATAAAGACACTTTTGAATTTGAATTTCAACCAAAGTATTCCTGTGATAACATAAACTATAAAAATATACATTTGCATAAAGTTACACACAGGTTACGTTACCTACCACAATGAAACAGATTCAAGATTCTACAGATATTTATTCTAAGCACTCCTGAATCTTCACTGGCTCCGAGCCAAACTGAAATCAACAAACATATTGACAAATGACTACACACATCACTTGGTAAGCCCATTCAGCCTTAACCGATTTATTTGTTGTCCCAAAAGAATTTTAATACTTGTTTGTTTTGTTAAATGGAATACTGCCGTCCGTCCTCAAAGTCAAACTCGAAGCTTATCGACTGCCAATCCGCACTGGGCCCGCGTTGTGGACTACGGTTCAATAACCACTCGATATGAGAGACTAGCTCCCGCCCTGCGATTTCACCCGCGTTCCTGAGTAAAAAGTAGCCTATATGTTATTCCAGAGTATGATCTATCTGTATCCCAAGTTTAATCCAAATCTGTTCAGTAGTTTTTACGTGAAAAAGTAACAAAGGTCAATACATACTCACAAATTTCCCATAATGTTAAAGGGTGTTTTCAGATCCTAGAAAAATCTCAAATGCGAAAATTACGCGAGGCTTTTAAAATACACAAACTGAACGTTGAAAAAAGTAGAAACTTTTACTTTATTACTTTCATTGTGTCGGTAAAAATTGTTCAAGTAGAAAAATTCTTGTTATTTTATTCCAGCAAAAATTATTCCAGAAATGTAAATAAAGTCGGAAACTCACCCTTTTCAGTTGCAATGTTATAACTTCTAAAACATTAATGGTAATATCAATTAGATCATAATTTGATAGTATATATTTTTGGTACAGTCGCTAACTTTAATTTGGGACCCATTTAAGGACGTAGAAGACCCATTGAATATCGTAAACAGTAGGTAAACACAAAAATAGTTGCGTTGTGTGAGCTATGATTATTACTGTACTTGAAGGATAATTTAATATCTAGGATTTTCTAGATCCATTTGGATCTCTACAACATCATTTAAAAATCTGTTAATTTAATCAGTTATTTTTTTATTACCATTTTTTACATTTTCACAATATCATATTTATTTGCTATCAGAAGAGGAGGCAAAAAAATATGAAAAAAAAATCTGTAATACCTATGAAAAACAAATTACGCCAACGGCAGTAAATCTTACCTAAGCAAAAACTATCTGAAAAAGTCCTAGTAGTTAGTTTCAATAAGTTTTTATAGACGTATTTTTTTAAATACTATATTTCTTTTTGTTTTTATTTTAGGCTAGTTGTGTCGAATGGCGCGCAAAAAATAAAATATTTTTCTTTCTTTCCGTGTACAGACGCCAATACATCAGACTATACCTTTTTGTTGCAAAATAGCTCCTATTATAACCGCATAAGATGCCGCAGTGTTTACCTTGAATTGTCGTCGTCCGTACCATTTGCCGATTTGACAATCAACCCATTGAAACTTTTCACCTATACATAATATATAGGTATGTCTCCAAATAATCAGATTGAAGTAACTGAATAATTATCCTATCATCATCAATCATTTTGTGACACAGATTAGTAGATATGCACTTAAATCCAGGTTCATTAACTATCTACGTATCTAAATGTGCAAAGTTTTGAATAAGCCAGCGGTTTCTGTGGGCATGAAAAGTTAGATTTATTATTTGAAAGTTTTATCTAGTTGTATGCACTATTTTGACCTTTTACTTTGTACGATAGATAAAATTTTTATGTCATTCCACAAATATTTGAGTAATTTACTATCTAAACAAAGAAGACTAAGTGTTACAATGGACTGCCTTATCACTAAAAGTGATACCTACCAGGCAACCTTTGGTTGGACAGAAATAATTATAATTATAAATACTATATTTTTTATAATCTACTAGCTGTTCCCCGCGGTTACACTCGCGTTCCCAGGATAAAAAGTAGTACTAATAATAAAGCTGAAGAATTTGTTTGTTTGAACGTACTAATCTCCGGAGTTACTAGTCCGATTTGAAAAAGGCTACTTTTTATCCCGGGAACGCGAGTGAAGTCACGGGGAACAGCTAATTATGCATAAGATTAATAACGGCACTAATTTTGAATAAAACTAGGCCTTAGAATACAGGATACTTATCCCGAATTCTTCTTTATAGCGGAAGACGGCCACTAAAGACAACCTGGAAAATTAATTAAATAATAACAACTCATACAGAACCTTATATCCTTGTTTTAACTAGGTTTTAACCACAAACCCGCTTTGACTAGGAATGTGGGACGAGACTGAAATATATAAAGCTAAGCTTAAAACATAAACAGTTAAAGTTACTCTTAGCGATGAGCGAAGCGTAATTTATATTTTTAATTTTATCAAAGTTTAAGAAATATTTTCACATTTACATATAAATCTAGGTAAACTAATAATAAAGCTGAAGAGTTTGTTTGAACGCGCAAATTTCTGGTGTTACTTAATTTTTGGTGTTACTGGTCCAATTCGAAAAAGTTATGTCAATTGAACAATACATCAAAATAATTAATTTCAAATATACATTCAACGTATTAAAAAAATAAAATATAAAATTTTACTCACCGAGACCGCTACCTAATAGTAAAAGAGAGCTCTTTTTACAGTAATTAAGATATTACAGGAGCGAGTGTTTTGAGCCGTTTTAAGCATTCATTTGGACGCGTAAAAGCCTAGAATTTTCAGGTTAGAATTTGTAAGAGCAAGGTATTTTTTATACTTTGAGAGCAGGGCTATGTTTTGTGAATGCAGAGTGTAATGCAGATTTTTGTTTATACTTTAAGAGATGTAGAACATTAATGTTTTTCGCTCAGAGAGCAGCTTGACTACTTTACAGAATACCGCAGCCAAAAAACGTATGTTGTGTCTCTGCGCTTGAGTAAGCTCATCAGCTCTCATCTAGAAGTACCCTTATCACTTTAAAGCAGTGGTGGATTCAGGATTTTGTTTTGGGAGGGGTTTGACCCGCTGAGGATATAATAATTCAAGTTTAAGGTGGAGGCGTCGGTTGGAGCGCGAAATTCAAATTTTATCACGTTTTTTGCAAATTGCAGCTCAGCTATAGGTCGTAAGTTATCTACATGTTATTTGCGAGACAAATGGTAGTATATTTACTGATTAATAACAAAAGAAATCATCAACATATTCCTCCAAGGTATATTAGTAACATTTTCATGAAATAGTCGTATATGTCATTATGTCAGTTGATAACTTACGCTACCTTATTCTATTTATAATATTGAGTTTATAAATATGTTACGGAACAGGAAATTTTCATTTTGTTTATATATATTTTAGTTTATAGCTTATTATTTTAGTTTAATTTAATTTTGTAGTAAGTAATTGTAAATATGTATTTAAATTCAACTATGTAGTTGTAAATAAAATTTATTTATCAGATACCTAACTATTTAGGTACTGTAAGTACATAAAAATAGACTGGCATGTTCTAGTTTTCAATTTAAAGCAGTTAATTAATATGCAGGCTATTTACCAGAATGAAAGATAAACTAAAAGCTAAAAATAAACTAGGTATCTAAATGAAAAAGGCATCGTTCCCAGAAGGCGATATTACCTCGTTGGATGGCAAAGCTTATTCTCTGACCTCAGGTATACGCCAGCATTCTGGTCACGAGATGCTTCGAACAGGTTATTTTGGTATTACATGTAGAATTTACGTAGAAATGAAATATGGTCCAATTTGCGTTTAAGAGCGTTTTTGAAGTGAAAACCAATGGTGGCCTAAAATAATGCCGCATTCGGTACCTACTATAAATTATTAAAAACTAGCTTTCCGCTCCGCGGTTTCAACCGAGATCCCATATTTTACCCCCATAGGGAAATTATCAAAATATTTTCTTAAGGGATCTAATAGCTATCTGTATGCTAAATTTCAGCTCGAACCGTCCAGTGTTTTGAGCTGTGCTTTGATAGATCAGTCAGTTAGTTAGTCAATCTATCACGCTTTCCTTATAAATGACTTCAACTAAATAAATAAAGATTATTTATACCTATAGTTTGAGAGGGAATAAAATAAAACTTTTGTAGGTAGCATTGGTTGCTATCACACACTTCGTAAAAAAAAATCCTCGCGGCGGCCGCTGCTGCCAATCAACGGCAAGGTTCCCAGAAGGCTGACAGCGTTCCCTCTTTGGATGGCCAAGCTAAAGCGTTGGTGGGAAATCCTCCTCGCCTGCTGGTCCTCGGTATCTATTTTAAGTCTTATACATAAAAAGCAGCAATAATCTGTAGCTCCATTTTGTATTTTCAATCAAAATATTTTTCATTACAATATGCTTAATATACATACCTATTATACAGAACATTTTTTAAAATTAAATTTAATGATAGCAATTTATGCTGTCACTGAAAAGAAATTCTGACGCGAAATTAAAGTCCGGTCATGCAAGGATCGTTTGAAAAGACTGTCGCATCAACTTTGTGTAAAACCTAATGAGTCCAACTGTACATACCTACCAATTCCGTACCGACTGAAAACGCTAATTTTGCCTTGATGGTACCACTAATGAAGTTGCAAACTCTAAATGAATCGTAATATGGTTTTAATCGGACTCTCTGGGAATGTGTAATTATCCTGAGAGGCTAGATCTAGGAATTCTTACATTTCCTGTTATCACTGTTGTCTCTTTTGTTTGTTTAACATTTTGGTTGGCTATATTAGACCAAATACTATTATAGGTGATTACGGAACCCTATTCTATGCGTGGCCTGACACGCACTTGGCCGGTTTAGTGTAGGGTTCGGTAGTTTTACTACCTGTTTTACGTATTTTTACATATCAAACACCTATATTATACCTACTTGACTTTAACAAAAAAAATGCAATTTTATTTCGTAACCGGTTTCTAATATTTGTAAACAGACCCCTGAATTTTTTTTTTTACACAATTACAATATTTTTAAACAACCTAACCAACGATACACCACGCCATGAGATAGACGAGAAATAAAACTTCCCCACATTACATGTAGAGGAGGTAGATATTTAAAAAAAAAATATATTCTTCAAGATCTTATTTTACCACTCTGTTGACGTAACTACTATACCAATAAATTTTATTGAATATTTATACCCATGCTAAATTACTAAGAGTACTGAGCTGGACAGACGGACGGACGGAAGGACATATAAAAAAATAACTACCTAAAAATTACTATTTCTCTAAAAGTTGCAACATACCACAACCACTACAATACACTACCGTTGGAATAAATCAGCTAATAGTAACACAAAACATGCATTTGGCTGTCATCACCTATAGCTCAAATGGAGCTCAAAGTTATATAACCCTGAAGTCGTATAACGTTTTATTATACAACAACTCTTACATTGGTGCCGATTCTGTTTACGAACTTAACTAATATTAGACAAGTCACCTCTCTTTCATTTCAACCTTATTGAAAAAAGATAGAACATTTTTAATGCTGTCAGTTTAATCCATACCGTCGTAATGTACGGGTAAATAGTCGTGACCAATAAAGATCGCGCTTAAATTCACGTTGAAATGTGTGATCGGATTAAACTGACAGGACTAAAATATCTTGCATCCCTTTCTTATATTTACTATTAGAAAGAGATATAGAAATTTATTTAGTTCGTAAACAACAGAATCGACACCCTTGACACTTATATTTATGACACTGTAACATTGCCAAGTAGCAGGTGCCTCTACAATAAAGTTGTTTGCTCGGAGTTGTGACATTCTGTATCTGAAATGCTATAATATTAAAACTAAAGTTTATATTAGTTTGCGAAAATAATTCGTAGTTTCCAGAAGTCATGCATGTGTCATAGTGAATACAAAAAATAATGTACGCCAAATTTAACGAATTCACGTTTGTATGGCCACAGACAACATAAAAATCGAATGGCAATTCCACATTATCGTTTTCCTCATAATACAAGACTGAATAAACGTTTTTTTCATTCTTTCTGATACTAAAAAGTTAGGGTTCTGTTCTTTTGAGGTATGATACCTACTCTAATAAAAACCATTACGCGTATTAGTAGGATGTTCACCACGGCCATCACATGCATGCATGAATACTATTATTATTATGTTGCAGTTGATTACCTTATTCAAAAATACTATGTCTTTTTTGTACAAGGTAATCAACTGTAAATAAGTAGTTGATTATTTTTATAGAAAAATATTATGACTGTCTGTGATTTCAAAATAATGGAGTTTTCATGTCATGCGCATATTATGGTTATTTGCTCTTTACGTAACAGAACACAAACACACCTTTTTGATTTTTATGTATGTTTGTAATTTTATTGGATGAGACTTTCGTCGGTAGAGAGATAGAAAAACAGTCGGCAGAAAGTTTGGTACAGGGCAAAACGTAATCTCAGCAACTTATAATCCTGGGAAAGTGGATGATTCCGAGGGGGACAGCTAAGTAGGTACGTTCAATCATTTTTTGACTAACCACAAACTACCTATGAAGGTAGGTATCCTAATAGGCAGTAGATATTAGCTATAAGTGGTATTTTTTCCAAAAATGCAATCTCTAAGAGGATAACGTACGTTTTGACATCTAGATTTAAATAAATAAATAAAACCGCAGGGAAAAACTAGTTACAAATAAGGATGCATTATTTTATGCTGAGTGTCTGTCCTGTTGAAGTCATCACTAGCATAATTATTTATAGTAGGTAAATGAATATCAAGTTATATTTGTTTTTAGAGTTACGTACCTCAAAAGGGACCCATAGGATCACTTTCTTGTCACATACAGTCGTTTATGCTGCAAATTTTCGACACTCGCAAGGGAATCAAAACCTACAGGGTACTTCCCGTGAACTAAGAATCTTGAAATTGATGAAGTAACGTCTTATAGCACAGATAAAGGAAAAACTGCGAAAAGTATAAATTTTTAGTTACCCACAAATACAAAGTTAAGTTTGTCCGGAACCCTCGGTGCGCGAGTCAGACTCGCTCTTGTCCGGGTGTTTTGTTTATTCCATGTAATAATTGGCTTAGAAAATGAGCATGGTCATCGCAATGTAAAGAACGAATGATCGGATTACAGGTGGCTCGAGACTGAGTGGGACGTCGAAAAGTGCGAATCTGATTCGCACAACTAGGGTTCTGTAATTTCCTATGTTACTTTAAATACCATAGACTTCCTATAGGATTTTCTGTAATATATAAGTAAAGAACCCAGTAGTTTCGTAAGATTTATGGGTAAATTTTCACACTTAAATAACTCCAAAACTATTTATTTTAAAATTATAAAATAAAATATTTGAGATTCTAACAATAGGCCCAAATATTCATTTGATACACACAAGGTATTTGAAAAACTTTCTTAATCTTCTAATTTACCCACCAAAAGTGGCCCGAATGTTTAAAAATCTTTTATTTATGTTAAACGTCCGTGTTTGAGTCACTGATATTCATGTTTGTACCATAATATTTCATTTCAATCGGTCCAGTACCATCAGAGCAAATTGGCTGTGACAGACGGACGGAGGAACAGACAGACACACGACTGATCCTATAAGGTTTGGTATTGGCTACAATGTGTACATTGAGTAAGTCCAAAAAATTATAATTATGGAGTCATTGAATTGGTCGAAAAAGAAATTAATTTAAACTTATTTACGTACATAAATATTGTGTTTGCCTATAATTAGTTGTGTGCATAATTATAACCATAACTAGCATTAATGTATCGACTATTATCAGACCTTTTAAGAGGAGGCTCTCCGCGAGAAAGCGAGACAGGAGAGACGATATTTTACTAAAAAAACGGTTTTATGTTACTTTAAAAAACTAAGCCTTTTTTTTAAATGTAAGAATTCTATTCCCTTTCTAATAGATTTCAGAATGTATGTTAATAGTTTTACGTTATTTGCATGGCCCAAATATGAGACAAATGCATTTTTAGTTTTAAAAAGGGGCATTTTCACGTTTTTGTTCTGACGTTACTAATGAAAAATGCCTCGTCACATATTTTCTAGTTTAACATATATTTTTTACAAATCTCTTGCAATAAAGAAAAATTTAATCTAGAATCATCATTTCTCGGATATCGTCGCCTTAAGGACAGAACTGGGTAAATACGATAGGTTTAGACAAATTTTATGAAGAATCCTTTCGTCTATTAGTTTTACAAAAAATAAATATCTTAAAGTTAACTAAACTATCATTGTTCATTTGTATTGATTAATATTGAAGTACCAAAACATCTCCGAATTTCGCAAAGAAAAATATGATTTCACATAAGTATCACTTCGAAAAAAAAACATAATTGAGAAGAATAAATCCCTCGCACTCCTCCAAATCCCACCCGCGGGCGCCTAAGCTTATGGACGGACATTTGATTTCGCTAAAATTATTGGCCTTATTCCCCTTAAGGTACTTAAATAAATAAATTCTTCGATTATGTAATTATCTTAGACACTAATGACCATAGATAACAAATAATGCACACATTAACTTGCATGACAAACTGTTCTAGACATATAAATTCCAAGTATACCTACATTTAATGTCAGTAAAGGAAACAATCATACCCTACATTTATCATTACAAGATATGGAGTTACTTAGTTCCACGATGTTAAGAATACTGTTTGTCACTGTATTTTTAAGTGTAGAGATTAAAACTGCAAGGATATTAGCTGTATTTCCAGTTCCTTCCATCAGCCATCAAGTAGTCTTTCGACCTTTGACTCAAGAGTTAGCAAAACGAGGACATGAAGTGGTGGTGATCACAACAGATCCTGCTTTTCCAAAAGGAAAAACACCAGCAAACCTGACGGAAATCGATGTTCATGATATGTCATATTCTATTTGGAGAGAATCATTTCTTGCTACTGCTACGGGAGAGAAGGACAATTTATTGAACCAATTAAAAGTTGCTTTTAGTTCGCTAAATACTATATTCGTTAAACAAATGAAGACTGATGATGTGCAAAATATAATACACGATAAAAATAGGAATTTTGATTTATTGCTTCTAGAAGCTTGTGTGAGGCCTGCTCTTGCACTTTCACATATCTATAAAGTGCCCGTGATACAAATAAGTTCGTTCGGTGGAATGTATGATAATTTTGAAATAATTGGTGCTCCTGTACATGTGACGTTAAACCCAATTGCGTTAAGTCAAAGGGTCTATAATCTTACATATTGGGAAAAAATTGCAGAATTTTATAATTATTACTCGTTTAAAAACATGTATGAAAAATTAGAAAATTCTTTCAATGCTCATCTGAAAAGAGAGTTTGGATCTGATCTGCCTAGTTTACATGATTTGAGTAATAATGTCCATATGTTATTTTTAAATACACATCCATTATGGGATGGAAATAGACCTGTACCTCCAGGAGTTGTTTACATGGGAGGTTTACATCAAAAAGCTGAAAAGGAACTGCCAAAAGTGAGTAATCATCATTATTTATGCCTTAATCAACAGTTTTCTTTGCTATGTTTCTTTCCCCCTTTTTATCTAGTGTTTAGGGGATTTCTTTTTTTTTTATTTACCTATTTTTACCTACCTAGCTTTTTTGTTTTTTTTATACTACTATTTTTTGTAAATAAAAACCTATTAAGTACCTACCTAGATAAATACACCCAGGGTCAGGCATGACAAACAGATGTGTTTAAGCACAAAAAATGTTCTAGATGGGAATCGAACATGCGACCTGCGGCGTGATAGATATCTTAACCAAATAATTTTACTTGCAGGAACTTCAGTCATATTTAGACTCTTCAAAAAATGGTGTAATATATGTAAGTTTTGGTACAAACGTGAAACCATCAATTTTACCTCCAGAAAAGATTCAAATAATGGTGAACGTATTCTCAAAACTACCGTTTAATATCCTCTGGAAGTGGGATAAAGACAACCTGGCGGGAAGATCGAAAAACATTAAAATATCAAAGTGGTTTCCGCAATCAGATCTGTTAAGTAAGTTCAGTTTATAATAACTGTTTATTTTTAACAGTACAATCATTTTATATTTTGCAAAAACATAGGTGCAATACTTATAGCGTGAAATTATTCACTAGAATATAGTTATATAATTAATTTAATGACAATGAATACTAACTACTACGTTAAGTATTAAGACAAAGCCCGAATTGCCAAACTGAAGTCGCAGTGGGCGGGGCACATTGCTCGTAGAACCGACGGCCGCTGGATTAGATAGGTTCTCGAGTGGCGACCACGAGCCGGAAGACGCAGCGTGGGCAGGCCCTCCACAAGATGGACCGACGATCTTGTGAGCGTCGCGAGAAACCGCTGGATACGGGTAGCTTATGAACGGCCATCGTGAATAGCCTTGGGGGAAGCCTATGTCCAGCAATATTTGGCGAGTAATAAATATATTAAATGTTACAGAACACCCAAAAATTAAACTGTTTATAACACAAGGAGGCCTACAGTCTACAGATGAAGCCATCACAGCTGGTGTACCACTAATTGGTATACCGATGCTTGGTGATCAATGGTATAATACTGAGCAATATGGACACCATAAAATTGGTATTAAACTTGATATAGAAACGATAACTGAAGAAGTATTGAAGAATGCAATTGATACTATAATCCGAGATGAAAGGTAAATAAAACATAATTTTAAGTTCAAATTAAATTTTATTTTTAAATTGACTGTATCAACAAAATAGATCTCTAATTAGTATATTATGTAGAATCCGTAATCCTACTTAATATTATAAATGCGAAAGTTTGTTACTTCTTAACGCTCAAACGGCTAAATCAATTTTGATGAAATTTGATATGGATGTAAGTAACACACTGAATTAACACATAAGCTACTTTTTATCACTCGGAAACGCAGGTGAAACCGCGGGGCAGAATCTAGTAATATTATAAACGTCAAAGTGCCTGTTGGTTGGTCCTTCCTTCTTAAAACGGATTGACGTAATTTTTGCATATGGACAGATTATGGGCCGGAGAGTAGGTAGGTACAGTATTCAATACAACTATTTGTGTTTAGGCAAAATCAACGTTAAAGTACAATAGTAATAAGTCCTATACTAATAATAAAGCTGAAGAGTTTGTTTAAACGCGCTAATCCCTGGATCTACCAGTCAGATTCCAAAATTATTTCACTAATAGGAAGCTACTTACTAGTTACTGCTACTTTTTACTCCGTGAACACGAGTGAAACCGCGGGGTACGCTAGTAGTAATTGTTTTTGATAAAATCCGCGATATTAGAGTTGCCCCATAGTAAACGTTCTTCATAGTTATCAGTACTTCCACCCCATAAAGCACTGCTTGTTAATTTCAAATAATCTTTTTTCTACTTTCTCCTTACTTATAGCTACCGTCATAACATAGAGAAGCTGCGGTCTGTGATGTATGACCAGCCAGATACACCTTTAGAGCGTGCCGTGTGGTGGACTGAATACGTCATACGACATCGCGGCGCTTTGCATTTGCGAGCCCCTGGAGCCAACCTCTCCTGGACCCGTTACCTCGAACTGGAACTAGTATTCAGCTTATTTATCATATCAGTATTAATTATTACTACTTTGTATTATACGATAAGGTTAGCTATTAGTAAGATTAATGTTAAAGTTAAGGTGAGCTAAATAAATAAAAAATCTAGATAACTTCAACTAAGTACCTAAGACATTTTATCAAATAAAATCTTATACTTACTTGATGATCATAAGCTACACTAAGTAGTCCAATTTTGGATCTTCCCGCCAGGTCGTCTTTATCTCACTTCCAGAGGATATTGAACGGTAATTTTGAGAATACGTTCACCATTATTTGTTTTTTTTTCTGGAGGGAAAATTTATGGTTTCACGTTTGTACCAAAACTTACATAATTATATTACGCCATTTTTTGAAGAGTCTAAATATGACTGAAGATCCTGCAACTAAAATTATTTGGTTAGTTATGATATCTATCACGCCGCTGGTTGTATGTTAGATTCCCATCTAGAAGATTTATATCAGTTAATGTCTACATTTTTTAAATACTGCAGATAGTTTACATCATTATTTATCAATAGTCCTACTAATTTTCAGGTGATCTCATTCTCAGCATTACCATTATGTTAAGATAATTTAAAGTTTAGCATAAATCTCTGTTAAAAGCCTTTACTCGCATCATGAAATGCCTATACGCCTTCTGCGTATAGGTGGCCCACAGGCCACTCGTGTAAAAAGTTTGGCAATATGCTTTAAATAAAGTGACTTTAGCTTCCTCACTACATCGAGTAAACCTATGAGCCAGCATATTACATCTAGCCGACAATGCCCTGCGTTCACGATCAATGTCAATCTGATCCTGAAGGTCCTCAGTAACATAATGCCCTAGGTATTTAAATTATGTCACTCTTTTGAGCGGTACTCCATTCATGCATAAACTGGGGTTGTAGTCAATCTTCTTACCAGGGGCCTTAATGGTCAGATATTCATTTTCTTGGACATTGTAAGCAAGCCCGTGAGTAACCGCATACTCTTCGCAAGTATGTAGCAACTCCCTGATTGAGCCGGCTGTTGGACCCAGCAGCAGCATGTCATCAGCGTACCTAAAGTTATTGACTACTACTGTTGAGTGCAACTATCAGCGACCTAATCAACTTAGTCCCTAGCATAATAATATCATGATCAGGTATAGAAGCTTTGCATACGCAAAGGTATGATAGATATTTTGATTAATTGCCATAAATAATATCTGATCCAGCATCAGCACAAGCGAAACCGCGAGCGAGTACTAGTATTATAGATCCAAATGTTTTGCTTTTCTGAAATTTCATGATTTGACACATTGACATTGACATTTGTTTGTTAACCTTTTCTGTCTTTAATTAAAAACCTGAGTATAGGTATCGAGTAGACGATATAACTTCTGTTAAAAATTACACGCAGACGCTACGATGACGACACGTAGGTTTACGCAAGTGTATCATGCTCAGAGCACAGGGCAGACATATAAATTCCAAGTATACCTACATTTAATGTCAGTAAAAGAAACGATCATACCCTACATTAATCATTACATGATATGGAGTTACTAAGTTCCAAGATGTTAAGAATACTGTTTGTCAATATGTTTTTAAGTGTAGAGATTGAAACTGCAAGGATATTAGCTGTATTTCCAGTTCCCGCCATCAGCCATCAAGTAGTTTTTCGACCTTTGACTCAAGAGTTAGCAAAACGAGGACATGAAGTGGTTGTGATCACAACAGATCCTGCTTTTCCAAAAGGAAAAACACCAGCAAACCTAACGGAAATCGATGTTCATGATATGTCATATTCTATTTGGAGAGAATCATTTCTTGCTACTGCTACGGGAGAGAAGGACAATTTACTAAACCAATTAAAAGTTGCTTTTAGTTCGCTAAATACTATATTCGTTAAACAAATGAAGACTGATGATGTGCAAAAAATAATACACGATAAAAATAGGAATTTTGATCTATTGCTTCTAGAAGCTTGTGTGAGGCCTGCTCTTGCCCTTTCACACATCTATAAAGTGCCCGTGATACAAATGAGTTCATCCACTGGAATGTATGATAATTTTGAAATAATTGGTGCTCCTGTACATGTGACGTTAAATCCAATTGCATTAAGTCAAAAGGTGTATAATCTTACATATTGGGAAAAAAATGCAGGATTTTATATTTATTACTCGTTTAACACAAAACATGTATGAAAAATTAGAAAAATCTTTCAATACTTTTCTGAAAAAAGAATTTGGATCTGATCTGCCTAGCTTACATGATTTGAGTAATAATGTCCTTATGTTATTTTTAAATATACATCCATTATGGGATAGTAATAGACCTGTACCTCCAGGAGTTGTTTATATGGACGGTTTACATCAAAAAGCTGAAAAGGAACTGCCAAAAGTGAGTAATCATTATTTATGTCATAATCAAGTTTTATTTGCTATGTTCCTTCCCACTTTTTATCTAGTGTGTCGGGGATTTCTATTTTATTACCTACCTAGATAAAAACATCCAGGATCAGGCATGACAAACAGACGTGTTTATGCACAAAAATAATAAATGTCCTAGATGGGAATCGAAGATACGACCTGCGGCGTGATAGATATCTTAACCAACCAAATAATTTTACTTGCAGGAACTTCAGTCATATTTAGACTCTTCAAAAAATGGTGTAATATATGTAAGTTTTGGTACAAACGTGAAACCATCAATTTTACCTCCAGAAAAGATTCACATAATGTTGAACGTATTCTCAAAACTACCATTTAATATACTCTGGAAGTGGGATAAAGACGAGCTGGCGGGAAGATCGAAAAACATCAAAATATCAAAGTGGTTTCCACAATCAGATCTGTTAAGTAAGTTCAGTTTATAGTAACTGTTTCTTGTTTGAATCAAGATATAATAATTATGTAACAGTAATATTCATTATACTTTTTGCGAAAACATATGTACATTACTTATAGGGTGAAATTAATTACAAGATTAGGTATAACTTAATTATTAGTTTTTATGATACCGATGGCAATCAAAACTAACTACTTACTACGTAAAGTTGAGCTTACTGCTTCTAGATGATGATCCTACTAATATTATTAATTTGAAAGTTTGTGAAGATCTTTATTACTCTTTCATTCAAAAAATTCTTGTTACAGAACACCCAAAAATGAAACTGTTTATAACACAAGGTGGTCTGCAATCTACAGATGAAGCCATCACAGCTGGTGTACCACTAATTGGTATACCGATGCTTGGTGATCAATGGTATAATACCGAGCAATATGGACACCATAAAATTGGAATTAAACTTGATATAGAAACAATAACTGAAGAAGTATTGAAGAATGCAATTGATACTATAATCCGAGATGAAAGGTAAATAAAACATAGTTTTAAGTTCAAATTAAATTTTATTTTTAACTGACTGTATCAACAAAATAGATATCGTATAGATAAACGTTAAAATGCCTGTTGGTTTGTATTTCTTTATTTGCAACAATAAAGCAACGGATCACCGTGACTTTTGCATAAAAATAGATTATGGGCCGAAGAATATAGTATTCAATGAAAACATCTGTGTTTAGGAAAAATGTACATTACAAAACAATAATAATAAGTCATAGTCATTTAGATATTGTGTTTCTATCTACCTATAGTAAAAATAAAGTTGAAGAGTTTGTTTCTCTACCAGTCAGATTCGAAAAATTCTTTCACTGATAGGAAGCTACTTTAACACCGTGTGCTACTTTTTTACCCCGGGAACGCGAATAAAATCGCGGGGAACAGATAGTAGTAAAATAAATGGATAATTAAAATAAATATTCTACGGGTTGTTGATAAAAACCTCGATATTAGAGTTATCTCATAGAAAAACTTGCTCATAGTTATCAGTACTTCCACCCCATAAAGCACTGCTTGTTAATTTCAAATAATCTTTTTTCTACTTTTTTTCTTTTTTATAGCTACCGGCATAACATAGAGAAGCTGCGGTCTCTCATGTATGACCAGCCAGACACATCTCTAGAGCGTGCCGTGTGGTGGACTGAATACGTCATACGAAACCGCGGCGCCTTGCATTTGCGAGCCCCTGGAGCCAACCTCTCCTACACCCGTTACTTCGAACTGGAACTAGTATTCAGCTTATTTATCATATCAGTATTAATTATTACTACTTTGTATTATACGATAAGGTTAGCTATTAGTAAGACTAAAGTTCAATTTATGGTGAAGCTAAGTAGGTAAATAAAAAATCATCTGAAAATATATTCCAAATACGTACCTAAGACATTTTATAACAGGATCGAATAAAATCTTATGCTTGATGATCACAAGTCATATTGTGCTACATATTTTGTTTATAAACAATCAATGATAAAAGCAGTTACTAAATTTGGATAATATATTAATAATAAAGATACTAATTACGTGTCAAATAAACAGCAGAGCTGATTTGTAACCTGATAATTTGAAATAGTTTAGTGATTAATGCTGATTAATAACGATGTAAACAATATTGTTCTAGTGAACTGTAATAGATTATTATTTAAACAATTATTTACAACAGATATAATATGTACATTTATCTACTCTCATATCGTAATGTTCTTATTATGAAATCAAAATCAGTACTTTAATGAGCCACTTTAGGCACACCCGTGTATAATGATTCATTATAGTACAGTTGTTGTTCCCAAGATAATGCTATAAAATAACTTGTTTTCTATTAAAGTACACTTTGGACCTATCAATAGTATAATCAATCAGTATCAATTCAATTTGACGATGACAATGTCACAAATTTTGTAACTTGAACTTTAGAGGTACTTGGGAGTTGGCAACACGGATTTGATTAAGTATATGATTATTGTGTCTGTTTATTTTATTGTTTTTGCCTACACATCATTTTGACCAAAAATGTCACAAAAATAGCAACAATTTTTTTTTTTTTTTGAAAAGTTCAGTTGGTAGAAAAATACTATCGATCTGTCTATTTTTTTAAATTACCACTTTAGGCACACCCGTCTATAATGAAATTAAAAAATTATATTATAGTACAGTTTTCTTCCCAAGATAATGCTATAAAATAACTTTTTTTCATTAAAGTACAAGTATTTGGACATGTCTGGCCACTTATAATGTTTTATGGGTTTTAATACTTCAATTACTGTCAGTCAACTTGTCAAACAAAATAATAAAGAAAAAAACATTATAAATGGCCAGATATCAGGACTAAACAATTATAATTTTAGATGCAAATTTACTTTGTCTGTGGTCGCGTATGCGGTAGAGATCTCACTCAACTTAGGAGTTTTTCCCCACACGGATTTGGGCGCCATGATGATTAATGTTTGTTTATTTTATTGATTTTTTTGCATAAATATTTTATTTTGGCCAAAAATGATAGAAAAATAGCAGTGATACTGAGGTGACATAAACTTGGATCTGAAATTGTGGAGGCGGCAATGGAAATAGCGAATAATCGATACCCGTAAGTCATGAAAACCTATGGCAAAATATTATCGATTTTTTACCTTTAAATTACATTATTAGATGAGTTTAGATAAAGTACTGTATGATACTGCACATAATTAGGTATTAAAAACTCGTGTGGTACTATTAAGAACCTCGCCTACGGCTCATAATAATATGTATTAATCTAGGTTATTAACTATCTGTGTTCCAAATTTCATCTAAATCCGTACAGTAGTTTTCGCGTGAAAGAGTAACTCAGACTCTCGCATTTATAATATTAGTAGAAGTAGTAGATTATTTGAAGTATATTTTATTCCATCCATAGTATAGATACCTAAATAAAGTAAACAAATTACAAATAGAATCATTTCTACAATCTTCACAGTTCTATCGTCTTTGTTATGAATGACAAGATGCTCTGTTATTTCGCAACAAGATACATGGTCATTATTAAATGATAACTTACATCAATACTAACTATTATTTTAAATATATCTATCTATAAACAAACCATCAATCATCAGAAAATACGTGAAAACATGGCGTTCAGTGTACCTATTACAATATATAAAGATAAACAACCCATTCAAACTTTTGGCAGCATATAACTGAAGTGTTAAAAGCCGTAAACTTTTATGATGATACACAGATAAATACGAATTAAATATAGACGGTTTTATGAAATTTTAATGTAAAACAGCCTAAATAAAAGTAAGGCTGCACTAAACAAAGCATCAAAGCGGGAGTGGATAGCGATTGGAAACTGCAGTCTTCTCAGTATACCGAATTTTTAAAGATATTAGATTAAATAAGTTATTTCTAACGTTGATAAGAATGTTTGAGTTTGTACTCAATATTTTTTGATTTTTATGGAAGATTTGGTTGATTGGCAAGTTGCTGATTTGGCATGTACACACGGCCACAGATCAAGCTACACATTTTTGTTGCAAAATAGCGCCTATTACAACCGCATAAGGTGCCGCAGTGTGTAGCTTGATCTGTGGCCATGTGTACCCATGGTCATATAGAGGTCATATAGACACAACTTTATCCTTCTTTTTTCCCAGATGATCTTTTGTCAATGGTGGAGATTTTGCAGAACTTAATAGATGATTGTGTAGATACGGGATGACTGTCAAATATATTGTTGTTAAAGAGATGTTGCCCTAGTGTTAGCAGCTAAGGGTATTGAGAGGGGGGCACCAGTTCACCATGGCAAATCTTAGGAGTGGATTTCCTCATGATTCTTATACCTAAGTTACGTTGACCTCTTCCAGAATATCCTCGGACATTTTTTACACACGGTTATCTAATCCTAAACTAAGCAGAACTTGTACTACGAACTAAAAACAACTAGTTCGAATACACAGTGGTCTAACCTTTTGCAAGATGGTGTGACGGTATTGTTAGAATCTTTCGCTTGGAATCGCAAAAAATACGCAACTATCTACCCTCGCTTATATATTTTTTTGTTTTGTGATAAAATCCAATCGTTATTTGTTTTCCTAGGAAGAAACTAGCATCTAAGATACAGGCTCGGCCTAGTTTAGATGCTTGTACACATCCTTAAGATAAAAATTGTAGCATAAGTTATGTAAATATAAGTATACTAAATCGTTTGTTAAAAATAAGTCAATAAAGTTATTATTATCTCATTTATTAAATATATATCTTATAAATTACATTTTTAAATATAATCTATAAAAAAATACATTTAAAAATATAAAAACCGAATCCAACCGGCATCGGGAACAGGGTTCTAGATACCGATGGTTAAGGCTCCAGACAGAGGAACTTCCTCACTATGCGTGCTGTCTCCAGGAGCACTGCCTTCTGAATTAGGCCCTTGAGCCAGCTACCTAACGCGAGCCTCTTGAGGTGTTTTTCGAGGCTCTTGGCCATAAGGCCATGGGCTGATACGATTATCGGTACAATGGTTGCCGTGTCAATATCCCACATGTCAACAACCTCGTGTGCCAGATCAAGATATTCGCTTTCTTTATCTTTCTCCGACTTCACGAGGTTCTCGTCATGGGGGACAGCAACATCGACAATCATTGCACGGCGCTCTTGGCGATCTATCAATACAATGTCAGGTCTATTGGCGACAATAGTCCTGTCAGTGATGATAGATCGATCCCAGTATAGAGTGATATGGCCATCTTCGAGAACCGGCACCTCAGACCTCACCTCACCTTATTATTATTATTATTATAGAAACTCAGATGAGAGAGATAAGTAACTGATACTGATATAAATAAATAAAATAAAATACTGATAAATGAACTACAAAATAGCACAAAGTAAAGAACTACGTAGGTATATAATAGGATAGAGATAGATAGGTACCTATCTATCTATACTAATAATAAAGCTGAAGAGTCTGTATATATCACTGGTCAGTTTGTTTTTATTTTTACAGTCTAACATAAACGATAGAGCTAAGTAGTTGGGGACTTAAATGGGGGCACTTAGGAAAGAAAAACAAAGCATAGATAGCTCGCTAATCGCTATTTCCCATGATTATATACCACCCTAATGATCAAGGTGAGAATGCCTCGTCGTTTTACGATACTATAAAAATATATTATTATGTGTCTATTTCTGTCTGAAATATGCCATTGAATTACTTTTTGTTGGCCAACCGAAGTGAAAACTCCAAATTTCTGTTTGAGATAGGCTTTTGAATGAGAATTTGGCTGCGGCGGTCGACTGTTTACGGCTGGAACTTGGAAAATAACAAAATTGTGAGAAAACTCATGAGTTTATAAGCTGTTTCGTCTAGAAATTTTTACCGTTCAAAAACTTATAGTAGTTACTAGTGATGTGATAACCTTTTCTCGTAAATATAAAACATATAATTTTGTTAATTTCAACAATACTTTTTGTTTTCTTTTAAACTAGCTGTTCACACGCGTTCCCGTGATAAAAAGTAGCCTATTACCTTTGGGGATAATGTAGCTTCCTATTAGTGAAAGGATTTTTCAAATCGGGCCAGTAACTCCGGAGAGTAAACAAACTTTTTGTCGCGGAGATGTGGTGGAAAATAGTTCCACATAAATTCAGAGTTGATAACATTCAGTACAAATTATTATACTTGCGATAAAATTTGGTACATCACTAGTATTATCACGCACTATAGACAAACTTTAATATTATGAAAAAGTTTTGATACAGAATAAAGTTGTAAAAGTTGGTAAAATGTACTAAACAAAATTGAATTTCAGTACTTTTAATATAGAATGCAATCTACAATTGAAAGCTAAATAGATTTTTGTTTAATATTTGTTACAAAAAAGGTTACAGATACATCTGTGCAGATACTAAGGCCCGACTCATGGAATTAGCTAGCCGTAGCTTAAACCTATAGACGCTTGCAACACCAGGAATATTATGTTTGGCAGATGGTTGAACATACAAAACTACTGTATTGGGGTCTTCTGCTATGTTCAGCCCAAAAAATAACCTATTATATTATTCGTATTTTGTTTACAAAACTTTTATAGTGGATTATTATTATTTATCTGCACCAAATACCTATCAATTTTGAAAGAACTTGGTATTAATTAAGTGTAAATGAAAGGAAAAAAAATATTTATCAAATGCAAGCCTTATAGGTAGTGTAGTGTGTCGGTATGTCTTATTTGTATTAAAATACAAATAGTTAAGACATTCATAACGGTCTAGTGACACTTCACTGTGAACTCCTGGCTAACAAAAAACTCGTATCTTGGGAACCAGTGGTCCTCTCTAACAATACTATAGGACGTTTACGGTTTTGAGATACTATATAAAAATAATATATTTCTAATTTCGTGAAGTAAAGTGAAGAATTTCGGCTAAGGCCTAATTATTGGAACTGAGGACGTAGGAAAAAGTTCCATCTAAACATCCTGTATTTGAATCAATCTAAATAATATCTATTTTTTTACAAATAACCTCTATTTTAATGCTCTTTTACAAAACAATTGAGATTCATTCATGAAACACAATTTTTCAATAAAAAATATTATATAATTCTAACTTTAATGTTATTGAAACAAAGACATAACACATAATGTAATGATAATATCCTTGTTAAATTCTCTTTATACTCACAACAAAAAATTATCGTCCACAGTACCATGTACCTTATTGCGATGGAGCAGCATTTAAAATTAAGTTAGCATCGACATCAGCAATATTTGCTGGTCAAAGTATCCTTCAAAGGTCATCTAAAGGGACAATGGTGGACCCAATTGTTATTTTCAGCAATTTATATGGGAATAAGTATGGTTTTATGATGTCTCCAATTGGGAACCTTTTTCTCGGATACCGGGATGAGATGTCTTTTGTTAACAGAAATATATGTGGGATACGCCCAGGTCTGCTCGGGATAGGCTGTATGTGTCACTGTCAGTGCCTTCGCTCAATTTAAATGATGACTTATTGAAGGCAGGGTAGCTTGGATAAATCAGGGACCTTTGCATACGTTGCCAAAATTCATGAAGTAACATTCTTTATGCTAGAATAATAACTATACTTTATACAGGATGATTTTGAGCGGGCAGGGTAGGCAAAAAGGGCATCGATTACAAATTAGTCAATCAAAACACGAGTAAAATCGATTATCTGTACTAATCTATATCTATACTAATCTATATTATCTATACTAATAATAAAGCTGAATAGTTTGTTTGTTTAAACGCGCTAATCTCCGGAGTTACTGGTCCGATTTAAAAGTTTCTTTCACAAATACTTAGGAAGCTACACCATCCCCGAAGATTATAGGCTACTTTAAATCCTGGAAACGCAAGTGAAACCGCGGGGAACAGCTAGTTAATAAATAAACTCAAAAATGACTGGATTATTTTAAAATTTCCTTCAACTATAGAAAGCTATCACTGAGTTGAATAACATATAGGCTATATTTTAATTAAAAAAAAAAATAGGGGTCTCTTCGAAAACTCCAAAAATGTAATCGAAGGTAGGTACTAACTAATATTATAAATGTGAAAGGAACTCGGTCTGTCTGTTACCTTTTCACGCCTAAACCGCTGAACCGAACACGATGAAATTTGGCATGCAGATAGCCTATGATATAGAGAAGGACATTACTATTTATCTAAGGATTGCGGGTGAAACTGCGGGTACAGCTAGTTATTAACAATAAAATATTATACAATATTCAACATTGTTTTGGCCATATTTTTACAACGGTCAATCAAATTATGTAATGGGTACAAAAAATTAAAACATTCCGTTTTTCGACATCAATTTTTTTTTACATAATTTTAGTGATAAATAATGCAATTTTACAACACAAAATTATTTTTATCTACTCTCATATCGTAATGTTCTTATTATGAAATCAAAATCAGTACTTTAATGACTCACTTTAGGCACACCCGTGTATAATGATTCATTATAGTACAGTTGTGTTCCCAAGATAATGCTATAAAATAACTTTTTTTCTATTAAAGTACACTTTGGACCTATCAATAGTATAATCAATCAGTATCAATTCAATTTGACGATGACAATGTGACAAAATTTTTGACTTGAACTTTAGAGGTAAGAATTTTTGGGAGTTGGCAACACGGATTTGATTAGGTATATGATTATTGTGTCTGTTTATTTGATTGTTTTTGCCATAAATATATCATTTTGACCAAAAATGTAACAAAGGAGCAATTTTTTTTTTTTTTGCAAAGTTGGTAGAAATTCATTTTTTTTAAATGACATTATTTATATGAGTTTAGATAAAGTACTGTATGATACTGCACATAATTAGGTATTAAAAACTCGTGTGATACTATTAAGAACCTCGCCTACGGCTCGGTACTTAAACTCACACTCGTAGTTAATAACCCATTATGCAACAGTATCATAAACTACTATAATATTATGCATTCGAAACACGTTTTTCGATTGTTGACCTTTGTGATTATTTCGTAATCAAATACCTACTTACTAAACAAAACAGCTTTTGAGTCAGTCAGCTTTTGATGCATAATTTGTTCCTTTTCAACCTCCTTAAAAAAGGAGGAGGTTCTCAAATCGGTTGTACGTTTTTTTAAATGTTTGTTCACGCATAACTTTTTTGCTATGAACCGATTTTAATAGTAGTTTATGATACTGTTGCATAATAGGGGTTATTAAATACGAGTGTGAGTTTAAGTACCGAGCCGTAGGCGAGGTTCTTAATAGTATCACACGAGTTTTTAATACCTAATTATGTGCAGTATCATATAGTACTTTATCTAAACTCATATAAATAATGTAATTTAAAGGTAAAAAATCGATAATATTTTGTCATAGGTTTTCATGACTTACGGGTATCGATTATTCGTCATTTCCATTGACGCCTCCACAATATCAGATCCAAGTTTATTTCACCTTAGTATCACTGCTGTTTTTCTATCATTTTTGGCAAAAATAAAATATGTATGCAAAAAAATCAATAAAATAAACAAATATTAATCATCATGGCGCCCAAATCCGTGTGGGGAAAAACTCCTAAGTTGAGATCTCTACCGCATACGCGACCACAGACAAAGTAAATTTGCATCTAAAATTATAATTGTTTAGTCCTGATGTCTGGCCACTTATAATGTTTTTTTCTTTATTATTTCGTTTGACAAGTTGACTGACAGTAATTGAAGTATTAAAACCCAAAAAACATATAAGTGGCCAGACATGTCCAAATACTTGTACATTAATGAAAAAAAGTTATTTTATAGCATTATCTTGGGAAGAAAACTGTAGTATAATATAATTTTTTAATTTCATTATAGTAGGGTGTGCTTAAAGTTTAATAGTAGTTTATGATACTGTTGCATAATAGGGGTTATTAACTACGAGTGGGAGTTTAAGTACCGAGCCGTAGGCGAGGTTCGTAATAGTATCACACGAGTTTTTAATACCTAATTATGTGCAGTATCATACGTACTTTATCTAAACTCATATAAATAATATCATTTAAAAAAATTGAATTTCTACCAACTTTGCAAAAAAAAAAAAAAAAAATGATATGTGTAGGCAAGAACAATAAAATATAATCATATACTTAATCAAATCCGTGTTGCCAACTCCCAAAAATTCTTACCTCTAAAGTTCAAGTTACAAAATTTGTGACATTGTCATCGTCAAATTTAATTGATACTGATTGATTATACTATTGATAGGTCCAAAGTGTACTTTAATAGAAAAAAAGTTATTTTATAGCATTATCTTGGGAACAACAACTGTACTATAATGAATCATTATACACGGGTGTGCCTAAAGTGGCTCATTAAAGTACTGATTTTGATTTCATAATAAGAACATTACGATATGAGAGTAGATAATAGTAGTTTATGATACTGTTGCATAATAGGGGTTATTAACTACGAGTGTGAGTTTAAGTACCGAGCCGTAGGCGAGGTTCTTAATAGTATCACACGAGTTTTTAATACCTAATTATGTGCAGTATCATACAGTACTTTATCTAAACTCATATAAATAATGTCATTTAAAAAAAATGAATTTCCACCAACTGTGCAAAAAAAAAAAAAAAAAACTTTTTGTGACATTTTTGGTCAATATGTTATGTGTAGGCAAAAACAATAAAATATAATCATATACTTAATCAAATCCGTGTTGCCAACTCCCAAAAATTCTTACCTCTAAAGTTCAAGTTACAAAATTTGTGACATTGTCATCGTCAAATTGAATTGATACTGATTGATTATACTATTGATAGGTCCAAAGTGTACTTTAATAGAAAATAAGTTATTTTATAGCATTATCTTGGGAACAACAACTGTACTATAATGAATAATTATACACGGGTGTGCCTAAAGTGGCTCATTAAAGTACTGATTTTGATTTCATAATAAGAACATTACGATATGAGAGTAGATAAAATACATTAAAGTACTGTTTTTGATTTCATAATTAGAACTTTACGATATGAGAGTAGATAATAATTATTAATGCGTTTGGTTCTGTATAGCTGATGGTCTATTATTCATTTTAATGTCTTTGAAGGAGGTTTAACTTTTTTTTTTTTTTACATACTTGAAATATGTAAAAAAAATCTGCCTTCAACTGCATCTTATTAATTATTATAATACTCATGAAATATTTTTAGATAAAACCAAATTTTGTTATTGGTTTTGATTATTTTTGAATACATTATTATTCCAGTTATTTTCGCTATCAATAAAACCGACCCTGTAGTGTATCGTTATTCCTACACAATTTATTTAAAAAAAAAGTCACAAAAGTTTATTTATGAACGAAATTGGTTACAATTTCGTAAACACATAATGCAAATTTTAACAAAAAAAAAACTAACAGTGATTTGTTCGAGGTACGAAATCATACTATAAACTTAGATAAATCATAACTGTCTTCTACCTACCTACTTAGTTTGGATCAACAGAAAACACATTTTATTCCGGGGAAACATAACTCTCTTGGATAAAACCGCAGGTCGGAAGCTAGTTTGGAAATTCTTATTAAAAAAGTTTTTTGTGTAATCTGCGAGTGTGTCCCATGTCAACTGTGGGGAGTAGTAATTTGCAACATAGCGCAGTCGACGCTATAGAGGCTAATTTGCAACAAGTACTTACGAAGAGTATTTTGTGGTTACTTTGTCTTATTACATTGCATGTTTTGTAATTTTAACTAATGAGATTTTCCTGCTTACTTTTGATTATTTTCTGTTAGCAACTCGGAGTTATCCGATTATTGGTTTGGTGTACTCTATGGTTACGTCCGTCTATGAACCTATGACTGGCAACATTGACGGGTGGTTTTTATGAGTGGGGACGAGCCACGGGCCGGGCACTTTGGCTCGAGCGATCGAGTGCGCTTCGTCTCTTGTAATATATTAACGAACCTATTATAATATAATATTAGTATTCCACCGCCATTTTGTATTTTATAGAATTTTATCTTAATTAAATTTGGGTGTTTGAGTTAACGATAAAATTTCTGAGTTATATTTTGATTTAATTTTATTTGATTAAAAACGCGTATGTACTCACGGCCACAGATCAAGCTACACACTGAGGCATCTTATGCGGTTGTAATAGGGGCTATTTTAAAAAAAAAAAAACAAAATGAATTAAGTATCATTCACAACAATATCAAATAACATCTTATATAACGCCCTTGCTGCATCGCTCATGGGTGCAGCTAGGATGCCCTGAAACACACCGATATTTAATGGATTTATGAGGGGCTATTTTGCAACAAAATGTGTAGCTTGATCTGTGGCCGTGTGTACAATCATTATTTAAGTGGTCTTAGCATTGATAACTTTCCTACCAGCAGTGAACGAAGATTAAACCTTCCAGCTTTGTGTACTTACCTACCATTTTATTTTCTTCGTGAGATTCTGGTCAAACACAGGCCTATACATCATTTTGGTTGGGTTACCTATCCTAAGACAGAATACTACGTGTATGTACACGTAGGTACATCAATATCATTAATCCTAAAAAAACAGATGCTTCAGCATTACGTTGGTAGGTAATGAAGTTATGACAATTTAAAGTTAAGCTTAAATCTATGTTAAAAAAAGCCTTTGCTTTTTAAAGGTTTTTCACCAGAGGTTTTACTTCTAATTAAAATAAAACTTCTATTAGGTAGTTAGTCTTGAGCACTAACTACCTACCTCTCCTGAATTTTTTTGGATTATTGATAACCAGATTTTTTGGAATTTTATTTTTATGTTATTTCTGTTGGCTATGTCTGTTACTTTGGTTTGCCTGCGGATCTCATCATTTCTGATTTGACCTAAGGATTATATAGTGATTTTAAATGGATATTTAGTTTATTTTAGGAAGGCTTTCCTTGAACGCGCTAATCTCCGGAACTACCAGTCGGATGCGAAAAATTCTTTCACTAATAGGAAGTTAGATACTTAATCCCTGAGTGTTAAGAGGAGGCTTGCGGCAAATGATGACGGTTTGGTGTTATTTAATAAAAAAAAGTTTTTTTAAAAAAAGTATGAAACTATTCCCTTTCTATTGGATTTCAGAATGTATGTTAGGTAATATTTTCAAGTTAATTGGATGGCCAAAATAGAGGCAGAAAAAACATTCTTAGTTTTAAAAAGGGCCATATTCACAATTTTTTTCTGAGGTTACAATTTTTTTTTTTTTTTTTTAAATTATTGTTCCTCGTCACATATTCTCTAGTTTAACATATATTTTTTACAAATCCTTTGCAACAAAGAATGCCGAGACATAATCTAGAATCATCATTTCTCGGATATCGTCGCCTTAAAATGCTACTATATATTTGTGAGATCTAAATTTCAAAATCTCAATCGTCGAATCCAACTCGGCTGGGCAGCGTTCGGGAAGCTACGTAATATCTTCTCGTCTCAAATACCGCAGTGTCTCAAGTCGAAAGTCTTCGACCAGTGTGTATTGCCAGTGATGACTTACGGAGCAGAGACGTGGTCACTTACGATGGGCCTTATAAAAAGGCTCAAGGTCACCCAAAGAGCAATGGAGAGGGCTATGCTCGGAGTTTCCCTGCGAGATCGGATCGGAAATGATGAGATCCGCAGGCAAACCAAAGTAACCGACATAGCCCGAAGAATTGCCAAACTTAAGTGGCAGTGGGCGGGGCACATCGCTCGTAGAACCGACGGCCGCTGGGGCAGAAAGGTTCTCGAGTGGCGACCACGAACCGGAAGACGTAGCGTGGGCAGGCCCCCCACAAGGTGGACTGACGATCTTGTTAGGGTCGCGGGAAACCGCTGGCTGCGGCTTGCGCAAGAGCGGCCATCGTGGAGATCCTTGGGGGAGGCCTTTGTCCGGCAGTGGACGTCTTTCGGCTGATATGATGATGATGAAACCTCAAATCATTTTCATTATCCGAGTACGCACCAAGGTACTAGCCATAGTCTTATATTACAAATATAAAGCTGTACTTTTAAATTGTATGTAATCAGCTACAACGCTGTGTGGTTCCTGATTGTCTTTCGAACAAAACGGAAATTCGTGCGAATTGACAGTGAAAAACGACTTTCTGTCAGCCAGATAAGACGTAATATCTTTTGTTTAAGCCAAAATATCAACACAGCTCCGCTTGACTCCACTTTGATAAATGGTTGGTATCCATGTATATTCAATTAATGGTTAAGGGTCTTTTAAGTTCAGTTAATATAGTCCAAGCATTTCGTAATTATTCAGTAAAAAAATAATGAATGTGAATTATCTTTATTGATAAAAAAATCTGAATAAATATATAACGTTTTTGTATAAATAAAGGGAAAATTATTTATTTTCATATGTTAATCTCTGTAAATTAACATAACACAGATGAAAGCTCAAGAGAATTTTTATATAAAACATCAAATATAGGTATTATGGAAAGTATAAGTTGGTGTCATAGTTAAAGTTGTTCATATTATTAAATACTTCCTCCCCCAAAGTAGAAGCGGTAATAAAAATGGATTTCCGCGGGACAGAATATTTATTTTTTCATTTAATAAATTACTAAATAGATTTTTTGTATTTCAAATAATAAAAACATTCAAATGAAAATATGGCCCACTTTAACGAAGGACTAAATCAATGAGACATGAAAAAATCCATAAAATATTGGAATTACAATGAATGCTTGAAAGTATAGGTAGGTTGCAATAATCAGCATTAAAACACTCGTAACAAATTTATGGACACTCATAAAACAATCGTTAGCTGATGTAACAGGCAATCAAACGATATAGCCGGGATAACGTCTTCATCAATTTTATGTTGAAACGAAAATTTTCATTGTTTAAGTTAAGAGAGGTTAATTGGGAAATACACTTAGGCTCGATTTCACCAACTTCGTATACTTACGTGGGGTACCTAAATTATGTCAATTTGACAGATTCTCTATGTCATATAGCCATATTTACCGCTTGAATTTGTGCTATAAGACGTTGATGAAATTGGGTCTTAGTGGGTCACATTGTCATATGTTATGTAGGATAGGGTCTAAAGGTGTTTTTGAAATTGATATTATCTTCTTCTAAATATGTGTACAGAGCATCGAATTCATACCCTGTAGACGCCAAAAGGTACAAGTCCGTGGGTCGGACGCGCGAGCCCATAGTCAATCTATAGGAATGTATGGAGCCACTTCCGTGCCTCGCGACAGACGCGCGCGGCCGACGCGATACATTTTCACATGTTGACTATAGCCGCGTCGGCCGCGCGCGTCAGCCGTTGGCAGCGACCCACGGACTTATACCTTAATGCCTATTTATTCACTATGCAAACTGGGCGCGGGGTTGTGAATGCTGATACGACAAATCATGAACATTATTAGGGATGGGTACTTTCTATGAATCGATACTTGTAACAAGGTTTTTACTAATAAGTATTCAACGGCACTTTTCCCAAATACAACTGTACAAAGTTTTAAATCAATCCAATGAACGACATACTCGCTTATGACGATTCAGAGTTAGAAACCTTCATTCAAGTAAGTACTGACATTAACATAATAATATAACTGAACAAGGTGTCAACTAAATTAGATAATCGATGCGCAAATGCATACAAGATGAACAGACAAATAAAACATATTTTTTATATATTTAAACTATCTACCATCATTTATCATTAAGGTAGATGCAATCAGATATTATTTTGATAGATTTTTATAGAATTCATTAAAATTAGACTGTAATTTATGAATGGGAATGCCGGAGGCTCTGTCGTTCTTAAGTGCTAAAACAAGACCTACACTGAATAAATAAGTATTGAGTTTGAAATCAAAATATGTCTCTATAGTGTCAGTGTTTACTATCAGCTGCACTTGAAACCCGAGATGCTTTCTAGGCTTTATAAATGCGACAATACAAAATCAACCAAACATCGTAATAAACTATAGAAACAGTGACATTTCAGGCCGCTAGAAACAGTGCGTAGTTGCATAGTGGTGCTACAGTAAAATGGCCGCAAACGTTCCAAGCCAACCACAATTGTTTGGGTAACGATCGAACGGAACATCAAGTGGCCCGGAAAGCGATAACACGACAATTTATGTCATTACCACAAACGGTACAGTTTTGTGTTATAACAAGTATTTGGTCGTAGGATTTCTTTTTCTTTAAGATCTTACTCATAAATTTGATACAATATTGCAGAAAAAAGGCCACAGAAATATTAATTTTTAACCCTCCTATTATATTTTCATTAGAACAAAAAAAGAATTAGAAAAATTCTCAATTTTATTAATATTTGGCCGCCATCTTTAATTTTTTAATACATTTTTATTATTGACACCCAGTCAATACAAATTGATTGATATCCCAATCATTAAAGTCCGTACAGCCGTTTGTGTCTATAATTTTTTTAATTAGGCAGCCGCCATTTTGGAAAAAATCCGCCATCTTGAATTCCAGTAGATGAAATTTGTGTTTCCTCGGATGAAATCATTCAAATTGGTCCTAAGTATTACTGGGCAAAGCGGCTTGCTTTCTGCATAAAATGCAGTTTCATTTTGCTAATGCCCTATGACACGTGCGGTCAAAATATGTAAGTAGATCGAATAAATTACGCGTACTTTTAAAATGCACATAATTTTAATGATACCTACCGGCTACTTAAATAAAATTCAAAATATAAAAGAAATTCATTTCATTTCGCAATTTCGAAACGCATTGTTCGTCAAAGGACATTTAAAAAATTATGGAAATGAAATTTGGTTTTAAAAACCCCATAAAATGGAAAGCGTTTCTCTCAATAACTTTTTATCATATTTTTGGTGTATATTGGTGTTATCAATATGCTTTCCCAGTTAAAATTCAAACACTCATGTTTGGTAAGTAATAGGTAATAACTAACATAAAGTTTTCGAAAGAAATTCCCTGCAATTTTATTGTCCTTAATAATAACTAAAATAAAAAATTTAAAGAAACTCACTAGAAAATTGGTCATAAATTCGAAATGGCTGACCCGATTTTCTTGAAACAGAGCTAAAAATGAGCCGTTCAGGAGCTACGTGGGTAAACTTATTACATCCCTCTTAGTCGCCGCAGGCTAAAAAGGAATCATAATCACCGTTTAGTTAACTATTATCGATTCCCATCCAGGACAAACATTTGTGTGCATGAACATGTCAGTTTGTCCTGAGTCTGGAATCTAGTTTGGGATCAAAAGACCCTGCGTAAAGAATGTCCCAAGATATTTATTATTTATTTATTAATCCTTTAAGTTGGTAACAACTTCATTTACATAATAATTAATTTTGTCTATTTTTTCAGCGTGGGCAAAGTTCATAATAAGTGGATTTGGAATTTCTGGTGGCGTTCATCGTTTGTGGACCCACAGATCGTATAAAGCTAGGACACCACTTCAAATCCTACTTATTATAGGTTTTAGCAGTGCTGGACAGGTACCTAACCTTTTTTTTTGTGGGAAAATCCTTATAGGATAACTTATTTTTTATACTTCTATGCTAATATTACAAATCTGAAGAGTTTGCTTGTTTGGTTGAACGCGCTAATCCCGGCATCTACCTGTAGGATTCAAGAAAATCTTTCATTATTAGGAAGCTACATTATCCCCGAAGGTAGCCAAGGTAGATTTTTATTTTTTCTAATTTACCCCCCAAAAGTGTTCCCCATGTTTGAAATTCATTTAATTACATCAATAATCGTGTAATGACGTCACTTCTTAGACAGTTTGTTGATAGCTACAATTGTTTTCAGAATTCCATTTATCAATGGGTCCGTGATCATAGGCAGCACCATAAATACAGTGACACGGATGCTGATCCCCATGACGCTAGCCGTGGTTTATTCTTCTCTCATATCGGTTGGCTGATGATGAAGAAGAATGATAAAGTGATACAAGCTGGTAAGAAGATTGATATGAGTGACATCGAGAGGAATTCCATGTTGATGTTCCAACATAAGTAAGTATTGGTTAGGAATTTGAAATCTTGTGATATATTTTTAATTTCAAATTAATAAGTATTAGAAAATTAAGAAAAACACTAAGATGGTTTTAAATGTCTAAATTTTTTTTAACTATCTAAGTATATCCAAATAATGTTTTGAGATCCGTCAAAAGCTGCAGAAAGGTCTTGAGAATGTCATACATATATTTTTTACTGAAAATAAGTATCTATATAGGAGACTTGATGGTTTAAAAACCCCTTTTTGACTTACATCTCTGTATATAAATTGATCTATTTACAGACGCCAAGACATCAGACTACACCTTTTTGTTGCAAAATAGCTCCTATTACAACCGCATAAGATGCCGCAGTGTTTACCTTGAATTGTCGTCGTCCGTACATTACCTAAGTCCGATGACAATACTTGTAATAAATACTTGTAATAATAGTAGGAATGCTTGTAATAAAAAAAAATACTTATTTTTCCATTTATTTACAGGAACAGAAACTATTTTAATCTTTTATTTTGCTACATCCTTCCTGTGTTCATCAATACCTGCATACTGAAGGAAGAGTGGCGATGCGCCGTCGCATGGCAATGCTTTATTGTATTTTTCTATGTATTACATATTGAAATGACAGTCAATAGTATTGCTCATGCCTATGGATATAAGCCTTACAACAAGTAATTATTTTATTTTAATAATTTATTTAAATATCTAGTAGGTAGTCTTGTAAGTAGTAAGCACCTAATCCATATTGGTAGTCGCAGGTACTCCTGTGTGGCAGTGAACATTTGTCATCAGATGCCCCACATGCTGGCTTGCCATTATGAAAAAAACACTTATTCATACCTACTGCGTCATTATTTTTTATAGAAGCGATAATCATACTTTATGTTTTTCAGAAACATTATACCAAGGGAAAGCTTAGCCGTCGCTTTTTTAACATTTGGTGAAGGCTGGCACAACTACCACCACGTGTTTCCATATGATTACAAAGCTGCTGAAGTCTTCGATGTTTTCAACTGGACCACAGCTCTAATCCACATGTTTGTCAAGCTTGGATGGGCGTATGACCTCAGGGAACCTACTCCTGAAATGGTCAAGTCTGTGGTCGCAAGATTAAGCGAAAAATCATTTTGATTTCGATATTATCTTCCGTTCATTCTTTTTTATTCGTATATTATGAAAGTATTTTTTTATTTTTTTTATTGTTAAGTACCTTTATTGTTTTAATTTGTAAAATATATTTGCAGAATAAATTAAAATTATGAAAGAATTTTAACAACTTCTATAACTACTTATATTGAAGCAAACAAATTATTTGTATTTATAGTTCCGCCATATTGGATTTAGAATGATTCATATTATTTTTCGAGTTACTCTCAACAAACCCTTTCATTTGATACCCAAATTGTAGAAATTCATTAAAAATAACTATTCCGCCATCTTGGATGGTCCGCCATATTGGATTTAGAATTACGTCACACAACTTATCGTGTATTGTCATCCAAACTTAACGTGTATACAAAATTTCAGCTCAATCAGTTGAAGATATCTGCTTCAAAATTGAGTAGCAAGATTCCACCCGAACATACTACAGTGCAAGTTAAATTGCTCGATTTCACCAACGTCGTATACAAAGGGGGTACCTAAATATGTAAATTTGACAGATTCTCTATACAAATTCTGTCACATTGCCATATTTACCCCTTGGATTAGTGCAATAAGACGTTGATGAAATTGGGTCTTAGTTGGTCTTCTATAATGTATGAAAGGACTAAGTTGGTAGCCTCAGATGGCTGCAACAACCTTACCGGACAAATCGGCGAGCACAAAGGGCTCTCAGCCGGGTAATATTTAGGTAACAACGCCTGAATGGGGTGTGAATCTCGGCTCAGGGCGTTACCGGGGGAGGGGGAGGACTTTGTACGAATTACGACTAATTGGGGGCGGTCGGGTTACTAATGGCAGCTCGGGCCGCTTGAACGGGACCAGACTGAGTGGGACGTCGCGGCGGTCCTCGCCGTCGAGGATGGTAGCGTGATCGGTTGTGTGTAGTGTGTTGTGTACTTTTTCGAGCTTCGTCAGCTTCGATCTGAGCTAATGTAATAGGGTCATCCGGCTCGCTGAGGGCTTGCCTTGGTCTATGGATACGGAGTATACGGGAGGGCGTGTAGGATACGGGAGGGCGTGTAGGATCTATAATGTAGGATAGGGTCTAAACGAACGTGACGAAATTAGCACAACTGTGAAATGTTAAAACTACAAAGTCAATTCAAGTAATATTTAATTTTCTATAAATAGCAGTCAGTTAGAATATACATGAGGCAAATTACATGTGCATCAGGAAATATACATAATTATGTGCATACAATATATTTAATCTAAACCTTGGAGATCCCTAAATTTTTCAAAATAATGTTTCTGTCAAACTTATAATATAATTCCAAAAAATCATAAATATAACCAAGTCAAGAAATAAAAGAAAAGTAGGGTAGCTCAGAGTTTATAAATTAGAAATGTGCGTATAATAACTAAAATAACGGCGAGCAGATTTTCTTGAAACATAGCTAAAAATCGATTTATCCGTTCAGGCCATTAAAGGCAACCAAAATACACACTACAAACTTTTCGTCGGGGGTTAAAAAAGTAAATATTTCTGTGGTCTTTTTTCTGCAATATTGTATCAAATTTATCTTAGAGAAAAATAAATCCTATGACCAAATACTTGTTATAACACAAAACTAGTGTACCGTTTGTGGTAATGACATAAATTGTCGTGTTATCGCTTTCCGGGCCACTTGATGTTCCGTTCGATCGTTACCCAAACAATTGTGGTTGGCGGGGAACGTTAGCGGCCATTTTACTGTAGCACCACTATGCAACTACGCACTGTATGTAGCGGCCTGAAATGTCACTGATTCTATGGTTTATTACGTGTTGCCGAGTTTATAAAGCCTAGAAAGCATCTTGGGTTTCAAGTGCAGCTGATGGTTAACACTGACACTATAGCGACATATTTGATTTCAAACTCAATACTTATTTATTCAGTGTAGGTCTTGTTTTTTGTTCTATATTTTTTTTTAATACCTACTATTATTTTTTTGTTTTCGGGTGTCAATACAAATTGATAGATACCCCAATCATTAAAGTGGGTGCAGCCGTTTTGTGTCTATATTTTTTTTAAATTATGCAGCCGCCATTTTGGAAAAAGTCTGCCATCTTGAATTCCAGTGGATGAAATTTGTGTTTCCTCGGATGAAATCATTCAAATTAGTCCTTAGTATCACAGGGTAAAGCCGCTTGATTTCTGCATAAAATGCATTTTCATTTTGCTAAGCCCTATGACGCGAGCGGTCAAATGTAGATCGAATAAATTACGCACACTTTTAAAATGCACTTAATTTAAATAAGACCTACTGACCTACTGGCTATTTATATAACATTCTAAATATAAATTAAATTCATTTAATATTGCAATTTCGAAACGCATTGTTCTTCAAAGGAACTTTTAGGAATTTTATGGGGTTTTTAAAATCAAATTTCATTTCCATAATTTTTAAAATTTCCTTTGAAGAACAATGCGTTTCGAAATTGCAATATTAAATGAATTTAACTTTTTCTTAATAACATTTTATCATATTTTTGGTGTATATTGGTGTTATCACTATGCTTTCCCAGTTAAAATTCAAACACTGATGTTTGGTAAGTGAATAATTAGGTAATAACTAACATTTTCGCTGCATTTGTCAACTATTTAAAACAAAGATTATCTAAATACCCCATTCGATTGATTTGAGAGTTTTTTTATATACATTTTTACGCCAAAAATCCGCTATTTTATTTAGTGCCAAAAATTCGCTTTTTAGTGGATACTAATAATAAAATTCATGTTTATAGTAATGTAACGGGTCTATTCGCGCATAAAATATTATCAAAATATAATTTTGACTAACCTCGACGTTTCGATCAAGTTGCATTGATCGTGGTCACGAGTGGACTGGAACAGCGGGTCAACATCTTGCTTGGCGAGAGTTGTCTCAAACTACCCGCAATTGGTCTTGTAAAATATAACTGTCACGATCACGGCATACCGTACTAATTGTATCAACACACCTACTCGAACGCAAGTCACGGCGGCGCGAACACTTACTTATCACAGGATTCCACGCAGCAGATAACTTAAAACCATCTTCCCGGTTGAAATTAGGATATTTTTGAATTGTGTTTGCGAGAGTTTAAAAAGTACTAATAATAAAATTATCAAAAATAAAACACATTACATTGGATAGCGACAAACATTTCACTGGATAGTCACACTCACGCAATAAAGACAAATCTAATGACAAATCAAAATCGGTTCAGCCGTTTAGTAGTTACGAGGGAACATAAGGATGAACATAATAATATATACCTATGACGGCATCAGCGAGAGCCAAGTGATACAAACATCACGTATAGGGTCCAGTGGTATCAGGATTTGATTCAGTGGATGTAGTGCAGACAGAGTAACAAAGTTATCCCATCGCTTCGGAATAGTCCCGTGTGAGAAGAAACGCTGCAAGAAACTCCCATAGATTTATTGTAACAATGTGACAGTCACATAATCACTTACAGACTTAATTGTGTTAATGTCAATATGTGTTGAAATAACGGTTGCACTGACTTACGTACAGCTCGAGAGCTCGTGATAAAGTATTCCATCCAAATGTAATGAGTGGGCGGGCCAAATTAACTTTATTATAGACTATGGTCATTGAGGCCGTCAGTGTTGCCATTTTTTTTAAACAGTACCTCTACCACGATAATAAGCCAACCAAGTCTGAACAACAATCCGACTCACCGATATATCATCATCATCTCAGCTGAAAGAGGTCCACTGCTGGACAAAAGCCTCCCGCAAGGATCTCCACATCCAGCGGTTTCCCGCTACCCTCACAAGATCATCGGTCCATCTTGGGGGCCCACGCTGCGTCTTCCGGTTCGTGGTCGCCACTCGAGAACCCTTCTGCCCCAGCGGCTGTCGGTTCTAATCATAATTTCCAAACGGCTGAGCCGGTTTTTTTGAAACATAACTAAGAACAGTCTTGACTAAGACACCTTCAAACAAAATTAAAATCGGTCCATCCGTTCAGGAGCAACCACAGACAGATACACAGATACACAATACAAACTTATTACATCCCTCTTTTTCGCCAGGGGTTAAAAAGTAATCATATAACACCGTTTAATTAACTACTAATCCTATAAGTTTGTAACAACTTCATTTTTTAATAATTCATATTTTGTCTATTTTTTCAGCGTTGGCAAATTTTCTGATAAGTGGATTCGGAATTACTGGCGGCGCTCATCGTTTGTGGACCCACAGATCGTATAAAGCCAGGAAACCACTTCAAATCCTACTTATTATGGCTTTTAGCAGTGCCGGACAGGTACCTACCTAACCTTTTTTTGTGGGGAAGATTATGCCGGACTCGAATTTTGCTTTGTAGCGTCGATCAATGACCAGTTAATGAGACCCCTTGTTACACATTTCAATGGTTATAATTTTTCTCAGGCTACAAAATACCTCTACTTCTATACTAATATTATAAATCTGAAGAATTTGTTTGGTTGAACGCGCTAATCTCGGGATCTACGTATTGGATTAAAAACATCTTTCATAATTAGGAAGCTACAGTATCCCCGAAGGTTATACCTAATACCTAGGCTACTTTTTATCCCGGGAACATGGGTGAAACTGCGGGGAGCAGCTAGTAAGTTAAAACTTATAACATACATAACATGGAAAGTACTTTATTGAAAGATTAATTCAAATAAAACCGGACAAATGCGAGTCTGACTCGCGCACCGAGGGTTCCGTAATTTCCTATGTTACTCGTAATACCATATTCTTATAAATTTTCCTGTAATCTATAGGTAAAGAACTATTTTCTGTTTTTTTGGGGTTCCGAAAAAAAAGGAACCCTTATAGGATCACTTGTGCGTCTATCTGTCTGTCTGTCTGTCGGTCTGTCAAGACCCTTTTTCTCAGGAACGCGTGGAGGTATCAAACTGAAACTCATCAAATAATCAAATCTACTGTCCCTTGGAGCTGTGAAAAAAACAAACTTCTAAACCAACGCAATCAAAAGATACAGCTGTTTATGTTGTAAATTTCGACACTCGCAAGGGAAACAAAACCTATGTTATGTCTATGTTAACGCAATCAAAAGAAATAGCAATTTAAGCCGCATATTTTAAAACTCGCAACTGCTCGCAAGGGAATCAAAACCTAAAGGATACTTCCAGTAGACCTAGAATCTTGAAATTAGGCATGAAGCAACGTTTTATACCACACATAAAGGAAAAATTGCGAAAACCAAATATTTTAGTTACATCACATAATATTTTTATTACCCTTTACCTCATGAACGCGTAGAAGTATCAAGTTGAAATTCATATCAAATAGTCTACTATTCTAATTGCCATTAAGCTGTGAAAAATAAAAAAAATAATAAAATTTAAAAAAATGTTCAGCAAACTATTACTGTGTGACATATCAAAGAGCTCATTGTGAGGATTTCAAATTTATTGTTTTTATAATTTTTAAAAAAGTTTTGAAGTTATTTAAGAAAATTGGTGAAAATTTACTATTCCCCCCTCTGCTTATCTCCGTAACTACTGGACCAATTTTTTTGCAAAAAAGAGAAAATAGTTCTTTACCTATAGATTACAGGAAAAGATCTATTGGTATTTAGAGTAACATAGAAAATTACGGAACCCTTGGTGCGCGAGTCAGACTCGCACTTGTCCGGTTTTTTTTAATGTATGTGCCCCGATTACTCGGAGACGCCTGGACTGATTTGGAAAATTCTTTTTTTGTTTGAAAGGGTATACTTTACAGTTGGTGCCTATGGTCATCAAATTAGGATCTGATGATGGAACCCTGGAGAAATCGAGGGAACTCTTTAAATTTTATAGGCACTTACAATGTTTTTCATATACTTTTTAAAGCTATTCAGATATTTGCGTCTGGTAGTCATCATTTACGTTGCTGAGCTGATGATGGAAGGTACAACTCCTTAACGTTTAGGAGTTAGGGGATAATTCTTTAAATGTTATAGGTCCTATTGAAAAGTTAGTTTGAATTACTTCTCGGCGTATAAATTGATCTGTTTACTAATACATTACCTAAGTACGATGACAATACAATAATATGGGGTATCATTGAGCTTAAAAAAGGAAAGCTTGTATTTAAAAAAAAACTTTATTTATTTACAGGTACAGAAACTATTTTAATCTTTTATTTTGCTACATTCTTCCTGTGTTCATCAATACCTGCCTACTGAAGGAAGAATGGCGATGCGCCGTCGCATGGCAATGCTTTATTGTATTTTTATATTTATTACATAGTGAAATGACAGTCAATAGTATTGCTCATGCCTATGGATATAAGCCTTACAACAAGTAATTATTTATTTTATATTACTAATTTATTTAAATATCTAGTACGTAGACTTGTAAGTAGAAAGCACCTAAATCTCGTAATTAGTCGCAGGTGCTCATAGGTGGCGGTGAATATTTATCATCACAATTAAAAAAACACACCCACCACACCACTTTCTTCATAAACTAATGCGTCAATTTTTTTTATAAAACCGATAATCATACTTTTTATCAATTTAAATGGATAGTTACTTTAACATGCACACACTATGCAATAAAAAAAATACATTTTGCATTTTATTTTAATTCAACGAATTTAACTATTGTATTATGCTTTTGAAACATATTATTATTACTATATAATAGTCCGTGACTTATATATATGAAATGATTCATTTAAATAAGTCCCATACATGAACATACGTGAGTGTCTTCCTTTTGGCGAGTCTACCAAACTTTCTTGAGCATGATCGAAATATGCCAAACACCTACATGAAATTTCTTTCTCAATGAACATAAGTTATTGCATTTAGAAATTCAAAAATATTCCGACAAAATGATAAAAAAATTATCAGAATCGTTTCATCCGTTCAAGAACTATGATGCCAAAGACAGACGTACAGACACAACAACAGAGACTTATAACACCTCTCTTATTCTTCGGGGGCTAAAAATATAGTTTTGAAGTGGCTTATTTTATTATGCGGCATTGCCTTTTTGTACCAAAATTTACGTATGTTTTATGCAGCAGCAATCTTTGGCAATACGAAAATATACTAAAAAAATTGGACAACATTATTAGGCATACTCTCATGACCATCCTCAATATTGATTTCGATGATCGCACCTAGATTCAGGCCACCTTACCTATACGTTTTGGTGGTCTAGGAATCCGCAAAATTTCGAGTGTTTCTTTACCGGCGTTTCTGTCTTCAGTTCACAGTACACGTGACCTCATTGGTAAAATTCTTGATCCGTCACTTGGTGACTTTGAGGTCTCGTTGCTGCCTGAGGCCAGAAACGCCTGGTTCATGGCCTGTCCAAACACAGATGCTCCGTCACAAAAAAATCACAGAGGCAGTGGGACGAGCCACTCAGCAGGAAAATTCATAATTCTCTTTTGGAGTCTGCTAATAATACTGCTGAGCGAGCTCGTCTCCTTGCTTCCACCAAATGGGAGTCAGGGCTCTGGCTCCATGCTTTACCTTCCCCCAACATTGGCACGATGCTCGACAATGCGTCATTTAAAATTAGCAGTTGCCTGCGATTAGGAGCCAAATGTATTGTGCCACATCGCTGCCTTTGTGGAGACAGTGTTGGGCACCTTGGTCATCATGGCCTCTCTTGTTGTAGGAGCGCTGGGCGTATGTCACGGCATGCGGCCATAAATGACCTAATCCACCGATCTCTTGTCACCGCTGGCGTACCAGTCGTTTTAGAACCAAGTGGCTTGGTGCGCGACGATGGCAAGAGACCGGACGGAATGACTTTAGTGCCCTGGAAGTTGGGACGACCATTGGTTTGGGATGCTACATGCGTCGATACCTTGGTTCCGTCTCACCTTCGAGACACTTCAGTCATGGCCGGTGCTGCTGCCGCCCAGCAAGAATGCCTTAAGCGCCGCAAATATGCAGGTAATGGATGCATTTTTGTGGCGTTTGGTGTTGAAACACTGGGGCCGTGGGGCCCAGATGCCCTTCTTTTGTTTAAAGAGGTCTCCCGGCGCCTTATTGAGACCTCCCGTGACAGGAAGGCTGGTGTCTATCTAGCACAGCGGATCAGCATTGCCATTCAACGTGGCAATGCCACCAGCCTTCTTGGCACGTTCACTCAGGGCAGTGATCTGGCACAACTTTTCTACTTGTAAATATTTTGTATTTTGTAAATTTAGTGTTAGTTATATTAGTAGTTATATTAATTTTTAGTTGTAAATATTTAATGTTGTAAAAAATACCAGTATCTTCATTAATTAAATAAATAAAAGTCTAGTATGTAAAGTTTCAAGTTAATATAGTTTCATAGGCGATTGAAATTGACGAATGAATTAAAACGCAATAATAATTCGTTAAAAATTCCAAATGCAGAATATGTATCCACTACCAACTATGAGATTTATTAAAAGTTGTATTATTTTTAAATGATTTTCAGAAACATTATATCAAGGGAAAGCTTAGCCGTTGCTTTTTTAACATTTGGTGAAGGCTGGCACAACTACCACCATGTGTTTCCATATGATTACAAAGCTGCTGAAGTCTTCGATATTTTCAACTGGACCACAGCTGCAATCCACACACTTGTCAAGCTTGGATGGGCGTATGACCTCAGGGAACCTACTCCTGAAATGATAAAATCTGTGGTCGCAAGATTAAGCGAAAAATAATTTTGATTTGGAAAACCGATTATGTATTGCTATACTACCTTCCGCTGCCGGCATAAGAAACATTATTGTACCTAACACCACACTCTTATGTCACTATCCATACTTATCTATACTAATAATAAAGCTGAAGAGTTTGTTTGTTTGTTTGTTTGTTTGTTTGAACGCGCTAATCTCTGGATCTGCCAGTGGGAAATGGAAAATCCTTTTTGCAATTGAAAGCCCATTTATTAAGGAAGGTTATAGGCTATAGAACATCACGCTACGACCCTCAGGAGCTGAGCAATGATAAAAAGAACGTTAAGCGGGAGCATGTATAGCATGGGTAAGCGATGCGACGCGGTTGTCAATGGATGACAGCGGTCGCCTAGGTAACAGTTTTTTGTTATTTTTAACTGTCATCAAGACGAGGTTATCAATTCGTCGGAATCTATTTTTATGCATGTTCCTCGATTACTCGAAGATGCCTGACCCGATTTGGAAACTATACATACAGGTGGTCACATGGTCACCAAGTCAGGGTCTGATGATGGGATCTTGAAGAAATCGAGGGAACTCTTCAAATTTTATAGGCACTAACAATGTTTTTCATATATTTTCTAAAACTATTCAGATATTTGCGTCTGGTAGTCGTCACATGTTGCTGAGCTGATGATGGAAGGTACAACTCCTTAACGGGTAGGAGTTAGCGGATAAATTTTTAAATATTATAGGAACGATGATGGAAAGTACAACGCTAATATGCTTATCCTAGGTCAGTGACCTTGAGAGTCATTGATTACACATAAGAAACTAAAAAATGAAATACTTTTAACAAAAAAAAACCACAAAGGCACTAATAAGTATAAAATAACTATGTAAGAACTCTAATCTGATAGTTTTGAAGTCAACGAAATTAGCCATTGCTGTTGCATCATCAGATATTTATTGCTGCTACACTATTGACAGGTAGAAGGACGGCTCATTTCACTTCTAAACAGACTCTTACGGTATTTCTTGAAAAAGACAGCGTACGCTCTATACGTAAAAATGGACCATTGGGCAAGGTTTTACAAGATGCAAACCTAATAATATGGGATGAGTGCACATGACTCATAGAGCTTATCTAGAGGCTTTCGATAGAACTCTCAGAATTATAAAATGCACAAATAGCCATGGGTGGAATAACTTTGATGTTTTCTGGTGATTTCAGATAAACGTTGCCTGTTAGGGAAACTAGAGCAGATATTATTTGCTTAAAATCTTCCTCATTATGAAAGTCTGTTGAATTATTGAAACTGTATACCAAAATGAGGAGTCACTTGGGTAGAGGAAGCACAGATTTCCCAATAAAGCTCCATTTAATCGGGGATGGGAAAGTACCTGAATCAGATAAAAAAATAGCTATTGACAAAGACCTTGGTGAAATCGTGACCAACATTGAAGACCTGATCTGTAGAGTATATCTGGATATAGCCAATATCGACCAAAAAAAACATTAATGGATGTGTGAGAGGGCAATTTAATTTAATTAGCTGCCAGAAATATAAGCGTTGACGCCATCAACGACAAAATAATTGCTAAACTACCAGCCGACAGCGTAGTTTTCGAATCGGACCAGTAACTCCGGAGATTCGCGTTCAAACAAACAAACAAACTTTTCAGCTTTATTATTTAATGCTAAATAGCTTTCCACCCGCGATGCCACCCGCGATCAGTCAGTCAATTAACCAACTTCAAGCGGAGGTTATCAATGCGTTGAAATCTTTTTTTTGTATGTTCCCCGAATACTCGAACGCCTGGACCGATAAAAAAAATTATTTTTTGTTTGAAAGGATATACTTCACAAGTGGTCCCATGATCACCAAGTCAGGATCTGATGATAGGATCCTAGACAAATCGAGGGAACTCTTCAAATTTTATAGGCACTTACAATGTTTTTCATAAACTTTTCAGCTTTAATACTTAATAATGCTAAATAGCTTTCCACCCGCGATATCACACACGATATCACCCGCGATCAGTCAGTCAGTCGGTCAGTCAATTAACCAACTTCAAGTGGAGGTTATGAATTCGTCGGAATATCTTTTTTTGTATGTTCCCCGAATACTCTAACACCTGGACCGATTTGGAAAAATATTTTTTGTTTGAAAGGGTATACTTCACAAGTTCTATGGATCTGATGATAGGATCCTGGATAAATCGAGGGAACTCTTTAAATTTTATAGGCACTTACAATGTTTTTCATCATACTTTCTAAAGCTATTCAGATATTTGCGTCTGGTAGTCATCATCTTATGTTGCTGAGCTGATGATGGAAGGTACAACTCCTTAATGGTTAGGAGTTAGGGGATAATTCTTTAAATGTTATAGGAACGATGATGGAAACTACAACGCTAATATGCTTATCCTAGGTCAGTGACCTTGAGAGTCATTGATTACACATAAGAAATTCAAAATTGAAAAATAAAAAACTTTTAACAAAAAATAGGCACTAAAAAGCAGAAAATAACTATTTAGGAACTCTAATATGATAGTTTTGAAGTAAGCGAAATAAATCTGCGGTACCATGATATCGGTTCAATTTTTTGTTAAAAGTTTTATATATTTAGATTGGCTATTGGACGCTGATCAGTGTTATTATCACCATCGGCATCAGCGTAGGCATCAAAGTGACCATAAGAAAGATCTTGGGAAAAACTTAACCTTTTGATGGGTTGGTCTTCTGTACCAAATTTGGCACACTGGTTTCCATTTCGATATACTTCAAATACAAATGGGTATATTTGACCGGCTGCAACTAACTCGCAGAAATGTAGAGTGTTGTAACATCTAATTTATACTTTTCTTTTGTCCCATGATTGTTGCCAAGACGGTCATGAGACATAACAGCAAATTCATCCCAATTGTTCGTCATATGCATTGCATTGCACCAAGCTTTTATGTGAGTTCAAAAGCAGTATTGATATCAACTTCGATGCAAATCACCCCCAAAATAACTTTCTACCCTTTTTTAACCCCGATAGGCGATGAGTTTCAATAAAATACAAAACACGTCTTCCATCAATTATCTTAAAGAATGTTTATGCAAAATTTGAAGTAGATTGGACCAAGGAATCACGTTGTTCCATACAAACTTTGTCCCAGTTTTTCAACCCCTAAGGATTTCGGAAGATCCTTTCTTATAGGATGCCTACTTCATACGAAGAACACACCCTCTAAATTTCAGGTCTCTACGATCAGCGGTTTAGGCTATGCGTTGATCCGTCAGACAGTCATTCAGGACAATGCATGTTAAATAGATATTAGACCACCAAATTTATGTAATGGTACCAGACTTCAAGTAAAATTTCTAGATTTCTGTCATAGTAGCGATTGGTTTTGACTGAGCCAGCTGTAGGGCAAACAGTACTGATACCTCGCATTCCGATGATACCCACAGATTTACCATATAGATTTAAACGAATAGGTACAATTTCCTGTGAAATTACCTACCTATCGTCTGAAGTCAATATAAATAAAGCACAAGGACAAACTTTTAAGCATGTTGGAATATATTTAAGAGAAAACTGTTTTTCCCATGGACAATTATTATGTTGCCTTATCTAGATCAGGTTGCATAGGCTACTTTTTATTTGGAAACGCGGGTGGAACCGCGGGGGACAGCTAGTTATAAATATTTTGATAAAATAAAGTACCTATTCCTGTGCCATCTTATGCTAAAATGAAATTGGGAATTAAATAACTGTAGGCAATTAATTAAATGTAAATTCAAATCATTTAAAAGTTCTAGAATATTCTTCTATCTCCGGTGTTGCCTCTTTACTTTATAAAATTTCAATCCACCTTGCAAGATACCAAATTAAGCAAGACCTTTATCAAAACATAAGAATAGTGGATTTAGCATTGATTTAAAATTATTAGTTTTTATTCAATAATAAAAATATTACTTAAATGTGAAACAAATAAAAAAAAATCGATAAGTATAATTTAAACTCTTTACTTACAACGCCATCTAGCGATGCAAAATACCAAATATCTAGTCAAGATAAAAATCCACTACGATTTAATAGCATAAGCTGGCACAAGATGGAGCTAGTTGTCTACAATGAACTAATGAAACGTGTAATAATTGTGAATGTAACGTTACATAATGTCCTCTTGGTCATTGATATTTAGGCTTTTAGTTTTTTCCACAACTAAGTTTCAGGGGGTCAAATGGATACGTCTACGAGAAAAGGATGGTACGGCTGTGCCTTTTTATGTTCGACTTGGCGGGGTACATCCATGCCCCCAGATTTCATAGTCCAACTGACTTCTATGTTTGGCAGAATCACCTTCAGAAACACGGAAACCATAAGTATTTTTATTCCAAGAGCATGAGTTGAAGAAGGGGGAAATATTCTAATAGGAAAAGTAAAAACATTGTAACAGAAAAAATAGCACAGCACACATCTTCATCGTGAAGGTAATCCCACGTCTGACAAAAGTCCTCCCTGTGAGACGAATACAGACAATTAATTAATACATTTCTTATCCAAACAATACTTACTCTTATGGAAAGGCCAATTTACTGGAGTTTCGTTCAAATAATAACCTATCTTTTATACAGACTGTTATAATGATATCATTTGTTAACATCGCCTCTCACACAATTGTTTCGTTTATTACACGAATCCCCATTTTGTTCAACCAATTAATTTATCAAGTTTTCTTTACTTATCCTTTGATAAATTTTACAATAGTATTCACTTTGCTTAGAATAGAAAATAAGTCCTAATTTAAACTACAATTTAGAAATTCTTTGTCATTCTGACTAAGCAATTTTAACAAATTGAGAAAAAATATACACACTTCGCTACTCTTTCACTATTAGGTATTATTTAGAACTTAAATTGTTGCATTTTGTCTTTTTTAGGGTTCCGAAAAAATAAAACTGAACCCTTATAGTATAAATAAATAATAAATAAATAAATATCCTGGGACATTCTTCACATATGGTTAACTGATCCCAAACTAAGCAGAGCTTGTACTATGGAAACCAGTTATCTAATATACTACATATACTACTTTTTTTTTGTAAATACATACGTATATAGATAATTACACCCAGACTCAGGACAAACAGACATGTTCATGCACACAAATGTTTGTCCTGGATGGGAATCGAACCCACGACCAGCGGCGCTACATGTAGTGTCTTAACCAACTGCGCCAACTGGCTTGTCAAGTATCACTCGTGCGTCTGTCCGTCTGTCTGTCTGTCTATCCGAAAATATTGGACTGGATTGAGTTGAAAGTTGGTACACATACGTAAGTCGGTAACCCAAACATAGACGTGTTACGTAAATAAATTTATTTTCAAACATGGGGGCTAGTTTTGGGGGGTAAACTAGAAAATTGAAAAAAAAAATTTGCAGACAATATTGTTTAACATATCAAATAAAAGGGCTTGTTGTGAGGATCTCAAATATATTTTTATTAGAATTTTAATATAGTAAATAGTTTTGAAGTTATTTAAGAAAATAAGCGAAAAATTGGCGAAAATTGACCATTCCCCCCCCCCCCCATATTTCCAAAACTACTGGACCAATCGATGTAGCTAGGTTTCATTTTTAGAAAACACGATTTCCAACAAATTTGGGTCAGATTTAAAAATATTTATGGAACTTAGTTAAACATGTACGGAACCCTCTCCACGCGAGTCTAACTCGCATTTATCCAATTTATTTTAAATACCTATAGATAATAAGCTGTAACATAAAAACTACTTTAGCGATTACATGTAATTGTTCAATGCTTTATTACGTCATTGATGTTTTTCAACCAAAGCAGTATTCAAAAATTTCTTCATAGAAGAGAATTAATTTGTGTATGTTATGATCTAGGCCTTCCAACGAAGATAATTGTAAATTATGATTCCAAGGATTTAGCTTTTTTTCTCATTTAGGTATGGTAGGTACTTAGCTACTCTAAAAAAATAACTTTGCAACACAGCAATTACTTCTGAAAGGCGGCGTAACCGAAAAAATAAAACCGGACAAGGGCGAGTCTGACTCGCGCACGAAGGGTTCCGGAATTACAAAATTATAACTTCAAAACGATTTGTTCTGAAATTATAAAAAAAAAATTGAGATCCTTACAACGAGGCCTTTCATTTGATATGACACAGAATTTAGCTTGCAAAACCTTTTTTTTTAATTTTCTAATTTACCCCGCAAAAGTAGCCCCCATGTTTGAAATTCATTTATTTACGTAACACGTCCATGTTTGGGTCACTGATTTACATATACGTACTTACCAAGTTTCAACTCAATCCAGTCCAGTAAGTATTTTCGGACAGAAAGACGGATAGACGCACGAGTGATCCTATAAGGGTACCGTTTTTTTTTGAGATCCGGAACCCTGAAAACATATAGGCCGTCTCGATAAAACTCTTTACAATAAATCATACTTTCAAGGTTTTACGCAAAAACTTTTACTCACTAGTCATCGTACACAAAACGGGAGGCGTAAGTTTATTGTGAATTATTATACGAGTACACGTGATAAGATAAGAGAAACAAAATTTCAAGAAACAAACTTCATGTGATCGAGCTTGCAGTAAGTTACGTTAAAATAAAAATGGAGGTATAAAGTATACGTTCATCTTTACTTTTAATATGTGTCCTACATTAATTGACCTATATTTTATGACACAATCCATTTTGTTACGTATTAACTTTTACAGAACCATGCGTGTCCGACTTAACTCTTACTTGACCAGTTTTTGAGTTTGCTGAGTGTTAAATAGGTATATTACTCGTACTAGCACAGACATACGTCATTATATATTTTTAGGTTCTTACAGAGCAGGCCTACCGTTCTAATTTTTTTACGTTTTACAATTTCATAATTTTATTTAACTTGACATTTTTATTTTTTATTATTCTTTTTATTTTTTCTATGTAAAAAATTACTGTGATTATTTATTTACTGACATGTGGTGTATTGGTATTAACTTTATTTTCATTTTTAATGAATGTTGAGAGTGAATTGGATAATTTTAATATTTAATTGTAATTTATTTAATATTTGCATGCCAAGTAATATGGCAAAGTATGAAAGCTCCATATAACTAATATTTCTACCACCATCTGTACCTACTATACTTTGAGCAAATAAATATCTTTATCTTTATCTAATTTAATACTTTGTTATTAAAAGTATCACAAATTAAATCTTTAAAATCTTATTCATACAAAGTTATCTGATCCCAAACTAAGCAGGGCTTGTAACTATGAAAATCATAACTGATATACTGCTTAAACGACTTATTTTTTGTAATTATATACTTATAGTATTTTAGTACAATATTCATTTTATTTTAATAGTCTTTACTACTCAACTTTTGTATCACTCCGATAAGTTTTGTTACACATATACCTACATATTTTTACTAAATAATAACTTGCAGAAAGTAATAAAATTATTATAGTTATTAAAATTCCTACTAAAATTAAGGCTAGGTCCAGCTCTAAGTCATCGTTCCAAGAAATGTTGGCAGCCGGCGAGCGCAGGTGCGAGGCGTCGCCGTGCCGTAGCACGTGCTCGATCCACCACACGGCTCGCTCTAGCGGACGCTGGGGCTGGTCCCGCATCAGCGTTCTCAGCTTATCTATGTTACGACGGTGGCTGGAAATTTTTTGGTTTATAAATAAAAAAGCAATAAATTGAAAATAAGGTTTCATTATGAAGAGAGTGTGTATTTAGTTTTTGTGAACACAATATGGGAAGGTTTAATCTACAGAGTCACTGATCCGATTTTAAATCTATTTCCTGGTCTAATATGAAACTGCTTATTTTTAAGTACTTGTAGACTACTCTTCATTTCAATAACGAGGGTAAGACCACAGGGGATGCCTATGAACAGTAGTAGGTATTTTTTATGTCCCCTTTTTGGTATCCCCGCGTTTCTAGGATTAAAAATAGTCTATAGCAATCGGGAATAATGTAGCTTCCGATTAAAGAAATCATTTTTAGTATTTGATAAGTTTATTTAGAATATTTCTTGTAAATAATTAGATTTAGGTTCCTTTTGTTGTAAATATTGTATATTATGAAATAAACGTTATGTTTGATAAGTAACTCCGGATATTACCTCCTAAATTCAAACACAAAAAACTTTACAACTTTATTATAATAAGAATTAGTGTAGAATATAAAACTGACAAACATAATTATTTTATCAGCGCATAGATCAAACTTTTGAGATTAAGATTAGCCAGGTGTAAATTTTTTATAATGAAGTAGTTTTTAGGTATAAATAGGTGATCTCAGTTTAGTACTTACTTTTTATCTCCAATTACAGAGCATATCGCATGTTTGAATTCTTCCTCAGTGACAGTTTCCATTTGAAGTTTCAATCCTATTCCATGAAATCCATATTTCTCTGTATTATACCATTGATCAGCTAACATTGGCATACCGATTAGTGGTACTTTAGCAATAATTGCTTCATCAGTCGATTGTAGACCTCCTTGAGTAATAAATAGTTTTATTTTTGGATGTCCTGCAAATACCCGTTTTAAATAAAAAGTATATATTATATGATTTAGTTAATAACAGTAACTGATCATAACATTAACGTTTATAAATTATTTGAATTTAAAAAAAAAAAATTTTTTTTTCGTGGTTTCTATAATTATTATTAATAATATTAGGCGGCGATTTAAATGCGGTATATTATTTATAATTACTCTGTATATAGGATAGATTTTATAGTTTAATTTTAATTTAATATTTCATTTAATTTAAACTAATGTTAAAATATGTAAATAAAAATAAAATATACGAGTTGGCAATATTGTGATATTCTTCGGATTAACATAAAATATGAAATTGAAGAAAGACTGTGAAACTTAAAAAAGATTTTGGTTTTCAAAATATACCATATTATACAATATTATACGTAATTTCCTTGTAGGTATATGGCATATTAATGGGATTTATCATTACTAATTAACTAAAAGGTATAAATCAAGTAGCTACATAATAAAAATCCAAAACATACTCAAAAGATCAGACTGTGGTAGCCATTTGAATATTCTTATGTTTTCAGATCTTCCTAGTAGTTCTTCCTTATCCCATTTCAATAAAATATCATAAGGTAGCTCAGAAAACACTTTCAAAAGTATTTGAATCTTTTCTGGTTTCAATAACGATGGTTTCACATTAGTTCCAAAGCTTACATATATTACTCCGTTCTTAGAAGAATCTAAATATTTTTTGAGTTCCTTAAATAAAAGCATTAAAATCAAATTAATTAAAAATAAATAAATGGAAATAAAATAGTTCTAAACTATTCTACGTACCTCCGGTAATTGTTTCTCGGGTTTCTGATGCAAGCCACCCATATAAATCACCCCTAGAGGTACGGGATAATTCCCCTCCCAGATGGGATGAATATTCAAAAACAGCATATTCACATTATTTTTAAGTTCACTTAATGTTGGTACATTTGGGTCTATTTCTTTTCGTAACATCTCGTTTTCAATTTCTTCTAATACATTGAAAATATAGTAATTCATTCTGTAATGATTGAACAACTCCGATAACTTATCCCATATTGAAAGATTGTAAATCCTTTGCCGTAAAGTTGATGGGTAGATAATCGGATGCACCGGCGCGCCAATAACTTCGTAATTACCGTACACAGCACCAAAAGAACTCGCTATTATAACTGGAGCTTTGTTAACATGCGAAATTACCAATGCAGGTCGAACACAACCTTCTATTATCAGCAAATCAAAATGTTGACTTGTATCATTAAGTATCTGTTGCACTTTACTTGTATGCATTTGTTCCACAAATATTTTTGCAATCAAATAGAAGCCTATTTTTGTTTGCTCCAGTAGATCCTTTTTGTTTCCTGTTGCTTTTACCGTATATTGATGCCAATTATTGTAAGATATATCGTGAACATCTATTTCTGTTATGTTTGATGGAGTTTGTCCTTTTGGGAAAGCGGGATCTGTTGTGATCACCACTAATTCATGTCCTCGTTTTGCTAACTCTTGTATCAAGGGTCGGTAAACGACTTGATGGCTAATTGACGGTGTTGGAAATACAGCTAATATTCTAGCCGCTTCGTTGATCACAATCGTTTTAAATAAAATTGATGCAAAAAGATATTTAAAGTTTAATTTTAACATTGTGAACGTATTCGAGCGAATAATACTTAATGTAAACATGTCAAACATTATATTATGCGTGAACACTGGAAGTCAACTGTTTATAAAATGTGATATTGCATTTCTTTGGAATTATTCAGCTTAGTTTGCACACAATATTGATAACATATTATAATTATCCATAATTATGATTGAACTTGAAACATAACAAGTCGACTTTGTTTGATTTATACTAATCTATACCAGTCTATACAAATACAAATATATATAATAGACATCTGGTTTCATACACTGTACTGTAGCCAAAATAGGTAAATCATGAATCATTAGTAGTACTCAAATACCTAATCGCTTTATGTTTCAGTGCCTCAAAAGATGTAAAAGCATACCCTGACTGATTAGTACACAAACAACAAAAAACTAAATCTATCGAAAAAAAAAAATTCTGAACTTTTACCCCTCAACGCTTTAAGCTAGGAGATGAAGATGGAAGTTATCATTCTCCTCCCGATTGTCTAGGTGTCTAAAAGTAATATAACTAAAACACTAGCTATTTCGCGCGATCCTAAGAACTAACCTAGAGCAATCGCGGATAATGTAACGTCGACTAAAAAGAAAGAAAGAAAGAAAGAAAGAAATAACATTACTAGATGTAGTAGGTAGACTGTAGATAAGTTATGAACTAGGTAACACAATGAGCATTTTGTTGTACATATTTATTAAGTATTTTAGAAAAACTCAAAATTAACTGGTTTTATTTATCTTTGCTGAATGTTAAATATATTATTGTACAGACATAGGTATATTTTATATACTTTTTTTAGTTTCTAACAGATACCTACCCGTTCTATTTAAACTTTGTGATTTTATTTTGAATTTTATTTTATGTATTGTGTAAATATAAATAATAACTAATCACCCTTTTTATGATTTCGATCAGTTTTGTTATGTATTAATATTCTTATTAAATAATAACTAGCCGAAAGTAATAAACTTATTATGGTTATTAACATTCCTAATACAATTAAGGCTAAGTCCAGCTCTAAGTAATCTCTCCAAGAAATATTGGCAGCCGGCGAGCGCAGATGCGAAGCGCTGCCGTGTCGTAGCACGTGCTCGATCCACCACACGGCTCGCTCTAGCGGCCGCTGCGGCTGGTCCTGCATCAGCGCATTCAGCTTAACTATGTTGCGACGGTAGCTGCAAAATATTTGGTGCATAAATAAATAAACCGGACCCGGACAAGAGCGAATCTGACTCGCGCACCGAGGGTTTTGTAATTTCCTATGTTACTCTAAATACCACAAACTTCTTAGATTTGGTAAATTTTCGCCTATTTTATTAAATAACTTTAAAACTATTTATTGTAAAATTATAAAAAGCGAGCCCTTTCATTTGATATCACACTATATTATTTGCAAATCTTTTATTTAATTTTCTAATTTACCCCCCATAAATGGCCCCCATGTTTGAAATTCATTTATTTACGTTACACGTCCGTGTTTGGGTCATTGACTTACAGATGAAGTAACTAAGATGTCGTACAATAAATTCAAACAGTATGTTAAACAGAAATTAATCGACAAGGCCTACTATAAGGTGGCTCATTACGTTGAAGACAAGAATACATGTAGTAGCTTCTCTCTGCACTTGCGGCCCCCTGGCCAAGTGACAATTGTATGAACTTTATGTATATTTGGAATAGGAACTGTAATTACATAAATTTAAAAAAGAAAGATCCACAAAAAAAAACTTCTCAGTTCAAGTGTATTCCGAACCGGTGGTAGAGTATATTGTAATTTTTGTAACTATTGACGTTCATAAGTGCCTTACCAGGGCCTAAATTGAATAAATGAGTTTTTGATTTGATTATGTGTAGGCAAATTTCAACTCAACCCAGTCCAGTATTTTGGGACAGACAGTCACATGAGTGATCCTATAAGGGTTCCGTTTTTTTTTCTTTTGACTTCCGGAACCGTAAAAAGCTATCATGTATAGAGAAGAAAAGCATTTTTAGAACCGGACCAGTAACTCCGGAGATTATTTCTACATCTGAACATACAAATGTATAAACTTTATAATTATTTCTGTAAAAAAAGAAAAACTATTGCGACTAGGATCGTAAAGATTTGGGCAAGGCTTCCTTTCATAATGGAGGCGAGCACCTAGAAGGGGTTTTTGGACAAATTTGGGAATCGTTATTGAAATTACGGCATGATATTTTATTTACATACCTTTTATCTCCAATTACAGAGCGTATCGCATTTCTTAATTCTGTTTCAGTGACAGTTTCCATTTCAAGTTTTAATCCTATTCCATGAAATCCATATTTCTCTGTATTATACCATTGATCAGCTAACAATGGCATACCAATGAGTGGTACTCCAGCAGTAATTGCTTCATCAGTCGATTGTAAGCCTCCTTGAGTAATAAATAGTTTTACCTTTGGATGTCCTGCAATTTTGTGATACACTTATTAAAAAAACATTAAATTATATAAAAAAAATAGATAAGCATAATTATGAAACGTCATTGCATAGCTATGGAGATAAAAAGTACTTAAAGTATTGATGACATCATATTAGATTTAAAAAAAGGGAATCAGTATTTTTTAAGATAACTACAGAAAGTGAGACATAAGAATCAATTCTATTGGATTAACACTGCATCTTAAATTGATAAAAGACCGTGAAATTAATGATATTAATGAATACAGTTGTACTGATACTTTAAGAAAGTAGATACAAAATTAAAATTCAAAACATACTTAGAAGATCCGATTGTGGTAGCCATTTGAATATTCTTATGTTTTCAGTTCTTCCTGGCAGTTCGTCCTTATCCCATTTCAATAAAATATCATAAGGTAGCTCAGAGAAAACTTTCAAAAGTATTTGAATCGTTTCTGGTTTCAATAACGATAGTTTCACATTAGTTCCAAAGCTTACATATATTACTCCGTTCTTAGAAGAATCTAAATATTGTTTGAGTTCCTTAGATAAAAGCAAATGTAATTAAATAAAAAAATATATGAATGATTTCAAATAAATATTTATAAACTTTTCAACGTACCTCCGGTAACTGCTTTTCAGGTTTCTGATGCAATCCACCCATATAAATCACCCCTGGAGGTACGGGATAATTCCCCTCCCAGATGGGATGAATATTCAAAAACATCATATTCACATTATTTTTAAGTTCACTTAATGTTGGTACATTTGGGTCTATTTCTTTTCGTAACATCTCGTTTTCAATTTCTTCTAATACATTGAAAAAATAGTAATTCATTCTGTAATGATTGAACAACTCCGATAACTTATCCCATATTGAAAGATTGTAAATCCTTTGCCGTAAATTTGATGGGTAGAAAATTGGATGAACTGGCGCGCCAATAATTTCGTAGTTACCGTACACAGCACCAAGAGAGCTCACCAATATAACTGGAGCTTTGTAAATATGTGAAATCACTAATGCAGGTCGAATACAAGCTTCAATTAATAGCAAATCAAATTTTTGACTCGTATCATTAATTATTTGTTGCACTTCACTTGTATGCATTTGCTGAATAAATATTTTTGCAAGCAAATAGAACCCAACTTTTATTTGCTCCTGTAGATCCGCTTTGTTCCCTTTTGCTATTGCTGTAAACTGTTGCCAACTGTCGTAAGATATATCGTGAACATCTATTTCTGTTATATTTGATGGAGTTTGTCCTTTCGGGAAAGCGGGATCTGTAGTGATTACCACTAATTCATGTCCTCGTTTTGCTAACTCTTGTATCAAGGGTCGGTAAACGACTTGATGGCTAATTGACGGTGTTGGAAATACAGCTAAAATTCTAGCCGCTTCGTTGATCACAATCGTTTTAAAGAAAATTGATGCAAGAAGATATTTAAATTTTAATTTTAACATCGTACTTAAACAAATAATGCTCCATGTAAACATAAAAAAACGTTATATACGTGAACACTAGGAGTCAGCTGTTTATAAAATGTTGTGATTCTGCATTAGTCTGTATCAGTTGGCTTGCGCTGAATACTAATGGCATACCTACATATTAAAGATCTAGTAACATGAAGGTCAACTGGTCTATTAATAAAACTGGTAGATCCAGTTTCAAGGTCTTATTTTTAGGGTTCCGTACCCGAAGGATCCAAACGGAGCCTTATTGCTGTCACTCTACACTCTGTTGGTTTGAAGTTTGAAGTCTAAGCTATTTAGAGTAACATACAAAATTACGGAACCCTCGTTGCACTAGTCAGAATCGCACTTGTCCAGTATTTTTTATATAATCTAAACAATATGAAAAATCTTTTTGTTAAATTTGAAAATAATTTATCAATCTTAACTTTAGCTTTATACCAAACACGTTTATGTTAAGGCCACACCTATTGATTAAAATACCATTTTAGTCAATAGGTGTGGCCTTTTGAGGAAATACAGCTTATTAAAATTCTATAAAAAAATCTTACATCATCCTACTAATATTATAAATGCGAAAGTTTGTGAGTCTTTCACGGAAAAACTACTGAACGGATTTGGATGAAACTTGGCATATATATAGATCATACCCTGGAATAACATATATGCTACTTTTTATCCCGGGAAAACAAAAGATACCACGGGAACGCGGGTGAAACCGCAGGGCGCATATTTTATACTATCTTCCATAGTATAAAATAACCTTGAATGTATTTTTTTGTTGTTGATACTGGCCGTTGTATAATAATATAATGCATGTATGTCCGTCGTGGAATTGGAGGACGTTGCTGTGCTTAATAATTAGGTACCTTTTTTGTGTAGCGGGTAATACTCGTACAATAGCGCGTCTGCTCCGTTTTGGTCCTAATATTTCATTAGTTTATGATTTCAAATGCAGACAGTAAATAAATCGGACAAATGCGAGTTAAACTCGCGTGGAGAGGGTTTCGTCCGTTCGTTGGAGCCGTTTTCGAGATTCAGATTATATATATATAAATATATCCATAAATTGCAGGTTTAAAGGTATTAGATAGACTTCTTATAGGTTTTCCTGTAATCTTTAGGTAAAGAACTATTATCTGAATTTTTTTCAAAATGTTTGGCCCAGTAGTTTTGGAAATAAGGGGGAGGGATGGTCAATTTTCGCCAATTTTTCGCCTATTTTGTTAAATAACTTCAAAACTATTTATATTCAAATTCTAATAAAAATATATTTGAGATCCTCACAACAAGCCCTTTCATTTGATATGTTACACAATATTGACTGCAAAACTTTTCTTTTAATTTTCTAATTTACCCCCCAAAATTTGCCCCCATGTTTGAAATTCATTTATTTACGTAACACGTCTATGTTTGGGTTACCGACTTACATATGTGTACCAACTTTCAACTCAATCCAGTCCAATATTTTCGGACAGACAGACAGACGCACGAGTGATCCTATAAGGTCCTAAAAACAGGTCTTAATTATGGATGTATAAAAACGGAATGTTAGTGCAAAACAAGTTATACCTATACAAGCAACGGGTTCTCAATAATAGGTTTTCTTGCATCTTTTGAAGCAGACGGTAAGATTTATCACAAAAATACATCAGACAGGCGAGTCAGACTCACACTTGGCCGGTTTTTTTGTTTGAAAGGTGTCTGAATCGAAAGTGGTCTTGGCTGTTCCAAAAACACTCAGCCGTTGGAAAATACTTAGCTCTTTTATGACAAAAAAAAAGATTGAGGGGTTTCTTGAAATTTTTAATTTTATTGAAGATATATAAACAAACAAGATTCAACTTTACCTTACCTATTTTTGGGGCTAAGTGGACGGGACTATCAGTCCATGACGTAAAGAAATTATCATACGAAATACATAGGGTAAAACCCGGATAGATGCCCCAGTAGGATAGATGCCCCAGTAGGATAGATGCCCCGATGTAATTACTCTAGTTTCGCGGATGAATCGCATGCTATTTTAATTATCAATCGGGAGAAATTCCAACTACCACTAAGTGGACCATGTCTCAAGTCTCAGTGCGATTGCATGGGAAGGCAAAGTGCGATCAAAGTTTTTTCGGGATGGATGCCCTGTTTCTCAGCGGGGCGGCTATCCTAAACGTAATTTATATTGACTAGGCAACAATCCCACATGTGGGATAGATGCCTCAAAATGTAGAGGTCCGCAAAAATCGCTAATACTCTGGAAATATCAAACATAATGTTTTTTACTTTTCATAAATTTGTAGATAAAAAACCAAAGTACTTGCCAGTTTTAGAAATAAAATATTTTGATTTTTGTACTTGGAGATATGAAATGATTTCAAAAAGTGGGGCAACTATCCTGGTTTTACCCTACAATGTAAATTTGACCATGGTTAACACATAATAATGAGTGTCTTGAAATAAAGTATGGAATCTGGTAATCTTTTGAAAATCTCTTCCAACTCAGGGGAAATATCATGACCGGTAATGATGTCATGATAAAATTACTGCACTAAATAGGTACTTTCACTTATAATCAATTTAAACCTTTTTTCCGAATACACATATTTTTAAATATATTTTATATTTTATCAAGCATTACCATACTATAGATTACTTTTGTAAAGTTCGGTTCTGAACCCTAGCAAAAAGCAATAACCTTTAAATTGCAACGTTCCCGGCCAACTTAACAATTCCTATCTTCCGTAATAGCTCCGAGAGTAAAGGAATTTATAACGCCATTGAGGCCTCTGCCAGGTGAATTTAAATCTCAAATAGGTTTGATATGATCTGAATAATGGTACTGCCTTTTCAAACAAGTGGTTAATGGGCAGGTAATACAATTTTCATACCTCTACTAGGACTCAAAAGCAAAAGGACGAAGTGTTTCATTGTATTCTGTTGGGAGTATTGCCTAAGGGTGCGCTACAAACACTTTTTTTTGTTTCATGTATTTTTTTATTGGATTCTTTGAATTTCATAGGTATTTCGTACACTACTTGTATGTACATTTTTAATTTGTTGTTATTTTTAGCGTTATTTTATCTTTGAATGACTTTGCTCTTTCAAGTCTAGAAGAGAATAAAAAATAAACTTGAAACCTATGGCTCTATTGTTACGGTTAGTAAGTTCAGTGACATATATTTAACTATACTTACACTTCTGAAGGGAAAGGAAGGCTACATTTTGTGTACAGTGAGCAGCGGCTATACCCTTATGCTTGTCATTAAAGTAGTCAAAATAAATTATTTTACAACAGAGACTATACTATATTTACAATTTTGTAATATGTTTTTTAACAACAGACTAAATAATATTTACAATAAATATAAAAACTAAATAAAAAAAAACCTCGAGGCGGCCGCTGCTGCCGATCAACGGCAAGGTTCCAAGAAGGCAGCGTTCCCTCTTTGTATGGCCTAGCTAACGCGTTGGCGGAAAAAGGTCCCCGCCCGCCGGTCCCCTGTGACCTCAATTAGTTTTGAAGATAATATTTGAGCAAATCGGCGAGTCTTGGACCCCCAAGGACCCATGGTCTCGATCGCAAAAGGCTAAAATAAATAATGTGGGCCAATGGAAGCGTATTTTTTGAATTTGGAATTCAAAAGAGGGTTTTTATTCTCAACAATGGGTAGGGCGAGCTATTATAACTGGCTGCAAGCGAAAAGGTTTCAAAACTGATCAGGCTCCAAGTTTGCCGACCTACCTTTGGTTTTAGGTTCATACATAATGAAGCTAAATATATAATTCCAGAATTTAGAATTAACTGATAAAAATAATTGTATTTTGTGTCTTCTTTTGTTAGAATAATACAATGTTTTACGATTTTATAATCGCATTTTTAACAAAGCCTATTTCGTATCTCCCAAATTTAAATAGATCTGAGTTAGAATTGCTAAATAGTTTTATCAGGCGTTATAAATAATATTACAAATAAAATTTTACATGGTATACCTATAAAAGCCAAAGTACCTAATATTTGAAGTAGAAGTTATACTAATAATATCTTAAATAGAGTACCCATTTTATTATCTAGAAAAATGGAGATCGTAAATAAATTACAGACAAAAAGCTTTTTTTCGGCAAATCTGAGAGCCTCTCGGGTATACACAAGTTACAAAAAAGACAAATATACCTATTAGCTATATTTTTTTAATCACAATAAAGTCAACGGAACATTATTACATAGAAGAAGGTACTTGAGATTACGTTATAGTTATACCAAAAGTAAATATTTAATAACAAAAATGTGGAGTGTTGCACTTGTTGGTATTATTTGTTTAAATCTCGAATCAGACGAGTTTCTTGAACTTTTTATCTTTTTTCAAAAGTCATTACCCTTATGTTGGAAATATATCGACTAAACCATACATTAAAACGATTAAATTAACGGTGATAATAAGATAAATATCCAGGGACATTCTTCACACAAGGTCTGATCCCAAACTAAGATACTTGAACTAATATTGATGCAGAGCTTGTAGGTAGGTTCTATAGAAACCAGTTAACATGATATATGTACTACATATATGTTCGACATGTTGCTTACCCTAATATATTAAATAGGTATACATTTTATTTCCGTAAATACATAGCTACTTATATAGAAACGTCCACTCTCAGGACAAACAGACATATGATGCACACAATGTTTGTCCTGGATGGGAATCGAACCCACAACTTACATCGAGCGTAGGCCTATTGGCATGTCAGCCAGGTACAGCCTACTTTTTATCCGATCGCACAACTTTTTATGGAAGTATTGTGTTACGAGACTTGAAATTTTTGTACACGACTGTAATGTTTTTTTATATGAATGTTCCATGTCAATTGTTTTTCTCAATAACTTCAGTTCAATCTTCGCCTCTTTTGTATTCAATTTTAATTATTTCCCCTCGAAGTAGGTATGTTCACTACCAGGAAAGACTCCTACCTGGTTTTATTACATTCAAATAGTGAGGAACGTGCATCTACAAAGAAATGCATTAGTAGTATGTTCTCTCCGATACTCCGATTACATTCGAGGAAGCACACATTGCATCCTCTTAAAAAATCTGCTATAAAACTTTAAGTAGGTATTTTACGCATCTATATTTTAGAGCATTAACTACTTCCATTTTAAAATAAAGGCAATGCAGTGATTAAAAAATAATTAATTAATAAGGACCTGAGGTCGATACAAAAACTATTCTAAATTTAAATAATTTGCAATAAGTACAGCTTTTCATCTCGAATTATTTTTAGTCCTTATCCATATTTATACAGCTATTGAAAAATCGATACTAAATCAAGCAAATGCTATGAGGAAGATATCGTAAATAGGTAGGTATATAAAACTAAACTATCCCTCAGAAGTTAGCTGATCAACTTTAAGATGTAGGTAAGAAGATTACTAACTACAAGGTAAGTAGGTACATAAGGCTGGAACTGCGATCAAATCGCAAAAATAAGATGGGTTTATACCTACAGTTTTTTTTGTCCTACAAAAAATATATTAAATGTTTATCATGAATGCGGGTGAAACCGCGGGGCGAAAGCTAGTATAAACCTATGTAAGTCCATAACAATTCTTGACATATCCCTAGATAAATCCCATAAAGCACTACCATGTTTCAAAAGTAGTATTAGACGAGTGAAAAGTTAGCTTAAATCGGTAAGAAATCGTTACTGGGACGTTCTACGGGTCGGTTAAATTAGACTTATGGGGAAAGTTTCAGGATATTGGAGAAACGAAGCAGACTATTTGCAGTATTATTCCTATCCCATCAAAAAAAAGTCATAAATTTATTTTGGTGACAGAAAACTTGGAAATACAAGCAGTTATTAAGCAATATTTTAAATGCAAAACTAACTCTGATTGTTTTTTAACTTTTCACAACTGGGGGTTTTACAACAGAGCCATCAATCAATTAATTTACAATTTAGACAAATTACACCATAATCAGCTGTAAATTCGAGATATGAATTGCATAGCAATATTGCTCGAGCGGCCGTTTTAGCTCCCCTGAATTGCTGATCCGATCACGATGAACTTTGGCACGCAGATAGCCTATGTTATGGAACCTGACATAGGCTACTTTTATCCCGGGATAGCGGGTGAAACTTGAACAGCTATTATAGTTTTTTATTCAATGTGTTATTGATAAATTTAACATGCAATCTGCCAATGTTGACATATGCTGCTGTAGATTTTGACAGTTGGTCTGATACGCTAGTTTAATGTCGCTCAGTGGTCAACGAAAGGCTAATCTCGAGGTTTTTCATAACAACTGAGTTCATATCTATAAGATATTCAGTGCAAACTACAACTTCTATTCTATCTATATAAAAATGAATCCTTATTTAAGAATAGATGGAAGACAAATATTTAGTAACTAATCCCGCTGCATATATCCTTTTCTGTCAAGTCCAAAACAAGGGAACTTACAGAAATCCCTATTTTCCTTGGACACGCTATCACGCGTGAATGGCTGGACCGATTTCGCTAATTCTTTTTTTGTTGTGTTTTTTATTGTCAGGAGAAGGCTCTTATGAAAAATAATAAGAAAAAAGTAACGGTAGATAGGGTAGGTAGGTCCCAGTTTCTTTTATTCTTAGGGCAGTACAACGACTGTCGGGTCAGCTATTAAAAAAATATAGACGTAAGCAAGCTGAAGTGGCACCAAAATGAGAGGCCATTGTTCAGCAGTGGACACCTATAGGCATAATGATGTCTTATTGATTGAATAATTTGTATTATCCAAAATTAAATCGATGTTCAAATAAAATAATCAATGATCTTAAACATTAGATATATTTAGCACGTATCTCATACTTTAACATTTTCAAATAATAATTTAGAAACTTATATAACCAAATAAATAATTTATCATTTTTTTAAATTTTACATCAAATATTTTAAGATCTCACAACATGTCTTAATCTGAGGAATAAGATGTTTTCATCCAGCCAGCTCCTCAGGGAAGATACCTTGGCGTAGACTCCAGGATAATCTGGACGCGCGCAGCCAAGACCCCATGAGACAACTCCGGCTAGTTTGTTGTTATAGACTAACGGGCCACCGCTATCACCCTGAAAAAAAAATACAATACAAATTTCTCGTTTTTTACGGCTGAAGAAAATTAACCCCAATTTTGCCACATTTGCACCTAAATTGTATTATTTAGGTTTAGTCAAGTCATCTGATGGATAGAAAACGTCAGTAAATATAGTAATAATAGTAGATTTTTTAATAATATTTTAATAACTTCTAGATTTTTTTTAAGATCAGAAACAGTTCTGTTAGTAACTCAGTCATCATCTGACCATATGAAAATTGCTGTAGGTAGCATTTGAATATCTTTTAGGTAGCTTACTTTCTAAATTTAGAGATAACACACAGACTTACCTGGCATGCATCTTTGCCACCTCCTGGAGCCCCAGCACAGAGCATTCTAGGGCTGATGGTGTATAACGGATTGTAGGCATCATTACAATACTCTTCGTTTACTTTGGGAACCATCACTTTCTGTAGAGTTGATGGGAAACCACCGCCTTCCTGAAATAAATAAAAATATTATTCGTTTTCAAGGCGTCTCTGGCTGGATTTTGTACCAACAACATTCTTGCACTTGAATTATTGTCATTTAATAAACTAGGTTTAAGCTATAGGTAATCTAAACATAATACGTACGTATATAAGAAAAAAAAAAGATTTCACTCATTAATTTCTTCCTAGTAGGTACTCGTTGAATCCTATTATTATAAATGCGAAAGTTTGTGAGAATGGATGTATGTTTGTTTCTCTTTCACGTAAAAACTACTGAACGGATTTAGATGAAACTTGGCACATAGATAGATAATACCCTGAAATAACATATAGGCTACTTTATATCCCGAGAAATATAAGATATCTTGGGAACGCGGGTGCTTAATATTCAAAGCTCAAATGATATAAAATTAATGTTTGTTAAATATTTAAATGATTCCTTCCACACTTCATAAATGTTGAATTTCGATAAATCCGGCTTTACTCCTTGTCTACATCAAAAATTCACAGAAATATTACTATAGAAGATTTTACATCCTACTAATATTATAAAAGCGAAAGTTTAAGAGAATGGATGTATGTTTGTCTTTCACGCAAAAACTACTGAACGGATTTGGATGAAACTTGGTACATAGATAGATCATACCCTGAAATGACATATAGGCTACGTATTATCCCGGGAAAATGTAAGATACCTCGGGAACGCGGGTGAATCCGCAGGACGGAAGCTAATATATTATTATTTCAGAACATAAAGAAGTACAAACCCTCATATAACCCCATCCAGTGACTGCCGTCAATTCTCCGTCGCGAATCTCTTCACCAGGCCCGAACATTTCAATTGGAGCAACCCCCACGCCGTAAGTAATGGGTTTTGATAACCACATGATGGCGACATCGTAGTCCATCTTAGAGTAACTGAATCCTGGATGCCATATCATGTCACCAACGGCATAGACCCGACCTCCGGATGAGCTTGATGATGATCCCACTCTAATTTGATAGTTATCTGGAGATGTTCTGTCAAAATTAAGATTCAAAATTAGGTATATTTATGGGCAAAATTTTGCGTACCTACAAAGAATATTGATATTGTATTTTTAAATAACTATAGGGAGCTAGTTTTATTACATTAGCAGCTTCATATCTGAATTAATTCGTCATTTTAAGGAAAATATTTTCAAGTTAGGTACCTACTTGGATGGACCAAAAAAGAGAAAAAAATATTCTTAGTTTTAAAAAGAGGCATATTCAGGTTTTTTATTGACGTTACTGATGATATTTTTTTTATAACTATTCTTCGTCATATATTCTCTAGATTAATATAATATATTTTTTACAAATCTCTTGCACCAAAGAATATAGAGAAAAACTGAATCTAGTATCATAATTGCTCGTATATCGTCTTAAATTAAGAATTCTCAAAGTTCTCAAGCCAATAATATACTTTCATGTTATAATAAAATACTAAAGGTAGGTATAGATAAAGAACGTTTTACTAAAAGTTTACTATCTACTAGATAAACTTTAAGTCCAGTTTAATCGGTCACCGCCATCGGCGCTTATCCAAGCACCAAGCAAAGAATAAAACTATACCTAAGTATACCCATCTAGTAATTATATTTATATGTGTGAATGCCCTATCCTAACTACCTACCTGAATTATTTGTCTTTGCTATATTAAATAAATTTAAATCCTGGGACATTCTTCACATACGGTTAGGTATCTGATCCCAAACTAAGCTGAGCTTGTATTAAGGAAACCAGATAACTATTTTGTAAATAGATACCGAGTACTTTTATTCCTAGATAATTATACCCAGATTCAGGAAAAACAGACATGTTCATACACACAAATATTTGTCCTAGGAATCGAACCTGTGTCGTAATAGGTGGTGTTTTAACCAACTACTTACGCCAACGTCACCAACTGACCCGTCATTACGGTACATAAACGATAACGATATTAATAACCCACCAAAATCAATGTAAAAATTGCCTACATTCTTTTCTTTTTAAATATGTAGGAAGTAGGTATTTGAAGTCAAGCTAAGCTTTGTCTCGAAAATAATGTTCAGTAGCGTCAGCATGAACCATTTTGACATCAGTAGGTAAATCAGAATGTAGTAGGTAGAACTGTTTATTTTGGATTTGAAATATCAAAATTATTTGTGCTAGGAACACTATTGATTTAGGACACCTTTCAAACGAAACAAACTTATCTTAAAATGGGGTCATCCATTCAGAACCTATGATCCCATAGACAGACACACTTCAAACTTTCGATAGATTTCACACTAGAAACTTATTAAAGACCCCTATATCGTAAAGAAATTGCTTCGTCAAGACGAGACTTACCCTATAACGCAATGAGCAGCGGTCACAATGATGTCACTACCAATGATGGTGCCCCCGCACGAATGTCTTCCTCTATACAATATGGACGCCTGGTAGGGAGCTCCGGTTATGTCAATATCCTCGCCGCCAACTATTCTTCCATCTTGCTTGTCCAATGTTGGTAATGCACCTAGAAATAGAGATATTGGAATTAGATCGCAGTTTCCGTAGACATTCAGTCTATTCTTATGTAGTGCATCCAATATGGCCAGGGGCCCAACGTGGGTTTATACCACAGAGTTATTAATATACTAGGACTAACACCAAGCTCACCGCGTCATATAAAAACTGAATCTTTTTAATGTTTTTTTTTTTTTCAACAAGTCAAACTCAATCCTCGTGCATACAGTTTAGACCCTGATTGACTCGAATCTACCACCGATTATTTATCTTTTAGCCAGCCGCCAGCCACATTCTCAACATTTTGAACACATTTTCCAAATGCCTAATTAAACTAAAAAAATATACAAATACGCATTTTAGGTTAATGTAATATGTAACATTTTTTTTTAATGGACACTCTTTAAACTAGATTTCTTTAAAAAATATTGTAAAAATTCGTTCGGTAATTTCCGGAGTTACTAGTCCGATTCTAAAAAATCTTTGAATAATAGAAAGCTACATTTTTCCAAAATGTTATAGGCTATTTTTCATCTCAGGAACACAGGCAAAACCGCGAAAAACAGTATGACAATAAAGAATAAAAAAAAGTTAAAAAAAAACGAAGAAAACAATAATAACATAAGAGTAATTATAAGAAAACATACCAACTGACGCAAGAACGGTGAACCCCAAAATAAATAAGAACATTTTGACTCCTCTACCTGTACTGACCAATCTTCCCATCCACGATACACCATTTATACCTGACAGTTACAAAAGATTATTAGGTCAACATCATTAAAGCTGATAATTCCGAACCTTCACACTAATTCTCAACAAGTGACTGATAAAGCTAGACTCAAGATATAGACATATTTGATAAGTGCACACATGAGCAAAGTAAATAATAAATAATAACAATGATTTTGTGAAGTGCCTGTTGATTTTAATTATGATAAGATAAGAAGGGATCTTGACCTCTTAAAAACTTGTGTTTGTGTTTACTTGTGACTTAAAAAAATGAAGTTCAACGTTTACGAACTACAGTTTGGGGTTCAGTGAATTAATTTAGTTACAAAAAGTAATTAATAAATCAGTTAGATACTAAAATAAATTAATGTACGAAATTTAAGTTGACTTATAAAATGAGACCTAAGTTTTTAACTTTGACAGTGTCAACAATCATTATAAACAAATTTGTTCTATTAGCGAATGAATAGAAATAAGTTTCTTCTTTATTTTGTAAAATTTTAATAAATAAATTAAAGTTAATGTAGACTTTAGAGTGAATAAATAAAATTTTAAAGTACCTTCTATGGTTCATTCATCATAAGTGACAAGATTAACTTAAAAAAATATATAATATTCAGGACTAGCTTTCACACCGCAGTTTCACCCAGAATCCCTTATTTTAGCCTTTTAGAAGTGAATTTTCGAAAACTACTCTCTTAGTGGGTACACTTTACAAAGAACACAATACATCCTCAATTTTTTGTTTCTGGGACTAGCAATAAAATTCAGTTATTAAATGTCAGTCAGTGATCAGTGAGGGTCTTTGAATTTAATTTAAATAATATAAAAATTTAGTCATTTAAGTAAATAATCAATAAAAGATAAGATCACCTTTTTTGTTAAATCTTTTTCAACTGATTTTCTCTGGTTATAAATTATTTCGATATGTTATTTTTGATGCATGAGCATTAGGTATTCTAATAGAATCCAGAAAAGTCGTAAAAAAACAAAAATTGAATCAGAATAGATAAAAATACGGAACCCATTCAAAGTTAAAACAAAAAATTGTAGACGGAAAGTAACGCAGAGTTTTTACGTAATTGAGTAATAGTAGGTTTTCATTTATCAAAACTTTTGATAACATACAACTGTGTCAAGGTAATTAGGACAAATTACGGAGTATATACCTATATCTTTTACGCCATATTCAATTATGTGTTATCACTGTGAATTATACGATGGCAACTACATGTTATATTGATTTGATTAAATATTAATAATATATTCTCGGAATTTCATCACACGCTGTTTAGGTCTTAGGAAAGCAGTCGTGAAGCTAGGGAATTTGCAGTTTGGAAGTCAACATTGAATTGAAAATAACTGGCAGGAACCCTGGTCCCATAGGTCCCACTACTCCACAAGTTAAAATTTTTTTTTGTTGCCGGAGTGAGAAACGTAATTTCTTGTAAATTTTTTAACGCTGAATCTAAATATGCCTACAGAATTGCTCTAAGAGCTCAGGATCATGACATATTATACCTATCTCAATGTGCTAAAAATACGATTTTTGGTGATATTTTAAGTATTTTTTTGACACTAGTAATAACCCTGTATATGTGTGGATGCCTGTCTCCCAAAATTTATAATATAGATTTTCATGAAATATTTAATATAATTAAATATTTCATGAAATCGGTAAAACCACGGAGCGGAAGCTTGTACCTAATTGGTTATATTCATTTAATTATCTGTTACAATATACGAAGCCTTCACTTCGTGTTTTGTTTTTCTTTCATGACACACGGTTATTAAATTAAAAGAACCACCAGTTTTTACTTTTCTAACCTCCTTCAAAAGGAGGAGGTAAAATGAATTTTGATAATTCTTTTTGCGTGGGGTTCTGTATAGCTCTAACCCAAGCATACGGCCCTGACGGTAAGTGGTACTGTAGCCTATAGACGCTTGCAACACCACTTTGAGCGTCCATAGTAGGAAACTCCTTTGCAATGTTTTTATCACGTTTCTTAACAATATATAAAAATATCGTAAAAAAGATTTCAAAAAGCGAAATTAAAATTAAAATCCGCCAGAAACACGGAAGATATAAGCATGTTAAACTACTAATTAAACAGCGATTAGACAGAGAGATCGGACATAATAATGTGACGTCCCTATTAGGGCCATATAAACTCCGTGCTAAATTCTGTTTTGGTAGAGAGATAGCAATAAATCTTTGATCTTGATTATTTTTATAGTAATCCAATTTTTTTTTTCTTACTGTTTCTTATGAATTACGAATGAGTTTTTATTAAAGCAAAAAATAAATAATGCATATTCCCTATTCACTATGGCTGTCGCATCTGTATAGTATTTCCGTTGTTGGAACAAATAACTGTAGTATAGTATTTATTATTTAGTTAGCGTCCAACATATTCATTGAAATTATAAGCACTATGTCACATATTGAACTGAAAATTCCTATTCAAGTCTTGATTTCGCTTTAAAAGTTTGCTTCCTTTTAAGAGCTTTTTATAAGTTACGATATTGTTTCCGATTTCCGGAAAACAAAGTAAGGTTGAGTTTTGTTTCTTTTTTACCTTATCTTTTACCTCAGGCTTTATTTATGTTAGTCCTTGTTCTGAAGGAAGAAAAATATGCTTAGATGAATGCTCGGATAGAAAAAAAAAATGTATATTTATAAAGTAAATTTACTTTTTTTCACGCAAAAATTATAAAACAGATTTTGTTGAAACTTTGAATAAAGATAGAGTTCTGTACCTCAAAAGGTAAAAAATGGAACCCTTATAAGATCACCCTCTTGTCCGTCCTTTTTTCAGGAACGGGTGAAGCTAGCAGTTTAAATTTATACCAGATACTGAGGTCTATGGTCCCTATTAGCTGTAAAAAATTAAAGTCAACACAAAAATATATGGGCACATTTAGATTTTCGAGAGAACTAGTAAGTAGGTACCAAAATTTACCTTAATTTTTTTTTTTTTTATTGTTCGGAATTTTTCCTTTACTAGAGCTGTAAGACCTAGCTTTTATCCAAAATTGACAAATTTAGGTCAACGGGAAGTACCCTATATGTATAGGTTTTATACCAGAGTTTGGGTCGAAAGCCCATATTTCCCGTTGACCTAGAATCATGAAATTTGTCATGAAGCAAGGTCTTACAGCACACATACAAAAATAAATCTGAAAATAGTTAATTTGTAGTTATATCACATGAAAAAAATAATTGCAATAACAAATTTACAGTTGGAGGATTGACCGTGACGTATGAGAGAATATTTCCACAATAAAATTATAAAGTTAAATTTGTACGGATCCCTCGGTACGAGAGTCATCTCAGACTCACACTTTGTGAAGTTGTGGTTGTGGTGCATTAGACTTTTGAAACATTTAACTTAACCATTTAATCTTTGTAACAAGTAAAATTATTTTAAAAATATTAAATACTTATTGCTTTTATTATGTGACCATAATTTTATTAAAACTAATTTTACATTTCACACTGGTGATTATGGTAAGTACAGTAAAGATCCTGAATATTACTACCATGATAACATACTAAAGCTGAAATAAAAAGGAAAATCGATCCCCCAACTTTGTGAACGTGGAACAAAAAGGAAGCGTACATAGAAGTCGGTCACGGGTATTAAATGTCACCCAACTTTTAATGAAAATGGTCTGACGATGCTACCAATTCTCTTTTGAAAGGGAATCTGATCACAAACGTTTAAGGTTATACTGATTTTGATTGTTTATAGCTAAGTAATAAAGCGTTTTTTGATAAAGAAAACCATGCCCAATGTAAAGAATACTAACCATTACTACGTATAGAAGGCGCACTCAAAACTTTCCGCGAATGTTTCTTCGCCCACCGTTCGGTTGTCGCTGAACATGATACAACTACGAGTGGTAGTGTCCAACCAAAGCTTCGGCTTTGGCCACATTCGGCTAAAAGCCGAATAGTCGATATTTAACGAACTGTTATGACGATCGTTGGTATGTACGGTTTTTTAGCCTTTGAAAATGAAAAGCCTTTGGTCGACTTGAGCTTGGGCTTTGGCAGAAATCGACCTTCAGTCGGACACTAATTGACACTAATTACTGAGTGTGCATATGACCATAGCGGAGGTAGGTAATTAAATAAGTTCGCTTGTATGAAGTGCCTACAGGTATGCCTAAGAAGACTGACTACCAATATGTGATGTATCAGCGTGATTGGCTTAGGCTAATTAGATGTAAGGGTAGGCTATGTGACGTTTTAGTGTAGGTATCACTATAATATATAAGGTAGGTACCTAAATATATAACACTTTTTTGTCATGTATTGATTTGGTATCTTTTTTTATTTTTATTTGCTGAAATTTGTGTTTTAGATGTAGGTAACATTTTTTGTTTGATTGTCTTCTTCTCTTCATATAATGTTGTGTTCACCTGTAATTGATTTACGTACTAGTTGTCTTTTCTTTATATAAATGTCTTATTTAATGTTGTGTACGTGTTCCTATTACTTAACCTTTTCAAATAAATAAATAAATACCACAAAGATTGTAATATTTATAAAAAGAAACACAAAAAAAGTGCTACAATTGGCGGCCGTATTTCTAAAATGATTTTACCAGTTACCCTTTGTATGGAGAGAATTCTAATCTATTATATAAAAGAGTAGCGGTTTTTTGGGTAAACATCCCCCTGCCCACACCGCTGAACCGATTAATGTGAAATTTGGCATGTGCATAGATTTTGTCACGTAGACCCCATTTAAGAAGCGATTTTTCGAAATTCCTTTCCGCAGTGGTGGAAACGGGCCCTTTGTGCGATTTTAAGAATCTTAATAACTCTGGAACCATAAGGTCTAGGTGTCTGAAATTTTTAATGTAGCTTTTTCAGTAAAAAATATTAGATATGGGTGCGAGCGTTTCTCAAACTTTTGTCTATGGGAGGAAAATTTAAAAAAATAAGGGATTTGCTTTGTTTCCGTTAAACCTTGATAACTTTGTGAGTTTGAATGTTACAAACTCAAAATTTATAGTGTAGGTAGTTTAATAATACTGCTAAAATATATTTTCGGCGTTTCTCAAACTTTTTTTCTTCGAGGAAGATATTACCGATGGAAATTATGCATTTTTCAAACTCTTATATCTCTGCAACGGCTGAAGATAGGTAAATGAAATTTCGTATACGCGTTATGCTATACAAATACTACAAATTTAAATTTGATGTTTGTCAAAGTTTTGCCCATAGACAAAGTAAAAATGTTGAAAATTTACTTTTAACATCCTGTTTTTCTCAGTTAATATTCATAGCAGAAGCTTGATTTTTGGAATATAAGCTTTTTACAGTATTTGTTTTGAAATGTACTGTTAAGTTTCTCAAACTTTTCATGCGGCATAAAGTTATAAAGGGTGAAATATCCAATTTTTGCACTTTAATATTTTTGTAATGGCTCAAGCTAGGGACCTTAAATTTGGAATATAAACTATTTAATACAATTGAAACAATATTCAAACCAGTGTTTCTCAAATTTTTCATAGATGTCAATTTTATGACACCTTAAATTATTTTCTATCAACCTGTATAACGGAAGTACTATACAACTGAGAAGCATGATTTTTTGGAAATAAGCTACTCTTAGCAAGCACTATAAGAATCCTAAAGCATTTTGCAATACTATTTAGCAATGAAATGTTATAGAGGATGGAAAATTTTATTTTTGACTTTTAGTATTTTTGCAATTACTTAATCTAGGGTTCCAAAATTTTAAATGTAGACCATGTAACATAAATGTAAGAACATGCAAATCAATAATTTAAAAAAAAATGATCGTAGACAATTTTATGACCTTTTTAATTTTTTTTTATCAACCTGTATAACGCAAGAACTATTTAACTAAGAAGCATGATTTTTTGGAAATAAGCTACCTATAGCAAGCACTATAAGAATCCTAAAGCATTTTGCAATACTATTTAGCAATGAAATGTTATAGAGGATGGAAAATTTTATTTTTGACTTTTAGTATTTTTGCAATTACTTAATCTAGGGTTCCAAAATTTTAAATGTAGACCATGTAACATAAATGTAACAACATGCAAATCAATAATTAAAAAAAAAATGATCGTAGACAATTTTATGACCTTTTTAAATTTTTTTTATCAACCTGTATAACGCAAGAACTATTTAACTAAGAAGCATGATTTTTTGGAAATAAGCTACCTATAGCAAGCACTATAAGAATCCTAAATCATTTTGCAATACTATTTGTGCAATGAAATGTTATAGAGGGCGGAAAATTGTATTTTGGCCCCTTAATATATTTGCAATTATTGTAGCTAGGGATCTAAAATTTTGGTTGTAGACCATGTAACATAATTGTAACAACATGCACATCAATAATTTCAAACGTTTTAATCATAGACAATTTTATGACATTTTTAATTTTTTTTCATCAACCTGTATAACGCTTTTCCTATTCATTTAACAACCACGAATTTCTGGTTATAAGCTACCCATAGCAAGCACTAAAAGAATCCTAAAGCATTTTGTAATACTATTTAGCAATAAAATGTTATAGAGGGTGAAATATTTCATTTTTGCCCTTTAATATTTTTGCAATTACTTGAGCAAAAGATCCAAAATTTTGAATATAGACTAATTAACACAAATGTAACAACATAGAAATCAAAATTATTCTAAATTTTAGTCATAGATATTTATATGATTTTTTTAAAAAGTTTATCAGACTGTATAAAGCTACTCTATTCATATAAGTACCATATTTTATGAATTTAAGCTATCATATAGCATGCATTGTTTATAGCACACTAAGAACCCTTCCACTCACAGTATTGTTCAACTTTCATGCCAAAATAAAGTAACAAAGCTTTAAATTTTCTTCAATATCTCAAACAAGTGATCTGAAATTATAATACTTAGCATTTAGTTTATATAAAATAACTAGCTGTTCCCAGCGGTTTCGTTCGCGGGTTTATAAGTAGCTTATAACCTTCGGGGATAATGTAGCTTCCCATTAGTGAAACAATTTTTCGAATCGGACCAATAACTCCGGAGATTAGTGCATTCAAACAAACTCTTCAGCTTTATTATTACTACCTATATATAGATTAAGTTTTCACCCAAGAAATAAAAAAAAAACAAATTTAGTAAAAATAAACTCAAAACCAATTTTGAAATAATTAGGACCTTCTTAAGTAGTATTTGTTTCTATGAAATCCGTATATAACATCTACAACAATTCAACTTAAAAATATTCAACGTCAAAGCAATTATCATCAAACAAATTACGTATAGGACTTCATGTCGGTGAAGTCATGCATAGTTCGGTTCTTTTCGGTATTGCTCGGGTTCCATCGGGCGCCGCGTCGCATCGATATCTATACAAAAATAAATAAATATCCTGGGACATTCTTCACATATTTTTTTTCAGGTTTTCAATTGCAAAAAGATTTTTCCAAATCCGACTGATAGATCCAGAGATTAGCGCGTTCATACAAACAAACAAAAACTCTTCAGTTTCATTATAGTTTAGATATATAGATTATTATTAGTATAGATAAATTATAGATAGGTTTATGTTGGCAGTTCTTGACAATTTTGCATTAATCTGTATTGTATCATTGAGACAATCATTTAAGAAGCTGTCCTTAGTTTCTCACAAGTTCTGGGATAAAAATACCTACCTTCTTATCTCACGGGTCTACCTCTGTGCCAATTTTCATTACACACTGTTTGAACGTTTAGAAAGAAAGAAGAAAGAAAAACTTTTATCTCCTGCATTGCATACCATTCGAAACTTATAAAAAAAAAAAAACAAACATAAAAATTCAATATACCTACAAAAATAAAAAATAATAAGAAGGCTGTATGGCTCTGAACCTTTGACTGTTTTTTTTAACGTAACAAAAACTTATGTATGACTAATAATGGATTGTAATTTTTGACAAGTATTTAAACGTGAAAACTGAACTCCACATGCATAATAGGTATATTTATATAGCATTCAATCGTCACAGAACTATACCTGTCCCTGGATATTAAATAGCCTAAAACCTTCATCTAGGAACCTGAACCTAAGAGGATACCTATCTTTGAAAAGCGCTTCATAATCTGTACTGTGTAGGTATGAGAATACCAACGGACAAATTGACCTACATATTATTTGGTTGGTTAAATTGAGTACGGGGTGTTCATGAACTCTAATGCGGGTGAAACCGCTGGGCGAAAGCTAGTTAACTATATAATAGGTGTATTTGTATTTAATTATTCACAACAAAATTTCGGGTATGGTTGGATAGTATTTTTCGTGAGAGATATATTTTCGTATAACAATAAATTTTAACCAACATAAACCATGAACACTTTTTTTTGTATAAAAATAAATAAAATAATAGTAGTTTATGATACTGTTGCATAATAGGGGTTATTAAATACGAGTGTGAGTTTAAGTACCGAGCCGTAGGCGAGGTTCTTAATAGTATCACACGAGTTTTTAATACCTAATTATGTGCAGTATCATACAGTACTTTATCTAAACTCATTTAATAATGTAATTTAAAGGTAAAAAATCGATAATATTTTGTTATAGGTTTTCATGACTCACGGGTATCGATTATTCGTCATTTCCATTGCCGCCTCCACAATTTCAGATCCATGTTTATTTCACCTTAGTGTCACGTAGTAAAATCGGGTCTTCAATTATTTATTACATGTATTACGTTTTATCGATTTTTCAGTCGATTAGTTGTCATATTTCTGAACGTAGTTTAATTTGGAATTTATTAATTGACTATACCTTTTTATAGTAGATGGAGTTGTAGCCAATTATCAATTTTTCATTTCTTTATTAATACTCAATTAAACATTATTTGTAATTCGATAAATACTTAAATTTTATCAAATCGATTAATCGATTTGCTTGCGGTACAAAGTAAAGTTATTCCCGTGGCAACATTTTTTTTTCTTACTGAGGCAACACTGATGGGGCTGTCAGCTTATTAATTAAATTTGCTTTGTTTTTTTTCCCACATTACCTAATAAATCTACATTGTTTACTTCGCTTTTTAACTAAATTTGGTAATAATTATTGTTTTGGAAAGTGCTAGATTTCATGTTCATTTATCAAATTAGAGTTCAGTGTGTTTTTGACGTATTCCCGTCCTTATTTCATTAGTTCAGTGTTTGTTGGCTTAGTGTTTTTGACCGGTATTTCGGAGTTTTTCGACCGATTAGGGGACTTCTTCGAGTTGTGTACACCCTTTTCGTAATTAGGTCAAGATCATTAGTTCAATGGAACATTCTTTCTTTTCACTCCCGGCGTCCCGGCGTATACGCATCTAAAGGTCGAATGTCAATGACCTAACCTTTTTTAATTTCGGCTGATTAGTCTTAGCTGACGCGGCCGATGATAACCGCGTGGCGTGGCCAGCCAGGGTCATCTTAAACCTCCTTTCCCTCCGGAGTCGACATGATCCACCTTTACTAAGCGTGGTTCTTTTCCTCCATAAGGAGGTGTTTGGTTGGGGCCCAAGGGATGCTGTTCGGTGGGGGCCTATTTTTGCCTCGAGGAGATGTTCGGTGGGGGCATAGCTTTGCCTCGAGTTGGTGTTCGGTGGGGGCCTAGATTGGCCTCGAGTAGGTGTTCGGTGGGGGCATAGTTTTGCCTCGAGATGGTGTTCGGTGGGGGCATAGTTTTTCCTCGAGTTGATGTTCGGTGGGGCCGTATCGGCTCGTATCACTTTATAAATATCGTATCGTATAAATAACTACTACAATAATGTAACCCTTTAATTACGGGAAAGCAGCCGTTCCTGCTTTTGGCGCCCTTGAATTTCAATATAATTTAAAATAAGTAATGCAATTCATCTCAGGTTGCCCACATTAGTCTCCTTCTGAGAAGCTGTGGCATACTACCATTTTTATATTATCCTACTACCATTTTTATAACCTTACAAAATATAATCTAATATATTTCAGTAAAAGAACTAAGCCAGTAATTAACCTTTGTTTAATTTATTGCTGGGGGTTAACGCATCGGACTACTAAGGGGGGGGGTTAAAATCCGTTACGTTACAGTGACGCCCGTACGTGGTGGCGAGTAACCTGAGATGATTGTCATATTGTTAAATGTGTCAAAAATTGTATTACAATTACTACTTTAATCTTACTATTTTATAAATCTACTGCGGATCTGTTGTCTGTGTCTTGTCTGCGATTCTGTGTTTTTAGCATTTAAGTCTTGCGGATTTGTGTCTTACTACTACATATTGTTAAAACTTGAGATGATTTGCAGAACAGTGCGGTGATAAAAATAATTCTATTACATATTACTTCATATTCAACTACTTTAACTAAATCTCTGGTACACACACATCGTTTACTACTAATACAGCTTATTTTTGCATAATTTCCTTTTATCATTTTTGAATTAAAATTATTTTTGAGTTTTTTTTCCAACTCTGGCAATTATTTCAACTTTCTTATGCTGTGACCTTTTTGCAGTTTAGTAAAACATCCCACAACTGCATGTTATAGCCACTAATTCTGCCCTTTTAAAATCAATGTAATGTTAATATCTTTTGAATTATAATTAAGAATAAGTTTTTTTCCAAAATATTTTTGAACAGTTATTTTTTTTTACTATAATACTTTATTCTTTATACCCCTTAAAGCTGTAGCTTGATTAGTGGTGCTTATTGCGAAGTGCTCTGGTGTGTACCAAGTTTACCTACTTGATTTACTTACTTAACCTTACCATTACTTGACTTACATTATCTAAACATGGAGGAAGGTAGTATAGCTTTCCAAGCTTTGCATAAAGATAGAGTAGCCCGGACCTGTAGGTTTTATTATGGAATGAAGAACATTTGTCCTGGCGCTGGTATATTTATGGTATGGTTTTCTATAGGTGAAGAGTATTGTAGTTTTGGGGGTTAACTATTTAAATTCTTATGTTATTAATTTATGTATGATTATCTTATTATGTGTAAGTATTATATCATTATTGAAACTTAGTTTCTTTTTTTGGCCTTACGCACAGGAGCGGGTAGTAACTCCTTTACCAAATAAATAAGCCATTGTACTAGGGGCGGATGATAACCTCTTAAAAAAAAAGCCTTTCTTAGAGGCGGTTGGTTACCTCTTAAAATCTAAGCCTTAAACCATGATCACCAAAATTTTAAATTCCAAACTCATCCTTGTTCATTGTGGGATTACTGTCGCGTAACCACAGTATTTTATGTGTGTTATCGCAAGGTATCTCAAGGTGACAAGAAGAGTGACTTGTATTATATCTATTTATTGTATTCTTATTTTATAACATATATTGTTTGTATATATATCTTATTCCTCTACCTTGTGGGTTAGGAGCGGTCGGTAACTCCTATAAAAAATAAATAAGCCATTGTACTAGGGGCGGATGATAACCTCTTAAAAAATAAGCCTTTCTTAGAGGCGGTTGGTTACCTCTTAAAATCAAAGCCTTAAACCATGATCACCAAAATTTTAAATTCCAAACTCATCCTTGTTCATTGTGGGATTACTGTCGCGTAACCACAGTATCTTATGTGTGTTATCGCAAGGTATCTCAAGGTGACAAGAAGAGTGACTTGTATTATATCTATTTATTGTATTCTTATTTTATAACATATATTGTGTGTATATGTATCTTATTCCTCTACCTTGTGGGTTAGGAGCGGTCGGTAACTCCTATAAAAAATAAATAAGCCATTGTACTAGGGGCGGGTGATGACCTCTTTATTACAAAAGCCTTTCTTCATCAAAGGCTGACCACTTGGTAGGAATAATATTTATTTATATTATATTATGATAACAGTTTTTTTATATAAGTATTCTCTCTCTTGTAATCATTTTATTTATTATTTTGTTTAATATTATGTAATAGTGGTATGTAGTACATTATATATTTAGGGGGGTTTAATATTTTGAGTTTAGGGTTAATCGGTTTGATGGTTTATTGGATGGTTTACTACTTATTAGGTAGGTGGGTACTGTTGTTTCGACGAGTTGTGGGAGAATTTAATCTCCAACTAGCGGATTTTTCATATTTGTTTTTCATAGTTGTTCGTGGGTTCGGTTTGTTGGTGGAGGTTTATTTTTTCTTTTTTTTTGTTCAACATCTTATGGTTGATATCTAGAGGCATGTGTTTACTGGCGTAGGTTTGTTTTGCTTTTGCTTTCTTCTTATCCGGTCACAACTGGGTTGTCGTTGTGTCCGTTAGGGAGTTTGAAGTATATTGTTTTCATCTTTATTATTTTATTTAGACTTTTCTTCAGTCCTCGATTTATCTTGTACGTACTGAGTTGTTTCCAAGCTGGAGGACCAGCTTGAATTTTGCGCTTATTTACGCAAAATTCTTCTGACAGGGGGGGTCGTGTCACGTAGTAAAATCGGGTCTTCAATTATTTATTACATGTATTACGTTTTATCGATTTTTCAGTCGATTAGTTGTCATATTTCTGAACGTAGTTTAATTTGGAATTTATTAATTGACTATACCTTTTTATAGTAGATGGAGTTGTAGCCAATTATCAATTTTTCATTTCTTTATTAATACTCAATTAAACATTATTTGTAATTCGATAAATACTTAAATTTTATCAAATCGATTAATCGATTTGCTTGCGGTACAAAGTAAAGTTATTCCCGTGGCAACATTTTTTTTCTTACTGAGGCAACACTGATGGGGCTGTCAGCTTATTAATTAAATTTGCTTTGTTTTTTTTCCCACATTACCTAATAAATCTACATTGTTTACTTCGCTTTTTAACTAAATTTGGTAATAATTATTGTTTTGGAAAGTGCTAGATTTCATGTTCATTTATCAAATTAGAGTTCAGTGTGTTTTTGACGTATTCCCGTCCTTATTTCATTAGTTCAGTGTTTGTTGGCTTAGTGTTTTTGACCGGTATTTCGGAGTTTTTCGACCGATTAGGGGACTTCTTCGAGTTGTGTACACCCTTTTCGTAATTAGGTCAAGATCATTAGTTCAATGGAACATTCTTTCTTTTCACTCCCGGCGTCCCGGCGTATACGCATCTAAAGGTCGAATGTCAATGACCTAACCTTTTTTAATTTCGGCTGATTAGTCTTAGCTGACGCGGCCGATGATAACCGCGTGGCGTGGCCAGCCAGGGTCATCTTAAACCTCCTTTCCCTCCGGAGTCGACATGATCCACCTTTACTAAGCGTGGTTCTTTTCCTCCATAAGGAGGTGTTTGGTTGGGGCCCAAGGGATGCTGTTCGGTGGGGGCCTATTTTTGCCTCGAGGAGATGTTCGGTGGGGGCATAGCTTTGCCTCGAGTTGGTGTTCGGTGGGGGCCTAGATTGGCCTCGAGTAGGTGTTCGGTGGGGGCATAGTTTTGCCTCGAGATGGTGTTCGGTGGGGGCATAGTTTTTCCTCGAGTTGATGTTCGGTGGGGCCGTATCGGCTCGTATCACTTTATAAATATCGTATCGTATAAATAACTACTACAATAATGTAACCCTTTAATTACGGGAAAGCAGCCGTTCCTGCTTTTGGCGCCCTTGAATTTCAATATAATTTAAAATAAGTAATGCAATTCATCTCAGGTTGCCCACATTAGTCTCCTTCTGAGAAGCTGTGGCATACTACCATTTTTATATTATCCTACTACCATTTTTATAACCTTACAAAATATAATCTAATATATTTCAGTAAAAGAACTAAGCCAGTAATTAACCTTTGTTTAATTTATTGCTGGGGGTTAACGCATCGGACTACTAAGGGGGGGGGTTAAAATCCGTTACGTTACATTAGTATCACTGCTATTTTACTATAATTTTTGGCCAAAATAAAATATGTATGCAAAAAAATCAATAAAATAAACAAACATTAATCATCATGGCGCCCAAATCCGTGTGGGAAAAACTCCCTACCGCACACGCGACCACAGAGTAAATTTGTATCTAAAATTGAATTGATACTGATTGATTCCTAATTGTTTACAAAGAGAATATAATACTACGTTTAATTGTTTAGTCATGTCTGGCCACTTATAATGTTTTTTTCTTTATTATTTCGTTTGACAAGTTGACTGACAGTAATTGAAGTATTAAAACCCAAAAAACATTATAAGTGGCCAGACATGTTCAAATACTTGTACTTTAATGAAAAAAAGTTATTTTATAGCATTATCTTGGGAAGAAAATTGTACTATAATATAATTTTTTAATTTCATTATAGACGGGTGTGCCTAAAGTAGGTCATTAAAGTACTGTTTTTGATTTCATAATTAGAACTTTACGATATGAGAGTAGATAAAAAAATAAAATATATGATCCAAAGAGAAACGGAAGGAAATCTAGACTCGCTAGACAAGACGGCCTACTCCGAAAAACGATACACAATAGTCCGATCATCGTTATCAAATTATTAACCAATAGAATTGCACAAAATTTACGTCTCGTCAGTTTGCTGCAATTCTATTGATTAATCATTTGACAACGATGATCGAACTATCGTGTATCGTTTTTCGGAGTAGGCCCTAAGGCTAGGGTGTTTCAAGCTAGTCGATTGGTATTACCCGGTAATAGCTATATTATACATATTTTTAAAATTAACTAGGTATAGCTACAACAACACCAGACATGTTATTTTTTTTTTGGTTTTTATTGGTAATGATATGGAACCCTTCGTGCGCGAGTCCGACTCGCACTTGGCTGGTTTTTTTAGAAGTATACATATCGCACTTTTTAAAAATCAACGTGATATTGCATTGGTAATCAAGTTACCTATAAAACGATACTTTAACTAGATACATTAAACTTATATGAATCAATTTAATACAGTAGGTTGTACTCTAAATCTGACTATATATATCATAATCCACGTAATCTAAAATCAATCATGTTTACGAGCTTTAATCTGTCTGTTATTCGTGATTATCCTATAAACCAGGGGTTCCCAATCTTTTTGTACTGCGACTCCCTTAACATGTTGTCATTTTTTTGCGGATCCCTTGTAAAAGAAGATTTAGAACGTGACGTAAATATACCAGTGCCTGACGCCCCTGGGGCAGCCCCTTGACGCCCCGGGGCCTCGCGACGCACAGTTTGGGAACCCCTGCTATAAACTATAGGTAATACCTACATATTATTGTGTTCGCATGATTTTGTCAAGCATTAGACAAATTTAACTAATTAAGGCTTCGAATTAAGCTACTGTATAGTTGTATTAATTCTATAATGGCCCCAATTATGTTAATTACAAACTAAATAAAAATCTCACTATATCTCTTTCTAACAAAAAATATAAGAAAGGGTTGAAGGATATAGTACGAGAATTGAAGCGTGATCTATATTGGTGGCATGGACTAATCTGATAGCATTAAAAATGTTTTATCTTTTTTCAATAGGGTTTATATAAACAATAGAGGTGACTAATCTATATATATATCTCATACCTTTAAACGAGCAATTCCTCGGAAACCTTGGAAACGGCTCCGCCGATTTTCATGAAATTTTGTATGCGGAGGGTTTTGGGTGAGATAAATTGATCTAGCTAGGTTTCATTTTTAGAAAATGTCGTTTAAAAAAAAAGAGCAAAGCTCGGTCAACCTGGTACTAATTATTAATACCTTTAAACGAGCAATATCCGCAGTATTTGGATTAATATAGTACCCATTCAAAATCACGCTAGGTATCCATACTGTGTTATCAAGGTTTATACCGTAAACCTGGCTTTACAATGGGGACTTAAAATTAAATCACGTGAATCTCAGCACTGAGGGAGCTCCATCCAGTCGAAGCTGCATTGTCATGGAACACGCAAAGAATTTCATTAAAACAAAAACTGCCTAAGTGCATGTAAGACAATGCATACCATAGGGTTCCGTAGTACTTATAATTCCAAAGTGAGACGTTTTTTATTGCAATGTTGTGTTAATTATATTCATAATAATTATCCAATTTGTACTTGAATTTGCTTTTAGGTTTCATTTTTTTAATGTTGTTCCACTGACTGACTGATCTATCAAAACACTGGTTAGATCGGACTGGTATTTGGATATAATAACATCCTCTAAGAAAAGAGTTTTGTAAATACAGCCCTTAAGGGGGTAAAATAGGGGATCGTGGGTGAAACCCCGGTGGGGAAAGCTAGTCTTCAAATCTCCTAAATATATAAAAGTAGAGCGTGATTGACTGACTGATTGATCAACGTACAGCTAAAAAACCTCTGGACGGATTTAAAATTTGGAACACAGATAGTTAATATGACGCAGGCATTTGCTAAGAAAGGGTTTTTGAAAATTGTACCCTAAAGGTGGTAAAATATAATTGTTATTTAGGTATATATATTGTGTGCCCTTGAGCAACATAGACCTGAAGACACCGACATACAGATGGATGGAAAGACGGATGTGATGAAATTAAAAGGGTTCGTTGTTTGACTACAGAACCCTAAAAAAAAACGAAGAGAGAAGATCGCGTCCGCTCCGAGGTTTTACTTGAATATCTATATACTATAGTATAATACTATAGTGAACTATGAGTAGGTATTTGGGTCTTTTTAGGGTTCCAAAAAAAACGGAACCCTTATAGGATCACTCGTGCGTCTGTCTGTCTGTCTGTCCGAAAATATTGGACTGGATTGAGTTGAAAGTTGGTACACATATGTAAGTCGATGACCCAAACATGGACGTGTTACGTAAATAAATGAATTTCAAACATGGGGGCTAATTTTGGGGGGTAAATTAGAAAATTAAAAAAAAAAGGTTTACAGACAATATTGTGTAACATATCAAATGAAAGGGCTTTTTATCAGGATGTCAAATAATTTTTTTAAAGAATTTTAATATAAATAGTTTTGAAGTTATTTAAGAAAATAGGCGAAAAATTGGCGAAAATTGACCATTCCCCCCCCTTATTTCCGAAACTACTGGGCCAAACATTTTGAAAAAAAATCAGATAATAGTTCTTTACCTAAAGATTACAGGAAAACCTATGAGAAGTCTATCTAATACCTTTAAACCTGCAATTCATGGATATATATATATAATCTGAATCTCGGAAACGGCTCCAACGATTTTCATGAAATTTGGTATGCAGGGGGTTTCGAGGGCGATAATCGATCGAGCTACGTTTCATTTTTAGAAAAGACGATTTCCAAAAAAAAAAAAAACTTTTTATAGTTACCGTCAACAAATTTGGGTCAGGTTTAAAAATATTTATGGAACTTAGTTAAACATGTACGGAACCTTCTCCTCGCGAGTTTAACTCGCATTTGTCCGATTTATTTGATAAATTATACGATAAAAAAGTATTTTGAGCCATTCCAGTAAAGTCAATGCATCGGTATGTTATGTCTGACACACTCGTCTTCACTCATAATATTATTGTTTCGAAATACAAAAACGTTCCGGGTCAGGGCTATCCGTGTTCCGATTTTTTTTTTTTTTTTTTTTTTTTTTTTTTTTTTTTTTTTTTTTTTTTTTTTTTTTTTTTTTTTTTTTTTTTTTTTTGAAAGGACATGAAGGTGTTAGCCAGAGGTGGCTATAACACCCTTACGCGGACAACTCGGTGAGCGCTGAGGGCTCTCAACCGGACAAAACAATTTTAGGTAACTGCGCCTGAGGGCACCCCCTGTGGGGTACGGACCTCGGCTCAGGGCGTTACCGGGGGGAGGGGGAGGACATAGTACGAGTTACGACTAATTAGGGGCGGTCGGATTACTGGGAGCAGCTCGGGCCGCTTGAATGGGACGAGACTGGGTAAGACGTCGCGACTAGGGCATGCTATCCGGATATTCGGATATCCGAATTATCCGGATATCCGTCGATTTTAATATTCGGATATTATTCGATTTACTATCCGGATAAAACGAATAAAACGAATAGTTACTTTATTAATATAGCATACTAATTTTTAATTTGATTACATCAAAATCACTCATATATTATATCGTCATCATGTCAGCTGAAAGACGTCCACTTCCCCTAAGGATCTCCACGATGGCCGGTCTTGCGCTACCCGCATCCAGCGGTTTCCCGCGAACCTCACAAGTTCATCGGTCCATCTTGTGGGGGGCTTGCCCACGCTGAGTCTTCCAGTTCGTGGTCGCCACTCGAGAACCCTTTTGCCCCAGCGGCCGTCGGTTCTACGAGCGATGTGCCCCGCCCACTGCCACTTAAGTTTGGCAATTCTTCGGGCTATGTCGGGAACTTTTGTTCGCCTGCGGATCTCATCATTTCTGATTCGATCTCGCAGGGAAACTCCGAGCATAGCCCTCTCCATTGCTCTTTGGGTGACCTTCAGCCTCCTGATGAGACCCATCGTAAGCGACCACGTCTCTGCTCCGTAAGTTATCACTGGCAACACACACTGGTCGAAGACTTTCGACTTGAGACAGTGCGGTATTTGAGACTAGAAGATATTACGTAGCTTCTCGAACGCTGCCCAGCCGAGTTGGATTCGACGATTGACCTCTTTCTCGAAGTTGGACCTACCTAGTTGGATGGTCTGTCCTAGGTAAATATAGACAACTCTCTAAGTCTCTCTCAACTCTACAAGTTCGAGTGCAGAATTCCCAACCTTTACTTGAGTGGGTGCAACATGGACGTTCGACATGATTTTCGTCTTATCCATGTTCATTTTTAGACTCACTTGTTGAGAGACTCTGCTGAGGTCATCGAGCATTGTACTGAGGTCTTCCAAGGTCTCAGCCATGACTACTATATCATTGGCAAATTGAAGGTGAGTGATGTACTCGCCATTGACATTGATGCCAAATCCGTTCCAGTCCAGAAGTTTGAAGACGTCTTCCAGTGCAGCGATGAACAGTTTCGGATATATCACGTCTCCCTGTCTCACGCCTCGCTGCAATTGGATAGGTTTCGAGTTCTGGTCCTGGAGACGGACCAAAATGGTGATGTTCTCATACTAATACTTAACACCTCAATATACCGGAAGTCGATTTGGCACCTTTGAAGAGACCTCAGCACGGCCCAGGTTTCAATCGAATCAAAGGCTTTTTCATAGTCCACAAACGCTAAGCATAATGGCTGGTTATACTCCTCGGTCTTCTGTATAACTTGTCCCGCGTGTGTATGTGGTCTATGGTGCTAAAGCCTTTTCGGAAACTGGCTTGTTCGAGAGGCTGGAAGTCGTCAAACCTGCGTGCGAGACGGTTTGTAATGACTCTCGAGAACAACTTGTAAACATGGCTCAGCAGTGTGATGGGTCTGTAATTCTTGAATAGGGAATTATCTCCTTTTTTGAAGAAGAGCACACTTCTGTGCCATGCTTGCGGCGTCCGGCCTTTGAGTATGACGGAATTAAATAGTTTCTGAAGGGCCCTGAGGATCGGTGTACCTTCAGAAGTTCAACTGTAATTCCATCATCACCTGGCGCCTTGTTGTTCTTGAGTTGTTTGAGAGCCATTCTAATCTCATACAGGTTGACGTCCGGGATATTTTCAGTATAGTGTCGGGTTAGCCGACATGTTTGATGAGATGATTCTGCCACCCTCAGTCTTCAGCTTCGTTAGTTGGCTCTGCCCAACAGACAGATCTCTTGCGAACACTTTAGAGCCTTATTCTGATCAATGGCCTCTTTAATACTAACTGTATTAGATTGGCGTGTGTCGCGAGTTAAAAACTTTGAGATCTATCTGTTGAGCATTTCGTTGGGCGTCGTGCGGGGTGACTATTGAGGGTGGATGCCGTCTCTTAATTATAAATGGTTGATGAGGCACTTAGCGTGCGTGTTTAAAAATGTTAATTGAAGACATATTTTTAAGTTGACTGATTGATTTACCCATTCCTAAGGGGGTATCCGAATTATCCATATTATCCGGATTTATTCGGATAGTGAACTGGAAGTATCCGAAATATCCGGATAGTAAAATGAGGCGGATAATTGCATGCCCTAGTCGCGACGTACCTCGCCGTCGAGGACGATACCGAGGAAGTCGGTTTTGTTGAGTGTTTTGTGTGTCGTCGTTTTGTCGAGCTGAGTCGGCTGCAATCTGGGCGAGAGTAGTGGGATCATCCGGCTCGCTGAGGGCTTGCCGTGGACGTCGGATACGCGAGATTCTAGAGGGGGTATAGGTTGCAGCCTGCGCGATGAGAGGATTGGAGTGGTTGACAGCGGTGTCGAAAAAGCGGCGTGAAGCGCATTTCATAAATTGTTTGATGGTGGGGAGTCCTAAGTCGATGTGGAGGTTTTCGTTGCGCATATACCAGGGGGCGCCCGTGGCTTTGCGCATGAATCGGTTTTGTATAACCTGAAGGCTATGGATCTTGCTGGGGCTAGCCTGAGCGAACACAGGGCTAGCATAGGTCATGATTGGGCGAACGCACGCGGTATAGAGTCTAACCTTGCTTTTTAGGGCAAGTTTAGACTTACTATTTAAAAGGAAATGAAGACGACCTAACACAAAGGCGGCTCGCGCGCGTACCCGCTTTATGTGTGCTGCAAAGGTTAATCGATCATCAAGAATCACTCCTAAATATTTGGCTTCCTTTTCCCAAGGGATCGGGTCGCCGAATAGGGTGATGGGCTTGGGTGGTGGGGGTCGGCGTCTACGGTCGGTTCTAGTGAATAGAACCGCCTGACTCTTGGTCGGATTGATTTCGATTCTCCATTTCCGAAACCAGGCGCCTAGGGCGTTGGTCGCAGATTGGAGGTTTTTGCTGATGGCTTGAGGGGATCTACCGGATGTAAAAACGGCGGTGTCGTCCGCGAATAATGCTAACTTGACTTTAGTAAATAAGGGGATGTCGCTCGTGTAGAGGGAGAAAAGTATGGGCGCTAGCACCGACCCTTGAGGGACTCCGGCACCTATGGGGTGGGGGGAGCTGAGGGCACCTGGAATTCGATATCGAAACTGGCGGTTCGACAAGTAGTCTCGTAGGATGAGCACGAGTCTGTGAGGCACACCCAAGGTGAATAGCTTATAGATTAAGCCATTGTGCCAAACCTTGTCGAATGCCTTTGCGACATCGAAGAACAGTGCACCCGTCATATATCCGTGTTGATATTTGGAAGAGATGTGTTCAACAATACGATGGACTTGTTGAACACAAGAGTGTTTGGTTCGAAAACCAAACTGCTCGTCGGGAATGAGTTTATTAGCATCGGCATATGCTTTAAGTCGGGAGTGGATAACTCTCTCATAAATCTTACCCATACCGTTGAGTAGACTTATGGGACGATAGCTAGAGGGCTCGGACTTGGGTTTGCCGGGTTTGGGGATCCCTATAACATGAGCGTCTTTCCACTGTTGTGGGAAGATGTTGCATGACAGGGCCACGTTAAATATTGATGTTAGGAGCATTATAAGGTGGGCGGGGAAGAGTTTGATCACTCTGTTAGTGATCTTGTCCGAGCCTGGGGCCTTCCGCGGGTGTAATTTCCTGATGATCGATTTGACCTCATCGGGGGTCACGGGAGGTAGTGGATCATCCTCTTCATTGAGGGGAGGGGGGGGTATAGGGAGAGCGAGTCTCCTCTCTACTTCTGCATTGACTTCCTCCAGGTGACGCGGGTCAATCCGGAGGGTACTAGGAGTGCATTGTTGCTCAAGGCTTTCGGCAAGGCATTCCGTTTTCTCCTCGTCCTCAAAAGCGGGAGGGAGGTTGGGCCTGTTTAGAGGGGGCATGGGGGCTACCGTGTCCTTAGTGAAGGCACGAGAGAGTTGCCAGAAGGCAACATGGGATGGCTTTAATTCGCTAAGGGTCTGGTCCCAGCGGGATTGACGCACTTCATCAACGCGTGCCCTGACGGCCCGCTGAAGCTCTCGCAATCGGATGCGGTTTGAGTCGCTAGGATATTTATCATATGTGCGGTTGGCGGCGTTTCGCTCCCTCATCAAATCGCGTACATCATCGGGCAGACGCATGCGGAGATCACTCTCCACAGGCGCTGTCCGTGAGCAGTCAGTAATTACCGACTGCACGTGATTTGTGAGTGAGTCGATCGCGCCTACAGCCTCATCAGCGGTGGTGAGGCTATCCGGGATCTGATCTAGGTGGATGGATGAGGTAGACTTGAGGCTTTCGCCCAGCCTGTTCCAGTCCGTTATGACTTTGGTGGGAGTGGGTTGACCTGGATCTGGGGGACCTACTCGCGGTGTAAATTCTAGGATCACAGGCCTGTGGTCGGAGGTCAACTCGTGTTGCACCGCTACATCGTGCAAACGTAGGTTCACATTCTGCAGCAGTGCCACATCGAGTACGTCTGGTCTGTGAGTCACGTTATGGGGAAAGTGAGTGGGCTCTAGTGGCGCTATTATGTCGAGATTGAGAGGCTCGAGCATTTTCTCTATAATAGCACCTCTGGGATTTGTCGTGTGACAATTCCAGAGGGTGCTTTTTGCGTTTAGGTCACCCGCCAAAATGACAGAGTTCCCCATTTTAAAAATGGACTTGAGGTCACTGCTGAGTGACGTATTATCGCGGTTGGGGGATATGTAAGCCGAGACCAGAATGATGGATTGGTGTCCAGTCATGCCGAGCCTACAGGCCGAAGCTTCAATGCAACTTAGTGAGGGGGGTGGATCCATAGGGGAGCAATACAAGGACCTTTTGTAGTATATGAGGGTGCCTCCTAAGGCTGAATCGGGCCTATCATTGCGAACTATCTGATAGTTAGCAATTTTTGGATCTCTGTGACTGGGTTTGAGGAAGGTCTCTTGTATTAGAAAGATGTCAATTTGATGATTTTGCAGAAAGTCTGCTATGTCATCGCGTTGACCTTTAATGCCGTTGGCATTGAAGTATCCTATCCTAAGGGATCGGGGTTTATTCCTACTATTGTTGGGTGTATTATCCATTATGGGTTAACACGAAATTGGGCGAGGGAGGACATGATGCGCTGGAAACGCACCGCAACAGCAGCGAGGGCACGACCGTTACCCTCGTTCTGCCTAATCTGGGCCGCGAGGAGGCTGATCTCCTCGAGGTCAAAGGCTTCGGCGAAACGTTCCACCAAAGCGAAGTCCGAGTCCACGCTTTGCGGAATTTGTTTACCCCGACTAGTCGGGTTTTCGCGGGGGGTGATTGATTTTGGCGCTTGGGTTTGCACGGGCGCGGCGGTAGGTGCTTGCCCAGCGGTGGGCACTAGGGTTGGGGTTGGGGGGGAGGCTAACGCTGCCTTTGCAGGTGCAAAGCCGGGAATCGATTTTTTAGGGGCGGGTAAGGGGGGAAAGTTGGAGGCGTGGCTGGCCTGTTTGTTCAGTTGACCCCAGGGGGATTCCCTCTGGGGGCTTAGGACTGTGTCCTTGACTGGACCTGGAGGAGGGGCCTTGCGGGTGGACTTTGCGGAAGGGCGGGACAGTTTTTTCGGGGCTTTGGGGCAACCGCGGTAGTTGGCGGTGTGCCCTAGGGATTGGCACAGGACACATCCCGGCTCCTCGGTGCACAGAGACCTGTCTTTGGGTCTGTCACACTGGGAAGTCGCGTGGTCCTTAAGGCATTTAACGCATCTGGGTTTTGCGTAGCAGTTGCGGGCCGAGTGCCCATAGAGCTGGCAGTTGTGACACTGCGACGGATAGTTTGATTTGTTGGGGGGCTGGACTGTAATGCCGGAGAGGTGGCATACAGTCTTGATGTTATAAATGAGTTTAGCCTCATTTTTATTTTCTAGAATGGCCATTACCATATCATATGGCGTGTGGCCGCGACCTTTGTACATTCGATGTACAGCTAGGACGGGTAGGGACTGGTCAAGCAGAGATTGCTTAACCTCTTCAATAGGAATCTCCTTCGGGATTCCTTTGATTACAGCGCGAATTTCGCGCTCTTCCTCAAGGGTGTAGGTATGAAAGGGGACTGCCCTTTCTTTTAGAATTTTTGTCAGGGCCCTATGGTCCTGAGAAGACTGGACGGAAACCCTGATACCGTGTTCGGTGGGTTTGGCCTGGAGGAAATTGATATTGTGGTTGGCGCACCAAGATGACACTTGGGGCCACTTGCCCTTGTCCTGGATGAACAGGGGCGGGGGGGTATCCTTCTTAGCAGGATGCTGAGAAGAAGAGGAGGGGCCTTGGGCGGGGGAGGAGCGCCTTAGGGAGGCGGAGGGGCCCTGGTCCACCATAGGAGGGGACATGGGCGAGTCCATGAGGGCGGGAGGGACGATTTTGGCGTCCATGAGTGGAGTGGAAGAGGGGGCCGATGTTTTTGGTGCCTTGGCGGCAGCGGCGGAGGGGGCAGGCTTCTTGCCACGCTTCCTCTTTCCCTTTCCCACCAACACATAGTCATCCTCGGAGGAGGACGGCTGCGTGGGGGCGGCAGGGGAAGGGGGGTTGGATACCTCTTCGGGAGAGGCGGGGGAAGCTTCTGGGGAGGGGGGTTGCTCTGACTCATTTCCAGTCTCCTCGGAGCTGGAGCTGGAGTCAGTAGCCGAGTATGCCGACATCATAGATGCGGCACGGGAGGGAGGACGGCTGGGGCATGGGATTTGATATCCCGGAAACTTGGCTTGGAGGTACTGAAGTGCCTCCTCGTCAAGAAGTACGTCCTCAAAGGACAGGGTTGGAGGTTGGCTGGCCATGATGGCCAGCCAGGCCTTGCGGCCGGGGAGCTATTCTAATCGTTACACTATCGTGACTTCGTTCGCGTGGCGTTCCTGAGAGAAGAAGTCACAAGAAACTTCAGGCAATCGCCCTAGCTAGACCTAACAATACGCCCCGGGTGGGATGGCCCGGAGGTGTGTAGTGTCTCTCCCAACCGGGTATAGGTCGGGAGGTGTGTAAGTCCCTAGGGTGAGCCCTAAGCTTGTGCTCCCTCTGCCAGTCTTATTGTGCAAGAGGGTTCCTAACCGCCCCGGTGCAGAGAGTGATATGAGCCTTTTAAGGGGCTGGCACACTCAAACAGACACCGAGGAATGGATTAAGGGGATGGGTAGGGTGGGAGGGGGGTGATAGTTGGGCTCAACTAGGGGCAAACCCCAAGGCTGAGTGATCCAACCCCGGCCGATGGTTTGCTTTGTCCTGAAGGGACGCGGCAGGCGAATCGGGTCCTCGCCTCACCTGGTTTCGTTAACACCGTTAGGTTTCCACCAGGGACCACTAAAAATCGTGGTTTTATTTCCTGAAGGGACAACGACGCGAATAGCCGACGAAACAATGATAGAAATTGGTTGACACTCGCACTGAAAAGTGCGAGCTCGAACCAGAGTCGAGATAGCCTCTCTACTGTAATCAAAGTAAATACCGAGGTAATTACCAAGAAACAGTAGCGCAGGTGTCTTTCGACGAAAAAATGCTAGATAAGGGACCGAGCCAAAGCCAGGTAACAAATCGAGCGATAAATTCGTGGAAACGATACGGGTAGCACACGGAGCGCAAAGGTACGTCCGTGCAGTACGACGGATCGAATCGGACCCCGTGTTCCGAGTTGTTCGTTATGCTATGATGTATCCAGACGCCCCTGACACGGAGCTGTGTGAACAAGTTCGTACTAATTGTACGTAACCGACTTTTTCCCCGTCCCTGACGGGAGACGGCAGGGCCGGGTATCCGGAAATGTGTGGATAGTGCTTTATAAAGCATCTGATTTAGCTACGGCAGCAAATTGTTTTTTTAGTAAATTCTAACTAATATTATAATTAAGAATTTCTTTGTTACTTCTTGATTAACGCCTCAGTGGTACAATTAATCGTGATGAAATTTAGCATACAAATAGCTTATGGCATGGAGAAAAATAAAGGCCTCTTTTTATCCCGGGAACGCGGATAAAACCACGGGGGACTGGTTGTTAAAAATATTTTAAAGAATGGTTTGGGCTGACCGAATGGCAATTCCAATTTTATAGGCAAATTATATGCCTTGCCGAATAAGTCGATGGAAGACCTCCTTGAATCTATACTAATATTATAAAGAGGAAAGATTTGATTGTTTGTTTGTTTGCATTGAATAGGCTTTGAAACTACTGAACCGATTTGAAGAATTCTTTCACTAATAAAAGCTACATTATTCCTGAAGGTTATAAGGCTTCCGCGCGGAACAGCTAGTAAAAAATTAGTTTTTATCTTTGACAAGTAGTTTCCTGCGGTTAGGCCACCGTTCCTATTGTGCTTGGAGAAAATATAGCTTCCTAATAATAAAATAATTTTTAGAATTGGGTCAGTGGTTCCGGATATAGCCTTCCACATATACCAACCTGCGCAAACACACAACATTTGTTGTATATGTTTATAATACAGAAGAGTACAGATTTTTATGGTTTAAAGTTTCCAATCGACCCGTGGAGTCATAAGGTTTGTAGTCTTCTTCAAACCCGTAAAATAATATCATCATTTCGTCGTAAAATACCTCCCGTTTAACTCGAGCTTTATTCAACGAACTGTTAGCTACAACGAAAATATCTGGCGTTTTGGTAGATTCCATTATGAGTCGGTGTAGCAAAGGAAATGTTTAATATACAAAACCACAATGACACTACATAGTTAAATGCCATACGAAAATGTTTCAACAAAGTATACAGCAGTCGAGAACAAAGCCTGTTACAACTAAGAGGAAATGCTTCGTCCACTTTAGGTGTCTTTATGATTCATGCAAGAAGTTTGCAGTTGCCTCTGTACTGTATCCTATTTCGGAGATGTAAATCAACTCGTTATGTCTGGTACGTGCTGTTATTTGCCATTTAAAATCTGACCATGTCCTAAGAATACTGACCAATGGAAGAGCTAATTATGGGATACATATAAAATTAGCGTCATATCAGAGTTAAAGTCAACAAGAGTTAGTGTTTTTAAAAGGGTGGAGGGTCAAAATTCTGCTAAATAAACTCAAACTCACTCAAACTCAAATCCCATTTATTCAGTTTAGGCCCTGATGAATGTCGATAGTTATGACTCGAAATACTCTTAAACTGAGAAGACTCGGCAAGCCTTTTTTCATGAGGATCTTTCTTTTGAATTCATGTAATTACAGTATATAATTACAATATGGCTTATGACCGCTTCTAAGTGATATCAATAAGATAAATCCTCCTAAATCTCATCTCTAAACGAAATCCAGTTTTAGCATTCGTGCATTCAATCAACACCTTAATGTTCATGTGAATTGGGTTTGATTTGTGAAAACGTTTTAATGAAATTTCTCAGGAGCTAAAACCAACTACTTTCATAAGCAACTATGTAAGTGAAAACTTAGTATAAATCAGCACTTGGAAAGTTAGAAATAAAACTTAAACGCAAAGTCAAGTTTATTACCAGCAGCACTACGTCTAGTTCCTCGCGGGGTATAATATCAAATACTATTGTTGTTTGGTCTAGAAAGCTCCAGGATATCAAGCTTTAATGGCATTATATCTGTGAGAATGGACCATTGGATTTAATCATGAAATATTAAATTTCCAGCGTGTGCTTTGATACTTAATATAAATCTTCTCAAACTGTTATGTTTGTTGCCAACCGTAAATGCTTTTAGATGGCTTCTACTGCTTTTTGTCCCTTGTAGGTTTTGCGTGCTTACCATCTTCAGCCACATCATCACTGACCACGGTGAGATTGTGATCAAACACATGCCTGTGCATTCATGAAAAATACTATGAAATGTGTCGATAATATAATCTTACTATGTAACTATGTCATAGTATAATAATTACCTTCTTTATTTATAAAATAAATTTCCGCCCAGCGGTTTCACCCACGATCCCCTATTTTAGCCCCTTAGGGGTTGAATTGGGTCTGATTCCAATGTTTTATTTGTGTTTCATGTTAAAATTACATCATCAATAGTAATCTTGTTATTGTGCTCTTCTTATACTCGTAAATTAATCCCACTAATATTGGATTTATGGATGTTTGTTACTCTTTCACGGAAAAACTACTGGATGTGGATGAAACTTGGCACCTAGATAGATCATACCCTGGAATAACATATAGGCAACATTGTATCTCGGGAAAACATAAGATACCACGGAAATGTGGGTGAAACCGCAGGGCGGAAGCTAGTAATTAATAAATTTGGAACGAGGGTACGTTTGTTACCTCTTGCTCAACAGCGCAACCGAATTAAAAATAGTCTTACTTTTATTTCAGATACTCGGATAAAATCAATAGGGGCAGCCAGTGTTAATACAATAAGGCCCAATTACACCAGCATCGTTTAGCACTAACCCACGGGGTAAATATGTCAATTTCACAGTTTATATACACAATTCTGTCATACATGACTTTGGTGCAATAGAGATGTCAAAAAGTGAAATTAAATTTTAAAATCAACCAAGAAACACGGAAGATAAAAGGTTTTTTAAACTACTAATAAGACAGCGATTAGACAGAGAGATCGGACATAGGATGTGACGTCATATATTATGACGGCCATATAAACTCCATGCTAAATTCTGTTTTGCTAGAAAGAGATAGGAATATTTTTTATTGGTTTATAAAAATAACCAAGATGTAAGCCATTAAAGAGTTATACGAAATATATTTTTTTTTTCTACTGTTTCTTAAATTAATGAGCTTTTAATAAAGCAAAAAAAAACATGCATTTTCCCTATTGACTTTCATGACACATATTATTATTGCAAATAATATGAAATGTACAAGTAGCAAATAAACATGGCCTCGGAGAAATATTTATACGTACCCCTACTTATATCTTAACAAATATTTCTCCAAATTGCGCATTGATCAGAATCCAGACATCTAGATATTCAGACACACACAACTATTCAGTAATAAAATGCCAAACACAGAATGTTTGCAAGAAAAGAAACTTTATTGTGTAACAGATGTAAGGGAAATTATGGGAAATAAACCATATACCCATTCTGCTAAAGTTGGTCAAACAGTCTTCAATGTTATTTGGAAAACAATAAGGCTTAATACATAATACAAGGGTGGTATTCAGCTTAATATACCAATTTAAAATCACCTGTATTTCTATTAGCAAATGTTCTGATTGGTATCATCTTAATTTCCAAATTAGTATCAAAAGAAAATCAACCGAATTATGGAGGCCACAGCCGAAGGATGTAAAAAAAATTAATTTAAATATAAATTTATTGTAATAAAGTTTACAATTTAAAATACTATAATTAATAATGGAGTGTCTCCGGACGAGGTTGGTACCGAAGTGTCTTCTACCTTTTCCCATCGTTCCGTGGTCGGTCCGTAAGATGCAGGTGCAACGTCGTAGCGGCGTCAGCATTATTGGTTCATGTGGGAACCGCGGCGACTCAGCCTTGCGCAATACCGCCGATGAATAATATAAGGCTATGTGTACATTAAGTTTATATTAGGGTCTGTACACATAACAACCGGCAAAATAGGAATATCTTGTTGATTAAAATAGAAATACATGATTTCTATTAGCGAATGTTCTGATTGCTACCATCTTAATTACCAAATTAGTAACAAAACAAAGTCAACCGGCAAAATAGGAATATCTTGATAATTAACTACCTAAGAAATAATAGATTAATTAATTACTAAAATCAAACTACGATATACTATAACAGTCATGATAGTCATGTTCGTACTGTAACTATAGGTCGGCTTTAAATCGATATAAAGTTTTTAACTCTTCTCTATCCTTTTGGGCGTCGCCACCATTTAACCAAAGATTACTTAGAAATATAACTATTAGTATTAAGGCTGCTCATTTTTCTAACCCTCATTGTTAAGTTTCAGGTCCTTTCTATCTTATTTTTAAGATTTTTTCAGTCACTACTATCTCAAAGATTACTTTGTAATCAATTAAATCTTTTCTGTCTGCGTCATAAAGAAATCGAAAGCACATAATTCCCCCTGCCCCATCCATCACGTTTTACCAATTTAGACCGTGATTGATGAAACCACCGCGATTTGAACATCTGAATTCCTTTGAAGTACCTTCATAATTAGTAGCGTCGGGATTTTTGAGCGTTCATCTGTCATTTACTTGAGCAATCAGAGCTTTGAAATCTTTCTTTGGATAGGTCTAAACTAAATCTACAGCATATATAGTCTTAGGCTATAGCATTACATTACATCTGTGTCGAATAATAATTCATTACAATAATGAATTGTACTGGTAATTTAAAGCGGAACTTACAATGTAAGTGTCTATCACTTTTGCTGTTCTAGGTATCTACTACATTCAAAGGAAGGATTAAAATTATTCGGAATTCATCCAGTTCTGTGGTATCACCTTTCAAGAACACGACTGTCAGTAGTGAATGGAACTGAATTGAACAAACGGCTTGTTTACGATTGTAACTCTACCTTCACTTCGGATGAATCATAGGATCGGGAAACGATTCCTTCATCAAAAATATTATAATGATTCCTCGTTAATCTTGAGTAAACACTTTTTACCAACACTATCGACTGTTTATCAATTGTAAGGGTTGCCTATAGTAGGGGAATAAAAGAGACAATTCATAATATTTACGTAATAGTTTCAGTTTTTGTGCGTACAATATACATGACGTTTTTCCTTCATTCTTTTTAGCGCACTGAATCTTCAATTAAAAGCCAATTTCCTTCTAATGGTGATGAGTGCTGACTATCGGTCATATCACCACGGTAAGATTGTGGTCAAACTCAGGCCTATATATAGTTAAGATGCTTCTACTACAGTGTGTTGTATTTAAGGCAATAGCCATACACTTCAGCTACACAGCTATATTTAATGACACACCTCAGGATAGCAATCTAATCCACTGCTAGTGTGTTCATACATAAATATGTCCATCCTTATTCTGTACTGGAATACAGCCAAGCTATTTATCTAGGTAGGTTTAAGTACAGTAATAGTAGCCAATCAAAGCCTGTAATCAAATAAAATAGCAATTAAAGAAAGCTCTCTAGCCATTCCACTCTGTAACTGGAAAGAAATAGAATGCTACGCTTGTATCATGTAGACAGAACTAACAAGTGTTGCATTTTGTGTTGTTTTAATTAGGTAAAGTATGTATTACAGCGATGAAATAGTTGTTTGTCCACAAGGTGGATTGACGATCTTGCGAGGGTCGCGAGAGACCGTTGTATGTGGGTAGCGCAAGGCCGACCATTGTGGAGATCTTTGGGGCAGGCCTTTGTCTAGCAGTGGCCGTCTTTCGGAAGACATGATGATGATAAGTTGTTTGTAACCTGCAGTTATTTGTGATTCGTCATTTTATAGATCGTAGTTATTCTCAGGCAATGATTTTGACTTTCGCTATCAGGAAAATTGCAACAGATGTGGCTGTAACCAAATTGCTGTACTTTGCTTAACTACCATCTATATCTATCCTAATAATAAAGTTGAAGAGTTTGTTTGAATGTGCTAATCTGATCTACCAGTCAGATTCAGAATTTTTTTTCACTAATAGGAAGCTACATTATCTTTGAAGGTTAAATAGGCTACATTTTATCATGGGGACTCAAATAAAACTGGAACAGGTATTACTATAATATCTTAAGAGTGCTATGGGGCTCGGCTGTGGAATTGGAAAATATCTTTATCTTGCAGAAAAAGGAAAGGTAGAACCATGAGGTAAATACACGGATTGTGTCTAGTTAAAATGTGTATAAATTTTATTAAATAACCGTTAGGTTCCATGCCTTTCCAAAAATCACTTGAACAATTGCTAAGGTAAACAGTTATTTTGAGGCAAGGTGTTTTAATTTGAATCCACAGTTTAGATACCGGCTTCTAACGTTGACGTAGGCGCGCATGTGTAATTAACTAGTTGTTGCCCATGGTTTCACCCGCATTCTTGGAACAAAAAATGGCTATTAAGACTTGGCGTTAATGTAGCTTTCTATTAGTGAAAGAATTTTTAGAATCGGTTCAGTAACTTCGGAGATTATCTTCTTCATCCGAACTTACAAATTTAGAAACTTTACTTCTTTATATTATTTGTGTTAGATACGCTCAGTTTGATGAATTATAAGCCCAAAACTCATTAATATTGATTGGAAAATGTGCGAATTCACTGGTGGCTATTTTATTTCATTTATCAATGTAATGAATTCAAAACTCTGTGTATTTACCAATAGGTAATTGAAGATCAATTTAGTAGTACCTATGATAGTATTGTATTTTTATGAGAATCCTATATCTTATCCTACTTTCTTCCTACTAGTACTATTGTTCTATTTCCTAGTAATAAAAAAATTGAGGATGTTTGTGAGTTTGAGGCGATGATAGCTCAGTGGTAGTGACGTCGGATGCCGCGACGAAGGTCGTGGGTTCGAATCCTACAATGAGCTTGAGCTTTCGGTGAAGGAAAACATCGTGAGGAAACCATAGCGCTGGTGTGTCAAAAGTATGTATAGACTACGTACCTGACCTTAGTAGCCATGCATTTGTCTCATGTGAACTGAATATTAAGAAACCTAAACCTAACCCATTTTGGATAACCTTTAGACCTATTCAGGATATCAATCTTGAGGAATTTTCTGCAGATGTAGATGCCATACCATGGGAGCGTCTAATCTCTAACAATGTGAATGACTGTATTGCAGATTTTAATGCCTATGTTCTTTACTTATTTGATGTGCATGCTCCTGTAAAGACAACATATATTAAAGAGCAGAGTTACCAATGGATTACTCACACGGTTAAAGAAATGATCAGTTTAAGAGATAAGGCTCATGCTAAATATCGTCGCACTCAACGTGAAAGTGACAAAATATGCTATAAAGACCTCAAAAATATTGTAATTGCCGCTATGTTTAGTGAAAAGTCTGCCTTTTTTCAATATCATATAAATAAAAATGTGAACAACTCCCGCCTACTTTGGAAGAATATAAAAAATAATGTAGTAAATTTCAAAGAGAAACAGACCGATTTACCTGCAAATATAAATGATCCAGACCGAATAAATGAACATTTTCTTAAAATTCCAGGCAATGACAATGTCAATATTTCCCAGTTGACATACCTTGAATTTAATCGATTTAATCACAACACATTTAGCTTGAAACCAGTAGATGAAGTTACGGTATCAAAAATTATTACCAGCATATCAACTAATGCCCAAGGTGTTGACAGTATTACACTAAGTATGATACTGCTCACTTTGCCGAGGACGTTAAGTGTCATAACCTCCATAGTAAACAAATCCATACGAACTGGTATATTTCCGGATATTTGGAAAGAAGCTATTGTTAAACCGATCCCTAAAAATAACGACCCTGTTGAAATGAAAGATCTTAGGCCAATAAGCATTTTACCTTTCATGTCAAAGATTATTGAAAAAGCAGTGTGTATGCAACTTACAGAATATTTAAATGATAACAATATCTTGCCCCTAAAACAATCTGGTTTCCGAGCAGGCCGCAGTACAGCGACAGCATTGTTAGATGTGGTCGATGATATCCTCACTGCGCAAGATATTGGAGAGGGTACAATCCTCGTGTTGCTAGATTTTTCTCGTGCTTTTGATAGCATCAATACCACCCTTCTTATTTCCAAGCTTGCATACTACGGCGTTGATAGCACTGCGTTGAAATGGTTTGCCAGTTACCTAACTGGCCGCACGCAAAAAGTTGAGGTAAGCTGTAGTAAAGGTACTAGAAGGTTTTCTACGTCTTCCTCTCTTAGTCGAGGAGTACCGCAAGGATCAATCCTTGGGCCGATTCTGTTCGTTCTGTACAGCGCTGATATTATTCGTTGCATTCAAAGTTGCAAATATCATTTATATGCGGATGACCTTCAAATCTATATATCATTCAAGCCTTGTGAGATATTAACAGCAGTGAATAAACTTAATGAAGACCTGGAACGAATAGCTGAGTGGTCAGATCTTAACAGCTTAGTCTTGAACCCTACAAAATCAAAGTTTCTTGTTTTGGGGTCAAAAAATCTCATAGACCAAATTAATAGGCTAAATCCTGGGGTCACAATAAGGCACAGCAATATACAACAAGTACCAGAAGCACGAAATCTAGGCATTCTAATGGATGGTAGACTGAGATTTGAGAGCCATGTGCTGGAGACGGTGAAAAATTGCTACTATAGGTTAAAAGTTTTATACCACATTCGCCAATATTTGAGTGAAGAGTTAAGGGTTTACTTATGCGAGTCTTTAATTCTGTCTAAACTTAATTATGCGGACACGGTCATTGGTGAATGCCTATTGGTCCGAACAAGGAAAATAATACAACGTATCCAGAATTCCTGTGCCCGTTATTGTTTTTCTATTCCCCGAAGAGCTCATATAACTCCATATCTCAACCGTGGCAAGCTGATGAATATGGAGTCAAGACGACAGTTTCACTTTGCTAGCTTACTCTTCGGTACCATTAAAAATCAATATCCACCTTATCTGTATGAAAAGCTTAGGTTTTCACAGAGACCATTAAGAGAAACCTCCAAACTGGCATGTCCAAGTCATCGAACAGCTGCATTTCGTGGTAGTTTCCGGTATGCTGCCACGAAATGTTGGAATAATATCCCACCACCAATCAGGAATTCAAAGACCGTCTACTCATTCAAACGATCTTACAAGCAGCATCTTCTTGGCTTGCAGAACGTCTGATTTCCCTCTCTTTCTATCACACTCCGAAATAAAAATCTATATAGTATCCTATTTAAACTCTCGCATCAATGTTATAATTACATTTCAGCACTCACTATGTTGGCATTGGCACCTAACTTTAATATATTTATATTGTTGTTATTTATTATGTAAGTATTCGTATATTAGTAAGTAGTATTATTATTTATCATATTTATGTATGTAACTCATTTATTTAGGTTATAAGTAGGTAGTAGATAATATTTTATTTTTTATTTTTTTTCTGGTTCCCACTGAAAACCAGCGTCGTAGTAATAGGCCCTCCCTAGTGCTGCGACATTATGCTGAGTGGGAAACCATTTCAGCTCCTTAATGGTACTTAGGTTAAGTTCATTTTGTTTTAAACAATGTATGTTTTGAGCTGAATAAATATTTTCTATTCTATTCTATTCTATTGGTAGGGTACTTTGTAGTACCCGTCTGGCTGGCTACCACCCTTAAGTTGAAAATCTGTCGCCAAGCACCTACCGGTGTGTTCCGGCAATTGCACTTGAGAGCCAGTAATTGCCTTCTCGGCATTGTAACAGGTCGGCAACACATCGGCAATACCTCTGGTATTGCAAATGGCGATAGGCGACGGTAACCACTTACCATCAGGTGGACCGCCTGCATGCTTGTCAACTTTCTGACATGAAAAAAAAAGAAGAAAAGTTAATCATGCATCAACGACTAAACGGATTTTCATGAAACTTGGCATATAGATAGAATAACATATAGAATACTTATTTTTTATTCCAGGAAAATATAAGATCCCATGGGAATGGAATGGAATCCGATTTCAAAAAACTACGTTTTCTTTCCATTCCTTATTAACAAGCTGATTTTAAGCTATGTCAGATTACAATACGCCTGGTATAGTCGTAAAATGTGAAGCAAAGCCCTCTGTCTGTCATTACGTACCCTTATTTAGAAGGCAGAGGTTAATTGCATGACGTATGTCCCCAGAGGCTCCGTAAACTCCAGGATACATCTGCAGAGAAATGTGACATTAACCTAACTCTAAATATAAAGCAGGCGAGTACTACAGGCTAGTACTTAGCCTTCACTTAGTAGCCCACTTGACTTGCCAGAGAGAAAGAGTTCTGGAAATGTTAAGATAGTAATTTTTTTTTAGAAACGGCTTTTATGGTTATCATTAGTTATGACTTCCTTTTCACCTAACATGAGTGAATAAAAAGTTTGCTAGATTACTTTGAATAGTATATTATGTATCTATGAAAGTCGTGCTAAAAACGGTTCAGACTTTTAGAAGATTATGCCTGGCTTGTTGTCTCTTCTCTTAATTTTTCGAATGGACGTCTGGACTTATAAAAGACTAAGCGACCCGCCCCAGCTTCGCCCGGCATTCTCTACTATATTATGCATGTATTATACATATAAACCTTCCTCTAAAAACATTAATTTTATTCTATAATATATAATATTTACAATTATTTACAACAAATATACAAACTATATATAAAAATATTCCTCGAGGCGGCCGCTGCTGCCAATCAACGGCAAGGTTCCCAGAAGGCTGACAGCGTTCCCTCTTTGTATGGCTAAGCTAACGCTTTGGCGGAAAAAGCTCCCCGCCCGCCGGTCCCCTGTGACCTCAATTAATTTTGAAGATATTGTTCGAGAAAATCGACGAGCCTCGGACCCCCAAGGACCCATGGTCTCGACCGCAAAAGGCAAAAATAAATAATTTAGGCCAATAGAAGCGTATTTTTTGGATTTAGAATTTTCCGCACCAGCCGCAGCCGCTCCTGCAACTCTACATGTCGCTGGCAAGTGAGATGGCGCAAGTGTATCAACACATATGGCATCCCGGTCTCTTGCCATCGCCATGCATAATACCGACTGGTTCCAGAACAGAAGCCACATTAGCGACAACAAGAGCCCTGCGGATTATGTCATTGAGAGCCGAATACCTTCCTCTTGAATCACTCTATCTAAGCATACATAGGGACAGACAGACGGGAAACGACTTTGTTTTATACTATGTAGTGATAGTGAAGTGATGATAGTGATAGTGACTAGCTTTCCGCCCCGCGGTTTCACCCGCGATCCCCTATTTTAACTACTTAGGGGGTCCATTTCTAAAAATCCTCTCTTAGCGGATACCTATGTCATAATAACCATCAATAGATAGATCAGTGAGTCACCTTTTATATATAATATTTAGATAATCCAATCGAGTCATTATTTGAATCAGGACCGGAACCGAGCGACCCTGAATGGTTTTCTTCCAGAAACTCTATGTCATTGTAATTTTATCTCAAGAGGGTCACTTGTTCGCCTCTATTGTCGCCGTCGACATTCTAGATCACTATTCGCTGCTTATTACCTTCTTGCAGCTTTTCGATATAGCTCGGCCCAACTATTAAAAACAATATATTTTTAAAAGTGGCTTTATAAATTGACTCACTCAGTGGCTATATAGGCGATAATAGCTCAGTGGTAGTGACGTCGGATGCCGAGACGAAGGTCTCGGGTTCGAATCCTACAATGAGCTTGAGCTTTCGGTGAAGGAAAACATCGTGAGGAATCCATAGCATGGTGGTAGGGTACTACTACCCGCCTGGCTGGCTACCACCCTCAAGTTGAAAATCTGTCGCCAAGCATATTTCGGTGTGTTCCGACAGCTGCACTTGAGAGCCAGTTCCTATCTAGGCTTTGTGTGCTTACTATCATCACTGAACGCCATGAGATTGTGGTCAAACACAGGCCTACTGTATTCACTGTTTCTTCCGATTCTGCACCATTACCAGTTACCTAATATAAAGTTCGAGCTGTAAATCGTACGTACGTACTTACGTACGTATGTACCTAGGTCAGTCAATCGTTTGTCCAGTGTTTCAATGTGTGTCACATCCTTACAAAAGATTTTGTATGTAGGTGTAAGGACCGCGCAAAATAACGGACGTGTTATTGTCATAGAGTACGTTAGTGCAGCGCCAAGCGATTAATGACGCTGCTAGTCGAGCAACAAATCCTTGCATTTGTTTTTGTTGGTAAACTAGTAGTAATAGATACCAGGTTTAATAAAAATAAGACTCTTTCATTACTTCTCCAACTACGCACTTATATGTTGATTTTAAAAGTCCATCGTGGCTCTTATTTCTGATTTATCCTTTTTTCATATTTTTGATGGCATTTTAGGTAGTCGTGATCGAAGATATTCTTATTATTAGTTATATATTATACCTACCTAATTCCACTCTAGGCCTCAGATTTTTCCTTCTACTGTAGTCCTTTATTGTTATTATTATCAAAATATTATTGCTCATTCTGTTTACCAAACTACTTTAACCAAATAATAGCCGAGCTCAAACACAAAGTTACTGAACAAATAACATTATTTTGTCATACTATAATTATTACAATAATGTTCCTTATTCAGTTTACCTGTTAGCGACTAAAGTTTAGCGAGATAATTTTCTTCATAAATACGATTTTGTAAATTATTGAGTCTGAAGTTATTATTGAGCATGATTCCGAAAATATCATTGAAATCAAAAAGCCCTTTAGTAAACTTATCTGGACTTAAATATTATTTTACTTATCCGAGGAATAAATTATCAAAGGTTAGTCTATCGATTGAAACAATCAGCTTAAAATAATTTTCAGACATTATTACTTGATGCTAAATTGAAAACTTCCTTGTGATAAAGGACCAAGCTCAATAAATGTTATGGTGATATTTTAGCTGTAAATAGTTTCCAAGTTTTAATCAGTAGCAAGAAACTGAGAAATATTTATTGCAAGATTGTTGTTCAAATAAAATAGGAAAAAACATTTAGATTATAACATGATGATGACGATGGTTTGAACTATGGATTTCAATAGTTGTAGTTTTATTATAATATTGCTGCTATTATATTATAATAATTCATAGTTCAAACCTTGTTTTATTATATTTATTGCCCATGACTGAAAACCAGCGCTAAGTTTAGTTTTCTTCCAAAAAATAACCTAAGCATAATGCAAAGTCGAGATCTATTCCGGGCAAGACGCAACATATTTCTTTTTATATTTTTTTATTGTCTTATTTAAACTTGTGTACTGTCTTGAAAACATGTTTTTCTATTTAACAATTTATGATATGAAATTTAGAATAGCGGTTTGAGATATAATGTCAAGAATTTCAACCTCATAGGGGTCATGGATAAAAGCGTAAAATGGAAAGCTATATGTATAAATAAATTAAAGTCTAATGCCATATTCGAAAAATGTTATTCATGGAATCCAGCTAATATTTATTCATAGAACTCCAACCATCAAAAATTCAATTCCGGATAAACACCTTTGTTGAAAGCGAAATACATTAATAATTTATTAGACACATTATAATGGATGTTTCTATTATGATTACCTAAAGAAACGTGCAAAGTATCGGATTTTTTCCTAAAGAAATACTTGTTATGGCGAAATATTTCGGAAATAAGTACTTGAGGCGTACTCCAAAAAACGACACATCATAGTCAGGTCGTTTTTTGTACTATCTTCGTGTGTTGTTTTTTTTAGTAACCCCTGATCAACTTTATTCTGTTAAAATTCTTCCAGCTCTTGATAGTCTGACGTTTGTGTGCGTTAATCTCAAAGTTTTAATAATACAAATCAATATTGCCATAAAATTGCCATAAAACTGTCAATAGATTTATCAAAGTACCTATATATATAGCTTTACATCTCACATTATTATAGTTTTATTATAATGTTACCAAATAATTAACAACTACATGAACGAAAAAGCAAATGTAGCAATGAGACAATCAAGTTTATCAAAAAGACCCATGTACTACACTTAGTTGCAGATTAAATTAATTGAATTGAAAACGTATTATCGATGGGAAGACAGGTCCATCACTACAGGTCAGGTCAATAGAGACTGTATCTTGGCAATCGTAATGTTCCCGCTCTGACAACTTCAGAACGTGACTGGTTAAATGCAGATGGCAATGCATCAGAAGGATCGTATTTTAGAACACGCCTGTATAACAGGAATGAACTGAAACAGAAGGGTAGGTAATATAAAAGACGTAATAGATTAAATCAGACTTTTTAATTATTAATAGCTAGCAATATCTAATTCGACAGAGCTTCGGCATATTTGATTGCTCGCAAACGAGTGATCCTCGAAATGCGAGCGAGGCTTTATATATTCACAAGTTTTGACGTTGGCTGTCAGTGTGTCGTGTGTCACGGCTTGGCTTTGGCATGGCGTTGGCGCGGCTTGGCTTGGCATCTGGCGTGGTGTTACAGAACTGAGAAATACTACAGTCATAAACGATTTTGAATGTCTCTTTACCAAGTTTTCACCATTCAAGCTTTGACACCCTAAATTTTCACACAATTTTGTCGCGTCTAAGAGTATATATTACTCGATCGTATTCCAGTATAAAGTTTCTACAGACGCTGCAAATTTTTACAAACGGGTTCTTGTATTCACCACACGTTTTCGACACATCCGCGTGTCCCATTCGGCTAATGTACACCATCCCATGTTCTCCACGTATTCTCTTTTCCTTACATTTACTACAGCATACTTAACAAATAAACAGGGTAATTCCCGTTTTTTTGGCATATTTATAGTACCTTATTAGGCTTAAACGGCCATTGAACTTAACAGTGTAATGATAACAATAGAAAGGGACAATTACTGGACAGTTGAGGTATGAAATTAGCGATTTTGTTTTATAGAATTGAACGTTTCGTTATTCAAAGTTCCCATTAAAGTGTTTTTATAACTCTCTTTGGTTTGATTTGTTATTTTTATTGCACAAGAAATCAAATCAATAAACATTATCACTCTTATATTTTCCCATACCTATTCTGCTTGTACCTATGTTATTACCTGTGATTATAGTTTTCAACTCCGGCGGCCTCTCAGAGAATGCATTTTAATATCTGTAAAAAGAAATATTTTTTCTGATTTTCTTGGACATATTTTAAAGTTTCAGTATTTTCATATTCATAGGGTATAATTTAAGTCCCATAGAAATCAGATCATCAGTTTTCGTGATTAGCTCATTAGTATTACAGGTACCTACCAGACACGCATTCAGAAGTCCAATAAAGTTAGAATTTTTTAATTGCAGGCATCAGATGTATTTAAACGATTGTGATATTGTTATCCTGATAGCCTACACTGTAACACACAATTGCAGTAATATTGTTAATACTGTAGTTACATATCCAATAAAGTGATTTGATTTGAAGTGATTAAAAAAACCCTACTCTTTAAACCAAGGTGTAGGGTTAGTAAAGTCAGGGCTTATAGGGACTAGGCTTTTCCTGGGATTATAGCGAAAGCGTCATGAGATTGTGCGTTTTGCCAATTTTACATGAAATGTTTTTGGTAGTTTTAACGTTAACTCAAACACTCAAATTTAATCAAGATAAAATTCTAGTAGGATTTTTATTACTGTCGTTACATATAGTAAAAAGTCTGTAGCGGTTTAAAAATCTCTTAAGCAGAAGTATCTTCAATGGCCCAACCACTAGGGTCATTTCGGTCAGGACATTTCGGCCGGTAATCTTTATTTATCGTTGTACGCACCAAATTTGCTGTGTAGCGTTTTGTAGCGTTTGGTTCTATTGTATTGCCATTGTTAATAGGCAATGTTTTGCCGCAGGATTATCTTTAATGGCCTACACCTGAAAATCAAGATATTTCATTGAAATAAATTAAATTTATAATAATGTAGACTAGGCACACGTTATGTAAGACTGTTCAGTTCAGCTCTAGGCTTTATTGCCTTACCACTATCGACCACGTCATCACTGATCACGGTCAGATTGTGGTCAAACACAGGCCTATTACAGGATATTAACTGCAGTTTTTGTGGGGATTGAGAGATTGTCTTTTTACAAGCTTTTATTTAACTTTAGTTGTTAGTATACCTAAACAGGTCGAAACATGTAAGTCAATCGAGTTCGACTAGCATTAATTTGTGTATAATAAAGTATTCTGAAATTTTACTTCAAATTAAAATATTGAGATATACCCTGCGGGGCATGAACAAAACCCCGAATGAGGTGAGATAATTTTCGATCAATGGTCACTGTATTATTTCGTTTTATTACAAGCTTTATAATTAATGACATGCCATGTTCGTAGTATAAGTTGTCTGTTTTAAAATTTTCCGAGATTTATTTGGCATACCTATTCATGTAAGCTTAGTGACAACGCAATATAAACCGAGCTGATCTGATGTTGATTGAAACACGGACAGCCAAATATGGGCAAGTTAGTTTTATTGTAATCAGTACTTTTCATTTGTTTTCATTGCACATGATGACGAGGGTCTGAAGATGGAGATGGAGGATTGCCACCAAAACTCTCGGATAGAAAGATAGTCGAGTTTGGGCTTGTTTGTTTTGTTTTCATGAGTACTTTCTAATCCTCATGATTTTTTAAATAAAATATTTTTAACTAGCTGTTCCCCGCTGGTTCACTCGCGTTTCCGGGATAAAAACTAGCCTATAACCTTTGGGGATAATGTAGTTTCCTATTAGTGAAAGAATTTTTCAAATCGGTTCATTAGTTTCGGAGCCTGTCCAATGCAAACAATCAAATCTTTCCTCTTTATAATATTAGTATAGATTTATACCTTCCATTTAGCGAAATAATTTATAAGAAACTAGTTACTTCCCATCGTGATCCCTGGAGATAAAAAAAATCATATTATGTTAATCTAGGTAAGGTTAAACTGAAATTCAGTTTCACCAAGATTTGTTATGTCGTCGAGGCGTCAAGATGTAGACAAAAACTCAAATTCCAAGTTTTCAGGGATTATTGTACCTACTCATGATTACGAACAACTTTTACTATGGGACCAACCCTGAAACATGAAAAAATATCCAATCTCTTCATACAAAACGTCAATCTTGTTCGTCAAAATGTATGAAAAGTTTGAAAATTCTTTCGTGATTTCAGGATTGGTGCATTATTGATAGTTGTTCATAATATTGAGTAAAATAAACTGAAAATTTGGATGGTGAATTTTAAGTATGAAATGTGATAAATATTTTAATACAAACTTAACATTTTCCTTTTTTTTCCATAAAATCTGCATAATGATGGCGAATAATAGACTAACAAACAAAAAATAATGAATTTACATAATAAACATGTTTCCTGACATAAATACCGGCAAAATGGTTGCGAAAGTCGAAAATTATCAACACAGCTTCGTCATGGTTTTTTACGTCATTCACATCCTGTGGTTTTATTGTACTGACATCAAACAATATTTCGATAAATAAATGAAAAAGCTCACATTATTTTTGTATTTAAATTTGAATGGTAATTAATCTATTCTGATATCATAGGTATAAGATTAAGTTAGAATAAATAAAAGATTTAGGTACCGTTACAAAGCAGACAATTTGTCTTCGACCATCGGATCAACAACAATGAGCTATCCCTTTAAAAAAATAGAAAAATTTTTATAAATCTCAAGATTCTGCTTATTTTGTTATCCAATGGTGCGAGAATTTATGAATGTTAACAACCAACCAATTTAACATGCAAATTTATACCATTTTTGCTATTCGCATAAAATTCAAAATTTTAAAACTGTTTGTTAAACAGGATGAATTCTCTTGGAGTGTAGTCAAATTAAACCTATTTATAAAAAAAAAAAACATTATTTACATTTAGAGATAAGTTGCGTTCAAAAAATAACTTTTTTCATAAAGTATAAAAATCAATCGAAAGGTTGTCAGAAAAAAACGATTCATAGCGACGATGTACAAACAATAGGATTCGAAGTTACTATACGAATATTTCATAGATAAATTTTTGCGATCTAAAGATTTTTTAATGTTCTTTTTTTTCTTCAAAATGTCAGAAGTTGTCACGATAATGTCCTCAAACAAATAATCACAAAGAAAACGTGTAAAAATAAAACCTTACTTTCAGATGAGAAGCAAAATTGAAATCTGTTTTACATATTTCATGGACATTGATTTCTTTGTGATTGAAAATAAAAGAATATTCGCCTTTGATTTCGTATTTTTTAAAGAAGCAGATACGTACACATTTTCATGTATTAAAAAAGTGAAAATGTTAGAAAGTTTTTTTTTTCTCGTCGACTTTTGGAATAACCAGACAATTTATAACTATGGTTTTCTTGGTGCATACAAACTAAGCTTAGTTTGAAAAATAAATACTTTTTAGATGTACTTTGGAATAGCATAATTATAGGATAGGTATCTACTTTTATCCCGGGATAATATAAGATACCTCGGGGCTGAAGCTAATATTTAGAAAATTTCATAAGATTAACACACACTGTAATATTTATGTTAGAAATCCTATTATTTTTTATCTTTGGCTTTTATATCATGTAATTTTTTATAAACTTTGTTATACCCTATCTTAATCGATTACGATGAATTGGCACGTGAATAGCGAATGTTATGGAGAAGGACATAGGGTACTTTTTATCTTGGGAATGCGGGTAAAACCGTGGAGAACAGCTTGTATGAAATAATTATATAGCCATTGCTGCACTATGTAATTAATTACAATGTACAATACATGTTTATAATTATTTATAACAAAAATATAAATAATCACTTTACAAAGGTAACCTACCTATATACATTTTCCCAGAGACGGCCGCCGTATAAATGGAACTTAAGGCTTGTCTCGAATGGTTTTTATTTTATTTTCTAAACGAAACAACAGATTGTGACCGCAAATAAAGTCTGTAGAAAATAAATACGAAATAAAAGCTTGTAATTGCAAAAAAGACAAGTTTCTCGCAATCTTTGCAATGTAAACAATTTGCAAAACAATTTCGGTTTCACCTTGTACCTACCAAGTCACTTCTGTGTGAAATGGCGGAGATTTACAAATTACGTTTGATATGGGGCTACGAGAAAAGCGGAAGTATTCCATTACGAGTTACGAAAATGCAATTCAAGGACTTGTTGTTTATTTTTATTTTGTTGTTTAGGTTGAAATTCGGAAGGCAATTTTACCCCCTTCCCGGTGTTAAATTAATTTGAATCTTGGTATATAAAATGTAAATCTAATGACAATACAATAAAGTATGGTTTCATTATGCTGGTCTCATGATGAACTGAATAATGAAACACTTATTAGTGTATTTAGATCGAAACTTATTAGTTAATTATGACTCACTTCCCGATATTATATATGTAAGTCCGATGACAATACATAAAATAGCTTGTCTTTAAAAAAAAACATGATGATTTGGTCAAAACTTGACAAGACAGTTTTCGCAGTTGGTTAAGACACTACCTGTAGCGCCGCTGGTCGTGGGTTCGATTCCCAACCAGGACAAACATTTGTGTGCATGAACATGTCTGTTTGTCCTGAGTCTGGGTGTAATTATCTATATAAGTATGTATTTACAAAAAAAAAGTAGTATATCTATACTAATATTATAAAGAGGAAAGATTTGTTTGTTTGTTTGTTTGTAATGAATAGGCTCAGAAACTACTGGACCGATTTCAAAAATTCTTTCACCTTTGGAAAGCTACATTTTCCCCGAGTAACATAGGCTATATTATATTTTAAAAAAAATTAGGGATCCTTACTAAAACTCCAATAATGTAACATAAGGTGTAAAAAAATGACCTGAAAAATTCCTTACGTCGCGTGCGCTGCGAAAACTATTGATGATAGAACAAAATCATTTACTACGACTTTGCAGAACTCATCATTATCTACAAAAAGTGTCGCGACAGCATATGTCTAAATATTATAGTTATGTCACAGTAAGCAGTTTTTTATTCTAAAATATTAATTTATATATGCCGCCTCTTGAAAAGGCTCTTCATTTGTACCTTGGTATTAATCCTCATCAAAATAAATTACTTTATATTCAAGACGGCTTTAATACCTTTTTATAACTTTTTGAATTATTCAATTCGGACATTTCATTCGGAAGATATCACGAGTTTAAAAATGCAAGTATTAGAAAAAAGTCGCGTGGTTGTCGCTCACCGCGCTCAGCTAGCCAGCATGCGATGTAGGCTCCATGTAAGCGTCACTGGGGTACGGGGGGGGGAATCAATGTAATAAAATAAAGTGTTGAAACCCGATGCAAAAAAAAAGGGTGTATGTGTGTGTGTATGTACCCGTGCGAAGCCGGGGCGGGCCGCTAGTGTAGTATAATATTAGTTATCTGGTTTCCATAGTACAAGCTCTGCTTAGTTTGGGATCAGTTAACCATATGTGAAGAATGTATATTTAAAAGTTATAAACACTCAAAGACTTGATTTTCAATTGTATTTTCTGGAAAATATCGAGTTTATCAATAATTTGGCTAGAAACTTATTAATAATAATGCAATCAATTCACCTCCGAAATAATGTTACATACGCAATCACAATATGGGGCATACACACTCCTACGTAAGTATATACTTACACACCATTAGTTTAATTTTTAACATATATATAACTGTTATACTCAAAAGTAATATTGTATTATCTTTATCATTAAGAACCCAGCTCATATGTAATAGCCTGGCGGAGGGAATAACCCTAATGCATGTGACAGGCTTACCAAATCACTATCACTACATAGTATAAAACAAAGTCGCTTCCAGTCTGTCTGTCCCTATGTTGTAGCATCACATCACCACAAACACCGGGTCATCACTAGGTCGGCCATTACACAAGACCGGAACATAACCTTTGTTTGACATCTCTCATCTATGTGGTTGTGCGTGAGTGATATTCTTTTAATTAAAATCATAAATCTTGAAATAAGATCAGCGAACAAATTAAAACTGCGCAACGGATTTTGATGCGGTTTTTTTTAATAGATAGAGTGATTCAAGAGGAATGTTTACATGTATAATACATGCATATTATAGTACAGAAAAGCTGAGAAAAGCCGGGCGAAGCCGGGGCGGGTCGCTAGTAAATAAATAAATGTGTCAATGGCTTGTCAGTGGTAAGCCACCGAATTATTACGGCGGCGCCTGAATAACGCTCGGCTCCATTATGTTCCAGCCTTATAAATTCAAGAGCCAATTCCCTTCTAGACATAGTATGCTTGCTACATCATCATTTGCCTTGATGCGATTATTATCAAATCTATCCAGAGTAAAAAAAGCATCATGGCACCAATATTTAAGTCTTAGAAACTTTATTACATCCTGAGAAAAAAAATTGTTGATAATAAAATATTTCTAAAAGCATCCAATTTAATGGCCCGAACTAGAGTTTAGCATTCCCTTGACACCGCCGCTGACAGAAATTGGCCTCTACAAAATGAGAGTGATAATTCTGTTAGGCCGTGACTTGCGTTTCAACTGTTTTAATATTAGTAGCAAGACGAATGTTTGTGGAAAATCATTGGATTGTAATTATTAACCAATTGATTAAAGTTGTTCGCGAAATAATTGGATTGGTATTATTCATAATAACATGAATGGATAATTTTCAGTTGTTCTGTTGCTTTTATATTGGTGCTTTCGGCTATTTTAGTTGGTTGGTTTACAGAAAGTTTTAAGCTCTAGATATTTATTTACCTAGTTGTTGCTGTATTATTATCAGTACCTAGTTGACCGAGCTATGCTCGTTTTTTTTAAACGACGTTTTCTAAAAATGAAACCTAGCTATTATCGATTATTAGCGATTTATCTCTCCCGAAACCCTCCGCATACTAAATTTCATGAAAATCGTTGGAGCCTTTTCCGAGATTCAGATTATATACCTATATATATATATTATGAGTAAAAAATAAAATAGCCATTTTTATTGCAGGCTTTTATTTAACTTGCCGTGATAGTAACCCTCGTAAGATTGTCGGTCCACCTTGTGGGGAGCCTGCCCACGCTGCGTCTGCCGGTTCATGGTTGCCACTTGAGAACCTTTCTGCCCCAGCGTCTTTCGGTTCTACGAGCGTAAGCGATGAGCGTGTTAGTATGTTTAGGTCGAATCTTGTAAGTAAATCAATTTTGACTTACTTCCCGGTGGTGGCAGGGTACTTTCTAGTACCTGCCTGGCTGGCTACCACCCTCAAGTTGAAAATCTGTCGCCAAGCACTTTTCGGTGTGTTCCGACAGCGGCATTTGAGAGCCAGTTCCTATCTAGGCTTAGTGTGCTTACCATTATCGGCCACATCATCACTGACCACTGTGAGATTGTGGTCAAACACAAGCCTATACATAGTAAAAAAAAAAGAGTGAAACCACGGGGCGGAAACTAGTAGATAATATAATTTAACTTATAAACACTCCAATTATGAGCCAACACCACCAGCATTTGCCCAACTTCTCCCACATATCAACCTTCACAATTTAATTGTTCCCAATTTGCTCAATAAATCACGGTTACCCTTGTTACTCAAGTTTGCCCTGAAATTTGATACGTTAATCCGCGTTAAAGAAAGATATTTCCCTATAGGGGTTAGATTTAATACCTCCCTACATTTGAAGGCGGTTGTCTTTACTGACAATCTAGAAAAGCTTTTTAAAGTTTGATAGAAGCTTTACCTACATATTTTTCCGCGACTTTTTGTCTCGCAATTTACATTCACGTACGAAATTTGCGTCTACGTATCCTTTTTTCATACTGTTTCAACATTATATACTAATTTTAGGCCCTGATAAGGCAATTATGAACATTAAATTGACTCTATTACTGGTTCGGAATTCGGAACACACTTATAAGATTTCGGCAGGAATATCAGCGAAAATGGTCTATATTTTACAAAAAAAATATAATCTACATATACAACCTCGAGGCAGCTGCTGCTGCCGATCAATGGCAAGGTTTCTAGAAGGCAGCGTTTCCTCTTTAGATGGCCAAGCTAACGCGTTGGCGGAAAAAGCTCCTCGCCTTCCGCCGCCAGTCCCCTGTGTTGTGACCTCAATTAGTTTTGAATATAATGTTCGAGAAAATCGGTGAGTCTCGGACCCCCAAGGACCCATGGTCTCGCAAAAGGCAAAAATAAATAATTGAAAATGGTATTTTAATGGTATTCACTTAATAGTTTTATTTTTGTTAATGTATCACATAATTTGAAAATATTATATTCTAATGCGATTGATTAATTAACTTTATATAATCTTTTTAATAAAATATTTGCCATTAGTTTAGTTATTATTCTATAATATACAATATTTACAACATATACAAACTACATATAAAAAAAATCCTCGAGGCGGCCGCTGCTGCCAATCAACGGCAAGGTTCCCAGAAGGCTGGCAGCGTACCCTCTTTGTATGGCCAAGTTAACGCGTTGGCGGAAAAAGCTCCCCGCCCGCCGGTCCCCTGTGACCTCAATTAATTTTGAAGATAATGTTCGAGAAAATTAGTTATTTTATCGTATTTTTTTATCTCAAATGTATGATTATATAATAAATAAAAGAGACCAAATAAATAATTGTTGAAATAAGTTCTGCGGTTTCTAAGTATAATGCGACTATAAACACGCAAAGGAGAATTTGAAAGGCCAAATCGACGCAAAAGAGTTTTTTCGATTTAGGAAATAAACAGAGCGGAAGCCAGCATAGTATAGAGAACCAGTCCTTACACTACATTAGGTGTTAAGTACTTATAGTAAATTGCCAATATTGACTAAGATAATATTGAGTTTTACTTACGTCAACATTGACATATAATAAATATTAAATTATAATATAATGACAAACTCATTAAAAATTAAATTAACTATGATGTAGGTATTGCTATTTAATCTGATGACAATACAATAATCTACACCACATTATTTATGTGTATAGGTACCAAAAAGACCAATTGAACACCAGTAAGTGGGTTCAAATTGACTTGCAAGTTTCGATCTCAACATACTAACATGTGAAGTTAAAAAGCTTTTAAAAAAACCGCAGGCGAACCAAAATAACCGACATAGTCCGAAGAATTGCCAAACTAGTGGCAGTAGGTGGGGCATATTGCTCGTAGAACCAATGGCCGCTGGGGCAGAGAGGTTCTCGAGTGGCGACCACGAACCGGAAGATGCAGCGTGGTCAGGCCCCCCACAAGGTGTACCGACAATCTTGTGACGGTCGCGGGAAACCACTGGATGCGGGTAGCGCAAGACCGGCCATCGTGGAAATCCTTTGTCCAACAGTGATGATAAAAATACCGAGAGGTACCAAACTCTTTTTACAGTAATGAGGCAGCTGTTAATAAGTTGTGGTCGAAACCAGCAGTCGAATGGTGCCAACTCAACGGTATTCATGGCTCCAGTAATTATGAGCTTTAGAGACGCCATTGGTCCTATAATTTATTTTAAATGCCTTTTTAATTCACTATGTTCGAGTTTGTTTATTTACTTTAGAAATTATGTTAATGGTTTGCGTGTAGGTGATTATTGAATTCATTATTAGAACATTACAATTAAGAGAATAGATGAAATAAATTATCAAATATATATAATAAATAAATAGTGTATAAAAAATCTAAAATCACGAAATTGTTCAGATATGATGTAAATTCATGCAAGTATTTCATACAAAACATTGTATTGACGTTTACATACTAAAAAGTTGCTGATTTGCTGTTATCAAATACCGAAGTGACGTTGCGTTTTCGTTTTATTTTTATAAAATCGTGTATTATGAGCGTTATTATAGTATTTTGTCCAATAAAGATCAATCCAAGTGCACCACACCAGTGAAGTGAAATGAAATGATTACGTGTATAGTGGCTTTTAAAGTTGTCTCAAGAAATCCGTGAAAAATTTTAGTAGAACGGCTACCATTGTACTAAAACCTAACTTAAACTGACTGACTAGGACGTGAAAATGATTTAACATGACTTGAACTTTGAAATTTGACGATTGACGAGAATTTAATACGTGAAGAAATAACTACATTGCTCACTTGACACAGGCACAATACAGTGTAAGTCTGATGCAAAAGGAAAAAAAAAATGGGTGACGAACTGACATACCTATTTAGCGTTAGCGTTCACCTAAAGTACGTAACCAACTCGTTAGAAGGTACAAGGGCTTACTACAAGATAAAGCATGGAATCTCGCATGTTATCTCATTCATCTTTCAATGGAACGCTCACGAGTATTTGCGCCGTTTCTTTTGTGAGCACATTATTGTTAAGATAGCGAAATATCTAAGATTTTTATTATTAAATGCGCCTAGATTCACTAAGTACGCGTCAGTTGGTACATTATTTTGAGTTTTTTGAATTGATTATAAGTAGGTAATACAAGTTTCCTCAATTTTCTTCAAAAGGATTTTCGGGCAGGTAATAGTATACTTTTCATCACGCTACAATCAATAGGAGCAGAGTAGTGAAGGGAAATGTTGGGAAAACGGGAGAAGTTACTCCATTTTTTAAGCTTCCGTCGCGTGTGCAGCCTTAATGGTTAAAGTTACATAGAAATCATGTAAGACGGAAATATTCTACATAAAATTGCCTAAAAAATATCCCGCAACAGCATATGTCTATCTTTTATGGTTGACTCACAATAACACGTGTAACTCCTGATAGCTTAGCAGTTCGGAGCATTCTGATTATATTTGTTTACTATATAGTATATTTACAAGAATTGCTCGTTTAAAGATGTCATTTTCCATATTATATGCTACCTGCATGCCATATTTGAACGTGTGCAACTTAAAGCGAATTTGATTTGTTGATACTGACAACTCAATAAATCTAATTGTTGAATAATATTTTATTAATTGGTGCTCTTTGTTCCTCTTACTCTATAAACACATTTTTGTCCTAAGAAAATAATTCAATTTACGAGTGAATTCACGAGAAGATAGTTAAGGGTAAAATAAAGATACATTCAATCCGGAAGCTTGTAGTTACCACCTAGATAGTTAAACTAGTTTCGTTGAGTTACCAGTAAACTTTGAAGACTTAACGATGTTGTGAAAGAACTTTGCTTGCCGGTAAAATACATCGAACTGAAAAGTTCGGTAGGTATGTAAGCTTAATTTAAACTGTGAACTCCTTTTTAACTTCAATACGTACTTTTGCGAACCATAGTATTGGCGGGTTAAACTAAATATTCAAATATTGTAAGGTAAAGTTCACCAAAACTGGGCCAATTCGAGCATGGACTTGTGTTTATTTTCGAATTCAAACAAGATGCTATGTAGGATTGGATTGATGTAGGTAGGTATAATGTAAACGAAAATGTTTGTATTCCGTCATTGTATACAATTTCTAGGAAATGTGTACAATTCCTAAAATAGATAGGATATCTATCTATACATTTTCTAAATATCAATCGGAAATGTATTACATTTGGAATGTTTTTAAGTATAGTGGTATTTGGGGGTTGTAAATGGAAGAGCAATACGCAATACTCTTGAATTTTATTAGTTCTTGGTACTTTTGTGCCAATACTTTCTATTTTCTCCAAAAATAAGTCAAAATTTAAAGAGTTTTTTTTTTCAGAACAATTTTTTTTTTTCAGGCCATGACGTAATAAAGACATATTATTATATTGTCATCGGACTATCCGACCTCAACATCTGAAGTTAAATAAAAGTTTGCAAAAAATAACCCTTACCTAATTTATTTACATTAGTTTTTACATATTATTTACTTGTATCATAACGGAATTGCATAAAATTCCTAGGATATTTAAAGAATCTTTGAAATATTCGGAAATTGTATATTCCTCAATTTTTCATATATTTCCAGTGACATATGCACCATGATCAGTTGATTTGTTTCAATAGCAAGGGGCATTGACCTTGGATTTTGTACTCACCAGTTTATTGCAGAAGTAAGTATACTAACCTACTTCTGTATTTTGCGTAGGTAAGTACATATTGTTTTATTACAAAACAAATAAGAAAATGTACTCGACAGTTAATTGCAAAAGTAAGTACTTACATACTTCTGTATTTTGCATATTTTTTATTTGTTTTATTAAAAAACAAATAAAAAATCAAAGTGTAAACTAAAAAATCAAGAAAGCATAATAACTTTTATTTTATCCTGATGAAATTCTGAGCGAACTTTAAACCAACGTTTGCCCAAACATGTGTAACGTATTTTCAGACACAATGTTGTAATCCTATTATCATAATGGCATATTTTATAACATAAAGTGTTATTTACACACGGTAGCTCTTTATGTGGCCTCGTATAATTTGAATAAGAACATGCAGGACCCATTGAGCTCCTTTCAACCCGCTCTTAATGAGGTTTCAACCCTTTAGAACCCTGCCCGCCCTTTGGTTCGCGTGGAATTTAGGTCTTTTGCTTAAAATAATAATATTGTATGTAGCATAAATAATTATCAGTGAAAAAAATATAACTATTGAATAGCTGTTAATGAATTGCGATATGTTTTTTTTTTTACTATACATATAGGTATAGGCCTGTGTTTGACCACAATCTCACCGTGGACAGTTATGATGTGGCCGATGGTGGTAATGCACTAAAAGAGAAGGTAACTGACTCTCAAGTGCTGCGCTATCGGGACACACCGTTGGGTGCTTGGCGATAGATTTTCAACTTGAGGTAGCCAGCCAAGTGGGTACCTACCACCATATTATACTATAATTTTTCGAATCGAACTAGTAACTCCGAAAATTAGCGCGTTCAAACAAACAAACTCTTCAGCTTTATCATTAATATACGTAGGTACACACGGCCACAGATCAAGCTACACATTTTTGTTGCAAAATAGCTCCTATTACAACCGCATAAGGTGCCGCAGTGTGTAGCTTGATCTGTGGCCGTGTGTACATGAAGTATTAGATAACATTATTTGTTTTTATCTTTTAAAAATAACTACCTACCCATATATACCTACATATTTGCAACAAATAAATAGAAACTAAACAAACGAAATACTAAAATAATTTAATATTTTACTGGTATTATTTGATTTTATAAAAGTAATAAAAAAATCTGAAATGTAAATGTTGTTTACTAAGATCATAAAATAAAGATAAAAACACAATATTCAAAATTGCAAAAAATAGAATAGAAACAGTTTGCTACGAAAACAAACAAATGCAAGCTCACCATGGCAACCTAAAACAATACTTGCAGCCCCGCATATACCTACCTGTGTATCGTTGTTTCCACTTTATGTCACGTACCGGGTTTCATTTCAAAGCAAACCGAAGCGTCTGGGATTCACCCAAAGAGAATACGGAAACACAAGAGTATTGCCAATTTGTCGGTGGCTCCACAAACTTGTATTGACTTGAATATGGCTCTTGAATTGATCGAATCTTATTTACATTCGATACTGATTTCGCGATTTTTTTTCGATACATTTCACTATCTGATTTAAAATATTTGACGAAACATTCCTTTAAATTTTGTCAATAAACTTTTTCTTCATCAACTATTTATTTGAATACGTAATAGTAGTTTATGATACTGTTGCATAATAGGGGTTATTAACTACGAGTGTGAGTTTTAGTACCGAGCCGTAGGCGAGGTTCTTAATAGTTTCACACGAGTTTTTAATACCTAATTATGTGCAGTATCATACAGTACTTTATCTAAACTCATAAAAAAAAAAAAAAAAAACTATTTTTGTGACATTTTTGGTCAAAATAATATATGTAAGCAAAAACAATAAAATAAACAGACACAATAATCATATACCTAATCAAATCCGTGTTGCCAACTCCCAAAAATTCTTAACTTTAAATTTCAAGTCAACAAACTCTGCCACCAGGGGAGGAGTTAGGGGAAGTTTTTTATTTATAATTAATTTATTTTTAGTTACATTTATAAGTATATAGTTAGTTTGTTTAGTAGTTAGAGTCAGTTACCTTCATAAAATTTGTAAGTTCAAAGTAAGAAAAACTAAAAACTACTTTAAATAAAAAGGACAAATTAGTCACATTGTCATCGTCAAATTGAATTGATACTGATTGATTATACTATTGATAGGTCCAAAGTGTACTTTAATAGAAAAAAAGTTATTTTATAGCATTATCTTGGGAACACAACTGTACTATAATGAATCATTATACACGGGTGTGCCTAAAGTGGGTCATTAAAGTACTGATTTTGATTTCATAATAAGAACATTACGATATGAGAGTAGATAAAGAAACAAACACACTACTCTGTTACTTTTTTATTTTTTTAGAATGTTATTTAAATGTCAACCTTGATAGGAAATGTTTTATAGTCAATATAAGAGCGAAAATCTCTTGCGAAAATGCGTTACTTTCCACGATTTTACGCTATTTTCATTCATGACTGGAATTTCACTATAAGTGTATGAATTAATGAAAAGGTTGATAACCTTGGGGATGTAATTTTAATTCTCCGCCTACTTCTTCTAAACCAAGGATTTTAATACGGTTTTCACTACTAGAAAATAAAACAAGATAGGTTTGTTTATATAAATTTCACTCATGCAAAACTGTACAAGTCCATTTCATTTCATCAACAAAATAATTAAATTAAAACATAAACCTACTGCAATAAAATAAACTAAACCCAATAAATTGTTTATTATTTTAATTTCCAGAGCAGTTGGTCAAAGAGCAACGGACAATACGGAAAATATTCTGGAGCAACATTTAGCATTTAGCAATTACATACACAATGTCGTTAGTATCGATACCTCTCTACGACCCCTAGGTATATCGACAGTGGTCTATTCGATTCGGCCAATTGCGCCCCGTAATGAACAAAGCTCGGCATCACACAAACGAATGGCGTTTGATTGTGGGACCCGACTGAAGTACAAGTTCTGATTTGGATTGCAGATTTTTTTATTGGGTTTTAATTTTTGCAATTGTTAAGAGAATATTCGTAATTGACTTGGCTATTTTGTTGTAAGGAATGGAAACTTCAACTAAATTACTACGTTTTACCCCAGGAACGCGAGTGAAGCCACGGGGAAAAGCTCATAAATATTTCTGGGGTCAAAAGTACGTAAGCCATTTAATTTTTTTTATTTAAGATAAAGTATGTACAAGTAATTTATTACTCAAATACTTAAGCAACATTTTAATCTTAATGTTAGAAAGATTATAGTGAGAATAAATAAGCGAAATAATAACGTAGGTATGCCAATTATAGTCATGTGCAAAGTAAACACTCGTATGTCTCCGCACAACACAACTACAACATATTATTAGTATTGTAATAAACATTATTCACTGTTTCCTAGTACGTAATAAATCTATGTCAGTCTGTTTTGTGTAGATAAACCACCTCTTTCTTGTAAATTATACATTTTCTATCTTTATTTAGAGAGGCGCGACGTATTCCCAACTTGACTGGAAATTGTATTCTTTTGTACTGAATTTTGAGGCTATCTCGAGAAACTCTGGAAGGGGATCACAAAGCTCAAAAACCTTGATGATTCGTCCATATCACCAAGTACTCAAACCTTATGCGAGAAAAGCGAGGGATTTATGATTCGTGTACCTATAAGATGTTTTTTATTACTAAAAAAGCAGCCTATATAACCTTCGGAGATAATTTAACTTCCTATTAGTGAAAGATTTTTTTACACATTCACCGTATTGCATCTCATAGTACCGACGGCCACTGAGGCAGAAAGGCTCTCGAGTGGACCACAAAGACCACCGGAAGTCGCAACGTGGGCAGGCCCCCTATAAGGTGGTCCGACGATCTTGCGGACCATGGTGCAGTTACTTATCCAGCAGTGGGCGTCTTTCGCTGACAAGTTGATGTTCTGTTGAGGAGATGATTAAAAAAAGAAAAATAACTCATACAATACTTTATAAAACACAAATTAGTGAGCAGCTTTCCGTTTTAGCAGGTATTCAGAATTGATTGGTAGTAAAACAGGTGCATTTCTAGCAGGCGTTTAAACACGAGCCATTCCACTAAACAAACGTCGAGAAAGAAACCAGCTGTAATTGCTTCCTACAACTTGTTGGTGTTCAATATATCCCTGAAGTCTATCTTTTTAGCCTGCCACTTTGTTACTATAAAAATAGTGAACCGATTTCTGTAAAACGATATAAGGAGATAGGATTTTACAAATAAACACACATTGTTATTTTTATTATTCATACGTTTTGACAGCAAGTATATATTCGTATGTGTAAAAATTCTGAGCGTGTTTACAAATTGCACTATTTTACCAAGAAGCCCTAAAAACTTGTAAATCGAATGATATAGAGTCTGTTGTTTTACTAAAAATAAGTTTAGTAAGAATAGATGTACATAATCTGCTTTACAGGGTGATTTTGGTGATTAGATTTCTCAAGTGCTAAAATAGCTATCTACCTCATCACTACGTTTCAGAGTAAGAGGAAAGGCTTTCACCAGATATTTTTGCATCAAGTTATCATAACTTCGTAATGGTAATGCTGAGACTCTTGTTTTTTTTTTGGATCATTGGTAATAATGATCCATGTGCAGAATTCGGTCTAATATATAATAGATACCCGTTCAAATTCATTCAATCATATTGTATTTAAGTTATGTATTCTGCAAATTATCGTTTTCTTTAACTTATACGTTACTGTTTTAATCAAATATTTCATACTTTTTACAAGCCAGTTGGCGCAGTTGGTTAAGACGCCGCTGGTCATGGGTTCGATTCCCATCCAGAACAAACATTTGTGTGCATGAACATGTTTATTTGTCCGGTGTCTGGGTGTAATTATCTATTTAAGTATGCATTTACAAAATAAAAGTCTCTCACGCCTCGTACCGTTGAAGCGACCCGAGCTGCCATCTGTAACCTGACCAACCCCAATTGTCCTCCCCTCCCCGGGTAACGTTCTGAGCCGAGGTTCGTACCCCAGTAACGCATGGTTACCTATACTATATGTTGCCCGGTTGAGAGCCTCCTGCGCTCGATATTTCCGGTAAGGGGAAAGTGAAGCTATCCGAGGCTACCAATTTAGATTGTTCAGGATACCCAGAACACAATTTTTTCATTAAAATTCAAAATGCGCAGTTCGTGCACCAAATGATCCAAGTTGGTACTATAAGCTCGCATACAAAACGTGTTGACTATCAACTTAGTGGCAAAGTGCTATGACGTGACTGCTCTTTGACAGTCTATTCTCACTTAAGATTTGAAGTTAAGTTGCTGTAAGCGCTTTTGGCTTTGCTTGAAAAGTATTTTACTAAGGTGAAGAATATTCTAGGTACCTATTTACTATCAGATTGGAGATATTTTGTTATGTAGTAGTAGTGTAGTGTAGTGGTAGAGTCTAGGTATTGTAAAACTGTAACTGTTGACATTCATAAGTGCCTTATTAGGGCCTAAACTGAATAAATGAGTTTTGATTTTAAACAGTATATTTTATATCAGACTAGCTGGCTCCGCCAAAGTTATTCTGCCCTATGAATATGTAAATGAAACTGGGACCCAACCTACCTAACTAACTACACCTTCCTACTTACCGATTTTTTTTTCATAAGATCCTTCTGACAATAACAAACACAACAAAAAAGAATTAGCGAAATTGGTCCAGTCGTTCACGCGTGATCTCGTGACCAAGGGAAATAGGGATTCATTTTAATATTCAAGACATTTGTAAAGATCAAAGAGTCAAAGATTGGCAGTGACATACAGAGGGCGGGCGGAAGTACCTACGGATGGATGGATAGACGAACATGACGAAAAGAAGGTTCCTTTTATAACTATGCAACCCTAAAAGAACTTAGATGAAAATTTTCCTATATCCAATACTAGCTTCCGCCCTGCGGTTTTACCCACATTCCAAAGGGATCTTATGCCAAGTTTCACATCCGTTCAGTTGTTTTTTTTCGTCAAAAAGTAACAAACATCTTCACATTCATACACACTTTCACGTTTATAATATCCTTATATCAAAATAAAATATCGCATTCTACGACTAACAAATAAACGGAATAAAAATATTGCCTATAAATTGTATCGAATTGCAATTAACTAGTAATTTATCTGAGTATTTGTAATGCTTTTTCCGTACCAAGCTGAGATTTCGTCGCAAAGGAGGGGAGCACAACAAAACCACCAGACTAGGGAGCAGATAATTTACTGTCGATACAATACGATAAACACCAAACGATATTGCTTTCGGTGAATGTTACGTATTTGAACTTTTGCAAAGTTTGTTTATACCTAAGAATATTACCTATAAGCAAAGGATTTATTTGCAATAGATGATGTCATTTTTTACTTACTACTACTATTGTAAAGTTATCATAATACCTATATAATAGGAGTTCAAATTTAATGTTATTAAAGTCGTCACAACCTAATACAAGTTTAAATGACTTGCTATTAAATTCGTCACAACCTAATACAAGATCAAATGACATGCTATTAAAGTCGTCACAACCTAATACAAGATCAAATGACATGCTATTAAAGTCGTCACAACCTAATAGAAGTTCAAATGACATGCTATTGAAGTCGTCACAACCTAATAGAAGTTCAAATGACTTGCTATTAAAGTCGTCACAACCTAATAGAAGTTCAAATGACATGCTATTAAAGTCGTCACAACCTAATAGAAGTTCAAATGACATGCTATTAAAGTCGTCACAACCTAATAGAAGTTCAAATTACTTGCTATTGAAGTCGTCACAATCTAATAGAAAAAATAACTTTTTCTTGTATATTTAATGACCCGCGTTAATGTCTCTTGTAGCACTATGTTTGTCTCTTTTTGGCTCATGGTTAATAATATGCTGTCAAAACGCGCCTATGAGATTGTGACGACTTTAATTACATTTATGATATCCTCCTGAATCACTAGGCGGCAAACTTGTCAAATTCTCTACAGCAAGTTGACATCAGTCATGGATCCCAGATTTTACCAACCTAAGTAATATTCTCAACCTTTGTCTCCTCTGACATCCGTCATACTGTTTATCCACGTTTCACCTTCTGAATACCTAAAAAACAATGAATTTCTGATTGGGGTTATTATTTCAACGAAAGAGTAACAATACAAAATTTGACATAAATCAGTTTATCTGTGTCCCAGGTGCTATAAGAGTCAATAGGCTACGGTGACCGCTTACCATCATGTGGGCCATATGCTTGTTTGTCGACATTGTTATATAAGAAGAGAGATACTTAAAAGATCTGAAGGATTTTCTTAATTAACCATACTATAATATGCCCATACAGAAGACTGACGTTGTATTAGATTTTTGAAATTAAGGCAGTTGCTTGTTAAATATTTTAAGCATTATTATTATTGCGTTGCTTGATGTAGGTGTAAATTTTTTTAAAAAGATACGTAATTCAAGACTTGATACTTACTATAATTACATAAGCCGCAATACAATAGTCCTTTAGATAATTATACCACTTTTTCTTACAACATTTACGGACAACAAGGTGCTCAGAAAATACAACGTCCAATTTCCCCCGGAAAATGTGGATAAAAAGTCGACAAGCCAACAGTACGTATTCGGCCTTAATCATTCGTCTTAAGGTATGCCTAGTAGTACCTACTCACTAAGTGTCTGTTTGGCGGAGATCTTGTTCCTAATTACTGTTAGTAAAGTTAATAAAAGTTTTAAAGATAAGAATGAGTACTCGGGAACTTGTTACGACTTAGCCGATGTGGATCTTAATGCAAGATCGGAGTTGGGCGCAAAAAGTGACGAAAGAGGAAATTTGGGAACAAGAAAAAAGGAAGAGGAAGCGCTACGAGCAATTAAAGTATATTTAGTATTAGTTAGTAGATTTAAAAAGCTCCTCAAAGTGCGCACATGCTTACCCAGAATAGATAGACCCAAAACTATGCTCATTGCTTATAGTAAGTGAAAATATTGCATGTGTATTGTGTAGTACAAATGAGTAAAAATAACAGTAGATCAAAGAAAGTCGGAATAGTTTTTCACTTGAAAGTTACTTATTAACTACATAGCTACCTAATTAAGGTAGTGCTATGTTGCCGTAGAATCGTTTCCTACTTATCGAATATTTGCAACTGTTTGAATCCTACAAAAAGTCGCACTCACATAGGTTTTTCACAAGATATCTCAATTACATCATTTAGTTTAGTGAAATCTCTGGACTGACCAAGTTTAATCCGCAATGGGAAGCCATGTGTCCGACTGCAACAGACAACCAACAGAGAGAGATAATAACAATAAACATTATTTATGGCGGAAGATCGTGCGAAGAGCCTTGTCCCCCTCTACCAGTCAAGTGGACGCTTAGACGTGACCACGACAACTCTGCCATGTCGAAACGACACAATTAGAGCCCCAGCTTTTCATCTAACATTATGACGTCACTTCCTGACACACTGAGCTATGTATGACCCATCAAATGTTTAGACCAAAAATATCAAAAAATAATGCGTTTATTGATTTAATAGCTGTGTCGGACTTTACTTGTCATAGTTTTTTACAGTCATAGTGCAGTAATAAATAGATTTATAGTGAATAAAGTCTAGGCCAACCGAGTCCAGAAACTTTATGGTACAAAGGTAACATCGCAATATAAGCTACAGATATAATAAACCTTTCTTTATAGCCCACAGGAGAGTTTTTATTTATGATCAATTTCCCCGCACTTTCTCTACAGCTGAGATATTGAGAAGATTCCGGGTTTATTGGAAAATTGTATATAATATTTATATATAGAAATTTTTATGACTGTTCATACTACTTCATACTATTATACGCTACGAAGAGATTTTTTCCTGAACTAATAATATATTTTTGTCCAAAGTATTTATTACAAAGTTACGACGGAAAGAAGATTAATTAAAACTTTAATTTTATGAATATAGCAAGTGGGACTTGTATTTATTATATATTATAGTAACATTTTCATGAAATAGTCATATATGTCAATAATATACCTTGGAGGAATATGTCGATGATTTCTTTTGTTATTAATCAGTAAATATACTACCATTCTTGTCGCAAATATCATGTTGATAACTTACAACCTATAACTGAGCTGCAATTAGCAAAAAACGTAATAAAATTTTAATTTTGCGATCCGACCGAAGGTATCACCTTAAGTCCTAATCGTTTTACAAATCTGAATACCTAAGAAATATCTTTTGGTATTTATTATGGAATATCTGATGACGGTGGGTAGGGCACATCGCTCGTAGAACCGATGGCCGCTTGTGCAGAAAGGTTCTCGAGTGGCGACCACGAACCGAACGACGCAGCGTGGGCAGGCCCCCCACAAGGTGGACCGACGTTAGGGTCGCGGGAAACCGCTGGATGCGGGTAGCGCAAGAGCGGCCATCGTGGAGATCCTTGTGGGAGGCCTTTGTCCAGCAGTAGACGTTTTTGGGCTGACATGATGATGATGATGACGATATCTGATGCAACGCAGTAGCCCGTCTAATAAAGGTCCATTTCTACAGCTTGTCGTTTTGTATGTACGCCACTTTCAGCCACTCGAAAAAGAGCGATGCTCCGAGAAGTATTTACATAACTCTTGTGGTTTTATCCTTAGTGTTATTTGTTATACTTAAGGTTTGACTCTGATCAAATAAGAAGTGAACACTTTTCAGACGTCCAATATTTTTATCGGGTGTTATGTTTTCAATTTTGTTGCTGGATTTTTAATTCAAGAGCAATTTAATTGGAATATTGAGGTGATTCTTCAAGTTTAGAATCTTTTGAATGGTAGAGGAAATGATACCTTATGTTACATATAACTATTGAAGTTACATTTAAAAAAAATGCATTTTATAGTTTACTTTACTTCAAAAGAAAATAGAAAGCCCTAAGAAAGAAGTTACTTATTTTTAAAATGGAAACTATTCTAAAATACTTTGATGGAAGCTAACTGTAAGGCTATTAATCATTCTGATCCATTAAGGAGATTTTTCTAAAAGCCAATCTTGTACAACCTTAACTTCTAAGTACCGTTTACACAATAGTCTTTACAAACGTGCAAGTTGAATGGCTAGTAATATTTACAACATCTCTAGTAGATATCTAGTTAAAATTACACAGTTTTATATTACTATTATTACTATGTTTATACTTACGTTCTTGAATCTAAATGCATGGGCCTGCTTTCATGAATACAGGCATTTTTTAGCCTACCAATAAGAGCAGTTGCAACTGCAGTTGTACAATTGTAATTTTCTGCACCCCTGAGTAACTCCATTTAAGATTTTAGTGGAGTCAATCTACAGCATTAGCACTAAATAAAAAGTAAATAATATATCGTCTAAACGCAGCATGGTTCCACGCGCGTGTCGCATGAGCATGATCGATCACACCGTATTATGCTTAGAATCGATGCCTGCTTTTGTTCCAATACTTTATGCTTATATTACATATTTTTTGATTAATGTAACTAATACGGCCGGAACTGTGTAGAATACTTACAATAAGTTCAAGATCTAGGATGCTAATAATCCTTTCATTATCATCATGTCAACCGAAATACGTCCACTGCATGAAAGAGAGGTAACGTCACTAATATTCTTTTAATTTGTAAACAACTAATATTTATTATTATTATTATATTTTTTTTCTTTTGTTGCGGCTTCGGCTTCTCGGAGACAGGGTTCTTGCGAACAGCACATTACTAACTGTATTGTGTTAACTTAGTTTGTAATAGTTTGTTAATATACCTTTCTGAAAGGCTGTACCTAATGAAAGGCTGGAAAATAAGCTGTAAAAGTAAATAAGAATTCCTCAATCATTTGCGTCTGTAACTTACGCCCATCCATTTTACCCTTATAGCATCAAATTAGGCCGCAGCTACTCATAATATAAAATAAATCTAGGTCTGCAATGGACAAGTTGAGGAAAATATGGAGGAATCCGAGGAATCGCAACATTATATAGAGCCACAAAAATCCGACTAGTTCGGGCACTTGTATTCCTCATATGCTTGTATGCAGAAACGTGGACACTGCGGAAAGTAGAGAAGAAGAAGATAGAGATGTGGTGCTGGAGGAGAATGCTCGGAGTATGGTGGACTGAATTCCGTACCAACGAGTCTATATTTCGAGAACTTGGCATCAAGCAGCGTTTGTCATCTTTGGTACAGTCTCGTCTCGACTCACCTTTTTTGGTCACGTGTGCCGCCGAGGGGAGTTGGCTATTGAGCAACTTGTGGTCCAGGGAAATGTTGACGGTACCAGGCCACGAGGAAGATCGCCTATGAGGTGGACTGACCAGATAAAAGCGGCAGTAAATGGCTTATCATCACTAAGTGAATGCACGAGGAAGGCGGCCATCAGAGAGGAGTGGCGGCGTGTTGTGAAGCTTGCTACCAATATCTGAAGTGATGACCACGACCACTTTGTCAAGAGTGACACCGACGACGAAGAACTCATAATATACCTAATTGATACACAAACAATATCACTTGAACCGCAATTTTCCACTTAATTATTTTGCCCTCGCATCGGAAGGTAATTTTCGTAAGACGATTGTGTTTACCCCCTCGACTCCTTGTTTATTCCGTCAAATTAAAAGGGCAAAGAACATCTTTTGAATTTTCCGCAAGTCAGAAGGAATATTTAACAAAGCAGATGTCGGTGAGGCACTCGAAATATACTGTTTCTTTGTCTTAGTAAATTACTTTGGAATATAGATAAGGCTGTCCACACAATGGGAGAGAGATGGGACAATAGAAACCGCAGTGATTTAGCGATTGAAATTATTTCGATGCTAGAAGAGCTATCTTAGTAAATCTTAGTTTTATTCGTAAGAGATTGGATATTTTTCTAATTTTAGAGCATTTAATTAAGGTCTAATGTAATGTAAGATAGCTTTATATTCATAGTTTCTCATCTATATACCTAGTATAATGTAAATTATATTGAAGAGTAATTTATACTTGTCTTGTTTCTCTATGAATATTAAAAATTAAACAAATAGCTTGATAATTTTTGCTAGAAATTAATGTTTACTTAGTTTACCTGAAATTTCATTTATTTTCAGCAGCACGTTCGTGTAATATCAGGTCTTAGAACTAGGTATAGTTGAAAATATAATTAATTTTAAACAAAGTCTAGGTACTTAATTAGACCAAACGTCACGTCCCACGTTGCCCGTTTTATAAATGTAAAGTAAATGTGCTAGTAATGTATCACCGTATGTGACAGGCTTTAGTTAAATTGCCGGGAAATACCTAAGCTGGCGGTTGAAGATCGATGGAGATGGAAGGCTGGTTTAAGTACAAGTTTGATCGGGCATGACATTGAAATTAATGCCTTCGTGAGTATGCCTAGTGATAACTTGTTTTTTTTTAGAGACAGGTGATGGAACTAATGGAAACTGGGTAGCGTTGCCTTAAAATATTGGTAAGGATTGCCGTATTGCAAACTTTTTCAAGTGTAACTGCAGCACATAAAATTGCAAGTACTAATTATGGATATTATACCATAGATATATAGGTAATTTCACACTTCAACTATTTATTGCCTATAGCGAGTAGACGACATTTGCAGTTCGACTGCCCAATACAATTTGTGTCTAATTTTCAACATGTTAGGTTTGTAATTGCAAATGGGCAGCTCACGTGACACAAAACGGATCGAGGTCGCCTACCCATCCGGAGCAGGCTCGATTGTCCGCACTCGCTACAGTCTCGCTTGCTATTGTTTTTCCTCCCATTTCATGCCATGGTTAATGCGAAAGGTAGCCAAGATTTCTAATATTTTTGAAATTAGAAAAATGAATATACTTCACAAACAATAAAACCTAAAAAAAACTTATAAATTAGAGATATAGAAACGGATAGCAGGTATTCATGGGTATAGTACCTATGACACATTTTAGATGAAGCATCGGCAAAATTCGTAAAGACGATCATTTCCGAAAAGAGTGCGCCTATAACATTACCTACCCATGTATTAAAAAATAATCGGCGAAAATAATCTTGTTGAACGTTGAATGGCGCGATAGTGAATGATTTTCATTAGTTGTGTAAATCGGAAGTGAAGTGTGGATATACGATTCGTCGATGCTACATCTAAGTTGTGTCATACTGTACACGTTAAACCTTATTTTAATTACGAGGAGTACAACTCTTTTTGTCATACCGACATTTTATTAGAAGCCTTATAATATGATAATTTCTCACCTCACTCAGGTTTAAATTCAGTAAAAAATATACAGAAATTTTCCCTCTAATTACTCGAACAAGTAATTTTACTGTAAACCAACCGTCAAGTTTTCAGCTTTGTGCACACAAACATCTCACAACCAACTTTACCTCATAATTATAAATTATCGTTTCTGGTATCAAAATGAGATTTCTTTGTTTATAAATTAGATTAGAACTTGTTAGCACCCTTAATGCTCGTTTCCACAATGTGTAAGGAAAGTATGTAGAATATTTGGAGATCACGAGAGAGAAAGAGACAGAAATACATTTGTTAGATACACACAATAATATTTTCGGTGAAGCACATCATTGCAAGGAAACAGAAAACGAACTTGAGAAGCTGAATTCTATAGTACATATCACTGCCGTCAGCGCACGGCAGTGAAGTATCGGTGAAAATTAATATTGTTTCATTATATTTCTTAAGGCGCCATTCGAACACATCAGTTCAGTGGATATCAAATATATGAAACAATATTAATTTTAAAATCAACTTTTTTTTTAAAGCACTAATGTTGGTAGCCTCTCATGGCTGCAGCAACCTTACCGGACAAATCAGCGAGCGCGGAGGGCTCTCAGCCCAGCGCAGAGGGCTCTCAGCCGTTAAAATCAAAGTGTGAATCAGCATCCGAATAGTGGACTAAGACCTTAATCCTGCTAATATTATAAATGCGAAAGTTTGTGAGTATAGATGTATGGATGAATGGATGGATGTTTGTTACTCTTTCACGCAAAAACTACTGAACGTATTTGGATGAAATTTGGAACAAAGATAGTTTATAACCTGGATTAACACATAGGATACTTTTTATCCCGGGAAATCATAAGATCCCACGGGAACGCGGGTGAAACCGCGGGACGGAAGCTAATCTTCCATATTGTTAAACCTCTATCATGCCCTTAAATACGTCACGTATCCTGGTAATTTTAATACCTACGTTACTATTTACTGTTCATAATTGACAAGTATTTAGGAAGGTCTATACTCCAAGCATATTGTTTATTTCACATTTATACGATGCTTTATCAGTTTGTGAGAAGCAAGCTGTTGAAAAAAAGCTCAACGATTACTGCCCTGGACAGTTAAGTTCCTGTACGTACGTACTATAAAGTAGCATTCACAATATTTTAATGTCCAGCAAGCCACAATGGCTCTTCTAGACAGCTAGTGGTCTCAATACATAAAGGTCAATATTGACCTGACAAGCGTAACCATTACAACACGCTTATACTAATCCATCATTGGCTAAACTGGTGTTCGAGCGACCGTACCTTAGGGATTATCGGACGATGTGTTACGATCGACGCTACGCCCAAACGTCAGTTCAGTGACGATATCGATTTGGCTTAGTATGTACTAAGATCAACTTTTTGTCTTATACCATATCCTAGTGGAAACACTTTCGTTAAGGCGATGATAGCTCAGTGGTAGTGACGTCGGATGCCGAGACGAAGGTCCAGTGTTCGAATCCTACAATTAGCTTGAGCTTTCGTTGAAGGAAAACATCGTGAGGCAACCATAGCACGGTGGTAGGGTACTTTGTAGTACCCGCCTGGCTGGCTACCACCCTCAAGTTGTTCAGTGTTCAGATACTTGAGCCAGTTCTTTTCTAGGCTTTGTGTGCTTACCATCATCGGCCACATCATCACTGACTACGGTGAGATTGTGGTCAAACACAGGCCTACACATAGTAAAAATAAACTTTCTCTGAGTTAACCAAACGTCAGTTCAGTGACGATATTGATGTGGCTTAGTAAGTACTAAGATCAACTTGTTACTGAGATCAATTTTGTTGTATCTGATTCTATATCCCAGTGGAAACACGTTCTCTGAGTTAATGACTTACATAAGCTTCCGAGAGTTTTCCTCGTCATGTAATTATGACAGTAATGAATCAAGACTCATTCATTTTATAAAGGATAAGCAAGCAAATAATTGGCTCTTAATTACAATGTAACATGGTGGAGTGTTGCAATTTTTTTTTTTTTTAAAGGATTAAAGTTGGTAGCCTCTGATGGCTGCAACAACCTTACCGGACAAATCGGCGAGCGCAGAGGGCTCTCAGCCGGGTAATATTTAGGTTACAACGCCTGAGGGCAGCCCCGAATGGGGTACGAACCTCGGCTCAGGGCGTTACCGGGGGAGGGGGAGGACTTTGTACGAGTTACGACTAATTGGGGGCGGTCGTATTACTAATGGCAGCTCGGGCCGCTTGAACGGGACGAGACTGAGTAGGACGTCGCGGCGGTCCTCGCCGTCGAGGACGGAAGCGTGGTCGGTTGTGTGTAGTAGTGTGTTGTGTACTTTTACGAGCTTCGTCAGCTTCGATCTGAGCTAATGTAATAGGGTCATCCGGCTCGCTGAGGGCTTGCCTTGGTGTATGGATACGGAGTATACGGGAGGGCGTGTAGGTTGCGGCTTTCACTATAAGAGGGTTGCGGTGATTAACGGTGGTATTGAAAAATCTGCGTGAGGTGCGTTTTATAAATTGTTTTATCGTGGGGAGACCTAAGTCAATGTGGAGATTTTTATTACGCATGTACCACGGGGCGCTCGTGGCCTTGCGCATGAAGTGATTTTGGAGTGTTGCAATGATTATTACAAATAGTATGGGTCATTTAAATTATATGTTTTTTTTATTATTTTCTTTCACAAAGTTAAGGTCCAATAACTAGATAATGAAAATATTGTTACAGATTCCTGATTACATTGTTGTATTTCAGTTATCTTGATGAATTTTGATTAACGATAGGTACATACCTACATTTGATCCATAGATAATTATTTCAAATACAACAAATACAAATAAAATCACGTAGTTATTATAAACGTAATCAATCATAATTTATGCAAACTTAATCTTCAATCTGGATTAAGCTCCTCCTTCGTACATCCTCATAATAATGCTTGAGGTAATACTGTACGAGTAATCAATTCTATTAACCATAAAACAGCTTTTAAAAAGTTCTAATAAAAACGTACCCTTAAGATTTTTTTTTGCATGTCGTTTACATATCAACACATGTAAAAACATGTAAAAGTAGGTAACTAGGTAGGGATAATATTCTTATGAGTAAAATACATAACAATATGCCTGTTACAAATATATACTAAAATAAAATTTTAATAAAGACTCGAATACTCAAGACACATTTAACAAAACTAAATATCAACTGTCATACAAGTGCAAACAACTTCATGGTTTACTCTCACATAAAGCCGCAATAGGCTCGAATGAACGCAAGATGACGATATGTTGTCGCACTGCATGGAATCTTCCTGGCTGTGAGCCAAATGCAGGCAGTGTGCACGGCTTTTAAATTATACATTGCTGTGACAGGCCGCACCTGATATTGAGAATGCTTGTTTGCTCTGTAGGTATTTATATTTTTTTTTTTATGTCAACTGGTTGACAAGCCGGCTCACGGTTCACCTGATGGTAAGTGGTCACAGCCGCCTATGGAAATTTGCAATACCAGGGGGATTGCAGATTTGTTGCCGATCTTGAAGAGCATTTTTCACGCCCCTTTTGAATAACCCCATGTCGTAGCGTTGAGAGAAAACCGTGATGGGGAGCTCATTCCACATCCCAATGGTTCGCAGTAAGAACGTCCGACTAAAACGTTGCGTGGACGAACGAGGCGGTAAATCTGTCATATATTAGCCAGTTATGTATTTTTGGGTGTTTTTGAGAGGTTTTGAATTACCATCTATAGTCGATTGAGAATTTATTGCATCGATAATTTGATTTCGATATCGACATTGACGACAATGCTTTTGTATCGAAATTATACGTACGTTTGACAAGCCAGATGGCTCAGTTGGTTAAGACACCACCTATCACGCCGCCGGTCGTCGGTTCGATTCCCATCCAGGACAAACATTTGTGTGCATGAACATGTCTGTTTGTCCTGAGTCCTGTAATTATCTATATAAGTATGTATTTACAAAAAAAAGTAAGTTTATGTAGTATATCAGTTATCTGGTTCCCATAGTACAAGCTCTGCTTAGTTTGGGATCAGATAACCGTGTGTGAAGAATGTCCCAGGATATTTATTTATTATTTATTTATTTACCTACTTGAATAACCGAGAAGTTTCCGTACCTACTTCTTCATAATACCTATCGGTAAAAAAACAATACTCAAGAAGACTACCTACATACTATACATTTTCCTCCGTAGTAGTATCTTCTAGTACCTTGGGACGTGGAAACGTATTTCAAATACTGTCACTTTTTATGACAACAATAGTTTTCCAATTCATATCTATAACAATTATACTTACCAAAAAATATACGAGATATATCCCACACGATAATAGAATATACCTAACACAATATAATACAATTTTTTCTCGTTACGTTTCCGTGAAGCAATTTTATTTGATGCCCGAAAAAGCCATCGGGACGAATACGGCGTTTGAAATTGATAAGATAGAACGATTTAATCTCACAAAAAAAGGTATACAATGAGGAAACATAAAATTCAATTTCTTATTTAGGATCGCTTGAGTAAACGTGGTTGTTATCAAATAAAAACTGACAGAAGCGTGTCGACATTATCAGCGTAAGGTTTTGTAGCATAATTTAATATAATGTTTTTCCCGAGTATGTAACAGACACCAAACATCGACATCAAAAATCATTTTTGAAAGAGGCATACCTAGTAAGCCGAAACAGCAATGAAGCTATGTAGGTACATTATTCAGGTTGAAAAGAAATATTTTACAGTTTTAACATAAAATACTTACAAACTAGGTTAACATTAAAATATACTTCAGCGTAAGTCTAAAAGTAGGTACTAAAACAGATAGGTACCTCATCACTACGTTTTAGACTTTTAGAGTCTCAGGCTCCTGAAATTTTATAGGATTATTGATAATGATGCAGTATTTGGCCTAACCGACATCAACTTTTAAAATTAGCTCGATTATGGTACTACGTAGGTTAGTACCTGTAGATAGGATTCAAAGTGCCTTGTTTGAAAGTAGGGGGTTAAAAAAAAAAAAGTAGGGGGTTAGATCTTTATTATCAATTTTTGTACGTTATTTTTATGACACAGTATAAGTATGTTATTGTTGCTTATGAGCTAAAAACTAGTATGTGAGTACTTTAAGAGGTCCTAGGGTCTATGGAACCCTAATAATGTGAAATTCAACAAGTAAAAAGGATCCAAGTGATTGACGGACAGAAATAAGTATACCTTTGTTGTGAAAACGAAGAATAATAATTTAGCTTTTCCTCAAAATAAAATTTCAATCAGAACAAATCCTCTACTGTAATTATGACACAATCGGATTGCTGATGGGATTGGTTTGTGCAAAAAAGAAACAGTATTTAAGCTTCAGCGCGTAACATTTTTTGATTTCTTTATTGTAAACCTGTAAACGTTGGTTTATTTAATAAAAACAATACCTTCCTAATACATTGTAAAGTTTTTAAACTTTTGTATTAAAATGTTGATTTTTTCGTGAATTCAAGTTGGTTCTATAGTAAATATTATTTATAATGACGATATGAGAAATGATGATTCTAAACAAGGGTTATCTCTGCATTATTTGAAGAGAATAAAGAATGATTGATGTTTTTTTTTAAACACGAATAATAAATTAGTAACATCAGAAAAAAACGTAAATACTTAGTGAAAAAATCTGTATTAATATTATAATGAGGTAATGTTTGTATGTTCGGATGGAGCAGTTAATTTCCGGAGTGTTCCGTTCAGTAAACAGTAAACAGCTAATCATTTATAAAGAAAAACACAAGAACGTAAAATTAAAACCAGTTACCTTACTCGTAAGTGTTCGTAAATCAAACTTTATAAATCTTCGATATTATTTTAACCTATTTCTAATAACAACGCATATTATCATAGAATTAAACCGGTAAATGACCCCGTTCATTAATATTCAATAAGTATAGCGAGAAGTGCTTGGTGATTCTTGTGGCTGCGCGACGCCTTGTAATCTGAGTTTGCGACCGTCTTGAGGAAAATTTTAAATGAAAAATCTCGACCACAGAGTAATTCGTTTTTCTAGAGCTTTCAAACATCTTAGAAGTGAATGAATTATGAATAGGAGAGGTTTTAGAACAATATACCTAATTACTCCAGGGAAATTAAAGACCGTAGGTTTCAAATAAAGATAAATGCAGATAACGTTACTAATATTTAAAAAAAATTCGCTGACTTCAAAACACTCATACCTAGTAAGCCGAAACAGCAATGAAGCTATGTAGGTACATTATTCAGGTTGAAAAGAAATATTTTACAGTTTTAACATAAAATACTTACAAACTAGGTTAACATTAAAATATACTTCAGCGTAAGTCTAAAAGTAGGTACTAAAACAGATAGGTACCTCATCACTACGTTTTAGACTTTTAGAGTCTCAGGCTCCTGAAATTTTATAGGATTATTGATAATGATGCAGTATTTGGCCTAACCGACATCAACTTTTAAAATTAGCTCGATTATGGTACTACGTAGGTTAGTACCTGTAGATAGGATTCAAAGTGCCTTGTTTGAAAGTAGGGGGTTAAAAAAAAAAAAGTAGGGGGTTAGATCTTTATTATCAATTTTTGTACGTTATTTTTATGACACAGTATAAGTATGTTATTGTTGCTTATGAGCTAAAAACTAGTATGTGAGTACTTTAAGAGGTCCTAGGGTCTATGGAACCCTAATAATGTGAAATTCAACAAGTAAAAAGGATCCAAGTGATTGACGGACAGAAATAAGTATACCTTTGTTGTGAAAACGAAGAATAATAATTTAGCTTTTCCTCAAAATAAAATTTCAATCAGAACAAATCCTCTACTGTAATTATGACACAATCGGATTGCTGATGGGATTGGTTTGTGCAAAAAAGAAACAGTATTTAAGCTTCAGCGCGTAACATTTTTTGATTTCTTTATTGTAAACCTGTAAACGTTGGTTTATTTAATAAAAACAATACCTTCCTAATACATTGTAAAGTTTTTAAACTTTTGTATTAAAATGTTGATTTTTTCGTGAATTCAAGTTGGTTCTATAGTAAATATTATTTATAATGACGATATGAGAAATGATGATTCTAAACAAGGGTTATCTCTGCATTATTTGAAGAGAATAAAGAATGATTGATGTTTTTTTTTAAACACGAATAATAAATTAGTAACATCAGAAAAAAACGTAAATACTTAGTGAAAAAATCTGTATTAATATTATAATGAGGTAATGTTTGTATGTTCGGATGGAGCAGTTAATTTCCGGAGTGTTCCGTTCAGTAAACAGTAAACAGCTAATCATTTATAAAGAAAAACACAAGAACGTAAAATTAAAACCAGTTACCTTACTCGTAAGTGTTCGTAAATCAAACTTTATAAATCTTCGATATTATTTTAACCTATTTCTAATAACAACGCATATTATCATAGAATTAAACCGGTAAATGACCCCGTTCATTAATATTCAATAAGTATAGCGAGAAGTGCTTGGTGATTCTTGTGGCTGCGCGACGCCTTGTAATCTGAGTTTGCGACCGTCTTGAGGAAAATTTTAAATGAAAAATCTCGACCACAGAGTAATTCGTTTTTCTAGAGCTTTCAAACATCTTAGAAGTGAATGAATTATGAATAGGAGAGGTTTTAGAACAATATACCTAATTACTCCAGGGAAATTAAAGACCGTAGGTTTCAAATAAAGATAAATGCAGATAACGTTACTAATATTTAAAAAAAATTCGCTGACTTCAAAACACTCAGATTAGAGTTCCTATATTTTTTATGCTTTTTAGGCCTTTGAAGGTGGTTTTATTTGTTGTTTTTAGTTTCTTATTTTTTATCATTGGCATATTAGCGTTGTACCTTCCATCATTACATCAAAGAATAAGTACAACTCGTCAAAACGGTCCTTTAATATTTAAAGAATTATCCCCTAACTCCTAAGTTCTTCCATCATCAGCTCAGCAACGTAAGATGATGACTACCAAACGCAAAAACTGTTACAAAAAGTATATGAAAAACATTGTGTCTATAAAATTTTAAGAGTTCCCTCGATTTCTCCAGAATTCATTCATCAGATCCTGACCTGATGAACATGGGACCACCTGTGAAGTATGTCCCTTTAAAACAAAAAATATTTTTTGTCTTCGAGTAGTAGGTAAACATACCTAACCTACCTAGTCGGGGAACATGCAAAAATGAAAAAAAAAATCCGACGAATTGTTAACCTCCTCCTTGTTGATGTCGGTTAAAAATATGAAAGTGTTTTGGATGACGTGATTTAATTACCTTGAGAGACGGAGTAACATAGGCTTCCTTTTATTCTAGGTAAAACCGTGGGCGGAAGTTAATAATTTCATCAGCCTCAAAGCTCTTATTAAAAGCTTTTTGTGACAAAACTCGAAAGAGTATTAATTTGATTAATATTAGAACATATCAGAAACAGTCCTGCGTAATGTAGGATGTAAAATAAATCGACGTCATCAAGGTATATGCGAGCTATATCTAGCCCATCGAATGCCGTAATGATATGACATTGTGGCTCTGGTTTAAGTTATAAGAGCTAAACGATCGCTCAGAGCGAGGAGTCGACGCCGCGAGCCGCGGGACGCCTGGCGGATTCTCCGATGGTAATTAAGATTTATGCAAGACACCATTACATGGATAATCTTATCTCATTTCAGTTTTGCCGCCACGATCCTTAATACCTTTAGATTCATCTGTTTATTTCGTGGAACTGGTACCAAATATTAAATAAAACAAAACATCTATTTTGTTGCGTCAAAAATAGTTAAAAAGTCTGTAAGTTTTCTTTTTTTTTCGTATTTTCATTGGTTGGTTTCATACCGTTTCATGGTTGGAGCGCGAAATTAAAATTATCACTTTTTTTGCAAATTGCAGCTCAATTTGCGACAAGAATGGTAGTATATTTACTGATTAATAACAAAAGAAATCATTAACATATTCCTCCAAGGTATATTAGCAACATTTTCATGAAATTGTCGAACGTTTCACCTTAATATTGATGAATATTTCCATCCCATAATTAAAGGACTGTTAGTGATTTACAAATTACTCTCCATAGGATCGGGGTATACTAAAAATATCAACGACTAGCTTCCACCCCACAGTTTCACGCGCGTTCCCGACGGATCTTATGTTTTCCCGGGATAAAAGTAGCCTTTATTTTAATCCAGGGTATCTACTACCTCTATACCAAATGGTCCAGCCGTTTGAGCACGAAGAAGTAACAAACATAATCACTCACAAACTTACGCATTTATAATATTAGGAGATTTCAGACAGTATTGTCAACTATGTAGCAGCCGCTAATTTCTTTTACCTTGGACCACACACGAACCCATATCCGCATCAAGCATTGGCCAGAAAATGGGCACCCACATAATGTCCGGGGTCAAAACTTCTGAGCGATGTCCAGAAGCCATCTCTAAAATTATAACGGCTATCATATTCACATGTGGCCTCACAGCCAATTTCTTTATTTGAGGGTAAGTGGGTTATGAGTGGGTAAGCAATCACTTAGTGTTACCCTACTAGACATTAATTATGTTTTTGTATATATCAAGAAGAATTTTTATTGTTGGTGTGTATTTATCACTCGTGTTCCCGGGATAAAAAGTAGGCTTTCGGAGATAATGTAGTCTATTAGTGAAAGAATTTTTCAAATCGGACCAGTCACTCCGGAGATTAACACTGTCAAAGAGCTTTATTATATATATTATATAAACTCTACAGCTTTATTATATATATGGATATCTATAAGTATAGATATCCAGTATATCCCAACCTTTTAGAAATCCCAGTCACACAGATTCATCATTTCAAAGCCACATTTATATAAAATACACTGTAATTAAGTATAAAATTATCGGTGTTTTTTGAACGGCTTCCATCCCTCGCCATAATTTCACCCCTCGCCACTGATAGATGTACTTAGATTATTTTGATTATCAAATGATGCGTGTTTTAGAGCCTTGCAGGATGTTTTTGCAAAAAAATGGTGACTGAAGTGGCGTTTGACGGGTTCCCACATCCCTCCAATATAACGAGGAGGGCGTAACAACACACGTTTTGCCCAGAGTCCGCTATTTACTTGTTAAATATTGATACTGACTTCTTTATATTTTTTCCGCCGAGGCACGCATTTATGTCAGCGCCACTAGAATATAATAAATATATGTAGGTTATGTTTTGATTCTGAGTTTGTTTTAGAAAGAGTATTTATAAAATTGAGTTTCTTAACGGCTTTTTTCATAGCAAATACAAGCTTCATAACTGCTGACTACTTCCAGGAGACTTAGGATGATAAACTTGTATGAAGTGAGGAGGTGGGTTATAAGACGTATACAGGTTTCCGGAACACGAAAGAAAAAAAACGGAACCCTTATAAGTTCACTCGTGTGTCTGTCTGTCCGAAAATACTGGACTGCGGATTGAATTGAAATTTGGTACACATATAAGAAAAAAAAACATTTATTAGACATAACAAAATAGCACAATACAATTATTAAATTAGACATTCACAAAATATAAATATTTTACAATTACGACATTGTGCTATATTGAGTCCAAAAGTCCATATGTTAGTCGGTGACCCAAACACGGACGTGTAACGTAAATAAATTAATTTTAAATATGGGGGCCAATTTTGGGGGGTAAATTAGAAAATAAAAAAAAAGTTTAACAAACTTTAAACTTTGTTCGGCTATATTTTCCCGGGAAAACATAAGATCCCTCAGGAGCGCAGTTGAAACTCGGGGGCGGAATCAAGTAAAAAATATTTAGTCTAAAAGCCTTTATTTGCACCTTGAAACGTATATTATTGAGTATGTGTTTTTGTGGACACTTCAATAAAATTTTCCTTTAATTTATATTTTATCGTAGATTTAAAGACTAACCACATCGTGGATACTGACTTCAGACCCTACATTGCACGTGTTCCGCACGCTCTTGGCCAGCTTTTAATAATGACGAAAACCCGTATTTACAAAACAATTAGGAAAACAAAACAATTTTATTGTTTTGGTACCAATGTTTAACATTGTTTGTTATAACAGTACTAGTAAAAAAAAATAACTGTGGGCTTGTAAAAATACTAAAGAAACAAAATTGTTTGACCCTAAAACGGAGAAACAAATTTCTGGGAAGACAAACAAACATTATGGAAATAATTACTGGTATTTTGTTACATGGTATAAAGTCTGACTCGTCATGGCTACTAACATTACATGTATCACGTGTATGTAATAAAGCTTACAAGGTTTATCAAGTACTAGCTTTTACCCCGCGGTTTTACCCGCGTACCCGAGGTATTTTATGTTTTCCCTCCCCATATGTTATTATCCGGTATGATCTATCTATGTGCCAATTTTCATCCAAATCCGTTCATTCGTTTTTAATGTGAAAGAGTAACAAACATTCATCCATACACACAAACTTTCGCAAATAATATTAGTACAATTTCGTCAGTTTTCAAATTCCGATTCGAATCCGACTGGTAGATCCAGATAAGCGCGTTCAAACAAACTTCAGCTTTATTATTATTAGATATAGGGATAACTATCACAACACGGAAAGGAACTAACTATAAGTGTTCAGTTTCACCGGCACACTACTACACACACCTTCAGACTGACAGATTACCTGTTTACCTGTTACCTACCTATTATTTACCTGTTCTAGAGGTGTACATGACAGTAACAACAAGTATATTAAAGCTTCGCATCTATATATTAGTATGTGTATTAAATTTTTAATAAGGTCACAGAGAAATGTGGTGACTTCTTCTTCAGACGAAACCAAAAAAAAAAACTTGATCATAATAATATTGCTTTCAAAAATAACATCTCAATGTATCTTTGCGAGTTTCCAATAAATCGGATTATAATCACGATGAAAATTCCAAGAATTATTTGAAATACATATGAGAGATGGATCACACTTTTGCTGGAATAATTTTTGCATGAAACCAAATATTGGTAGGTACCTACTTACTACAATTTACCAAAATTATGTCTTTCAAACCTATTTAATGCTTGGAACCATATAAAAAGTCTTGAGGAACCAAAGATGAAGTAAAGAAAGAAAAAGAAAAAGATAGGAAACCATTAAAAAGTACAACATTAAAACATTAAAGTTGATACATTTATCATACTTGTGAACAGATGCGGCCATGTGGCCATGTTGCAGCCGATATTGTACCTAATGTTTTGTATCTTAAAATTACTTTTTGGTATTCATTTTTTTTATAATATAAGGTAAAGTTGAAGTAAGGTAGAAGGGCCGTGTTTTGAATTTTTAACGCATATTTATTGACTTTTAATTTATTATAAAAAAATCCTATTGGAAGGAATTACTGTAATTTGTATGAGACGTACGTCAATAGGGTAGTTGACACTGTCAACAATAAATGACCAAACACTAACCAATGCATAACACATCTAAATACACGTGTAAATATCAAATATGTTGTACATTTAATGCTTTTTATGATTTTTAATTACCAGTGGAACCACTAAGAGTAGATGATTTGATGCTGTGAAACTATGACGTCATGATGTAATATTTCATACAAAATTCCTTATAAACTATCGTTTTGACATTTATTAAAAAGTAGCTGATTTGATGTGTCAGTCAACTACCCTATTGATTATTATATTATGTATTACTTTTTCTTTATGCTTTTAAGTGCCATTTTTTCAATATTCAGTTAAGTTGTATCTATCTATCTAATTCGAAAATTTTAAATCTATGTTGATTTGAAATTGAAACGGTTTTCGTATATCTTTGTACACTTATCAGAAGAATAGCTTATCCGAGGTTTATCTAACGATTGTTTACCACTTTTTAGGTAAGAAACATTAGCTGTTCCCCGCGGATTCACCTGCGTTTCCGGGATAAAAAGTAGCCTAATCCTTCCCCACAAGATAGTCTATCTGCGTGCTAAATTTCATTGTGATCGGTTCAACGGTTTAGATATTAAAAAGGAACAAACAAGCAGAGTTACTTCCGTATTTACCCATAATATTAGCATGGATAATAATTAAACTGCAAAATATGACGAAATAAACCCTCCAAAAGAAGTTATGTGAAACATAGTCAAATTATTTTTTTGCTTATATTGAACAAAGAAACGTGTCGTTAAAAACGCTGACGCATGCCATGGGTGTTTTCATGAGGAAACTTTCAGATATTATCGGAAGATCGACGGTTCCTGATAGTGGCGGAGGAATTAGGTAGGGCAATCTTTTTGCTGATTCAATATAGGTCTTGGTAAGGCATGGTGACTTAGCATCCAACTTATCCTTTTAATTTTAGAACATGTGAGGAACTTTTCCTAATCGTAAGTGGATTACGCTGCCTTTTTTACCATTTAAAAAAAATAATACCTTATAAGACAGCATTTGGAAACCACAAAGGATGACATCCTTTATTAATTTTGTACTTGTATGAAATAGGTACGTGGGAAAATTAGTTTTTTGGTTTGCCCTTTTTCTATGCAACAATGAAGAAACTGATAGACGTAATTTTTGGTTTAGAAATAGTTTATTATTTTATTTTAGGCCGCAAAATAAAATAGATTACTTTTCGACCTCAGAATATTTGTAAAGCAGCTTTAATGCAAAAAAATGTTGGGTACAATAAATCGTATCTCCTAAGAATCAATTGAAAACAGTAATTTAAAAGCTTTATGATTAGTCTGAAAATACCGAAGATAGAAATAAACTAGTAGTTAATAAACGACAAAACTTTCAATGGAAAATAACGTTCGCGCAACTAAGAGAACGGTGAAAAAATATGTGCTATCTCAACGAAACAGCATATGGCCCAAAAGTTACAGAGAACAACTTCTCATGTCTGTGGAAAGTGTAGCAAGTGGAAACTAGTTGTAATTTAACCCAAGACGAGGGTCCGACTGCTGAAATTTGACCAATATATTGTGACCTCCAAATATATTATCAACCACGTATTCTCTCATCACTAAATTTATTAGTTGAAGCTCTTTCTATACTGGCCGATATGAAGACAGGTCACGACAATATTGTGAGATTTTTTATCTGTTACATAATAAGGTATTTAAAATATGTCATGATTATTTATTTTAAGAATGTTTTGCTACGTTATTTTGTTTTCTGTAAATGTTTCACTAGGTCTATCTACCTAATGTCACCACTTAACGACGAAACATAATATGAACTTACGACTTCGCAGAAACCAGTTTCGTCTAAAATTGGGCTATATTACGAAACTCCATACAAATCTGTCAAATTAAATGAAATGAAAGACACAGTTGGAAAAATGTTCATATTACGAATTCACTTCAGATATGCAACATACGAATATGAAGCTGCAAATGTGGCAAAATTAATTAATTCTGTTCTCATATTACATACCTTGGGCTGTCTATTACAATGCTCCATTACTTATCCCAATTTATGAAGCAGGTAGTTAAGTATGTTTAAGGTGGATGATGTTTTTAGCGTTTTTATTTAGGAGTAAAATTTAAAAAAATAATAATGTTCATAAGACCCTTCTTACCTTTGTAGTACCCGCCTAGCTGGCTACCACCTTCAAGTTGAAAATTTGTCACCAAGCATCTTTCGGTGTGTTCCGCAGCTGCACTTGAGAGCCAGTTCCCTTCTAGGCTTTGTGTGCTCACCACCATCGGCCACATCATCACTGACCTCGGTGAGATTGTGGTCAAACACAGACCTATACGTAGTACTAGTAAAAAAGAAGGTACGCTTCGAATATTGTAAATCCCAGCATCAAACCCTTCGTAAATCTACTGAACTTATTACATCAAAATATATGTGCCTATGAGACGAAATTTTGAGCGCGCTCGAGACGTGGGTATGCAAATTGATTATGTATGTATCCATAATAATATGTTTTATGCCTAAAACATTAAAGTATAAATTAAGTTAATCGTTATCTACGAATACTAAGTGTCAGTTGCGTGCGAAAACCCAATGGTAAAGTTTTCCGCAAAACCAATTCCAGCAAATGTGATTCCCGTACGATTGAATGAGAGCAATCCTATTGTTACATCACCTGACTTTCAGATATCTCCTTTAAGAGAAACGTAACGATATCATAGATTATGAAAATGCAGAAGTGTTAATATGAAACAGTGTAATGTTATCCAGAAATGCTCCATCACCAATAGAACTGATCCTCGTAGAAAGCTGATCAAACTAATTATTTAAAAGTATATTCTTCGTGCAAATCAACAAACCTTAAGAGGCTAGTCTCGTAGCGTGGGAATTTATCATAGACTACACACATTGACATATTTTACTCACACATTTGCGTCATCATTTTAACAGAGAAATGGGTGGATTGCCACTGTCCGCGTACTACATGTTATTTAGATAACCACGGTACAACCAGTACGTACCAGATCTTACACATAATTATTTTATATTAATTAGCATACACACTTAATTTTGGTTATAGTAGGAGAGCTAACTGAACTATCCTACTAACTCGTATCCCGCAAAGCTAGTAACAATTTATATGATGTTTTATTTATCATCGGTCAATGAAGAATGTACCGTTCTAGCACGGTAATGATTATAATATTACCGTGGTTCTAGGCATCTCGCGGTAGCGTATCATCCCTTATATTTTTGAAAGTGTAAAAAACATTTTCACCTCTCTCGCACGAAAAAAGCACTTTTGACGTGTAAAAACAAAAAAAGCTATTTTGCTGCGAGCGTGAAGAAAAGTGATTCGAACAAACACCGCCTTCTAGAGCACTACCACCATCTAGTCTAAAATAAAATGGACGCTGGTTTGATCAGAAAATCATTTTAGCCTAGCGATTTAACACATAGGCACAACATTTTGTGTGTTATTTTTTGAAATTGAAGTTTATGAATTTTACTATTGCCTTTTTAAGGACACGAAATAATATTTAAAATAAATAACTTCATATTTTTATATAAAATTGTATAACAAATTTCCTATAAAAATATCATGTTCAATTTTGATACAAATGTCAAGCAGTGTAGTTTCCAAACGCAACATCTCAAAAAAAACACTTAAAATCGTAATGGCGGATATCAATTTTTTTCAGCATTACGATGTGCTGGACCGCTATGAAGATAGTTGACTAACTAAAAAAGCGTTAATAGAACAAGTTTCAAATATTGACTTGTTTTCTCGCTGGTAGAATTGAAAAAATGAATTTCACACATTGTTTTCTCGTGGCTTTAAAACACTCATTGTGCTCAGTAGTCTACATTAAAATCAATCGCCCGTGATTCAATTTTTGACTACTTCTTACAAAAATAACGCAAGCAAAGTTATTTTTCGCTACGAGTGCGGATTTCAAAACATGAACTAATGGAGTATGTAATCTAGAATTGAATCAAGAGCGTAGCAGTGATTCTAATTTTAAAATTCTTTAACTACTAACCACAGTGAGTGATTTAAAGGCACGAGATATAAAAAAAAATGCTCTGGTGTGAAACATGCAACTTTTCACCTCGACCAGCGAGAAAACAATTAAGACAAAGAAACATTTAACAAAGAATAGAGACGACTTCAAAACACTACAAATCATAAAATAAACATGTTCGCTTTTTACAATTATATATAAAGATCCATTTGTGGTAAATAGTTAATGTGATATGGAAAGATGTTATTTCTTTTTACTACACTATATTTATGTTTATTAAACTTTACTTAATCCAATCTTTGAAATGATTCCCATTGTCTGAACTAGTCGGTGGCCAATCGTATAATTCGCCAAATCATTATATTCCTAACCTAACCTATATCATGATTTGACGAATTATACAGGCTGATTTTTAAATGGTATAGTAGGCCGAAATGGCATTGATGTATACCTTATACAGATCATGAAAAAACGATTTTAGAGTTTATATAATAAATAATAATAATAATGAATATCCTGGGACATTCTTCACACACGGTTAAGAGTGGAAAACAATATTACAATATTTCTATACAAACGAAAGATATCAATCAATCAATCAATAAATTAGTTCATCGTTATATATACACTGCAATGTGAGTCTAACTGAGTATCAATTAAATTAATCGAGCGAGTATAATATAGCTATTTTGCCCTGTTAGTATTATTCTGATTGCGAGTAAAGGCTTTTACTAGAGATTTTCGATAAACTTGTAAATCTTGTCATCGTAATGGTAGTGCTCAGGCACCTGAAATTTTGTAGGATTACTGATAATGATGTACGCTATCCTTAGAATTCGGGTTAAAATACCATTTCAAAATCACCTGTATACATATAATAAGCCTGTAGAAAATTCGTCTGTAATTGCAAACTTTTTGAGAAAAAAAAGGAAGAAACTAATTGAGCGACACTGAAGACGAATTAATATTTTTAGTGTTGTTGTTTATCTGTATGTTCGTATGCATTAGTTTGAGTTTAAAATATTTATGACTTTCAATAATTTTGTAACATCACAGTTATGTAGATAGTAACAATATTGACAGTCAGTCATAATGTCTTATTGAGCAGTCGCGACCCAACTTATGCAAAAAACAAAATTCATCGTCGAGCTTCAAACTGGCGTGCTCTCACCTTTGATTCTAAAAAGGTACTGAAAATGTTTGATACACGCATTCGAAATAATTCAAATCAATTTCAAATAAATACGGTGACGTTCCGCCATACAAATTACTATGAAAAATGGCGGACGAATTTCATGAATATTTAAACGTAGATTATTGTTATGGTGTTAGTTTGTAAAAAAAACTGAGACGGTGAAGGTGGGTTTCATACTTTTAAATTTTATTTTATACAAAAAGATTTATAATAAATCCATTCGAAATAATGTAAATTTGGAAAACCGCAAAGGTCAATTTTAGGTTTTGAGATAATTTATTATGTTTTTTTTCTGGAAATGAGAAAATATTTCAAAAATATGGCTAGGTGAAGTTGTTGATATACCTGTTTAGATTTTAAAATGTCTTTGAGATGTTATTAAATGTGGGTTTTTTGACGTTTTTTTTGGGAAACCGGAACACATGTTTTAGCGGTTTTCAGGGAATGGGGTCTTAATAATAAAACTATAGGTTCAAGCAGGTAGGTCTTACATTTAAAAATAAATTTATATCTACATATCATTTCTTTACACAATTATATAGAAAAAAAATATAGAAAAAGAGTATAAAACTTGTATAGTACTTGTCGATCTTCTCACATCGAAATTTTAAATTGTCAATTACAGTTGTAATTAAAGAAATAATGCTCGGTGCATAGAAATCTAACATATTCTATAGATAGTTTAAAAGTTATTGAATACAGGTAGACAATGATGGTGTTTCTAACGTAAAAAAGTAACTTACTCTATGCCGTTCGGAAATTCACGCAAAATTCAATTATCCATAGACCCTTACGTTACAAGTCACTGGGTGTCTAACACAGAAAAGAAAGATATTATTTTGGACTCGCACACAAACAAATTCATTATTAATGTACAACAAACATACACACACACAGCCAAAAGGCCTATCTCAACTTAATGAGGTTATCCTTGAACGTGACTCAAAAAGTTTAAAATATCGTATATAGTATCTGCATTTTGTAAGCATTTTTACTTAAATTTTATTATAAAAGTCAGTGTCAAAATTATGTAGTAATAAGTAAATAGGGTTATTTTTTAATATGGTGATTGTAATTAAAAAACGCCCTGGCTTAGCCTTATGTTATGGGTGGTATCTGTTATTGTTGCTAACTTAGCTATGTCAATTGATATAGGTTTTGGATATTGGCCCCGAATCTGTTGTTTTCGAACTTATATTAGTCACGTCACCTCTCTTTCTTACAAACGTTATTGAAAAAGAATAGGAGATATTAAGAGCTGTCAAAATAGTCCACGTCATGTCATTGTTATTTACATGGAAATAGTCATGACAAAGAATGATCGCACTTAGATTCACATTAAAATAAGCAATCGGACTAATTTGACAGGACTTAAATTTCTTATATTTTTTGTTAGAAAGAGATATAGTGAGATTTGTTCTTCTTTTACACATCAATACAACAAAGATCAAGTGATTTTTGGCATAGAGATAGGTGATGGGTCGGAGACTAATATAATGCAGAGCGGAAGCTAATTTCTGATACCTATCTAAAATTTTCATCAAGTTGACTATAAAAAAGTTCATTATGAAAAAAAAAACAGTACGTGTAAAGAAAAGTTTCAAAGGTTTCATGATAAAACTTTTAACTTATTCCACATTAGATTTAGTTCCTTCAGTATATCATAGTCTTACAGAACTTTTAAAGTGGGTAGAAAGTGGCTCACCTCCCTCGGGTACTAAGTTAAAAAACCCAATATAAGTTCTTTGTTATAGCATCGTTACATGTGAACTATCATGGGATAAGATCAATCTATTTGTTAACAAAATTTATAATTAAAAAAATTGTTTTGATGTTACGTACAGTGTAATACGGCCGCTGGGGCAGAAGGGTTCTCGAGTAGCGACCGCGAACCGGATACGCAGCGTGGGCAGGCTCAACAAGGTGGACCGACGATCTTGTGAGGGTCGCGGGAAACCGCTCGATGCGGGTAGCGCAAGACCGGCCATCGTGGAGACCATTAGGGGAGGCTTTTGTCCAGCAGTGGACGTCTTTCGGCTGACATGATGAGAATGTAATAACATTGATATTTAAGAGCCGATTCTTCTTTCGCTAGATAAATCTCGGATAAGCTATATCCTCTGATAAATTTATAAAAACAGTTCTAATTTAAAATTAATAGCTAGATACAGCTTATCGTCGAAAGTCTTCGACCAGTGTGTGTTGCCAGTGATGACTTATGGAGCAGAGACGTGGTCGCTTACGATGGGCCTCATAAGAAGGCTCAAGGTCACCCAAAGAGCAATGGAGAGGGCTATGCTCGGAGTTTCCCTGCGAGATCGAATCAGAAATCCGCAGGCGAACCAAAGTAATCGACATAGCCCGAAGAATTGCCAAACTTAAGTGACAGTGGGCGGGGCACATCGCTCGAAGAACCGACGGCCGCTGGGGCAGAAGAGTTCTCGTGTGGCGACCACGAACCGGAAGACGCAGCGTGAGCAGACCCCCTACAAGGTGGACCGATGATCTTGTGAGGGTCGCGGGAAACCGCTGGATGCAGGTAGCGCAAGACCGGCCATTGTGGAGATCCTTGGGGAGGCCTTTGTCCAGCAGTGGACGTCTTTCGGCTGACATGATGATGATGATGACAGCTTATCTGGAAAATCAGGCCTTAATGAAATAGTAATAATAATTTTGGACATTATTTACATACGAGTATCTGAGTGCTCTGAGCACGAACAATTTTTACGTTTACATGAGTTCTTTTACTTTATGCATCAAAAGCAGTTTGTAACATACAAAAATAGATAATAACTAGCTGTTTCGCGTGGTTTCACTCGCGTTCCCGGGATAAAAAATAGCTTATAACCTTTGGAAATAATGTAGCTTCCTATTACTGAAAGAATTTTTCAAATAGGTTCAGTAGTTTCGGAGCCTATATTCAATCCAATTGTTTGTTTGTATGTTTATACAAACAAACAATCGAATCTTTCCTCTTTATAATATTAGTATGGATTATTAGTATAGAAGATAAAAGATAATATAATAAAATCTTGAAGCTTAATTAAAATTATTTCAGATTCAAAGTTCACTTACATTTACGTTTCGATACGTCAAAATGGTTTATGCTCAGAACACTGAACTAAGCAGAGTTTCTCATGTCGGCACCAATAAAAAGGTGCATGCTTGGCAAGGTTGAATGAGACTAGTATTTATCTGACATTTTCTACAAATCCCTAGCTATCACCACCGTCCCCCATTATCTGCTCCGGTTAGATTGCGAACATAGAAATCTAAATGAAACCTTTATAAATACCCTTAACGTAAAAGCTTTGGGTTAATCGTGAAATTCAAATTTTATTATGTTTTTTGCTAATTGCAGCTCAGTAATAAGTCGATTATTAAGATATTTCTCCAAGGTATATTTGAGGGATATACCTAGGACTTTTTCATGAAAACGTTACTTTGTAACTCAGTATAATATTATGTTGATGATTTGATTAGTTAGTACCTAATCAGTAAATATACTACAATTCTTGTCGCGAATCACATGTTCACAAACTTACAATCTATAATTGAGCTGCAAATAGAAAAAAAGTAATACAATTTGAATTTCACGCGCTACCTTGAAGCATTCCCCTAAAATTGAAAACGAAACTATTTCATAGTTTCTCGTTCTTGGGGTAAAAAGTAGCGTATGTTACTCTCCAGTCCATAACCTATCTTCTTATCAACCGTTCTCGAGTTATAAATGGTTTATTTAACCGGTCTTTCTATTACTTATATATTAAGATAGACACTCACAATATCTTATGTTATAAGAAACTACCTATATACCTATATATGTCAGAAGTAGTGTTTCGTACGTCTCCGAGACGGCTACCGAGCAAAAGTGATTTCAAAATTGCACAGGTGCCAAAAAACTTTAATTTGTACATTTAGTAGGTACATAGTTATTAATGAGTTAGTTTATTAGGTATTTAAAATATTTTTATCCTATATAGTAACTTATTCACGAGTCTGGTATCATGTCACTTCTATAGATACTTATTGAATTAGATTTCTATGGTTTTGAATGCCTCTACACCTAGTTCCATTTTATTCCTACTCTTATCTTGGGATTCAAGACAATGTAATTGTGACATCTTTATATAATCTCAAAATACTTATGAATAATTTAAACTAACTTGTGTTTATTATATAAAATGAAAAAAGAAGGAAATAGAAAATTACAAAACAAACCAAATAACAAAACAATGAATTAATTTTTATTTCCGGTATATAATATCCTGGAATATAGCCAAGTAAGCGGACAGAAAAGGTCAGGTTTCACGTGAGTAATACCCTAGTCCCTAGCAAGGACCATAGGCTATGATAACCGCTAACTATCAGGCGTGTCGTATGTTTCTTGACAGACTTTTTTGCATAAAATAAAATTTAAATTAAAAAATTTAAGAAACCCCCGACGCTGACTAGTAAATTGGTGATAATTTCCAAACGACAGATCAGATTTTCTTGAAAAATGGCTAAGAACACTCTCGATTAAAATACCTTTCAGACAAAAAAACCCGAATCGAAATCGATCCACCCGTTTAGGAAACTTGTAACACCCCGTCGTTTTTGCGTCGGGGGTTAAAAAAAGAAAGAAAGCGTCAGAAGGAATTTGGATGTTTTGTATATAATTGTGACCTGAAGTTTAATGTAATGTTTCAGAGGGGTCATCATGCTTAAACTTTTTACTACGGGACATTACTACATGGAAAAAGTTATAAATATTTAGACAATAGACAATACATTTCATTGTAAACGCTTTTTTTTATTCTTTACTATAGAGCATATTCTAACAAACTTATTGTACAATTTTAACAATAACATTACATTGAAAGAGGTTTCGAGGTTTAGCGAATTAAGTATTTTAAAATAAGTAGTACTACCTTGCTGTATGAAAAATAAATAATGTATTTTCGCTCATAATATTATTTGTTCAACATTTGAAAATGCTATATCAAAATATCGATCGCCCCAGTATAACCTCCCTTATCTCATGTTTTTAGAGAAACCTACTTAATTATTTCCCATGTTTGATATAGAGTTCGTTATGTAGGTAGGTAAACGTTACCGATGAAGATAGCAATAACCTTACTTTTTACGACCAGGACGAGTAGCTATCTACTTCGATATTTGTAGCAGTACCTTCGGTACTCTTTCGACACTCTTCTCAAAAATCCTCCTGATGTAACTCACTCTTATACTCAGAAGAACTATAATCGTATCACATTATTCGTCCTCTCAGTTTCTTTTTTCCTTGTTTTTTTCTTTTTATTAATCCTACTAATATTATAAATGCGAAAGTTTATGAGTATGAATGTATGGACAAACATCCATCCAATGTTTGTTACTCTTTCACGCAAAAACTACTTAACGGATTTGGATGAAATTTGGAACACAGATAGTTTATAACCTAGATTAACTAACCTAGAAAAAAAATTGTTTTCTTATCGGTCACCACGCTCAAAAAGTGTAATTTGAATTAATATCAATGAAAAAAAAAAAAAGGAAAAAAAATACTGCATAAATAAAATGAATAAATAATTATAATTACATAAGTTGATAAAAACAGCTATGCAATAGCTTTACCGCGGCAGTCTCCCAGTGCCACACGACTTTTTATTATTATTTATTATGATTTGTTTAGTCTGGTCCCAATTATATTGTTTACTAACTATATTATTATTAGGCATTCTGTTATTGTCGTTTCTTATTACCTATTACCCAAAGGTTGTCTGGAAGAGATTACTTTAGCAATATCTATCTTATTATGTTGTTGTCACTTAATTCTCTTATAAATATCTTGTTTTGTTCTATATTGCTGTGTAAACATAAACTTTTTTTTTTCTAACAGCAGAACCTCATTAAATAATCGACCTATATCCGAATTCAAACAATCCTCCTTATCAAGTATTGCAGATTGTAAATTGCCGTAACGGCTTCCTTGTGTTTTAAATTAATACAATAATTCGTACAATAATCTCTTGCCCTAAGGCGGCAACTCACGGCGAGGATTATTCGATATAAATACCTGTTTAATATTTATAAGGGTCGCACAATACAAACAATAATAAATTTAAGTGTGTAATAAAGCTGGTCGTATAACAAAACTGAAAGTTATGACTAGATTTTCACCGGAGATATCTGCAGCATCAGGATGTTAGGGAAATTTGTCGTTTGATATTCATGGCACGATTATTTACCTAAATACCTGAGGTTATATTACGTAACTTTATAGGAATCAGTTTCTATTTGTTTCTACTTAGATATTGCTGTTTACGGATAATGTTAGGAGAGTAATAATATCGTATTATTGATGCAAAGGTAAACGTAATAAGAAGAAACTGATTCCAAAAATAAATTTTGGTTGGAATCAGTTTCTTCATTCATTATTCATTAGAAATATTACAAATAATAAATAAAAGAGAAACGCTAAAATTATAGCAATCTTCGGTGACATAAGATAACTCAACGGCACTACCGTCGACTGCAGTGGCAAAGGTCACGGGTTCGAATTTTATAATCAGTTAGAGCTTTCGGTGGAGGAAAACTTCGTAAGGAAACCATAGCTTGGTGGTAGGGTAATTTTAAGTACCCGCCTGCCTACCTTCCCTGTCGCTAAGCACCTGCCCTTGTGTTCCGACAGCTGCACTGGAGAGCCAGTTCCCTTCTAAGCTAAAAAATATAAAAATGAATTTATTTCTCCCACAATAAGTAATTAAAGGAAACAATGAGAAAAAATAAAAACACTTGTGTTGTGGGAGACCTGGTGCCTAAACTAGGCCTGTATTTCAGAACACCAGGTCTCCACCCCACAGATGTGTGTGACTGCGTGCTTACATCGATCACATAATTACTGATCACGGTGAGATTGTGGTCAAACACATACCTTTTCATCGTAAAAAAATTAAAATCTCAGTACCTAACACTTCTGCCTATCGCTTTAGGCATAATAAACTTAAAAGTATTTTTTATTTACTAATGACCGTAGAACAATGAAATTAAATTAATGTATTGGTTTTATTCACGAAATTTTGTAGCCGTAAAGACTAAAGTCAAATATCATTCAACGTAGGTAATTTCAGGTAATCACGTAAACGCATGATTTTTTTAACTAACTCATGTTTTTATTGGAGGATTCAGGATTTGTTAACTTCTTGGTTTTAAGATAATTGTGTGTACCTAGTTTAGTTTGTACTAGTGACCCGCCCCAGCTTCGCACGGGTGTACAAATCTTTGAATTTATCGACTTTTCTGTACTATGCATGTATTATAGATATATACATTCCTCTTGAATCACTCTATCTATTCTGAATTAAAATCCGTTGAGTAGTTTAAAATATCTAAGCGAACAAACTGACATGACTTCATTTTATACTATGTAAAGAAGATATGATAGCCAATCACTAACGTGAAGCTACCGGATAAGAAAATGGTAGGAAATTTAATTGAAATCAGTTTAGTAATACTTATGTAGGTAAACGCTAGTATAAAAAGAGACAATTGAATCATCCTCTCTCACATGGGGACTAAGATTATAGAATACCAGGATAATGATTTACTATTTTTGTACGTGGTAGGTATCTACTCAGTTAAGTACCTAAGTAGTACAAAATACAGTATAATTGTGCTTTACTTTCCTGACGATTATAGATCTGCAAACGAACGATAATTGCTTAAAAAAAGTTATGTATATTTTAAAGTTTACACGTCGAATTAAAATCAAGCTGGCCTAGTAGCCTAAGCAAAGCCTGCCAAAGTGCTACGAGAAATATCTCTAAAAACTCATTTCCGAATAAAAATTAGTCTACGCTAAATCTTTACGCACTAATACTGTAATTACTTTGTACGCACATCATGTCTGCTGCTGAAGGTTTCATTTCCATATTAATTTTAAGATTATGAGGAGGTAATGTGTTCAGACTAAACCTTAACTCTGTCGCTTCATCTGAAAGTTAACATAAATAGAATGGGCATGTTCAGGATCCCGACTACGTGGCTAGCATTCAGCGTCGAGATAATGACGAGAAAAATAAAGTGAGAAAGTCTACAATTAGGTTGAACCTGCGAGAAATTATATGTCTACTTAGGTAACTAGGAGGGTGACGCAGAAAGGTAAGGGGTTCGCTGTTTATACTATGTCGGTGTAAATGAGGACAAATATCGTTGAACCTGAGCTAAATTGATGTTAATTTTAACAAAATTACTTTGCTGTTTGATTAAGCCCAGCAGGAGGTTTGTTTTTTTTTTAGAAATCAATTAAGGTTGGACGAGTTGTTAGGGTTGAATTAACGATTTCTCTTGTCGTCTACAGATGCGAATTGTTTATTTATTCATCTTATATTTTAAATCTTTGAACTTAGATTAAAGGAAAAACCGCAGAGGTTTTTTTTTACTATTTATAGACCTTTGTTTGACTACAATCTTACCATGGTCAATGATGTGGCTGATGGTGGTAAGAACACAAAGCCTAGAAGGGATCTAGCTCTCTAGTGCAGCTGTTGGAATACACCGGAATGTGCTTGGCGACAGATTTTCAAGGCAATCTGTGTATGTCTCCGTCCCTTACTAAACTGGCGGTGACAAGCGAGACAGGAGAAACGTAATTTTGGTAAAAAATATGGTTTTATGTTAGTTGCATTCTTAAATTTAAGAAGGGGTATATTTACGATTTTTTCTGACCTTACTAATGAAAAATTCCAATTTAAAAAAAAACTATTCCCCGTCACATATTCTCTAGTTTCACATATATTTTTTCCAAATCTCTTAGAACAAAGAGTACAGAGATAAACGCATTTTAGAATCATCATTTCACGCCTTAAGGGTGGTTTACCTACTATATTTTATACACGATGCTTTCCTCAATCTCATTGTAAAATTCGAACCTCTGCGACCTTCACCATGGCAATTAACATCACTAGCACCGAGCTATCATCGCCTAGCTGAAACTACCAATTATAAACTGACTCAACTTTATATTATGTAAAGATTACTCTGCAACATTAATCATCCTTTGACATAAAGTACTTCTGAATGTTTAATTTAAACTTCAATAATTTAGCAGTATCGTCTTGCCCTTGGCACATGTACCTAGTTACATTTTCATGTAATTTACATACAACTTTACTATAAAATGGCGACGTATTTTAGGTAGATAATCTCGCTCATTTATACTCGAAAGATTCTTGTCTTTGCTACGTCCTTGTTACGTTAAAATTAAAATCTTTACTAAAATTATAAACAAGATTCCGCCCGCTGTTTCATCCGCGTTCCCGAGGGATGTTTTTTCGGGATAAAAAGTATCCTATGTGTTAATCTAGGTTATAAACTATCTGTGTTCCATCTAAATCCGTTCAATAGTTTTTGCGTGAAAGAGTAACAATGTCCATCCATCCTTCCATACATACATACTCACAAACTTTTGCATTTATAATATTAGTAGAATGTAAAAGCGTATTTGTTTGTTTGTTTCACGCGTTGAAGCAATGGATCGATCCTTCAAAAAAGGAGGATGTTCTCAATACAGTTCTTTTTTTATTTGTTTTTATGTAGGTATGTTCACTCATAACTTATTTCTGGACCGATTAATAATTATTTTTGTGTTGATTTCAGTATGGCTCCATTTTAATTTTAATGCCAGCCTTCTTGGCACGTTCACTCAGGGCAGTGATCTGGCACAACTTTTCTACTTGTAAGTATTTGTATTTTGTAAATTTAGTGTTAGTTATATTAGTAGTTATATTAATTTTTAGTTGTAAATATTTAATGTAATAACAGATAATAAATCCTTAGCTAGGTCGTTAAAATTTTATTGTATTTGAAGGTTTTACTTGTTAAAAGTTAATAGACGCATCTATCCGTAGGTATGTGAATGGGACAATCCGCCAATAAATAATTGTAGCATCACTAATACATATTAACCTATCACTCGTAGGCACCATTATTTAGATAAATATTATTTCCAAGTTATAAGTTAACAAGTCGTTTAAATTTAAAGAACAGAAAGACATTTAAAACATCCTAAGCTTACTTTAAATTACACTTTGTGCGCGAGAACAAAGGAAAAGTTGTTCACCAGTGAAACAAAAGGAACCCTTGCAACTTATATGTTACGAGTCACTTTCGTAACACGGGACTAAGAGAGTAAATAGAATGGCCATAAAAAAATGGCCACAGTCTATATTTATTAGTTTATCTGAAGAGTAACAGTTTATTTTGATTACATGAAGTATTATTACCGCAAAAAATTTAAACGAAAGCTAATAATCGCGGGGGCGTTTTTCAACAACGCATTTAGGCTACGCAAAGAAGAATCGCTGCCCGCCTGCTGAGCACTTTCCTTTAACTGAAGAGCTTTCCTTCTACTTAAGGCGATGATAGCTTAGTGGTAATTACGTTGAATGCCGAGACGAAGATCGCGGGTTCGAATACAAAAAAAAAGGAAAAAGATTTATTTCAACACACACAAAATTACAGAGAAAACGCAAATAATACACACAAATAAATTGAAGAGTATTTTTTTAGGACAATCTTTTTTTCAGACCGGAAAGCGAGTCAAAATTGACTTACAAGTTTTGAACTAAATACCAACCTACTAACAAGTAAAGTATAATAAAAAATCGAAAAAAAATAAAAAAGCTCTCCGCAATAATGTGGGATGTCAAAAAGGATTACGAATCAGCTTTACTCTGAGGTAAGTAGGTATTAATAATATCTCTGAAGTGATTTTCTGTCAAACCCTTAGCGACATCACGAAAAACTGAGCTTGAGCTTTTGTTATAGGAAGACGTCGTGAAGAAACCTCTAATATGGCGGAAGGGTACTTTTTAGAACCAGCTTAGTTGAAAATCTGACGTTAAGTACGAATATTTTTTTGCCAGTATTCTTCTAGACATCGTGTGCTTACCTCTTTCGGACACATTGACCATTTGCCATGGTGAGATTGTGATCACACGTAGCCTATTCAAACTAAGCACATCTAATCGTGAGAGGCTCTTTTATTTACGGTTTGCAACTACCAACCATCAGCCACATCATCATTAACCTGATGAGATTATGGTCTAATACTAATAAAAAGAGCCTTACATCAACAAAGTCAAATGCTGGGATTAGGTAATCAAATCGAGCATTGAGAGTTCCTGAAAAAAACGCACGCAAATAATTTGCCTTCATTATGTAGGTACTGAAAAAAGAAACAAGCATAAATTTCATTCTTTTAAAAGGGAAAAAAAACAAACAGTATGTCGGTCCGCAGAGGCCTTTTATTTCCGCACCGAACACTCACGAATAAAAAATTAGATATGTACTCTGTCAGAATACAAAGTATTAAATCTACAGAGTATTTTTCAAGAGTCACCCAACGATATATCATTGCCCAATATATATTATGAGGGTACAGCTTGGGACAGAATAAAAGGTCGGTAAATACATGGAATGTTTGTTCCATTTTGTAGCCAGATTGAAAAGATTCAATTGGCTCTTTAATTATGTGTATTGAATACAATTAAAAGCCCATTTAATTTTATGTATAAAAAAAAGTCACTCACATTTGCGGTTTAATATATTTTCCTCAGAGAACAGGACTAATATCTTTAATACATAGTTTATTTACTAGTCTATAGATAAGATGTTAGTTGTGATCTATTTCTTTCAAAGACTATAAAAATTGAATAAAATTCTCATATTTTTCATAATAGAATATTTTAAACATCAATAATGTGATGAAGTTCTAATGTAGTCTAAAGACTTGAATGTTTTTCAACATCGTTATTTGGTGTTGCTTTTTATTTTTTGGGCCCACACACTAGAAATTTAAGTTAAATTAGACTATCAAATGTAACTGTATATGTGCTGTTACATACCATCATAATGTCTGCCTCCATTTTTAGTTCCAATGTTTTTATTGAAACTGGAAAAGGGTATTTTATTATTAATGTACGTCTATATTTACCTATAATATTACGTTAATGCATTATGTATCAAATTATAACAACGGTAAAGCTATAAAATAAAATTAATAATTGCAAGTAAGGTACCTAGCCATCATTTTTTATTCCCCTAAATATGTCTTGAGAAATAATTTTCATGATTTCAAAAGCATTTAAATGATATAATTTATTATTTTTTGCGAAATATAAAGCGCAGAAGTTTTTAAATAAGCTTTTGAGTTTTAAGTCCGACTACTATCTATTGTAAACAGAAAACTTAGTTGGATGTAAGTAATCTACGGAACTATTAATCCGATTCAGAATAAATTCTTTCACTTATAGAAAGCTACATTGTCCCTGAGCTATATAGGCTACTTTTCATTACAGGAACGCGGATGAACAGCTAGTAATGAAACCATTAATATTATACTGAACAACAAATTGGAATTATGTAGTAGTTTTAGAAATTGCCTTTCAAAAATATTCTGTAACTTTGAAACGATACAGAACTGTACATAAAAAAGGTAATCAGAAATAAAGCATTTTCGTTTAAAGGTAAACGAAAACACGTTACAAAAAAAGTGGTGAATTGTTTTCAATAGTGCCGTGTAATATTTGATGGGGTTTTCCCCTAGGAGTAGGTACGGACGGCCACATGTCAAGGTAAACACTGCGGCACCTTATGCGGTTGTAATACGAGCTATTTTGCAACAAAAAGGTGTATCTTGATCTGTGGCCGTGTGTATTTTACTTATATTAAAGCATGGTTTTTGCAGAGTCAGCAACGCTTGAGTGACACGTGCTACCGTGACTGCTTTTCGCAGGTGTGCATATTAGGTTTATTTGCTAGTTTAGAGCCATGTTCAATCATGAGTTAATGTGAAGTAAAAAACGTCGAAACCAAGCTTCTTTTTGGTCCAGGCCTTACAATCCTCAAATTGAAATCCTCACAGTACCTATCTGAACTTTACCCTCCACATATTGAATTTTGACCCCGTCTGACTTTAAAAAACCTCGTTATTTTATATAAGTCTCCAATGTAATACAAAACTGAGTACGTAATTGACAAAGAAAGTCAGCGTGTTCACACGTCTTGCAAACTTTAATAATGTGTGGAAAAATATTTTCGTGATCTTCGACCCGACCCGACTTCTTACGTAATTGTCTCGCAGCCTCAATCCTAATAGAATAATCCACCGCACACAATGGTTTTTTTTTATCTTATTATTTTCGTTATAATATTTTGTTACATTTCATGTAAAAATTGGATAGTCATATTTCACCTCGATAACGCCGGGTAATAAATTCGGTGACGAAATGGAAACAAGTAATAGCTTATTATTACGAGTAATATCATGTTCTGCCTTTTTTTCAATGTTATTACTGCTTGAACGCGCTAATCTCCGAGTTACTGGTCCGATTCGAAAAAATCTTTCACTAATAGAAAGCTACTTTATCTGCGAAGGTTATAGGTTACTTTTTATCCTGAAAACGAGAGTGAAGCCGCGGTGAACAGGTAGTGTACTTATATGAGACACGCATATATCAAACGAGTTTTCCTCGATATCATCCTTGACGGTGAGCGTTCAAGCGGCCTGAGCTGCTCCCAGTAATCCAACCGCCCAATTAGTCGTAACCTAACTTGGTCTAAGTCCGCCCCCATCCCCGGTAACGCCGTGAGCCGAGGTCCGTACCCCACAGTAGATGCCCTCAGGTATGGTTACCTTAAATTTTGTCCGGTTAAGAGCCATCTGCGCTATACGCCGCGTACGGGTGCCATAGCCACCTCTGGCTAGCCCTTTTGAGTCCATTAAAAAAAATATATTCAAAGGGTCAATTAAACCATCCATGGACTCGTCTGAAGTCCCGCGTGGACCTTAGAACCATCACCTTTTAAAACCATCTGTTACATTATCACTGACCACGGGGATATTGTGGTCAAACACAGGTCTATACCATGTAAAAAAATAATTCCAGATATATAGAATTCCAGGGCTCCCATTATCTGGAATTCTTTTAAATGAAATGAATTACCATTTTGTTACGCAGCAACCCCGCTAATCTGATACCCCCTCGATTACGTGAGATGGTTTATAGAAAGTTTAGTAAAAGTCACGTTTTAAATATATCCATTAGGTATTGGCCCCTATTCTGTTTTTTTACATACTAAACAAATTTTAATCTCACTATATCCTTTTCTAAGAAAAAAAATTTAAATTTTAGCCCTGTCCAAGATCCTTATTGATCACTACTATTTCCTCGCAAATTACAAATGACATGGTCAAATTTTTTAGTTATCGTTTGTAAGAAAGGTAGGTGGTATGATCAGATCATCATCAATTTTATATTTGGACCTTGGGTTCTAACTTAAAGGTGAGGGAACTTCTTTAAGGTGCTGTCACCTCATGAAGTGTATTAAAAAGGGATCCTATAAATTCTAATTCTTGACATTACGCAGCATTGCATTATTATTTGTTTGTTTGTACCTTTTCTTTTCATTTTTGTAATGTTGCCGTGTTTAAAATGTTTTTTTCTTTTTTTTCTTTTGCAATTTCAGAACCATCAAATCAAACATAAATAGAAAAAAACGTAAAACGCGTCGTCAATCCTAACCTCCTGATTTATGAAGTCGGTTAAAAGTAGGTCAATCTTTTCCTTAACGTTGAATGGGCTATTTTACCCTTTTGGCTGGGATTTTTCCGGGCGCCCCTTTTTATGTAGGTAGGTGGTATTACTAGCGTAAGGTAACCTAAGTATATTAGCTAGGTACTTTAGTAACCTGAAATATCAATAAACGGGCCAAATCAAAGGGTTGATGACCGATTAGAAAGAAATAGGTACTTTTTAGTGACGCCTACCGAGAAAATCGACCTTTCAACCAAGTGAACTGATGAATTGGTCGCTATAAGATTTACTGGATTATTACCTCAGAATAATTAGTTGCTAAGATCTTGTTTTCCTTAGTGTATTCTACGCTTAATTATGTTTTTTTATGTTAAATTTTCACATAATAAACATTACGTATATGAAGATCCCTTAAAAAAATATTTTAATGTGGTCAACATTAAAATATTATTTATAAGAAAAAAAAACTACTTTTTACTTAGCGGGCGGAGGATTATCCATTTGAGAGAGATGCTGTGGTAGATATAATTGTAGTAGGTGCATAGATATAGATTTTTTCTCCGAAACTACTGCGCCAAAAATAAAATACAGTATTTTACCTATAGATTACTTACAGGAAAAAGTCTATGGTATTTAAAGTAACATAGGAAATTACGGAAACCTCGGTGCGCGAGTCAGACTCGCACTTAGTTACTCCGGTTTTAGTAGGCGTCAAACTTATATTCCCCTTCGTTATTCGTCGTGAATCTTTGTCACAAGGAGGCGGTCATGCCCTATTGCCCTAGCCTCTTGATAAATGTCGTCAGACGAGCTTTTGACGAGACGTATACTTTGAGGTTATTGTCAAATGTCAATCGATTATTTTCATCCACGTTTTTTTATTATCAAGCTTATTGTTAAAGGTGTTAGGTATTTAATGCTTTGTGTGCGTATCACCTTCGATCACATCACTAGCCTATTCATATTAGACAAAGGAATTTTTCTTAATTTAAAAGTATTCCCCAGAATTTAGTGAACCTTTTAAAAATACACGAATAGAGAACTTCCTCCTTTTTTATGTTGGTTAAAAATACAACTGAAGACATCGAATTATTTCTCTACTCACTGCAACATTTACACGCATAGTCACGCAGCCGGGTAACAAAAAAACAGATTTTCTTCAAAAGTTAAGTTAGGTACTTAGGAATTTGAAATTTGGCATAGTACCTATGTAGTAAGTATACCTATAGATTAAAATATTTTTATTTACAATTAAGATGATGCTTTTCAATAAGATCTAATTTCAGACTAGACTACTGACGACTGAACATGATTATTTAAATCGTAGAAAATTAAAACTAAAATATCCTCGGACATTCTTCACACATGGTTATCTGATCCCAAACTAAGCAGAGCTTGTACTATGGAAACCAGATAACTGATATACTACATATACTACTTCTTTTTTTTTTTGTAAATACATACTTATATAGATAATTACACCCAGACACAGGACAAACAGACATCTTCATGCACACAAATGTTTGTCCTGGATGGGAATCGAACCCATGACCAGCGGCGTGATAGGTGGTGTCTTAACCAACTGCGCCAACTGGCTTGTCATGTCAAATGAAGTAGATAATCGGGGGAGAGTGCGGTTGACTGGCATGGCAAAGCCTTTTTCTCGAAGCCATACGGGCCATTTTCGACCCCCTGTAACTGTAGTGTAAAAAAAAGTAGAAGCTTTAATTTTCAGTAACCATGAGAACATTACATTAAATTTGAACCAGTAGTTTAAGAATTATTGCAAGTCAAAGTTCCTTAGTTTTGTCATGTCATGTGACGGCGAAACGGGCAAGCCACAGATTTCGACTAAGGTGTAGAGCTTGTGAAGTTAAGGTTCGTAGAGTTAGAAGCTTGGCTCTTCATAGATCTGATAACTTTTTGACATTGCAAGCTATATGGTCTTATAAGTCTATGCATCGATATCCTGTTGGGCGTCGCCACCTAAATTTCCCTTTATAGTGGACAACCGTGTGACGGCATTTAAACGCTTTTGTTTCTGGGAACTTATTTTGAAAATCTTATGTGGAAAAACAAAGTTAACTAGCTAGCTAGCTAGCTATCAGTGACCTCCGTTGTCAGATGGCCAACGCCCAATAGGATATATAAAAAATATAGAAGCAATATATTTTATTGGATACTTAATTAAAAAATAATATTATTGATTTTTTATAAACGAATCTCTATATAGATATAATTTATCTTTTTCAGTGAGTCTACGTGACGTCACACCTTAGACAATCCCCATATTATGTAGTGAGTGGCAGTAGCTCCCAGAGGAAATTAAAGTACACAACTCACACTTAACAACGCGAACGAGACGACGTGACGTCACTCGTCTACCACAGGTGCTTACAATGTGAATTCAATTTTAACAGACTTACTTTATTTCTCCTAGGTTCCAATATCGGACGGAAAAGTTATATTATATTAATAATTTTGAAATCCGTTACGATTCGGTGAAATATAATTACTGGTATTATTTTATTTTCCAGTAATTTTTGAACAGACTCTGAAACAAAATATTTCCCGAAAAGAAATATAATAGAAGAAATAGAAAGACAAAAATCCTAATAAGATAGATAACTTTTTATTTGAAACCAGAAAGAAAATAAAAATAAATATGTAGTAAAACTAGAACTAACATTATGTAGTACAATTTGCGGTCATATCGCTAAAAGTAAGGTTTCCTCTAAAAGCAGTGCCATCATGTAGCGACTGTAATACATCGGTGAATGACGTCACTTGACGCCTCAACGGTAATTGACACCGTTCTCTAGGAAACCTCGCCATTTTGTTCACATGGACAACGTTCTAGTGACGTCATTCACCGCTGTATTACGGTCGCTACATGATGGCACCGCTTTTGGAGGAAACCTTACCTTAAGAAGAAATCCAGACTACCTTTGGATGGAAAAGGAATTTAGGCACTGAAAAAGGCGATGGTGCAACAAAATTCACAATTATCTACCTTAATATAATATATACTATAGTAATAAAATAAATATAAGTCTACATACTTTGACTATAATACATAATTAATATCCATATCATTGGGAATAGAATCTACGCGAGATTTAGCAACTCCTAATGACCGTAGAAATTTTCAGATTATAACTGGATCTCCATTATCAACGGATTTGTGGATACGGCGACAATGAGCATCCCTAAGCACTGTAATGCATCGATTCCAAACACGATTACATTTGACCTTATTGACGTCATTAGGACGACACTTGGACACACAATATAGGTAATATTTAGCCACAGACTTTTTGTATATCAAAGATTTAAGGTCTTCCGTAAGCCTCGGTGCAGGGAGATGTTTAATTTTCACAACTTTCATAGAGTATTTTGCAAGGTAATAAGGTATTCTGTGTTATGCAAATACATACAACAAAATTACAGTAAAAATGTCTATGAGTAGCCAAATTTCAAGGGATTATGTACTCAGAATTATGAACAACTTGTATTCAAAATCAAAATCAAAACTCATTTATTCAGTTTAGGCCCTAATAAGGCACTTATGAATGTCAAAAGTTAGAGTTCTACAATAGACTCTACTACCGGTTCGGAATACACTTATTATGGACCCAAATCTGAAATCCCGAAAAAAAACATAATGATGAGTACAATTCATATATATTAATATTCACGAAAAAGGTTCCTCATTTAAAAGTAAACCTGTCTAGTTGATCACAGGTACTATTTGACATAATAAACAAAACCAAAATAAACGCTTTCAAAGCATCGACAAAACGAGCTATTAATATCGATATTGACTTCAAACGAGGTACACACGGCCACAGATCAAGCTACATACTGCGGCACCTTATGCGGTTGTAATAGGCGCTATTTTGCAACAAAAATGTGTTGCTTGATCTGTGGCAGTGTGTACATAGGAAGTATTTTACTAACATATTGGGAAAAGATGACGTACAATAAAGACATTTACTCTTATCATCGTAACATTTATACTGCGTAAAAAAATACGATTTGGAGCAAATGAGCTGGAGTACTTTGTAGAATGAAAACTTTACGATAAAACCATAGCATGGTGGTATGGTAGTTATTATTTGTAGTACCAGCCTAGCTGGCTACCACACTTGAATTAAAATGTATAATCCTTTTCTACGGAAAAATAACATAAGCCAATTGAATCAGATTTTCTGATAAATATATTATTTATATATTTTAATCATGACGTGATTATTATGTCTGATTTTTCAATAGCCAGATAAGGCGATATCATGCATTAATTTTTCATGAAACTTTGTACATAAATAGATCATACCCTGGAAACACGTTTAGGTAGAATAATTTTTATCCCAGGAACGCGAGTGAAAAACTGGAATCTTACTAATATAAAAAATACGAATGTTTGTATGTTTTTAGGTACTTCTTCACGCTCAAACGGCTGTATCAATTTTGATGTGGTATAAAGGTAGCTGACACCCTGGATTGACACAAAGACTACATTTTATCTCTCGGAAACGCGGGTGAAACCACAGACTGGAAGCTGGTCTAAAATAAGTTTTTAAGAAATACAATCTATCTATACTAATAATAAAGCTGAAGAGTTTGTTTGTTTGTTTGTTTGTTTGTTTGTTTGTTTGTTTGAACGCGCTAATCTCTGGATCTGCCAGTGGGATATGGAAAAACCTTTTTGCAATTGAAAGCCCATTTATTAAGGAAGGTTATAGGCTATAGAACATCACGCTACGACCCTCAGGAGCCGAGCAATGATAAAAAGAACGTTAAGCGGGAGCATGTATAGCATGGGTGAGCGATGCGACGCGGTTGTCAATGGATGACAGCGGTCGCCTAGGTAACAGTTTTTTGTTATTTTTAACTGTCATCAAGACGAGGTTATCAATTCGTCGGAATCTTTTTTTATGTATGTTCCTCGATTACTCGAAGATGCCTGACCCGATTTGGAAACTATACATACAGGTGGTCACATGGTCACCAAGTCAGGGTCTGATGATGGGATCTTGAAGAAATCGAGGGAACTCTTCAAATTTTATAGGCACTAACAATGTTTTTCATATATTTTCTAAAACTATTCAGATATTTGCGTCTGGTAGTCGTCACATGTTGCTGAACTGATGATGGAAGGTACAACTCCTTAACCCTACCCGTTAGTTAGGGGATAAATCTTTAAATATTATAGGAACGATGATGGAAAGTACAACGCTAATATGCTTATCCTAGGTCAGTGACCTTGAGAGTCATTGATTACACATAAGAAACTAAAAAATGAAATACTTTTAACAAAAAAAAACCACAAAGGCACTAATAAGTATAAAATAACTATGTAAGAACTCTAATCTGATAGTTTTGAAGTCAACGAAATTAGCCATTGCTGTTGCATCATCAGATATTTATTGCTGCTACACTATTGACAGGTAGAAGGACGGCTCATTTCACTTCTAAACAGACTCTTACGGTATTTCTTGAAAAAGACAGCGTACGCTCTATACGTAAAAATGGACCATTGGGCAAGGTTTTACAAGATGCAAACCTAATAATATGGGATGAGTGCACATGACTCATAGAGCTTATCTAGAGGCTTTCGATAGAACTCTCAGAATTATAAAATGCACAAATAGCCATGGGTGGAATAACTTTGATGTTTTCTGGTGATTTCAGATAAACGTTGCCTGTTAGGGAAACTAGAGCAGATATTATTTGCTTAAAATCTTCCTCATTATGAAAGTCTGTTGAATTATTGAAACTGTATACCAAAATGAGGAGTCACTTGGGTAGAGGAAGCACAGATTTCCCAATAAAGCTCCATTTAATCGGGGATGGGAAAGTACCTGAATCAGATAAAAAAATAGCTATTGACAAAGACCTTGGTGAAATCGTGACCAACATTGAAGACCTGATCTGTAGAGTATATCTGGATATAGCCAATATCGACCAAAAAAAACATTAATGGATGTGTGAGAGGGCAATTTAATTTAATTAGCTGCCAGAAATATAAGCGTTGACGCCATCAACGACAAAATAATTGCTAAACTACCAGCCGACAGCGTAGTTTTCGAATCGGACCAGTAACTCCGGAGATTCGCGTTCAAACAAACAAACAAACTTTTCAGCTTTATTATTTAATGCTAAATAGCTTTCCACCCGCGATGCCACCCGCGATCAGTCAGTCAATTAACCAACTTCAAGCGGAGGTTATCAATGCGTTGAAATCTTTTTTTTGTATGTTCCCCGAATACTCGAACGCCTGGACCGATAAAAAAAATTATTTTTTGTTTGAAAGGATATACTTCACAAGTGGTCCCATGATCACCAAGTCAGGATCTGATGATAGGATCCTAGACAAATCGAGGGAACTCTTCAAATTTTATAGGCACTTACAATGTTTTTCATAAACTTTTCAGCTTTAATACTTAATAATGCTAAATAGCTTTCCACCCGCGATATCACACACGATATCACCCGCGATCAGTCAGTCAGTCGGTCAGTCAATTAACCAACTTCAAGTGGAGGTTATGAATTCGTCGGAATATCTTTTTTTGTATGTTCCCCGAATACTCTAACACCTGGACCGATTTGGAAAAATATTTTTTGTTTGAAAGGGTATACTTCACAAGTTCTATGGATCTGATGATAGGATCCTGGATAAATCGAGGGAACTCTTTAAATTTTATAGGCACTTACAATGTTTTTCATCATACTTTCTAAAGCTATTCAGATATTTGCGTCTGGTAGTCATCATCTTATGTTGCTGAGCTGATGATGGAAGGTACAACTCCTTAATGGTTAGGAGTTAGGGGATAATTCTTTAAATGTTATAGGAACGATGATGGAAACTACAACGCTAATATGCTTATCCTAGGTCAGTGACCTTGAGAGTCATTGATTACACATAAGAAATTCAAAATTGAAAAATAAAAAACTTTTAACAAAAAATAGGCACTAAAAAGCAGAAAATAACTATTTAGGAACTCTAATATGATAGTTTTGAAGTAAGCGAAATAAATCTGCGGTACCATGATATCGGTTCAATTTTTTGTTAAAAGTTTTATATATTTAGATTGGCTATTGGACGCTGATCAGTGTTATTATCACCATCGGCATCAGCGTAGGCATCAAAGTGACCATAAGAAAGATCTTGGGAAAAACTTAACCTTTTGATGGGTTGGTCTTCTGTACCAAATTTGGCACACTGGTTTCCATTTCGATATACTTCAAATACAAATGGGTATATTTGACCGGCTGCAACTAACTCGCAGAAATGTAGAGTGTTGTAACATCTAATTTATACTTTTCTTTTGTCCCATGATTGTTGCCAAGACGGTCATGAGACATAACAGCAAATTCATCCCAATTGTTCGTCATATGCATTGCATTGCACCAAGCTTTTATGTGAGTTCAAAAGCAGTATTGATATCAACTTCGATGCAAATCACCCCCAAAATAACTTTCTACCCTTTTTTAACCCCGATAGGCGATGAGTTTCAATAAAATACAAAACACGTCTTCCATCAATTATCTTAAAGAATGTTTATGCAAAATTTGAAGTAGATTGGACCAAGGAATCACGTTGTTCCATACAAACTTTGTCCCAGTTTTTCAACCCCTAAGGATTTCGGAAGATCCTTTCTTATAGGATGCCTACTTCATACGAAGAACACACCCTCTAAATTTCAGGTCTCTACGATCAGCGGTTTAGGCTATGCGTTGATCCGTCAGACAGTCATTCAGGACAATGCATGTTAAATAGATATTAGACCACCAAATTTATGTAATGGTACCAGACTTCAAGTAAAATTTCTAGATTTCTGTCATAGTAGCGATTGGTTTTGACTGAGCCAGCTGTAGGGCAAACAGTACTGATACCTCGCATTCCGATGATACCCACAGATTTACCATATAGATTTAAACGAATAGGTACAATTTCCTGTGAAATTACCTACCTATCGTCTGAAGTCAATATAAATAAAGCACAAGGACAAACTTTTAAGCATGTTGGAATATATTTAAGAGAAAACTGTTTTTCCCATGGACAATTATTATGTTGCCTTATCTAGATCAGGTTGCATAGGCTACTTTTTATTTGGAAACGCGGGTGGAACCGCGGGGGACAGCTAGTAACTAAGCATAAATTTTAAGAATGAATCTTCAAAATAAATTGTTTTTTTACTTCTTCTTGGGAATTAGTTTATTTTTATAGCTATCAACTTAGGGTATTCAATAAAATCCTAGTTTTCGAGATAAACGTTTATTTCTCCACATTATTATAAACAACATCGCTGTCTCATTCTTACATAGTATATTTATATAGGTACAGTTTAAGTTAAGGTACATATAGATAGGTATTATACAGGTGTGACATTTTTAATATTTAAACATAAACGTCCAACAAACATTATGAATAGGTATTTAATAATATTATTTAGTAAACATATTATGTAAAGGGAAATATTCCTTAAGTAATTGGGAGATGATTTAAATTTGAACAAAACAACATTGTAAATTATATCCGACAATAATTGGATGGTAATTAAATAAATCAAATCACCAATAAATTGTATTACTGACCTCTTGAATTGTTCAATAGGTATTAATCAAATTAATTGTTGATCTAAACTATAAGTTAGTTATGAGAAGATAAGGCTGTGTTTGGTTTGAGAACAGTTTTGTTTATCAGGTAGAGAGATATAATATTTTAGTTTCGGTAAAGTATAAAAACATTAACATTTTATTTAATTATAAAACAAAATGGTGGAAATATAATATGTATTTGCAATACAGTGACTCCATATTTAGATATAATTTAAAATTTTCCACTGACTTATTTTACAATTCAGAGATAAACAAATCAACAGCACACAAATAAATTAAAATTTATTGAAGATGCTATAGCAATCAATTGTGAAAGCATTCATATGAAAGTACATTCACTCGTTTATTAAATTTAATCATATTTCTTAAATAAACATTAATAACTTGTAACAAAAAGAAAACCGTCTTCAAAAATAGTAAAATGTGTAAAATAATAACTATGTAGGAACTCTAATCTGTGAATTTTGAAGTCGGTGAAAGAATCTACGGTACCTATGCATTTCTTTCTCATAAATAAAATTTAAAAATATGAAGAGTTTTTATTTGAAAATTATTGATTGGTAATTTAAATTTTGAACGTAGATTTAACACCCGTAGCAGTCAAGCTACGGTTAGCGCTACGACGTAGCACCGTAGTTTTCTGTGGAGAACAGACTAGTCCCACGTAATATGTATGTGTGCCGTGCTGCTACAACAAACTTGCTTTGCCCACTCTCAAGTACTACTTTAGTTCTAGTCTGTATAGGCGTTTAGGAGTTCACTCAGCGATGTAAGCGCATGAGTAGCATATTCTCGCTCATAGTAACGTAATCGTAGTCAGAGTAAAAGTTACGATTGCTACTCGTAAAAAAGAAGTTCAGAGTGGAAGACTCATCAAATCAACAATGAATTAAAGACAGAACTATAGTGTTATTGAAAGTCAAAAAATTGAAATAATTTGCTGCTACGCCGCGCCGTAGCCTCGTATACCGTAGCAATCTCAAAACAAGAGGTACCCAACCCCAAAAATAATTCAATTATACAACAAATCTTATACTATATTAAATAGGAGTAATTTATGTATCTATCTATCTATAATTCGTTTATCTATTTACATAATTATTTTATTAATCTATACACAGTAATAAGTAGAGTTACTAAATAAATTATAAGTAATGTAGGTATTTAATTTAAATGGTTTGTGCGATAAGCAAACTTAATAATTTTACGTGAAAATATTCAAATTGACCCTTGGCTAACGCATGTACAGACCTGAACTGGAGCGGTGATCATAAAATCTCTTTATAGCCACAGATAACATAGAATTCACTCACACACTTCTATCGCTTTACCTTTACAATTTTGTACTCCTGAGTTGTATTTAATATGCGAGAGCGTCCAGAGATTATTTATTTTCACTTCAATATTATTTAAAAAAATATTACATTTACTATACTTGTCAGCATTGTTAGCATTCTGGGAACGATCCCTTCTGACAGCGAATTTTTCATTTAGTTTAGTCCTTTTTATATAAGTAGTTTTTAGTTTATTTTGTTGTGATTAAATATTTAAAGAAATCTGTTTTACATTTTAAATACTTTAAAATTACAGCATAAGAACCTAATCACCACAGATATTAGAGTATGCTAGATAGATACCGTACAAGCCATCCATCCAAGCGTCTCCGATAATGCCAAACACTTATCGGTGCTTTCTGACAGCTACACTTGACAGCCTTGCTTGCCACCTTCAGCTACTATATCACTGACCACGATAAGATTGTAGTCAAACGTACAATATATACTTAGTATTACTTTTGTTTTTTTAATTGGTAGTCAGAAAATGGCACGCTCAGTTTTATACTTAAAGAACATGTATTGTGATATCTAGCATGCTTTAAATCTATGCTAAACAATATAAAATTCTCTGGCATTACTGAACAGCAGCGCTGTACAATTCCGCTCTCGCACACTGCCACTTAGCAGCCTTCAGAATAGACACACTCATTAGGTACAGCTTTTGCACAAGACAGCGCGATGCTCAACCTATTTTCACAGGACAGGAGGAAACCATGATGACAGCGGACGAGGTGGGTTTTAAGGGGCGGCTACACGGTTATCTACAAGTTGCCAATCAAGTGTAAATAATAACAAATCTATCTTAATATTAGTTTTTTTTTATAAGTTAATCATCAAAAATCATCACCGAAAGAATATTCTTTCACTTACTTTATTATCCCCGAGTGCTATATGCTTCTTTTATCCTAAAAATGCTAGGATGAAACCGCGGGAAATAGTAAATAATAAAGAGAGGTAGATAGAGCATGCCATTATTTTGCTCAACTGGGGAAGTACCTCACAGAATACCACAGCCAACAAACTAATTGTTATTGTCTCATGCGTAGGCGTCAACGGAAAAAAATAGACGTCAAACAAAAACTTGAATCGCTAAAATGACAACGAACCAATGATCTCTGATTACCCTTGGTTGCTAGCTGGTTAACAACCATGTAGCAGCCCCTTTAGACATTCATCCGACCGACGAAATGCAAAAATATAGAAACGTGCAAAGAGTTTGACAATTTTAGTATATTACTCGTTGTCTTTCACACTTTTATCGATGAGTGTTGTTTACATACAAAGTGTCAATGGAATGTTAATAGATTAATTAACATAAAGTAAAAATCTACTTATCTAAGTAGCAAATATATATGCCCCGGGTATTGCGAACATTGATAAAATATGTAAACTATTTACCATCAGCCAGCAGTTCAGTTATTTACCGACTTTACTGTATAAAATACTTTGATGCCAACTGCATATCCACAACTTAACTTTGTAGTACCCGCCTGGCTGGCTACCACCTTCAAGTTAAAAATCTACCGCCAAACACCTTCCGGTGTATTCCGACAGCTGCACTTGAGAGCCAATTCCCTTCTAGGCTTTGTGTGCTTACCAGCATTGGCCACATAGTACAAAAAAAACTGATTTTTAGTCCCGAACAACTGAGCATTAACGCCGTATCTAGGGTACATAAGCAATCTGGGTACAGTGAGGTGCGTAAATCACACATTTATCCTTGTTATGTTACTCTGTCTTTGCGAATCTATTAAATAAACCTAACCGACGTCAACACAAGTTTTTTATCAAATTATAGTGTAGTATTCTGACATATGAAATCAGTTACTTTTTATTTAAATGTCAAATAGTTTATAATGGAGTTTTGTATGAAATATTGCACTATGACGATATAGTTTCACAGAAACATTAGTAATGGGTCTACTGGTAATTAAAAATCATAAAAAGCATTTAATTTACAACATATATATTATTTGTTTTTAGATTTTCCACTAGTTTATTATAATACCTTTGAAAAATTTGAAAATTTGTGATGTACCAACTGACAAACTGACCTGATTCTAAACTAAACAGAGTTTGGACTATCATTGATACCATATAGTAGATAAACTAGGTACTTAATATTACTTTTTTGTTAGTACAGGTCTTAGGACAAACGGATTTGTCTAGGGTAGGGTGTGAAATCGAACCCACGACCTGTGGCGTGATGGGCAGGATATTTTATCAGGCACGCAAACCAGCCTGCTATAGATTAAAGTTGTTAGATTATACAAGAAACTGAGGGTTATTTAGTAATGCTTGCAGCTAGATTTATTGTGACCATCGACCTGCAAACAGATCTGGATTCGATGCGATACCGAAGCTTCTTATAAAAAAAATATATCAAAAATTTGAATCGCTTTCAAGAACACTAAAAAGCATAAAAAATATGTTAATATAAATGATAGCGAAAAAAAATCTACCATGAAATTTTCCATGGTACACGAGCTACACTTACACTGACAAAACTGACAGATTAGAATCCTACATCCAAGTTATTTTGAGTGTTTTTGAAAGTTTTTTTGTTATTTTATTAAACTGTGTGCTAAAGAAGGATGTGTATCTTATAAATTTATTAGTTTTATGAGATAAATTCATTGTTTCTCAGCTACCATTTGTTTTGTATACAATGCATATAGCAAATCCAGCGTATAAAGAGATCAGTGTCGCATTTTCTCACGCTTTCCTTCTCGTAGCTAGCGCCATACATTCTCAGTTATTACGTATTCTTGTATTTTCCCTCGGCCATTAGCACGTATTCCCAAGGCATATGGTTACTTCCAATTACTATTTATAGCTTTAATGTATAGACTACATTGGGGAAGTAGGATTGTAGCCATCAATGTATGTAACGATGCCTGAATGAGCAATATATCTAATGTGCTACGATGTCGATGCGTCATTCTGTCTGTTCGTCCATTTATCTGATTGGAAAGAGTTATTGTTAGGTTGAGATTAAGCAAACAACTATTTTCGAGAAACAATAAATAACCCATCAGAAAACTGCGCTGCAGCGTCTTGTGTTGCGTTGCAGATGCTCAGATGTGTGCCTTATTTTGCCTCACACTGCTTGTAGTTGTGTTTTCAATATATTTGCTTTTTATTGGTTGTTTTTGTGCGAGTCCAAAATATTTTTTTTTCTTTTTCATACTTTTTTTTTCTTTCAATTAATTATTATTATTACATTAGCCTATTGGGCGTTGGCCATCTGACAGCGGAGGTCACTGATAGCTAGCTAGCTAGCTAGTTAACTATGTTTTTCCAGAAGAAATTTTCAAAATAAGTTCCCAGAAACAAAAGCGTTTAAATGCCGTCACACGGTTATATACTGTATGACGCCCAACAGTTTATGAGATTATTGTAAACTAATCTTAGGGTGTGTTCAGAGTAAAAAACATGTTATAAATTTATTTTGTTATTTAGCACATCCACATTCTCTCTACATTATTGAAACATGTTAAAAAGCCATGTTTTATAACATGTCATGTAGCTGGAACTAAAAGTTCCATAATGAAAACATACGTCAAGTGTAATGAATGATTTTGTTTATCTACGTTTAGTACCTTATCTCATAGCTTCAGGATTAAAATTTAATTGTTTCAAACTCGCTTCCAAACGTGGTATACGGTTTGGTAATTATAATTTAACAAGTAGGTATCATAGGGGACATGATATTCATCGGCGTTGGCGTTTTATTCTATATGGGCCCGTGTTATTTATAGAACCAATTTCAAAGTATATTTTGATAACTAGATTTTTTTTATAAACAAATCCAAAGTACCTCAGTATGAAAATACTGAATTACGACAAAAAAATCTTCCAATTATTAACAGGAAGGAAAATAAATTGGTCCAATATTAAACCTCAAAGAGATGTAAAGGAAACTGATTATTAAACTTATTTCACGTTTTAATGACAGTCTTTCATAATCTTAATTATATTCCACGTGTTTAATATTTCCACAAATTCTCGGTTTAATTTTACACAAATATTTAACAAATTCACTCGTGCAATTTTTGAAAAATACACAAAATTATTTGTTACTTAGAAATGTTTTATCGTGATTCTTTCCAATTGAACAGTCAATATATAATTCAAAACTTGTGTTGACGTACTGTAAATAAATTCATAAAATGTTTACGTTTGAGAATATTAATAAAAAACTTAAACATTGTATGTAAACATTTTAGTTTTGATTGGTTAATTAAGCCCCTGGCGAAAACAAACTTCACATAGTACAAACAATTCACATCAAAGATGAAAATAACATTAAATTGTGATATTTTAATTCTATGAAAGAGATTTTGTTGCAGACGGAGTTTACTAAGAGTACATTTTAACAGTAAATTTCAAATTCAAATTCAGTTAAATAAGTGCCTTAATGATTATAAAATAACGTATAAATTAACACCTGTCAATATGATAGCTATTATTTACCTCAGCGGTACATTAGAGATCGTCTCGCAATAAAATTTAAAATGTCCATAGAAAACGACTTGCATTATATAAGTCCAGATATAATATAGTAGGTACAAAAGAGATAGACTTGACTAGTTTTTACTTTCGTTTCTAAGAGAAATAGTAACCAATATAAATAGCACTCAGAAATAATGAAGCTTTATATTTGTGATAGAATTTTTGGAATCGCATCAGTACTTCCAGAGATTGCCTTCTTATAAGTTGTTTCAATAATTGTATTTTTATTTATACCTTCGTTCTTTAAATAATGAAACAACGTACTAAAATGTAAATATCTTACGTCACTGTAAAAAAAATGTATGCATGCAACGTAATGCAATATTTTGACATAAACCGCACTAGGGTCGGTTGCATAAAGCACGGTCGTAGTAAGGTTATAGTTAGGTTACGGTTATAGTTAACTTGAAAGAAAGCAAACTGGGTTGCTCGTGTCACTAACTAAAATGTTAACCGTAACCATAACTGACCGAGGGAGATCGGTCATCGTCAAAGTGACTCTACGGTTAAAGCATGGTAATAGTTAAGTTAACTTTGACCATCATTTTAACTAAAATGTAGGTACATGTAAAATGTAGCAACTGACTCCAAGAAGTCCATACATAATGTTTATAAATCATCACAAAATAAAACAAACAAAAACTAGGCATATTCACGAAAAACATGTCTCAGTCTTACTGCTTACAATATAATTTCCTAAATCCCCGATCGTTTCTGCCAATCGTAATCCTATATCGATGAATCGTACACAAAACATGCGGGGGCTTAATTTACGATGTGCGAGTCGTTGCGTGCGTCCGAGAGCCTATAAAAGAGCTATAAAAAACTGGCTGTAGGTACTAAAATTGTTTTGAGACAGATAAAATGCGAGAAAAGCCTATAAAGATTCACCACTAAGGTTGATATTGAAGTATCTGTCGCTACCGTTGAAAGATAAATATTTTTGACGTATGACCAAGGTGAAGATTATGTAGATTTGTTGTTAAAGTTGCATTTTTAAGTGAAAATAAAAACAAAATGTGCGTTAAGGGAAAAGTTAATTAAAAAACTGAAGCAAGATTTTAGCGCTATGGGGTACCAGAAGATTCAGATTACCAGAATTAAAATGTACTCTCTAATACCGACTGCATGATAGGTTTAACTAAGTAATATGGATTATTCTAGCGATTATTTAAACAAGTTAATTATGACTAAATTCTTATACAATGTAGCGCATCTATAACGCGCTGACTAAATGTCAGCTAATTATTGCAGCATACATTGTCAGTAATGGATAGCAGCTTGCGACGCCTCCTCTTTGCATCGCCAGTGGATTCTCGCCTGTGAACAAACGAATTACATTAGTAATTATTTTAAATGTAAATGGCTATACAGGATGTTGTTTTGGTCTACAACGAGCGACACAGGGGTGGTAGTATAAAAAAAACTTTTTCAAAAAATGCCCTAAGTTCCATGATTACTGTAAATGCATTGAGATATACCTTTTTCAATTTGAACTAAAATGTCAGTGGTAATAGTAGAGTAGACATGCCGTCTCCACAAAAAGTTTTTTTTTTACTATGTATAGGCCTGTGTTTGACCACAATCTCACCGCGGTCAGTGATGATGTGGCCGATGGTGGTAAGCACACAAAGCCTAGAAGGGATCTGGCTCTCAAGTGCAGCTGTCGGAACACACCGAAAGGTGCTTGGCGACAGATTTTCAACTTGAGGATGGTAGCCAGCCAGGCGGGTACTACAAAGTACCATACCACCGTGCTATGGTTTCCTCACTATGTGTTCCTTCACCGAAAGTTCAAGCTTATTGTATGATTCGAATCCGCGACCTTCGTCTCGGTATCCGAGGTATATTTTTACCTATATTTTTTAGCACAAGTATCATGTGTATTATCACCCCAGTCGCTCGTAGCTGAACAAAACATCGTCCTGTATAGAAACATTCCTTGAACCGCGCAATAAGAAATAGTACTACCTACAGAAGGCTCGGTACGGTCCCCTTTACGTACAATTGCTTCTCTTTCTATCGCATAACTACATCTCTTTCGACTAGAGTAACGATATGTTTATCTATCATCTAGTCAACCTGTAAATTTAATCTAAGTACCTACTTACCTAATTAAAGCTAGTACCTAAGGCTTTTAATTTAAATAATGGCTTAATATATAAGATAGTATAAGCCTCAATAACTTGCCGATTCAAGACAATAAGCCACTTTTAATGTCTTTATGAAATTTATCGTATAAACTTGAAACTTTATTGGCATTCATTTAATAAAAATGATTGTACTATTTATATTCTTTACTTTAATATCAAACAAACCTACTAACTAATTATTTATAAGTCCTGATAACTTTTTAACTAATATACCTATCGTGTTTAAAAGTAGTCGATCATTAGTCAACTAAACTGTTTTTCGTGTCGCTGATTGTGACTAACTTTACGAATTTATTTACGTATTTCCAAATAAATTATGTATCTAACGTATTTAATGCTTAGTCGGTTCCGAAGCCCAATTTATATTCAATAGATATTTAGTTTTTTTAGTAGCAATTTTCACGCTTATACTTCATTGAATTATTCATAACGGGCTTACGTGCTATTTCACAGTGGCCAACTAATAAAAGTAATTTAAATATCTTTAGACTTAAATAAAATAGAGTCATAAATGATTAAGATATGAAAAAGAACCTTCTGTTTTTGTTATTTTGAGAAGGCACAATATAAATTGAAATTTAATTGGATTACCTTTCATTCTTTAGTTTCTGAGAGAGAAAAGAGAGAAGTCCAGCAGCACTAATTGATTAAATACTTAGCAATTCAAAATAATTAAAAACATACACTTTAATTTAATAAGCATTGTTTATACAGTCAAATTTTATTTTCTAATGGTATAAAGAAGAAAAAAAATTGGTACCAAGAAAACATCATGAGAATTTATAACTCTTAAAAAAGCCTCTCTATTCCTACGGGACATCATAGTCGAGGCAATGCTATCGGACAAAGGGTCACAGAAAATTCCAATTGTTATTTGTTACAAATGTTATAATGATAGTTGTAAGCAATTAGGAAAAAAAAAAATCTCACTCTCATCACACACGCACACTATTGGCTGACAGTAAACTCTAGGAAAATGGGTTAGTACCATCTGACAGCCAAACCGCGCGCGCTCATTGGTCTAATCAAATAACGCGCTCTTCACCGGCTTCCAGCTACACCTCTGTCCCTTTTCACGGAATAACTACCACAGTTACAGGAAAGATGTTACACATCGAAAACAGGCTGGGTTTGACGCAAGATCCACTCAAGTCCACATCTTACCTCTAAGCACGTGCACAGCGACCGCGGACGTCGCCACGTCAGCGAGCGAGCACGTGTAATTCCCAGAGTCTTGACGATTCGCGTTCGCTATGTAGAGCCGAGACAACGCACCGTTTGACGTCGCCTCAGTCTTTACACTGTCAACAAAATTAAATTGATAATCGACTTTTAAATAAAGAGAAAAACTTCCTTCAAATATAATAAAAACTATACAGAACCCAACGCAAAAATAATTATTAAAATCGTTTCATAAGCAAAGTAATGCGTGAACAAGAACGAAACAGAACTTTTAAGTCGATTAGAAAGTGAAACAGAACATACTTGTAAGCACTATACATACCTAATATAATATATTGTAGGTATATACTTATTATTATGAATAAATTAAAAATGTTTTGGATTTAAAAATAGAATGACTATAATTAATTCTAAACCCATTAATAATTGTCATCAAAAAATGTATAATATTATTATGCTTTTAAAAATAGTAATTTCTCAATTTGTATATTATTTAATGTTAAAATGTCATGTCCTCTTCTAATTTAAGTTCAAAAAATGTTATTGTGTACCATTTTATGATGAACCTTAAATTTCAAAAAGTTACTATATTACGAATTTTCGAGTGAACCGAAAAAGAATCACAAATAGGTACCTACCACATCCAATACAGCCTTTGAGTTCATTGTAAAAGAAAACACATCAGAGGAAACAAAGAACGTACGACCGTGCTCAATAGTTGATCCGATTTAATTAAATACTGAATTCAACCGTGACGATTAGTTAGTAGAGAACAAAAGGCAACTTTACTCTACGACATATCCACTAACCAATTCTTAAACAATAATAAATCTTTAGACCCTCGTGAGGGTTAAATAACATATGCGTGTTTAAGGGTTTTGTCCATGTATGTATTTGTGAATAGATTTCTTACGCTCCATACGATATCATATCTCACAAGCATGCGGACTTCCAATTTGAATTATATGTTCCAGTTATGGTTTATTCATAGAAATTATAGTATTTAGCCCAAGGATATCGTTCTAGTGCTGATTACATGCCTACAACAATCAGTCTTTGGTAAATTGCATACAGTAGCTCTCAATGGCTCCATTCAAGTGTTCTATGGCGTAAAATTTATGATATTTACTGAAATTAGCTTTCACTTTTCAATTTCCTACTACTTCATTAAATGACCCAAAACTTAATTAGCCTCTCTACTAGTCTGTAAATTCCAAAAATATCTACCGAATTCGAGGAGGTTTCTAACTATTTCCGTATCCGAATATAGGGGTGTCAACCCCTACTTCAATATATCTGATGGTGGATCGCCCTACGCCACGCTATGCTAACCACTGATCTCTATTCTGAACTTTTAAATGACGAATTTAAAAATATTACCATAAGGCTATTCCATAATTTTTCAAACTGTCCAACATATGAAAGCAAAGCAAGAAAATAAATACTATAATAATATATTTTCTATAAATAGAAAATTCCTGGTTTATTTATGTAGATAACTCACGCAGAAGGATACAGCGAAACAGCTCGATTAGTTATGTCAAGCTATTTTCATAGCGCCATGTCACGGCATTTTGGAAAAACATTTTCATTTCGGGTAGCGATTTCTTTTCAGTCAATTTATTATATTGGCTCTCAGCCAAGTTGATGTTTATGTCGATATACAAAATGGTCCTTCTAACCTGACTTCAAAATATAAGTGTCACTTTGAGCTAAATGCCAAAATCAAATGTAACTGGGATAAAGCCAAGGCTTTAAATTGAATTCTCTTTGTCATTGGAGCAGAACATTGGAAAAGTTTTTGTTTTTTAGTATTTATTATTAGTTACAAACACAAAAAAATATTTTAAAATTAAATAAGTCTATAATTGTAGCTGATAAAATTCCATACTATTTTTTTCAGCAATAAATAATATTTGCATTTATATTCGTAGTTCAAAATAATGAATATTCCAACACATAAATTCAACAAAACGTAAACCATTTCGACCACTACGTCAGCACGCAATATTATGCGCATTTAAACATCTTATTTCATCCTAAATGATTCGGATTAAATTTATGGCGTGTTAAATTCTATTATTTGTTACAAGAGAATAGCCCTAGAGATTTACGCGTGGGTATATTTAATTAACTACGAGAAACGGTAACTTTTAGAGAAATCGTGAGATCGAAAAGTTAAATAAAATATTAAATTATGTTCCTTGATTTAAGTAAATTAATTAAGATAGGATTGTTATTAATTGGTTTGGTTGAATCAATAAATCATCGCTCGCGGCAATTTTGGGCCGAAGTTCAAATTTGAATAATATATTCTGCAATTAGCCCCAAGTAATAGCTTGATAAAGATTCGCAATTTCTTGTGTTTATCTATCAGCTTTTATATTTTGGAACTCCGTATTATTCACAGTCAGAACGAAATTATCTTCCAAATATACTGGGACCAAAAATGATGACAGGTAAATGTTATCACTTATTATAAATGCTACATTGATTTATTAATTTATATTATGCAGTAAATGATTTATAATTTTTTAAGGTTAAAAAATTATATCTGTATATAAAAATTACCTACTCTTGTAGCAATAAAAAAAATACTGAACAAAAGGAAATGGTCAAAACAGTACACTCATGATGCTGCTTTGACTAATTGTATGTAGGTAAGTAATAGGCATTTATAAGTAAATGATCGTCAAACTATGAATAAACCAAAACAATATTTTAACATATTATGCGAAAGAAAACTAATTGGTACCCTATTCATAAGAAAAGACGGAAAGGAAGGCCATTCAAAAGATGGAGTGATGACATAGTTGCCACGGTGGGAAATACCTGGAGCAGACTGGCAAGAGACAGAGCGAAATGGAAGGAAATGGAGGAGGCTTTCACCGCCAGAGCGATCCTTACAACAAAACGCGTTAACGCAGTTTAATAACATATTATTATGCTAACAAACTAGAATAGGTATAATACTAACACTACAAATAATGTTTAGAATTAAGCTAACTATGTGTAAGGAATAAATAAAGCTTTATTATTATTATGTGAAAGAATATTTCTTGAGAAAAGAGATTAGGGAGAAAACAAAAACACTGATCTACAACATTTTTGCCAAAAGGTGAGACACATTATTTGTTGTAGATTTTTTGACGCTGAATCTAAATCCGGCAACAGAATTGCTCCTAGGATGTCAGAATTTTGAGATATAACAATCTAAAAGTCCTATAAACACGGTTTCAGGGATATTTCAAGTATTTTATTGAAGACATCAAATTTTTATGGTCATTTCTAACTAAGCATCCTTTAGTACCTACTACTCATTCCCTTTCAAATCAATTTTCGTTCGCTTTGCTACGACCTTTAGATTCAGCATAAAAAAATACAAGAAATTATGTGTCTCACTTTAAATTATATACTTTTGTAATTCATTGATCATCATCATCATCATATCAGTCGAAAGACATCCACTGCTGGTCATAGGCTTCTCCCAAGGATCGCCACGATGGCCGATCTTCCGCTACCCGCATAGAGCGGTTTCTCGCTACCCTCACAAGATCGTCGTTCCTCCTTGATATTATTACCTAACTCCACCGCGTTTGGTATCATAGTTGAGCAGTCTGATCCCATGCTTCCAGTTGACCTGGCGAGCTGGCTGTGGTACCTCGCTGACCACGCACCGCAGCTCAATGATGGAACCTTCCTTGTAGAACTTGTCCTGGAGGGGTCGTCCGCGCTCGTCTATGATTTCTACTTTTGGCACTGTTTGGACAAAGAAACATAAGTTAGAATAGATTAAAAACTCCTACAATAACTATACGGGAAGACGGTTTTTTTTTTCAATAAAACTAATTATACACTGACAGTGTCACTTGGGATGTAAGGAATCTCCATACATCCATATCTGATCAGGCATTTAAAAGTTATGGTTAAATTAAACTTACAGGCATTAACCCTGAAAAAATTACACTCCTTCTTTGGGCGTTAATAACATTATTTAATACTAGCTTCCGCCCCACGAGTTCACCCGCGTTTCCGATGTATCTTACATGTATATACGCTACTTTTATCCCGGGACTTTTAACATATGTTATTCCAGGGTATGATCTATCTATGTTTCATCCAAATCCGCTCAGTAGTGAAAGAGCAACAAGCATTCATCCATACAGACAAACTTTCGCATGTACAATATAGTAGGATCTTTATTGTCGACATTATTGAATAAAATTCTTCAATTTAATTTTCTGTTGTCTTTTTGAGGAATTCCGTTGTATATCTTAGCAATTAAAATCCAGTACAATCCAACAACCTTGACTATATCTCCTACCTTGTTGTGGGATCATAATAAATCTAGCATTACTACAAATACATTATTTGATTTTGAGGAGTTCTCTGGTATATCTTCAAAGTTCAATGGCAGAAATATCAATCAATGTTGACTTTGAGTAGATTTCGCAAAACTCTTAAAGACTTTAACAATAATAAACATTTTAAGAAGATTACTCTTCAAATGGTAATAAAACTTCAATATTCCATGTCTTTGTTTTGCGAGTACCTACAGATTGTTTATAATAAAAATATGACAAGATAAATGCTTTTATAAAACAAAGATAATTAAAATTAAACTTCAGTAGAGTTGTAATCGATATTTTAACAATATAATAAGAGAGAGAAGCAATTAAATTGTTGTCAAATTTCATAAAATAACACTTGAGAGTCGAGAGGGCGACGATTCCCAAGCTTTTCATTTTAAACATTAATTAATTACCATGAACATAAGGATCGAATATTGTATTAATTTTAAAATACTCAGTTCAAATGATAGCTCAGGGGTGTAGTGACGTCAAAAGCCGAAGCGAAGGATGTAGATTTTAATTCTATACCCGCCTAACTGGATATAATCCTACCAATATTATACGTAAAAGTTTGTATGTTTGTTGCTCTTTCACGCAAAAACTACTGAACGGATTTGGATAAAACTTGGCACATAGATATATCATACCCTGGAATGACATATAGGCCACCTTTTATCCCAGGAACGCGGGTAAAACCGCGGGGGACAGCTAGTTCTCTATACAGTCGAAAATCTATGGCCATTCCTTCTAAGATTTACATCTTTCGATTCAAAAGTTTAGTATCTCTATTTTTCTATCACAATATCTACTATTTTAAGACAGAAAATACAGATAATAAACTTTTGAATCGAATCGCGTTAGTAACAGGTTACATGATTTCTACTACTGCTACCTACGGCTTTGGGCTGATTACCTACATCCAAAATTTAATTATTACTAATATTATAAAAGCAAAAGTTTGTGAGTATGGATGTATGTTTGTTACTCTTTCACGAAAAAACTACTGAACAGATTTCGATGAAACTTGGCACATAGATAGGCCATACCCTGGAATAACATATAGGCTACTTTTTATCGCGCGAAAACATAAGACCCTTCGGGAACACGAGTGAAATCGCGGGGCGGAGGTTAGTTTGTATTAAATAGAATTCAAAGTTCATAACTGATCACTGACTAACACATCTGAGCCTAATAAAAGGCTTTTTCAAAAAGCTACTCCTAAGGGGGTAAAATAGGGGATCGCGAGTAAAACTAGAATACTCGTAAGATTAATTTTAGTAAATACATGGAGAAAGATTAATATCTAGAAAGTATACAGGTATTGAATATTTACTTCCACTTTTTATAAAATACAAATATTTGAGAGTAGCTGCTTTTGTATAAATAAATCCGACAAATGCGAGTTAAACTCGCGTGGTGAGGGTTCCGTACATGATTAACTAAGTTCCATAAATATTTTTAAATCTGACCCTTATTTGTTGAAATTAACTATTAAAATTTTTTTTTTTTGGAAATTGTGTTTTCTAAAAATGAAACCTAGCTACATCGATTTATCGCCCCCGAAACTGCATACCAAATTTCATGGAAATCGTTAGAGCCGTTTCCGATATTCAGATCCGAGAATCCATGTTTGGGTCACCGACTTACATATGTGTACCAACTTTCAACTCAATGCAGTCCAATATTTTCGGACAGACAGACAGACAGGCGCACGAGTGATCGTATAAGGGTTCCGTTTTTTTTTTTTTTAACGGAACCCTAAAAAAAGTAGGACTAACTCCAAGAGCCAGTTTGACTTGGAAGCAATCGATAACTTAAACTTTATGTTTACACAAAGACTGACGGCATTAGTATTCTTCGTAGTTCCACAGATATACGAGAAACTTTTCCTTTCTACAGATATTGCCGCAATTTATCACGCCTCATACTCATAGGTTTTTTTATGCAATAAAGTATTGTACGTTCGGATCAAATACAAACAAACTGAAATACTAGGCAATTTGGCGTGGTTGATTAAGTACCTATTACATTATATCATCATTAGAAAAATCGAATATCTGTGTACTAAAATAACGACTCTTTGGTAAACAAAAATATAACGTTGAATAAGTACCTACTTTATGTAATACTAACCTAACTACTAAACAAACTAACTACTTATAAATGTAACTAAAAATAAATTAATTATAAATAAAAAACTTCCCCTAACTCCTCCCCTGGTGGCAGAGTACCAAGAATACTGGCGGCATTGCCTCGCTGTATTGCGAGGCTTATTCTTTGGCCTAAGTAGCCGCCAGCTCTGGGATCCCGCGTAGCTTCCACCAACCGCTTAGAGATTTCTCAAAAGAGGTGGTGAGCTCGATGACCCCAGAGTCCTAAGGTTTCAACCCCAAACGGCTCAAATATATACGTACTTGATATTCCGCTATATTTGTGCCGTTTGAGGTTCTCTGTTCTGTTCTCTGTTCTTCATCATTAGTGGGTTTGATTCCCACCCATGATAAATATCTGTATTCGTGAAGGCGTCTGTTTGGTGTATGAATAAGAACCTATAATATAATTACAAAAAAATGGTTGCCAGGTTTCTGTAGCTCTGCATAGTTTGTGATCAGATAACAGAAAGAATTTCTTACCATATTTTTATTATAATACTTGAAAATTCATTTATAAAAAAAAACTTGAACATATTTTAGAATTTATTTGAATGATAAATTCAATGCAGATGTAAAAGGTTACTAAATGTAACATTATTTATAGTAGAATGTAAGATCTGGAATTAAGGCTGAATGGAATGACAGTCACTTAGCTTTAAGCTTAACAAGGTTTAACTAAAAGTTTTCTCCGGTTCCGGTTTCACAAATATTCAAGATATTGTTCATTTTCAGTTTTTGGCATTGTGCCATACAATATTCCCTCGTGTAGTTTTTGTACTAGAAACCTCTCAACCTGGTAAAATGAGGATATAACTTTTTATAGTTTTTAATATAGAAAAATCAACTGGAAATGAAATGTCACAGAATAAATTAATGATTATACTGGTTGAAAACCTAGCCAACTAGCAGGTGCAACTCGTTCAAAACTAATGAAAAATGAATGGGCGCTTTATACGATACTACCTATTCAATATTTTTAAACAACTAGAAAATTTTCTAATAACCTACCTACGATTCCAACAATTAGGTAGGTTGTTGTTGTGATGTCGCATCGGCAAAACTCGTATTTCCGATCACTTCCGATTTACTCAGCTAATAAAAATCATTCATTATCGCGCCATTCAATGCTATTGGCATAATATATTCCCGCGTTAGTTCGACCCAAGTCAGCATTGGGAATGCACGTGAGTAATTTATTCCCTACACTTCAGGACAATTTAATGGTACAGCTATTTATTTTATTTTCACTATGACTTCGTTAAAACGTGGTAAGCCGTATAATAGTCAAAGTCGTGAAATTATTTTTAATGTTTATCAATTTATGAGTCAAGAGGCCACGGAGTGTAAAAATATAGTTTTTGGGAAAGATCACTTTCAAAACCTTCAAGAGCGAACTGCGAAAGCAACTTCTTTACTGTCCTAAATATAAATGACTCATCATCATCAGACAGCGACGAATCGTTTGACGACAAGAGGCGCTGTTGAGACTGGGGATATAAGTATGGATGTTGAAGGCGTTAATTTTGATTTGTGACATTCATCGTTCTAGACGTGTACCCTCCATATCGAATGTATAAAAAAAAAATATAAACAAATAATACATACTTTATTCTGCAAATCGATCACTTATTTTGCAAATAAGTGTATAAACATCTACGCATCAATTTTACGAATGTATTAGATTCTTTATTATTTTATTATTTAAATTTACAAGTTATTGCGTTGGCAGAAAGATAATTATCGCTTAAAGTACTAATAAACATGGGTAATTTTGTAGACGCACTCTTTTTGGGAATGATCGATTTTACGAATTTTACCGATGCTTCATCTAAGTTATGTCATACTGTACCTACATAGTTTACTACAAAAACAACTCTTACAATTTTCTACCACATAATTAAATAGTTAAATAGGCACACTTTTGAAACCTTAGAAAGCACACCTCACTGACTTTTTATTTTATTGACTTCAATAAAATGCAGCTTCAAATCCCGATATCTTGGAAGACCTACCGAATTTCCAAGGATTATCATAAAATAATATCAAACTTTTCATACATTTTAACCGAACAAGATTTATGTTTTGTATGAAAAGTTTATCATTGTTTTCGTGATTTCAGGGTTGGTCCCATAGTAAAAGTTATTCATAATGATGAATACAACAAACCCTAAAAAAATTTACGGTTATTAAAAAAACATCCTGTATATAAAGAATAAAGAAATCGCCAATGTAACGGTGAGGCGATTATTCAATGAGCGGAGTAACACCGTTAGGCTGCTTTTCCACTAGAGATGTGATATGCAGCTATGATCTGGTATGTGAAAGCTAAGCTACGAAACTATGTGACCGTTTCCACTGATGCTAAGCTATGTAGCGGAGTGAGTAAGATGTTCTATGAAGATGCGCCGCCATGTCTATTTCTAGTGACAAACGTGTGCCTGATTAGCCTACTCTGCTCTGCACATAACACATAGCTACCTTACACATAGAACACATTAAAACAACGTAACATACGGACAGACGGACTCACAAAGTAGGATTCCTAATAACAAGCTAAAGCTTTCTCATGCTCTGATTATCTCTATAAGGGATGGATTAGATTACGAGACATTTACCTTGTAAGACGAGACTGATATCCCAATGCCTCAGATGCCTGAGTCTGAATTCTAGATTCAGATACAATACAAAGGAATAATATATACGTGTAATTGTACCCTGTAAATATATCTGCGAGTCGGAAGGATTTAAAGCTTAAGTTGTTTATTTGATGATTCTATTGTACACGACGTAAAAATCTTTTTTTTTTCACAAGCTAAGTTTTTTTATTAGATACTTTAGGTGTAGTTATATTATCAAGTAAAGGATTAAAAAAATAGACTGAGATATTTCGTTTTAGTAGGTATCAATATAAGAATATTATTTTAATTAAGTACTCACTAGCGTTCCCGAAGGATCTTATGTTTTTCAGCATAAAAATATTAGGTATAGTATGACACAACTTAGATGAAGCATCGGCAAAATTCGTAAAATCGATCGTTTCCGAAAAGAGTGCGCCTACAACTACTACTCATGTGTTAAAAAAGATCGGCGAAAATGATCTTGTTGAACGTTGAATGGCGCGATAATGAATGATTTTATTAGTTGTGTAAATCGGAAGTGAAGTGTACGAAAACGGTTTGCCGATGCTACATCTAAGTTGTGTCATACTGTATATATAATTATTCTAAGCTAAAATATATCCATTTATTAATTACCAGCTGAGGGGTAACAAATATAATGTAGACTAGCTGGCCCGGCAGACGTTGTCCTAGTCTGATAAAAAAAACTGGGACCTACGTACCTACCTACCTACGTTCGTTTACAAGTAAAATAGTTGTCTGAACTATAGACGGATAGACGGGTTCCTTGTTTGACTACGGAAACCTAAAAAGGACACTTTTTACTCCCACAACGTGGGTAGAACCGCGGTAAACAGCTGGTACCTTATATATTTATGTCCTTTAACAAATACTCAGTTGGTATACAAAATACAAAGTTATTCAGAAACGTGTTCAGAGTTCCGAATAGGCGCTGTGTACTGATAGGTGCCAGACTACTTTTTGTACTAGAATTTTCATTGGAATTGTCCCAAAAGAGCTGAGCTTTTTTTGGGAATTTATAAAGGTACGTGCTTTGTTTTGCTAATGTTGAGTAGGTTAATAGTCTATTGATTGTAACCTTGTTTACGAACCTACCTGAAAACCATTAATTTATTCAGACCTTTATCCACAGTTAGCGTGGCTGGATTTTTTTGCGAGGATTAATGGACCATCTTATTTTTTAGAGCTTGCAGGTTATACTAACAAGTTATCCTTTATTTTCAGTAAGTAACTGATAAGTTGTTAGGATCCTAAATCCAGCTTCACTCGAGTGTACACACTTTGAATTTCTCGGCTTTTCTGTACTATAATAATTATGCATGTATTACACCATAAACCTTATATTTGAATCACTCTATCTATTGCTGAAAATTGTATTAAAATCCGTTAGGTAGTTTAATGAACAGACAGCGGAAGCGACTTCTTACTATGTAAAGAAGCTATTTAAAATATTTTGATATGAATAAATATTTAGATTGCGGTTTTTTATTTTTAATATGAAAAACCGCAATTAAACCATTGTATTTACATTTTCTAAATAGTTTAATAGAAACTAAGTAAAATTAGTAGTTAGTATTAGTAAGGACTAAAAAAAGCAAAAAAAAAGGATAATAATAATGAACACCATATTTTACCAATAATTTTCGGAACGATATTTATATTTTCATTGAAATCAATTAATTAATCCATTGACAACTCAACAAGGCTATTGGTAAATAATTTAATTCAGATTTTACGATTTTAAACCTCGTCAAAATGATTGCGGTCGATTTGGCTGACTGTAAGCATACAAACGATGTAGTTATGTGGTTATATCCATACTTAAATTGCACTCCAAAACCAACCAATGTAATATTATACATGAAAATGTTATAAACAAAATGCATAGAGAAAATATGCAAACATAACTCGTATTGAGATTCAATAGGATTGTTGAAAACAGAATGGTTTTATTTGAAAATGTAAAATATGAGTTTGGAATATATTTTTATTTATACCTAAGATAGGAGGTATAAATAAAACGCATAACGTTGTCCGGTGACCAGAGGGCTGGTACTTACCTCGGTCAAAGGATTAGCCTTGCGATCCAGCGCGGTAATGCTGCCAGCCTTCTGGGCACTTTACCCACGTGTCGCAAAGTTCATCTGAACGCGAATTAAATATGGTGCCGGGTAGAAACTATGTACCTACTTACTGCTTCGCATAATGAAGGAGGAAATTCCTTCTCTGTCTGAATATTTCTTTACAATAAATATTAATCGAATATAAGTTTTAATACTTACAATCTTTTACTTTTACTTATTATTTACAACTTGTTATCTCTTAGTATCATCACTGTATAGTGATGATAGATTATTTATAGGACCTCTATTTGTCCCAAAGGATGGCCTCCAAACCTCCCCTTCTCTAGCCAATCCCAGTCCACCAGCTTTACTATTAGCACATTATGTCTCTAAATAATAACAATCATGGTTGTAAGTGTTGTAACTCACCCAAGATTTTCTATTGGGTATAATTCACTCTTTTTACCACTCTCAAAAACTCCATCTCTTTTTACTCCTTTTTCCCCCCAACTAAATCAGTCTTACCAACTTCATCAACTTACATATTCATCATTTTTTTTAAATTTCATTTACTCATAAATCGCGCAAGTATCGCCTTTCGCGACACCACGGGCAGCAATCTGAACTCAATATTCTATTTGTAATATTGAGTTCATAAATATATAACGGAATAGGATATTTTGATTTTGTATATATTTGATACTTCTTTAGTTCATAGTTAATATTTTAGTTTAATGTTTTCGTGTAAATAATTGTAAATACCTAATATAATATTAACAAAAGATAGGAAATTAATGCGTAGGTAATGTTATCTTAGATAGTAGGTAAATTATAATAATTTTAGCGCGAAAATAAAAGAAATTTATGAATTAAATTGATGAAAAGTAAATTTTCGTATTTATAATATTTGTAGGATTATGACAGTCATAGATAATATCAAAGAATTCTAAGTATTACTACGTGTAAGGTATATTCAAATTATCAAAATGGCGGATTTTTGGTGCCAAAATGTATGTTTTCAATTCTTTTTTTCATATCAAAATGAAAGGTTTAACAAAAATGTATTCAAATTACCTATGTGAAATAGGATTTTGATTTTTTTTTAATTACACGACTTGTACATTAAAAATAAATAGAACCCTAAAATCCGAGTTTTATTTCAGAGTGAAGTTTCCCGATATGTTATTGTAGCAAGGGTTACAGAATAATCTAGTTTTTCATAAATTATGTAAGATTCAGACGTAAGTCATAAACATCCAGACTACTAATACATCATATTATTATTGTTACTTGCCAGATGTAACTACTGTGGGTTTTTGTTGGACATTCGACCTTATGCACTCGATTTAACTATTAAATTTAATATCGGCTATTTTCATCTAACGCTTGTCTGGCGTCGCAGCATTATGAGAAAAAATATTTTCTTTTACAAATTTGTTTTTGCAAACTATGTTTAGTGGTAAGTTTAAGATTTATTTTTGCTATAAAAAATGTGAGTTCAAGAAAATAAATCAGAATAGGTATGTTGTATCTAAATAAAATTAGTCAATTATATTTTGTTTTTCTAAGAAATATACCTATTTTATGTTTATTTTTTATGTAGGTATTCATTAAAAAGATCAAATACCACCACACTTCTTTGATTCGTCCAATCGTCAATTCATCGAATTATAGGACATATCAAAGACGCGTAGGTATTTCTCGCTAGTAAATACTAGATATCTAATATTTTGGAAGTGAAAACTTCTTTAGCGGCGTTGTGCACTTGTTGGGATGGGTAAAAAATGTTGAACTCGCGTCAGGACACGTGACCTGATCGAAAATTCGTAAGACGGAGGGAGAGTAGACCGTCGGCGCGGCGTAGGAGAGGAAGTAATATCCCTCTCTCTTTCTACCGTGCGGCGAAAATGTATGCTTGCGCGAGTGTGCATGTGTGTTTTTCACTTCTGCCGGCACTCCCGGAGTGCAACCCGTTGTTAGTTTTTCTCAATCAATACATAACAGGCCATAAACTTGGAGAAAAATAGAAATAACTTACCAACAACTGATAGATGTATTCTTCTAACCAGCGGCGGGTGCGTCGATATCTGACACTCGTAGAATCCTTCGTCTCTTTCACTCACATACTGTATGAGCAGGCGCCAATCATTAGGGTGCTCGAAAGCTAAGCTATATCTTGAGTCTGCCGAATATGTGTGGCGGCCGAAGGAAAGAAGGTGCAGTTCTTCGTCTCGACGTCGTACCCAGGAAATCTAGAAGAATAGTGGAGTTAAAGCTGATGTTGATCAATCTATGTTCAGTTATGTTTATAGTAATGTAACGGGTCTATTCGCGCATAGAATATTATCAAAATATAATTTTGACTATCCTCGACATTTCGATCAAGCTGCATTGATCGTTGTCACGAGTGGACTCAAGTGAGTTCATTGATGTTTGGGATTTGGCCGGTATTTTATTTTTAAAGTAAATAGGCTAGTGGTGGCAATTATGTCATCTGGTACCTATTTTTAACCGATTTCATTTAAGGAGGAGCTAACACTTTTTTTATGTATGTTCCCCAATTACTCGAAGATGCCTGGACCGGTTCTCAGGTTCTCAGGTGGTCCCATGGTCATCGGGCCAGGATGATGATGATGGAATCCCCGAAAATCGAGGGAACTTTTCATATACTTTTAAAAGTTATTCAGTTATTTACGTCTTCAAAACTGTCAGATTAGAGTTCTTACATAGTTATTTTATGCTTTTTAATGCCTTTTAAGGCGGTTCTATTTTTACATAACATAATAGTTATGATGTCATCAAAATATATAGTCATTTGTAGAAACTGTAAACTAAAGATACGTAGATATAAGACATCTTACTATCATCATCCAACTATTTTTTTTTTTATACTACTAAGGTAGCAAGCAAGCATACGGCCCACCTGATGGTAAGTGGTTACCGTCGCCTATTGCCATTTGCAATACCAGAGATATTGCCAATGTGTTTCTGACCTGTTACAATGCCGAGAAGGCAAACTGGCTCTCAAGTGCAATTGCCGGAACACACCGGTAGGTGCTTGGCGACAAATTTTCAACTTGAGGGTGGTAGCCAGCCAGGCGGGTACTACAAAGTACCCTACCACCGTGCTATGGTTTCCTCACGATGTTTTCCTTCACCGAAAGCTCAAGCTCATTGTAGGATTCGAACCCACGACCTTCGTCGCGGCATCCGACTAATACGTGAATGTACATGTTTGCTGCTCAAACACACTGAAAACTCATTACAAATCGTATGCGCAATACTGCACAAACTATCCTCTTATCCCGAGAAAATATTAGATCTCTCGGCAATTTGAGTAAAACGTAAAACATGTGTTCCAAAATATTTACGAATTGGCTTAACTAACTAATCCATTTTACTAAAGCGGACAAACGTGTTTGTGTTCTGGTGAGTAGGTAGGTAATAAATAACTTCAGCACTAACGAGTTTATTTCTAGAGACAAACAATCACCTAGTGAAACTATAAAAGTTTAGTTTTATAGTTTTCGTAAAATAGCTTACCTACTTATTATTGACAGTCATGACCCAAATTTAATCCCTAAATACTCAATCGCAACAAATACTTAGGGTACATTCCGAATCATGCTAAACCGAATGCGCGACAACGATATCTCGAGAATTGTCATCGATGACGTCATTAGGCACATGTGCCATATTGCGAATACATAGCTAAGCTTTGGTAGGTGGTAGCTGTCAAAACTGACACTTGTATTGTGTTTTTGTTTTGACAAAGATACTAATTTGTTTTTAAGAGAGTATTCAGGGCATTGATTATTTATTTTTCAATTTATTTCCTTTTTTAACACTATGGCCTCCTAATGACTCCTAAGAAGTCACGTTTCAAAATATTATCGTTTATCATGGACGTATGGTTAGATAACAAGGCTATAAATTGTAGATGGACTTACGAATAAATTTTTAACCTTTGTTCTGGGTCAGGGAACGTGTTAAATAGTGTGAGTTCGCTCATGAACGTTCCGAATCATCAACAACTGTCAGATGTCATAGACAAAGACATCTGTTTTCACGGTGTTGACGTCTATAATCGCTGGTCTAAACCAAATGTGTGCTCACAACGCTATCAACGTGTCAATCAATCGAATCCTTTTGTGATAAATGTCATAATACAACAACGACAACATATGTCTCGTGATTGGCGAGGCTCAAATGTCATTTTGACGTTTGTTTTACGGAAATTTCACGCAAGAGCAAAAGTTCAAAATGGCACAGGTAATGGCGCCATTCATGACGTCATACCTTCTATCGTGAGCGCACTCACACTGATTTGAAACGTATGTTTGAACAATATTATATTGTAGGACCGTTATGTGAACGCTGTATTGTAAGCGATTATGGCATGTCTCGGAATGCACCCTTACATGAGTTAATACCTAAATTCTGTAAATTGGTTATATCCAATTTTAGGTATGACCTAGGCTTGACCTAATTCAAACTCAACATCAAAACCCGATCGAGTAGTCAGAAAATTATGGAGTTTACCAAACTTGCATAAATACCTACCTAAATAGATACCTTTTATTATTCAATCACTACACATAGTATAAAACAAAGTCGCTTCCCGTCTGTCTGTCCTTATATGTATGCTTAGATCTTTAAAACTACGCAACGGATTTTGATACGACTTTTTTTAATAGATAGAGTGATTCAAGAGGAAGGTTTATATGTATAATACAAGTATATTATAATACAGAAAAGCTGAGAAAAACCGGGCGAAGCCGGGGCGGGTAGCTAGTTGATGTTTAAACTAAGTACCTATGATTAGTTATGTTATGTTATTTAGTTTGAATATACATTAAATGGCCGAAATAAGGTTCCTCGGCTCTTTACCATTTTGTCGTCATTAGATTTCCACATCCATTACTGTGAGGTGAGTAATAAGATTTGGAGACATAGGGATTCTTTTGTACCTAATAATATGGGTCATAAAGTAACATAATAATATAAACAAACGCTTTCTATGTTATTAGGGTACCTGCTATACAGGGTAATTTTGCTTAGGAATATTTATAGGCCAAATATTATAATTTTCATCATCCTACTAATATTTTAAATGCGAAAGTTTGTGAGTATAGATGTATGGATGGATGTTACTCTTTCACGCAAAAACTACAAAACGGATTTGGATGAAATTTAGAACACAGATAGTTTATAACCTGGATTAACACATAGGATACTTTTTATCCCGGGAAAACATAAGATCCCTCGTGAAAGCGGGTGAAACCGCGGGACGGAATTGACGGAAGCTAGTTATCAATAACCCAACAAAATTTCAGAAACCTGTCTACCATTACAAAGTTTAACTTCAAATTGTTATACATTTGAAGTTTAACGTAAAACCTGTGATGAAAACCTAAGTTCTACTCAGAATTAATGAAATAGCGACTTTAATATGAACTCGGGCAATTTTAGGACCTTAGACTAATGTTTAAGTGTATTCTAATTCTATGCCTATTTGGTTGATATTTGTATGAAGTTGTATGGAAATATATTTCTGTTGGTATCCATTCCGCAATATTTTTTATGGTCTGTTAAATGTACTTAATTACCTTATCAGTCTACAATACCCAACCAAAATGACGCTATATAAGTATCCTGAGAAACAATTGAGAACTCGGGTCGGGCAGGGTTTCGGCTACTCCTTGCATTGGTCATAAAGAATCGCCTGAGCTTGACATAAACCGTGACAGCTCAGTTAATATACAACAAATTTTGATTAATTATACACAAACTTCTAAAGCATCTGTCCCTCTGCAAATGATAACCGAAAAACGATAAATAAACAAGTTGGCGAGGAACGAGCAGTGGCAACGAGTGCTTTGCTCTCCAATTGAGAGTCGCTGGTAGTATTTTTTAATGATAAACTCTTGTAATTGTAACCGACTTAATTAAGGTTATGTTATTTCTTGAAGAAAAAGGAGTTGTGTAACAGTTAATCTCCTATATAGATACTTATTTATAATAACTTAACATATTTTAAAATATATGACATCTCATGAATGACATCGATTATACGTTACAAGAATGAGAAAATAGTCGCTTCGTCGTGTGGGTTAGGACAGCTGCCTTATAAACACACACTTTTATGTTCCGCCCTTGGGATCAGCCCTTTCAAACCATAAACTTAGTATTATTAAGTTTATGTGTCAAACAAAGAGACGCGGAGGACTAATTTTATTTTATACTTATGCAGTGGCTATAAAGAGACTGCCGTGATGCGGTTTTACCCGGGATTAAACTTGGAAGATTTAAAAAAAACACTGAAACATTACCAAAAAGATAAATTGTCATTATATCTTAAAAAAATATGAATAATGTAGAAAATTCTTTCTTTTTTTTATCTCTTTCGTTACAAAAGCAACAAAAAATAAGCGAACAGGGACAAGGCTAGCATACATTGCCCAGCTCACGCTGCTTTATACGTGGTGAGGGATTTCTTCAACAAGATATCCATTCAAAGAAAAGTTTTATGCCAGTTTTTTATTCCTTTTGACATTAATTACCAGCAGTTGTCTTCAGATAGTATTCGTAGACAGAAATTTGTGTCAGAGGGAAGAACAATTACGTAACACAACTTTTTAAGACATGCTTTCCTTTTGGCAATAATTCAAACGGTTTGAATTCATTCGAGTCACAATTTCTGTGACCCTTTTTACTTTACCAACCTAAATACAATGGGAAACTTTTAAATTTTTGAGCAGTTTGGGGTCGGAACTCTGGGTCCGTGGGGGCCGAGAGGCCACCATCAATTTTAAAAAATAACAAAACGCCATTTCAAAACATATCGTGACCAAAATGCTGGCATATACCTTGGTCAGAAAATCAGCATTCCACAATGCCATCCAAAGTGGTAATACCGACAATATTCTGGGAATGATGCCTTCTGACAGTGACTATTTCATTTAGTATAACCCTTTTTATTTTTTATATTTTAATTCATATTTAAAATGAGCTGTTCCCCGCGGCTTCACTCGCGTTTCCGGAATAACAAGTAGCCTATAACCTTCGGGGATAAAGTAGCTTCCGAGATTAAATTAGTAACTCCAGAGATTAGCGCTTTCAAACAAACAAACAAACAAATACTTCAGCTTTATTAATAGTATATAGATAGATAGATACAGATAATAAACTAAAATATATACTTTGTTATATATACCTACTTAAACTTTTATTTTACTACTGTACCTATATCTGAAAAAAGTAACTTGGAGAACATTTTAATAAAATCAAAATACAATTTCCTCATAATAAGTGGCAAATTTTTGAACTAAAATACTTACAGTCTTTTCACCCAAGTCATGGACTCTGCAGTGTAAATGCACCCGGCTTCCTAGTTGTGCTGTCACATTATTCGTGGAGGCGTCATCTTCAAAGAACGGAAGGGGTTCCGAAGTAGTCGTGGACACGTCATCCTCATGTTCTTCGTATGTTTCCGTGAATACTTCGTGCCAGAACGGGCCTTTGATGATCGTCTTGTCGCCGGTTTTGAAATCTAAAGAATATTAGGTAACATTCAAATCATCATACATACCTATCTACACAATGAAAAATTATTTTTTTAATGTTTTTTTTTACCATGTATATTGTATAGGCCTGTGCTTGACCACAATCTCACCGTGTTCAGTGATGATGTGGCCGATGATGGTAAGCACACAAAGCCTAGAAAGGAACTGGCTCTCAAGTGCAGCTGTCGGAGCATACCGAAAGGTGCTTGGCGACAGATTATCATCTTGAGGGTGGTAGCTAGCCAGGCGGGTACTACAAAGTACCCTACAACCGTGCTATGGTTTCCTCACGATGTTTTCCTTCACCGAAAGCAGAAAGCTCATTGTAGGATTCGAACCCGGGACCTTCGTCTCGGCATCCGACGTCACTACCACTGAGCTATCATCGCCATAAATATGGAAATTCAATGTCACATGGAAAGCCATTTTTCGTGAAAATATCGCAATAAATAAGAAATAAAAAGTTATTTTAGGTCGTTTCGATTAAAATAAGATTTGCCTAGTTTTCTGACTCAACGCATTTTCTCGCCGGATTTGGTGAAATCCTTTAGGACAAGGTTTATTTAAGGCTCGAGCTAACATAACTGGTTGAATTACTTACGTAATAGTAAATCTACGTGATCTTGTCATGATTTCCAACCTGAAACTACTTGAGCTTCTTTGACGTACAATCAGGTTACTAGTAGCATAGAATAAATAATATACTACGTACTACTAGTAGAATGATAATTTTAAGGCTATGTGGTAGTGACGTCGGATGCTGCGACGTGGGTTCGAATCCTACAATAAGCTTGAGCTTTCGGTGAAGGAAAACATCGTGAGGAAACCATAGCACGGTGGTAGGGTGCTTTGTAGTACCCGTCTGGCTTGCTACCACCCTAAGTTGAAAATTTGTCGCCAAGAACCTACCGGTGTGTTCCGGCAATTGCATTTGAGAACGAACCAGTTTGCCTTCTCGGTATTGTAACAGGTCAGCAACATATTGGGAATATCTCTGGTATTGCAAATGGCGATAGGCGACGGTAAACACTTACCATCAGGTGGGCCGTAAGCTTGCTTGCTACCTTAGTAGTATAAAAAAAAAATGATGACTATGGTTATTACTATTCGTGGAATTTTACTTAGGTCTAAAAATGATTTCTTCATCAACGTAATTATATTCTCTAGAGAATAAAGAAACTTCGCCGTTGTTAGTACTTTTGTATAATATAGGTATAATATTGTTGTATCCTGGGTTGCTACCCGTATTATTACAAGCTTTTATAATTAAACATTAGTAGTTTCACCTTTCCTTTGCACGTGTAGTCTTTAATATTAAATATGAAAGATTTTAATTTGAAAGATTATTAGTTTTGAATGAACATTTTTAGGTAAATATAATTATTTTATTCCAAAATTCTTGAAACAAACCGACTCTACAATTCCAACATGGCGTTTTTTTATATTTTTCATTAATAGGTATATGATTTGACCTTTCGGTATAATACCAGTAAGAACTATTCTGCAACAACTTTAAAAACATCGTTAACTCTTTTTAACCCCCGAAGGAAAAACGACGGGTGTTTTAACTTTGACGTGTCTGTCAGTCTCAGGAGCATTAAAACACACATGTATGTCTGTAGCCTCATAGCTCCTAGACGAATGGACCGATTTTGATTTAGTTTTTTTTTTATTTGAAATATTACTTAATCGAGAGCGTTCTTAGCTATGTTTAAAAAAAAGCCGCTCAGTCGTTTGAAAATTATCACCAATTTTCTAGTGAGGTTCGGATTCTTTAAATTTTTAGACGTACCTACCTATGATTAGAATAACCGTTTCTAAAACGTTATAGTAATAAAAAAAACAAAATGTTACAAAACTATACAAATCCTAAAATTCGTATATGGAAATGTTATAGTGTGAATGAAAAAAGTTAGCAAAGTGGCTCACTGGCAATTCCCACTCAATTTATGTGTGCCAAGTTTGTTTGGAATGTACATTTACTACGCCGACTCCATTTATTTATCAACTTTATTAGTGCTACAATATTTTTCTTGCGAACATAATGAATGTTTTGAATTTATCAAGAATATTATTATGTCATTGCTAATTTCAAACTTTCTTTAAAAATAAATTAAGGCTAAGTAGGTACTTACGATGTACAAAATCCTTCATGTTGGTTAACATGGTCTATTTTTATATTTTATTCAACTATTACCTACTTAAGGTAATCCCTTTTGAATTGAAATTATTAAAACGTACATTACCCGAAATCGAATAAAAATACAGAAATTAATCCGTTTAATAACCATGCACAGGATTCTGTATAAGGTTTTAGTTAAAACAATACATTTAATTTATCAAATAATAACTGTAAAGTACGCCCACGGATAAAATACGTTTCTGACAAGTGTTAATAATGGGTTAATCTCTGAATCCTACATCGACGGAATCTTCACTAAAATATACTTAAGAAAATATTAAACCTTTCCATTAGAGACACATTGAAATCAGATAATATTTTTCCGAGATGCAATCGCTCAGCGGTCGCATTTTAAACTCAGAAACACTAATAACGCTGCATTATTTTTTTAAACGTAATTTTCTAGAAATGTAACAATCTCCATTTAGTCACTATAGCACGCCTCCCGCAATTTAGCTACACAAATGTGCACCATACACTATGTATGTTAATTTTCTCTGAAACAGTCTAATATTAAATTTTCCGCTGCAAAAAGCTGGGATCTTTTTCACTCCCGACGACGTAAAATAGGTAAAATAAGAATATTTATTATGAAATTTCTAAAACGAATGAACTATCGTTATTTTGGATTTTATAATAAGAATTCATGAACCTTGTCGTGCATAAACTTGCATCATTATCAAATACATATTTTAAATTAAAGTGGGTCATTTACATCTGAGGAATTTGATTCGGTTTTCACTATTAGATAGTCACAGGGAGCTTTTTCCGCCAACGCTTTAGCTTGGCCATCCAAAGAGGGAACGCTGCCAGCCTTCTGGGAACCTTGCCGTTCGAGGAACATTTTTATAATGTAGTTTGTATATTCGCTTCGCACTCTTAACCTTGTGTCAGAGGACATAGATATATTTCAGTGTGCACTGAGTGAATTCACAAAGATCACTTTTTATATATTATGTTATAGAGTTTAGGATATGCTGCACTGTCGAATTAGGTATTGCCTGTAATGATAGTTGTAAGTTTTGGAATAAATAAATAAATAAATAAATAAATATTTGTTGTAAATAATTAGACAGATTAATTCACAAAGAAGTTGTGCAAAAAAGTTAATTTCATATGACCCACTGTAATCATAAGAGTATGAGTTGCTTGTGCTAGGTATTTTGCTAATATAATATGATAAAAACATAATTTTTCGTTAATTTATACAATAAATCAGTATTGTCTTTTACACCACGTAAATTTAAATGAAAATATACGTAGTTTAGTTTATTTATCACATAATTTTCATACAAATATATAAATCATGTACCTTTTAATTTTCTGAAAGTGATCGTTAGGTACAAAATAAAAATATCGAAATAATAAGGGTAAAAAATAATTAATTCTGTTTAGTCCGTCAGTTAGGTAATCATATTTTTTTTATTTTATCAAATCAATAAAACATTACAAAGATAAGTCGCGTCAAAGTCGAGTAGGGGCTTGTGACGTCATCCATCTGTAAAAAGTGTACCAAGACGTGACGTCACGCGAAATTTTGACGCACTGTATCTTCGTTATTTTTTGTTTTCGGAAGTAAAGAAAAAATATGTGTACAATATTTTTTGGTAATCTAACTGACGGACTAATTATATTTTTTAATCCTCATCCCTATTATAGTAAGTAACAGAAACAGAAAATGCATAACATCTAATAATTTATATCGCACCCAAGCAAAGCCAGGACTATTAGCTACCTAGGTAGTATGATACAGTTACTTGGTATGGAATCATCCATGAAATTCCAACTTTAATCATACAAGCTTACGATATAAACACCTTGGTTTCCGCGGTTTACCCACAATCCCCTATTATACCCAACACCTTAGGGGTTACATTTTGAAAACCCTTCGTAAATAGATGGCTATGTTAGATAAAAAACCTGGATGCGAAACAACCTGCGGTTTGAACTGTGCATGTAATATATATCTGTTTCTCCTTTTATATATACCTATCAGTGGCGAAGGGTCCATACAAGCCGATTCCCATCGGCTTACCTTTTAAGAATCACAGTCCCACATTTTCATCATTTCAAAGCCTCTTTTATGATGCTTAAAATACACTGTAATTATAAAATTATAGGTATTTTTAACGGCTTACCCTCGCCACTGATATCTATATACTTACAGTAGCCTAAATAATTGGTTTACCTAAGGAGATTGAATGTAATTTGCAAATAATAAGACGAAAACTAGAATTTAAAATTTAACGAAACCCCCGAAACTCACTAGAAAATAGGTGATAATTTCCAAACGGCTGAGCCGATTTTCTTGAAACACAGCTAAGATCACTCTCGATTATTATAATTTTCAAACAAAAAAAAAAACAAAATCAAAATCGGTTCATACATTCGGGAGCTACGACGCCACAGACAGACACGTCAAAGTTATAGCACCCCGTCGGGGGTTAAAAAAGACTAATTTGGCTAAGACTAAGTCTTTGTCGTATTGTAATAACGTCAATGCTTTGATGTTTGTTCTCATCGAAATACCAGCTATAGGCTAGCTATGCAACGCCTGGTACCTGTTATTTGCGGAGCTATCACACATAGCGTCCTCGTGAGCAGAGAACAGAAGACCAATAGACGAGCTGGCGTCATCTTGTTAGCCCCAGGATTGAGGAGCCATAGATTTCATCCGTCCCACCGTCTTTGAATCTGAGAACAAAATAATAAACTAAATTAATAGTCTCATCTCCTTGTAAAATAGCCTCTGTCTGTCATCGAACGGCATAAGACCGTACCGACACACCCGTTTGACAGGCCAAGGTCGTGGGTTCGATTCTCATCCAGGACAAACATTTGTGTGCATGAACATGTCTGTTTGTCCTGAGTCTGGGTTTTTGTCTATAAAAGTATGTTTTACATAAAAAGTAGTTTATTTAATATATCAGTTATCTGGTTTCCATAGCACAAGCTCTGTTTAGTTTTTTTTTTCATTTATTTCATGTGACAGTATTATTTGTACCTGTTAGATTATCGAACCGACGTCCAACTGAAGTTTCGTTGTTTAAAAATAAAAAACTTTTAACAAAAAATAGAACCGACTTCAAAACACTAAAAAGCATAAACTATAACCATGTAGGAACTCTAATCAACCTGATATTGTTTTGATGCCTGTAAAAAATAACCCCTTTAAACAGATTCCGACGAATTGAGAACCTCTTCCTTTTTGAAGTCGTTTAAAAAACATGATTCAAATACCTACGTCATTATTCTGAAAGTCATTTTAAAGACTACATTTACGGCTAGATCAAAACACTTGTCATCCAGGTGACATCAAATGTCAACAATGTTTTAATGTTGTATAGTCTCTACGACTCTAACAGCTATACGTTAATAATAGTCAAACTTTAGATTACTTCTATGTTTTAATGATGTTTTCGATGAATTTTGTTTCTCTCACCTTATCGTGTTGTGACCTATATACCTATGTCAAGAGCTGCTGCGACCAGCATTGGCAAAGTTAAATGGATATGCCGACGTTGGGCACCTGTCCTACCACCGACAATTAGCGCCAAGCGAGTAGAGTAAGTACCTAACTAGAAACGAATTGGCGAGCAGCGAGTGTTCTGCCCGCCAAGCGTGTCGTATCATGATTGAACCGTTTTATTTTGTGGCAAATCTTGAGAATCATTATTTAAGCTTATGAAATAGAAAAAAAAACTTATAACAAAAAATAAAAACACAAAAAAAAATTACGTATGCTGACGATGCTGTAACTCTAATCTAACACTGTTTTCAAGTCTGCAAAAAAATCAGAATAATCATATTATTATTATTGGCTATAAATACCAACTACACTTTCGCTGACTTCAAAGATGTCAGAATAGAGTTTCTAAATAGTTATTAATTTATACTTTTTAGTCTTTTTGAAGGCGATTCGATTTTTTTATAATATCTATCTAAATTATTAAAGGACTGACAGATGACTAATCTATCAACATACAGCTCAAACCACTAGACGGATCAGAGTTATTCAGAGTCAATCCAGCGTATCCAAAATACTTATGCCCACTTTTGTTTCTATTTCTATATAGATACCTCCTCGTAGCCATGGCAAGCCATATGCCTGATTTAAGCAAATCTAATGAAGATGTCATCACAGATTAATTAATATAGTACTAAAGTACAGGTAGGTATCGAAGGAACAAATCCAAGGAACGCTTACGCTTGACAAACGTCAAATTACTTATTTTTGTAATTACAATTAAAACTCTTTGTCATTGAAATAGAGACAATAATTACTTGAGATATTGTAGCGTTCCACTGACTTTTATGGCCGATACCATAGCGTAGATGTCATCACACACGAAGATATTTAGGTACATCTTGCAATTATACTCTTTGGAATTTTCTAAATTAAAGAACCAAGCTATCTCTATAATAAGCTTTCTTGGAACCTTATAACATACCTATAGGTATATCTAGATGGAAACCGAGTATCCTATGTTCAGACAGCTCCGAGAGATATTCATTTCAACTTGATAACGTAAGGCTGTATTTTAATATTTAACAGCTTATTAATAATAATAGACTTGTGTACTTGAAATTAATTACAAAATTACCGACGTAAAAAAAATACTTGTTCTTTTATAACAACTAAAAAGTATAAAATAACTATGTAGGAACTCTAATCTGACACTGTTTTGATAACCTACATCGATATAACCTTCAATGAAAAGACCATAAAATCGAGAAGCGTGATAATGTTTCCCCAATTTCCGTTCTTGTTGAATAATTACAATTTGTCAACAAAGATAAGCAAATAAGTAGCAGGCTGTAATTGACAGAGCTATTACAACCGACTTTAATCTTCGTTTCTTTGTGTAGACAAAGTACAGAGCATTGTTGACTAAGAGAAAATTACGAATTTGGTACTTACATTTAAACATGAGATAAGGCTCATTTTGGTATAAACATTAAACGTAGTACAATGTAATTTTAATATCCAAATGAAATGATGTAGTGATTTAAAAATAAATACAATAACACGATTGCAAGAAAATTCTTTTTTTCATGTAAAAAAAATATATACCATATAAATTATTACTATTTTCGTAATCTTCCTTTGCTACTTTTCCAGATATTAAAAGTACCTTTTTGTGTAACGGATAAATATTCCTACCAATATCCTTTAGATCAGCTACAAATCTTATTTTATGGATGTCTCCGAATAATGTCTGATTCCATTAAAGCAGTAGATATACTTTCGGGAGAAAGTGCTCTTATTCGAATAATAAAGTTATGCAAGTCCGAAAATTCCATGGCCCACCAACACCCATATAAATTCGTTCAGACCTTCCGTCTGTCTGTGATAAATGGGTGACCCCTGCTAAATAATTCATTAAAATTAAATTAAATTTTGGTATGGATTCTCCTAATTTATAAACTTTTCGAGCCAGTTCTCTTTGCGAATGATATTTGCTCTTGTGTATTTCTTCCGTAATTAAGCAAACTTTTCTTTTATATCTTTGATTCACGTTTTTGGAGTTAGGTTTATTCAACATAGCTAATAATAAGAACACTTTCGATTACACCTTTTAAACAAAAAACCTTTATCAAAATAGGTTCATCCGCTTAGGCGTCATGAAGCCGTAGACAGACACACAGATACTACAAACTTGAATGACTTGAAAAATGCGGGGGGCATTCTTTTTCCTTGGGGGTTAATAAAAGAAAAAGGTGACAGACTGACCTATCAACGCACAGCTTAAACCACTGGACGAATCAGGCTGAAAGGCATAGAGATAGTGACCTAGGAATTTGGATTTTTTTTAATTCAACCCATAAAGGAGTGAAAAAGGGGATCGCGGGTGAAACCGTGGGGCTGAGAGCTAGTTACTAATATACGTAGCCTAGCAATTTGTTGGAAAAACTAACTACACATATATGTAATAATACACCCGGATTTCACACATTTGCCGGGAGCGTATTTTCTGAGGAACATCATAGGGATTCCGTATATATTACATACTCGTTAGATGTATAAAATATATACCCTCGCCTTTATAGTAACAAATTATTTATCACTTTGTAGGGTATTTTGAAAGCCAAATAGCAATTTCGTTACAATTCTATTTGAATACTACAGTTGTAGGCTATTTTGTGGTGTATAGTCGAATTACAGGAATTGGTCCTTTGAGTCGAATTCTGTAGCTTTTAAAGGATAAAGTTCAATTTTATGCGACCTTCATAATGTAATTCAATTATTCTATTTATATTGTGAGTGTTTAACCCCCGACGCAAAAACGACGAGGTTATAAGTTTGATGTGTCTGTCTGTGTGTGTGTGCGTGTGTGTGTGTGATGGACCGATTTTGATTTAGTTTGTTTTTGTTTAAAAAGTAACTTAATTGAGACTATTCTTAGCTATGTTTCAAGAAAATCAGCTCAGCCGTTTGAAAATTATCACCAATTTCCTAGTGAGTTTCGGGGGTTGCTTTAAATTTTTAATTTTAGTTATGTTAAATAGTTACTCCCCAGAAAATCCGAAGCTTTTATTGCGATTAATGTTATTTAATTAAATAGTTTAATTACAAAATACCCTTTAATAACGAAGATGTAGGTAGTCGTGTTGAGTCATAGTCAAACGCAAAACCCTTTTTTCGTCCTATGTCCAGTATTGTCCAGCCAGTATACTTGTTAGGCTTTAATTTGGTACACATATAGTTATAACGACGATACATGAACTTAACTAATATTAAATTATTTTTGAACAATAACGCACTTATTCCTGTTGTGGGGCTCTACCGCGTAACTTTGGTGGTAATCAATTGAAAATCGTCCAATGAGGGCTCGACCACGCTCACAAAATGGTCGTCATCGTAGCACGCCATTGCATGAAATCATTTATGGTGTTCATTCCAATTACCACCAAAAGATACAATAGCCCGGCAGTTTTGTCAAAAACTAACTATAATAAAATTAATAGAGATCAATTCTGATTGTGATACTGAACGAATTATTTTTGGATTACGAGATATATTGGATATTTATATATACCAAGCTGCCAATAGTAATCCGACCGCAACCAATTAGTCGTAACTCGTAACGGTAACGCCCTGAGCCGAGGTTCGTACCCAATTCGGAGGTGCTCTCAGGCGTGGTTACCTAAATGTTACCCGGCTGAGAGCCCTCTGCGCTCGCCGGATTGTCCGGTAAGGTCGGTGCAGCCATCAGAATCTAACTTTAGTCCTTTAAAAAAAAAAAATATTATGAATATGGCCGTCTGAATGTAACAGCTTAAAAAAATTCTTCACATAACATGAGTTTGTATCTAATAATGCAATATTTTGGCTTCAAACAAAAAGTGTCCCATATCGCGTCCTACTTGGAGAGTTTCCAAACAACTAAACATGAGGGTCAGCAGCATATACTCAAGGATAATGACGTCGAGCATTCATTAAATTAATTTCTTACCAGAGATAATTGCAGATGAAACTCTATTTTATGTTATCTACATCTACACTAATATTCTAAAGAGAGAAGATTTGTATTTTTGTTTGTGATGAATAAACTCAAAAATTGCTGGGGGCCAATTCCGCTAAATTACAACGGTTGTCATCCAATTTCGATTCAGTTAAAGTTCGATTTCAATCCAATTCTAATTATACTAAAAAACGGTATTCCACTAAATAAAATACTAGGTATACCTGTACGTACCTACATTAATATCTATAAATTTTTGCGTTTCTTTTATTTAAACATTTTCCGATCCAAATCACTTATTCCACCTCACGATCTCGAGTATTAATAAATCCGGATTAGTTTAATAATCGTAAATGGTTTGAAGCCGACCGAAAAAGTGCTTAGGTATATCGACGAATTCAGTCATCCAAATGAACATCGTTTGTCGACTTTCCTGACTATTTGAATATCCTACATATCTGAAATATAATAAAGGATTTTATTTTGCACGATCTAATTCGATAAGTATTGGCAATAATTTTGACATTGAGCTGGTGATAATATCCTGAGACGTTCTTCACACATGGCTAATAATAAAAAAAATCCAAAGGGGAGCTTGCAGGTAGGTACTATGGAAACAAGATTAATAATCTACGAATACTAAATTTATTTTGGAAATATTAACTTATATAGATAATTTCACCCAGACTCAGGACAAATAGATAATAATAATCATACGTCATAGAAACAAATGTTTTATTCTTTATAGGTGTGCTAGGTATTATAAAAAAATAAAAATAAATATCCTCGGACATTCTTCACACACGGTTATCTGATCCCAAACTAAGCAGAGCTTGTACTATGGAAACCAGATAACTGATATCAGTTTTTTTTGTAAGTACACTTATATAGATAATTACACCCTTTGAGAACAAAAGAATCGAGTACTTTGGGAATAAGCCACCCAGACACAGGACAAACAGACATTATAGAAATTGGTTGTACCTATTATATCGATATGTACCTAATAATAACATTCTGTAAAATAATACCAATCATTTTTATTTATTTATACATCGCCCCACTAAATATTTTCGTAGGTGCTTTAAGTGGTATAAAATCAAATTTATTTTTTGTTTCCTCATAAAGCACCTAGCTAAAATATGGACAGGTGCTCTAAAAGGAATGCTTCGTAATATAATTTTTAAATACATACCATGTTGTACTTCAAAGCAGGATTGTAACTGAAACAATAAAAATATACTCATTAAAAGGTTTTTGGCAGCAATTAAAGTAAAACATTAAAATTTTAGATACCACTAACTTAAGTACTCATCCAAAAGCTGTTAATTTTAATGTCAGCAAGCGTTAAGATTATAATAGAATTTGAGAATTTCTAGATATTATTGAACTAGAAGTTTATCTCTTGAATTGTTAATTAGTGAATTTATTTTCTTTGCAAATTATATAAACGTTGAACTGTAAGAATTACGTTCAATACTTTCCAAAGAGAAGCTCAATTCAAACCATTGGAACCAAATAGGTATAATAATGGTTTCCACTGATGATATGTCGTGTCATAATCGACTTTTAACAAAAAGAGTAAGACCTCCTTCAAATGCAATAAAATTAAAATGGGGACACTTTGGCTATACTGAACCCGAATAAAATTATCAAAATCGTTTCATAAACAAAAAAGTTATACATGGACAAACATAAAAAAAAAAATTAAACGACAAGACCCCAAAATCATATCACATAAATATGCCCAAAACTTCTTCATTGGCTCTAGAATGTAAAACTAAAGGTGAACAAGACTCCTAAACATTACATAAATTAATAAGTAGGAAATATTATATTCCATTGTGATGCTTGTGACTGCAGTAATATCTAGAAATCCTTAAATAAAAGAACGGGAAAGTGGAACATCGCGATTTTTCCTCAAGAGCAATTTGACAGGAGAAGTGTCTCTGCGCTTACAGAATATCGCAGCCAAATAACTGACAAGCTGTTGCGTGTCTTTTGGTGGTAGTCATATTAAAAGTCCACAATGATTTCATCCAATAACTGCATGTAAGTAATTTTATTAAGATACCAGCTGACCCCGCAGACGTTGTCCTACCCTGAGTACAAAAATAAAACTGGGACCTACCTACCTATCCGTACCTACCTCTACCTACCCCTAACTACCCCTACCTACTCCTACCTACCTCTACCTGCCCCTACCTACCATACCTACCTACCCTACCTACCCCAACCTACCCCTACCTATCCTATGCCCTTCTACTGGTTCTAAGGTAGCTCCCCACCAATTTTCAGCCAAATCAGTTCAGCCTTTCTTGAGTTATAAAATTACATCGAAAAGTGGCATTGATTTTTATATATATAGATAATTTAGAATGAACTACTCATTAACTTATAGCGGTCTTTAACCCCAATTATTATACCTTATAATCAGTGTCATGGGAAGGAACTAGCTTCTAAAATACAGACTCGGCCTAGTTTAGATGCTAGTGCAAGTTATTTTAGTCCTAATAACAGTTTTGTATGTACATAGGTTAAGACCCTAAAATGTATGCCCAACTGCTGAATAAATAAATAAATAACTCGCTACGGCGTAGATCATTTTGTGGGCGTGGTGAACCCTCATTGGATGATTTTAATAATGGCGTTCGTATTATATTATGATAAAAAAAAATTGTTATATAAAACCATAAGTCTAGTATTAGTAAGACAAAAACACTACGTCATCCGTGGAAGCGACGGAATACCACGCTTTGCAGCCAAAAATCCTCCTCCGACGAGGTGCATAAAACATGTTGGTACCCGCACCACAATCGCCCTAAAGTTGACGTTGCGAGTCAATTCCAGCAGCTGCACTTTCTCGGTAAAGTTTATAAATAAAGTTTGATGTATGAGGTAATCTCTGGAGTTACCTACCAATCAGATTCTAAAAATTTATTCTGAAATAAGAAGCTACATTATTCCCGAGTGCTTTATGCTTTTTATCTCTTGACTTCAGGACTATTCCTGTCTATGCATGAAACAGGAAACAGCTACTTATGATCGATTGCATAAATCGCGGTCATAGTAAGGTTACTGTTATAGTTAACTTTTACCGCCGAGAGAAAGCAAACTGGGTTGCTCGTGTCACTAATCGTAACCATAACAACAGGGAGATTGGTCATCGTCAAAGTGAAAGCATGGTAATAGTTAACTTTGACTATAATTTTAACTAAAATGTACGAGCAACCGGCGCTTAGAATAATAAACAAATAAAACTATAATCTAATGCAGATAGATTTTAACATTTGCCTTATCTTTCATTGTTAGCGTTTCATAGTAGTATGCAGAAAATGCAGATATGCTGACAATCCCTTGAGGCTAATGCTTTAGAGCTAACATTAGTTAGTTCTTAGGATAGTGCTGCAACATTTCACCATTATATCTCTTATTTCTCTTCGTAAACTTTCTATTTGTAAAGTTTTGCATCAATATGAACAAAAGTAAAGATTTGGTTTTGTACTATTCTTTTCCCAATGATTTTCCCTTTTCTTACCAGAAATATATTGAACTAGCTTTTTACCCCCTCAGGAATTTCATTTTCAAAAATCCTTGTAGCTGAGGCCTACGTCAGTCAGTCACGCATTCCTTTTGATAAAAAACTAGATAAAACTTCGAGCCTATAAAGTATTGAACTTTCATTCATCAAGTCTACTTAAGTACTTACGACCGTAAAAAAAATACAGCCGAAACGTCTTCCGATAAATCTACGAAACTCCGCAAACAGTTACCATCTGCTGTCATCCCTTAATAACCTAGCGCAAATGAGAATAACAAGAAAAAATACATTAAAAATGAAAAAAAGAGACAATTTTCTGCATAATGCCGCATTGCGTATCCGTAGCCGAGCTGTGAAAACCCCGCCAAAATATATTTAACGTTATCTTCCCCGCGGGGGCGGTACATTCGGGAACGTGAATGCGGTTGAGTATCAGCTTCTAAATTATGATGGTTAACACATAGCCGACGGTCCCGTGCTATGGCTAATTGCTTACTTAGTAGATATCGGCACATGTTGCTAGCGCCTATAATAGTTACGCTTATTAGCTAATATCAATCGCCTACGCTATTAAGCGATCGTTTCGAGAGCATTTGCGTGCTTTCTATACGGCTTTTGCTGGCAGAGTATTATAGAATTGGCGAATTTGATTCAGTATATTTAATTTATTGACGACTGTACATTTCGTAAATCCTATAGGAAATGGGATGAGCGTTATGGGAATTCTCAATTATAAAAATGGAAGAAGTAATGTTTTTGGAAAAAAGGTTCTGTCCTTCAAAGACAACAAGTCTTATATTTTGTTTTTAGATAAATAATAGTTTCAAAACTTATAACGAAATGTAACAAAACTAAATTACCTACTAATTTACGTGAATATTAAATTGTTTAAAATAACGCGTAAAAATAAAATTTTATAATACTCAATTTATTTAAATGAGCACTTAAATAATAACAAAAGAGCAATAACATGTGTCAATATCGGCAAGGTCAAAAGTCTAGACTGTACATATTATTTCTACTCAGCTTCTTAAATCATTTGCGGATTATCTTCTAAGTGCATTAAAGTAATTACGAAACTATGTAAATTAAGAAAATTAGCAATTATTCTTAGAAGAATTAAACAAACTTTAAAAACCATTTATTTTAAAAATTTCGTATCTCTGTCATGATCCTTTTTCTCAGGAACGCGTTGAGGTATCAAGATGAAATTAATAATATATGGTTCCTAACAACTGTATGAGAATCATGCTTCTAAATTACCACATTATTAAAATACGGCATGTTTTGACTAACTAGAAGGATATCATTAGGCAAGAAGCAAGGTATCACAGCAAAAATAAAGGAATAAATTCAAAACTTGATAATTTGTAGCTATATCACTAGAGAATCTCCTCTATAAGAGGATGCTCTCCTCGTATGATTCCATCCCTTACTAACCTGACGGGAACAAGCGAGACAGGCGAGGCCCACTTTTAGTAAAAAAGACAGTTTGTTTAGTAGTGTTTCATGTCATTTAAAAAAAAAAACTAAGTAAGAGGCAATTAAGTCACAACTGTTAACTTTGACGTTCACGATATAGGCCTGGGGGCTTAAAACGGCCGCTCTAGAAATTTTGCCACATGCAATTAAATTCTCGAATCTACAGCAGATTATAGCGGCCTTTTTAGTCTTCCTGACCTAGTCTTATACTAATGAAACAAAAAAAAAAACCATTTAATTGTACTAAATAAACGCGCGCAGTGGTGTTGTGGCCGAGCCGTACAAATTAGGCAATGCTTACCACAATATTTTCGAAACAAAAACGCATCTATATTGTTTCATATATCTATTGGAATAAAAACACATATTTTTCAGAGAGCCAAAATGGCAAATGGAAATAGAATATGGGGAGTTTTGTTCGGTTATCCAAAGCGACTATAGATGCAAACAAATTGGTATTGAAAAGCAATTTTATTACCTACCTATAAAATAAAATGACAACTGGACCATATCTCCATATGAGAGTATCATTACGACATGAATTGCGATGATTCATTTGCATAAAGTCGGTTGAGTTTTAACGAGGGATTCATTTACACCGTAATGTAATCGTTTATGTAATCTATATTTATCGCAGAAGCTATTCTTAACTTCCTATTTTATCCCAAGTATAAATATTTAAAATGTAAAAACTATGATTGTATATTTTGACAGCGGAGTATAATGATTTATGTAAAATGAGAATAATCAGGCGATAGGGTAGGGATAACGCATAATTTCATTTACTTTTTAAATAAGTAATTTAACTAAAACCCCCAACACACTAGAGGAGATGATCTTTAAACGATTGAGCGGATTTTCATGAAACGAAACTAAGAACACTCTCGATTAAGTAAGACACCTTTCAAACGAAAAAAACAGAAATCAAATCGTATCCATCAGTAGGTATGATGCTACAGACAAACGCACACATACACACTACAAGCGTATATAACACCCCTGTTTTTCTTTCGGGTATTGAAAATACAGGCTAATTATTGACAAACGTATAAGCAAAATTAAATTTGGCACGCAGATAGCCTTTTTTTTTTTTTTTTTTCGTGGGGAAATCCTCATAGGATACCCAGCCGCCCCGGGGGGAGCAACCAGGTTATGCCGGACTCGTACCGGCTAAAACCCCACGGTGGTCGCCATCTGCGCTGTAGAGGGGGGCGGGTTCTCATACAGAACGCATACTCACTCCCCCTCCACGCGCGGCGCTAGATAGCCCGTCCCAGGGGAAGTGTGATACTTCCCCCCAGCACCCTCGCTGTGCTATCGCACGATGGATCGTGACCACGATGACCCATCGTCCTCCTTGGGATCGCTTCTGGACGCACAGAGCCCCCGCCCATATATAGCCTATGTTATGCAGGCTAAAGGCTACTTTTTATTCCGAGAACGCAGGTGAAACCGCGAGGAATAGCTAGTCTATACTAATAAAGTAAGTATACTATATAAAATAAGAGTTTTTTTAACTTGTGCCAAAACTTTTTAATTTATTTCCAATATTTTTATTGCAGCAATATCTAAAAATATTTTATCGAATATTTAAGTTTGATAAGCCATCTGAATCGTAAATATGTCAACTGAAATGAAACATTATAAGAAAATATACGAAAGAAATTACTAAAAGGAATTGAAAATATTATGAATAAAATTCTTACGTACTTTTCTCGAAAAATATCATGGAAATAATTCTTTGCTGATAAGAAAATTCCTTTGACTATAATACGTACGGAGCGTATATTACGTCGAAAAGCTACGGTCCCTTGACCTTTATAGGGTGGCTAAACTCAAATGGCCAAATAAAGGTTTAAAGAGGTCATTTGTGTTAACCTAGCAATTGGGGATTTAAGAAAATTGGGTGTTTACTGAAAACCCAGCGTGGGTTAAGAAATTTTTGGCATGGCGTGACTTTGCAGTAAACAATTTAAAAAAACATACACACAAAATTATAAAGATTACCAAACAAAATAAATCGAGTGATTTTCGTGCGTATGTTTGATACTCAATTTGAAAGAAATGATATTTTTTTTAATGCATCGAAGTCGACAAATGCATAATCCTATTGGGCGTCGGCCATCTGATAGCTAGCTAGCTAGCTAGTTAACTTTGTTTTTCCACATGAAATTTTCAAAATAAGTTCCCAGAAACAAAAGCGTTTAAATGCCGTCACACGGTTGTCCACTATAAAGGGAAATCTATTAAAGCTCTATTCAATGGTGGTGACACGCCCAACAGGATAAGAATACGGCTCACCTGTTGGCAAACAGTTACCTTAAAATATAGATGCATGCAACACCCTACACCTTATTATTATGTTCTTGCTCGTAAAATCGGTATACGTAAAAAGTACTACGGTGTAACAGGCGATCATATGCCACATATACGAATAAAATAGGCATTATTGTACGTTTATATACGGTTTATTGTAAAAGTTGTTAAAATTATTGAATTTACGTAAAGGCACACGTTTATGGCCATGAGTTGTGTTTGAAAAGAGCTGGATATCTTTGTATTTATACTCATATGCCAATGGGCTTGCGTTTGGCCACTGACACTCCTTTACGGACCTTGTTGAAATGGTACACAAAATAATTTAATTAACTGAAAATGCTCACCGCTACCTCAGTTCAAGTGTATTCCGAACCGGTGGAAGAGTCTATTGTAATGATTGTAACTATCGACGTTCATAAGTGCCTTATCAGGGCTTAAACTGAATAAATGAGTTTTGATTTTGATTTTACCTTCTACGATTGCATCTCTCGCCATCGATGGAGATGGTCACGCACAAAGGAGCTTCTTACCACGGACGCTCGGGTTGAAGAATGAGCTCTGCGTTTTCCAAAGAGAATACGGCAGTGGTTTTTCAAGAATGTTGTAAAAAGATTTGTAGGATTGTTATTTTCTTGCTACTTATAGTAAATTAAATTAGATTTCAATGAGGTTTAAATTCAACGTGCGCTCACCCTCTCCTTGAATGTAACGATATGTAGGTACCTAATAACGGTTATTAAACAAATTTCAGTTCGATTAAATAACCTGAATATTTTATTTACTATTTAATATATATCTACTGTGTCTCTGAGCAAAATATATATATAGGTATCAGAAGTACCAGGTGGGTTAAAATCGCCACTTATATTAACTGACGGATTTGGAGAAATATGTCTGTTTCGCCTAAAATTGAGCTATATTAAGAAACTCCATACAAATCTGTCAAATTAAATTAAACAAAAGATAGTTGACAGGTCGAAATATACTATGAAGCTACAAATGTGGCGATATTAAACCCCCTGATCGATATTCAAAAGGTTTAAAAAGAAAAGAAACCTTCTTTATCAAGAAATAAAACTCAAAACTCATATTCAGAAATATAAACAAAAGTTCCTTTCACATAGTTATAATTATCCAATCTCACTAATAAGTGACAATTATAATAATATGTGACAAAGAAAACACATAAAAGTAACAAGTGTTTTCCCGTCAAGTAATTACAAACATTCGGTACACAATTGCCTAATAACTTGTCCTAAACAAACGTACAAACAAACTGGGAGTGTGCCGTTAATTTCGACTCAATTAACTCGTCTGCGTTGTTTTTGATTAACTATCTCTAAGTGGAACAAGAAACAATGGAGAAGTTAATGTAGGTACTACATATTATTAGCATTTTTTAATTTCAACCCATTTTATAGTTTTTTTGGGTTCTGTACCTCAAAAGGAAAAACGGAACCCTTATGACTATTATTATTATTTTATTATCACTCGTGTGTCTGTCTGTCCGGCCGTCTGTCACAGCCAATTTTCTCCGAAAATACTGGACCGATTGAGTTTAAATTTATTACACATGTTTAAGTCAATAAGTAATCCAAGTTCCAAACGCTTTTGGGGGAAAATTAAAAAATATATATTTACAAACTATATCATGTGATATATCAAATGAAAGGCCTCATTGTGACAATCTCAAATTATTTATTTTGTAATTTTATAATAAATAGGTTTGAAGACCCTATCTCCTAGAATTTGAAATTTCTCCAGCATTTAAATTTCCTAATGTTGCCGGGGTCTTATCAAAAATTAAACTAACCCTCAGTCTTAATCTTATAAACATAATATTGTACTTTACTTTCAAACCTATCCCTGGCATCCTAAGAAAACAGAGCGATCCATTGTCCTACGATCGACAGACAAAATTAATCACATCTGTTGTACTCAGTTAGGTATTGTACAGCCTTCATTAACAGGATTTCTACTGAGTTTAGACAGTGAAGTACTTAGGGTCACGCTAGGTAGGTACGTCATTACCTATACTATACTATTTACGTTGTAGATTGGTACGGGTGACAGTAGCCTGAGAGATATGAAAATGAGGCTTTAGTGCGCGTCCCTACTAGGCTCACGGTTAGCGGCAAACTATTCGCCGACAGACTTTGAGCGGTGTCAGCGACACACTGTATCGTGCTGTGAATCAGCCATTCACTGAATGATGCCGCAAACTGCGTACACTACGCGCGGTATGGACACTCCATTATAGGGACGCAAACTGGAAGCAAGCAATCTGCCGCTAACAGTGAGCCTAGTGGGGACGCGCCCTTATGCCCGAAATACACGAGGCTAGTTTTTCAAAGCCAGGATAGCGAGCTAGTACCTCGGTATACTATCCTGGCTTGCTATTCTACCCAATCGAATAATAGCTTCGCCGGGCAGGATATTAAAATGGGTGGTGGGGGCCGCTACTAGCTTAAAAATAGAACCCCATACTATTAAATTATCCTAGTTTAAGACGCTAGCATAATAGCTTTCTCACTAGCTTACTAGCTTAGAAATTAAGCTAGTTCTGTTTACACGAAGCCAAAGCTGCTAGCTTGATAGCTTACTATCAGTATCTTGCCATCTTGGCTTTGAAAAACTTGCCTCGTGTATCCCGGGGCATTAGTCTTTGCAATAAAGTTAGTCTATCTGTATTTAAATTACGACAATATGGCGCCCTCCAAATTACTGTTTCAATGTACGTAGTCAAATCCTTATGAAAGACTTTGTATGTAGTTGTAAGTAATTCGTCTTCTGTAGCAGGCCGTCTTCAGTATCTCACTTTACCAGATTTCTTGGTCAAATAATCATACATAAACATAACTAGCCGACCGGGCTGTCCAACTTGCATGGTTGTGTAACAATATGTGATTATATGACGTTTTTAAGTTTTTCTTCTTATAAAGTAAAATAGACCTTACAGTTTAGTTCTTTAGCACCTGATTACACTGAAAATGAGAAGGCAAAGCATGAACCTAAATGTTCCCATAAACGAGCTTTATCGTTTTATCTGTACTTGACCTACATAGTAAAGACGATGGCCGTAATCCTCCTCATTGTGAAATAAGGCTAGTTTTCCTTCAAGTTCTTTTTTAGGGTTTACGCAAGGCATTGTAGGCAAGACGCATCGTTGTTATACATTTACCTATATTTACTCTTTATACACTTTTGTTGTTGTTTTTTTTTAATTATCAAAAATCATCAAAAAATTTAAATTTATACAAATTACGTTCTAATTTACGTTATTCTATAACAAGTTACGCCATCTATTATCGTTTTTAGAAATTCGAAAAATATTAATATTTTATGAGTATGTGTAGCAAGCAGCATCTAATCGCCCTTTGATTTTAGAACAATATACTGCTTGTTCCTCATTTTTTTGTGTAGAAGTTCGACAAAATCAAAATCAAAAACTCATTTATTCAGTTTAGGCACTTATGAATGTCAACAGTTACAATTTTTAGACTCTACTACCGGTTCGGAATACACTTATACGACGTTTCCCTAGTAGCATTTTGCGTTGGCCAACGGTGCCAACAGTTGTTTGTGACAATCTAACGAACGGCCAACAATGGCCTCACTACTAATTGGTAGGCTTTGCAACAGCAAAATCATACAAATATCTAACATAAGCCCTACTGCCGGTTTTGGTTAGATTTCCAACCAAAAATCCATACGAGCAGCCTACAATGGGCCTACTGTGGTTTCGCTCAGCATTCCCAACGGAAAATCTATACGAAAATAAAACAAAGGTCTTACCACAGTTTTCCAACCGAAAATTCATACCAGCAGCCTACAATGGCCCAACTGCAGTTTCGATCAGCGTTCCCAACAGAAAAATTATACGAACATAAAACAAAGGCCTGACCGCGGTTTTAGTTGGATTTTCAACCGAAAATCCATACGAGGGCTGCTCATACAATTATCGTCATATTTTAACAAAATAACACAAAACAATCTAATACCTAATAAAATACCTAATAATCTAATACCTATATAATCTGAATCTCGGAAACGGCTCCAACAATTGTCATGAAATTTAATATGCAGAGGGTTTCGGGGGAGAAAAAAACGATCTAGCTAGGTTACATTTTTAGAAAAGGCAGTTTTAAAAAAAAAAACTAGGAAATTAGTCTCGATGAATGTAAGTAGTACGTGTAATTTACGTATCAACACGTACAGTACATCACGCTTAGTTCAAATAAATATGAGTAATTTATACTTAGTTATTTATATAACAAAAATATTATGATCCCTGAATAATTTTACATGCTTTATTACAAATGTTTTTTTCGAACATGAAAATAGGTAGTATTATGCCAACCAACAACCAACTAATTTACAAAGGGGTGCGGGCCGCGGGCGGGACGGGCGCGGGTGATGCAACCTTGACTTGACAAGCGCGCGAGTCGCCAAACATTCGCCGTAGGACTGTTGATATTTTTAAAAATATCGGATTTTCGATATATCGATATTTTTAAATATATCAATATCGGAGTTTGATATATCGAAAAAAAATATCGATATTTCGATATATCGGCTTTATTTAAAAAAAATAATCGTAAGGCAGCTCAAAAATGATTACACAGTTTATAGTCCAGTATATTTATTAAGCAAATTAAATTATAAATGTATAAAAGTGTTAGGTTATAACTATATATAGTTCTGAGTAATTATTGTTTAATTTAAATAAGACAATTATGTGTACCAATATTTTTCAGTAAGAGTTTTTAAAAATACTCTTTGTTTTATATGTTCAGCTGTTTGACTACTACGATTATTAGGCACTAAAAGATTGATTGTAGAAGCAACTCGTTCAGATGCTACAGATGTAGCAGAAGAAATTAAATATTTAACAGCTATTTCTGATAGCACGGGAGTAAAATGCCTACTATCGATCCAAAATTTTAGCGATTAAATAATTAACGAAAAAAAATTAAAAATTAAAATTTATTTTAAAAAAATATCGACCATCGATATCTACATTTCAATATCGAAATATCGATATATCGTTTAAAAAAATATTAGTAATAAATATCGATATTTCAAAATAATAATATCGATATTTCGATATATCGATATTTTATCAACAGTCCTAAATTTCGCCGGCCGGCCGGCTAAATCGGCCATTTTGTATTGATAATTTTGATGTAGTTGCGTGCTTTCTGTGTGCTCACGTTTTTTTTTTGTTTTTTCAAAGGATAGAAGAGATTTTTGAAGTTTATTTCTATAACACAAACAAAATAGTGTGCAAGTGAATACCTACGACCTATTCTTTTTTTAGTAATCTTGATAATGTACAAGGTGGTTGAGTTTGACGATTGTGATGGGAGTATTGGCGGTATTTTGGGTAGTTTGAGCGTCAAAGGAGTGGATTACTCGTAAACTTGAGGAGTGCCTTTAGCCTCCACATAAAATAGTTTCAAAATTCAACAAGTGTCTGATAAAGTGCCTGCCAACAAAAATATTACCAGACGATACTTGGATCGTCTATCCCTTCAATCGGATTTTATATGAAACAGGTGAGTTGAGTGTTTTTTTTTACTGTCATTGTATATTAAACGGGACTATTACTATTTATTTTGTACCAGGCCCTCCTCCAAAATAAATAATGCCAGATTAAACCAAGCAAGTAGGAGTCGGACTCGAGCACTGAGGGTTCCGTGATCCATATAATTTATAAAATAATAAATCTCAACTCTAATGATAAGCATCTGTAAGCGCGGTCGAAAAAATAGATGGGTGACCGTTTTACATATACGTAATTTGTATTTGTTGTTTTACGTACAAACCATATACTTCTCTTAAGCTTAATTTGATGGTCATTGAGTAGTCCTGGGGCGGGATTAATTTGACACCTGGAATATACAAGCTATTTTGGGAAAAGAGTTTGTACAAAAATGGTCTAAAAATTGCCATGAAATCGAGGTTACTGGTATGGAGATCCCCCTTGGGTTTTTTAATTTTTTCTCAACAATTGTTCTGTTTCGATTTATCTGGTCCTGACTACCTACCTGTGTGACATATATTTCTAATAATATTTTGTTGCTTTTTCTTGCCAAGTTCAGTGATTTGTATTTATTATAAAAATCAGTCTGACACAAGCATTAAATGTAAACGGTCAAAATCTGTGATATTAAATTAATTGATAGTACAGATCAGTTACTTGATGATAACAGAAAATAAATTCATATCACTCACAAAAACTGCAAACTTATATATTATGTTTTGTTAAATAGTATATTTATATATTTGTTGTAAATATTGTATATTATAGAATAAAGTAGTTCATAAAGATAGTGATAAAAAGTATGTTTTGATTTTACAGAAACCAGAATAATAAGTGCACCTTGTATTACATCAAAGTCAACTGGAGTAGATATGGGATCTAGGACAGCCAGCCATGGTCCTGGTAAGTCTCAATATATTAAATTAGTTATACTATAACTAAGTTATCTGTATTGCTGATAATTATTTGCGTGTATGTTTGTTACCATTCAGCACTGCAAGACTAAACAGATTTAGATGAAATTTGCTACATATAGAAATTTTTATTATATAATACAATATTATATTAATTATAGTTTGTCTGTCTGTTTGGTACAAATTTTGCAATCTATTTTGAACTACCTTCCTGTTGGGCTGGAAACATTTATATGGGATAGGTGACCGTAATAATGGCGGGGCCTTTATTTAAAAAATTGATATCTATTTTGTATCTTTCGTAAAAATATTAATTAACACAAGAAATTATTAATTACTTGCTGGCCCGGAAGACGTCCTGCTCCGCAAAAAAATATGGTACTGAAACATACCTACACCTACCTACCTATCCCTACCCACAAATTGTTTCCTGCACTTTTGATGATGATTTATGTAGGTAATAGTAAAAACAATAACTATATGATAAAATTTCTTACCTACAGGTGCCGTTTGACTAAATAAACCTTTTGAAGGAGCCACAGATGCTGATATTCATGCCGTAGTTTCAAACTGGTTCCGGTTCACTAAAGATAGATGGAGGCAGAGAAAGCCGAAGATCTTTAAGAAGTACAAAGCATCGCCATATCAGGGCTAGGACTGCATAAATTATAGGAAATTTGACAGCTTCAACATGTAATGTAGTTGCATCGAACCTTGAGAATTATAAAAATTAACGAATGTAATTTGTCTTTCCTTTTAAAGGTTTTCTTCTGCTAATAAAAGGGAAAGCAAAAATGGTGCTAAGACAAGTTATGGTTAGAAATTATGACTAAACAAAAACTTGCGGTCATTTTTGCTATAGGTAGCTATCTAACCAAGTTAAATTGCTTATTGATCTTAAAAAAATATATATATATTTATATTCATATTATGAAGCCATTGTCAAGTAAATCAAATTTCCAATAAACGTCATTGCAAATTTTTTTCATTTATCACTGATATCGAAATATTATGTAATTTATTTTTGCAATTTTTTTAAGTAATTATATAATAGTGAAATTCACCAACATAATTTAACTTTTAGATCTTCCATAAAGCATTCAAATGTCTGTTATCAAATGTTAATTTGCAGTTAGATTTGAGTGATGTTAGTGAATTCAGCCATAAGACCTTTACTTTGTATGTTACAGAATTACATTTGCAACATAAGGCCTACAGCTATATTCCACGGTTGGTATACAGTGATTCTATTTTGTAGATCCTTCCTACGCCATAACGTAGGGTTACAGTTGTTTTATCTCACGAAGACGGGTTGACCTTCCTTGAGTGTAGATGCACATGCACATTGTTGTGTGCACGGGCGGTATAGTATCGCTCTCGAAGACCAACCCGCCTGCGTAAGATAAAACATCTGTAACCCTACGTTATGGCGTAGGAAGGGCCTACAAAATAGAATCACTGTATACCAACCGTGGAATATAGCTGTAGGACTTATGTTGCAAATGTAATTCTGGCCCTACAATTCTAAACAGTGGTTGGCCCAACGTAGTCGTATAGCTGTAGGCCATAAGTTGCAAATGTTAATCTGGCCCAACGATGAGAAACAGTGGTTGGCCCAACGATGAGAAACAGTGGTTGGCCAACGATGAGAAACAGTGGTTGGCCCAACGATGAGAAACAGTGGTTGGCCCAACGATGAGAAACAGTGGTTGGCCCAACATAGTCGTTCTGGTAGGCCCTATGTTGGGAGACATCGTTGGCATTACTGAAAACAGGTGTGTCACTCGCAACGGTTGACCAACGGTAGTGGTGGTTGTGCCGATCAGTGGCCCAACGAAATACCAACAAAAAATGCTACTCGGGTTCATTTGTATACCCTACATGGGGTTTGAAAAAACATTTGTTCACCATCACATTCAAGACACATGTACTACAGATTCTGATGAGAGGCTGATGAAATACCACACCTACCTCTTGTATGAGAGCTATACGAAATACGAACCAATTACACCTAGATGAATTAAATTAAATAACCAGTCTGGCGTCGCTGTCCGTATTTGGCCCAACAATTTTGTTGTCATATGGCTTTTGTTTATAACAAGTACCTAGTTTCCGTTACGCTTTTACTATTTTTAAATGTTATTTAAATTTCAACCTTGACATATTAATAACGTTTTTAAAGTCAATAAAGAAAAGATTCGCCTGCAAAAGAGTTGCTTTTCACGACTTTCTTAGATTTTCCTTTTTTTTTATTTGTCAGCGCCGCCTGATTGGATACTGTTAATATTATAATGAAAATAATAAAGTGAACACTAAACAACAGTAACCATTTAAAGCATTTACTGAAGCCATCTCATAATAATATTATGTTTTCACAGGCCAGATGGCGTGGTTGGTTAAGACACCACCTACCACATCCAGGATAATAATTTGTGTGCATGAACATGTATATTTGTCCTGGGCCTGGATGTATATAATAAGTACTTATATATTTATAATTAGTAGGTATATCTATCTGTTATTTATTCAATAGAATTAAGTAGTAATTTACCCGATTTGTTCAATAGAATGTCCAAACAATATCTTGCCATGCCTATTTACAAATTTTGACAAAGTATTTTTTTTTTTATCTATTATTGTATTCATTAAATTTAATTTAAGTTCATTATTCTATTTTGTCTTATTGGCACGGATATAGTGGACCATACCTCACCTCATGTTTAACATCAATGTACACACGGCCACAGATCATTTTGTTGCAAAATAGCCCCTATTGCAAACCGCATAAGGTGCCGCAGTGTTTACCTTGACTTGTGGTCGTCCGTACCTATATTCAACAAATAAATATTTGATTTGATTTCGTTTATTTATTATAATACAAGCTCCTGCATATTTTGGGATCAGACAACCGTGTGCGGAAGTTCTTTCCGAAACGGTTATCGGAATATCAAATAAATAAATAATATCCAGAGATATTAATGTCTCAGGATATTTATTTCTTCCTTCCTTAAACACTGACCCGTCAATTACCAATCAGTATTATCACATTGTTTCTCATATTCGGGTAAAATCCTTACTAATATTATAAATGCGAAAGTAACTGTCTGTCTGTCGGGCTACGCCAAAACTACTGAACGGATTTAAATTAAATTTATTACACAGATAATAGTTATAGGCTACTTTTTAATGCGAAAAAAAGGGTTGAAATAGGGTATGAAAGTTTGTATGGAAATTACGTAATATTTAAAGCTAGAAGCTTGAAACTTATTTTTTAGGCTTTTGATTAGATATAAATAAATAGGACATTCAAAGTTTGTAAAATATTTACCCTCAAGGGGGTAAAAAAAGGGGATAAAAGTTTTTGTGTGATGACGTCGGCAAAAAAGCTTACGGCTTAATACAATTATAGAAGAAAAACAGAGAATTACAAAATGTCTCTCGGGAACGCAGGGGAAGCCGCGGGAGATAGCTAGTAGGTACAATCATAATTTCGATTCGTTCATAACTTGAGCTAAAAATAGTACCTACACTCCTTCAGGCAGACCTTCGTTGGTTCGTAAACGAAATTTCCATAAATTGCACTCATTAACGTGATAATTATTGCTTATTTGAACTAGTTTTCGTATAATAATAGTGGAATGGTTTTAATGATACCTACCATTAATTTTATATTTATAATCGTCTCAAAGTTTTAGGTAAATTAACTATGAATATTTTATTACTTTCACGGAAGTTGAACGTTTCCTATAGTTATTACACATAATTTATATAATAGCACTGTTTTCGGTAAACTTTGTTTGTAAACAGAAACTCGGACTAACCGATTCTGTTGTTCACAAACTAAACGAATTTTATCTCACTATATCTCTTTCTAACAAAAAACATAAGAAAGGGATAATAATAATTTGTCCTGTCAAAATCTTATTGCTTATTTCAACGTGAATTTAATCGCTTTATTAATTAGTCACGACTATTTGTAAATGATAATGGCATAGACAGAATTTGATAGCTTTAAATAACTAATGCAAAATCTTATTAACTTTATAAGATAGAGAGGTAACGCAACTAATATTAGTTTAGTTTAAAAACAACAGATTCGCCACCATTATCAGCACCGGCGTTAGGGTAGGGCGCGGTAGGGCGATCGCCCAGGGCGCCAGATGTGCCCACCTTTAGTCCTGCTATCTCGAGTCTAAATAAATAAATAAATTCTCAAGTCTAATGATGATATCTGATATAATTTAACTCAAGGACACTGAGGTACATCACTAAGTATAGAGAAGCTATCCTAAGCAAAGGTAATGTCTCCATTTTGTTAATATACGCTGCAGCGTTGGAACATTAGTCGTCTAACGAGACAGTTTGACCACGTAGCGCTATAACGTTTTTTTAGTGTAGTTTTTCCACGACCAAAAAGTCGAAAGCGAAGTTATTTTCTTGGCGCACTTGAACGGAACCTAGTGGTTATGTGTAGCGTCTTCTCTATACGTAATAATATACCTCACTGCGCAAGGATTAGTATTCATTTCACAAAGTCGCTAGAATAAACATAGAGAGCATATCAACAGCTGAGCAGTCTAGACGTATGATGAAAGACGTATCCCACAGAAGGTATTTACTAGTTTACATAATGATATTGCAATTTTATTCATGTAAACTACCATTTTTTTATATTTTGTGATAAAAAACCTTAATATGCAAACTACAGTAAGATCAAAAGAAGGAAAGTGTATGAATGGATTGAAACGATGGCTGACAGTGACAGAGATAAATGGACAAAAACCTAGTGTGAAGATCCTTACAAACTTAAGTGGGACATGAACAAAAAACCGGACAAGGGCGAGTCTGACTCGTGCACTGAGGGAATTTGTATGGTACTTTAAATACCATAGACTCCTTATAGGTTTTCCTGTAATCTATAGGTAAAGAACTATCATGTATATTTTTTTCAAAATTGTTGGTCCAGTATTATCGGAGATTTGAGTAGGGGTGGGGGGGGGAGAACGGGTTAATTTTCGCCTATTTTCTTAAATTACTTCAAAATTATTTATTTTAAAATTATAAAAAAATTATATTTGAGATCCTCACAACGAGCCCTTTCATTTGATATGACAATTATGTTTTTTTATTTTCTAATTTACCCCCCAAACGTAGCTCCGATGTTTGAAATTAATTTATTTACGTAACACGTCAATACAGTTTCAACTCAATCTAGTCCAATATTTTCGGACAGATTGATCCTATATGGGTTCCGTTTTTTTTTCATTTGAATTTCGGAACCCTAAAAAGATGATGAACCCGAAGCACGAAAAATGTTACGAAATAACTGACTTCTCACTCCTTTTAATTTAACTCGGACATTAAATTCTCTTCACAAAATTGACTATACCTACTTGAAATGCCTGTGTTTGAATTACCTAAACGAACACATACCCTTATTATATTAGGTAGGTAACTAAATAGGTAACCAGCCAGGTAACCTGATAGATAATTAGGTAATTAGCTATGAAGATGACTAGTTAGATAGCTAGAAAGGTGAGGTAACTAGGTAACGTTACTACAAAAAAAAATTGACAGATTCTCTATACAAATTCTGTCACAGCCATATTTAACCCGTGGATTAGGGCTTTAAGTCGTTAGTGCAATTGGGCCGAAATAGGTAACCAGGTAGGTTCCTCCATTGAAAAGGGAAGATCTTCCGCCAGGCTGGGTCATCGTGCCTGGGGACCGCGGTCCGACTGTTGATGTTGGAATCTTGTATATATTTGAATCTGCGAACAAACTCCACTAGCGCGATGTAGATTTGTATGTGGATAGGTCTGAATGTAGTGTCGATATGTTGCAGCGCCATCTATCCATTCGGTGTCTGAACTATGTAGCTGACAGGGGTCGCTACAAACGTAACCATGACAATAACGATAAAGGTAACTAAGGTACCTATGTAACTATTTAGTTACTCATATAGGTAAGCCACCACAGCTAGCTCGTTACCATCTAAAAACATGCTACTACGCAGCATTTGCTAAATAATTACAAAACATAGCAGACAACAGGAAATACTGTTATTACATGTACATTTAACACGATCACAACGAAAGTTAATCATGTTTCCACAGGCCACAACATAAATACAAACTTTATAATTATAATGCAAATTAGGCATGTCCGCAACATGTCCCAACACAAAGGGTGGTTTATTTGCCCATAACGCGAATAATAAATTACTTTTGGATGTAAAAGTAACTGAGAACAATTGTTATTTTTGTTATTTACAACAAATAAATAAAACGATTTTATTCTATACAGGATGTATTAAATAAAATCGTTTTATTTATTTGATTAGCATAACATATTTTTTTAACCCCCGACGCAAAAACGACGGGGTCTTTGTGTCTGTGGGCTCATAGCTCCTGAGGGCCTACTCCGAAAAACGATATACGATAGTCCGATCATCGTTGTCAAATTATTAACCAATAGAATTGCAGCAAACCGACGAGATGTAAATTGTGAGCAATTCTATTGGTTAATAATTTGACAACGATGATCGGACTATCGTGTATCGATTTTCGGAGTAGGCCCTCTGAACGGATTGACTGATTTTGATTTTTTGTTTAAAAGATGACTTGATCGTGTTTTTAGCTATGTTTCAAGAAAATCCACTCAGCCGTTTAAAAATTATCACTAATTTTCTCGTGAGTTTAGGAGGATTCATATTTTTTTTAATTTTAGTTATTTAAAGCCGCTTTGTTTTATCAAGACAGTAAATAAAAGTAGGTAGGTAGATAGATAAAATATTACTCTTAATAATATAACTCCATCACATGTCAAAGGCTTTCGAGGTATTTCGTTTTCCGACAACTATTCTTTCTAGTTCCTAACATATTTGGTGACAGAACGATGATGAAACATACCTCTGTAGATCATGCAATGGACGAAGAATTAAATACAGAAATAATGTTTTTTTTAACAATTTAAATGAATCAGAAAACAAAAAGATACTAAAAAGTTTATGTTTTGTAATGTATCTAAACTTGTTTTAATAAGAGTAATTGTTAAGTAGGTATTGCCGATTCATTTATTAATTAGAGATTGACTATTTTTAAGTGCCTGCAAAGGTATATTTGAATAAAATAATTTAGATTTTGACTTTAAAACGTAAGCTCATTGTAAAAAAATATATATTTCACACACTCAATCCATCTCTTTTCGGAATTGATCTGATATTCACTAGTCTGTACATCTCTGTAGGTATTAAAAATAGAGTAGAAGCCAACAAAGCAATAATGTAATGTTGCGTGATGCCCAGAATAGGTCCCTCAGCATTGTGCTAAAGTTAATTTTGGTTAATTAACCCTCACTCTGGTTTTCAGTCGGGACCTAAAAAAACCATGACGGCACATAGTTACACTTTAAATAAAGTAGTATTAGTATCTAATATATAAACAACACAACTAGCTCTTGACCGCTACATCACAGCTTAAATTTTTAACTCAACTTATAGCGTTCAAAGAAGAGATAAATTAAATAACTTTAAGCAAGTTCTCAAGGCTGTTACTGGATCACTTTTGTAGCTTTTAATTATTGCTCGGGACTGTAATATAAAACGGTTTACAAAAAGCTTATGCAAAGTATGCTGTGGATAATTTAACTTGTTTAAATCCGATTTCATTATTTTTTATGAGAAGAATTTTACAAGAAGGAACTAAAAAGGATAAAGAAGAAATATTAAATATTAAAAAAACACACTGTTGTCAATTTTACCTGATTTTATTTGTTTGAAGATTGGTGTGGTATTAGACACAAATTTCAGTAGGTACCTACTATTAATCAAACCATGTTTTTTTTTTCAGTTAAATGTAAAAATGCTATGCAAACGTTGGCATTCAAAATCAAATCAAAATCAAAATCTCATTTATTCAGTTTAGGCCCTAATAAGGCACTTATGAATGTCAACAGTTACAATTTTTAGACTCTACTACCGGTTCGGAATACACTTGAACTGAGAAGACTCCGGCAAGAAACTCAGCAAGGCTTCTTTTTTTGTGGATCTTTTTTTTTGAATTTATGTAATTACAGTTGTTGTTTTAAATATACATAAACTTCATACAATTATCACTTGGCCAGGGGGCTGCAAGTGCAGAGGGAAGCTACTACAACCATATATTCTTGTCTTCTATGTAATGAGCCACCTTATAGTAGGCCTTGTCAATCAACTTATGTTTAACATACTCTTTGAATGTATTATAAGACATCTTAGTTACTTCATATGGGATTTTATTATAAAAGCGAATGCAGTTCCCGAGAAAAGACTTATTGACTTTCGCTAGCCTGAATCTAGGTGTAACAATTTTATCTTTATTTCTTGTATTTAGGTTATGGCGGCTACTGTTTGTGTCAAATAGATTTAAATTTTTACGGACAAACATAATATTTTCAAAAACGTATAGCGACGGTAAGGTTAAAATGTCAAATTCCTTAAACCGAGTTCGTAAGGATTCGCGAGGACCCAAGCAATAGATTGCACGAATGGCCCTTTTCTGCAAGATAAAGATAGATTCCAAATCCGCAGCCGAGCCCCATAGCAAAGTGGCAAAGTTCTTGTGTTTCCTATATATATATGTAATATTTTATAACTGTTTATTTTTTGTTTTTTGCGTGTTTTATATAATTTTGTGTGCATATTTTAACTTGATGTCATTTGTATTATGTGTTTTTGTATGAGTCATAGTCACTTGAAATAAATGAATTTTAATTTAATTTAATAGCAGAAGACTGTAGGACATTATACTATGGAAATACGCAAAGTAAACCAACCTAGCTGTAGCCACATCCGTTATATGTCTAATTTTTCTAACTGCAAAAGCGGCGGAACTCAATTTACTAGCTAAGCTTTCTATATGAGGACCCCATTGTATTTTACTATCTAATGTTATGCCGAGAAAAACTGTCCTATCAACTAGTTCGAGTCTAACATCATCGACTAGGACATGACTGTCATTCCTAGCAACATTGGGGAGAGTAAACCTTATACACTTAGTTTTAGAGGAATTAAGCATGAGATTATTGGCCGCAAACCATTTCGATATAGTGGATAACGTGTTATTGAGTTGCGTAAGTTCTGTGTCTTTTCTATCCACTTTAAACCGCGAACGCCATAGTGTCGAAGTTTTAAAAGTAGGGTGTGATGATCTACGCAATCAAATGCCTTGGAAAGATCACAAAATACGCCAACCGCATCTTGAGAGTTCTCCCAGGCTTCGAAAATATACTTCAAAAGTTTAGCTCCGGCGTCAGTCGTAGACCGCCCTTTTGTAAATCCAAACTGGTGTTCATGTAGATTTGGTTATTGTTGAAATGAGCTAACAATTGATTCAGCATTATTTTCTCGAAGATTTTGCTTAGCGCTGGGAGAACTGAGATAGGTCTATAATCGGAAGGATTATTTTTGCTACCGGATTTAAAAATGGGAACGATTTTACTATGTTTCATCAAATCAGGGAAAGAACCTTTATCAATACATTGATTAAAAATACCTGCTAAAATAGGAGCAATACTAGTAATAATTGAGCCAATGACAAACCCCATAAGTCTTCTGTGTTTTTCAAATTTAAAGACTTAAAAGCGCTTAAAATGTCGCTAGCATCAATGAAATTAAACAAAAAATTTGGAATATGTTTAGTAAAATTATTTGTAAGCAGACACTCCGCTTTCACCGGGGACGATGCAAGATACTTAGTAGCTTCAGTAGGAATCGTTGAAAAGTAAGATTCGAAAGCCGAAGCCACTTCATATTTATCAGAGATAAGTTTATCATTAATTTTAAGAGTGAATGTTTCATCTTCCTTTTTATTTTTACCAGTCTCCGTATTTATGACTTTCCAGACAGTTTTGATTTTATTAGTTGATTTACTAACTTTATTGGCAATGAACATAGCTTTTGCTTTATTGCAGACTATTTTGAATATCTTTGAATAATTCCTAACATATGTATGAAACTCTTCATTATTTGTATACGATTTTTTATGATAAAGTTCATACATGTTGTCCCTGCTCACCTTTAAACCTTTAGTTGCCCAGTCACAGAATTTTAATTTATTATTTACCATAGTAGATTTAATTGGGCAACATTTATTAAATCCATTACAAATTGCTGTAAATAATGTTTTAAATGTATTGTTAGGATCGTCGGATTCAAATGAAGTGTTACTGAGTTTCAATTCTAATTGATTATTAAATTTCTCTAACTTATATTCAGCCTGCATTATATTCAGCCTCATTTAAAATAATTTATATTCTTATTTTATATTGTCATTTCATTCTTAAAGTTCTCTCTTGGTTGGTAAACTTCAAAGCCTTTTAACAAAACAAATATTAAAGAACTTTATAGAGGGAAAGTGCAAGATTTTTGGGATCAATTCTCAAACTTACAGAAATGCAAATAAATATTATGTGATATATTTTTTAGAATCGAACCTTTTACGTGACGATGGTATTAGGTCTGACGAGATGACGCTTATTTCCTGGAAGATAGGCCATACCACATCTGAGTAATATCCATGCGCATTATGACTCCGTAATTCTGGGAACTTTCCTTACTACAGCGATACCGAAAAACAAAAGTAAAATAATAAAAACATCCCATATTACAACATAACATAATACAAGTAATAATTCATGCTGAATATGAAGGAAAAAACCGGCCAAGACGATCTCACACATGCGTGGCTTCCATACCAACAATAATAAATGCTCGTAACTCAACTATGCGTTCTGGCGCTGACATTGGTCATTTGAAATCTACATATAGTTCTTTATAGGGTTAGATGTTTGATACTACTTTATTTCTCATAATAATTACATTCACGTAGGTACACACGGCCACAGATCAAGCTACACATTTTTGTTGCAAAATAGCGCCTATTACAACCGCATTAGGTGCCGCAGTGTATAATAGCTTGATATGTGGCCGTGTGTACACAAGAAATTAATATAATATATTCGTAGTGTACGATTGTTGCAAATGTTACAAGTATAATGACATATATGGGATTCTAAATCTATTATCTAACACCACATTACGTGGAAATTCTGTCGCGGATCTTCCGCGTAATACCAATCGATTTTATTGCATACTATAACTCCCACGAAAAACACATTAATGTAAAATGTTGCCAAGCCGAGACCATATGACTCGCAATTTCAAAAAGTTATCAGAACCCATGTAGAGCCAAGCTTCTAACTCTACACGCCCTAACTTCACAAACTCTACACCTTAGTCAAAATATGTAGCTTGGCCGATACTACAAGAACTCTATAACAGAGTAAGAGTACAAGTTATTGTCTTTTACACGTACCAATATAGTCAAAATATTGTTTAACAAGTAAATTATCATTACATGTTAGTAAATATATATTAAAATAACCTTTTTATCTATTAAAAATCACGTAGCACACTTTGAGTGTGAACCCTGAAAAGATCACGTAAAGTAGAACAAAAATGGCAAATAATATTTGAAAATATAGTTTAGGATATGTGTCTTGGATCGTAGACATCTAATAGAAAACAACTACGCAAAAGGGAGACGTTACCCTATTTCGTTACGTTTCACTGATTTACCTTCCCACGCTATATTACGTATTATACGTAGTTATACTTCACGACAAAGGACAGCCAAGAGAGGGCGAATGACGAAAACTATACAGTATAAGGTTTTTGTAAAATAAACTTTATTACAATATTATTCTTATATATCTGTTTGTTCGTTACCTTTTTAAGATTTAAGCTCTGAAGTAATGAGCAAGGAGATGGCCATTTTACTTTCTAATAATATAACGTGAATATGGTTATTAGTTTGTTATTCGACGCGATTATACGGATCGACGCGACGAACGCATCAAAATGTCAAGAAAACATGCAGATTATGTTTTTCTCGGCATTCTTTATTGCAAGAGATTTGTAAAAAATATATGTTAAACTATATGTGACGGGGAATAGTTATTTTTTTTAATAGGAATTTTTTTTAGTAATTTCAGAAAAAATCGTGGATGCCCCTTTTTAAAACTAAAAATGCATTTTTCTGAAATCCATTAGAAAGGGAGTATTCTTAGCTAAGATCGTTCCTTTTCAATGGAGAAAAGGAACAATCTACCTTATTCCTCCATAGGTACTTATAAAATCCCATAGCAATATGTATGTTAATAGAGCATAGAAGCTGCTATCTGCGTAGGTGTAGGCACAATAGAAAGTGTAAATAACATAAGATATGTCTCAACATGTCTGATACAGATCCCTGAAAAGCGAACACGTGTTACACAAAATGGAATTACATTATAACCGGTTTCCGCATCTTGCGGAACAATATAGCACTTTAGGCCGTTGAAAAACTCCTCGGTATTTCTCTAACTGCGAAATTATTCATGAAGCGGGTGCCTCTAGTGATTTGTCGTTTGTAAATCTTACTGTTGAGATTTTGACACGGGCAGGGAACCGTTTGGTTTATAACGTCGACTGTACTATACCTAAAGTATGAATTGAAAACTATTAAAATATTATTATTAATGCTTAGCATCCTTAAACCTAAAAATCTATTTTGAATAAATAAATCCTTATTAGGGATCTGTGGTTAAACAAGAATCCCATAAATTTTCACTGTATTCGTTCTATGTGGGGGTGTATGTCACATCCATTTTACCATTAAACTATAAATTATATTTTTTGGGTTTAAATAACCATTGGGAATAATGTAGCTTCCTATTGGTGAAATAATTTTTCTAATCGGGCCAGTACTCCGGAGATTAATGCGTTCAACCATACAAACACAAACATAATATTTCTATATAAAACTCAGCTATTTATATAAAAACCAGTTGTTTTCCATGGTTTTACCCGCGTTTCTAGCGTTCGCTTGTTTGAAGTATCTAGGGTGGGCTTCTAGAGAGCATGATTAGAGATTTTTATCACAAGATTTTTAAGAAACTACAAGTCTCTCAAAAAACATGCGATAAAATTCTCTATGTAGGGCGGCTTGTTAATTTTATAAATTAGGTAGTTCAATTAGCATAATTATAATATGGATGTAAATATTTTTGTGACTTTGAATAAAATTTTACCTTTCAGCGAGAATATCATATAACGGAATGTTTCTAGAACAAATTACGCACAAAGAGCAAAACCAGGTTAGTCATATTTAAATGTGGGGGTAATAAAAACTTGGCTTCACCGCGAGCATTGCAAAATTCAGCTTAGGTACACATGGGAATTACCTACTTTAGAATGTATTTATTTATATCTCTCTGAAATATTCTTAATCGGTCTGAAACTGAAAATTTTGTAGGAAAAATACAGCAGGCACTGTTTTATCTTAAAAAATATAATGGGAAAAGCGTCTAACACAAACATATAATATATACTTTTGATACACTGATTTCTTTTTTCTACTAAAAGTCACGAAGTTTTTTTTTTGTATTTAGATAGTATTTGTATTTTTGTTGTTGTTATTGGAAATATAAATTTTATTAATTCAATAAATCCAAGGTAATATGACGTACTTTTGAATCAAAAGAGATTCCGTCACATTTTTTCTATGATTTATTATATTTTTTTCATATTTTCATTGCACTTTTTTTTACAGGTACAGTCATCCTGACAAATTCATGGATTTATGTTCTCAGTAGATTTCCGAACTAACCATGGTAAAATATTTATGCTCGTGGCTGCGCTAAAAGTTACTCACTTACTCACTTGAATAGTGAGCGTATGTTAAGGTACTTACTTGGAGGAGCACGGCTTGTAAAGCGAAACTGAAAGTTGTTCTTTCGCTCCATCTTAATTTTTTTCTTGGTCTTAGTTCAAACATTGACGCTTAGAATATTATTTGTATATTTACAATCACAGACACTTGAATCAAGTTTATAAGTAACTATAGTTAGGGTAATTTGAAAGTCGTGAAATTATTCATTAAGGTCGCCTCGACGCCTTACATTACGGAATGAAAATTATTCGAGGCACCTTACATGACACGAGCAGTTCGTATTATATATTCAAGCGTACATACATCATTATATACTAAGTTTACAGTGGATTACATATTGAATAACCTTGTTACTTGTCTTCGTAATATCTAAATCGGTTAAACCCCTAGATTAGTTAATGTGACAACGATATTATGGATTTCCTAATGCGACGTGACAATTCAAAAGCCTATTTAACACTGGTTGTTATTAAATGATTATTACAAGCTTTGTTTTTAACTTACCTTGATAATATGTATAGGTAAGGAACTAAAATCAAACCCAGCTTGATGTTTCCGTTTGTAATGTGCTAGCCTCGATAAGTGGCAGAACCTCCGCAAGCAGCAAAAGCTGCTGAAAGGTTGTCCTAATATTCTCCTTTACTTTTCATTAATTCTAGTACCCACCTGGCTGGCTACCACCCTCAAGTTGAAAATCTGTCGCCAAGCACCTTTCGATGTATTCGGACAGCTGAAATTGAAAGCCAGTTCCCTTCTAGGCTTTGTGTGTTTACCACCATCGGCCACATCATCACGGACCACGGTGAGATTGTGGTCAAACACAGGTCTAGGTATACGTAGTAAAAAAAATATTTAAGAAATATGATTTCACGGTTAACATAACTTACCAGTGACCTTCTTGGCATTGTAACAGGTCAGCAATACATCTGGTATGGCAATAGGCGAGGGTAACCACTTACCATCAGGTGACCGCCTGCCTGCTAGTCAACCATCTGACATTAAAATAAATTTGTTATTTACAAAAAAAGCAAATAAACGAAGAGAACCAGGAACGAAATTCTTTCGCCACATTTGCAGCTTCATAGATGTCAGTGAATTCGTAATAAGGACATTTCACCGACCTGTCATTTATCTTTCAGTTAATATAATTTGACAGATTTGTATGGAGTTTCATAATATACCCCAATTTTAGGCGAAACAGATGGTTTTGCTAATCCGTCAGTAAATACGTGTTTCGTCGTAAAATGGCGACATTAGGGGAGCAGAGCAGTTCCGTTATAGGAGACTAGCTTCCGCTCCACGGTTTGACCCGCGTTCCCGAAGTATCTCATGTTTTCCCGGAATAAAAAGTAGCCTATATGTTATTCCAGGGTATGATCTATCTATGTGCCAAGTTTCATCCAAACCCGTTTATTAATTTTTATGTGAAAGTGCAATACATACATACTCACAAACTTTCGCATTTATAATATTAGTAGGATTGTGGACAAACACAGACCAATAAATTAGATTAAAATATGTAAAACCAATCACGTAACCCTGCACGCGATATTTTCCTTCCACGAAAGCCGAAGGTCATTAAAGTTTAAAAACAAACCTTCGACCTTTACCATTCGACGGCCCTAACATTTACCTCAAAGCCATCATTTTAAAGTCTGGATCCAGAATGCTTAGCCTTTTTAGATTCCCAGCCTTATTTTTAAGCGTCTGAGGTGAAAATCGTGTTTATGTTAATATATTTATAGAAATTGGTACAGCCCTGAGCATAATATTATGTTTATACTAGATTCCGCCCCGCGGTTTCACCCGCGTTCCCGAGGGATCTTATGTTTTTCCAGGTTAAAAATTATCCTATGTATCTGTGTTCCAAATTTCATCCAAATCCGTTCAGTAGTTTTTGCGTGAAAGAGTAACAAACATCCATAATATTAATAGGATTACCAGTATTACCACTAGCAATCCAGAGGTTTCAACCGCGATCTCCAATTGCACCCTGAATAGATATGCGTAAAACCTTTTCTTAGTTAATGCCTAAACTTCAGAAGAATATGTACTCTCTCCGAAATTAATATCTCCAGGACTAGCAGTTTACGCTGTGTTGATACTCGTATGTCAGTTTGGCAATAATATCTAATATCATAAAATGGCGACCACGAACCGGAAGGCGCAGCGTGGGCAGGCCCCCCACAAGGTCGCCGACGATCTTTTTAGGGTCGCGGGAAACCGCTGGATGCGGGTAGCGCTGACGTAGAGATCCTTGGGGGAGGCCTTTGTCCAGCAGTGGACGTCTTTCGGCTGACATGGTGATGATGGTGATTCAATATTTTTGACAGTACGTTGATATATTCTCGGGGGAAAAATTATTGCATGAATCAAGAAATTGATTACATTACCGTGTTAATTTAAATTAAAAATACCGTAGAACGTAAAATATGCAAAATACTTAATCAAGCCTTGACTCTGAAGAGTAATTATCTGAACACTATACTTTAATCTCTTAATTCTCCTTTGACTTAGTTAACAGACAAGTAACATTTGTATTTAGGCTTACGAGAAATTCGCAAATGGTAAAAGAGTACAATTTAGGAGATTACATTTAAATTTGCTAATCTATCTTACTTAACATTAAAAAAAAAATCTTATAAACGACTAGCTTCTGCCTCGCGTTCCTAGGATATTTTTTTTTTCCTATGTTAGGAAGTTACATTATCCCGAATTGAGAACGCATAGAGTTAGGTAGTTAGTCATTGAAAATATAAATAAATATCCTCGGACATTCTTCACACACGGTTATCTGATCCCAAACTAAGCAGAGCTTGTACTATGGAAACCAGATAACTGATATACTACATATAGTACTTTTTTTTTGTAAATACATACTTATATAGATAATTAGACCCAGACAGAAATGTCGACAGTATTATTTTTATTTTAATATATTTTTTATTATACAATAGATTTTATGAGAGCGTTCACGGAAGCCTCGTGGGCTTAAATATCTGTGTAGGCGGTGGCCTCAACAACAGTTACTTACATAAAAGTATCAAAAGTTCTAAATTTATGAATAAACTTGCTGTTCCCCGCGGTTTCACTCGCGTTCCCGGGATAAAAAATAGTTTACGACCTATTCTCAGACCTACTGAATATACACAAAAACATCAACCGTTTAGTGACAAACACTGTGACACGAGAATTTTATATATTTGATAATAACATACCTCGTACTTACATACAATAAAAGCTTCAATCGCAATATTCGCCCTCTTTTTCGTTTAAGAATTCCATCATATCTTCAAAGACTGTCAGAAACATCATCCTTTTTGAACAAGTCGTGTAGTTCTCATTCCTAGTTACATTTAAACTAATAAATTGTACCTACTTATATATTTTATAATCGCCTTTTAAACCCCTTCATTTTGATACCCCATTCCATATGTATGGGAGATAAAATAAAAATTTACTTATTATTGATACAAAAATTTGATTTGCCGCCATTTTGATATTAAATAATTAATAATGTTAATACTAGTGACACTCACGCAATAAAGACAAATCCAAAGACATTATTTATATCATGGATCAAAATATGTAACAACATCTCATGCCTTTATAAAGACCCTAATGTAGAAATGTTCGAAAACTTTTCAATCCTATTGGGCGTCGGCCATCTGATAGCGGAGGTCACTGATAGCTAGCTAGTTAATTTTGTTTTTCCACATGTTTTCAAAATAAGTTCCCAGAAACAAAAGCGTTTAAATGCCATCACACGGTTGTCCATTATAAATGGAAATCTATTAAAGCTGTATTAAATGGTGGCGACGCCCAACAGGTTATGTATTTGAATCATAAAACCTGACACATTCAAAACTGGCCAGCGTTTACAATTACCAGTTTAAAATTAGTCTAAACAAGGTTGATATTTGACCATCATAATATAATAAATAACTCTCACACTAACATGACACTAATAGACAAATTATGTATCATAAGGTCTCTCCAGAATCTCGTTACCTTCAACCCTCAGGCCCTCAGGATAACGAAGGTACCTGTTCTCAAAGTTGTAATATAATCTGCTTGTATTGTATGTTGCCTTTTCGTACTCACGTACTTGTGACAATATCGGTTGAGTGGTTCAGGAAATGGTAGTGTTGGTATTTTTGTACGCACTTTAGTTATATGCGTATGTTTATTCTGTTAACTTTTGGGTTTTGTGCTCAAATAGACTTTTTTGCTTCGTCGTCGCACGATGCATTTATTGCTGTTTTTTATGACCTAAAATTTTAACTTTTTATTATTTCATAATCTTTTTTTATACTAACTTTATGTTAATTAATGTAATTAACATTAATTTGACATTTATTAAGGTTAATTTAAAGTATATTTACAATCCTTTTTGAATGTCAGAGAAATATCATTATATTTCTCTCTATTTCTAGGTTTTATATTAATAAATCAATCAATTATGATTTACCTATTACCATTTACGATTTAAAATATTTTTGTATTCTAACACAGTTGTAGTGTAAATTGCTTCAGTTTCATAATTTTTATGCAGTTATAAATAACTAGCTGCTCTGTACCACGCAATTTCACCCACATTCCCGGAATAAAATGTAGCCGTCAGTATTTTTCGAATCCGACTGGTGGATCCAGAATTTAGCGCGTTCACACAAACAAACAAATTCTTCAGCTTTATTATTAGTGTAGAAGATATAAATAAATAAAACCATTCAATTGATTTTAAACTTATAAAAATAAAGAAGATACGTATAAAAAGAAAAGCTGTAAGTATTTCGAGAAGTAAATAAAATTAATTAGGTACACTCGAGTAACGAAGTCGAAATAAAAAGCTTCAATTTTCACATTGTTGATGTTCCTCAATTATTCACAGCATAAAATATCGTTGTCACTTTAACACCAGAAAAGTAATTTCGACTTAAAACCTAAATTATCACTTTACTCCAGAAACAAGTTCAAACGCCATTCGTGCCATTGTTTGCGACATTTCGAAGTCTAGTGTTGTCAACTGCTAAAGTTTCGGATCCATTTTCTGATCTGTGTATATCTATTACTTATACATGGCAATGATACAGTAAGCGTTCTAAGAGAAGATTCACGTTGGCTCTGTGTAGATTTGTGTAATAGAAATACCTTTGAAACCCTACTCCTTATAATGCTTGTCCGCATTGCCAAGGCTTTACAGGGATGTTTGTTAGTTTCTAGTCCAATATAACATAGTTATAATAGACTAGCTGTTCCCCGCGGTGCCACTCGCGTTCTCGGGATAAAAAGTAGCCTATAACCTTCGGGGATAAAGTAGCTTTCTATTAGTGAAAGTTTTTTATTAATCAGACCAGTAACTCCAGAGATTATCGCGTTCAAACAAACAAACCCTTCAGCTTTATTATAATTAAATAAAAAACAATGTAAATAATTTTATATAATAAAAATATTGTAGAATGTAAAACAACACCAAAATATTTCCATTACACATTAAAACAATATCAACCATTTATTTAAACTTAAGTACCTAATAGATTACTCGAGTACTAATTCACTATCTCGCGCCATCACTACGCTTCTGAGTGCGCCTTGAGGTTTTCAACAGAGGTTTTAATTTAAACTTCCAACTGTTATAACTTTGTAATGGTAGTGCTCAGACTTCTGAAATTTTGAAGAATTATTGATAATGGTGTACCTACACTTATAACTGCAGTAGGTATTTGGCCTAATAATACCAACCACCCTGTAAGCTACAATAATTAAATATGTATTCAATAACGTTGGTACCTGGTAGGTAGGTACCTATTGAATGATAGCTTACTAATTTATTAATTAATGATAGCTTACTAATTAATGATAAAAAATGTAATGCAATAAATAAATGTCAGTACTGGTGGTTTTATTAATCACTCCCGAGAGCTGTCTCCCATCACACATTATTTGATTTTATTTGTTTTGTTTTTTATAGCGGCAACAGATATAAACATTCAGTATAAATGTTAACTGTCTAACTATTAAGGTTCATCAGACGAGATACAGCCCTCTGACAGACAAATAGACAGTTGGCACGCTTAGAACCCTAAAAAAAATGTATTCTAATTTTTGCAGCTACTTTAATCTGCAGACACCGACTTTTTGACATCTCATGCGAGAATTAAATTCTTTATACCGAGTAAATAATAAATCTATACTAATAATATGGCTGAAGTTAATTCTTTCACTAATAGGAAGCTACATTATCTCCAAAGTTACTGTTTATCCCGACAACGCGAGTGAAACCGCGGGGAACAGCTAGTATAATAGAAAATGGTGGCCCCTATTATTTTTACTATGTTCGCGTTTCGTTCCCATAGATACATAAAGTGTCCCAATCTCGAGTGTACTAACCAATAGACCCGTCACCAAATTCTGATCCCATTCTTCAAGTGCGTGACTTACAGTCAGAAATACTTCAAATATCCGACTGTTTCAGATAAATAATGTACACCACTACAGTTAACAGAGGTAATTTATCTTTCACAATAAAAAAAGGTGAAAATAAAAGGTTGGATTCTTGTCACCCTCCACAAAAAGCGTTTGGATTACGTGAATATTTGTTTAACGTGAATCGTTTGCATTTTGTTTCTTTACTTTTTGTTTTTAAAAAGCTTAGGCAGTCGGATGGGTATTTGTGACTTTTTTCCTTGGACGTTCCATTGAGGTATTTCTGCTATTCCTTTGACCGTTAGCACATATTATACCACAGAGTTAATTAAATTTTATAAAGGTTAAAGGGAGATGTGGGAAAAAGTATTTTAATGTAGGCAATAAAGCTCGAAGGCGATGATTAAATATATTTCATCATGCATCTGTAGCACGCATCTGTCCATAAAAAAACATAGCTTTAGCATAGTAGATCCCGTTTCCACCAGTGCTATGCTATGTGGACCGATGAATATATTGGTGGATATCAAACGCATCCATAGCAGCGTAACATAGCATATCTCTGTTGGAAAAGCACCCTTAAGGACCTAATTTATATTTAAGTTTACCTCGTTCCTAGACTACATTATAAAGAGACACTCTCTACCAAACTTCAATAAGGAGTTAGGACAACAAGAAAGCAAGAAATAAATTAATTATGAATTATAAAATAAGGCGATGTCAGTTTGTTCCAGTAGTTCTAAACTTGAAAAACGTCATTTGTTCTAAAGGGATCAAACTTATCTCCGGGCAACGCAGATATTCCAGAGTTCACAGTGATTGTGATTAAGATATCGTTTTATAGCTCAAAGAAAACTTTTACATTGATAACTAACTTAGTACACAAAAAGTATTATAATTCAAGAAAATCGTAATGTTGTTCAATAATGTCATGTTTCCTATTTTTGTTTTTATTCTTGTATTTTTTTTTTCTTTTTGTAGTGACTGATAAATTTTATTACTTTCATTTAAAGGGTATTATTTTGTCTATTACATTATTTATTTAATTAAGCTAGCATTTATTTCTTCCCATGATTTATAGGTTTCTTTAATTGACCCGGATTCATTGCTCTCGAGTGTATTTTAAAAGTCCTCACTACCTAACTGATTTATCAACTCTCAATCTAAACCGCTTGAGTATGGATCTCATAATTTTGCACATCTTTTCTTTTTGCATATATTATCTTTTTGCACACCTTTTCTTTTTGCAAAATTTTCCATATAGGTACAGGGTATTTATGGGTTGAAGTACGAATCAATATTAACAACTTTCATCACGAGATAAGTTATGAAATTTCGAAGAAAAATCCAAGCGTCAACCTTGCTTGTTCAAAATATACAAATAACCTTATTTATTGTAAGGGAAAGCTAGTAGAATTGTAATACTGTAGAAGCTAAAAAGCTTCTTTTAACTAAGACCCAAACTATTCGCACTATGCCAGTAAAACACAAGATGCGATTCCAATCTTAGTACATTGTACGCAACCGAGGCAAGCACAAAGTTCCTAGTTTAAAGGATTCCACGAAATGCAGCAATTATAATGGCGAACGTGGTTGAATCGGATTTTAGAGAATTTCAGCTGCTCTAGAATCTGGTATAATTGATCCCACCAAAAACATAAAAGTAAAATCTGGCCAAATCCATCGCCTTAAAAAGATTTGAAATCTACAACTGAGCTAAAAACCTTTTACGGTTAGTTTCTTTCTAACTTAGCAAGTGTTAATAAAAATAGCGCTATCTATTATTAGTTTTATAAGTCACTTTTTGCAGATGTTTGAATGGAATCTTGGAAATAACATAAGTTCTAATCCATAAACTTAGGACTTAAGTACTTACTGAAGATTTCAATGTTATCAGAACAAAATGTAAAGGGTGGTGAAAAAATGGTCAGCATTTTTGCCTATATTGATATAAACTCTCGTGTCTCTAGATTTCCAATATATATGATACAATTTTAATTAATAAAGTTTCTAAAATTTTCTTCGCAAATAAGTTTACTTACATATTCTTGGTGTTTTGATCCTATTATTTTGATTTCATGTGTCGTGATTTCAAATATGATCTGAATTCAACTTATCTAACAGTTTCAAGATTCGCGACGTCATCCGTATTAGCACAAAATATTGTACTTAGCTTTCATTCAGTAAAAGTAATTTAACGAACTTGGCAAAAGTTATGTTTGCTCAAAGGGTTCTAATCCCTTTGAGCCCTTCTTATTATGCTAATTTTGAATTGCAAAATTGAAATTGTTTTGAAAAATAATTCACTGTATTTTTTTTTTACATTTTAAGTTGTCTCTAGGTTATAAAGCTTATTTTGGCATATGGGAGGTAATTGAAAAATAAATCAATAGTAGTAACACAGAGAAAGAAGAGGCTCTTTCTTGTCACCCACAGTTGCCAAACAATGTGTGTTCCAACAGCTGCACTTGAGAGCTAGTTCCTTCTATAAGTACTTTGTATACTTACCATCTTCGGCCATATCATCACTTTAGGGCCACAAAATACTAAGACCAGGGATCTTTTATTACGATGTCACTAAAAAAAAACTAAATTATTAGTTTAAATGTTTACGTTTTGTATTAGGAAAATACTTATGAAAAGAAAATTGTTATTAAGTTTATTCAAAAGTTGGTAAACTACAGCGATAAAAAATGCTAGTTCATTTTAACAAGTAATGTATTTAATATTTAACAGAAAACACTGTCAACGACAGCAGTACGAACAATAAAGTTATAATTAGTGTATACAAACTTTAATCTGATAGCGTAGGACCCTCATAGTAAACACATTCTTGTGTAACAATAAAATTGTACCTTTGTTTTACATTGAGAACATATGCGCACTTAATTAATGTACCTATATATAGGTACCTATACCTAGGTGTGGACCGCAATGCGGTTGGCATACGACAATGCTCTTGAATTTTAGAATAACCATAATAGTAGCTTTGAGTTTAATTTTAAAATACATATTTTTTTAAATAAATCTATTACAAATAAATATAATTTATTTCTTTCTTAGGATACAAATAATTTTATATACAGGGTGATTTTGAGAGGTTACAGTAGGTAGGCCGAAAGAGGACTGAGGTAGGTATCCTATTAATATTATAAACGCTAAAGTTTGTGAAGATATGGATGGATGTATAGAAGTCAGTTACTCTTTCACGTAAAAACTACTGAATGGATTTGAATGAAACTTAGCACATAGATAGATCATACACTGGAATACCATATAGGCTACTTTTTATCCCGGGAAAACTTAAGATTACTCGAGAACGCGGTTGAAACCGCGGGGCGGACGCTAAAACCTAATACCTATAAATACAGGGCATGAAAAATATATTTTAAAGTGAAAAACTAAAATATTATACATCTTTTGCCTGACATTAATTATGTTTTAAACATTATAATATAACTTCAAATTGTAAAATAATATTAGCTGGCCCAGCAGACTTGAAAATAATGTAATAATATGTAATGGTAACGCTGAGACTCGTGAAATTTTGAAATCCTCCCGAACTCACCCTGTATTTAAATATTTGTACCTATACAAAATGTTCAAACCTAAAAAAATAAATATAAAATACATTATATTATATAAACTTTCAACGTATGAATATTACGTTGAAACTTTCCAGACTTTTTATAATATCAAAAAGTTTGAAAGTATAGCAATATACCTACGTACATACGTAATAAATATTTCATTTTGAGATTTGGTTACGACACCAGCTGTCTTATTATGAGCAAGCCTTGTAAAACCAAAGTTAGAGTAATCTTATAGGTAGGTACTTATTTAAACTTACATTTTAACGCTTTACTAATTTTTTCAAGCATTTATACAAATATTTACTGTTGTTTGCCACTCTAAAATATTATTTTCATGATCTGTATAGTATAAGTCATACATCAATGCCCTTTCAAATTCAAATTCCAAAGTGTTTTTATTGCAAGTATTTTTATTTCGGCCTACTATAACATTTCAAAATCACGTATACTCGCACCTCATACATATGTACAGTCAGCGTCAAAAATATATTGACACTTTACTACCCTTTCATAATAAATCTGTTATCATTATTTTGATAGTTTGAAAATATAATATAGTTTTAAAAACTGTGAATTGCGTTAATTTGACAAGGTTCTAAACTGTTCAGATATTTTTGACGCTGGCTGTACATTGCCTGTAAAGTATGGATTCATACACCTACCCATATTGGCTTTTAGCTTTTTCATTCTAAAACATAATTTATTTAGTATATTTTAATAACGTAACAGAATAGAAGTAACTGAATTACTTAAATTTCTCGTTATTAATGTCTAATTAAATTTCAATATTATAGGCAAAGTAGGGCATCTCCAAGAATCTTGATATATTTTAATCAGCTTTTTGTACCAGTAAATATAGTTAATAAAACATAGATTTCAAGTAGAATAGATACCGCATATATTCACTAAACAGTGTGAAACCAAGCGTATCACTGGTTACCTACCTACGATAAAATTAAATACCTCTGTTTACTCGGCCCACACCTCTTGAAGAGTTTTACAGTTAATAATGAGATCACTCTCTTGTCACGTCTGTCCGTGTGTCACCACCTATTTTCATAGCATAGGAACGGATGGACCTAGCAAGTTGAAATCTATACCAGATACTGAGGTCTATAAAAATCAAGGTCTAATCCTAGTACAATTTCAAAAATAACAGCATCAATTTCAATTTATTACCAGTGCAAGATATCTAGGCTGTCGATTTGTGAACGACGTTCAATAGGCCAGTACATAATAGCCTCTACCTGAAGTGCGGAAGGCCTCTATTCTGTATTATATTCAGGTCACAGAGCTGTTCGACATTTTAAAAAGCTACCTACATTTATACGGAAATGTAAGGACGGTAGAATATTGAAACTTTTGTTACCAAATTTTTAGAGATCATTCTTACGTAATTCTCTTTCCTTGTTTTTTCAAGTACCCCAAAAGATTTACTTTAATTAAGGAAAGAAAAGTTTTATTGATATAGAGTAAAAGTTTAAAGATTTCGAATTCTAAACCACATGACGGATTAATTTTTAATGAGTTGAGTTTATGCAATTTATTTTTAAAGTGTTTTTTTACTTTTTTACGAGATGCACTAGCGTGATTTCACCTGAAATATGATATTACTTATTTTTAGTAATTTTACTATATGAAAAACTTACCGAAGCGACGTTAAATAATTTCCTGATACATTCTTCACATATCTTTATCTGAACTAGATTCTAAACTAGCTTTATCTGATTATCTGAACGGTACGGTATAAGGGTTTCTAGTTTGACGAAGGAACCCTAAATTTGATCGGCATTATTAAATAAAACAGAAGACGAGCCCTTATAAAAATAATTTTCTTTGTTTACAGGTAACCTTGAAGTAAATCAACGTTAAATATTTAATAGGTAACTAGATACAACATTTTTAAACATCGTTTTCTTTGAAAACAAGAGCTTAAATTTTATTAATTGCCATAACATTTTACAATCATTACCTACTTACATAAAAACTTTACGCTACTCGTATACTTACACAAAACAATATAATAAAAGTAGTAACTGATGGCCGAGCTTTGCTCGTTTTTTTTTTGGTAAATCGTGTTTTCTATAAATAAAACCTAGCTAGATCGATTTATCGCCCCCGAAACCCACTGCATACTAAATTTCATGAAAATCGTTGGAGCCGTTTCCGAGATTCAGATTATAGATGAAGCGAGAATTAATATTTGTATATTATTATTGAATAATATATTATTGAATACAAGAATTGCTCGTCGACTTCAAAAATTTTTTTTATTTAAACCTACTTTTCAATTTTTTTTATGACCTTAATCAAAATGGTGGCGTAAACTAACCATTTAATTTTTCTTTTTTATTTCTTATCATCTAAATGCTACCCCTCCCACAAGACCCTTAAAAACCCATCCGATAAAAATTCTATGCCGTGACAGTTTTTCCAAGTAGGGCGGGAAATCTCCGCCCAGGGTCGCTTCATCGTTCCCAAGGGTGAAATATGTCGATGCCCAACTTACTCGGATGTGTTTACAATTGAAAATTATTCTTACAAAACTATCAATGCAATTTTTAGTTAGATTGAATATCAGCAAATCAAATCGGATTTAGAAGTTTTTCTTATTGTTTTATTTTAATTGATTATAAAGATTCTTATTTATAAGAACTTCCATGATAATATTTTTTAAATTGCAACGATGTTTTTGTACAACATTGAGGAGTGGCGAAAAAAAGTGAACTTGTCTATTCCGAACGTTTTTTTTTCAAGGTTTCGTACTCTCTAAGCCCACATCTGTTCGGGGCTGTGAACAGTCGCACACACCATTATCGACGCCTTACTCAGGCAACTACATTCAAACCGAGGAGTCCACGCCGCAAAGCGCTGGACAATTGGCGAACTCTACCATGGTTATCTAAGATTTATGCAAGGCACCGTAATATGATTTTATGACGCTCCGATTTCCTGTAAGGTGGAAGCATAAAAAAAATCTATCGCTAAGTTACACTTGAGAATTAACTGGCACTAAGGGTTTTTTTCTAGGTTTTTTTAAGATCACTATTGGCCCCATCGGAGTTTCTTTGATGGATAAAATCAGAAATGACGTTATCCGAAAGAGAATCAGAGTGACCGACGTAGCGTGAGCAAACTGAAGTGGCAGTGGGCTGGCCATGTTTGTCGAAGGACTGATGGCCGTTGGAGCAGACTAGTCCTGGAGTGGAGACCGCGCACCGGCAAGCGTAGTGTGGGGCGCCCCCCAGCTAGGTGGACCGACGACCTAAAGAAGACGGCTGGGACAGACCGGATGCGGAAAGCGGAGGACAGGGTGTTGTGGTGCAGCCTAGGAGAGGCCTATGTCCAGCTGTGGACTGCGATAGGCTGAGTTGATTGGCCCCATTATCACATAAATTGTATGTAAAAATATGTAGCCTTTAAACTTGGTTCCAAATTAGAACACATTCGTACATTTCGTGCTCAAATCAGATCTCTACATAACTCCTGAGAATTAGCATTCCACACATCCACTCGGGTTTTCCTTGTGATTTAATTCTATATCCTTTCTTCGTGGTCTTGCTCATGCGCTTTACTTCACTATTTTATATCATTGGCTTACAATGTACCTATAGTATTGTAATAGAATTTAATTTATTTTATACTTTCATGAGTTAAATAGGGATATTTTACTCATGAAACCTCACCCTTCTTATTTTATTTGATATTTTATTTATTATATTAACAATTCCCATAAAATCTCGATAAAAATTGTTTGACATGGCCAGATTATAAACTATCGAAAAATAATATGTTATATTGTAAACATTATGGTACAGTTCATAATCTATCGACAATTTACAATCTCGCTAAATAGATTATAAACTAACGAGTTTTACAATCATACGGTGACATATATAAATACTGTGTGTAAGTGACATTGTAGACTGACGTCACATTTTTAATACACGCTGACTCAAAATAAACAGACACGGTTTTACCTACTCGTGTCCTATGATTAACAAGTAATTAAAGTAACAACCATAGATAATAAACCTGTCTAAATAGAGTGTGAAAAAAAAACAGGCCATATTTGTCTACTGTTTCACAAGCGCGATGCGTCACTCAGGCATGCTGAGTGATACCAGTTCTTGAATACTTCTAATAAAAGTAGGGGAAAATTCTGAAGCATATTCGGCACAGAATTTGATAGAATACGTGTTTATAACAATTACAGTGTCACCACTGAGCTTGTGGAACAAGCCTATCAGCCAACAATTGGCTGGTATTTTTCTGGTACTTAGACGCGCGAACTCTCTATCTAAACAGTTTACTATCTAAGTTAAGAACTTGATTATTTAACCTATTGTAAACATGTCGTTCGATAACGTATTATAACTAAACAAATACAATTATGTTTTAAAACAACAATAGTTGAAAATGGAGTTAGCTAAACAAATTATAATTGTAATCGATCAAATGTGTGTTTGCTCAGTTGACACATGATTGTGACATAAGTGGTGTAATTTTAAATCTATTATGGCGTATCGATTACAATAGGGTAGTTGACACTGTCAAAAATAAATGACCAAACACTAACCAATGCATAAAACATCTAAAAACACGTGGAAATATCAAATATGTTGTACATTTAATGCTTTTTATGATTTTTAATTACCAGTGGAACCACTAAGAGTAGATGATTTGATGCTGTGAAACTATGACGACATAATGTAATATTTCATACAAAATTCCTTATAAACTATCGTTTTGACATTTATTAAAAAGTAGCTGATTTGATGTGTCAGTCAACTACCCTATACTTACTCAATAAAGGCGATAACTCAGTGGTGTGTTATCGTTGCCGTGACGCAATTCGTGGTTTTGAATCCTATAATGAGCTTGAGCTTTTGGTCAGGCTAATATCGTGGGGAAACCATAGCACAGTGGTAGGGTACTTTGTAGTTTCCGCCTGGCTAGCTACCACCCTCAAGTTGAAATACTGTCAAGCATCTGCACTTGACACGTTACATACATATACACTTAATTTTGCCCTTTGAGTATGTATCCATAAAAGCAGATCCTTATTATCAATTAGTGATCAAATCTTAGCAAAAGCAACAATTAAACAGAGTCCCTTCTAAAAAGAGATTACTAAAATCCAAAATATGCTAAAATTATTCCTTTCAACGCCAAAATTAAGACGTCCATCAAAAGGGGACATAAAAGTCCCCGAAATCGTGCTTTGGCAATAAAGTATTTCCCTCAAAAGCTGACTGAAGCACTCTCGGCTCGTATCGATTCATCGAGTTGAATAGTGAAAAGGCTTAGAATCGAATAAAAGACGGTATCGATGGTCTCTTCAATGCGATCGCTCGGTTCATTGTGATAGATGCACTTTTTTGCGAATGAACGCTTTAAGATCGGTAGGAATTTAATAATATACAAAATGACGTTATTAGAATGGAATATTTCTTTTGGATCTGATAAAAAAAGGGAGGAGTTTCTCAATTCGTTTGCATGTTTTTTTTTTATGTTTGTTCATGCACACCAACCTACCTTATTTAATAATCTTCTTTGCGTTGAGTTCAATATAGCTCCAATGTGGTCTCATATGAATATGTTTTTTTTCTTTGAAGGAGATTTTACTCTTTTTTTAAAGTTTATTATAATATATTTAAAAAAAAAACAGTTTTATTGCAATTTAGTTAGAAAAATGTAATAAATATTGTTAGATGGTGTCTAAAATATTGTAAACTAGCTGACCCGGCAGACGTTGTCCTGCCCTGAGAACACAAATAAAACTGGGACCTACCTACCTATACCTACCCCTACCTATCCTATGTCCTTCTCCTGGTTCCAAGCTACCTCCCCACAAATTTTCAGGCAAATCAGTTCAACCGTTCTTGAGTTATAAATAGTATAACTAACACTTTCTTTTATATATATATAAATATTTAATAATATTTGTTTTTTTTTAAATAAGCTTGCGTTTGACGGCAGGCAACTATAAAAATGAAATAGTTTGTTGTCTTGCGACTGTAATGAGGTCTTGTATCAGAATATAACTCTAACTATAATTAGAATTATTCATGTGCCGTTGATATACTGTATTGTATCTATAGGTACTAATAATAAAGGGGAAATAATCAAGCTTCCGAAAAGCAAATTAACTTCCTGCGATTTGTGTTTGACTGTAATACTAAGTAAGCTGTGTTAATATTGAACTTCCGAATAAAATACTAAGTTGGCGAAAACAATTGTACTGCTAAAATAATAGTTTTCTTAAGCTATATAGAAACCAGCTTAATTACTACTGTTGGTTATAGAATAACTAATTAACTCTCAATTTTTAACTAGTTACCGGGTGGAGAGCGTTAAGTTAGCTTAGGTTTTTTTTTTATATAATAAAGTTGAAGAGTATGTTTGTTTGAACGCAATAATCTCCGGAGTTACTAGTCCGATTCGAAAAATTATTTCACTAATAGGAACCTACATTATTCCCTAAGGATAAAGGCTACTTTTTATCCCGGGGACGCAAGTGAAGCTGCGGGTAACAGCTAGTGTTATATAGTCTTAGTTATTCCATAAATACCTCACCTTTCCTACGTCCTTGAGACATAAATAATACATATATCAAGTGTAACAATGACACACGCCTACCCATAAGTTATGGCTGTAACCCATAACACAAGTTTATTGCATCTCCGAGGCCCCAGCCTCAGTATCAAAGTCAAATATCCCATAATTCCAAACAAAAATATATTTGTCACTGTCTCAAGAGCCGACGGTGTTGTCAGACCTAAATAATGAACACAGACAGTGAATGACAAAAACGATATTGTGAAAAAATACACAATCCACTAAAAATGGGGTTCTGTTATGTGGAAAAAGACAGGAAGTTCAGTTGACGAATAGTTTGGCGGCATTTATTACACTGGGGACTAATATATTTACTGGAATTAAGTACCCTATAAAAAACCTTTATAAAAACTGTTACTGTTTACAAACTAAACTAATATTAGTCACGTGACCTCCCTTTCTTACAAACATTATTGACAAAGGATAGCAGATTTTTAAATTTATCAATCGTCACCTCTCTTTCTAGAAGCAATCAGACTAATTTGACACTTTGTACTAAATTTATTTTATCCCTTTCACTTTAGATTTTTGTTAGAAAATGATAAGTATAGTGAGATATAATAAGTTTAGTTTGTAAACTAAACAACAGAATCGGGGCTTATGAGGTTGTTCACAACACTAATATCCCAGAAAATATCAATTGCAGGGCTTTAGGTATGGGGTGATAGTACCTAAGTACTAATCTTATATTTTTTTTTATGAAAAGTCGTCCTTTGTTAGAAACTGTTTGTAGTTTTGGTTCATGGTTATTTTTTTCCGTTTTTTTTACGTTATCATAATGTCAAAGAAAAATAAAATGAATAAGTGTTGTGTCAGAGCTTGGTTGTTTGATTTCCAGCAATTTACTATCCACTTTTAAATTTAATTCTCTACATCCTCTAAATAAATACATTCATTGTTGAATTAAAACAGCAAATAGCCCTAATATACGATATTTGATTGTACTCGTAATTCTAAAAGATGTTAATGTATAGAACCTATAAACTAGCGGTCAACACACGCTTGACAGACTTCTCCCTTATTTTCTCTTCAAGAAATCAACACTGCGATATTATCTCGACTTGAACGGGGCGGAAATGAATGAATTCTCGGAATCAAGTTTCGATTCGTTCGCGCCGTCGAAGGTGGCTTTTATACACATTTATCTAAATTATAATCAACGTAAAAAAGGTCACACCCTTAATTTTTACACTTGAGCAACATTTTTCGTTAAAAAAAAATTATATTAATCCTACTAATATAAATGCGAATGTTTGTGAGTATGGATGTATGTTTGTTACTCTTTCACGTAAAAAGTACTGAACGGATTTGAATGAAACTTGGCACATAGATAGATCATACCCTGGAATAACATATAAGGTACTTTTTATCCCGGGAAACATAAAATACCTCGGGAACGCAGGTGAAACCGCGGGGTGGAAGCTAGTTTGAAATAAAACTTCGCAGATACCAATGAATAGTCTGTCTCCAATACTAATTTGGTAGATTGTATTTGCAGAGAAGAGCCGGCAATAAACTTAGCAATTATTATTTTAAAAGCAAGCTTTGATTCATTACATTTTGGTCTTACAGAAAACAATTGCGTCCAGACGGTAAAACCAAGAATCTTCAAATCAATCAATACTATAGTAATATTATAAAAAGGTAGAGTTAATATTGTTTAGGTGTAGGTGGTACCTAATCTTCGAAAGTTGAAAGCTGCTAGGTTAATTCACAAATCACAATGTGTCCCACTAGCTTCCGCCCTGCGGTTTCACTCGCATTCTCGAGGGATCTTATATTTTCCCGAGATAAAAAATATCCTATATATTCCAGGGTATGATCTATCTTGGTGCCAAGTTTCATCCAAATTGGTTCAGTAGTTTTTGCGTGAAAGAGTAACAAACATACATCCATACTCACAAATTGTCGCATTTATAATATTAGTAGGATAGTAGGAAAACGAAAAAAAAATATCCGAATAATATTCAAAATGCGAACCTTAATGCCTATACAAAAAAATGCAAGTTGGACTCGCTCACAGAAAGTTCTGTAACTTAATAATAAAACTAACATAATAAAAAAACCTTTGAAATCCATTTGACTTTTTGCTATGAAATTACCTTTAGTGGATGTTAATAAGCAGGTTAGTCTAAAAAGGAAACTGTCCCTTTGTGTACCTCTATTGTTACTTCGTGTAACTTTATGAGTAATCGCTAGACGATCACTTAAAGTAACTTTTCTAGCTATAGGCTACGTCACCTACCCTTCACCGCAATGCGGATTTCAAATCCCAATAAACCTACTAATACAGGTATTTTAAATCTGAATGTCTGTATTGTCGTCTGCAACACTATTGGCATGCAGGAAGATATACCTTGAATTAGTAAAAAAAGGTATATAATACGTTCGAGGAAATCCTTACTTCTCCGTGGATTGCGGTTAAACTTACTCTCTTAAGGGTAAACCTTCGGTTGGAGCGTTAAATTCAAATTTTATAACGTTTTTTGCTAATTGCAGCTCAGTTATAGGTCGTACTGACATATACGAATATTTCATGAAAATGTTACTAATATACCTTGGAGGAATGAGTTGATGATTTCTTTTGTTATTAATCAGTAAATATACTACCATTGTTGTCGCAAATAACATGTTGATAACTTACGACCTATAACTGAACTGCAATTAGCAAAAAACGTGATAAAATTTGAATTTAACGCCCCAACCGAAGCCTCCACCTTAAGTTCATAACTTGCAAATATACTAGTAGTTTAAAAAATCAATGATATACCTACTTGCTTTTCGCCCCGTGGTTTCACCCGCGATCCCCTATTTTACCCCCTTCAAGGATGAACTTTCAAAAATCCTTTCTTTCCTTAAATTTCAGCCCGATTTGTCAAGTGGTTTGAGCTGTGTGTGGACGTTTGAGTCACATTTTGCTTTTATCCAATTCTACTAAATGTGAAAGTTGAGCAGAAAGTGTGAGGATGTATGGATTTTTGTTATGCTTTCACGTAAAAACTACTGAACGGATTTGGATGTAACTTGACACATAGATAATATCCTGGATTAACACACAGGCTGCTTTTTATCCCGGGAAAACATTAGATCCGTGAGTAAAACCGCGGGGCGGAAGGGGACGTTATAAATAGATAAAAGGATAACCTAAATGACAGGCACACACAGTAACGCAGAGACTAGTAACTTAAGCTTTGCACAAAGGTTCCTTGTATAACGTAAGCTTTCACTAACGAATGATTTATCAAATTTCAGATCCTAAGGGGGTAAATAGGAGACACTAAGAGGCGGAAAGGAGGGCCTTGAGACATTACCATATTTATTTTCGTGGCCAGAGTTCAAACTCCTGATAATATTACACAAAATAAAATCGACAGAGATCACTCGAGTCGATAAATCTAGCAAATATATTTTACTGCCGATAAAACGAATTTTTCCTTAAAGCTGGATGGAAGCCAAACTTGGCACTATATCGTGTATTTCCCAGCATTTCTATAGAATCGAAGCCTTTACTATGAAGATATTTTGACAACAATGTTTTTACTTATATTGTAAATAATTTTTCTATGTATTTTAAATGCTATATTTTAAATTGTACAGTTTACTTTGTAATAACTAAAATTAAAAATTTTAAGTAAACCCCAAAACTCACTAGAAATTTGGTGATAATTTTCAAACGGCTGAGCGAATTTTCTTGAAACATAGCTTAAAACACTCTCGTTAGGTCACCATTCAAACATAAAAAACTAAATCAAAATCGGTCCATCCGTTCAGGAGCTATGAGGCTACAGACAGACACACGCACACATACACACAGACAGACACGTCAAACTTATAAAACCTCGTCGTTTTTGCTTCGGGGGTTAAAAAAAAATGTAGCATTACATTTTAATCACATGAAAGCTACAGCATTCGTAGCACTTCGTAGCTGTCTACGAAGACTGTAAACTGACGTAAACGTATCACAGAGCACTTATACGGTTGCTTAGATTTAATGTCACTAATTAATTAACTCACTTTCTGAGTGTATTTAACATTTATGCTATGAATTTTGTTCATAAGTTTGTCATCCGTTTTTTCCGGTTATTTAGGCTTTGCATGCTTTTCGGACACATTCGGATACATCATCATTTATTGTGATGAATCATAACCCTATCCATAAAGCTTTATATAAGCAGCTTCTATAATAACAGCGCTGCAGCGTCCAGAAACCGATGATTACTTCAAAACTATCGATTGGAAACTTTTCACTAACAAATCTGGAATTTGGACAGATGTAATAAAGCCTGGGCCTCAAATCTTGACTTTGATTGAAGGAGTCCTCAGTTATGTTAGGAACTTCAATTGTGTTTGTATCTTGTTAGTTAACAAGTTATTTGTGAATAACTTAACTATTAACATAATAAACTTTAGTCTGTTGTTCTCCACGTTTTAGCCTATAATACCCTTATTTATTATGTTTTTACCCTGGAATGGGTCATTCTTCACACATGGTTATCTGACATGGAAACCAGACAACTGATATACTACATATACTACTTTTTTATGTAAATACATACATAGATAATTATACCCAGACATAAAACAAACAGACATGTTCTTTTCATGCACACAAATGTTTGTCCTGCGGCGTGGCAGGTAGTATCTTAACCAACCACGCCCATAAGCCTTTCAATGTCACCAATACTGTGGCAGAAATTAATCAACATTTTGGAGTACCATCCAAGACTTATCTAGTAATAGTAACAGATCTATCTGTAATACAATATCTTAACAAAACTCATCCAATTTCCATTATAAGATATTCAAGAAGTATAACGATAAAATATATCAAATAAAAAACCGGACTGAAATCAGAACCGGTAACAGGATAATGTTCAGTCGATCCGACTGGGATACTGCTATGATATCACAGACATAGATAGACCGATATAAAATTTAAAGCTTCTTTTTTAAACTACATTATCACGGCCAGACTACTCAACCGAAAATATACAAATGGATAACGTTAGGAATAGTTACATCTTCGACTACTGAGATATCTTTATTGTGGCTACCGATACCAACCTAGCAAACTATACCTGGCAACCCCTTACGAAGATGCCGCCAGAGCTCCAGTACCGTTAGGAACAGCAGTATAAATACAATATCCTGGGACATTCTTCACACACGGTTATCTGATCCCAAACTAAGCAGAGCTTGTGCTATGCAAACCAGATAACTGATATATTACATAAACCTACTTTTTATTTGTAAATACATACTTATATAGATAACTACACCCAGAATCAGAACAAACAGACATGTTCATGCACACAAATGTTTGTTCTAGATGGGAATCGAACCCACGACCTGTAGCGCCAACTGCGCCAACTGGCCTGTCAATATGAAATTCTATTGTGTTGCAATAGCATAAAAAAAAATACGAACCCAAGCCTAAAATTAATTTAATAAACATAAAATCCTACCTACCTACTAATTTGGTTTGTAAATAAAAAGAACGCCTATGAAGCCCTATCTCGGACAAATAAGGAATCAGGAAGTCTTATAATATTTACCCGCTGACATGACCTTCTACGACTAAGACCCTATTACTAAAGGCGCTTAGAGAATAGTGCAGTGCTTTTATTTACTCAAGATCCTTAAGTTGCGAATGGACACGCTACTCGAGTCACAAATAATCGATTCTCGTACAAACAATTCGATGTTAAGATTATCGTTTTATCAGTTTCCTCCGGTACGATACAACTTCGTAGAATGTAATATGAACGAAACGCTTTGCTGACTTCAATAAAATATTTAATTACTGAAGTCAAAGAACATTATTTAAATCTTAATGGTCTCGCTCTATACGGTTATAATGAAGCTTCCTTCCTTAGGTTGTGGAAGGAGCCCTGTTGTAGTTTTCCCAAGGGATTACATCATAGGTTTCTTTTTAGGTATTTATTGAGGACATGGTTGTAGTTGTTACATTGTAAATATAACTATAAACTTAATGACATAGAATTCAAAAGTCAGTGTACCACAACATGCGATGAAAATTGGTAACTAAGTAACTTTAAATCGGAAATTAATCTAGAAAATATAATCTTAAGAAAAACGAAATAATAATACTAATTATAACTTTAGTTCAAACTGAAATTAAAATTAGTCATAAAATAAAGAGATTTTTGCAGGGTTGGCAACCCCTCTATAGGTTGACTACGGTAACCGCTTACCATCAGGCGGGCCGTATGCTTGTTTGCTACCTTACTTGTATAAAGAAATACAATTTTTAACCAACATGAATGAAAGTGTATGTGAAGATTAAGTAACTATCTATAGAGTTTTGCATCCATACTATTTAATAGTTACATACTCGAGTACATTTAACAATAGATGTGCTACATCACTTTTTGTGATTCGTACGAAATGTAAGGAGATTTGCTCGTAAAATGGAACCTGCATACTTACATGGCCTCCGTACGCTTGGGAATTGCTGTTCAAAGGTCTATAACATACATAATTCACGCTCAAGAAACACTTTCTGAAACCGATTACAAAGATTTTATATACTGAGTGATTTTGAAATGGTATAGTAGGCCGAAAGGGCATTGATGTGTACCTAAAACAGATTATGAAAAAAAAACTACATAGAGTATAAACACATATTATATACCTAAATCCGTTCAGTCAGTCATTTGTACTTGTAATAGGAAGTAGGTAAAATTAATCGATCAAAATATTTCATAACTATTTTGTCCATCCAATTTAACAAACACAAATACCCAAACATATTCAAAACTTTATGAAAAACAGCCCAATCAAAAAGTTTCCTCCAAAATGTATATCCCCAAATTTCGTAACGCGGAAACAAAGCCGCTGGAGGAAGATAGTTTAAAATAAATGAGCTTCGAAACACAAGTCGTTAAACTTACTAAATCACTGAATACAGCGCTGAAAACGCTGAAGGCTTTAATGTTACGGCATCGATACGTTACGGTTCCCGTAGTTCGAGGAAGTTCGAAACTTCAACACACATCACTTAAGGAACATGGTGTGAAAATGTAACGATATTAAATGAAACAAATTTAATGCAAAATGATCTGCATAATATGAATACAACACAATTACGAATAATCTATTCAGAAATCACTCCTGATACTTTCACAGATACAAAAAAAATGCATTGAACGTATTGTCGCTGAATTTTCATCATCATCATCAGTCTCTGCAATCAATCTTGGGTCCACTGCAGCTGCTCTCCTAAAGCGCGCCACACCGTCCGATTTTTCGCCTCCAGCCCAGTCCGGCCACCTTTTTAAGGTCACCAGTCCATCGTGGGGGAAGGCGTCTGACATTACGCTCATCGCAGTATTTGTGAGATTGCGTAATTTTTGTGTTCAAAATCATGTACTGAATCCATCGTATCTGTTTTAGTGACGTCACATACACCCAGTATTTCAACGTTTGTGTAAATCACTAATCTATCGATTAACACTGAGCAAGCAAATGATAAAATCGTACTGCTATCTGCTATCTTTAAACAGTAAAATTTTATGAAAAGAAACGCTATAAAAGCTAGGGCTTTATTCAGGTGGTATTTTTATCTACAAAAATCTGTCGGATGTACGATTTTAAACCAAATTATTTTCAAATCTTGGACTTGTTAATTACTTTGAAGGAATTGAACATTGAAACCAGAAGCTGTAGTTTGTTTAAAGAATTTGCATCTTATTTACTTAGAATTCTGGGTAGTTTGTGTTATATAGTTCAAAGAGTTTATCTTACCTTCCTTGTTGATGTAACGTTCCATTTATTTTGTTATTATTGTTTTGATGTCAGAAGGTTGTTAACAAGTAGGCACACTTACCATCAGGTGAACCGCCTGTTCACCTGATGGTAAGTGTGCCAATCGCCATTTGCAATACCAGAGGTACTGCCAATGTATTAAGGTAAACTGTTCAATCGACATGCAAGAATATTACTTACAAAACAAAACTTGGACAATACTTTATTGAGATTTGTAAAACCTTCCTATACGAACTGGACCATGAGCTCTTGTCGGTCTTTGTAACTTCTTCCATAACATCTATATTGCTTACAATTTCTTAAGATAATAAACCTGTCTAGATAGAGTGTTGCGTTGCAATCGCAATAAAAAAAAACAGGCCAGATTAATAGACTGTTTGACAAACGCGCTGCAAATCTTGAATATTTCTCATAAAAGTAGGGGAAAAATATATTCTGAAGCTAATTCGGCACAGAATTTGACAAAATACGTGTTTATAGCACAATGACAGTGTCACCACTGAGCAGTTGGAACAAGCTTATCAGCCAACATCATCATGTCAGCCGAAAGACGTCCACTGCTGGACAAAGGCCTCCCCCAAGGATCTCCATGGTTTCCCGCAACCCTCACAAGATCGTCGGTCCACCTTGTGGGGGGCCTGCCCACGCTGCGTCTTCCGGTCTTCCTTATCAGCCAACAGTTGCAAGCTAATCAACCAATACCTATGCTTGAGCGTCTAATTCAGTAACACAGGGATTACGGTTAAAATTCATACTTTATTTTAGTAAAACTTCTAAGGAATTCTTCCAAGCAGTTACCTTTGGGACCATAGTCTGGAAGTAAGTGAATAATTTAATAAATACCACACAACCCTAACTTTTATGGGTTAAAGTTTTACTTCACCTTTTCGCGCGCGTGTTCACACATCATATTTATATTTTTTAGGGTTCCCCGCGGTTTTATTGTCCTGTTTTACTTTATATTAAATAGGTTTATAGCCTTGAACGTTTCCAGGCTATATAGGTAGGAGTCACGTTTAAAATAACAAATACCAATGGATATCTTTGCTGTCTGTATAGGAAATGAGTTGAAACGTTGTGTTTGGTATATGGCAACAATGTTAAAGCAATCTTACGGATGTGTATTTAGGACGATGGAAATAGATTGTGTGTTTGTGATCAAAATGTCTCTACTAGATAGATCTCTGTGTCATTCGACCAATAGGTATAACCAAACAAACGTCATCATCATCATCATATCAGCCGAACGACGTCCACTGCTGGACAAAGGCCTCCCCCAAGGATCTCCACGATGGCCGGTCTTGCGCTACCCGCATCCAGCGGTTTCCCGCGACCCTAACAAGATCGTCGGTCCACCTTATGGGGCCTGCCCACGCTACGTCTTCCGGTTCGTGGTCACCACTCGAGAACCTTTCTGCCCCAGCGGCCGTCGGTTCTACGAGCGATGTGCCCCGCCCACTGCCACTTAAGTTTGGCAATTCTTCAGGCTATGTCGGTAACTTTGGTTCGCCTGCGGATCTCATCATTTCTGATCCGATCTCGCAGGGAAACTCCGAGCATAGCCCTCTCCATTGCTCTTTGGGTGACCTTGAGCCTTCTTATAAGGCTCATCGTAAGCGACCACGTCTCTGCTCCGTAAGTCATCACTGGCAACACACACTGGTCGAAGACTTTCGACTTGAGACACTGCGGTATTTGAGACGAGAAGATATTACGTAGCTTCCCGAACGCTGCCCAGCCGAGTTGGATTCGACGATTGACCTCTTTCTCGAAGTTGGACCTACCTAGTTGTATGGTCTGTCCTAGGTAAATATAGTCGTCTACAACTTCGAGTGCAGAGTCTCCAACCTTTACTCGAGTGGGTGCAACATAGACGTAAGTAACGATATTACAGTTATTTACAAGAAATATACAAAATAAAAAAACTACATTAAAAAAAAACCCTCGACGCAGCCACTGCTGCCGATAACGGCAAGGCATAAAAGTAATCTATATATATAAAAGAAAGTCGTGTTAGTAACACTACTTATAACTCAAGAACGGCTGAAAATTCGTGGGGAGGTAGCTTAGAACCAGGAGAAGGACATAGGATAGGTAGGGTAGGTAGGTAGTGGTAGGTAAAGGCAGGTGGAGGTAGGTAGGAGTAGGTAGGGATAGGTAGGTAGGTCCCAGTTTTATTTTTGTTCTCAGGGCAGGACAACGTCTGCCGGGTCAGCTAGTTATAAATATGAATAACATTATACCCAAATTACCTATAGGTATAATATATATTAGCGTAATATTTATATAATTATATCTCCTCTCTCCTACATTATTTTAATGTTTTTGTCGGGTACAAGGTCCATAAATGTATGTATAACTACCGTCTAAGGTATACTTATTGTGGAACGCAAATATAAATCTCATTCAAGTATCAAATAGTGGTCATCCTACTTAAAACTCCAGCAATTACTTATTTAAACCACATAGTAAGTGACATTTATGAAGTGTACTCCAGTTATATGACGCATAGGTGCCATTCCGAGCCGCAGCGCAATGTTTGGGTGCCTTCCAACAATCTACGGCACCAACTATTTCCACTTAGCAAATATTTACGACGTACTCTTGAATTTTATCTCCTGGATAACTTTTTCCAATTCGTTTCCTTCTCAAAGTAAATTTAACGAGAAATGATACTGGACTAGTTAGTATTTAAAAGTGTCTGGATAAAGTAGAAACGAAAGCGCTATATAGTAAGAGCAATTTGTAATGTTAGTTTCCAGAACAAATCTGAATAAATAGTAATTAATTCGGATGGAAACTGATAGGTATTGCTTTTGGTGTTGAAGAAACAATTGAAGGCAAATATTCGACAGCAACTTTATTATTAGTATAGATTGTGAACATAAATATAATGAAATGGTTATTTATCTTTGCTTGTCTGATTGATCAATTTGTTTTTATCTACTACTGATTCTTTGTTTTTTTTTGTTTTAAAATTTCTTTATTTGATCCATACAATATACCAACAGTTCATATTACAAATTCCAGTGTACATACTTAACTCCTAGAAAATAAACAGGTTTTTACAATTTTGTTTAGTGAACTCAGAACGCTCATTCAACATCAGAACTTTAAAAAACTGATTCTTTTAATAACTAGCAACACGCCCCAATTTCGCACGTTGTGGGACGGCTTATTTATACCCGCGACATGATTTTTTTCGACATTTTCAAAAATTATCGTCATATTTTAACCAATTTACAGAAATCCTTAATAAATAAACTAAACATTCCTCATGAATCACTCCATCCATTGGTGAAAACCGTATGAAAATCAGTCGTATTTGTAGTTTTTGAGTTTATCGCATTCAGACGGACAAGCAGACGCAGGGCATTTTTTATTTTAAATGTAGTGATGAAATTGCCATAAGGATAATGAACCACCTTATCTAAAATAAATATTTTTAATTAAATATTCCATAAAGATCTAAGGTACAAATTTCAAGCTAATGCGCAAAGTCTCAGGAAATAATCTTTCAATTACCTACTTACGTATTTAGGAAAAAAAATTACGTCAATTTCTTTGATCCGGTTCAACCTTCATAAAACGATAGCATAGTCATAAAAGTTCACGGTACGTTGACCAAGACTCTCAAATGTAATCTCTATCAACCTTTTTCAGGTAAAAAGAAAATAATATCCGGCACTTGTACCTATCTCAAATACTCGCTTGAGCAACTAGCGGCATCTAGCGCCCATTCTTTGAACTACATTAAGTTTTATCCTTTGTATTTTATGTTTGTATTCCTTTTTAACATCTACGTATATTTAATAAATTCGTGGGGATGCTACGAGGTAAATGTATTGCTTGGGGTCGTTGAGTTTTGAACTTTGAACAATTCTATATAAAACATATTTCCGTAACCCAAATAAATTTTATTATTCCATCTACCTATACTAATGTATATCTATACTAATAATAAAGCTAAATAGTTTGTTTGTTTGTTTGAATACGCTAATTTCTGCAGCTACTGGTCCGATTGGAAAAAACCTTTGACTAATAGGAAGCTACATTATCCCCGAAGGTTATAGGCTTTTTATCTCGGAAACGTGAGTGTAAGCTAGTTTATTTATAAAAAATAACGTTTAAAAATCCCACCCACCGGTCTCGGAAACAGAGTCCAAATTATCTAATTGACTCAGGGTCCAAGTTACTGATGGTCAAGGCTCCAGAGAAGGACCCTGCTCACTATACGTGCCGTCTCTAGGAGCATTGACTCCTGAATCTGGCCCTTGACCCAAATGCCTAACCCGAGCCTTTAAATGTTTATCAAGGCTCTTCGTGGCCATGGGCGGAAACGAGAAGTAAGTTTATTTTCCATCCGGTGGTAAGCGATTATCATAGCCTATGGACGTATGCAACACCCGAGGAATTTCAGAACATAAAGCCAGTAAAGCTATAGTTGCTGTTCTCAGCTACACTATTCTACATAATCTGTGGTTTATTAACTAGATTTTATATAGGTATTATTATCATTCGTATAGTGAAGTTGAAATTTAACCCAACAAAAATAATGAAAAAATCTCTAATCTTTAGAGTAGGTACTATCTAATCTAATAATGTACATATCTACGAATTAATTCTATGCTAGTACATTGAATTAGAACCTATACCTACCTATAAATATTTTTTTACATTTGTATGAATTTGTCTGATATACCTAATTCGTTTAATGCCACAAAAAAACTTCAAAGACTGAAGCAGACTTCACAACAGATCATTTTTTTAATCCAATCCAGATTTTCAATAAAGACTTTATTGAAAATCAATGAAATAAAAAGCTCGGTAGGTAATAACTCGTGCTGAACATCTAAATCCAATTAAAGTAATCCATTACTTCATTAGACAATTTCAGGCCATGGAATTTGGGTAGTTTTCCATTTGGCACGGTATTCGCGTAGGTACGTTTTAATTGCCTAAATTTTGGTTCATCCAACCATTCAACATCAGGTTCTATAGAATTATTGGTAGCTACAAATACATGCTTTATAGCTTTAATTAATGACTTTTATTTGAATGTGGCAGAGATTGTCTTAATGAGAACTGGTTCTTGAACGTAGCTAGAGAGCTGTCGATGCAAGTAAGCCCATTGTGTGGGAGGTCTCATTGTGTTCAGACAGTTACACTTGAGGGATATTCCCATTCAAACATAGCTAAAAAGGGAAATAACAGATATCTAAATATATAGAAAGATCACGGGAAAACCGCGAGGAGGAAAGCTTGTTTGTCAACATTAGTCAAATGTTTGATGTCACAAACAAGTATACGCAGGATAAAGTGGAGGTACTTCCTCAGTCGAGCCGGGGTTCCTTTACGAAATGAATTAAAATGGTAAAATTGGCACAAAACCGTATATTAATATGTGTCAATTCGCAGTTTTTTTTAAATTATAAATGGTAAAATAAAATAAATAAAATGCGAAAGTTTGTAAGAAAGTATGACCATTTTGATGAAATTTAGTATGGAGGTAGCTGACACCCTGGATTAATACATAGGCTACTTTTTATCCCTCGAGAACGCGGGATAAAAAGTACCACCCTACTCTTTGTGCGAATATCGCTATGCTCTACCTCTCTTAAAACCATAATATTAGGTTGTCAGGTACTGGCAATAAGTATATGCGAATATGCAAAGCTCATAAAGCTTAGAAGTACCGACGTAAATACTGCTCATCAAATCGTATCAAGAAATCTATGTAGGTTAAGTCGGGGTATGAAAAGATTCGTCAATTTTAAGCGATGACATTGCTTCGCACCAGAGTAATTTATCAGTCATATTCAAACGAAACAAAATATTGAAGCAAAGAAAATGCAAGACAAAATATGACACAGACACACACAAACATTATTTGATTTGAACTTCGTAATGACTATAATTGATACCATATCAGAGACGTCAAAAGAATTGAATGACTGATTATAGGATATCCATCCTCATTTATTGCAATGCTATAGAAAGGGACAGGTCTAGAGTAAACATAATTGTAAACTATGAGTGCGGCCGTAAGACTTGATAAAGGAACGAATTTCAAAACTGACGTAGGTTTTCGTACCCTGATTGTACGTCCATTTTGCATTCGGGGCTGACTTACTACAAAGTGAATGGTACTCTAATGACTGACAGTAATCCGCTTGGCCAATGCTCTATTTATACTTCCACTAGAAATGTAGGCTATGTACATATATGTGTATGTACCTCACTATTACAATCCTCTCAATAAATACATCTTTCCGAACCGTTATTAGAATCTTACTATATGTAAGGCTAAATTTATTTGTAAACAACATTTTTCTAAGACCATTCCTTAAAGATACGTCCTAGTTCTGAGCGATCCACTAGCACAATTTCTTGTCTAGTGAGCTTGTGCTTGATAGACTAGAGTGAATGGTGCGATGACGAAGCTGAATATGCTATACTCTTGTGTAGTAACTGTCTATTCACTGTAGCCTTGAAGGTTCTATTATGAGCATTACCACTGAGAACATAATACTCCTTATTACACGAGACGGAATAGAATGTCTATTAAAAACTAGGTTTTAAATATAACCGTCACTTTCTTACGTCATTTGACGGAAAGAATCTGGACTATTTTAAAAACTGGGTTTTACAAGGCTTGCTTTAAAGTTTTATTCGTTTAAACCATCTCATTGATCAGAGATGGTTCATTCAACCTTCTGCGCTCGCCGATTATTTGTCCGGCAAGGTTGATGAAGCCATCTGAGGCTCTACCAATTTACGTCATAACCAAAAAAAAACCTTCGACTTTGCACATCCGTACCGACAAGGAAATGACATTTGCATGGGAATTGACATTGTAGTAAATATTACAATAATAATCCTACTTCCTCCTAATATTATCAGTGACGTCGGATGCCAAGCCGAAGGTCGCGGGTACGAATCCTACAATGAGCTTGAGCTTGAAAATCTATCGCCAAGCACCTTACGGTGTTGTAATATGTGAAGAAAGGACAATTTTAATCAAAAATTTCAAAGTTTGTGTGCTTTTATAACTCTAAAACTGTAGTATAACGGGAATCTGACATTAAAAAGCTTGATATAGAGTTATTGGATGTTGTTTACAAAATTCTATTCAGATATATTCATTGATTCACAAAATAAAAGCACACCTCGTTTTATATAGCTGGTTCGTTGGATTGAACTAAAAAATAATAATGGAGAAACGTATTTTTTTGAAGATACACCAAATACCAATACCAGCAATATAATTATGATTAAATTTATTGCAACAGGATACACATTGAGTTTCCTTGTTATTTTTGGCTTCATAAAAATATATTAAAGCCATTTCATTTGTAACCATGTTTTTCTCTTCGTATAAATGCTGCCATAAGGAAAATGGAGTCTTAGCACCGAGTGACTTACCCTTAAAATAACAAAACTTTTTTATGAATGGTATACCTGTTACTACAAATAATAAAATGAGTTTTTTTAGAATATACTTGTACTTTTATAACAATACTAGCTTCCGCCCCGCGGTTTACCTGCGTTCCCGAGGTATCTTATATTTCCCCGGGATAAAAAGTAGCATATATCTTATTCTAGCGTATGATCTATTTATGTGCCAAGTTTCATCCAAATCCGTTTAGTAGATTTTACGTGAAAGAGTAACAAACATTCATCCATATAGCTATATTCACAAACCTTGGCATAATTTTAGGAGGAAGTAGGTTTTTTTTGTCATTGCGCTTCCCAAAAAAAGTATTAGGTATTTATACCTAATACTAACAAAATCTAATAAGATAAGATTATATAATGTGATTCAATTTTGGCTTTGCTGTGAATCTTATGAAATAAATACAAATAAAAAAAATACAACTATATACTTATAAAAAGAAACCTTCGCTTTGCAAGGAATTTTATCAAATCTTTCCAGTACAAAAAACTTTTTGCAAAAAATAGAACCATTACTATGTTGTCTAATCTGACTGTTTTGAAATCAGCGAAAATCTGCGATGCCATGATATTTTCTTGTATAGTTACTATAAGGCAATAGATCTTTTAGATCCAGTTCTTTACTTTCTTATTATATGTAGCTATACCTACCTATTTTCACAATTTGGTATCGAATCTGTTAAATTGCCTTTCCGGGAGATTTACGGGATTACAGTTTTTTTACAATGGATTGACGTTTAATCTTTTTCATGGGAAAATGATGGTTCGGCTAAAAATTGGAATGGCACAAAGGCAATTCTTTAATACTTTAAAAAAATATTTGATTAAAACCATAAGAATAATCTAGTACTAAATAATACATTGAATTCTAAATCTAATACAAAGATGAGACAAGAGCTTTATAATTTGTACTTACTAGTTTATAGAAAAAAAACATCTCAGTCATTATTGCTGTCATTTCAAACAATATTTTTAATAATACTATTATTATACAGCGACATTCTTCACAAACAGCTAAACAAAACAGAGCTTTTACTATTGGAAACTCTATAACTCATAAACTACTTTTAAATACCTTTTTTATGAGGACATGTACATAGTATGTATACCTACTCAAGTATTAATCCTAAACTAGCTTCCACCCTGCGGTTTCAGTCGCGTTCCCGAGGTATCTTATGTTTTCCCGGGATAATAAGTAGCCTTTATATTATTCCAGGGTATGATCTATCTATGTGCCAAGTTTCATCCAAATCCGTTCAGTAGTTTTTACGTGAAAGAGTAACAAACATTCATCCATACATCCATACTCACATACTTTCGCATTTATAATATCAGATTAGTTAGTAGAATTTAATCGAAGACACGACCCATAGTGACAGATAGGGTATCTTACCAACTACACCAACTGACCCCTCAAAATATAAATTAATTGATATCAATTAAATTCAAATGTCCCAAAGTAAACACACCATACAAGATCAACTCATATTAATCTCAAGAGATCCAATTAGTACGGTCCGTCACACACAAAGCTAAGATGCCGTATTTCATACTTGCCCAAAACCAATGAATAGATTTAATTAAGATTAAACGGCAATTTGATCAAAATTTCATGGATTACACACAGAAGTGGTGGATATCGATCGGGAGTAAGTAACCCTTTTGTGAGTCTGTTAGATCGATTCTACTAATTGGCAATTGAGCTGATTGATTCGGGAATGCTGGATTACCAATAGCTAAGATAGTTATAGGTCAAAGGAGGCAACGTGCTATAGTCTAAATATATAAAGGAAAGCGTGACTGACTGACTGACTGATCTATCAACGCACAGCTCAAACCACTGCACTGCGGAAAGCTAGTTCATAATGACGGACAGGTGGATGACAGAATTTGTAATATGTGAATTAAACGTATTTATTTGAAAATAACTTATTTAGTTCATGATACAAATTAATATTATTAAGTAGGTAACAATGCTAATTAAATCTTTACGGAGAAACTATATACATATAAATTCAATGAATTGAATAGCATTTTTATACAATTTCTCATACCGACTACGGTATCCCAAATGGCATATGGTATATAGGTAGGAAATAAAATTCAAACTGTTGTGAATAAATACATTGCATTTCAAAGAGAAATTAAGGAAACATGTATCTATGTATTTCATTCCCTCGGATTTCTTTTTTTTCTGATTTGATTGATGATGAATTTGAACTCGATTGATTTTGAAATTTCCGGAAAATTTGTAGCATTGAATGGCATAAATGATGCTGTGTGAGAATAGTTTTACTTAGGCAAAGTATAAACTTATGTCTATTTATAATACTGGTCAATGTCGAGTAGGTATATTTTTATACCAAATCTTTTAAATTCAGAGTACCTATAAGTAGGAGAAATAACTACATAACTTTTATTATAATATAAAAACAAATTCATTAGTATATTTATTTCCCGGGATCCTAATTACTAAACTAAGCCGTCGGCCCGTCTGTCAGATGGACAGTTGGACTAGCAGTCGCGTTTATCATTATACCAAAATTCTATATCTACACTCTCTACATTAATAATTACCTATAAAGACAAAAGATTTGTAATTTTGTTTTTAATTTATAAACTCATAAACAACTGGACCGATTTAAAAAAATATTTCATCTGTAGACTGTTATATCTTCACTAAGTAACATAGGCTATATTTTATTAAAAAAAAAAATAGGGATCGCTACGAAATAGGTGTAGGTACATCACGCGAATCGCGAATAAAACTGCGATGCAGAAAGCTACTACTACTCTAGATGATGAAAAATCCGTGGAAAATACCTTAAAATATTCACATACGTGTTAGTGACTTTATGTATTCTATATCTGTTGTATTATTCTACGGTTTTTAGTAAAATTTACAAAACAAAAACCCAGCAATATTGCATTTTTTCATCCCGTTCTTTAAAATCCGTTACGTACGAAGCATACATTTTAATCTAATATTATTAATATTTTGTAACTGATAATAGTTAAATATTAAATAAATAAATATCCTTCTTTACACCTACCAAGCAGAGCAAACCAGATAATTGTATTTACTTTTATTTTTTTTTAAATACATTGAACTTACAAATGTAACTAGGTATCATAATTATGAATTGAAAAAAATCTAAACCGTATATAAATTGTGATGAACCCAGATTATCGTGTAAACGACAAATCCATTAAAAATACTTCAATGAATAAGCTGCAAATACCAGCTTTGAATTTTGAATAGAAAAAAATGGTTTAAGCCAGCCATTTTAGTACTAGGATGTCATTAACAGACTCGCAGATAGAGTACTCAAACTTTTATAAATTCTCATTTTTCCCAAACGTATTTTTTTCCAACTCCTGGCATGGAGCACCCTGTGACCAATAAAAGGCATAAATCTCACGAAAGCTCTCCTGAAATAAAAGGAAGTAATGACCTCAATTGTCTACCGAAGAACTAAAGCCACAACGAGAAAAAAAAACAACTGTACAGTCTTGCACATAAGTTTTGTAAATGCATGTTATGATATTATGAATTTAAAATTATGACATCAACATAAAAATAAAAAATCTCTTACTTTCTACCCGACTGTGAAGCAAAAAAGAGGATTATGATTTAGACTGGTGATGTATTGTACGTATGTTCATCTGTTCCCTCATGACACTTTGTCCTAATGAGAATATATTCAAAAAATAGCTTATAAAGTCAGTGGTCATTTTCAAACTCATATTCAGTTTAGTCCCTGATAAGGCACTTATGAATGTCGATAGTTACAATTTTTACAATAGACTCTACCACCGGTTCGGAATACACTTCAAGAAGACGACTCCGGCAAGAAACTCAGCAAGGCTTCTGTTTTTTTGTGGATCTTTCTTTTGAATTTATATATAATTAATGTCTTAGTTTTAGTCGATAATTATTAATCTTTTTTTATATTTTGTAAGGGGCCTGTGTAGCTGCCTAATTTTTTGGTTATTGAATCATTCTAAAACGCCTTCTTCCCCTTTAAATAAAAAGTAAAATTGACCAAAATATATAAAAAAAAACCTTACCACCTAAATAGTCAGTTTGTGAAAAAATATATCCTCGCTGAGTTTCCTCTCAGTAGAAAACTGACTTCCGAACCGATGATTACTTCAATAGAATTGACCTTTATAAGAGGGCCTAAACTGAATGAATGGCTTTGAGTGTACATTTCTATGTATCATAACAAATTTTCTTTAAAATGTTTTTCTGCTATTATAGCGTATAGGTGTATGTAAAAAAAATTAAAAAAAACTTACACACTATAGTAGTTAGGACCTGGATTTAAATGAATTCTAGCTAGATCGATTTATCGCACCCGAAACTCCCTGCATACTAAATTTCATGAAAATCGTTGAAGCCGTTTCCGAGCTTATATATAAAAGAATTACTCGATTAAAGGTATTCGATTTATCATTAATTTTCTTTGAAATGTTTTTCTGCTATTACGAGGTATTTGGTAAAAAACGTACACACTTTCTTTATAACATTAAGTACCTTGCACAAAATTAATAGAGTGTATAGAATATTGTTCTATAAAACAATTGTAGCATTATTTATGCGGCTGATTGTCCTGCAGCCACGACGCCGACGCTGCTGCAAGCATGGTCAATCATATTTTAAACACCACATAGTCACAGTAAACACCTATAAATAATTATGATAATGATTGTGATATTATCATCATCTTATATTTTACTAGCTATTCCCCGTGGTTTCACTCGCGTTCCCGGGATAAAGTAGCCTATAACCTTCGGGGATAATGTAGCGTCCTATTGTGAAATCGGACTGTTTTATTATTAGAATAGATATTATGATATTTTTTATGTATGAAATAATTCAGGTGGGTACATTTGCCAGAGTGAATTTTCCAAGTTGCCGTGGTTGACCAAATCCTAAAGTATAGGGAATAGCAGAAAATGCTGAAAGGGTTCTCGAGACCGATTTTGATAAAAGGGAATCGAACTCATTGATGTTGAAAAAATCACACAGTCAGTAATATTATTCCATCCCATAGTTCACTTATAAAAATTAATTTCTGTGAAATAATGTTACTTAAATGGTGAAAAAAAAAACTTTTCATACAACACATCTCTTCAGTATGTCAATAATTTCTCCAACTCGTTTTTAACCTCAAATAATAATAGACCTTTACGGCTTTTTTATAATAATAAAAGGGTCAGATATTAAAAAATGTACCTAATAATGGACGTATGAGTTTACGACCGAGCGGCCACTTTAATGTTCATATAAAACATACCGACACAATTTCTACGTAAAATTATCTCTGAGCTATAAACATTATTGTTAAAATATGAAAATAGTAGTTTATGATACTATTGCATAATAGGGGTTATTAACTACGAGTGTGAGTTTAAGTACCGAGCCGTAGGCGAGGTTCTTAATAGTATCACACGAGTTTTTAATACCTAATTATGTGCAGTATCATATAGTACTTTATCTAAACTCATATAAATTATTAATTAATTTTTTATTAACTTTTCAAAAAAAAAAAACTAATTTTGTGACAAAATGATATATGTAGGCAAAAACAATAAAATAAACAGACACAATAATCATATACCTAATCAAATCCGTGTTGCCAACTCCCAAAAATTCTTACCTCTAAAGTTCATGTCAAAAATTTGTCACATTGTCATCGTCAAATTGAATTGATACTGATTACTATTGATACGTCCAAAGTGTACTTTAATAGAAAAAAAGTTACTTTATAGCATTATCTTGGGAACACAACTGTACTATAATGAATCATTATACACGGGTGTGCCTAAAGTGGGTCATTAAAGTACTGATTTTGATTTCATAATAAGAACATTACGATATGAGAGTAGATAAAATATATTTATTCAACTCTTTAGGGTTCTTTGTACGAATAATAACTTCTTCTTCAAACTCAAACTCAAAATTATTCACTTTTGGCCCTGATAAGGCACTTATGAATGTCGATAGTCACAATTTTTACAATAGACTCTACCAGCATACTCGAAACTATATCGAGCATAACGAGTCCTTTCATTTGACATGATACATCTAGTCTTTTTTTTCTAATTTACCCCCCCCCCCGCCCCCGCCCCCCCCCCCCACTTGGTCCCAATATTTAAAATTAATTTATTTACGTTACACGTCCGTATGTGTCACCGACTTACATATGTGTACCAAACTCAATCGGCCGAGTAGATTAGGAGCAAATTGGGTGTGACAGACACACGAGTGATCCTATAGGGTTCCGTTTTTTTCTTTTGAGGTACGGAACCTTACACTCATTATCAAGTGTGCAGAAGTGCCAACAAATCAAATATTCATCGATTAATATATAAAAACCTCACTAGGAAATATGCAAGATTTTTTTATCGCATTTCTTAACAAAATATGAAAATACCGTAAAAAAGTTGTCAAAAAGTGAAATTAAAATCGGCCAAGAAACACGGAAGATATAAGCATTTTAAACTGCGATTAGACAGAGATCGGACATAAGTGACGTCATAATACTATGACGGCCATATAAACTCCATGCTAAATTCTGTTTTGCTAGAAAGAGATAGGAATAAATCTTTGATGGCTTAATATTTTGGTTATTTTTATAGTTATCCGAATTTTTTTTTTTACTGCTTCTTATATGTATGAGTTTTATTAAAGCTATTGCTCAAGAAAAATATAATATAGGCTTACTTCAGCCTATTATTTATTGTTATACGTAAAAAATTGCTCATACTTTAGGAACATTCTGGGGGTCTGTTCTAGTGGAAATAATGCTATTGTTAATGACCCTGGGGGTGCCTGGGGTGTGTAACATCTCGTGAAGCGTAAACAGGAAGCGTTGGATCATTTATAAACTGACAACAATATTTAAAGTAGGTATTGCGTTCATAAAATTCAGAAGAAAATTGGTGATAACCAAACATATGTTCTATAGAAAGAAAGAAACAAATTTATTATAACACACTTTAAATAATACCAATGGGGTTAAAAAAACAATATAAATATTTAAATCAGGATATGTTGCACGTAAATATCGCTCAGCATGCATAAAATAATTACTTAAAAATATCCTGGGACATTTTTTCACACACGGTTATCTGATCCCAAACTAAACAGAGCTTGTACTATGGAAACCAGATAACTGATATACTACATATACTACTTTTTTTTTTGTAAATACATACTTATATAGATAATAAAATTATAAATTTCTAAAAACCCCCGAATCCACTAAAAAAGAGATGATTATCTTAGCTTCAAACGGCTGAGCGGATTATCTTAGCAACATAGTCTAAGAGCACACTCGAATAAGACACCTTTCACACAAAAAAAAACTCGGATCGAATCAAATCGGTTAATCTTTTCAGGAGCCACAAACAGACACACATAATGTATTCTGTTATATTTTTACACACTTAGTGTTAGTTTACACACTACAACATTATAACACCCTTCTTAATCTTCGCGGGTTAAAGAAGCATACAATTTTACAGATTATTATAACGTACGAGTTTTTTTCCGATTACACCGGCGTTTCTGGAATGAAAAGCTTATAGCACGGGGGTAGCTTCTTATCACTGAACGAATTTTATGAATCGGATCAGTAACTCTCAATATTATATCCAAACAAACTTTACCCGTTTATAATATTAGTACCTTAGAAGACAAAGGTGACATGAATTGCGAATATCGTTTGGAAAACAAAACATACGACAGAAGTTTACCCTTGTACTCGTTTGGCTGGCTTCTTCAGCTAAAAAGTATCTACCAATACTCTGATAAAGAGTTTATTATGGATTTAGGGGAACGCTAAGACTAAATGACCCAGATTATGTTGTGAGGCAAACGAAACAACAGAACAACTCATATGATATCCACTAATCCCTAAACGGAATACTCATTCAAAATACCAGTAACATGGTGTAAAATCCATTTCTGTCAAGAATATGGTCCAGTTTATTATAGCAGTTGGTTAAGAGACTTCCTATCATGCCGAAGGTCGTGAGTTTGATTCCCATCCGGGACAAACATTTTGTGAGCATATCTCTTTGTCCTGAGTCTGAGTGTAATTATCTATTTATGTATGTTACAAAAATATCATTACAAGTGTATTCCGAACCGGTGGTAGAGTCTATTGTAATGATTGTAACTATCGACGTTCATAAGTGCCTTACCAGGGCCTAAACTGAATAAATGAGTTTTTGATTTTTAATTATTGTCGATATGTGGTATATCAGTTATCTGCTTTCCATATCACCAGTTCTGTTAGTTTTGCTTAGTTTGGGGATCAATTATTATTTTTATTATAATATTAGGTATCCAATTCTGAATAAAATCGATGCATTTTTAAGAATGGTAGAGCATAGCGATTTTTCGCTTGAAGAGCAGCTCGACTGGGGAAATACCTCCACCTTACAGAATACCGCAGCCAAATAACTTTGTTGTGTTCCTGCGCGTGAGTAAGGTCGCCAGAGCTCATCGGGGTGGGGGGAAGTACCCGAGGCGCGGATTAGAATACGGTCTATGTCCGGGTGTCGCTAGCGTCCATAGGCTACGGTAACTGCTTACCATCAGGCGGGCCGTATGCTTGTGTGCCGACTTTTTTGTATAAAAATATATATATATATTGGCTATGTGACTATACTAGAATCATGGATAAAATAGCATAGCCAGTAATAGCCATCCATAGCATCGTGAACAGGGTGTTAAAATTGGACCTTATCTACATAATTGGATAGAACACGTAATTTTTAATTACAAATTTAATTATAATTTAAAATTATAAAAGGGCCAGTCAGTTGGCTCAAATTTCATGGTAGTACCTTGACATGGCAACCTCAGGGGATAACAGCTATTTAAATATTCCTTTTATCGTAATTTCCGCCTAAAGTTTGGTATTCGTCGGAATTATTTAGGGATAGCATAATTGCGATGGTATGTATTAAGTTAATTACTCGTTACGTTTTTTATAATACCTCTCCGCCCCGCGGTTTCTTCCATGATCCCCTATTTTACCCCTTAGGGCAGGGCTTCCCAAAGTGTGCGCCGTAGAAAATACCTAAAAAGGGGCGCCGTAAGTCGATCCTCTATCATTATCCGAAAAGTCTTTCTTGTTGTTTACTGTTATAATAAAAAAAACTCAATTTCATGTATATGTTTTAATTTTTATTCCTATCTACCTAACCTAACTACTATTATTCTTTCAGCTGTATCTTTTTCAAATATCTAGCTAGAGTAGGACGCGGTGACAAAATACTAATTTTGTAACTACGCCGCTGGCTGAAAAAGATAGAGTCCAGGGGCTCTCTATCTTTCTCTCTAAGGCAGGCCTTAGGGTTATAAAAATAGCTTTCTGAGCGGATGCCTCCGTCATAATAGCTAGCTATCTATGCCTATTTTCAGACTATTCCGTCTAGTAGTTTGAATTGTGCGTTGATAGATCAGCCAGTTAGTCACGCTTTTATATATTTAGATTTCCCGCGGTTTCACCCACATTTCTGGAATGAACTAAAAGATTATAGCACACGAAATGTAGCTTTCCATTAGCGAAAGAAATTTTGGAATCGGATTAGTGGTTCCGGAGATAACCCTTCAAATACGCAAAATTGCAATCTATCTTTATAATTTAGTATATACCTATATAATGCCAGTCATAGACGGTCAAGTAATTTGATCAAATCAAATTGGCATAATCTTTCATGTGACCACAAACCTTCATGCTGGTTTGAAGCGGCGCATCAGTTCTGCATCAAGCGGGCATGAGTTATTGTGTTTCTTATCAATGTCTACTGACAAAACTTTACCAATAGTCTGTTTAGTCTATCGAATCTATCTCAACACACATGCTGAAATTATTTGATCAAACTGTTTGCTCAAATAGAAAAACGTAAATTCATATTTTTTCATGCCATTTGACAACTCATTAAATTTGATCAAATATTGCCACAGACTTTCATGCCAATTTGATAAAACTATTTGAACTAGCCTGTTTGATCAAATTACTTGAAGGTCTATGGGCGGCATTATACAGAAAACTAGAATTAATTTGCTTTTGGTTTCTATTAAATGGTTGGAAACTGAACTGAACACGTACGTGAAACCATTCCTTGAAATGCTGAGCGATTCACTGCTGCTTCATGGAATTTCCCATAACTCCGTCCTAAATAAATACTAGGTTTGTCTAAATTTCAATAACTTCAAGTATTAGAAAATAAATCAGTGCTTCTTAATTCAACGTCTAATATGTATAGGGAAATCATATATTTAAGATACATAAAAAAAAAAAGATACATATATAATAATAAATAATTATAAAAATGGTGTCATTAGGTAATTTTAAAAATCGGCCCATGGAATACATATAAAAATAGTTTGTCGAAGTATTATAGTACAATAGTAGAGAACTAATTTCATTACAATAATATCTCAAATTATTATGTTTTAGTTTCACGATATTTAAAAGATTGAATATATTTAACTACTGTAAATCATTTCAGTATATTATGTTCATCGGTAAAAATGCTATGAATTATAAACCACATGTTTGTCAATTGAGTAATATACTCAACTTTTATATTAGTACGTATATAAATATGTATATAATATTTATTTTTAATAAATATAAATTATTTCGATACTAACAAATATAGTCCAATATTTTGTACAATCGCGAAAAAAAAATCTATTTTAAAAATATATTCAGGCGAATTAAAAGTTAGCTTTTTATTTTTATTTTTAAAGTTGCACAAAAAGTACGTTTTTTCATAGAAAACATCTTTAAATATAATATGGTTATAATTATTTTTATACTCACTTTTTAATCTTAATTAAAAATAATTGCACTTCAAATTCAAAATAGTAAATTAAAAAACTTACCTACTCAATTATTCATCCTCTGTGCTAAGTTGGATTACAAAACACACTTTTCTTGTTAGTCACAAAAAAGCACTTAAATTTTCATGAGCAAGTTTGGCAAAACTTTTCACTTTAAGTTTTTACACTTATTTCGAATCCACTTTCTTACATACAAATAACACAGTTCACTTAACTTAAATAAGTTACTTGAGTACCACACTTTTATACACTTCACATAGTACAGTGTGTCCCATTGTACATTAACGTTCTATGTCAGCTACGAAGTGCTACGAAGCGCTACGTCGACCGTCTACGGCTACGGTTCTACGACTGTGCGTAGAGGGTTTTGCAACGCCCTCTGTCGGCTATTTTAGGGACTTAACGCGAACTGTTGCCTTAGCAATTTATTGAACAAGTTTAGTAGTATTGTCAAAATGGTTTATTTTTGTTATATATTTTTAGTGCTAACTCTGCGGGCCGAAAACATATTAGAAGGGTATTCCATGAAAGTATCGAAGAGTAATCTGTGTGTATTAAAAGAAAACTGACTGATCTATCAACTCACAGCTTAAACTGGAAGGATCGAGCTGAGATTTGGCATACAGATAGAAGATTCGAACCCGGGACCTTATTCATCACTACCTGAGTTATCATCGCTTTAAAGTACTTTATTGCATCATGTTTAACCATCCTATCCTATCCTCCAAATATTATAAATGCGAAAGTTTGTGAGAATGTATGGATGTTTGTTACTTTTTCAAGTAAAAACTACTGAACGGATTTGAATGAAACTTGGCACATAGATAGATCATACTCTGGAATAACATATAAGCTACTTTTTATCCCGGGAAAACATAATATCATTCGGGAACGCGGGTGACTGCGGGCTAGATGCTAGTCATCTATACATCATTACTAGAATGTCCTGACACCCGAAACTACAAGTAAACAAACATTACAGGTATCCTAAACATTAAAGTATCATTCAAAACTAGTTACCAAATACAAGCAAACATTATAGGTTGAAACTAAAATGTACCCTTGTTGTGTATCTTTCTGAGCCAATGGTCTGAGCTAATACAGGTATAAATCGTTTGACGATAGTTTAATGCCCGTAACCGCTAGGCGAACCACTTTGTCGCTGAGTGTCAACAGCAATTTAAAACAATTCTTGGCGAGAAAAATATCATTGCTCACTTAGCTCAAGTGGAAAGTGGGATATCTTTAAAGAATAAAATATTGAGGTTACGGTTTTATTTTGTTACCGTGGTTTTTTTTTTATTTGAATTCAACACGAATGTAGCAATATATAGAGTCGCCCCTTGTCAAATATGTCGTACGTATCTGTGTGTCCTGAGTGGTAGGTACAATATGAAACAAATATAAGCTAAGCGAATGTCAAAAATAGACAATATTTTGATGTGTATGTGTCCATCATTCGAAGTCAAGTCCATGGAATTCAAATATTATTCTTATGACGTTACGGATGGAAGTACTTCCTCAGTTAAGATGATTTTTGAGCAAAACCTTACACGATATCACAGCCGAATAACTCCTCAAAAGTAAGGTTGCCAGAACTCGTCAGAATGGAGTCACCGGAATACACTATTAGGTGCTTGGCAACAGATTTTCAAGTTGATGGTGGCATTCAGCCATAAGGTACGTCAAAGTAGGTACCCTAACACCGGGTATTGACTTAACAAATGAGTTATGCAATTGAAATATTGGCCTGGATATTATTATTATAGTATGTAACCATAATAACCAAAAAAAAAAAAAAAACAACGCCTTGCTGAGTTTCTTGCCGGAGTCTTCTCAGTTCAAGTGTATTCCGAACCGGTAGTAGAGTCTATTGTAAAACTGTAACTGTTGACGTTCATAAGTGCCTTATTAGGGCCTAAACTGAATAAATGAGTTTTTGATTTTGATTTTGAAAAAAAATAATAGCTGAAATTGTTATTTATAAAAAAAACCTTTTGTTTCAATTGAATGATATTTTATTAAAAGCTTGTCGAATATATTTGCACACCAATTAGACAGAATACATGACGTTGATATCTGAAAGGTTTCTGTGATATTTTTATAACCATATTGTAGCAAATAAATTATTTCATACGGCTCTTGCTAATTCGCCGCAGTTAGATAAAAACAGACAAATATTGTGTAAATGGTTATCTTTACTCATGGAACGAATGAATCAATCTTTTATCCAGCACAAAGCTTATTTGCCAAGTCTTTTACTATGTTTACAAGCTTTTATTTATCTATTTATAGTACAGTACCACAAACTCAAACTTATTTCTTTGTGTTTAAGTCCCGATAAGGCACTTACAAATGTTACAACCAACTCTACCACGTCAAATAAGACATTAAACTCACATTAGAATAAATAAATATAAATATCCTGGGACATTTCTTCACACACGGTTATCGGATCCCAAACTAAGCAGAGCTTGTACTATGGAAACCAGATAACTGATATACTACATATAGGTACTACTTTTTTTTTAAAATAATACTCAGGACAAACAGACATGTTCATGCACACAAATGTTTGTCCTGGATGGGAATCGAACCTGCGGCGCGATAGGTGGCGTCTTAACCAACTGAGCCAACTGGCCTTTCAAATACAGTTTTTACGTTTAGATTTTTTTTCCCCTGTATCCTTTTATTCGTGTATATACGTAATGTAAACAGATTTACAGTGAATCCGATCTAACCTTTAAAAGGTCAGCTGAAATTCTGACAACTACCCACATTGTCAAGACAAATCTCACGTCTCAATGTAGTTTTATGTTAGACCACCAGAAAAAAAGTAGAGACTTCGTAAAAAATTTTGAGCTAACAAAATCGAATCTACCTACCTACTACGTTCCTATTACCTGCCTACTACCTGACTACTACCTGCCTAAAAAGAATTAGCGAAATCGGTCCAGCCGTTCACGCATGATGCGTGATGAACCAAGGGAAATAGGGATTCATTTTTATATAATGCGAAAAATACATTGTAAAAAACTTAAACTTGCGAAAGATTAAAGCGAAGCGTTGCATGGAAAGTTTCTGAAAAATACAGAAGCATTTGAAACATACAATGTATTTTACATGTCATTTTCAACTCTAATTAATATTTTTGACATAGATATAAGTATAATAAGTAGGTATTATACCATTTTAGTCCCGAACCCCGAAGAAGAGAGAAAACAATTTTCTATAAATTTTATGGGGTGTATAAATGGTCGGTCGATAGCTGTCTCACTGGCTGTGAGACAATGTTATAGCAAACAGAAGTGTATGGTTACAGAGTAAATAAATAATTCATCGATCGTGTAGTTTTTAGACGACCTCATTGCCACTGTTTGCGGATTTGCTTTCCATGTATAGGTTTTCTCTGTAACACAATCCGAAGTAAATATTTGTATGCGATGCGCAAACTATTTGCATATATTGTGAATGTTTCGATAAAATGGTACCCGAACGCTAAGCGCTTATTGATCAGTGAGGAGTCAAATAATAATATTAGATAGTACGATTATTTAGTAATAAAAACTACGACAAAACATTTTTGATACTAGCTAGCGGCTTGACTCGTAATCCTAGGATGAAAAATACTGTTTTCAGCTGAAACTCTCCAAACTTTGCCTTAGGCGATATAACAGACTCACTGTCGTAATAATGTAAGGATAATATTACAAAATATTTTTAATGATGAGAGATTCAGAAAATAAATATACAAGATGCTCTATTTCATAAAAAATGTAATAAAATTGAGATATGGGCTTTAGTTATTTCGGACCGCGGACCAAATCCTTTTTCTTTGCAGCGGTCGTTTCGGTCCACTGTCAGGATGATTATAATTCGATATGATATATTTATGATAGAATGAAGAATAAGAAATACGGCACAAAGAGCACATACCTAAAGTAAAGTAAGCTTATGCTCTCAGACTTTTATTGCTTAGTATCTTTTACTTTTTATGAACTCACATTCATACAACGATACAGAGACTCTCCATCACAAAGTATATTGTTCGTATAAATGCACCATAGTTTCAGTTTACGTAACCCTATTTAAAAATAAACTTTAAAAATCATGGCGCGACGTATTTATAGAGAAAATTGCTACTTATTGCAAAATTATCGTAATGGTTTTGTACGATAAGAATCATAACAATTTAGTTAAAAATCATTGAACTTAATAAAGTACCTAGCCTATAAGTTAGGTGTATAGTATGTCTTTTTAATCACCGTCCAAATTTATACCTATACCTACTAGCCGTTCCTCGCGGCTTCACTCGCGTTCTCGGTATAAAAGTTGGCTTTAACTTTCAGGGATAATGTAGCTTACGTTACGGACCCATTGTAGCTGTCTACAGCGGTTTCACCCGCGTTTCCGGGTTAAAGAGTAGCCTATATTATATAATATAGCCTAAATAGTAGCCTTTGGGAATAGTGTTGCTTCCTATTAGCGAAAGAATTTTTGAATCCGACTGGAAAAAACTTCACTTTATTATTAGTATTAAATAACATAATAGAGATAGAGGTAGCAAATATAGAGCAAAAATATATATTGTTAATTTATTGTATACCAAATAGATTTCACTTTGTATTCGAATCGATGCAAAGCAAATAATAGAGAGCTTTTAACATTTATCGTTCGATGAAAACGTGTTATTTAAATAACGATGGCCTTATTCTGTTCGCTGTTGATTGCAGCAAAGTTGTGGGTAAGTTTTGATTAGAATTTTCTCTAGGGAACTCTGAAGGTTTTTCTTAGGAAAGTTAATATTGTATGTGTATTTCAAATTCCGTGGATTCAACCGTGTTCCTGAGATAAATAGTAAGCATTTGGGGATAATGTAGCTTTCTATTAGATAAAGAATTTTTAGAATCTCTAACTCGCGGAGACCTCATATATCCGAACACACAAACATTTCCTTTTTATAATATACACACCTAAGATATTTAGTGTTAAATTTGGTAGGTTTAGGTATCTAAACTACATTAGTTATACAAATGCCAAAGTAACTGTTTCTTTCTTGTCTTTTGACGTCTAAACTGTCGAACCGACCAATTGATGAAATTTGGCACACATATAGATAAGGAAAGCGAGGCGTTTGGCCAGCAGTGAGACAACCTAGGCTGTTAATAGTATCATTTTTAGGGTTCCGTACCTCAAAAGGAAAAATCAAAAGCCTTATACCCCCACTTGTGTCTGGAGAAAAAAAATTTAAAAAAAACAGAAAATAGTTCGTACCTATAGATTACAGGAAAACCTATAAGAAGTCTATGGTATTTAAAGTAACATTGGAAATTACGGAACCCTCTGTGCACGAGTCAGACTCGTACTTGTCCGGCACTCAAAAATGAGTCTTATAATAATTTGTTGTAGAAAAAACGTAGTAGATCTATAAATATAATATTACAGTTGCAAGCTTTTCTGTCTACAGTTTCATACTTCAAAGATGATATTCATTCTTGAATTATTTCAATTCATACTATAATGCATTCCGTTACCAGTTGCGAACGGAACACCGTGCAGTGTTCGTTAAACACAAAGACTCTACTGTTTCAAATACTAATGATATTAAGGTGAATGCTCCAGGTAACCCGCGAAATTTTAATTGCTACGTTTTATGCTAATTGCAACTCAATTATAGGTTGTATATTTGATCTGACTGATCAACATGTGATTCACAAAAATAACGGCAGTTTATTTACTGATTAATAATAAAAGAAATCATCAACATATTTCACAGAGTTATATTTGTGGGAAAAAGTCACGTTTTCATGAAATAGTCGTACCTATATCCCTAAAATATCTATCATTATCAGCCATTTCGAGTCCACTGCTGGACGTGGGCCTCTCCCAGAACGCGCCACTCCTTTCGATTTCAAGCTACCCGCATCCCTCAAATGATACCTTGGACTTCGTTTCTTGAAGGTCTCTAAGTTGTAGGTATCTGCTTGCTGCAGAAAGGTCATTCCATACTTTTGTTGCGCCCCATGCGCAACAATGAGAAAGTTTATTGCATCACTGAAAATCGTAGTCGATCTACAAATATTGCAAGCTACTATATGTACCTACCATCAACAAATTTAAAGCATGATCAGTTTTAAAACCTTGCAGCCAGTAATCATACTTCGCGCTGTCGATTATTTTTATGACAAGCTCATTATCTGGTTATATTGTGTGAGGCACAGGTAGCTACTGAACACTGCACACAAAATAAACCCTTAAGGTGATCATGATTCAACTTTGTTGAGAGTAGGGACGGTGTCAGACTTTAGAAACGATATTCATTATCGAATTAACGATGCAGTAGCCAAAGGTAATAAGCTTACAAAACAAAAAAGAATTGGCTGTCAAGTCCGCCTGTAACTGTATTTAGAGGCAAAACATATTATATTACTCTTTGCGGCAAATGTAATTTAAAAAATCAATCTTTTCGTACCTCCAAATACCATCGGAAATGACGATATCGCATCGATATCACCTACTACAATACCAGAATAATCATAGGTAATATTTGAATGAAAAACTATTTGCATAGAATTTTCATACGGTGACACCACACGGCGCGCTGGAAATGTCCAATATTGCCAGGCATTTTTCACAAAGTAAATATTTCAATGATCTAACATAACAATATCGAAATAAGCTAAGCTTTGAATATAATTTAAAATACAGAATTAGTAAGCTATAACTTTTGCCGGAGTTTCACTTACGAGATAAGTATTATTTACAACAAATAATACAAAATACAATCTAAATATATAAAAAAATCTTCGAGGCTGGTGCTGCTGCCAATCAACGGCAAAGTTCCCAGAAGACTGGCAGCGTTTCTAGATAAGTGAATATCTCAAAATCTTTTTTGAATGTTCTTGCAAGAAAAGCAGTTTGACTTAACGTATTATAGGTTGCCTATGATTTTATTCTCCCTGCGAAAAAGCCAGCTCTGTCACACGTAATCATTGATTACTTCTTACGGTAGATGAATATTTCAAATACACGATATATTCCTATATAATAATCTAATTATACGAATATTATTAATCTTATGAATAATAAATTTGCTTAGGTATATCTTCCGTGTTACTTGGCCGATTTTAATTTTAATTTCTCTTTCTGACATATTTCTACGGTATTTTCATATATTGTTAAGAAATGCGATAAAAAAAGTTATGCATATTCCCTATTGCGAAACTTGATTGTTCGATTATCATTAGTTCGAATAATTTTCATCGAAATTTCGATATTCTAATTACCATTAAGTCTGTCATTTAAGTGCGAACGTTGATTCCAAAAATAAGAGATTTATTTTTACCCATTTACTTAATGTTTGACTAGCCTATTTAAATTAAGATTTTTCTAGGTACAATACCTACGGTACGGACGAAGTAATACATTGTAGGCCAAACAAACTATAAGTTCTTTTGAACAATCGAGTTTCGCGCTGGTAGGTAACTTAAAATCACAGAGGAAAGATTGCCTATTTACTGAGCCACCTCCAATTTTTACCGTACCATAATATTGACATAAAAAAGTATTAGTAGAAAAATTCTAAAATGTACATAATAAACTTTCATCCAAGAGTTTTTTGTCGATAACGTAAGAAGTTTTCGAAAAATATGAATGCCCCAGGGGTATTTATGAATGTTACCCGCTGTGCCCCGGAGTTATACCTGTCTCCGGGTAATGTGTCCATCTCGGGGTACAAGCTAGCTAACTGCCAACACAAACGTAAGTATTTTAATCATGAAATGATCCTACAAATACTATAAATGCGAAAGTTTGTGAGTATGGATGGATGGATGGATGTTTGTTACTCTTTCACGCAAAAACTACTGAACAGATTTGAATGAAATTTGGAACACAGATAGTTTATAACCTATATTAACACATAGGATACTTTTAATCTCGGGAAAACATAAAATCCCTCGGGAACGTGGGTGAAACCGCAGGGTGGAATCTAGTAGCAAATAAAAAGATAAATCGACGCACTTCTTATAATATTAGCATAAATTTAACAGCATCAACTTTTAAACTGGTTTTATTCAAATTCAAAACTAAACACGCCATGTTTCTCAGCTAAATTCGGAAAAGAATGGGCTATAAATGTTTTGAAAATATCGACCAATGGTTTCACCCGTGGTCTCACCACTCCTGGTTGGCATACACTTACATAAACACAAACTCAAACCTTATTCAGTTTAGGCCCTGATAAGGCACTTATGAACGTAGAAAGTTACAGTTGACTCTACCACTAGTTCGTAATACACTTGAACTCCGCTAAGAAACTCGGCAAGGTTCATTTCTTTTGTGGACTTTTAATGAAGTACAATTTATGTAAATAACAGTTTTTGTTTAAAATAAACTTGGCACATAAATAAATCACATAGGATAACATATAGGATACTTTTTATCCCGGGAAAACAAAGATACAAAATATAAGATACCTCAGAACGCGGCGGAAGTTAGTGTTTCTAAGTTAAAATGTATGGTTTTCTCTTAATGAATGAATATAAACGTCTAAAGATCAAACTTTCCTAGCTAATTTAATTTCGATTGTTCACCAGATTACCTACTAGGTAAAGTAAAGCTCCCGACTCTATTTACATTGTAATTACATTGAAATTTAAACCGACAGAAATAATATTACAAGTTAGGTAGTATAATTAGCTTTACTATCTGACTCGTTTCATCTAGACTTCAAAGCAATATTACTAAATTACTAATGATTAATTTTTATTTATCAGTTATAGGTACTTACAAGCTTTTTTTTATTATATATTGGTTATTGCCCCAATAAGGGTTTTAGCAAAAGAAAAATTGGAAAAGATGTCCCGAATATTGGGGAATTCGAGAAAAACTGAGTGTTTTGTTTTATCAATGGAATTTTTGTATGAACTTAAAAGGACAGGAGAACGTCTATCAGATTAGCTAATACAAAATAACAATTACCGATACGGATGGTAGTATATGAAGGGCACAGGGGGAAAACATGTAATGTCACAAAGACAATGAACTGAGAAAATTGCAAATATGACGTGAACATTGCTTGTTATTGTACTGTGTCAATATTTTTGAACGAAGATTACCCTGCGACTATTCATGTCACTGCAAAGTGTGTTTTAGCGTTTTGTTCTATCTCATTTGAAATATAAAATGGCATTGCAAGTTAAAAAAACATAAAAATGTGACATCGCATGTTTTCCCCTGTACCTTTCATATGACAGGAGAGATCGGAAGTAACATTGAACTTATTGTGTTAGTAATCTGAGCCCCTAAAGTCTCCTTCTTCAACAAAAAAAAAACCAATAATAATAAATATTCGAAACTAATTTACTCAGTTAAGGCCCTTATTTAAAAGGCAGGCACGAACATTACAATTGGCTGTTCCCAAAAAGAAACTCGGCAAAATGGAATTAGACTTCCAGAACCTATTCAGTCCTTATAAGGAACAGTAAAACGACAATAGCATTGCTAATTCAGCTCAGATAGTAGATGGAGTGCCGATAAAAAAATAGTTAAATGTTTTATGTCACTAATCGTTTTCGCTCGCTATAAAACAAGATTGTAAACTAAAACAAGTAAACGTCACAAATTGTAATAATACGTCTTCAAATACCTTTACTAAAAATAACTCTAAGATTCAAGTTATAAATTTATCCTAATATTATAAACTAGCTGTTCCCCTCGCGTTGCCGGTATATAAAGTAGCCTATATGATGTGCCTGAGTGACCTTCAAGAGGTGATGCAACAACCACACTTTCGTTTTTATATCTATATACTAATAATAAAGCTGAAGAGTTTGTTTATTTGTTTCAACTTAATCTGTGGATCTACCAGTCGGATTCGAAAATTTCTTTCACTAATAGGAAGCTACATTATCCACGAAGGTTATAGGCTTTATTCTGGGAACGAGAGTGAAACCACGGAGAGCAGCTAGTAACTAAATAAACACCCAAAACAAATAGGTAATTAATTCATCCCACAGACAACAAAACACTGCTTCTAAGACCTTCATCATGCTTAATAACATAGCCTGCTTTCGACATAATGGGACAATGAATTATATTATGATAATCACTGAGAGATACAAGTTTGGTGACCGTGACCGTATTTCATGGTATACCTACATAATACTTCAGTAAGCTAGCAGGGGTTCCCAATCTTTTTCAGCCCGCGCCACAGTTACAAAAGTATTTTTTCACGGCGTCCTACCTAGCTAGTTATTTAGTTATTTGAAAAAGATACAGTAGAAAGAAATAGGTACCTACAAAAATAGTAGTTAGCTTAGGTAGATAGGAACAAAAATTAAAACATCTACAGTATGAAATTGAGATTTTTATTATAAAAGAATTGAAACAGAAAACAACAAGAAATACTTTTCAGATATTGATAGAGGATCGACTCACGGCGCACACTTTGGGAACCCCTGAGCTAGGAGATTACAACTCTTGGTCACAAATCAGCTCCCGAGTCGAGATGCTCTTATGGGAAAGAGGCATCTATATCAGGAAGTTATAAGTATGATATTTATATGAGTAAATACATCTATCTTATGAGTTACATACACTTTAATAAGTGTATATGTTAACGGAAAAGTATCTAATCTGACGGATTAGATACTTTTACTAAATGTATACATTTCCTAGGAAACCATACATTTCCTAAATATCTATCGGAGTATTACATTCGGGATTTGTAAGGATAGCGGTATTTGGGGGGTTGTAAGTGAAATTTATTTTTGTGCCAATACTTTCAAATTTATGAAAAATAAAAAAAATAACCCCAACCTATTTTTTCAATAGAATTTATGTATTTCCTAGTATCATTATTGAAATAAAATTTCCTAGGAGAAATACACAGGAATTGTGTACAATTCCTATGTTTCATACATTTCCGGTGACGTAATACACTAGATTGGATAATCCAAAGCAAGAAGCAAATTAATCTGAACTGTTAATTTTGACGTTTGGCCTTGCGATCATGGATTGTCGACAGTATACCTGTGAATAATACTCTCCCTTACCTAACTTATAACCTCCTTTTTTGGTTTCGCCAGAGTCAGGTAAAAAGCTGACTTACCTACGTATAGATTCCTCGGAATATTAACGAAGCTCAATATATGATGACTGGGTAAAAAATAATTAATTCTTTTTAGTCTTTCAGTTAGGTTATTAAAAAATATAAGATACGTATTATTTTATTTTATCAAATCAATAAAAAATTACAAGGCACATCAAAGTTCAGGAGTGGGGGCTTGTGACGTCACTTCTCTTAATAAGTGTATTAAGACGTGACGTCAAGCGAAATTTTAACGCACTATCTTCGTTATTTTTTGTTTTCGGAACTGAAGAAAAAAATACGTATCCATTATTTTTTGGTAATCTAACTGACGCATAATTTAGATTTTTTTAGTCATTTTATCATAAATTTGACAGTTTTTGTCAATTGCTATTGGATTAACGCCCTTAACAGTTCAATGTAAGACTGCTAGCATGTTATGATGCTATTTAGTTTAGTTAGGACCCGCTATTTAGGTCATAATTGTTAAAAGTCAGATAAAAGGAACGCGCTATAAAAGAAACGAGCCAAAGAGCGTATTTTACGGGCAAGCAAAGACTACTAAAGTTAAAAGCTTTGAATGCATTTCCCATATAGCATCATGTTATTTCGTATGCAACTCATATTTAGATATAAACGAGATTTAAAGTGGACAAAAGTAATAAAATTATTTCTTTACGTTATGAGAATATTATTTGAAAATAGACAAAATATTATATTACCCAATAGCTTTCCACCCCGCGGCTAATGCGTTTATTATATTACGCCTATTTTACCCCAGGGATTGAATTTTCAAAAATCAGATGCCTTCGCCATAGCCATCTATAAGCCCGATCCGTCCAGGGGGCTTACCATCAACTCTTATTGCGATCCAAATGCAAACCTAAACTGAGTTGCTTCGCTATTTCATACCATGACATCATTAAAGCGATCCAGTAATATTATGATCGTAGTTAATTAATTACCGTATAGCGTCTTCACTTTCTAGCAAAACCCGGATCAGAGACAATTTCGTTCATTCATTCCGACCAAACGCGATTCTTTTTTATTAGCTTCATGGTACGAATTTTAGCAGATCAGTTTAGGTACCTAGACTGGATTGCATCGGAACTGAATGGCTATCTAAAAGTTGATGGTAAGCCTCCAGTGGTTTGAACTGTGCGTTGATAGATCAGTCAGTCACGCTTTCCTTTTATTTATCTATCTATTTAGTCTAATCTCATACCTTTAAACGAGCAATTCTTGTATTATATATCTTCTATCTAATCTAATATACGGGGTGAATTTTTTAAGTGGGCGTGGTAGACCAATTCCTAAAGTATAAGGAATAGCGAAAAATGCTTAAAGTAGTCTCGGGGCCGATTTTGATAAAAACTAAATTTGTATACTTGGATTTTCAAAAAAAATATTCGCTTTGCCGGGAATCGAACTCATTGATTTTGAAAAAAAAACACAGCCTGTATTATTGCTCCATCTCATAGTATCGCTTATAATGATCAATTTCTGGGAAGTAATGTTATATGAAAAGTTAATAGAAAAATATTTTTCTTACGAAAACTATATTATTTTTGTAACGTTTTTTAAACTTTACTAATCAAATGTTCGAAATGATGTCCATTGTTTTCAATACATAAGCCTCTACGCCTCAAACATTTAGTGCGTTCTTTATCATAAGGTTATGTATTTTAAACTATTGGTGTCATTTTGAAAAATGTATTATGGTACGAGTATGTACCTAATTCTTTAAAAGTAAACAGTAATTACTTAAAAATTTGACCTTTCCTTTATTTTGTCATAAAACATTACTTCGCAGAAATTGATCATTATAAGCGACACTATAAGATGGAGCAATAATACAGGCTGAGATTTTTTTTTCAAAATCAATGAGTACGATTCCCTGCAAGACAAATATTTTTTTTCAAAATCCAAGTTTACAGTTTTAGTTTTTATCAAAATCGGCCCCGAGACTCCTTTCAGCATTTTTCGCTATTCCATATACTTTAGGATTTGGCCTACCACGCCCACTTAAAATATTCACCTGTATATATATCTACTAATAATAAAGCTGAAGAGTTTGTTTGTTTGTACGTGCTAATCTCCGGAGTTAGGTACTGGTCCGATCCGAAAAATTATTTCACAAATAGGAAGCAACATTATCCCCGAAGGTTTGAAACGATGTATTTGAACATAATTCTATAGAACCTGATGTCGATTGGTTGGATGAACCAAAATTTAGGCAATTAAAACGTACCTACACGAATACCGTGCCAAATGGGAAACTGCCCAAATTCCATGGCCTGAAATTGTCTAATGAAGTAATGGATTAGATTAATTGGATTTAGATGTTCGGCACGAGTTATTACCCCGTTTTTTATTTGCTGTCTGTCTGGATTGGACTATTGAGTTTAAAAAAAAAATCTAAGACCTTTATAAAGTCTGCGTGAGTCTTTGAAGATTTTGCGGCACAAAACAAATTATATCAGATAGACGTAACATTGTCATACCTTCATCAAAAATATTGCTAATTATAGTTTCTAATTTAATATTCTATCATAAAATTAATTTGTAGGTATTAAAGATTAGAGCAGGTATCATAAACATTATTACTCTGTTAAATTTAAACTTAGGTACCTATAAAAATATACCTCATAAAGATTAACGATATTATAGACGGGACTTATATTTGAACACATTTTATGAGACTTTTCTTAGGACCATTCCTAAAAAATTGGAAAAAAAAAAATTTTTGTTTCGTACAAAACATCAATCTTGTTCGTTCAAAATGTACGAAAAATCCACCTTTTTTTCGAGTTTTCGGGGTTGGTCCTAAGAAAAGTCCCTTAAAATGTAATGTTCAAATATAAATACCTAAAATATCGCTAGTTTATGACCGGACACACTGTATAAAATCTAATTATTATACAGCCATAGTACCTACAGCACACACGGCCACAGATCAAGCTACACATTTTTGTTGCAAAATAGCGCATATTACAACCGCATAAGGTGCCGCAGTGTGTAGCTTGATCTGAGGCCGTGTGTACTTTAATCGAGTTGACGAAATAAATAACCTAAATCGATTTTAAATCGACTAACTCATAATCGTAATAAACTAGAGATAACTTAGTAAGTATTGCCAGCATCAACACAGTATTATCTCCCGGCAGACCAGCAATTAACCCGGGAAACTGTTGATCGCGGCAAACCATAAATTATTTCAGTTCATAAACTCTCACATGGCGCTGTGGGCGTGGGTAATTCAATTAATGAGCCGAAATATAAACGTTTTCAATTGTAGTACCTACACTAGACTTAATGCTGGCTGAGCCACATATTTCACGTTTCGTGTAACGCGCCACGAGCATCCGGGATTTGTTTGTGAAATAACGGTGATCTTATTCAATTTTAGTTTGATATTTGGGGAGATAAACCGTTTGGTGTAACTCTTGATGGTGATTTGTTGAGTTCAATATATACAACATACTCGTATTTTGTTTTAGATTGTGTTTTTGGGTTCAATACCTCAAAAAGAAAAAAAGGAACCATAATTGGATCACTCGTGTGTCTCTCTGTCTATCACAGCTGATTTGCTCCGAAACTATTTGACCGATTGAATTGAAATTTGGTAGGTACACACATGTAAATCGGTTACACTTGCGTTCCCGGGATAAAAAAGTAGCCTATAACCTTCGGGGATAATGTCGCTTCCTATTAGTGAAAGAATTGTTCTCGGTAACTCCGGAGATTAACAGAAAGATTAAAGAAACAAACTCTTCAGCTTTATTATTAGTATAGATTATCTCAAAAAATATTAGAAATCGATACAGAAAGGGAGATGAAACCATAAACTAATAGCTACTTAAGCAAACAAAATGTACAATACTACCTCATAGTTTGTAATATTGCCACTTAAGTTTAAGTTAATATACATGGGTTTATAAAAGACGTGGGTAATTTAAAAAAATACCGACTCCAAAATGAGTTTCCACTAAAACATAAAATATGTAGGACTGTTTTGAGAAATTTGATAAGAACAGATAGATTTTGTTAAAAATAAAAACAAAATGACCTAACTATAAATAGAAAATTTGTGCCAAATCGCTGCCCCGCGGTAGTGTGCCAAGAAGACTGGCAGCATTGCCACGCTGGATGGCAATGGCAATAAATAGTTTAAGTTAATTTAATTATTTTATGGGTAACGTAACGTAAAGTAACTTAAATTTTGTACTGAATAAACTTTTTCTATTCTACCTGTGGTGGCTTAATGCTACCAACCTCTTTTATAATTTCAAACTTGTATGAAGAAAGAATTTTATACTGTTATTTTCAAACGTAGCTTGTCAGTCAGACAAGAGATTGATTTTCCAAGACATGGTCTGGAACAGGTCTTTAATTTAGTATAGTTTCTCATATGATAGAGTTGGTACCAATACTGTACGTTCAAATATAATATTATATATATACTGCTCCAAGATCCTCGTATCATTTAACGCTAATATCAGGTGAAAAGCCAACCTACCATCCCGATCCAAAGGCTTTATACCTATTCTATTCTATACCTACTTAGAATAATGTCCCCCGTTCTTATCCCCATAAACCTTAAGGGAATATTCCACCTGTATAATATGAGTTTCAGTACGTACAAGTTCACACTCGATTTGTTTCACAAAATACAGGGCCCTTTAGATTTGCTCAGCCAAGAAAATGGCGGCGTAACATTTTTTCTACCTTTTGTATATTTTCCCTTGATAGAATTTGCATGTGAAATAACAAGGCGGGTTGGTTATAGAAATAGGGGAAATGTAATTCTGTAAACCTGATTGTTATTGCAAGGGATTTTTGAGATTTGATTTACTTCAGGTAAGTTGTGGCAGCACTGGGTGGATGCGTATCTGACACTATTTTTTTTGTTACTATGTACCTATTGGCCTGCGTTTGATCACAATCTCACCGATGTCAGTGATGATGTCGCCGATGGTGGCAAATACACAAAGCCTAGAAGGGAACTGGCTCTCAAGTGCAGCTGTCGGAACACACCAGAAGATGCTTGGTGACAGATTTTTAACTTGAGGGTGGAAGCCAGCCAGGCGTGTACACACGGCCACAGATCAAGTTACACACTGCGACACCTTATGCGGTTATAATAGGTGCTATTTTGCAACAAAAATGTGTAGCTTCATCTGTGGCCGTGTGTACTACAAAGTACCCTACCACCGCGGCACCGTGCTATGGTTTCACGATGTTTTGCTTCACCAAAAGCTTAAGCTCATTGTAGGATTCGAACCCGTGACCGTCGTCTTGGCACACTTGCCCTTCTTACGTTGTAGCTTAGTGCGTGCGACAGTAGCCAGAAAGATATGAAAATTGACATTTTCTAAAATCAAATAAGTTGATTTCATGTCTATTTCTATTTTTAAGATTTTTCCATTCAAAATTCACGGACCGGCGATTCATGTAAATACTTATTTGGCCAGAATGGCAAGTGAACCAACGATCTCCACAGATATAGATAGACGATCTCTGCATACTGGCGTAACAATCTGGATAACTAACTTCCTTTCAAACCGGGCCATTTTAATCTACACTATTTACGTTGTTGCGCTTGATAATAAACAGATGACCTTTATTGCAAAGATATAAAGCTAATTTTCATATCTCTCTGGTTACTCCAAGCTACAACGTAGAGTTAAGATTCAGATATATAATGTGTTCAAATCCGTTTAGCCATTTTACGTGATAGATTAAAAAACACACAAATATATAATCTTTCTTAGTATGTATGTATAATGTTTGCGAAACACTCTACTTAAGTACATGTTTGTAATCTGAAATATACCTAATGGTTACCCCATGACCTTTATTCTTATATTGTGAAGATAACGCAAGAAAAATATTTACAAATAACTAATGTCCAAGAATGTTTTAAGTACTACTACTCGTAATAAATAATTACCTATAAGTAGGTATTTAAAGTGAAGTTACGCTGATTATTATTATGATACTAGCTTCCGCCCTGCGGTTTCACCCGCGTTCCCGGGCGCCGTAGCCGCGCAGTAGCCTATATGTTATTCCAGGGTATGATTTATCTATGTGCCAAGTTTTATCCGAATACGTTCAGTAGTTTTTGAGTGAAAGAGCAACAAACATACATACATACACACAAACTTTCACGTTTATAAGATTATATAAATGTTTTATAAAGCTTTGATCAGTGATTTACGTAATTTCTCGAAAACTCTTGTTGGGATTATAGTATACCTAATATGGAATAGTTTTTATTTATTAATGACTAGCTGTTCCGCGCGGAACTCTCGAATCTTTTTACTTTCTCTATAATACTCATGATTTCAAATGTGCAGAGACACCTAGCAATTTACCCGCTCCAATATTTGCCGCCCTTTACGATGACACCATAAAATCATGGGCACGATGCTCATTGCAGAGGATGGCATGTGCATTTTTAAACTGACCGTCGTAATATGACGATATACCTATAAATATGACGTAGAGACTGCAGAGGTCCTACTCCGAAAAACGATACACGATAGTCGAATTACGAACCAATAGCATTGCACAAAATGTATGTCTCGTCTGTTTGCTGCAATTCTATTGGTTACTTACCTAATAATTTGACAACGATGATCTTACTATCGTGTATCGTTTTTTGGAGTAGGCCCTCAGGCCCTTCTATTATATTTCGTTCGTCTCTAAATACATATTTACATAATAATGGGTACAATTCTTACTCTTAAGTTGTTATTGTTTTTCATCATTAAATATTGTCGTAGTTTTTAATATCAGTGTTATCTCCGACTTTGACCCTATTCCCCGCATTCACTGTGTCAGTATTTTACAATGCGAATAACAATATATTGTTTTAGTACGGTGATACAAATAGCTGTTATCTATTGCGTTTTGAGCTCCACCTACGATTTATTTGAAGGATATGACTTCGGAGCACGAATGTCTTATAAGGAAGTAAAGAAACATGGATTACTATTCTTCAAAAGAGAACAATCTGTCATATTTAATTATCCATTTGGTACAATTATTACCGGAATTGCGTGCAGTGATTTGACACCGAATAAACTAGGAATACCTACTATAGTGGACGGTGGTGTGAATTCAAGTTACGTGGAAATACATTTACAAAGTGAGAGAAGTGCTGGACTGAAATATGTGATCGAAATTTACGCGTCTACAGAGCACAAAAGAGTGATTTATTTGTAATATTATGAAAGTATTTTTTTTACTACCGAATAGGTAATTTTTATTTTATCAAATTCGTAAAAAAATGTATTATCTTTATATGCAACATAATGAACGAATTTGTTGAATTATAATCCCCCTTAATTCAGACCTACCTACCTATTTGTTTTTTTTTATATAAGTACTTAGATATACCTAGGCTTGTGATTGACCACAATCTCACCATGGTCGGTCAGTGATGATATGACAGATTCTGGTAAGTACAAAAAGCCTAGAACGGAACTGGCTTTCAAGTGCAGCTGTCAGAACCCACCTTAAGGTGTTTGGCGATTCGATTGGATGGATTTTCAACGTGCTATGGTTTCCTCAGCTCACGCTATATTCCTTCACCGAAAGTTCAAGCTCATTGTACGATTCGAACCCGGACCTTCGTCTTGGCATTCGACGTCACTACTAACTGAGGGTTGTTTCATTAAAATGCTAATGCTTTGATAGCTACTGTCTCCATTTATCGCGATGGTATTGGCTCAGAATAATCTTAGTACTACCAATTTGAGAGTTTGATAGGATGTGAATCTGTTTGTTAGGTAGGTACCTACCTACTCTTTCACGCAAAAACTACCTATAAAACTGAATTTGATGAAACTTTGCATTGGCACATACGAGTAGATTGATAATACCATACCCAGGAATAAAAATAAGTAATAGGCAATTTTTATCTCGAGAACGCAGATGAAACCGCTTGGATCAGTTTGATAAATAATATTGAACGGCAATCAATAATATTTAAATATTTTCAATAATGGGTCATGTAAAACGTTATTAGTTAAGGCTGAATAGCTTAAAATCTTTGCCTGTCTTTTGACGAATTAAATAAAAACCAAATGACAATCATCTGTCAGCTGTCAGCTGTCCAATGTTCCCAGGGCGTAATATTTTTTTACCATTTTAGTAGACTTTTATTTCAACATTCATGCAATGTCCATTAAAGTAAACAATTTAAAATAATTAAGCCTGAATATTATACATTATTGTCATCACTTAAAGTTTGTTTTTGGGTAGTTGATTCCTTTCTAGTTCTAGTACTACTATTACTTGAGCTTATTTCCAAAATTATAGTGAATCAACTTTGTGAGTACCCTAACAGATAGACAGACTTGGCATCAGGAGACAGCTGGTAGGTCAATGATAGAAAAATGTTTCTAAATTATTTTTTTTAGGCTTAATTATCATGTAAATATTATTTTGCCTAAGTCAAATATTCAAAATTAAATATAGATCCCTCCACGCAGGCAAGTAAAAAGCAAGTTTAGGATAATTTATAATTACATTATTTTAATCGTGAATACCACTACCAATAATATGCCACTTGCATTGCAAAACATAATGATCGTGGCTCTGGAGCCGATTGCTGATAGATTAAAAAAAAAACAATTAAAGAATGGTATTAACATCAAAGGCAATAATTGAAAAATCATTATTTATTTTTTTCATCATCTTTATCAAAAAACTGAAAAAGGATTTTGTATAATTTTGAGCTCCTGATGGTACAAATAAGAAATTGCTACAGGCAACCCCTGCACCTGGAGCGAGCAAGAAAAAATAAAAAGTCAAAAGCTTGTCAAAGTTATCAATGTAATACAATTTGAGAAAATCAATAGTATCGTTTTGTTAAAAAGAAAGTGGAATTAAGACATAAATTGCATAAAATAATGACACAAAATGAGTTCGATTCGTAAGAGAACTCAGGTATCATTCGTAATTCGTGACGAAGAGGAGCGGCGACATAAAAATGGTATTAGTTCGCTCCAATTGGATCCAATTCAGGGGCGCTTGTATTCCGCCGGGCGGGATGGGATTATTCGCGTATGGAATACAGCCCCTAATGTCCAGGACAGGTACATCCAGAGTATGGAACACCACACGGACTGGGTAAACGATATCGTCCTTTGTTGCGGTGGAAAAAACCTTATCAGTGCGTCGTCCGACACTACTGTAAAAGTATGGAATGCACCAAAAGGATTTTGTATGTCAACATTACGTACACACAAAGATTATGTACGTACTCTTGCCTATGCAAAAGATAAAGAACAAGTTGCTAGTGCGGGCCTCGACCGCGCGATCTTTCTTTGGGATGTTAATACTTTGACTGCACTTACTGCTAGTAATAACACTGTCACTACTTCTAGTCTTGTTGGTAATAAAGAATCTATATACAGCCTAGTTATGAACCCTCCAGGGACAATCCTAGTTAGTGGTTCAACAGAAAAAGTTCTGAGGGTTTGGGATCCACGAAATTGTTCACGCTTAATGAAATTGAAAGGGCATGCTGATAATGTGAAAGCGTTGGTAGTCAGTCGAGATGGGTCACAATGTGTTTCAGGGAGTTCTGATGGTAGTATAAAACTATGGTCTTTATCCCAGCAGCGATGTGTTTCAACAATCAGAGTACATTCTGAAGCAGTCTGGGCTCTGTTGGCAACAGAACACTTCACTCATATCATATCAGGTGGAAGAGACAGACTTGTGATCATAACAGAGCTCCGGAACCCTGATAACTTCATGATTGTGTGTGAGGAAACCGCACCAATATTAAAGCTTTGCTTCACTGCTGACCAGCAAGGAGTTTGGGTATCAACTTCAGAATCAGATATACGTTGTTGGAAGCTGCCACCGGCTAACGCGTTCAGTTCTGACACTCACAACCATATAAACTATCATCCGAGCAATGTGTACCAAACGCAACCTTTAATCAGTATTCCTGGTGGCCCAGCAATAAAGCACTTCGTAGTATTAAATGACAAACGCCATGTACTAACTAAAGACACTGCCAATCAAGTTGACTTATATGATGTATTAAAAGCAAGTAAAATAGAGAAATTAGGCGAAGTTGACTTTGAAGAAGAGGTTAGGAAACGATTTAAGATGGTTTTTGTTCCAAATTGGTTTAATGTTGACTTGAAAACTGGGATGTTGACTATACACTTAGGACAGGAGGAAACTGACTGCCTTGGTGCGTGGGTCAGTGCGAAAGAAGCAGGTTTGACCACAGAAAATGATCAGAAGGTTAATTTTGGTGCATTACTGCTTCAAGCTTTGTTGGAGCACTGGAATCATCCAAATAGGATGAGTGAGTCTGGACAGAAAGTAATTGGGAATAACTTCTTTAGTGTGCCATTGCATACACCTTTAATATTCAGTGAGGTTGGAGGCAGGACTCTTTACAGGCTACAGGTTTGTGAAATATTTGTAAACTTACTTCCGCTTTGAGGTTTCACCAGTGTGTTGATAATAAGTAGCCTATGTCAATCCAGGGTGACAGCTGTCTGTCTAAAAATATTGTACTGGATTGAGTTGAAATTTGGTACACAAATCGGTGACCCAAACACTGACCTGTAAATAAATGAATTTCAAACATGGGGGCACTTTAAATTAGAAAATTGAAAAAAAAAAGCTTTGCTAACTATATACTCTACCCAGATCTCATCTGATGAAAGCTGGAAAAGCTGATTGCAGATTAAAAAGGAGAAAAAAAAAAAACTATTGGGGCTCATCAAATATATATTTTTTATAATTTTAAGATTAATAGTTTTGAAGCTATTGAAGAAACTAAGCGAAATTGCCCCACCCCCCCCCCTTAACACCAAAACTACTGGAACAAATATTTTGAAAACAATACAGTAAATAGTTGTTTACCTATAGATTACAGGAAAACCTATAAAAAGTCTGTTATTTAAAGTACCATAGGAAATTCCGGAACCCTCGGTGCGCGAGTCAGACTCGCGCTTGTTTTATTTTTTAATTATTTATGTTATACATTACCATGTGTTCATAATTTGCAGGTGGGCGACTCTGGTGGTGAAACAGAAGGCAACCTGCTGTTAGAGACAGTTCCGTCCTGGGTGGTGGATGTGGCTATAGAGATGGCCGCACCCAAGCTTAACAAGCTGCCATTTTATTTACTTTCCCACTCCAGTTGCCAGAGCAAGCAGGATAGGCAAAAGAAGGTATTAGCACCGTTTCGCTTGTAACTTATTAGTACCATTCTTGTCGCAAAACACATGTTGACACTTATGACCTATAACTGAGCTGCAATTAGCAAGAAACGTAATAAAATTTGAATTTCGCGGTCCAAAGGAAGGAACCTTAAGTTATTTGCCTGCAGTATTCTGTAAGGTTTTCATTGAGTCAAAAAATCATTGCATTACTTATCGTAACTTGTGGGTATTTTACTTACAGGACCGCCTGGTTGCAAACGACTTTATTCAATGCCGCAAAGTGGCAGAACATGTGGTGGAGAAAATCGTTGGGTGTGGGGACGCGAACGGTGCGGCCGCTAACAGTGGCAAGGGCAGCGCTAACGAAGATAGCAGTACTGACGCGCCCGAGGAACGAGTCGAGTTGCTGTGCTGTGACCAGGTGAGGGCATAAACAAGATTATAGAAAAGAAAGAAAGAACGAAAAAATATTTATTTCAACATACAAAATTACAGAGAATAACAAACAAAGAGCAAAAAATAATACATACAATACAATTAACTAAGACACTCCGAATAATGTGCGATGTCGGAAAGAGTTACGTACGACTCAGCTTTATAGCTCACTAGCTTCTGCCCCGCGTTCCTGAGGGATAAAAAGTAGCCTATGTATTAATCCAATGTCAGCTTAATACCAAATGTCAAATTAAAGTAGGAAGATGTATGTATGTTTGAACGCGATAATCTCTGTTGTTACTGGTCCGATTTGAAAAATGATTTCACAAACAGGTAGCTACATTATTCCCGAATGTTAAAGGCTAGTTTTTATCCCGGGAACGCGAGTGAAACCGCGGGGAACAGCTAGTCGATTATAAAAAGAGAAAATAACATTTACTCAACATATTTCTCATACATTTCGCAGGTACTTGACCCGAACATGGACTTGCGAACAGTACGCCACTTCATTTGGAAGTCTAATGTAGAGTTCACACTGCATTACAGAGTGTTGAAGCAATGAAAGTACCCCTACGCGTGCTTGCACAGGGCAAGCTTCGGGAAGTACTGCTCATTCCATTGCATGTTTGAATAGAATTGACCGTCAGACGTAAATATTGCCAAACGTACTGGTACTAGGGTTGCCATCTCTAAAATCTGCCAGGACGACAAGCGTGAAAACCCCAGATTTTGGAAATTTACCATCCGGACTATTCCGGACATATCAATTTTTATTTAAAGTTACATACTCAATAAAATTTGTTATTAATTGTTATGGGTAAATAATTAAATGTTTGTTGTAAATATGAAATAATCTGCCCTAAATAAAGTTTGAAAAAGTATACCTTAATATTATAGGGATAATGACTGGGTAATAAATAAAATTCTGTTTAGTCCGTCAATTAGGTTTTCAAAAAATATTGGATACGTATTTTTTATTTTATCAAATCAATAAAAAAATACTAAGATAAGTTGCATCAAAGTTCAGGAGTGGGGGCTTGTGACGTCATCTCTCTGTCAATAGTGTACTAAGACGCGACGTCACGTGATATTTTAACACTCTGTATCTTCGTTATTTTTCGTTTTAGGAACTAAAGAAAAATCATGTGTCCAATATTTTTTGGTAATCTATCTGACGGACTAATTAGATTTTTTTTAGTTATCACCCCTATTATCAACAAGTTTGTTATTCTGGAGTAACCCAGACTTGGCGGTCAAAAGAAAGATGTATAATGCAATTTGGTTTTAATATGTGATCGATGTTTTGTCTATGGAAAAGAAGACTATAAAATAGTTAAAAATGTGTGATAAATTCGACATCAGTTGAACTTGTAGAGATGTATAAATGAGATGAATGGAAAAAGCGTACATTACTGGATAGGTAGACAATATGTTATACAGCTTTTCTAGAATATTATCTATTTACAGGACAAGTTTTATCTAAATCCGTTCAGCATTAATACAAACGTATACACAATCTTTCGCATTTATAATACTAGTTTCATTCCTCGCGCTTTCGAGATCGAGTTGTATTCTAAGATAAAAAATCCTATATTAATTTTAGGGTATCATCTATCGATGTGCCAAATTTCATCGAAATCCACACAAACTTTCGCATTTATAATGTTAAGGTAGGATATTTATACAAGGTTGACATCTAACTTTCTAGACAGATTTAATGTATGAAAAGAAAATGTATGAGTATGCTTATTTTTTTTCTAATAACCCTTATTGTATTAAAGTAAGATTAATTTTCATGTATCTGGCACACTTACAGGTGTAATCATATATAACCATTATCTATGGCAAGACTTATTGTGTGATAAAAATAATTTTCTGAGTTTCTCAAATTTTTATTATACAGCCCCAGTTCTGCAGGGCGATTGTGTAACTTGATTCCGATTACGATGGCTCTCGGAATCTTCTTATAATTTTTGTATTGTCTATCTTAGGATTCTTAGGTGAACAACAACTAAACTGTGATTGTAATAACTTCTCATAATAATTAATCATTTGAAATTAGTCATCGGAATCAAAAAAGATAGACAGTGCCAAAAATAAAAGATGATTACGAGAGCCATCGTTATCGGAATCCGATTACGAGATGAATAGGCAATCGTCCAGCAGATCTACATATTTTTCGAAACGGGCAGGAACTTTATAGTACAAACACTAGAGAGAGGGGGCGCCCTCTCTCTAGCGTTTGAGGTAAATTGTTAAAAAATATCGTAACATCAAAATTTTTAAATCAAATGAATAAACGATAGAACAACGTGCGTTGGATGTTAGGCTTTTTTCAAACATATTAATTATGATTTTGGCGCCCCCTGAAACCCGATTTGCCCCAGATCCGGAGCTGTCTTTATGTAGGAAATGTTTCTGCAACGAAAATTAATTAGTTTTCTATACTCAAAGTATAGTAACTATTCTTGCCTTTGTTTCTTTTGTAAATGCGAGCGTTTGAAATCAATTATGTGAATGGTGCTTGAGAAAACAACGTAGGTACAGTGTATGTACTTTAGTTAGATATATTTGACTGTGCCACGCAAAATTTTATCTGATATAGTCTGTTCAGAAATATAGCCGTCGTCGTAGCTAGACTGTGAACTAACGTTCCGTTTTTATATTGCAACCATTAGGAGCTGGTTTCTTTTTGTCGGTATGGTTGAATCATAAACTAACGAAATATTTACAGTTATAATAGGATCAAAACGTAACAGACGCTTTATTCTATTGCCCGCTTGCTAAACCATAAGCGGATTGGAGGGTCAATGCTCGGACGGGTCTCTTTCTGAACGGACTCTACATAAGAATTTTAAGATAAACACAAAATAAAACTGTCATAGACTTTTTGTATGTACCACTACGAATTATAATTATGTGTAAAGTTTAATTTATTCTCGACAATTAAATATGAAACTATGTTAGCCTTACAATAAAACAGATGTGCGAAAGACTCGTAATTTTTTTACTAAGAAAATATTTATAATAAATTATCAGACTGTATGCTAGAGCAGCGTGTGTACATCGATTATAGAATAAATAAAAAATGTTTTTTTCAAATTATTTTATTTTATGGAATATTAATCAATGTGTGACAACGTGGGAAATCACAAATTTGTTGGTCCTTGGTCTAAGGCCGTGCGTTGCGTTAAGCAGACGCCCGCGGACAAAAGTGGTCAGTCGCGGGGAACCGCGCGGGCGCCTGTCGCGGACTAATATTAGGAGTATTAGAGGATATAATCATACATTGCTCAACTCGACACTGGCAAAATACACAAACCGTGTATTTTGCCAGTGTCGTTTTGTGATGCCAAAAAGAAACAAAAAATAGGCAAGATCATAAAATAAACGGGCAAGATAGTCAAAATTGGCGGAATTGTGTTATTGGCTACAGTCGCTATCTAACCAAAGAAGAAGAAAATCCGGCTATCATGTCATCGTCTGTCATATCTTTAGGATTCCCAACTTAGGGATATTCCCCCTAAACTTAGGGGGAAAATAAGAGGGATGGCATTTTTTTAGGGGCTTTACAAGTGTTACGAAGAATAAACGTTAGACCTTAAGCATTTTGGACACATAAAAAAATGACATGCCAAACCCTAAAACCTAACATAAACTGCCTATGTCTTGAAAGTAATTTTTAACAAGGCTTGAACTTTTATAAAATGTGACTTGACGAGAATTAAATACATGATATATAAATACATACATACAAAACATTAAAGTAAGATAGTAAACAGACGACATAAAAACAAAAATATCAAGTTACACAATTTCGTTTTTTTTCTGATAGTGTAAATGTTTTCAGAATGTTTTTTTATTAAAGAAATTACAAATTTGAGCTTTAGGGGTAAGAATTTTTGGAGTTGGCAACCCTGCATATCTTATGTCATTTAAAAAGTAACCTGCAAACAAGTATTATTCAATGAAAACTTGCAAATATTTTCAGTAAATAATGAACGGAAGACTTGTAATACGATCAATATACTATAACTACATGAGAAAACCTCCCATTAAACATAACTTTACCAATAAAAGCCAGTTATATATTGGTGTTTTTCATGTTAATTCGTGTGGTAACTTTTGTACTAAAGCAAAACCTGAATTCGTGGAGAAAAAGCACTGTAATGTGGGTACAATTGGACATGTAGACCATGGAAAGACTACCCTGACGGCAGCGATAACTAAAGTTCTAGCTAACGATGGTTTGGCACAGTTTGTATCCTACGATGAGATTGACAGGGCACCCGAGGAAAAAGCCAGAGGTTTGTATTATACGGCTTATTCAGAGTATATCTTTTGCATACGAAAACAATAGAAAATATTATATGTGTTCTAAGATCATAATTTAATATATACATAAGATTAGAACATTTATTTAGAATTTCAGAATATATACTATATTTACAGTTATTTATAACAAATATAATAAAATTAAACTAGAATAATAAATTATAAACTACTAATTACAATTAAAATCTTATAAACAAATCTTATTTTTTTTATATTAAGAAATATCTATAAAGCAGAAACTTCATCGCGACAGTAAATCCCAACTCTATGTTACTTTATTAAAGCTATAAATTCTAAATCAATTTTCAGGTATAACAATAAATGCAGCACATATAGGCTATAGCACAAAGGTTCGTCATTATGCACACACAGACTGCCCAGGCCATGCAGATTATGTACGTAATATGATATCAGGTGCATCACAGATGGACGCGGCAGTACTAGTAGTGGCCGCAAATGATGGTCCCATGCCACAGACCAGAGAACATCTCCTGTTAGCTAAGCAAGTTGGAATAAAATATATATTGGTGTTTATCAATAAAGCGGACATTGTTGATAATGAAGTAAGTATAAATTGAATCATTCATTTTTCTACAGGGACAGAGGAACTAAATGTTAGTAAACATACAAAAGATGGACTACTTTGATCTTGCTGTATGTTATTCTTTAAACAACATTTTACCTAAGGATCATGCAATAAAGTGCTTGTGAACCCATAGTTAGTATGACTTTGGGTTGTATAGCGCTTTGTTCCTCATTTCAATAATATGGTCTTAGGTGGATTCAGGTGTGGCGTAAATAACAATCTATATCATATGCCATAACTTTTATTTTTATTATTTTGAAAAATTAATAACTTGTGTTCCTAATTTGGCTGTGAATTCAACATAATTATGACCTTATTTTCAAATTTTGTTTTTGTCTATTATTTAAAAATAATGAATAGCTACATAATATAGTGACATGACAACTCCTCAACAATGGACCACTATTTTTTTTGTCAGAAGGTTGACAAGCATGCAGGCGGTCCACCTGATAGTAAGTGGTTACCATCGCATATCGCCAGTTGCAATGCCACTACCTACCTTAAGGTAAATGACGGTAAGCGGTAAGCGGTGAATGACGTCACTAGAACGTTGTCTATGTTAACCAAATGGCGCGGTTTCCTAGAGAACGGTAATTGATACCGTTACGTTACGTTCTTTAGGAAACCGCGCCATTTGGTTAACATAGACAACGTTCTAGTGACGTCATTCACCGCCGTGTTACGGTCGCTACATAATGGCACCTCTTTTGGAGGAAACCATACCTTTAGTATTTATAATTTAAATTAGTTAATACCTTTCTTACCTCTAGTAGTTTACAATAATAAAATATATTATTTTATTATTAATCTTAACTAATTTTGATTGTATTTCAGTTGCTTGAGTTAGTAGAGATTGAAATGAGGGAGCTATTATCAGATTTCGGGTATGACGGCAACACAGTCCCCATAATTTGTGGCTCTGCTTTAAAAGCATTAAATGGCGACGAATCAGAATATGGTAATTTCTATATGAGCACATTTTCAACTATGAATCAATCTTCAAGAGTCTTTCAATAATTTTAATTTAAGGTGCACCATCAATCAGAAATCTTCTAGACACTATGGACAAATACGTGCCTCCCATAGTAAGAGATCTTGCGTCTCCCTTCCTAGTGCCTATAGACAATGCATTCACAGTCCCCGGTAGAGGGACGGTAGTAGTCGGTACAATCAAGAGAGGAATCATGAAAAAAAATGCTGAAGCAGATTTGATGGGATTTGGATATAATATTAGGACTACATTATCTGATATACAGATATTTAAGAAAAGTGTTTCTGAGGTAATTATATGGTTCATAATATTATTTGTTGTATTAGAATAAAGATAAGAGTAATAGAGTTGAAGGGAATTTGAGACTTTTTGAAATCAAAATCTCATTTATTCAGTTTAGGCCCTAATAAGGCACTTATGAATGTCACAGATACAGTTTTACAATAGACTCTACTTGAATAGACAAATTGATTTTGAAGGTATTTTTTTTAATGATTCCAGGCTTTAGCAGGCGATAACGTTGGCGTATTACTCAGAGGTATGAAAATGAAATCAGTTGAAACTGGCATGCTGCTCTGCGCCGCTAAGAGCTTCCAAATGAGCAACCATTACAAAGCGAAAATATATTTCCTGACGAGAAGTGAAGGCGGTCGGAAGAAACCAGTGTTTTCAAAATATTCCCAACAGATGTTCAGTGGAACTTGGAATATCGCTTGTAGGATTGATTTAGGTAAGAATTTTCAATCTTCAATCCATTTCAGGCGATTTTTTACATAATTACCGAATACCGCATCCAAACAACTTACGTTTTGTGTTCCTGCACGTGAGTAAAGTCGCCATAGCTCATCTGGGAGGCAAGCGTTAGTAACGCGCGAGTGGCCTCTCTGGGTGGGTACCTGCAAGCGTCTATATACTATTGTTTGCGGTAACCGCTTACCACCGAACCTACTGTATGCTTATTTACAGTAGGTAGGTAGAAATTTAGTAAGTATTACATACCTATTTGTTACAAAAATTGTTTCTTTTCAGATCCAACAATGCACATGATGATGCCCGGCGACCACGGGGAGGTGTACCTCACTTTACTAGAAAGTATGGTGATGACGCAAGGCCAGCCGTTTACCATTAGAGAAAATAATGTAACCGTAGCTACGGGCATAATCACAGACAATTTACCTTCTATAGACGTACCGAAGGGGAAGCTGGGGAAAGTTGTTGTTAAATATGATGATTAATAGTGTTATGTAAGTATAGTGTATATTGAGTAGATATTATTGTAATAAATTATTTGTATTGTAAATTGTATTTGTTTTTCTAAAATCTTTGTGAAGAATATATTGTGTGGCACTTCCTGGCAGAGCCACCATCACGGATCTGAATTCCAAGTCTGTCGCTATTTTGTCCTCGAATATCAGATTTTGTTTGAAGGGCTTATATCTCAAGAACTAGAGCACCTAGCGAAGATCTGTTTGCTTCCAGAATTTCGATTTCGCTTTTTGAGTGTTTACCAAATAGTATTATGCAATTTAGTTAAAAGTTTCCAATGTTTTTCTTAAGACTTGAGTTTAGGGAAAAGAAGGCAATTTGTGAAAGGGAGACAAATGAAACTGCACAAACATTTTATTTCATTATATATTTTTGTCAGAAGGTAATTAATACAGTGCCAAAACAGTAACAAAACATTAGTAAGAAAAAATCAAGACTGCATCTAGCATGAACTACTATTCAGATAAACAATATACCCTATACGGTCTGATAGGAGGACAACATTTAACACTTATTATTTTCACAACATTTGAACAAGACAGTTGGCGTAGTAGAACTATTACTTGTTATTTTCTATTAATATATTGTGAACTAGATTCATAACACCGATACGCCTAATGGATATTTTATTTCTCTACATTATTATTTGTGGGGCAGTTATGTGCAAATACGTCATACCCTTTGAGTATTAAATTTTTTGAACATTTTGGCGCCCACCATGGGGCCTTTTTTTACTAAATCTTATGAAGGTAGGTATATAAATTATCACAGGCGTGTTTTCAAAGCAAATACTAACGATATGTGTATTATCTTGAAAATTATAGTCGACGATACGACTTTTGAAGTGTTGAGTGGAAAAATAAGGTAATAAGTTTGCACACAACTACCCGCGCTATAATACTTCGCAAGAGCAGATTAAACCACTGCGGTGGCCACGTTTACCATCCATATAGTAATAAACCTGCTCTAAAATCAGTCTGTCACGATAGTTGCCACCATACCTCGTATATCTAACAAACATTAATCACAAATATACTTGTATACATGAATCTAACATGGAGAGACAGAAGACGTGTCAAAATATTTTAATTATCTTTTTTTTATTAAATTCCCATCTATGTAAAATGCTATAGGTACCGTCAGCAAGTGAAGTGAGCTACACTTATTTAATTATACATTATTCCTTGGTCCAATGCGACAGCTAACTTGGCATCTTATGAAATACTATTTAGCATCGTTAACAAACACTTTTTAATTTTTTTTGTGGTTACCCGCTTTTTGTTCGATAATGCACGTCTCTTGGCAATTTATTAGCTTTTATAAGTATAAAAATACTTTCATTTTTAGTATACAAATCATTAGTTAGAAACCATGAGTCACATAATAAACACAGCAAATCAAATAAGTACACGATAAGAAATACAAAATACATCGTAAATAGGCATATAATATTGTCTTATAAAAATGTGAAAATACAAAATATATTCAGATATGGCCTATTTAATCTCAAAACTAGGGCTATAATATCAATGAGATGTAATAAAAATACACATTAATTTTGTATGAACAAACCCGTGTTACTAATTTACGTATTTTTTATTAGGTGCTTGTATACATTATTAAATTGCGTAACTTTACTGGATTAATCAATTCAAAAGCGTGTCACATCAAATGTGCTCCTAAAACTTTTATAAAATACCTAACAAAATTCATAGCCCTGGTTTTAAATGTTTCATACAAAATTTACGTACGTATAGTGCGTACGTAAAATGCGTGCGTTTACGTACTCGAGTTCGCACTCAATAAACATGACTAAAAATTATCTTGTGCAATTTATTTTAGATTAATGAGACGTGCATTATCAATATAAATACATTAGCACTCCACGATACATTACAAATTTCGCGATACCGATTTCCACGGAATTAAGTTTTAATAAGCTCATAAAATTCGATATTCACCACAGACAGTATATTTGTTTTTTTTTTTCATATTCATTAAGTATCTTAAAAAACACCTAAAGTATTCTCATATATTTCATGTTTTAAACGGACAGATCCAAAGTTATACATTGAGATAAGGACTAGCGATCGATCATTTATTTCATTAACCATAATATTAAAACACAGTGGTTCGCGCCTACAAAGCTTTGCTAAAAACAACAAAATTATAACAAGAAACAATGATAATAAAAACATAATGCAGCTTTAATACATTTATAATGGGCATGTTTGAAACAGTGGCAGTGTTGATAAGGAGACAAAATGCTAAGATAGGTACATTAAAAATATCGTTTTACTGCATAATTGGTACAAGCAAGCCGCAGTAAGCACATCGAGAACCTCAATCTCTCTTTGTACATTAGAAAACCCAAGAGAAATCGTGTCCTAAATGAAGCCCGCGCAGTTACACTTAAGCAATTAGTAAATTTATACAAAACATCTGAATATTAATAGGTAAACGTAACATTATTTTTAGAAAACTGAGTAAATGTAGTGAGATTTCAACAGACCGTTGTAAAATTACCCGAAAGTCTCGAAGATACAACTGTTAATCAAAGTTCCCCATTACATTATCCGTGTTAAAAGTATAACAGAATATATTAAGAACACTGTCACTTACAAATTAAAAGATAAAACATACAAATACATTATTGGTGTCGACAAATAGGGTAGCATAGCACCACAATTAAAACTTACTATAAGTATATTCGATAGGGATGTCCTATAACAAATCCATGTGACGCTTCAATTCCAACGATCTAACTGATAAATTATATGAGAAAAATAATTAAAAATTAAAAAATATTTCCCCGTTCGAAGACCTGAGTTTAATACTTGTGCTATTACACCAGTACCTTATATGTAAAAATTAATTTACCAACACTTACAACTATAAAAATATTTTAGAAATTCTCACTTACATTTAAGAGGAACTGGCAAAATAAATCCTGTATTTTTCCCGTTTCTTTTTTATTTTTTTATTTCATTATATTTCTTTTTTTAAACTCACAATAGAATACAAAAAAAAACCAGACGTTTGGTCCTCACGTATAAAATTCATGATGCCATTCCTATAAATTGGACAGAACTATTCACTGTATGCGAATCGGCGAGTAACAAACATATTAGTATACTATGCACACTAAATAATGGTTCAAAATATATCAAATCCACTAAATACCCAATAGAAATTAAATAAAAACATCCGCATTGTGTTACGACAAAAGCCCGTAGAAGCAAATATTAAATTATAATCTAATAGAGTACGATTATAAACTGTGGTGGCCGACCTGCGCGCCCTCTGCCGGGCAACTGGCTTCAACATATCACAAATAGTACACCTAACAGGACAAACCACCGTTATTGTCCACACTCATCCCACAATAAACACTAACATTTGCAACTAATACAATAAAAAACATCTCCGGTGGCGTTTATTCCATCGGTACTACCACATAGTATCAAAAAACAGTGATTCAAATTTGTAATTAGAGTAGAGTATTTTGTGCTTACGATGCATAGTTTACTATCGTCGCCCGACGCCAATGCGCTAGTACGCTCACGCCCGAGCGAGATCCGTAAATCTTAATTAACTAACCCTCACCGCAAACCCCTAACATGAAACGAACGACTGACACATCGATTAATATGCTAATTAGTTACAAATTTGTTCTAAACGAGGATTCTTATAAACCATGCAAGGTTAATAAAGTTATACTTTAAAACATGTAACTATTAGATTCGTACTATAAGCTT